>CM046003.1:3533940-4921440 GCA_025175895.1 Wurfbainia villosa
CTGCAATAAGAGGTTAGCTCGGAAAATGATAAATGCGACGGTTTCTGACCGTCCGATCTCGACCTAGACCTTCCACGGGAAGTCTTAATCGGATCGCCGCCTATGGTCGTCCTCGTAAAGAGGACACAACCTTACAATCTCTCACTCACACGAGCTTACCTCGATAGTAGCTCTCGCTTCCGGCCTTCCACTTGATTCCTTCGGCTCCCTCCGAAGTCACTCGAGTGTCGCCCGGAGCCACCGCGCTTCCTCCGGGTGTCGCAGCCTTTAGCTCGGCTTTAATACTTTTACGCACACTCGATTTAGCTCGTGAGATAACGATGTAAACTTAACTTTGAGTCTTTGTCATAATCAAAACACAGGTTCGATTATCTAGTGCCCTTGCACCAACAATCTCCCCCTTTTTGATCTATGGCAAACCAAAACAAAGTTAAGGGAAATTAAAGCATAAAACAAGTATAGTAAATGATGAATGTCATTTTCAAAAACTCCCCCTGAACCAAAACTCCCTCTTAACCCGTGGTGAGTTTTGACAGAGATCCTGTAGTTCAAAATTAAATAAATTGTGTGTTACTCCCCTTAACTTTCGCTCTTCTCCCCTTTTGCCATAAATCAAAATAAACGTTGGGGTTTGTTATAAAAATAGGGGTTGAAAGACAATATGGTATATGCATGCATCAAAATAAATCAACTATGAGTCCAAGCATGCGTCTAGCAGTAATTAGATGGATTGGTTCGAGGTGTGTCCCTCTGCACCAATAATCTAAAGGTTTGTAATATATCACTTTAGGGTTAGTTTGATCTACCCCTTATTAAAATATATGATGTTTAAGAGATGTAGGGGGCGCTAATCTTTGGCATAAGGTTTGTTAAGTACAATAGTTGAGAAAATAAGTAGTATTTTGAAGGGATTGTTTCAAGTATATTTCAATTATCCTTAACATCTCACCCATTCTATGTGTCTCATAATTTGTTCACCTTATATGTTTTGTGAGATGATTTTAAATTGATTAAAGATAGTCAACCTTGGGTTAGATTCAGATTTAACCTTTAGATCGTTAAGTAACTTTTCGAGAAAGCGGCTTCGGTCGTGGCGAGGCACAGGCCTTCTTTGATCGGAACAACGACCACTTCCTTAGACAAAGCCAAATTCAAGAAAATATCACTTAAGTCACTTAGGGTTACTTCTGGTCTAACTAGTTTAGGATACAATGAGGTAGCTTCACTAGTTCCACTGGTCAAGTGCACCAAGCTAGATACGCCTTTATCTAGCTCGAATACACGAGACTTTGTCTCCTAACGTACTATCATCTCGCCGTCCCGATACCATATTATCAAGAGTTGACTAACTAGTTATTTATGAAAAGAGGCTCCCGAGGCTCAATCTTTTCAAGGATTTTAGTTGGTTATGTACGTATTCTAAGTAAGTTCACAAGTTAACGAAATTCTAAGCATGCAATGGTTTTGCTAAGTAGCGGGTATACTATTTTAGTGTTAGCTCCCCTAGACCATTGAACCAATAAGGTCTATTCAAATAATGAACTTGATCCCGAGGAATCCAATACTTATTAGTCCTCATATGTGAATTTAATAAAACCTTTGGGACCCATGCTTGGACTCTTTGATGACTACGATTTACGATAGACATATAAGACCTATTCGTAGTCTTTGACTTAAATCCGAGTCCGGCTTTGTTGTACACGGCTCTTTGGGTTCCAAGTAGTCGGTTAAGGTTCTTAGATCCCAACGTGAACTTTTCCAACCTAGCCTCGACCTCTTGAACTTGGTCTTTCAAGAGAGAATTCTCCTTCTCAAGTTTTTCAATTTGGGTTGAGTTTCTCTCTTGAACTTGACTAGTTGAAGAGATTAGAGTAGCCTCTTGCTTGAGGGTTTCAACCTCCTCAAGTAACGACTCAACCCTAGACTCGGACTTAGTTAATTTCCTATTAAGCAGTTTAATTGTACTGTATAGTGTACTATATTAAGAGAAATCAACCTTAACTTTCCCTTTTGGTCCGGCTTTGAGTTTTCTCTCGAAATAATCTTCGGGGTCGGAGTCGGAGTTGTAGTTGGACTCGGCTTCGGATTCTGACTCGGACTCCTCCGTTCTTGCCATGTAAGCTATGTCTTCTCTGTTGTCCCAAGTTGCATGGAAGGCTATCCTTGCTCCCTTTTGGTTCTCATTCTTCAATTTCCTTCTTTCTTGTCGAACTATTCTCCGCACAATATTGACTATTATGGCCTCCTCTTCGGATTCGGATTCATCTTCGGGTTCGAGTTCATCTACTTGCCTAGTAGGTGGCTTGCTTCTTTGTCCTGCAAGTAGAGCAATACCTCTCTCGGCCCGAATCACGTTAGTTTGCTCATGAAGTTCAAACTCGGAAAATAATTCATCTAACCTAAGCTTCGATAGGTCCTTAGAGACCTTGTAGGCATCGACCATGGATGCCCACAAGGTAGTCCTAGGAAATGAATTAAGAACGTACCTTAGTAGGTCACGGTTTTCGACCTTGTGTCCGATGGTGTGTAGGCCATTGACAATGTCCTGGACGCGGCGCAGTAGTTGCGTTGCCGTCTCGTGTTCCTGCATCTTGAGGTTATACAACTTATTGAAAAGAAGGTCACGTTTACATACCTTAGCATCGGACGTTCCTTCGTGTAGCTCGATTAATTTATTCCATAGGTCCTTGGCACTAATGAATGGTTCGATGCGGTTGAGTTCCTCCTTGGACAAGCCACATTGCAATATTTGGGTTGCTCTTGCATCGGCTTCGATTTGCCTCTTGGTTGCATTTGTCCACTTGTTGAAATCCAAGGGTTCTCCTTGATCATTGGTGGGTAAAGCAAAGCCGGTTTGGATTATTATCCAAGTCTCGACTTGTGTTTTCAAGAAACACTCCATCCGACCTTTCCAATAACGGAAATCATCTCCGTTAAAGAACGGAGGTCGGGTGGTGCTATATCCCTCAATGTGAGCCATTAAGTATCTTGCAAAACACAAATAAAAACCAAAGAGAATTCCAAGACTTGGTCTTGGATTAGTAATGCGGGAAATAATAGAAAAAAAACAGAAATAAATAAGGAGGATAAGAATCTAACAAAAATTTGAAACTTACGACCTTCGATGTCCCCGAAAGGGTACTAAACATTGGATTTTGGGGCTGAAAACAGCTTGTTACGGGGGTAAACCCCCGTAAGAAGTGTAGATCTTTCAGAGAGCTTCGATTTGGTGGGTAGATCGTTTCGTGAGTCCACTTGTAGCAAAAGTTATGCTCGTTTGATCGTGAGGTACTCCGAAGGAGATTAGTACTTGCAAAAACACAACAAAAAAACTATGTACCAAGACTTGGTCTTGGATTAGTAGTGCGGGAAACAAAAACCTAAGAAATATACGAATCGAAAAATACGAAAATAAAACCAAAACGTGCTAGATTGGTGGTTTCACCAAATCTTAGCGCCCCCGCTCTGATACCAATTGTTGGATCGAGAAGCGTCGCTAGAGGGGGGGGGGGTGAATAGCGATCGTAAAACTTTCGTTTTCGTTCGTTCGATACGCAAAGTAAACGAGTAAACACAGCGGAAAATAAAATGACACGTTTATTTTACTTGGTTCACAACCCAGTGGTTGCTACTCCAAGGCCCTATCGGTCCTTGACCGCGTACGGAGGGCAAAGCACTATAACGTCTCCTCCTCGTTGGAGGTAGGAGACAACGATCACAAAATCCAGAAGTACGAGGATGAGGCAACAAGCCTACCTCACCTCGTTACAAAAAAAACAACGAATACAATAATAAAAAGTATTACTAGATGCTGCTGCCGACGAAGAAGATCTGAGGTTGTCGTCGCGTCGGCGTTATGACGGTGTTGAAGCGTTGGCGTTGTAGGAGCACTTGATGAATAATTGATATATGATTTGGAGTGGAATCCTCCCCTCCTTTTATAGACTTTGGCCTCTGAAATTGTCTCCTATTTCTTTGGAACGGATCATGGATTTTTCCAAATTTTATCGCTCAGTGGCCGCTTCAAACGTTATCCGTTTTTAGCTAGCGCTTAAGCTGATTCGTCGCCATCACGATCGATGACTCATCACCGATCGATGGGCATCAAGATCGCTATGTGTCCAGGTTAGCTCGGAAAATGATAAATGCGACGGTTTCTGACCGTCCGATCTCGACCTAGACCTTCCACGGGAAGTCTTAATCGGATCGCCGCCTATGGTCGTCCTCGTAAAGAGGACACAACCTTACAATCTCTCAGTCACACGAGCTTACCTCGATAGTAGCTCTCGCTTCCGGCCTTCCACTTGATTCCTTCGGCTCCCTCCGAAGTCACTCGAGTGTCGCCCGACCACCGCGGCTTCCTCCGGGTGTCGCTTAGCCTTTAGCTCCAGCTTTAATACTTTTCTGCACACTTGATAGCTCGTGAGATAACGATGTAAACTTAACTTTGTGTCTTTGCCATAATCAAAACACAGGTTCGATTATCTAGTGCCCCTGCACCAACAGTAGGGTTATCAGATTTTATATCTGTATGAATAAATGGTAGTAGAGTGCGCTGGGGTGAAGCCCTATTTATGTTGCGAGTGGATTTGTGAACTCGGTTAATTATGGTGTTAAATGTACAAGTGGGGGCTTTCTAATTCGTATTCGATAAAGGAACGCGAATGTAGAAACGATAGAATAGAGAATTTATATATATTGTTGTGTGCTTGGATTTGATTGTAATTGACCACAATGTTTGAAATTTGCAGGACGTGGATATGAGACAGGTCTGCGGACGTGAGGACTCTATTACTACGAGCATTGATAGCAGGTGGGTAATTTCCTACCCTGGTCAAGTAGATGTAATGGTTTTCAGATTTAGTCGTAGATATGAGCATGTTAGGTGTTCATATTATCTTGACCCTGCTCTGATTATCGTATGCTTGATACTTATTGTTATATATATATATATATATATATATGCTCAATTGTTGATATCACATATTCCCTATCATGATTTAGGAGTTACAGATGTGATGTAAGTAGGTCTAAATGTTTAGTAGGGTTTAGATGTTAGAGTACGGATGATGATCTAATTTGCAAATTAGGCAAAAAGGTCA
The DNA here is from genome assembly GCA_025175895.1 of Wurfbainia villosa. Classification (NCBI taxonomy): domain Eukaryota; kingdom Viridiplantae; phylum Streptophyta; class Magnoliopsida; order Zingiberales; family Zingiberaceae; genus Wurfbainia; species Wurfbainia villosa. The sequence continues at coordinate 3,539,043 of CM046003.1, forward strand.
TCCGTGGGTAGGTAATACCCTAAATGTAGGACTTATTCCATACCTATATGTTGCACACTTATTTACCAATCACGTGTTGTGTAAATGGTCAAGTGAGTTGTGGATAGTGTGTCACTACGGACCGATGATCCTAGCTTGCCATGATCAGATGAGTATGACTCTCTACAGGATAGAGAGTGTACTGATCAAATGGGCGTGACTCTCTGTTGAACAGAGAGTCTATGGTAGATGTCTGTGTGTGAGACAGTACCTTCATGTCATTGCATGCATACTGACGACATCATCTCCCTTGGGGTTGAGAGAGTCGTCAGTCATCCTGCCTCCCAGGTTACTCCTGTAGGGTCGATGTTGGCCAGCTAGAGGGGGGTGAATAGCCCTCAATCATCGTACGGTGGAATATGATCGTTCTCATTGCGTGCTCATCTACAATTGTCGTTAGCGTAGCGGAATACTAATACAAATATGAATACTAACAACAAATACAATCACACAAGAGACAACATGATATACGTGGTTTGGAACCGAATGGTTCCTACTCCACGGGTGAGCTCACCGAGCTCTAGTTATGTGCACGACACTAACTAAACTCCTTCTCGACTACACGTCGGAGGTGGAGAAACCTCTCATAAGCTATTACAACAAGTAATATGAAATACAACAAGAAATACAAAGACAATACAAAAGAGAACTTTTACACAATTGTTTTGATCGATTTCTTGTTGCTTGCTTTTGCTTGCTCTTGAAGGTCTGGAATGCAACAACAATTCCCCTCCAAAGTCACCTCAACAGCCTTGGCGAAATCCTCCCTCTTGAGCTCCATTTATAACTTGCATCAAGCTGATTTCACGCCCATCAGTCGACTGATCATGACCATCAGTCGACTGGTCCTGTAGCCGTTGTCTCACAACGGCCAGATCCACGTTGATTAAGTTCCAACGGATCACACATCAGTCGACTGATGGTACCCATCAGTCGACTAGTAACCCATCAGTCGAGTGCTGGCGAGCTCGACTAGCTTCGCATTCGCAGATAGTGCGATCACGATCGCATTTGCACCGATCGATGTCGACGATCCACCAAACACTCCAAACACTGGTCGAACCCATACGACCTAGAGCAGTCGACTGGCACCTATGCCAGTCGACTGATGTCGGGTAAAACCTCAAACATCAAGCTGTTTGAGTATCTGACACTCAGTCTTAGCCACTTGGCCAAGTCCACCTCATCCCTCATGGAGTTCCCCACTGAAGCTCTCTTCCCTCGGCCTACGTCCCTCGGATGCGTCAAGCGCATGGCTTCGCAATGCCATTCTTCTCGTCTCTTGCCCTCGAAGTATGCTTCCCTTGGGCCTCACTCCATTTTGCTCCCCGTCCGGCGGTCCCTTGGATGCACTAAGCACATGGCTTCGTAATGCCATCCTTCACCGACTCAAGGACCCCGAGCCTAGTGAACTTACCAAGTCCTCAAGACTTCCCAAATGCACCAAGCGCACGACTTCGCAATGCATTTCTCACCAAGCACCAAGCCCCATGCTTGGATTTTCCATGCCAACTCCATGTTGGACTTTCCTATGACAATCCCATGTCATAAGTTTTGTCTATCATCAAAATACTACTCGAGTCAAACTCGAGTCAGCCTGGGCCGATTGCACCAACAATCTCCCCATTTTTTATGATTGACAAAACTACCATCTCAAGTCTACCAATTCTCCCATATTGGCAATTCTCACATCCCAATGAGAATTCCAAACCCAATTGGTAACTTGGTAACTTCTCCCCCTTTTTGACATTACATCAAAAAGGTCCTCATGGGTTTCAATGTCTCATGTCCCAATGAGATCTTACAAACTTCCCCTTGGCATGCCCTCAATCTTTCTAGTGATCCCATATCACTTAAGAGAGGCAACCCAATTTTCCTCCCATGAGGAAATACACATCCATCTTCCCATGATGGATACCTCCCCCTAGAGTCTTGCTCCCCCTTGACCATTGCACCAACAATGTCCTTGGAGAGTCCCTAATCCAATAGGAACATAAAACCATCAAAATTAAGGCAAAGTTCAACAATGAACTTCCATCCACCTTAAAATTGATACTCTCCCTAAACACTTCTCATAATCCATGTCCAAAGGATTTTTACCCTTTCTAATGCTCTCCCAAGCATGTCCTAGGGTTAGGAGTGGTTAGGGGACCAAAACACAGCTGAACATGGGCCTAACCACAAAGGTTTACAAATCGACTACATGCGGATCGACTTTATCGACTACCCGGTCATTGGACTTGTCATCGATCGTGGTCTTCATTGAAATTCGTAAGTAAATATACATAAGTTGAAAAATCTTGAAATTTAGTATGTATATTACTTATCACAATCATTATGGGTGAAAAATATTGGAAAATTATTTTACCCACAAAATAGCGAGATTGATACAAAGTCCAAAAGTTAAGAAAAATTTCAATATTGAGCCCTCTTTGTATCATCCCATTCAATGGTGATAGCTATCAAAAGATAGACTTCACCAAGGTTTCTCAAAATATTTTCAAAATGTTTTTGAAACCTTTAATTCATTTTTCCTAAACATCTCACTTGTATCTAGATGTGTAAAACACATACAAGGCAATTAATCTAGTGAGATGTGGGTTTTTGCTTTTTAATGGTCTCATGCATATTTCTAGGCAATATTATTTGATTCCCTTTAAATTATGCCATAGTCCTTAATTTCATTTTCTTTTATGCATGATATGATTATGACATATATATGACATAACTAAACATGTGCCAAAATCATGATGTCATGGCATGTGAATGAAATCTAAGCATACATGACATATAAAGATAAGTCTAAAAACAACATCATGACATTTTTAGAGATAAAAATGAAAATGATGTCATGACATGGCAAGACAAATAAATCATGACAAATAAAAATATACTAAGGTATGGAATACCTAAATGTTAAGTCCAAATTGTCATTTCTAGGATTAATTCCATTTTTCCTTAAAGCCATTTATCCCCCTAGTGTGCCATAAACCCAAAATGATACACCAATACCTCTAAGACCTAATTGTGCCAATTTAATCATTTTTAACTTCTCAAGCACATTGACACATCCTAATGTGTCAACTCTACTATGGTTAGGTTAACTACCCATCCACTTAGGGTTGACACACCCTAACCCATCTAGCGTGAATCGATCACGCTCCTAGGAACCCAATACCTATTGGAGCTCCTTGGGTTAACAAGGTATTCACTAGGGATAACTTCCCTAGATACCTTCCTAATGACCCTTTTAGGCTTTAAAGCCATAGTCTTTTGGGTCTTTCCTAGGTCAACTCTAGAGGTGACTCTTCCTTTGACCTTTCTAGTGGCTACATTTAATTTCTTTGAGGTCTTAGACACTAGACACTTACCATGGTTAGACTTAAGGATCACTTCCCTACTAACTGTTGGGTTTTCGGCACCGCGGCGTGTGTGTGTTCGATCATGTTTCGTAAACATGAGCACAGCGGAAGCAATTAAAAATAATAAATCTATATTTATTACAACACACACAACACACGCATGCTATTACAACAAGTATAGACATAACCGTAAATTAAAATTTGCAATAAAAGAAAATTATCTACGTTATACCTTCCGTATGACGTGTAGCGTGAACGGCATCAACCGAAATGATCCTCGTAAGAATCGTCTCTATCCGTATCCACGCCGAGCTCCTCAGGATGACTTCGCTAAGTCACGAGCTTCGTCTTCATACGGGTTACTAGCCTCGTGTTGAAGACGACGTGATCGAGAGATGATCACGATCCGAATCCAAATTCGGATCCTAAAACGAGTTCTCAAAACTCGCTTCTCCGGAGAGGTATTCGTCAACCGTTTGGCCGAATCGCCCGTCCTCCACCTCAGAGGATTACCGGAGATCAAATCCCCGGTAAGTTAGCCGCTGTCGGAGCACTAACCGTCGTCCAAACGACGCTCCGACGAGAGGAGGAGAAGCTGTCCAGAAAACTGGACAGCTTGGTGGAGGAGTAGGCGCCGGCCAAAACAAGGAGAGAAAAGGCTCACCTTGATGCCGAACCTATAGGAGATCACCGGAGGGTCGCCGGAGGTTCACCGGCTGGAGCTTGGACGCCGGCAAGGGTCTTGGACGGCGGCACAAAGCTGGGCGGCGGCAGCTTGTAGTTGGGCGCCGAAAATTCCTCCAAGGGGTGGGCGGCAACTTCAAGCTAGGGTTTTGGATGATTAGGGTTTAACAATCCCTTAAGCCCTCTTTTATAGAGAACTAATTCTCTTAATGGTTAATGGATCATATCCATAAAGCCCGTTAACCCGCTCCATTAGGATAAGTTAAAATAAACCAAACCATGATGGTTTATTTTAAGTTAAAACGAACCGAACCAACCTTTGGTTCATTCGTTTAAAGGATCCTAAAACGAGTTCTCAAAACTCGCTTCTCCGGAGAGGTATTCGTCAACCGTTTGACGAATCCTTCGTCCTCCACCTCAGAGGATTACCGGAGATCAAATCCCCGGTAAGTTAGCCGCTGTCGGAGCACTAACCATCGTCCAAACGATGCTCCGACGAGAGGAGGAGAAGCTGTCCAGAAAACTGGACAGCTTGGTGGAGGAGTAGGCGCCGGCCAAAACAAGGAGAGAAAAGGCTCACCTTGATGCCGAACCTATAGGAGATCACCGGAGGGTCGCCGGAGGTTCACCGGCTGGAGCTTGGACGCCGGCAAGGGTCTTGGACGGCGGCACAAAGCTGGGCGGCGGCAGCTTGTAGTTGGGCGCCGAAAATTCCTCCAAGGGGTGGGCGGCAACTTCAAGCTAGGGTTTTGGATGATTAGGGTTTAACAATCCCTTAAGCCCTCTTTTATAGAGAACTAATTCTCTTAATGGTTAATGGATCATATCCATAAAGCCCGTTAACCCGCTCCATTAGGATAAGTTAAAATAAACCAAACCATGATGGTTTATTTTAAGTTAAAACGAACCGAACCAACCTTTGGTTCATTCGTTTAATATAAACCAAACCCTTTGGTTTATTCTCATCCATTGGATTAGAACCAAACCATTTTGGTCCATCCATAATGTCTTCATAAGACACGGCCCATCCACGCTTCCATTGCGACTGAAACAATTTCATGCTCGCTTTATGTTTGGTCCAACCAAACATAGTTTCTCTCGGTCTGAGAATCTCATTCTCAAGCTCGTTTTAAATCCTTTGGATTACACTCGTTGTGCGTGTGACCAAATAGGTTCTTGGTTTATGTTGGCCGTCTATAATTAACCATTAATTATAGAACGATCATGAGTGGCACCTAGTAGTACATCATGATCCCCAATTAACCGAAAAGATCAACGGTTGATCCAGAACTATTTCAAACCCTTGATGCTCGAATGAATCGTGCCCCATTCCCTTCACTCATCTTATACCCACTTGGTTCGGGACATGGTCTATTGTGTCACCCCACTAGGTCGACTCACGTCACACCTAGCCCAAGTATCATTTCCTCGTCCTCACGGATTCTAGTTACTCCACATGTATCGAAGAGTACCTTACTCTAAACATGTAATGCTTTGGCCAAAGACTTTAGTAACAATCCGACGAGAGGCCATGGGTATACATCTCCTGAGTGGTGAATCCTTTATAGGCTATTCAAACACCTTCGATCACTTCGACTTATACCCAATCATCCGGGTCCACATCTCCTTAGAGATGTTTGCTTAAGATGTCAAAGCATAAGTCTCCATGATCAAGATGACTTGAATACCGCAAGTCAAAGGAACATCGCACTTAAGCCACAAGAAGAACTTCATTGACATATCTATATATGCAGAGAACCATATGAAGTCTTACTACTGGTCACTCAATGAACTAGTTACCATAACTAGCATCCACGATTAACTCCGACATCACTATGTCTCGGCTAGTGAGAATCACCGCTTGGATACACCAAGGAGTATACCTCGTGCTAGTCTCGATGTAATTGATGGTGTCCAAATCCATCAATTCATCGACTAGGATAATTCGATACATCACAATTACACATGTAGAGATACTCACTAGTTGTGATCCAATCACAAATTCTCTCATCTGAATCGTATCGTGGGCATTCAAGAAATGAGTTTAAGATCCAATCAAATACATAAAACATGTATACTCAAATAGTGAATCTTCATTTATCATATAAATGGTTCATACATAAGGCGATTGCCTTAGGACATCTCTCATATATTACTAACACTAACCTTGGTTTTCCTAGACCTAGAAACAGTTCCATAATCAAATGGAACATTATGATAAGTCTTCTTGGGCTTAGGTTTGTGACCAAAACCTTCCTTGCCCTTAGACCATTTTTGAACCCTAGGTCTTGGATTTTGTACATTAGACCCCTTAACCAAATTTTTAATTATTGCTAGGGTCTTCTCCAATTTTTAAAGCCTTGACCTCAAGGCTTGGTTCTCTACTTCTAACCTTCCCAATTCTGATTTTTCATTAATCTTTTGGGAGGAACTCTTTCTAGACATATGCCTAGACTTTTTGGGATCAATATCCAAGTTTTCTTCTATTCTTCTAATTGACTCCCTAGGTAAGATTGTTCTAGTGTTATTGGTCCTAGGTTTATCCTTAGATAAATTAACATGCCTTGCACCTAAACAATAAACTTTATTATTTCTACTAGCATGCTTTTCATTTATAATTGTAAGAGAACTAAAATAATTTTTAGCATACTTTTTAACTTTAGAAATTGAAGGTGCATTATTTAAATATACCTTAGGGTTAGCTTTGGAAGCTCCCCCTACATGAGATACACCTTCTTGCCCTTTCTTCCTCCCCCTAGGGCATTGACTTCAGTAGTGCCCCCTTTGGTTGCATTTGAAGCACACAATGTGCTCTTTACTCTTAATTGTGGGGACTCCGACATTTTTGACTTTTGGTGTCGGTTGAATCTTCTCCTTAGCCAATTTAGGGCATTTACTCTTGTAATGCCCTTTCTCCCTACACTCAAAGCATATTATATGATCTTTATTTAAAATTAAAATACTTGAGTTACCTAGGGAGGTGGTGGAAGCCTCTTGATCACATATTCTGGAGGTAGATGCTTCATTTTGACTTTGCTCCAGAATGGAAACCCTTTCCTCCCCCTCAATGCTAGAGGTGGAGGTCTCAACCAAATCATCACCATCTTCAAATGTGGTGGGTGCTTCTTCCTCGACATTCTCCTCTACTTGTGCCGGTTGGGAATTTTCTTGGAATTTCATTACCTTATTCCATAGCTCCCTTGCATCCCTATAGTCACCCAATCTAGACCAAATAGTGTTAGGGATCAAATCACTAAGTAATTTGATTACCTTGAGATTTGTCTTGAAGTCCTTGATTTGGTCTTGGGTCCACCTTGACTTCTCAATGGGCTTGTTGTCTTTGTCTCTAGGCATTTCAAAACCGTTTTCTATAATAAGCATGAGATCGAAATCGGTTTCGAGATATACCTCCATTTTTCTCCTCCACCATAGAAAATCTCCTTCGAATTTTGGTGGTTGGAGATTGTAGCCGGCTATCTTGTAGTGCTTGTGTCGGCGGTTAGTCCTCGACAAGCGACTTGGCTCTGATACCACTTGTAGGGTCGATGTTGGCCGACTAGAGGGGATGAATAGCCCTCAATTGTCGTACGGTGGAATACGATCGTTCTCGTTGTGTGCTCATCTACAATTGTCGTTAGCACAGCGGAATACTAATACAAATATGAATACTAACAACAAATGCAATCACACAAGAGACAATATGATATACGTGGTTCGGAACCGAATGATTCATACTCCACGGGTGAGCTCACTGAGCTCTTGTTATGCGCACAACACTAACTAGACTCCTTCTCAACTACACGTCGGAGGTGGAGAAACCTCTCACAAGCTATTACAACAAGTAATATGAAATACAACAAGAAATACAAAGACAATACAAAAGAGAACTTTTACACAATTGTTTTGATCGCTTTCTTGTTGCTTGCTTTTGCTTGCTCTTGAAGGTCTGGAATGCAACAACAACTCCCCTCCAAAGTCACCTCAAAAGCCTTGGCGAAATCCTCCCTCTTGAGCTCCATTTATAACCTACATCAAGTTGATTTTGCACCCATCAGTTGACTGATCGTGACCATCAGTCAACTAGTCTTGTAGCCGTTGTCTCACAATGGCCATATCCACATTGGTTAAGTTCCAACGAATCACACATCAGTCGACTGATGGTACCCATCAGTCGACTGGTAACCCATCAGTCGAGTGCTGGCGAGCTTGATTAGCTTCTGTGCCCGTGCACAGTGCGATCAGTCGACTGCTTACCTTAAGCAGTCGATTGATGTCGACTTGATCCAGCCAAACACTAGTCGAACACTGGTCGAACCCATATGACCTAGAGCAGTCAACTGGTACCTATGCCAGTCGACTGATGTCGGGTAAAACCTCAAACATCAAGCTGTTTGAGCATCCGACACTCAGTCTTAGCCACTTGGCCAAGTCCACCTCATCCCTCATGGAGTTGCCCACCGAAGCTCTCTTCCCTCGGCCTATGTCCCTCGGATGCGCCAAGCGCATGGCTTCGCAACACCATCCTTCTCGTCTCTTGCCCTCGAAGTATGCTTCCCTTGGGCCTCACTTCATTTCGCTCCCCGTTTGGCGGTCCCTCGGATGCACCAAGTGCACGACTTCGTAATGCCATCCTTCACCGACTCAAGGACCCCGAGCCTAGTGAACTTACCAAGTCCTCAAGACTTCCCAAATGCACCAAGCGCACAGCTTCACAATGCATTTCTCACCAAGTACCAATCCCCATGCTTGGATTTTCCATGCCCACTCCATGTTCGACTTTCCTATGACAATCCGATGTCATAAGTTTTGTCTATCATCAAAATTCTGCTCGAGTCAAACTCGAGTCAACCTGGGCTGATTGCACTAACAACTCCCAGAGGAGTAACTAGTGTGAGGGCAGAGCATTTATTGTGCCACACTCTACCATTATAGATGATGGTAGTTGGAGTTGTGTGCAGTTGTCCTGGGTGCGTAGCACTCGACCACTCATTGGTAGTGTCAGTTGGAGTGGCTAGCAGTAGGGACCCCCATTGCGTAGCGAGATCTTTATGCTCATATGCTACTTGATCATACTGCCCACTCGGCCACTCTAGAGCAGTGGTTGGTGTGAGTTGGGACAGTTGTCATGTCGTGCCACCTAGGCCACACTGGGGTTGTGATAGCGAGTAGGGGTGAGCAGGCATGACCATGCATGCTGCATTGCCGTATCATATGGTGTTTTGCATATGGTTATATATATATATATATATATATATATATATATATATATATACATACATGCTTGTGTATATATATATATATATATATATACATGGATGATAGTGTTTAGTATACATATAGATACAGTCTATATGTATACTCACTTTGATGATGCATTTGTATGTACTATGCTTGTTGCATTTGGTTGTACATATTCATACATGCTATTGCATTTTCTGTATGGTAGTAGGCCGGTACTAGTATACCTATTGGTTATTCACTGTGATACCCTCGACCCATATCAAGATGTAGTGTGAGTTAGTATTATTCTTTATACCTTATGTTGTGGATATATGCTCAGGTTGGATGAGGATATAGTAGGTATCGTCAGTATGTCATCGTTGTTGTTCAGTTTATTTAGTGTATGCATGCATGTATACCTGTTATGCTGATGTATACCTATTGTATGAGTATATTAAACTGTTGAATGACATGTAATATTGATACATATATTTACAAGTTCTATCTTATTACATGCTGAGTTTTACTCACCACCACAGACCCTGGGTTTTTCTGTCGCCCAGGTAACAGGTAGAAGTCTTCGTGACGGCTTGGAGCTGCGCCGGCGATCCATCCCATCTCCGCTTTTCTGAGTCTCCCGAGGATTTGTGTTTATGTTATGGATTTTGTTCTATGTCATGGACTCTAGTTTATGTTAGGATGTATACTGAAAAGTCTATCTTTTGTATGAACATCTTTATTTTTGAAATAAGAATCACATGATCATTGTTTGCATATTTTTATGGTTATGCAATATTGTCTAATACTTTACATTGTAGATAACATGGTATGTGGTGTCACATGGGAGATCATGTTATCAGCTCCTTGTAAAGTATAAGTAAAGGCTCACAACCGAGATGACTTTGGACAAACCATCGGAATAGTTGTAGTGTGATTTGGGATTGGTTTGTCTTGACCATAGAATCACACTAGTGCACTTTGTGTGTATTGAGCAGGACCGACTTAGAGGTGATTCGATTTATTGCTGACTACATAATCGAATCGGACCTCAGATATTATATTGTACATACTCTTAATCCCGATATAATAACGGGCACATATACTTAGTATTCATCTCTTTGATTTACCAATGGGCGAGATTTATAGATTAAATCGATAGGCTCGGTAAGTTGGGAGATGATATTATTTATATGGTGTGTCGTTGATTATAGGAGGAAACTGTGTCCTATATATTAGGATGATGATGTCCCCTTGAGGAGCTCATAAGGTTCATCATGTAAACCCTGCAGGTGGACTTGGTCCGGCATGATGAAAATGTTGAGTGGTACTACTCATGGAGTTAGATGTTGATTAATTAATGGTCAGTAAATTAATTAATTGACGGACATTCGAGATCTTAAACACAGGGAGAAAATGTACTAATAATATATGGAGCCCATATTAACATATGGGGGTTAGTGAGGTAGATCAATGATAATCCTTTAGTGGATTGGATTATCATTTATGGATCGGACTTTATGTGGGCTTGATCCATGGGTGGCCAAGATCCAACTCCTCCTCATGGTCCCTATTGTAGCCTATTAACACCTCATGAAGCTTAAATCCAATGGATAGAAACAAAACTCTAGATCCAAAGGTAGAGATTAAATCTCTAAGATCCGACGATTGAGATTAAATATCTAGATCCGACGGTTGAGATTAAATCCCTAGAACCAATGGTGGAGATTAAAAGGAGGCTTATCCCTAACTCTATAAAAGGAGGACAAGGGGTTGGCATGGAGTTTGAATCAAGATGGGTTAGGGTTTTGGAGTTGGCGGCAAGAAGAGGAGCTAGGGTTTGGGCTTGGGCGGCACCTAATAAGGAAAATTTTCCTTGCTTCTTCTTCTTCCTCTAGCTGCCGACGCCCATTAAAGTTCTTCCATCTCTTGGTCAGCATCAAAACTCCTCCTTCTCCTTCTCCTTGAGTGGTGGAAACATGACTTAGGGCTTTCCCTTGGTGTCTTGGTCGGTTTCCATCATCATCTCCTCCTCCTAGTTGGCCGGTGGCAAGGATTCCCCTTGTTGCTTGTTGGTTGGCTATAGGAAGGAGAAGAACCTTGTTTCTATTCTTCCTCTTGCTCGGAACGAGCAAGGAAGGAAGATTGGTGATCTAGGAGCTTCAACTTTTGGTAGATCGTCGCCCACACGACGTCCGAAAGGAGGAAGGTCATACATTAGAAGATCGAGAGGTATATCTATTCTCTATTCTCTTTTGTTACTTGCTTGTATTTGTTTTTTCAATTATGAGCATGATATATTCTGTTTGTGGCTAAATAATACTTGGATCTCGAATATAAATACAAAAGCCGTTGATCCGTACATCATCTATTCTGTGACTACTCGTAGAATAGAGGTTGGTCGCTTGAACAACGAGTTTGTTCAAGTGGCCTCTCTAAATGAATAGCACGACGATGACTTGATTGTTTGGGCAATCTCTTTTGTCTAGGATTAAATTTTTTTTAATCCGAGGACATCGATGGGATTGCCATGAACAAACAACCAAGGTGAAGTGGGAAGCGAAGTTTCCCCTCACGGATTGATCACAAAAACCCTTCAGTTGGTATCAGAGCCAAGGTTTCCGGTTTTGTGTGTTTAGGATTCGGTTAATTTTTATGCACTTTTCATATATTATATGTGCCGGATAATAGTAGGATATGCGTAGTTTAACTCTTTGGTTGCAGGCATAAGATCCGACTATTATGGCCATATGTGTGTATGTGATTGTATGTGTATATTTTGTTGAATCCTCGGGGTTGACGAGGCTAGTATTTAGTTTTTGTAAATTAGATACGGTATTGTTTAGCCACTCTTTTTATTTTAGTTTACTTTCGATCTAGATTTCATGTACACTCTCTCATGGAGTATAGGATCGATGGTTTTAGTCTCGGCTCGGATCTCCGGATGGCTCGTACATGGCGTAGGAGGAGTGGATGAGAAGGCGATGCAACGGGAGACATATTGAAGACAAAAGCCATAATAGTTGGAAAATAATTTATTTTTCATATTTATTGCTTTTTGTTTGATATGCATGTCGTAGGCTAGGAAAATTCCTCAATTTCAAATTACTAAGTGGGAGAGGGAAATTTTTATAAATTCCCACGGCCTCCATTACGATTTGACAAGTGATGCAAACAAACTTGCGCGTCGGCTTTGAGTGCCTTCCTCCCCATCGGATGAGTTTGTTTACGGATCACAAGGTCAAATATGGTTATAGGGAATTATTAAGAAGCGTGTTCACTTCCCCATCGGAAGGCACATAACCCGAGATAATTACCTTGGTACCGAGTAATGGTGAACACTTAGATACAAATATAAGTATCCTCTCCATCGGAGTCACTGCTTTTATTTGTAGGGCCAAAGAGGAACCAACTATTAATTTTACTTGTCAAAAAGTTAGGTTGACAAGATAGTAAAATTAATGGGTAAAACCTCTTCTTACAAATGTAGAATTCGTATACGTCCACACTATCGTGGCATATGATATTCTCGGTGTTTTGAGGTGTTGGTTGATTTTAAAATTTTATTGTTTGAGGAATCAATAATTTTTTGAAATCTACAGTAATGATCTATGTGATTCTTAGGATTTTCAAAAATGACTTTTAGTCCACTTGCTATGATACTAAAGGAAAATAAACTTACTGTACCCAAATAATGTTGATTGGAAAAGAATCTAGATATTGTCTTAACTGCTAAGGAGCACAAGTATGTACTCTTAAAAGAGTGCCCTCCTAAGCCTGCAAATGAGCTGGAAGTCCTTAAAGCTGAAATCGATGGGGAAACCCAGGTCGATATCATTCTCCAATCGACAGAAAGGCTTGCTCAGGCTCAGGCCATGGTTGCTCAGAAGGTTTCTACTTCTAAGCCGAAAGGCAAGAAGAAGAAGAAACAAGGTGGAGCAAAGGTGGTTGGAGGATCTCAGGGAGGAGTGAAGAAGCTGAAAAGCAAGTACTTCACTTGCAAGCAGACTGAACATTGGAAGAAGGACTGTCCCAATCCGAAGCAGAACAACGGTATATCCTTTGGTCTAGTCGTTGAAACATGGTTAGCGGTGTTATCTACCGGCACCTGGTGTGTAGATACGGGAGCCTCTGATCATGTCTGCAATATTTTGCAGGGGTTCCAGGAAATCCGACGACAAGCTGAGGGAGAGATTACCATTTACTTGGGCAATGTCATGAAGGTGGCGGCTATTGCAGTGGGAGACATTTTATTTATCTTTTGAGAAAAATAAAACTTTGGTTCTGAAAAATTCCCTTTATGTACCATTATTTAGAAAGAATTTAATTTCAGTTTCTAAATTGTTTATGGATGGATATTCTATTTATTTTAATGACAGAGTTGTTATAAAAAGGAATAGGGAGAATATCTGTCCAGGTACATTAATAGGAAATTTGTATACACTTGAACCAAAACCTCCCACGATGCAAATCGAAGTTTATAACTCATCTTCTAATTCCAATGAGAGAAAAGAACCTTCGAAGATGAACCAAACATATCTTTGGCATCTTTGGTTCATTAGTGGTGGAACATTTCCCAACCTGCGAATCTTGCTTGGAGGGTAAAATGACCAAGAGGCCTTTTAAGGCCAAGGGGTATAGAGCCAAAGATGTGTTAGAATTGGTTCATTCTGATTTGTGTGGTCCTATGTCTATCCAGGCTAGAGGTGGTTTTGAATATTTTGTCTTTTTCATAGATGATTATTCAAGATATGGATGACACTACAATTTGCTCGTGGTGGCGAGTACCTCTTAGGAGAGTTTAGGAATTACTTATCAGAGGCTGGGATTCAATCCCAATTGTCCGCACCCGAAACACCCCAGCAGAATGATGTAGCAGAGCGAAGGAATAGGACTCTTATAGAGATGGTTAGATCGATGATGAGTTATTCTGAGTTGCCAAATTCGTTCTGGGGATATGCTCTAGATACGACAGTGTACATTCTGAACTTGGTTCCATCTAAATCAGTGCCTTCTACTCCCACAAAGTTGTGGACTGGGTGAAAGCCTAGTCTAACACATATTCGGATATGGGGGAGTCCAGCACATGTGCTGAAGGCAGATGCTGGTAAGTTGGAACCTCGTACAGAAGTATGCATGTTCGTTGGCTATCCTAGAGGAACGAAGGGTGGTTTGTTTTGTAGTCCTAGAGATTAGAGATGGTTAGATCGATGATCAGTTATTCTGAGTTGCCAAATTCGTTCTGGGGATATGCTCTAGATACGGCGGTGTACATTCTGAACTTGGTTCCATCTAAATCAGTGCCTTCTACTCCCACAGAGTTGTGGACTGGGTGAAAGCCTAGTCTAACACATATTCACATATGGGGGAGTCCAGCACATGTGTTGAAGGCAGAAGCTGGTAAGTTGGAACCTCGTACAGAAGTACGCATGTTCGTTGGCTATCCTAGAGGAACGAAGGGTGGTTTGTTTTATAGTCCTAGAGATCAGAGGGTGATCGTTAGCACGAACGCCAAATTTCTAGAGGAAGACTATGTGATGAGCCACAAGCCGAGGAGTAAAATTGTTCTGGAGGAATTAAAAGGGAAAGTCACTTCTTCAGTACCACCGGTACAAGAGGATATACCACAAGTCACTGCACCGTGTGTCACATAGGATACACAGGAGATACCTCATCGTAGTGGGAGGGTTGTTAGACAGCCTGATAGATTCATGTTCTTGGGAGAATCTTCTGATTTGGTCCCTGGCGAACATGAACCTGATCCCTGGACATATGATGAGGCAATCCAAGATAAAGATGCAGCATCTTGGCAAAGTACGATAAATACTGAGATTGAATCTATGGATTCAAATCAGGTCTGGAAGCTAGTAGAACCACCCGATGGTATAAAAACCATTGGATGCAAGTGGATCTACAAAAGAAAGAGAGGAATAGATGGGAAGGTTGAGACCTTCAAAGCAAGGCTTTTTGTGAAGGGGTATACTCAGAAAGAGGGTATCGATTATGAGGAGACCTTTTCGCCGGTAGCCATGCTTAAGTCTATCCGGATTCTCTTATGCATAGCAGCTCATATGGATTATGAGGTGTGGCAGATGGATGTCAAGATAGCTTTCCTTAATGGAAGTCTTGAGGAAAACATCTATATGAAGCAACCAGAGGGATTCATTGCGAAGGGCAAAGAGCATCTTGTATGTAAGCTTAATCGGTCCATTTATGGATTGAAGCAAGCTTCGAGGTCTTGGAACATCCGCTTTGATGAGGTAATCCAATCTTATGGATTTATTCAAAGTCCGGATGAGTCTTGTGTATACAAGAGATGTGACGAAAACGTAGTGGTATTTCTTGTACTATACGTATATGACATTTTGTTGATTGGCAACAATATCAAGGTGTTATCGGACATAAGGGTATGGTTGTCCAAACAGTTTGATATGAAGGACTTGGGAGAGGTGGGACACATCCTTGGGATCAAGGTTATAAGAGATCGCAGGAAAAAGATGTTGTGCTTATCCAAAGTTTCATACATAGACATGATTATGGATCGTTTTAGCATGCAGAACTCCAAGAAGGGTTTTCTACCTTTCAGGCATGGAGTTCCTTTATCTAAGGAGATGTGACCTAGAACATCTGAGGAGATAGAGGAGATGAAGGCGATTCCTTATGCTTCGGCGGTAGAAAGCCTCATGTATGCGATGCTATGTACGAGACCAAATATCTGTTTCTTAGTGGGCATGGTCGTGAATCTCGAGTAATCGAGCGAGGACATTGGGCATATATTGAAGTACCTGAGAAGGACTAAGGATTATATGCTAGTTTACCAGGCAGACCAATTACTCCCTGTGGATTACACGGATTTCGACTTCCAATCTGATAGGGATAACATTAAGTCTACCTCAGGTTTTGTGTTTACTTTGGGAGGTGGAGCCATTGTATGGAGGAGTGTCAAGTAGAAATGCGTGGCGGACTCCACCATAGAAGCTGAGTATGTGGCAGCCTCTGAGGCGGCCAAAGAAGTTGTGTGGCTCAGGAACTTCCTGATGGACTTGGATGTGATTCCTGGTTTGCCCATAACTATCACAATTTATTGTGATAATAATGGTGCAGTTGCAAACTCGAAGGAACCACGAGCCCATAAGGTAAGTAAATACATAGAGCGCAAGTACCACCTGATACGAGAAATCGTAAAGGAGGTAGAAGTTACTGTCGCCTAGATTGCATTAGAGGATGACCTGGTAGACCTTTTCACTAAGGCCCTTCTAGCGAGAGCTTTGATAGGCATGTGGAGGGAAGGGGAATCAGATGTATGGCAGTATGAGGACAACATAGTCTTTTAGTATAAGTGGGAGATTGTTAGGATGTATACTGAAAAGTCTATCTTTTGTATGAACATCTTTATTTTTGAAATAAGAATCACATGATCATTGTTTGCATATTTTTATGGTTATGCAATATTGTCTAATACTTTACATTGTAGATAACATGGTGTGTGGTGTTACATGGGAGATCATGTTATCAGCTCCTTGTAAAGTATAAGTAAAGGCTCACAACCGAGATGACTTTAGACAAACCATCGGAATGGTTGTAGTGTGATTTAGTATTGGTTTGTCTTGACCATAGAATCACACTAGTGCACTTTGTGTGTATTGAGCAGGACCGACATAGAGGTGATTCGATTTATTGCTGACTACATAATCGAATCGGACCTCAGATATTATATTGTACATACTCTTAATCCCGATATAATAACGGGCACATATACTTAGTATTCATCTCTTTGATTTACCAATGGGCGAGATTTATAGATTAAATCGATAGGCTCGGTAAGTTGGGAGATGATATTATTTATATGGTGTGTCGTTGATTATAGAAGGAAACCGTGTCCTATATATTAGGATGATGATGTCCCCTTGAAGAGCTCATAAGGTTCATCATGTAAACCTTGCAGGTGGACTTGGTCCGACTTGATGAAAAGGCTGAGTGGTACTACTCATGGAGTTAGATGTTGATTAATTAATGGTCAGTAAATTAATTAATCGACGGACATTCGAGATCGTAAATACGGGGAGAAAATGTACAAATAATATATGAAGCCCATATTAACTTATGGGGGTTGGTGAGGTAGATCAATGATAATCCTTTAGTGGATTGGATTATTATTTATGAATCGGACTTTATGTGAGCTTGATCCATGGGTGTCCAAGATCCAACTCCTCCTCATGGTCCCTATTGTAGCTTATTAACACCTCATGAAGCTTAGATCCAATGGATAGAAACAAAACTCTAGATCCAAAGGTAGAGATTAAATATCTAAGATCCGACGGTTGAGATTAAATCTCTAGATCCGACGGTTGAGATTAAATCCCTAGAACCAATGGTGGAGATTAAAAGGAGGCTTATCCCTAACTCTATAAAAGGAGGACAAGAGGTTGGCGTGGAGTTTGAATCAAGAGGGGTTAGGGTTTTGGAGTTGGCGGCAAGAAGAGGAGCTAGGGTTTGGGCTTGGGCGGCACCTAATAAGGAAAGTTTTCCTTGCTTCTTCTTCTTCCTCTAGTTGTCGGTGCCCATTCAAGTTCTTCCAGCTCTTGGCCGACATCAAAACTCCTCCTTCTCCTTCTCCTTGAGTGGTGGAAACAAGACTTAGGGCTTTCCCTTGGTGTCTTGGTCAGTTTCCATCATCATCTCCTCCTCCTAGTTGGCCGGCGGCAAGGATTCCCCTTGTTGCTTGTTGGTTGGCTATAGGAAGGAGAAGAACCTTTTTTCTATTCTTCCTCTTGCTCGAAACGAGCAAGGAAGGAAGATTGGCGATCTAGGAGCTTCAACTTTTGGTAGATCGTCGCCCACACGACGTCCGAAAGGAGGAAGGTCATACATTAGAAGATCGAGAGGTATATCTATTCTCTATTCTCTTTTGTTACTTGCTTATATTTGTTTTTTCAATTATAAGCATGATATATTCTGTTTGTGGCTAAATAATACTTGGATCCCGAACATAAATACAAAAGTCGGCGATCCGTACATCATCTATTCCGTGGCTACTCATAGAATAGAGGTTGGTCGCTTGATCAACGAGTTTGTTCAAGTGACCTCTCTAAACGAATAGCACGACAATGACTTGATTGTTTGGGCAATCCCTTTTGTCTAGGATTATTTTTTTTTTAATCCGGGGACATCGATGGGATCGCCATGAACAAACAACCAAGGTGAAGTGGGAAGCGAAGTTTCCCCTCACGGATTGATCACAAAAACCCTTCAGTTTATGTATGGACTTCGTCTTATGTTGTGGACTTTATTTTGTGTCGATGCTTTACGTACGATTTTAGTACTGTAGACTTGTCAGTGTTGGGTTTCCGGCACCGCGGCGTGTGTGTGTTCGATCATGTTTCGTAAACATGAGCACAGCGGAAGCAATTAAAAATAATAAATCTATATTTATTACAACACACACAACACACACATGCATATTACAACAAGTGTAGACATAACCGTAAATTAAAATTAGCAATAAAAGGAAATTAAACTACGTTATACCTTTCGTATGACGTGTAGCGGGAACGGCATCAACCGGAACGATCCTCGTAAGAATCGTCTCTATCCGTATCCACGCCGAGCTCCTCGGGATGACTTCGCCAAGCCACGAGCTTCGTCTTCGTACGGGTTACTAGCCTCGTGTAGAAGACGACGTGATCGAGAGATGATCACTATCCGAATCCAAATTCGGACCTAAAAACAAGTCCTCAAGACTCGCTTCTCCGGAGAGGTATTCGTCAACCGATTGACGAATCCTTCGTCCTCCACCTCAGAGGATTACCGGAGATCAAATCCCCGGTATGTTAGCCGCTGTCGGATAACTAACTGTCGTCCAAACGACGCTCCGACGAGAGGAGAAGAAGCTGTCCAGAAAACTGGACAGCTTGGTGGAGGAGTAGGCGCCGGCCAAAACAAGGAGAGAAAAGGCTCACCTTGATGCCGAACCTATAGGAGATCACCGGAGGGTCGCTGGAGGTTCACCGGCTGGAGCTTGGATGCTGGCAAGGGTCTTGGACGGCGGCACAAAGCTGGGCAGCGGCAGCTTGTAGTTGGGCGCCGAAAATTCCTCCAAGGGGTGGGCGGCAACTTCAAGCTAGGGTTTTGGATGATTAGGGTTTAACAATCCCTTAAGCCCTCTTTTATAGAGAACTAATTCTCTTAATGGTTAATGGATCATATCCATAAAGCCCGTTAACCCGCTCCATTAGGATAAGTTAAAATAAACCAAACCATGATGGTTTATTTTAAGTTAAAACGAACCAAACCAACCTTTGGTTCATTCGTTTAATATAAACCAAACCCTTTGGTTTATTCTCATCCATTGGATTAGAACCAAACCATTTTGGTCCATCCATTATGTCTTCATAAGACACTGCCCATCCACGCTTCCATTGCGACTGAAACAATTTCATGCTCGTCTTATGTTTGGTCCAACCAAACATAGTTTCTCTCGGTCTGAGAATCCCATTCTCAAGCTCGTTTTAAATCCTTTGGATTACACTCGTTGTGCGTGTGACCAAATAGGTTCTCGGTTTATGTTGGCCATCTATAATTAACCATTAATTATAGAACGATCATGAGTGGCACCTAGTAGTACATCATGATCCCCAATTAACCGAAAAGATCAACGCGGTTGATCCGAACTATTTCAAAACCCTTCAGCTCGAATGAATCGTGCCCCATTCCCTTCACTCATCTTATACCCACTTGGTTCAGGACATGGTCTATAGTGTCAGTCCCCACTAGGCTGACTACGTCACACCTAGCCCAAGTATCATTTCCTCGTCCTACGGATTCTAGTTACTCCACATGTATCGAAGAGTACCTTACTCTAAACATGTAATGCTTTGCCCAAAGACTTTAGTAACAATCCGACGAGAGGCCATGGGTATACATCTCCTCGCAAGGAGTGGTGAATCCTTTATAGGCTATTCAAACACTTTCGATCACTTCGACTTATACCCAATCATCCCGGGTCCACATCTCCTTAGAGATGTTTGCTTAAGATGTCAAAGCATAAGTCTCCATGATCAAGATGACTTGAATACCGCAAGTCAAAGGAACATCACACTTAAGCCACAGTAAGAACTTCATTGACATATCTATATATGCAGAGAACCATATGAAGTCTTACGGCTGGTCACTCCAATGAACTAGTTACCATAACTAGCATCCACGATTTACTCCGGACATCACTATATCTCCAGCCAGTGAGAATCAGCTGCTTGGATACACCAAGGAGTATACCTCGTGCTAGTCTCGACAGAATTGATGGTGTCCAAATCCATCAATTCATCGACTAGGGATAATTCCGATACATCACAATTACACATGTAGAGATACTCACTAGTTGTGAACCAATCATAAATTCTCTCATGCCGTGAATCGTATCGTGGACATTCAGTAAATGAGTTTAAGATCCAATCAAATACATAAAACATGTATACTCAAATAGTGAATCTTCATTTATCATATAAATGGTTCATACATAAGGCGATTGCCTTAGGACATCTCTCATATATTACTAACAGACTTCACTTGGCCTAATGCCAATCGCTACGGTATCCAATACCATAAGCTCTAACATGACCCTCAAACTTACTTTGAGGTAATGCTTTAGTCAAAGGATCCGCTAAGTTCCTTTCGGGGAATTTTCTCGATTTGTATTTCGTTCCTACTGATGATCTCTCTGATAAGATGATAGCGGCGAAGCACATGTTTGGATCATTGATGAGACCACATCAAGTTCAGAGATGAACTTCTCGATCCAAACCGCTTCCTTTGCTGCTTCCAAAGCTGCAATGTATTCTGCCTTAGTGGCAGAATCCGCTATAGTGTCAAGCTTGGAACCTTTCCAACTTATTGTGCCTCCATTCCAGGTGAATACATACCCAGACAAAGACATGGAATCATCCTTGTCTGTCTGGAGCTGGCATCCGTATACCCACGTATCACCATGTACCCTTCTCCATATATTAGGAACACATCCTTAGTTCTTCTTAAGTACTTAAGGATCGTCTTAATAAATACCCAATGATCCAATTCCTGGATCGACCGTATCCGCCGTGACACTCAGAGCATACGATACATCGGGCCTCGTACATAATATAGCATACATGATAGATCCTATTGCGGATGCATAGGGAATCTTACTCATGCAAATCCTCTCGTCTTCTGTGCGCGGACACATAGACTTCGAAAGGTGTACCCCATGCCTGATGGGCAGATAACCTTTCTTGGATTCCGACATGCTAAACCTCTTTAGCACTCGGTCTATATATGTAGACTGCGAAAGACCAAGCAACTGTTTCGATCTATCTCTATAGATCTTAATCCCAAGGATGTAGGTTGCTTCTCCCAGGTCTTTCATGGAGAATATCTTGGATAACCAAACCTTAACTGACTGTAAGATTGACACATCGTTTCCTATAAGTAATATGTCATCGACATACAATACTAGGAACACGACTGCACTCCCACTAACCTTCTTGTACACACAAGGTTCGTCTGGATTTTGTGAGAAATCAAACTTTTTGATCGTCTCATCAAAATGGATATTCCAGCTCCTGGATGCTTGCTTCAATCCATAAATGGATCGTCGCAATTTGCATACCTTGGTTTTATCAACCGATGTGAAACCCTCAGGCTGTATCATATACACGTCCTCGAGTAGGTTTCCATTAAGGAAAGCTGTTTTCACATCCATCTGCCATATCTCATAATCATAATGAGCCGCTATGGCCAGGAGCATCCGAATGGATTTAAGCATAGCTACAGGCGAATAGGTTTCGTCATAATCAACACCTTGTTTTTGACGATATCCTTTCGCCACCAATCTAGCCTTATAGGTAATCACATTACCATCCATGTCGATTTTCTTCTTGAAAACCCACTTGCACCCTATAGGCTTTATGCCTTCAGGTGGGTTAACCAAGTTCCAAACTTGGTTTTCATACATGGAATCCATTTCCGACTTCATGGCACCAAGCCACTTATCCCTTTCTGAACTTGTCAGCACTTCTTCATAACTGGTAGGCTCCTCATCATCAATGAGTAACAAGTCATTCGATTCACTTACGAGAAATCCATATCTCTCAAGAATATTACATGTTCTGCCAGATCTACGAAGATGTGGTGTTACAATAGGTCCAGCCGATTGCTCATCACTATGAGTTGTCGGCTGTTGTGCTTCACCAGGTATCTCATCAATGTCTATTTGAGTCTCTCGAGCCTCCTCAAGCTCGACGACACTCTCACTGTTTTCTTGCAAGAGAAACTCTTTCTCTAGAAACACAGCATGCCTTGAAACAAACACCTTTTGTTCCACAGGATGATAGAATTGGTAACCCCTTGTTTCCTTAGGGTATCCAATAAATAGACATTTATCAGACTTAGCATCCAGTTTGTCTGATACAGTCCGCTTCACATAAGCAGGACAACCCCATATCTTCAAGTAAGATACATGAGGTTTCTTACCATTCCATATCTCATATGGAGTAGTTGAGACTACCTTGGTAGGCATTCTGTTTAACAAGTAAACAGCTGTCTGAAGTGCATAACCCCAAAAGGACTTGGGAAGAGTCGCATGATTCATCATTGACCTGACCATGTCCAACAAGGTCCGGTTACGCCTCTCAGATACACCATTATGCTGTGGTGTATAGGGCGGAGTCCATTGAGACAATATGCCATTGTCTCTTAGATAATCAAGAAACTCTTGACTTAAGTATTCACCACCTCGATCCGATCGAAGTATTTTAATACTCTTGTCATGTTGTTTCTCTACTTCATTTCTGAATTCTTTGAACCTTTCAAAGGCTTCAGACTTGTGTTTCATCAAGAACACATACCCAAACCGTGAGTGATCATCGGTGAAGGTAATGAAGTAGCTATAGCCTCCTAATGCTTGAGTTGACATAGGTCCACATACATCAGTATGTACTAGACCTAGTAACTCTCCCACTCGTTCACCTTTTCCAGTAAAAGGTAACTTAGTCATCTTGCCTTTTAAGCATGATTCGCATGTATCGTATGAATCCAATTCAAACGATTCCAGAATTCCACATCGGTGTAATTCGGACATGCGTTTCTTGCTTATATGGCCAAGACGACAATGCCACATATAGGAGTCTATTTGATTATCCTTTCGAGCACGCGTGTTGCTCGCTTCGATATTGAAAATATCACTGGATACGTCCAACGTATAAACACCATTGCTTAAAGTTCCAGTTTCTTAAAGAACTCCATTCAAAGTTATGTAACAACAATTGTTACTAAAAGTCAAATGGTACCCATTTCTATTTAAACAAGAAATAGAAATGATGTTCTTTATCAACGAAGGAACATAAAAGCAATCGTCCAGTTCTAAGACAAGTCCTATAGGGAGTTCCAACAAATACGTTCTGATGGCGAGTGCAGCAACCGTTGCTCCATTCCCAACACGTAAATTTGACTCTCCCTTGACGAGTCTTCTTCTATTCCTTAGCCCATGTATGTCATTACATATATGTGAGCCACACCCAGTATCCAATACCCAAGTGTCTAAGGAAATAGAATGACAATCAATAAAGAAGATTTCTGAAGAAGATGGGGCATCCGATGCCTTATCCTTCTTCACGGACTCTTGATAAACCTTGCAATTTCTTCGCCAATGACCCTCCTTGCCATAATGATGGCAAGTGCCCTTTTGAGCTGGTTCTGCCTTTTAGCCTTTTTCTTCTTCCCCTTCTATTGTTCCTTTGACTCCCTCTTAGAACCTTTCTTCGAGGAATCAACTAACAGAACCGCCTTCTACTCATGCTTCTCAGAAGGCTCCACAGTCTTCAGCATGTTGAGCAGTACCACAGATGAGCCTCCTCGCATCTCAGAGGTGAAGAGGAGCTTGGAGACTTCGAACCTTTCGAATCTCACTTGCTCATCAACCAACTCACAGAGATGAAGGACTACGATATGAGCATCCATATGCTCATGCTGCTTTCGTAGCTTGGGTTCCATCGCGGCTAGCATGATGCAACTCATTTGTTCAGAATCACTCACATGTTTCTGATAGGCCAACAATTGGTCCAAAGTTGCATCGTCACTAGGACAGGCGGGAAGAGGCGCTTCGAGGACATACACAAGCTTTTCACCTTGAGAACAATTCTCAAGTTTCTAAGCCAGTCCAAGAAGTTCGGCCCAGTCAATTTATTTGAATCCAAAATGGAACGCAAATTCAAACACATCATGATCAATATATTAACTTAGAAATACAAAACGAGCATATATGAGAAAGATGATTTTAAAAATGCATCAATATACATTTATAAATCCCATTCATTTTTCGAATTTCAAAAACCCCAAAATCACTTCGGGAGATCATAGGTCCATCTCCGAATGGGCTGATATCCATCATAGTTATGAACAACCTTGGAGAGAGTCCAACAAGCCATTCATAACTACGACGGTAGGTATCATCTATACCGATTGCATATCCCGTATATGCAACTATCACAATGTGCTATCAACTAATTGAATGTTCACACATACATCGGGTTGTTAACACATTAACAAGTATGCATCATATGCATAGCACCCAACTTCACCTCCCTTTACATCGACCTTGGAGAGAGTCCAACAAACCGATGCTCCAGGTTAAAGCCAACCCATTAATCAGGACATAGTTTTAATATGGTTAGAGCGCATTCAACCAATTAGCCCAGCTTGGAGAGAGTCCAACAACCAAAGCTAACGATTGACCTCTGACTCTTACCATATTAGTATTAAACTATTCCATGGTTTGAACATATTCAGGTTCGAGCCGGGCTTGGAGAGAGTCCAACAACCCAAACAAGAAATAGAACTCTGGTTCTAACCATATTAATGGAAGGTGTAGGCTTTAATATTGTTTAAGGGTTTTATGTCTCATCCTCTTTGCATGCAAATAACTATTATCTACATGACATGACATACATGGCATACATCTACATGTCACGACACGCATGGTATAATGTTATGCATCTAATGCAATTACATGGCATACAATTATGTCATGTATATAATTTCCTTATATGTCATAACTATTTATGGAAATAAAATATGTTTAAGATTTGATTCTCCAAATCAAATCATAATTAAATTAGGAAACAAATTTCCAAATCTAATCACATATTTTATTCATGGAATTATTTGATTAAGGAAAATCTATTTAGGAAACCAATTTCCTAAATCTTTAAAACTACTTATGGAAATTAAATATTTTAAGATTTGATTTCCCAAATCAAATCATGATTAAATTAGGAAACAAATTTCCAAAATCTAATCAAATATTTTATTTATGGAAAATATAAATTTCCATAAATACTTCCAACTTTCCAAAAGTGGAAGATTTCCATAAATACTTCTAGACTTTCCAAAATTGAAAAATTTCCATAAATACTTCTAAATTTCCAAAATTTAGAAAACTTCCAGAAATACATTATGACTATCGCAAAACCATTTTTACGATTATGTCGAAACACAACCTGGGCTCTGATACCACTGTTGGGTTTCCGGCACCGCGGCGTGTGTGTGTTCGATCATGTTTCGTAAACATGAGCACAGCGGAAGCAATTAAAAATAATAAATCTATATTTATTACAACACACACAACACACGCATGCATATTACAACAAGTGTAGACATAACCGTAAATTAAAATTAGCAATAAAAGGAAATTAAACTACGTTATACCTTTCGTATGACGTGTAGCGGGAACGGCATCAACCGGAACGATCCTCGTAAGAATCGTCTCTATCCGTATCCACGCCGAGCTCCTCGGGATGACTTCGCCAAGCCACGAGCTTCGTCTTCGTACGGGTTACTAGCCTCATGTATGTTAAGGCAATCTCTTGCCGTGATATGGTTTTGATGGTGTGGCAAAGGGTTTAAGTTAGTTTGATATGTTGATGTGATATGTGCGTTGAAGTCGTGCAGGACTTAGTAATTCGCACATGGAGCCGTGGCGAGTTTCACATCTCATGACTCGTGCCTTGAGTCGGTGAAGGATAGCTTTGCGGAAGCCGTGCGCTTGGAGCATCCGAGGACGCCGGACGAGAAGCTTGGAGTGGCCGGAGGAAGTAGACTTGAGGCAAGAGGCGAAGGAGCATTGCAGCCGCGTCGCTTTGATGCTGAGGGGCGTGGCGAACGAAGAGAACGAGGCGAGGACTCAGAAATGAGAGTGAGCGATTGTAACCCGGGAAGGGTAGCTCTTAGGTGAAACTTGGCCGTTTGGCCAGTGTCGGATGGGTTTTCCGACACCGATCATTGCCATGTCTTAGCGGTCGGCGCTCTAATCAGTGTAGCTCGGTATCTGTGGCCCGGTTTGTGGCGGTGCCATCGTTAGCGATCGTGCCAAGACTAACGATCGGCCAAGACTAGCGGTCAGATTGAAGCGGCCGATCAATAGGTCGAATAGGGTTTTGGCCGCCAGAACCGCTCGTAGGCCGGCGTCGACTGGGTCGGCCGATCGGCGGTGAGGTCCGATCGTGCCAAGAGTTCCGTGGACAACAGCGGTTGGCATCCGGCGTGTTCGGAGGCCGTTAGTAGGAGCGATCGACTACCATGGTGATCGGTGATGGCGGCCAACGGGAAGAAGTTAGCCCTCTCTATAAAAAGAGAGGGTGTGAGCCTTTGAGAGGCTAATGCTTAAGTTCCAAACAATCTTCCTAGTGCCCCACAAGCTCTAAACTCTTCTTACTCGCTTTTACTCCATTCTATTTGTAAGAAGAGTGATCTTGATTGTAAAGGTTACCTCCACCTAGCTTGGTGCAAAGGAGAGACCATTTAGTGGATTGGTTGAGCGGAGTGATTCACCGAGGATGAATTGGGGACCGTGGATTAGCGGCGTAGCCGTGAACCACGTTACATCTTGTGTTAGCATTGTCTATTTCCTTTGTTTTGTTTTTATTTGTTTAATTTGCTTGTATTGTTGTTTCCGCTTGCGCTAATCTAATTGTAGACGAGCAAATTCCGATAACCAACGAACGAGGGCTATTCACCCCCCTCTAGCCGGCCATCCGATCTCTTACAAGTGGTATCAGAGCCGAGGTTGCTTGTCACCGGACTAACCGCCGCAACAAGCCCTACATCAAAAATGGCCGGCTCCAACATCCATCCTCCGAAGTTTGAAGGAGAATTAAGCAGTGGAAGAAGCGAATGGAGGTATTTTTCGAAACGGATTTTGATATAATGATTACAATGGAATCCGGTTTCGTTTTGCCTAGGGATGAAGAGGGGAAACCAATCGAAAAATCAAGGTGGACCAAAAGGCAAAGGGAAGAGCACCTTGCAAATTCAAAAGCCAAACATCATCTCTTCAATGTGCTCCCCCAACAAGAAATCAACCGAATAGGAGAATGCCTAAGTGCCAAGGAGATGTGGGAGAAGCTAATTGAGCTTCATGAAGGCACATCCGAGGCAAAGCTAGCAAGGAGAGATCTCCTCCGCTCTCAACTATCCAACATCAAATTAGAAAAGGGAGAAAAGGTAATTTCTTTGCATTCTAGATTCAAAGAAATTTTAAATGGACTAACAAGTGTAGGTGAGAAGCTATCAAACCGGGATATGGTAATGAAGGCCATAGATGCCTTTCCCCGGTCCTCAAAGTGGAGCTCCATGGTGGACTCATTCTATATCTCAAAGAATTTAGAAGTGAGCACCTTGGAGGAGTTCTTCTCAACAATGGAACTCCACGAAACTAGGCTTGAGGGAATACAAGAGGAGCCTAAAATTCAACCCTCAAGAGGAGTAGCATTATTGGCAAGTAAGGGGAAGAAGAAGATGGAAATCCCCTCCTCCTCCGATGACGAAGCATCTTCCTCCTCCTCCATGGATAGCACCGAAGAAGCCTATATGGTAAGGAGGGTAAGACGTGCATTTAAGAATTTTAGATTTGATAAATCTAATGATAGGATGAGAAGACCAAGGGGGAAGGTTATATGCTACAATTGCCAAGGAGAAGGGCACATAAGGGACAATTGTCCCCTCCTAAACAAAAGCAAAGAAGAGAAGAAAAAGAAAGAAGAGAAGAGGAAGAAGAAGAAGGGGAGCAAGAGAAAGGAAGAAGAGAAGAAAACAAAGGAGAAGGGAAAGGCCAAAGCATTCAAGGCCAAGACATGGGATGATCCTTCCTCATCCTCCTCCTCATCATCGGATGAGGAGAATGCCTTTGTCGCCAATTTGGCCTTGATGGCCTTTGACGATTTGGATTGCTCCTCCTCCGAAAATGAAGGATCAAGCACAAGAGGAGAGAGCTCAAGTGAAGGGGGAGCCTCCTCCACATCATCATCCTCCTCATCATCCGAAGAAGAAGAAGAGGACATGGAAACTATGGTAACGAAAGCCTCTCCTAGTAAAATAGTTTCTATGATTTCTAGTTTAACTAGGGATTTGTTTAGAGCAAAGAAGAAAAATAAATGCATGCTAGATCAAATTAAGGCATTAGAAAATAAGCTAGAAAATGCATGCTTAAATAATAATGATACTTCTTCTTGCCATGATGATGCATGCTCACATGATAATTATGTGCCTTTAGATGTTAGTGATGCATGCATAGAAGAAAATAGGGCATTAAGGGAAAAGGTAGATTATTTAACCAAAGCCCTAGGAAAATTCACAATTGGCTCCAACACCTTGAATATGATCATAGGGAGCCAAAGGGCAAGTTTTAACAAGAAAGGCCTAGGATATAAAGAGAAGAAAAATGAGAAGGCCTATAGATGCCTAATAGCTAGGGGACAAGACAAAAACAAAGTAATAGCTAAGAAATGGATCCCCAAGGAATTTCTAGTGAACCCCATAGGTAAAAATCTATTTTGGGTTCCAAAATCCATCCTTAAGGGTTAGAAAACCCCTAGGGTAGTCAACCATATGAACTTGACCTATATCATATTTTGGTTGACTTAGGATGACGGGACAACATTTTTAGATAGTGTTGGGTGATGATAACGTACCCATAAATAGGTAATAATGCTTAAATCATGATGATTAATGTAATTTCTATGCATATGTGTAATCATGGTTTATGATTTTGATATTGGGCACATCATCATGAGAAATAGGTTTAAATCATGCTTTAGGTGATACTTTATTTATTATCATCATATAATGCCTAATGCATGGTTATAATTTGATGAAAACATATATTTCATGATCATAATGTGAAATTAATTGATATATGTCATTATGATCATGTAGGTTAGGTTGATACTTAACCATGATAGAATTGCTTGAATATATTGGTATATATATACAAATACCCCCCTAGGATGCATCTCACACTCACTATAGGCTAACTTGATTGCAAACTTAGCATGGGTGAGATGTTAGGATGATACAAATGTCCACTAATGCCTATGGCATTTAGATGGTCATTTAAAGTATCAAAATATCAATAATAGACCAATCATGGGGAAGGCTTATGTTTAATTAATAGACATATCGCCCAAAGATCATGGTTGGATATTTCTAATGTTTTCAAAACAATTTCTTACCCTAAAATACATGTATTCATGTTTTGAAACAATTGGATGCAAAACTAGGTAGCTAACTTGATACTAGAATGATCAAAAACCTAGTGGTTTTTAGAACTTTTGGATTTTTGGCAAAAACAAGAAAATATAATGAGTTTTCATGAAAAACTATTTTTCATTGATAGATATACTTAAAAGAAATATGTTTCCAAAATTTCATGATTTTTCATATTTTCTGGAATTTATAATGAATTTCAAATTCATCGGAAAATCGAAATATGGATTCATTTGTGCGGTCATTGCCATCGATAGCGATCATTGGTGGCCTGTAAATCAGAATATTGAAGGCCGAATTCAGTTTATAAACCTCCTACAAGTGGTAGAAATATACTTGATGCCATCAACAAGTGGTACCCAATTTTGAATCAACTTGACATATTTTTCCTCCATTATACTTGATGTCATGAGCTTTATAACTTAGTGTTAATCTTTTTGATGGTGTCAAAGGGGGAGAAATAAGTATGTTTAAGTTAATCACTTTAGGGGGAGAAATATATTGTAGGGGGAGAAATATATGATAGGGGGAGAAAATTTGCATGGAGAGTTTCATGGATTAAGGGGGAATTGCATGTTGTTATATCATGTTTATCTTTACATGCTTTCTTACCTTAGAACTTATATCAAAAGTTTTTACCTAACTTAAACGGATTGCCACACATCAAAAAGGGGGAGATTGTTAAGGCAATCTCTTGCCGTGATATGGTTTTGATGGTGTGGCAAAGGGTTTAAGTTAGTTTGATATGTTGATGTGATATGGCAGACTTAGTAATTCGCACATGGAGCCGCGGGCGAGTTTCACATCTCATGACTCGTGCCTTGAGTCGGTGAAGGATAGCTTTGCGGAAGCCGTGCGCTTGGAGCATCCGAGGGACCGCCGGACGAGAAGCTTGGAGTGAAGCCGGAGGAAGTAGACTTCGAGGCAAGAGACGCGAAGGAGCATTGCAGAGCGCACCGATCTTTGCCGGGACGTGGCGAAGCGAAGAGAACTTCAAGGCGAGGACTCCGAAATGAGTGGCGATTGTAACCCGGGAAGGGTAGCTCTTAGGTGAAACTTGGCCATTTGGCCAAGTGTCGGATGGGTTTTCCGACACCGGATCGCCATGTCTTGGCGAATGATCGCCTCTGAATCGAGTGTAGCTCGACCGGTATACGATTTGGCGGTCGGCGCCGATCGTATAGCGTCGCCAAGAGATAGATCATCGGCAAGGCGGCGAATGATAGTCAATAGGGTTTTAGCCGCAGAGCCGATCGTGGCCGTACGACTCCGGTCGGCCGATCGTGGTGAGGTCGTGATCGCCAAGAGTTCCATTGGACAACAACAGTCGGCATCCGACGTGTTCGGAGGCCGTAGATGTAGTAACCGCCATGGGCGGCAATGATCGTGATGGCGCCAACGGAAGAAGTTTGCCCACTCTATAAAAAGAGAGGGTGTGAGCCTTTGAGAGGCTAATGCTTAAGTTCCAAACAATCTTCCTAGTGCCCCACAAGCTCTAAACTCTTCTTACTCGCTTTTACTCCATTCTATTTGTAAGAAGAGTGATCTTGATTGTAAAGGTTACCTCCACCTAGCTTGGTGCAAAGGAGAGACCATTTAGTGGATTGGTTGAGCGGAGTGATTCACCGAGGACGAATCGGGGACCGTGGATTAGCGGCGTAGCCGTGAACCACGTTACATCTTGTGTTAGCATTGTCTATTTCCTTTGTTTTGTTTTTATTTGTTTAATTTGCTTGTATTGTTGTTTCCGCTTGCGCTAATCTAATTGTAGACGAGCAAATTCCGATAACCAACGAACGAGGGCTATTCACCCCCCTCTAGCCGGCCATCCGATCTCTTACAATGTAGAAGACGACGTGATCGAGAGATGATCACTATCCGAATCCAAATTCGGACATAAAAACAAGTCCTCAAGACTCGCTTCTCCGGAGAGGTATTCGTCAACCGATTGACGAATCCTTCGTCCTCCACCTCAGAGGATTACCGGAGATCAAATCCCCGGTATGTTAGCCGCTGTCGGATCACTAACCGTCGTCCAAACGACGCTCCGACGAGAGGAGAAGAAGCTGTCCAGAAAACTGGACAGCTTGGTGGAGGAGTAGGCGCCGGCCAAAACAAGGAGAGAAAAGGCTCACCTTGATGCCGAACCTATAGGAGATCACCGGAGGGTCGTCGGAGGTTCACCGGCTGGAGCTTGGACGCCGGCAAGGGTCTTGGACGGTGGCACAAAGCTGGGCAGCGGCAGCTTGTAGTTGGGCGCCGAAAATTCCTCCAAGGGGTGGGCGGCAACTTCAAGCTAGGGTTTTGGATGATTAGGGTTTAACAATCCCTTAAGCCCTCTTTTATAGAGAACTAATTCTCTTAATGGTTAATGGATCATATCCATAAAGCCCGTTAACCCGCTCCATTAGGATAAGTTAAAATAAACCAAACCATGATGGTTTATTTTAAGTTAAAACGAACCGAACCAACCTTTGGTTCATTAGTTAAATATAAACAAAAACCTTTGGTTTATTCTCATCCATTGGATTAGAACCAAACCATTTTGGTCCATCCATTATGTCTTCATAAGACACTGCCCATCCACGCTTCCATTGTGACTGAAACAATTTCATGCTCGTCTTATGTTTGGTCCAACCAAACATAGTTTCTCTCGGTCTGAGAATCCCATTCTCAAGCTCGTTTTAAATCCTTTGGATTACACTCGTTGTGCGTGTGACCAAATAGGTTCTCGGTTTATGTTGGCCGTCTATAATTAACCATTAATTATAGAGCGATCATCATGAGTGGCACCTAGTAGTACATCATGATCCCCAATTAACCGAAAAGATCAACGTTGATCGAACTATTTACGAAACCCTTGGCCTCGAATGAATCGCCCATTCCCTTCACTCATCTTATACCCACTTGGTTCAGACATGGTCTATTGTGTCCTCCCACTAGGCTGACTACGTCACACCTAGCCCAAGTATCATTTCCTCGTCCTACGGATTCTAGTTACTCCACATGTATCGAAGAGTACCTTACTCTAAACATGTAATGCTTTGGCCAAAGACTTTAGTAACAATCCGACGAGAGGCCATGGGTATACATCTCCTCGCAAGGAGTGGTGAATCCTTTATAGGCTATTCAAACACCTTGATCACTTGACTTATACCCAATCATCCGGGTCCACATCTCCTTAGAGATGTTTGCTTAAGATGTCAAAGCATAAGTCTCCATGATCAAGATGACTTGAATACCGCAAGTCGAAGGAACATCGCACTTAAGCCACGAAGAACTTCATTGACATATCTATATATGAGAGAACCATATGAAGTCTTACTACCGGTCACTCCAATGAACTAGTTACCATAACTAGCATCCACGATTAACTCCGGACATCACTATGTCTCGGCCCGGTGAGAATCACCGCTTGGATACACCAAGGAGTATACCTCGTGCTAGTCTCGACAAAATTGAGGGTGTCCAAATCCTTTAATTCATCGACTAAGGATAATTCAGATACATCACAATTACACATGTAGAGATACTCACTAGTTGTGATCCAATCACAAATTCTCTCATCTTTGTGAATCGTATCGTGGACATTGATAAATGAGTTTAAGATCCAATCAAATACATAAAACATGTATACTCAAATAGTGAATCTTCATTTATCATATAAATGGTTCATACATAAGGCGATTGCCTTAGGACATCTCTCATATATTACTAACAGTCGGGTGGTGTACACCTATATGTTTTCGATTTAGGTGTCAGTGTGTATGTTGGGTATGTTGTTTATGTTTCCTCCGTGTTTGGTATGTTTATATTTGCTTATTATATTGTTGTTGTGGGCCTACGGGCCTTGTATTAACCCGAAATTTTTCCACGTTCAGGGGAGATGCCGTCCGTTTGCTTTTCGACACGACATATTCTCGGGGTGTCACAACTTTATTGGTATCAGAGCCGAAGGTTCTGCGATGCCATATAATGATTTTTGTTGTTGAGTCTTGGATTCTCTGGAGTCGGTATATTTTCGGATTTGGTTTTTGTGAGATGGGATTGACAGCGGCATAAGCTCCAGGCATCATGAAGTAATAATTTCTGATAACTCATATTTCAGATAGTTACTTATCTAAATTTGTTCAATAGGTGTATACAGTCAAAGATTATGGCACCTATGTAGACTCATAGTAGAGGTCATCCATCAAGGCGATCCATCGGAGTTGAGGGATAAGAGGCTGCTACTACTGAGCCCGTTATTCGGGAACAACCTCAGCTTTCCCCTATCGGTGATTCGGAGCCTCAAAATTCAGATGTACCACTGACTATTCTAGAGCCTACAGAGTCCAGTTGGCTCAATGATAAGGCACAGATACTCGTGTTAGCATGTTCGGCCAAGGAAAAGTTCACCTTGTTCCGAGGGGAGTCTGACCCATGGATTGCCTGGTCTTGGCTGGAAAATATGGAAGACACCTTCGAGTACATGAACTGTATAGATGTGGAGAAGGTGGGCCTTGCTGCATATCATCTCAGAGATCAGGCTGTCACTTGGTGGAAATTGCAGAAGACTCTACTCGGGGAGTGTGGGATTACTTGGGCCATCTTTCGAGACGCTTTCTGGAGACAGTACTTTCCTTCGGCATTTTCTACAACACATCATCAAGAATTTCTGAGCCTGAAGCAAGTTGATCGTTTCGTCATGGAGTACAATGCAGAGTTTACTAGACTTTCAGAGTTTTGCTCTCACCTAGTAGCACAGGATGCAGATCGGATGTACCAGTTCACACAGGGTCTTGCTACTTATATACGGAGCCGGATGTCAGGATCTAGCATTACCTCATACAGGTAGGCATTGGACTGCGCACTCTTCATCGAGATGACTTCCCAACAAATTTCCAGGGAGAAGGATATCGAGAAGCAGATGACTAAGGGCAAGAAGCAGAACCAGGGTTTAGCTCAGGGGACTCAGAAGAAAGGGGAGCAAAAAGGAACTGTGCGAGGTGCTGCAGAAGGGTCAGCTAGATTGCAGAAGGGGAAACGTCCAGCATCAAAGTATTCTGGAGGGTCTCAGGGTAGCCGTATGGGCCGAAGCAGGAATGGATGTTATAAATGTGGATCTGAAAGCCATAGAGTATTAGAGTGTCCTTTGGAGCAGTCAGTTTGCTATTATTGCAAACAACCGAGACATACTAGTCGTGATTGTACACTGAAAGCACAGTTGGAGTTTCCTGATAGCTCCAACAAGGGGAAGAAGTCTACCCAGCAGCGGCAGCAGAGGACAGCATCGTGGACTCAGACATTGTTGGGGTGTATACTGAAAGCCTAGCTCTTTTGTATGAACATCTTTATTTTGAAATAAGAATCACATGATCATTGATTGCACTTTATATTTATATGTGCATATTGTCTAATACTTTACATTGTAGATAACATGGTGCTTGGGTGTGGCACAGAAGATCATGTTATCAATCCCTTGTAGAGTATAAGTAGAGGCTCACAACCAAGATGGTTTTGGACAAACCATTGGCATGGTTGTAGTGTAGCTTGGTATTGTTTTGTCTTGAACATAGAGTTACACTAGTACACTTAGCTGTATTGAGCAGGACCGACATAGAGGTGATTCAATTTATTGCTGACTACATAATTGAATCGGACCTCGGATATTATGTTGTACATGCTCTTAATCCCGATATAATAATGGACACATGTACTTAATATTTATTTCTTTGATTTACCAGAGGGTGAGATTTCTATGGATTAAATCAATATGCCCGATAAGTTGAGAAATGATATTATTTACATGGTGTGCCGTTGATTATAAAAGGAAACCGTGTCCTATATATTAGGTTGATGATGTCCCCTTGAGGAGCTCATAAGGTTCATCATGTAAACCCTGCAGGTTGACTTAGTCAACATGATGATAAGGTTGAGTGGTACTACTCGAGGAGTTAGATGTTAATTAATTGATGGTCAGTAAATCAATTAATTGACGGACATTCGATATCTTAAACACGGGGAGATAGATGTACAAATAATATATGGAGCCCATATTAATTTATGGGGGTTGGTGAGGTAGTTCGATGATGATCCTCTAGTGGAATGGAACATCATTGATGGATCAAGCTTGTGTGGTTCCGATCCATCGGGTGGCCAAGACCCAACTCCTCCTCATGGTCCCTATCGTAGCCTAATATAAACCTCATGAAGCCTAGATCAAATGATGGAAAACAAATCTCTAGATCCGATGGTTGGGATTAAATCCCTAGATCCGACGGTGGAGAATAGAAGGAAAAGAAAGGGGAGGGAAAGGAAAGGGGAGGGAAAGGAAAGGAAAGGGAGAGGAAAGGTTGGATAAGGTGGGCGGCAAGTTTAAAAGATTGATAATTTTTTTTCCTAATTCTATGCCACCTTAGGCGGCAAGATTAGAATTAGTTAAATTTTTTTTTTTAAGATTAGAATTGGTGAAAAATTTTTTCCCTTATGCCACCTTGGGCGGCAAGATTAGAGGAAGAAAATTTTTTTTTTACTAATTCCTTGCTACCCTTGGGCGGCAAGAAAATTGGGAATTAGTTCCTAAATTTTTGGCTACCTCATCAATAACCAACTTTCTCCTAAGTTCTATAAAAGGAAGGCTAAGGGGGCGGCACAAGGTGAATGAAGAAGGGGATCAAACTTTTGGATTGGGCGGCTAGGGTTTGAAAGAGGGATTGGGCGGAAATTATTGGAAGGATTTGGCCGGCACCCATACTCTTCATCCCTTCTCCAATTCCTTGGTAGCCGGCGGTTCTCCAATTCCTTGGTGGCCGGCGGTTCTCCAATTCCTTGGTGGCCGGCGCTTCTCCAATTCCTTGGTGGCCGGCGGTTCTCCAATTCCTTGGTGGCCGGCGCTTCTCCAATTCCTTAGTGGCCGGCGGTTCTCCAATTCCTTGGTGGCCGACGCTTCTCCAATTCCTTGGTGTCCGGCGGCAACCTTTCTTCAAGGTTGGTCGGCGCTCAACCATCTACTCCTTGGCCGGCGGCTATATCAAGCTCCTTGGCTTGGTGGTCGGTTCTAGATAGGAGAAGGAGATTTGTTTGGTTCTTCTCTTTGTTCGGAGCGAGCAAGGAAGGGAAGAACGTGATCTAGGAGGCTTCAACTCGTGGAGGATCTTCGCCCACACGACGTCCACGAGGAGGATAGGACATACGATAGAAGATTGAGAGGTATAAAAGTTTTACAACTTTTATTATTGATCTTTGCATGTTCTTATCTTTATGTTAGTATGTGTTGATTATACTAGTTTACATTTGTATGTATTTGTATAATCATGGACCCCGATAAGAAACACAAAAACCGGCGATCCGTTCGTCGTCTCTTCCGCGGCTAACCGACTAGAAGAGTTGATTGCTTGAACAACAAGTTTGTTCAAGCGATCGCTCGAGTCATTGGCACGACGACGAATTGGTTGTGCTTAGGAAACTCATTCCATCCGGATTAGTTTTCATTAGTGAAAATTTTAATCCGGGGACATGGGAGCCAATGAGCTTCGTGGCGATTCCCAACAAATGGTATCAGAGCATCGGTTTCCGATTTTGTGTGTTTTGGATTCGGTTACTTTCACGCACTTATCATATATTGTGTATGCCGGATAATAGTAGGATGTGCGTAGGCTAACTTTTTGGTTGCAGGCATAAGATCCAACTATTATGGTTATATATGTGTATGTGATTGCATGTGTGTGTGATTGTATATTATTTGAATCCTCAGGGTTGACGAGGCTAGATTAGTATTTAATTTTTTTGTAATTAAATACGACATTGTTTAGCCGCTCATTTTAGTTTACTTTCGATATAGATTATTTGTACACTCCTTCGTGGAGTATAGGATCGATGGATGTAAATTAAAATAGTTTATCTCGGCTTGGATCTCTTTGGTGACTTGCGCACGGGAAAAGATGGAGCGGACGAGGTGGCGACACGATGGGACGCATATTGGAGAACAATGCCATAATAGTTGGAAAAATTATTATTATTTTTCCATATTTATTGCTGATTTGTTTTATATGCATGTTGTGTGTGCTTGAAAATTCCTCATTTCCAATTTACTAAGTGGGAGAGAGACATTTTAATTAATTCCCGCAGCCTCCATTACAATTTGACGTGTGATGCAACAAACTTGTGTGTCGGCTCTGAGTGCCTTCCTCCATGCGGACGGGTTTGTTTGCGCATCACTAGGTCAAATAATGGTTATAGGAAATTATCTAGGAGCGTGTGTACTTCCATAGCGGTAAGGCACATAATCCGAAATAATTCCCTTAGTATCGTGTAATGATGCACACTTAGATGCAAATATAAAGTATCCTCCCCATCGGAGTCACTGCTTTTATTTGTAGGGCCAAAGAGGAACCAACTATTAATTTTATTTGTCAAAAAGTAAGGTTGACAAGATAATAAAATTAATGGGTAAAACCTCCTCTTACAAATGTAGAATTCGTATACGTCCACACTGTGTGGCATGCGATATTCTCGGTGTTTTGAGGTGTTGGTTGATTTCGGAATTTTATTGTTTTGAGGAATCAATAATATTTGAAATCTAAAGTAATGATCTTTGTGATTCTTAGGATTTTCAAAATGACTTTCAGTCCACTTATTGTGATACTAAAGGAAATAAACTTACTGTACCTAGATAATGTTGATTGGAAAAGAATCCTGATATTGTCTTAACTGCTGAGGAGTACAAGTATGCACTCTTCAAAGAGTGTCCTCAAGCCATGGTTGCTCAAAAAGGTTTCTACTTCTAAGCCGAAAGGCAAGAAGAAGGAGAAACAAGGTGGAGCAAAGGTGGTGGGAGGATCTCAGTGAGGAGTGAAGAAGCCGAAAGGTAAGTACTTCACTTACAAGCAGGATGGACATTAGAAGAAGGACTGTCCCAATCCAAAATAGAACAAAGATATATCCTTTGAACTAGTCGTTG
The DNA here is from genome assembly GCA_025175895.1 of Wurfbainia villosa. Classification (NCBI taxonomy): domain Eukaryota; kingdom Viridiplantae; phylum Streptophyta; class Magnoliopsida; order Zingiberales; family Zingiberaceae; genus Wurfbainia; species Wurfbainia villosa. Next base: position 3,577,854 of record CM046003.1, read on the forward strand.
AAACATGATTAGCGGTGTTATCTACCGGTACCTGGTGTGTAGATACAGGAGCCACTAATCATGTCTGTAATACTTTGCAGGGGTTCCAGGAAACCCGACGACTAGCTAAAGGAGATATTACCATTTACTTGGGCAATGCCATGAAGATGACGGCTATTGCAGTGGGAGATATTTTATTTATCTTTTGAGAAAAATAAAGTTTTTGGTTCTTAGGAATTTTCTTTATGTACCTTTATTTAGAAAGAATTGCTTTCGGTTTCTAAATTATGGATGGATAATCTATTTCTTTTAATGATAGATTTGTTATAAAAGGAATAGGGACATTATCTATTAAGGTACATAGATAGAAAATTTATGACTTGAACCACAAGCTCCCACGATGCAAATAAAAGTTAATAACTCATCTTCTAATTCCAATAAGAGAAAAGATCCTTCGAAGATGAACCAAACATATCTTTGGCATCTTAGGCTTGGTCACATTAACCTAAGTAGAATTCAATAGGTTGATAGCTAATGGACCTTTGGGTTCATTAGTGGTGGAGGATCTCCCAACCTGTGAATCTTGCTTGGAGGGTAAGATGACCAAGAGGCCTTTCAAGGCCAAGGGGTATAGATCCAAAGATGTGTTGGAATTGGTTCATTCTGATTCGTATGGTCCTATGTCTATCCAGGCAAGAGGTAGTTTTGAACATTTCATCTTTTTCATAGATGATTGTTCAAAATATGGATGACACTACGATCTGATCGTGGTGGTGAGTACCTCTTGGGAGAGTTTAGGAACTACTTATCAGAGGTTGGGATTCAATCCCAATTGACTACACCTGGCACACCCCAGCAGAACGGTGTAGCAGAGCAAAGGAATAGGACTCTTATGGAGATGATTAGATCGATGATGAGTTATTCTGACTTGCCAGATTCATTCTGGGGATATGCTAGAGATACGGCGGTGTACATTCTGAACTCGGTTCCATCTAAATCAGTGCCTTCTACTCCCACAGAGTTGTGGACTGGGCGAAAGCCTAGTCTAAGACATATTCGGTTATGGGGAGTTCAGCACATGTGCTGAAGGCAGATGATGATAAGTTGGAACCTCGTACAGAAGTATGCATGTTCGTTGGCTATCCCAGGGGAACGAAGGGTGGATTGTTTTATAGTCTTAGAGATCAGAGGGTGATCGTTAACACGAACACCAGATTTCTAGAGGAAGACTATGTGATGAGCCACAAGCCTAAGAGTAAAATTGTTCTGGAGGAGTTAAAAGGGGAAGTCACTTCTTTAGTACCACCGGTACAAGAGGATATACCACATGTCACTGCACCGCGTGTCACAAAGGATACACAGGTGATACCTCATCGTAGTGGGAGGGTTATTAGACAACCCGAGAGATTCATGTTCTTGGGAGAGTCTTCGGACTTAGTCCCTGGCGAACATGAACCTGATCCCTGGACCTATGACGAGGCAATCCAAGATATAGATGCAATATCTTGGCAAAGTGCAATGAATACTGAGATTGAATCTATGGATTCAAGTCAGGTCTGAGAGCTCTTGTGCATAGCAGCTCATATGGATTATGAGGTGTGGCATATGGATGTCAAGACAGCTTTCCTTAATGGAAGTCTTGAGGAAACCATCTATATGGAGCAACCAGAGGGATTCATTGCTAAGGGCAAAGAGCATCTTGAATGTAAGCTTAATCGGTCCATTTATGGATTGAAGCAAGCATCGAGGTCTTGGAACATCCGCTTTGAGGAGATAAATCCAGTCTGATGGATTTATTCAAAATCCGGATGAGTCTTGTGTATACAAAAGATGTGACGGAAACATAGTGGTATTTCTTGTACTATACGTAGATGACATTTTGGTGGTTGGCGACAACATCGAAGTGTTATCGGACGTAAGGGTATGGTTGTCCAATGAGTTTGATATGAAGGATTTGGGAGAGGTGAGACACATCCTTGGGATCAAGGGATCACTGGAAAAGGATGTTGTGCTTATCCCAAGCTTCATACATAGACATGATTTTGGATCGTTTTAGCATGCAAAACTCCAAGAAGGGTTTTCTACCTTTCAGGTATGGAGTTCCTTTATCAAAGGAGATGTGTCCTAAATCATCTGAGGAGATAGAGGAGATGAAGGCGGTTCCTTATGCTTCGGCAGTAGGAAGCCTCATGTATGCGATGCTCTGTACGAGACCAGGTATCTGCTTTGCCGTGGGCATGGTCAGCAGATATCAGAGTAATCCAGGACAGGGATATTGGACTGCGGTAAAGCATATATTGTAGTGCCTGAGAAGGACTAGGGATTATATGCTAGTTTACCGGGCAGACCAATTATTCCCTGTGGGTTACACGGATTCTGATTTCCAATCATATAGGGATAACAGTAAGTCTACCTCAGGTTTTGTGTTTACTTTTGGAGGTGGAGCCATAGTATGGAAGAGTGTCAAGCAGAAATGCGTGGCGGACTCTACCATGGAAGCTGGGTATGTGGCAGCCCCTGTGGCGGCCAAAGAAGCTGTGTGGTTCAGGAACTTCCTGATGGACTTGGATGTGATTCCTGGTTTGCCCAGAACTATCACAATTTATTGTGATAATAATGGTGCAGTTGCAAACTCGAAGGAACCACGAGCCCATAAGGCTAGTAAACACATTGAGCGCAAGTACCACCTGATACGAGAAATCTTAAAGGAGGTAGAAGTTGCTGTCACCTAGATTGCATCAGATGATGACCTGGTAGACCCTTTTCACTAAGGCCCTTCTAGCGAGAGCTTTGATAGGCATGTGGAGGGAAGGGGAATCAGATGTATGGCAGTATGATGACAACATAGTCTTTTAGTATAAGTGGGAGATTATTGGGGTGTATACTGAAAGTCTAGCTCTTTTGTATGAACATCTTTATTTTGAAATAAGAATCACATGATCATTGATTGCACTTTATATTTATATGTGCATATTGTCTAATACTTTATATTGTAGATAACATGGTGCTTGGGTGTGGCACAGAAGATCATGTTATCAGTCCCTTGTAGAGTATAAGTAGAGGCTCACAACCAAGATGGTTTTGGATAAACCATTGGCATGGTTGTAGTGTAGCTTGGTATTGTTTTGTCTTGAACATAGAGTTACACTAGTACACTTAGCTATATTGAGCAGGATCGACATAGAGGTGATTCAATTTATTGCTGACTACATAATTGAATCGGACCTCGGATATTATGTTGTACATGCTCTTAATCCCGATATAATAACGGGCACATGTACTTAATATTTATTTCTTTGATTTACCAGAGGGTGAGATTTCTATGGATTAAATCAATATGCCCGGTAAATTGGGAAATGATATTATTTACATGGTGTGCCGTTGATTATAAAAGGAAATCGTGTCCTATATATTAGGTTGATGATGTCCCTTTGAGGAGCTCATATGGTTCATCATGTAAACCCTGCAGGTTGACTTAGTCAACATGATGATAAGGTTGAGTGGTACTACTCGAGGAGTTAGATGTTAATTAATTGATGGTCAGTAAATCAATTAATTGACAGACATTCGATATCTTAAACACGGGGAGATAGATGTACAAATAATATATGGAGCCCATATTAATTTATGGGGGTTGGTGAGGTAGTTCGATGATGATCCTCTAGTGGAATGGAACATCATTGATGGATCAAGCTTGTGTGGTTCCGATCCATCGGGTGGCCAAGACCCAACTCCTCCTCATGGTCCCTATCGTAGCCTAATATAAACCTCATTAAGCCTAGATCAAATGATGGAAAACAAATCTCTAGATCTGATGGTTGGGATTAAATCCTTAGATCCGACGGTGGAGAATAGAAGGAAAAGAAAGGGGAGGGAAAGGAAAGGGGAGGGAAAGGAAAGGAAAGGGAGAGGAAAGGTTGGATAAGGTGGGCGGCAAGTTTAAAAGATTGATAAAATTTTTTTTCCTAATTCTATGCCACCTTAGGCGGCAAGATTAGAATTAGTTAAAAAAAAAATTTTAAGATTAGAATTGGTGAAATTTTTTTTTCCTTATGCCACCTTGGGCGGCAAGATTAGAGGAAGAAAATTTTTTTTTTACTAATTCCTTGCTACCCTTGGGCGGCAAGAAAATTGGAAATTAGTTCCTAAATTTTTGGCTACCTCATCAATAACCAACTTTCTCCTAAGTTCTATAAAAGGGAGGCTAAGGGGGCGGCACAAGGTGAATGAAGAAGGGGATCAAACTTTTGGATTGGGCGGCTAGGGTTTGAAAGAGGGATTGGGCGGAAATTATTGGAAGGATTTGGCCGGCACCCATACTCTTCATCCCTTCTCCAATTCCTTGGTAGCCGGCGGTTCTCCAATTCCTTGGTGGCCGGCGGTTCTCCAATTCCTTGGTGGCCGGCACTTCTCCAATTCCTTGGTGGCCAGCGGTTCTCCAATTCCTTGGTGGCCGGCGCTTCTCCAATTCCTTAGTGGCCGGCGGTTCTCCAATTCCTTGGTGGCCGGCGCTTCTCCAATTCCTTGGTGGCCGGCGGCAACCTTTCTTCAAGGTTGGCCGGCGCTCAACCATCTACTCCTTGGCCGACGGCTATATCAAGCTCCTTGGCTTGGTGGTCGGTTCTAGATAGGAGAAGGAGATTTGTTTGGTTCTTCTCTTTGTTCGGAGCGAGCAAGGAAGGGAAGAACATGATCTAGGAGGCTTCAACTCGTGGAGGATCTTCGCCCACATGACGTCCACGAGGAGGATAGGACATACGATAGAAGATTGAGAGGTATAAAAGTTTTACAACTTTTATTATTGATCTTTGCATGTTCTTATCTTTATGTTAGTATGTGTTGATTATACTAGTTTACATTTGTATGTATTTGTATAATCATGGACCCCGATAAGAAACACAAAAACTGGTGATCCGTCCGTCGTCTCTTCCGCGGCTAACCGACTAGAAGAGTTGATTGCTTGAACAACAAGTTTGTTCAAGCGATCGCTCGAGTCGTTGGCACGACGACGAATTGGTTGTGCTTAGGAAACTCATTCCATCCGGATTAGTTTTCATTAGTGAAAATTTTAATCCGGGGACATGGGAGCCAATGAGCTTCGTGGCGATTCCCAATAGACATATGGACAGAGGTAGCCAGTACCTCCACCAGCACAGTTGTACCAGATGCAGGGGGGTGCCCCTACAGTGATGCCGACAGCGATCCAATATCCTGCATCTCTAGTGATCTACTACCCAGGAGTATCTGCACCACATCAATTCTTACCAGCCAACTCTCATGGGTATCTTATGCCTACACTAGCGACTCAGCCTCCAGTACCACAGAGCCAGATCCAGCCGGAGTGGAGGCACACTACTTCTTCATCGGTGATGCAGCTGATGAATATCGAGACTGGACGAGTTTTTGCCATCACCAGAGATAAGGCACAGCGGGCTGAGGGATCAGTCATATGCGGTATAGTTTCAGTTTATTCTATATATGCTGATACTTTGATTGATACCGGTAGTTCCCATTCATTCGTATCTAGAGTATTTCTGGGTAGAGTTGGAAGAATCCCAATGGTTCGTTCTTGTGGGTTAGCTGTATCCTTGCCATCAAGAGAGGTGCTGACTAGCTACCAAGAAATCAAGGGTTGCCCATTAGATTTTGACGGGCATATCCTTACAGTGGACCTCCAGGTGTTGAAAATGATAGAGTTCGATATTATTCTCGGTATGGACTGGTTGGCCGCTTATCATGCTACAGTGGATTGTAGAGCAAGAGTGGTGACATTCCGACCACCAGATCAACCAACTTGGGAATTTGTTGGTACTAGAGATGATGGATTATCTATTATATCGGCTTTACAGGCTCAGAAGCTATTGGCCCAGGGTTATCAGGGTTATTTATTATCTCTAGTCAAAGTTGAGAACGAAGGACTACCGCCCCTCTCTGATGTGCGAGTAGTCCGGGAGTATCCAGACTTATTTCCAGATGAACTTCCAGGCTTGCCACCTCCTAGGCTAGTGGAATTTGCGATAGAGGTGATTTCAGGAACTGCGCCTATATCGAAACCTCCTTATTGGATGGCGCCAAAGGAGCTGAATGAACTTAAAGTTCAACTGTAGGAGTTGCTGGATAATGGATTCATTTGACCTAGTGTTTCACCATGGGGAGCACCGGTACTCTTTGTCAAAAAGAAGGATGAATCGTTGCGGTTATGTATTGACTATCGATAACTGAATGCAATCACAGTTAAGAACAAATATCCGCTGCCGAGGATAGAAGATTTGTTCAATCAGCTTAAGGATACATGTGTGTATTCTAAAATTGATCTGCGCTCAGGATATCATCAGTTTCGGATAAGAGATGAGGATGTTCAGAAAATAGCTTTTCGCACCCGTTATGGGCATTACGAGTTTCTAGTGATGCCTTTCGGTCTCACGAATGCCCCAGCTGCATTTATGGACTTAATGAACCGGGTATTCTTGAGGTATATAGTTTAGTTCATCATAGTGTTCATCGATGATATATTGATTTATTCTCGATCTGAGGAGGAGCATGAACAACATCTGCGGATAGTGTTGGAGACATTGCGACGGGAGCAGTTGTATGCCAAATTTAGCAAGTGTGCATTCTGGTTATCCTCAGTGGGTTTTCTTAGACATGTAGTGTCTAACAGAGGTATTTCTGTAGATCCCCAGAAGATCGAGACAGTTACCAGTTAGGAGCAGCCAAAATCAGTTCAGGAGGTCCGTAGTTTCCTTGGTATGGCCGGGTATTATCGGAGATTCGTGGAGGGATTCTCGAGTATCGCCATGCCACTCACTCGCCTGACTCGAAAAGGGGTTAAATTCACCTGGTCAGAGGCCTGTGAAACTAGCTTCCAGGAGCTTAAGCGACGCTTAGTTTCTGCACCAATCTTAGTGATTCCTTCTGGTGTTGATGGGATGGTTCTCTATATGGATGCTTCTATCCAAGGGTTGGGTGCAGTTCTGATGCAGTCCAACCTTGTGGTATCTTATGCCTCTTGTCAACTAAAAGATCACGAAAGGAATTACCCAGTGCATGATCTAGAGTTAGCCGCCATTATTTTCGCATTGAAGATATGGAGGCACTACTTGTATGGGATTACCTTTGAGATCTACACAGACCATAAAAGTCTGAAGTATCTGTTCACCCAGAAAGAGCTGAATTTGAGACAGAGACGGTGGATGGAATATCTGAAGGATTACGACTGCACCATCCAGTATCATCCGAGAAAAGCTAATGTGGTAGCAGATGCGCTGAGCAGGAAGTCTCGTGGAGTTCTGGCCAATCATTTGACAGCAGTTACTGATCTAGTTCGACAGTTCTCAGAGTTGGGATTGTCTGAACACGGTCAAACACCCCGGGGGATATTAGTTTCTATGGTTGCCTATTCTGCTATTGCTGAGAGGATCAAGGAAGCACAAGTCAGTGACCAGCATCTGCAGTTCTTGAGCAACACGATAGACTCAGAATGTCAGACGGATTTCTCGAGTGACGAGAATGGTGTACTTCGTTTCCGAGGACGACTATGTGTTCCGGACATGCACCCAGTTAAGGAAGAATTGCTACAAGAAGCACATCAGTCGAGATTTGCTATACATCCTGGTGGTACTCGGATGTACTGAGATTTGAAGCATTTATACTGGTGGAACGGTATGAAATGGGATATTGCAGACTTTATTACACGATGTCTAGTATGCCAGCAAGTGAAGGCTGAACATCAGAAACCTGTTGGCTTACTTCAGGAAATTCCAATCCCGAAATGGAAGTGGGAAAATATCACAATGGATTTCGTTACGGGATTACCCAGAACCCGTAAAGGACATGATGCGATTTGGGTGATCGTGGATCGATTAACCAAATCAGCTCACTTCCTTCTGATTCGTGAGACGAACTCATTGGATCGTCTAGCGGAATTGTACAGCCGAGAGATCATCAGATTGCATGGTGTACCATTGAGTATCATATCTGATAGAGATCCTCGATTTACTTCACGATTCTGGCAGAGTCTGCAGCAGGCCATGGGCACAGAGCTTCGACTCAGTACAGCCTTTCATCCGCAGACAGACGGACAATCCGAACGTACCATTCAGACTCTAGAGGATCTATTGAGATCTTGTGTCATGGATTTCAGCGGCAGTTGGGAGGATCACATTCCTTTAGTGGAGTTTGCCTACAACAACAGCTACCACTCTTCTATTCAGATGGCTCCTTTCGAGGCGTTATATGGTAGGCCCTGCAGATCTCCTGTGTTATGGGAGGAAGTTGGGGAACGACAGATATTGGGGCCTCAGAGTATCCAGCATGATGCAGAGTTAGTACGAGTGATCAGACGACGGTTATCTGAGGCATAGGACCGATAGAAGAGTTATACGGACCGGAGGTGAAGGTCTCTAGAATTCCCAGTCGGGGACCATGTATTCCTACGAGTGTCACCCACCAAAAGAGTCAAGAGATTTGGGTTGAAAAGAAAATTAGCTCCACGCTACATTGGTCCATTTGAGATATTGGAGTGGATTGGAGGTGTAGCTTATTGGTTGGCTTTACCTCCGACACTTGCGGGTGTTCACAACGTATTCCATGTTTCTATGCTGAGGAAATACGTACCACAATCTGACCATGTTCTGAAAGAGGTTCCAACACCACTCCAGGTGAATGCGACTTACGAGGAGACTCCGATGCGGATTCTGGGTCGCAAGGAGTGGCAGTTGCGGAACAAAACCATCCGATTCGTAAAAGTGGGTTGGCAGCATCATACGGATGAAGAGGCTACATGGGAGCTTGTAACACCCCAAAATTTTTCTCCAAAATTTTTGGTATAGAATTTAATTTTATGTCTAGTAGATTATATATGGGATCCTGGAAAATGATGATAAAAGAATAAAAAAAGTGGAGAGGTGGGGTTTGAACCTTAAACCTCTTGGTGAGAGTTAACTCTTACCATGCATGTGATGACCAAGTGCTCAGCAGTAGCTTACTATTAGAGAAAGAGGGGAAATTGTAGATGAGTGTGAGGAGGGTAAAATGAAGAGGCATGAAAAGAGAAGAGGCACTTCTCTTCCTCCCTTTATAAATAGGAGTGAAAGTCCCATTTGGCCACTTCTTCTTCTTCCCTCTTCTCTTCTTCTTCCTCACCGAAACTCATCTTCTCCCTTTCCATTTTCTGAAATTCAACCAAGCAAAGAGAAGGCTAGGTTTGGCTTCCATTAGGTCATCTACCAACTAAAAGCAAAGCGAAGGAGGTAAGATTCCCTCACCTGCAGTATATTTGTTCTTGTAGGACATGATACATGAAAGAATATGATGCTTGATACCTTATAAGTTTCGGCCAACCAAGGTTTTTGGGCTAGGGTTGCATGAAAATGCTTCTAAGGAAATTTTGATATGTTGTATGCTTCATGTAGAAATTTTAGGTGACAAAAATACAAGTCTTGGTGCCCTTACAAGTTTCGGCCAACCAAGGTTTTTGGGCTAGGGTTGCATGAAAATGCTTCTAAGGAAATTTTGATATGTTGTATGCTTCATGTAGAAATTTTAGGTGACACAAATACAAGTCTTGGTGCCCTTACAAGTTTCGGCCAACCAAGGTTTTTGGGCTAGGGTTGCATGAAAATGATTCTAAGGAAATTTTGATATGTTGTATGCTTCATGTAGAAATTTTAGGTGACAAAAATACAAGTCTTGGTGCCCTTACAAGTTTCGGCCAACCAAGGTTTTTGGGCTAGGGTTGCATGAAAATGCTTCTAAGGAAAATTTTGATAGGTTGTATGCTTAATGTAGGAATTTTTAGGTGACAAAAATCCAAGCTTTGTGCCCCTACATGTTTCGGCCAACATTGGTTTTAGGGCTAGGGTTTCATGAAAACACCCCTTATGAAGTTATGTTATGTTGTATGCCTTCATGTATGAATTTATGTAACAAAAATAAAATTTTGGTACCCTACAAGTTTCGGCCAACAATGGTTTTAGGGCTAGGGTTGCATGAAAACACCCCTTAGGAAATTAGGATGTGTTATGCCTATGTGATGAACATGTTTATGATTTTCATATGTCATGAATTATGCCTATGTGATGAATATGTTTATGATTTAATATGCCATGAGATATGCCCATGTGATGAACAAGTTGATGATTTTAATATGCCATGAAATATGCCTATGTGATGAACATGTTTATGATTTTCATATGTCATGAATTATGCCTATGTGATATATATGTTTATGATTTAATATGCCATGAAATATGCCTATGTGATGAACAAGTTGATGATTTTAATATGCCATGAAATATGCTTATGTGATGAACATGATTATGCTTTAAGACCCCTTTAGGGTATTCTTAAGTTATGAATGCATACATGCTATGACATGTCTAAAAAGATGCTTCCCTTTTTAAGTAGGGATTAAGAGCTCTCCTTATGATAAGATAAGACGGAGATGCTTCCCTTATTAAGTAGCGATTAAGAGCTCTCCTTATGATAAGATAAGACGGAGATGCTTCCCTTTTTAAGTAGCGATTAAGAGCTCTCCTTATGATAAGATAAGACGGAGATGCTTCCCTTTTTAAGTAGGGATTAAGAGCTCTCCTTATGATAAGATAAGACAGAGATGCTTCCCTTTGTATGTTGGGGATTAAGAGCATTCTTTATGATATGACAAGAAAGAAAGGAATTAAGTATTTTACTTTGTAAGAGGTTAAGTACCCGACCCGTCAGGTGGTCGTTAATCAAATCCAAAGGACATAAGAAGACGTAAGAGGTCTTGCCCTGGTAAGATGTAAGAGGTCTTTCTCTAGTAGGTCTGGTGGCTCGCTACCCCAGCCTATTAGGGAACGCGCTTTATGTGGTACTTAGCCTGGGCCCCCCTTTCAAGTTATGATTATGTTGAAGTATCTATATGTATATGTTTTGAAAAGAAAGGACTTGTAAGAAATTACGAATGCTTATGTTCAAGTTTAAGAATGCTTGTGATTATGTCCTTTATGCATGTTTAGGATTTATGATATTATGAATGCTTATGTTCAAGTTTAAGAATGCTTGTGATTATGTCCTTTATGCATGTTTAGGATTTATGATATTATGAATGCTTATGTTCAAGATTAAGAATGCTTGTGATTATGTCCTTTATGAATGTTTAGGATTTATGATATTATGAATGCTTATGTTCAAGTTTAAGAATGCTTGTGATTATGTCCTTTATGCATGTTTAGGATTTATGATATTATGAATGCTTATGTTCAAGTTTAAGAATGCTTGTGATTATGTCCTTTATGCATGTTTAGGATTTATGATATTATGAATGCTTATGTTCAAGTTTAAGAATGCTTGTGATCATGTCCTTTATGCATGTTTAGGATTTATGATATTATGAATGCTTATGTTCAAGTTTAAGAATGCTTATGATTATGTCCTTTATGCATGCTTAGGATTGATGATGTCATGAATGCTTATGTTTGATTTATGCCCTGCTTAGATTTAATTATGCTTAGCATGCTTACGTACATTTTATGTCATGCTTATGTTTTATTACGTTGGTATGTTGATGATTAGTGTTGCTATGAAATACTTATGCTATTTATGCTAGTATGCTCATGTTTCTAATTGCTTGATGAAGTTTGTGGCTTTTGTGAGTAGACAAGAATCTTACTAAGCTATATGCTTATAGTTTATGTTGTCCATATACTGCAGATAAAGGAAACATGAACTAGAGGAAGTAGCAGGAGGGGCCAAGGGGGTGTGATAGTGGCATGGTGGAAAAAGACCCTATTACTATCTGCTTATATTTATATGCTCAATGAACAACTTAAGACATTGCTTCCGCTTATAAGACTTGTGATTTATTAGTACCATGTTGGATATTGCTTAGTTATGTTACTGTTCAATTACTTAAGAAAGTTGATAAAGTTGATATGTTAGAACTCATGAATGGATCTTTATGTTGTGCATGTTATGAAATGAGATAAGATATGTTAACATGCTAATTATGAATATGATAGGTGATGCATGTATAAAAGAAGGTTTATGCCATGATAACATGTTTAAGTATGTAGATTGTGAAATGATCCATATATGTTATGTTATAAAAAAAAAAAAATAGCGCCGCCCTGAGAGCAGATAAGGGCGGGCGTTATAGGTTGGTATCAGAGCGGGTTCTGTTGGAATGTATACTGAAAGCCTAGCTCTTTTCGTATGAACATTTTATTTTGAAATAAGAATCACATGATCATTGTTTGCATTTTATATATTCATTATATATGTGTGCATATTGTCTAATATTTTACATTGTAGATAACATGGTGCTTGGTGTGGCACAGAAGATCATGTTATCAGTACCTTGTAAAATATAAGTAAAGGCTCACAACCAAGATGGTTTTGGACAAACCATTGGAATGGTTGTAGTGTAGCTTGGTATTGTTTTGTCTTGAACATAGAGTTACACTAGTACACTTAGGTGTATTGAGCAGGACCGACATAGAGGTGATTCAATTTAGTGCTGACTATATAATTGAATCGGACCTCGGATATTATGTTGTACATGCTCTTAATCCTGATATAATAACGGGCACATGTACTTAGTATTTATTTCTTTGATTTACCAGAGGGTGAGATTTAGATGGATTAAATCAATATGCCCGGTAAGTTGGGAAATAATATTATTTACATGGTGTGTCGTTGATTATAGGAGGAAACCGTGTCCTATATATTAGGTTGATGATGTCCCCTTGAGGAGCTCATAAGGTTCATCATGTAAACCCAGCTGGTTGACTTAGTCAACATGATGATAAGGTTGAGTGGTACTACTCGAGGAATTAGATGTTAATTAATTGATGGTCAGTAAATCAATTAATTGATGGACATTCGATATCTTAAACACGGAGAGATGAATGTACAAATAATATATATGGAGCCCATATTAATTTATGGGGGTTGGTGAGGTAGTTCAATGATGATCCTCTGAAGGGAATGGAACGGCCAAGATCCAACTCCTCCTTATGGTCCCTATCGTAGCCTAATATAATCCTTGTGAAGTCTAGATCCAAGAATGTAAAACAAAACCTAGAACCAACGGTTGGGATTAAATCCCTAGATCCGATGGTTGGATGAAACCCTAGAACCAACGGTTGGGATTAAATCCCTAAGATCCGATGGTTAGGATGAAACCCTAGAATCGACGGTGGAGATTAAATTCCTAGATCCGACGGTTGGGATAAAACCCTAGATCCGACGGTTGGGATGAAACCTTAGATCCGACGGTTGGGATGAAATCCTAGATCCGACGGTTGGGATTAAACCCTAGATCCGATGGTTGGGATAAAACCCTTGATCCGACGGTGGAGATTAAATCCCTAGATCCGACGGTGGAGATTAAAGGAGGCTTAAGCCTAATTCTATAAATAGGGGGCTTAGGCTTGGGCGGCAACTAATTGATTCGAAATAGGAGTTAGGGTTTTGGGCGGCTAGGGTTTTTTGGAGCAAAGTGGGCGGCAACCTCCTTCCATCTTGTTGATTGCCGGCGCCCACTTCCATTGCTTCTTCTTTGGCCGGCGCCCATCCTAGAAGGCTCTCTCTTCTTTCTTGGCTGGTGGTTCTCCTCCCATTGGTGTCCGGTTCTCTCCTCCTCCCATTTCTCCTTGGTGGCCGGCGGCAACTTCTCTTCAAGTTGGCCGGCGATTCATCCAATTGTTCCTTGGCCGGCGGTTGCATCAAGTTCCATAATTTGGTGGCCGGTTCTAGATAGGAAGGTATTTGTTGTTTCTTCTCTTTGTTCGCAGTGGACAAGGTAGAGAAGAAAGCGATCTAGAAGGCTTCTACTCATGGAGGATCTTCGTCCACACGTCGTCCACGAGAAGGATAGGACATATGGTAGAAGATCGTAAGGTATAAAGTTATTTTAACTTTATGTACCGATCTGAGCATGTTCTTATTTGTTTTGATTATGCATGTGTGTGTATGAATATATATTGTATAATCATGGACCCCGAAGACAAACACAAAAACCGGCGATCCGTCCGTCGTCTCTTCCGTGGCTAACCAACTAGAAGAGTAGTGTTGCTTGAACAACTAGTTTGCTCAAGCAACCACTCGAGTTGTTAGCACGACGATGAATTGGTTGTGCTAAGGAAGCTCATCCCATCTGGATTAATCCTTTCATTAGTGAAAATTTTAATCCGGGGACATGGGAGCCAATGAGCCTCCGAAGAAACCCCCTACAGGTTCACCTTTCCACTATCACACATCAAGCCTCCATCCTGCTATTTCCAAGTAAGTAACGTTATGCATACCTAAGTTTCTTTTATAATGAAGAATGTCTTCTATTTAGATAGAAGTAATACCTCATCCTGTTTTAGTAGAATGGAACCATACTTGTGACTTAGATAGTAATGATACCTTACCATGCTTTATATGATGGAAACATGTTGCTAACCTAGAAATACAACTAGAAAGGATACCTTACCTTGTTTATGATAAGAAATGTTCTTTTTAGCTTAAATATGCGTGAATACATGTAGGATAATCTTATGCTAGCCTAGCCTTTAGTTTAAGTAATGCATGAATATACAAATGATAGCTTTATGCTAGCCTTAGTTAATTACGCGTAGATAAACGAACGAAAAGAGAAAACTTATACTAGCTTCGCAAGAAATACTGGTGATTGGGTCAAAGGTAGACAAGTTAGGTAAATTGAAATTGATCAGCAAAAAAAAAAAATTACGAAGATTTGATTTTCGTAATTATTTGTATAAGGTCTATGCTCATATGAATTGAATTAAGCTGGTTTCGTATGGGTTAGTCGATTTTGTACTGACTTCATTTATTTCAATTTCAGATGACACAGACGATGACTACAATGACCCATCGTGATGTGTTACGAAACCAATTGAGGGAAGCTATTGAAGAGATAGTTTATAAACCTGATGGTGGGGTCGTCGGACACATGAGAAGGCTCGATGGTCTTTTTAGGAGACTCGGCGGAGGAGTTTCCGACATCGACAAATTATCGGATATGGGCCTTGGTACGCTCTCTGCCAAATGATTTCATGGTAGTTGCACATCACGTATGGGGCCGCTATGAAGGGCGGATAACATATGCTGAGTTGTGCTGGGAACTACTGGAGCACAAGGTTCAAGAGAATCCTGTGGTAGCTGGCCTCGAGAAGAATGAAGAGAGTTCTATAAACCGTCAACTTATTGGCCAGCCTTAGACTACCCTAGTGAGGCCAAGGAAGATAGGACTAAAAATAATTACAACTGCACTAGGGTTTGTCCTAGTGGGAGTTGTAATGAACTATCTTCTCAAGTAGTTTTTTTTTTAGATTAGAAATAAGGAATGTTATATGTTAACATTTTTCCTTCTTGTCTGAAAGTATGAATAAGAGATGATAAGTTCATTTCTTTTGAAATTAATGATGAGTTCATTTCATGGGATGTGTATGGTATAGTTGATCAATGTCGGTTAGATTGGAACATACGAATGATGAGTGGAAACAAGTACCAATTCAATTTACATTGAGTCAATCAGGGACTGCATGTGACCTATCAGTCGGCAAAGCCGTGAAGAGATTCAACCGACTCGCATGCCTATACCAGAGTTGGTCAGCATGGAAAGAGAAAGGGTCAGACTCATGCTGAAGATGCTCCAACTAGAAATAGCTCTTAATGTGGCCGGTGGAGCTCATAGACCGCAGACCGCAGAGGAGCTGTTCAGTAGTGCCCTGATTTTTGAGCAATACCGGAACATGAGACAATTCAGATGGCTCGAGCTAGTCAAAGATTATGATTGTGAGATATTCTATCATCCAAGAAAGGTCAACAAGGTGGCAGATGCACTTAGCAGAAAGTCCTGTGCCGCTCTGATGTCCTTATCGATGCTATCTCAGCCCTTGAAAAGGGAAATATGAATTACGGAATAGAGATTATTTCTGGACAACTTTCCACCATGACGATAGCGCCGACATTGTTCGACGATATATTGGGAAAACAAGATGGTGATTCAGACATCCAGAAGATCAAACAGGAAGTCTGGGAAGGAAGGGATAATGGATTCCGCATTTCCGACAGCGGATTATTATACTTCCGGGACCGACTATGTATTTCGGACGATCCGGAATTACGGAAGAAGATACTCGAGGAATCCCATGGAACACCTTATACCATGCATCCTGGATCAACAAAAATGTATCAGGACTTAAGAGATAAATTTTGGTGGTCCGACATGAAAAGGGATGTGGCTCGATCATCGCCAAGACTGTCTGACCTGCCAGAGGGTTAAGGCAGAACACCAGAAACCTGGAGGATTATGCAGCCGATACAGATTCCAGAGTGGAAATGGGAAGAAATTTCCATGGATTTCATCTCGGGATTACCCAGAACCACAAATGGTTATGATGCTATATGGGTAATCATAGACCGGTTGACCAAGTCTGCCCATTTCTTGGCAATTAAGATGACCTATCCGGTTGAACAGCTAGCTCAATTATATGCCAAGGAAATTATCAGGTTACATGGAGTGCCTAAGGCTATTATTTCTGATCGTGATGGTCGTTTTACCTCCCATTTCTGGGAATGTGTTCAGAAGGCTCTTGGCACTAAGTTAAGATTCAACAATGCGTTTCATCCTCAGACCGACGGTCAGACAGAAAGAGTGAACCAGGTGCTGGAAGATATGTTGCGGGCTTGTGCCCTAGACTTTAAGGGGAGTTGGTGTCGATATTTGTGCTTGGCAGAATTTGCTTACAAAAACAGTTACCAGGCTACTATTGGAATGGCACCATATGAAGCTCTATACGGGAGAAGATGCAGGTCTCCTATCTGTTGGTACGAGGGTGGTGAAAGGAGGGAAATGGGTCTTCAGGCCGATATTATTGATGATACCACCCGAGCGATACAGACTATCCACGAGGAGGATAGAGATCGCCGAGCCGGCAAAGGAGTTATGCGGATAAGAGACGCCGACCATTGGAATTCGAAGTTGGGGATTTTGTGTTCCTCAAGGTCGCCCCTATGAAAGGAGTAATGAGATTTGGAAGGAAAGGAAAGCTGAGTCCGTGTTATGTAGGACCATATCAGATCCTGAAAAGAGTCGGCAAGGTGGCCTATGAGCTGGAGCTACCTCAGGAGATGTCGGCTATCCACAATGTCTTTCATGTATCAATGCTCAAGAGATGCATTCCCAATGCAGACCAGGTGATCGAACCCATGGCAGTACAAATTCAAGGGAACCTAAGTTATGAAAGCCGACCTATTCAGATAACAGATCAGGAGGTCAAGAAGCTAAGGAGCAAAGAGGTACCCTTAGTGAAGGTCCTATGGCGAAGTCAAGGGTTCGAAGAGTTCACGTGGGAACGAGAAGACGAGATGCGACAAAAGTATCCGGAACTGTTTTAAGTTCGGGACGAACTTTTCATAAGGTACGGGGGATTGTAACACCCCAAAATATTTCTCCAAAATTTTTGGTATAGAATTTAATTTTATGTCTAGTAGATTATATATGGGATCCTAGAAAATGATGATAAAAGAATAAAAAAAAGTGGAGAGGTGGGGTTTGAACCTTAAACCTCTTGGTGAGAGTTAACTCTTACCATGCATGTGATGACCAAGTGCTCAGCAGTAGCTTACTATTGGAGAAAGAGGGGAAATTGTAGATGAGTGTGAGGAGGGTAAAATGAAGAGGCATGAAAAGAGAAGAGGCACTTCTCTTCCTCCCTTTATAAATAGGAGTGAAAGTCCCATTTGGCCACTTCTTCTTCTTCCCTCTTCTCTTCTTCTTCCTCACCGAAACTCATCTTCTCCCTTTCCATTTTCCAAAATTCAACCAAGCAAAGAGAAGGCTAGGTTTGGCTTCCATTAGGTCATCTACCAACTAAAAGCAAAGCGAAGGAGGTAAGATTCCCTCACCTGCAGTATATTTGTTCTTGTAGGACATGATACATGAAAAAATATGATGCTTGATACCTTATAAGTTTCGGCCAACCAAGGTTTTTGGGCTAGGGTTGCATGAAAATGCTTCTAAGGAAATTTTGATATGTTGTATGCTTCATGTAGAAATTTTAGGTGACAAAAATACAAGTCTTGGTGTCCTTACAAGTTTCGGCCAACCAAGGTTTTTGGGCTAGGGTTGCATGAAAATGCTTCTAAGGAAATTTTGATATGTTGTATGCTTCATGTAGAAATTTTAGGTGACACAAATACAAGTCTTGGTGCCCTTACAAGTTTCGGCCAACCAAGGTTTTTGGGCTAGGGTTGCAGGAAAATGCTTCTAAGGAAATTTTGATATGTTGTATGCTTCATGTAGAAATTTTAGGTGACAAAAATACAAGTCTTGGTGCCCTTACAAGTTTCGGCCAACCAAGGTTTTTGGGCTAGGGTTGCATGAAAATGCTTCTAAGGAAATTTTGATAGGTTGTATGCTTCATGTAGGAATTTTTAGGTGACAAAAATCCAAGCTTTGTGCCCCTACATGTTTCGGCCAACATTGGTTTTAGGGCTAGGGTTTCATGAAAACACCCCTTATGAAGTTATGTTACGTTGTATGCCTTCATGTATGAATTTATGTAACAAAAATAAAATTTTGGTACCCTACAAGTTTCGGCCAACAATGGTTTTAGGGCTAGGGTTGCATGAAAACACCCCTTAGGAAATTAGGATGTGTTATGCCTATGTGATGGACATGTTTATGATTTTCATATGTCATGAATTATGCCTATGTGATGAATATGTTTATGATTTAATATGCCATGAGATATGCCCATGTGATGAACAATTTGATGATTTTAATATGCCATGAAATATGCCTATGTGATGAACATGTTTATGATTTTCATATGTCATGAATTATGCCTATGTGATGAATATGTTTATGATTTAATATGCCATGAAATATGCCTATGTGATGAACAAGTTGATGATTTTAATATGCCATGAAATATGCTTATGTGATGAACATGATTATGCTTTAAGACCCCTTTAGGGTATTCTTAAGTTATGAATGCATACATGCTATGACATGTCTAAAATGATGCTTCCCTTTTTAAGTAGGGATTAAGAGCTCTCCTTATGATAAGATAAGACGGAGATGCTTCCCTTTTTAAGTAGAGATTAAGAGCTCTCCTTATGATAAGATAAGACGGAGATGCTTCCCTTTTTAAGTAGGGATTAAGAGCTCTCCTTATGATAAGATAAGACGGAGATGCTTCCCTTTGTATGTTGGGGATTAAGAGCATTCTTTATGATATGACAAGAAAGAAAGGAATTAAGTATTTTACTTTGTAAGAGGTTAAGTACCCGACCCGTCAGGTGGTCGTTAATCAAATCCAAGGGACATAAGAAGATGTAAGAGGTCTTGCCTTGGTAAGACGTAAGAGGTCTTGCTTTAGTAGGTCTGGTGGCTCGCTACCCCAGCCTATTAGGGAACGCGCTTTATGTGGTACTTAGCCTGGGGCCCCCCTTCAAGTTATGATTATGTTGAAGTATCTATATGTATATGTTTTTGAAAAGAAAGGACTTGTAAGAAATTATGAATGCTTATGTTCAAGTTTAAGAATGCTTGTGATTATGTCCTTTATGCATGTTTAGGATTTATGATATTATGAATGCTTATGTTCAAGTTTAAGAATGCTTGTGATTATGTCCTTTATGCATGTTTAGGATTTATGATATTATGAATGCTTATGTTCAAGTTTAAGAATGCTTGTGATTATGTCCTTTATGCATGTTTAGGATTTATGATATTATGAATGCTTATGTTCAAGTTTAAGAATGCTTGTGATCATGTCCTTTATGCATGTTTAGGATTTATGATATTATGAATGCTTATGTTCAAGTTTAAGAATGCTTGTGATTATGTCCTTTATGCATGTTTAGGATTTATGATATTATGAATGCTTATGTTCAAGTTTAAGAATGCTTGTGATTATGTCCTTTATGCATGTTTAGGATTTATGATATTATGAATGCTTATGTTCAAGTTTAAGAATGCTTGTGATCATGTCCTTTATGCATGTTTAGGATTTATGATATTATGAATGCTTATGTTCAAGTTTAAGAATGCTTATGATTATGTCCTTTATGCATGCTTAGGATTGATGATGTCATGAATGCTTATGTTTGATTTATGCCCTGCTTAGTTTTAATTATGCTTAGCATGCTTATGTACATTTTATGCCATGCTTATGTTTTATTACGTTGGTATGTTGATGATTAGTGTTGCTATGAAATACTTATGCTATTTATGCTAGTATGCTCATGTTTCTAATTGCTTGATGAAGTTTGTGGCTTTTGTGAGTAGACAAGAATCTTACTAAGCTATATGCTTATAGTTTATGTTGTCCATATACTGCAGATAAAGGAAACATGAACTAGAGGAAGTAGCAGGAGGGGCCAAGGGGGTGTGATAGTGGCATGGTGGAAAAAGACCCTATTACTATCTGCTTATATTTATATGCTCAATGAACAACTTAAGACATTGCTTCCGCTTATAAGACTTGTGATTTATTAGTACCATGTTGGATATTGCTTAGTTATGTTACTATTCAATTACTTAAGAAAGTTGATAAAGTTGATATGTTAGAACTCATGAATGGATCTTTATGTTGTGCATGTTATGAAATGAGATAAGATATGTTAACATGCTAATTATGAATATGATAGGTGATGCATGTATAAAAGAAGGTTTATTCCATGATAACATGTTTAAGTATGTAGATTGTGAAATGATCCATATATGTTATGTTATATAAAAAAAAAAAGTAGCGCCTCCCTAAGAGCAGATAAGGGCGGGCGTTACAGAGCTGGAAGATACTATCCGAGCTCGATACCCTCATCTGTTTACCTGAGGTATGTGGTTATTTCAAAATATGCTTGAATTAATTTTTATATTTAAGTACGAAATTTGGGGACCAAATTTTAATAAGTGGGGGAGAATGTAAAATACCACAGAAAAAAATATAGATGTTGGATAATTAGGAGAATACCCTATAGAAATTTTCCAGAAATTTTTAGGAATTTTTTTGGACTCGAAGGGAAATTTCTAAGACCCTTTTTGTTTAAGAGTTAGTGGGCTTAACGAGTCTGAAATTTGACCCGTTTATCTAAAATCCGACCCACTAAACCTTAACGCTGCATTTTCTTTCCATTTTCATGCCGCTAACTTTATTTTTTCGGCGAGCATTTCCCGATCGCGTTCTCTTCTTATCTCCTCCATGACCACAGTGTCGGTCGACATCTCCCTCCGCACGAATAGGTCTTTCTCTCTCGCTCATTTTCTCTCCTCCTCTGTGCGACCTCTTCGACTCCTGTCGCTGGAGTTCGTCGGCTCCTCTGCTTGAGTGGACAGCGGCATGCGATAGTGCTCGCTGACATACCAGAGCAACGCTCGCGATTGGGGGGGGGCTTGGGTTGACGGCGACGGCACGGTGCTCGGGTAGGGAAGACGACGATTGGCTGTCAGTGTCGGAGGTTCCAACGTGAGCTAGAGTAGTGCGTCGGGGGCGTTGATTTCTCCGGTGAGCAGAGCCGTCGGTTGTGGTTTCTCACTACCGATCAGCGCCGGAGCTAGGGCACCGGAGATCTTAGCAGGCGAATAAGGCAGGTGAGCTTGGATCTCTCCATCAGTAGGTTTCTTCTTTCCCATCGACGATGAGTTCATCTCCGACCAATTTCGTTCCTTCTTTGGTTACAGCCATCTTCGAGTTTTCCTCGCAACTACTAATCTCCGTTGCCAATCAGTGCTAGAACTAGGTAAGAATTGATCATTTTTTTCTTTTGGGACGAGGATACAACTCCTAGCTGTTAGTAATATATGAGAGATGTCCTAAGGTAATCGCCTTATGTATGAACCATTTATATGATAAATGAAGATTCACTATTTGAGTATACATGTTTTATGTATTTGATTGGATCTTAAACTCATTTACTGAATGCCCACGATACGATTCACAGCATGAGAGAATTTGTGATTGGATCACAACTAGTGAGTATCTCTACATGTGTAATTGTGATGTATCGGAATTATCCCTAGTCGATGAATTGATGGATTTGGACACCATCAATTCGCCGAGACTAGCACGAGGTATACTCCTTGGTGTATCCAAGCAATGATTCTCACCGGGCCGGAGACATAGTGATGTCCTGAGTTAATCGTGGATGCTAGTTATGGTAACTAGTTCATTGAGTGACCAGTAAGACTTCATATGGTTCTTCTCGCATATATAGATATGTCAATGAAGTTCTTACTGTGGCTTAAGTGCGATGTTCCTTTGACTTGCGGTATTCAAGTCATCTTGATCATGGAGACTTATGCTTTGACATCTTAAGCAAACATCTCCGAGGAGATGTGGACCCGGGATGATTGGGTATAAGTCAAAATGATCGAAGGTGTTTGAATAGCCTATAAAGGATTCACCACTCCTTGCGAGGAGATGTATACCCATGGCCTCTCGTCGGATTGTTACTAAAGTCTTTGGCCAAAGCATTACATGTTTAGAGTAAGGTACTCTTCGATACATGTGCAGTAACTAGAATCCATAGGACGAGGAAATGATACTTGGGCTAGGTGTGACGTAGTCAGCCTAGTGGGGATCGGCACACTAATAGACCATGTCCCAAACCAAGTGGGTATAAGATGAGTGAAGGGAATGGGGCACGAATCATTCGAGGGCCAAGGGTTTCAGAAATAGTTCTGGATCAACCGTTGATCTTTTCGGTTAATTGGGGATCATGATGTACTACTAGGTGCCACTCATGATCGTTCTATAATTAATGGTTAATTATAGACGACCAACATAAACCGAGAACCTATTTGGTCACACGCACAACGAGTGTAATCCAAAGGATTTAAAACGAGCTTGAGAATGGGATTCTCAGACCGAGAGAAACTATGTTTGGTTGGACCAAACATAAAGCGAGCATGAAATTGTTTCAGTCGCAATGGAAGCGTGGATGGGCCATGTCTTATGAAGACATAATGGATGGACCAAAATGGTTTGGTTCTAATCCAATGGATGAGAATAAACCAAAGGGTTTGGTTTATTTTAAACGAATGAACCAAAAGTTGGTTCGGTTCGTTTTAACTTAAAAATAAACCATCATGGTTTGGTTTATTTTAACTTATCTTAATGGAGCGGGTTAACGGGCTTTATGGATATGATCCATTAACCATTAAGAGAATTAGTTCTCTATAAAATAGGGCTTAAACCCTAACCCTAAGCCTAATCAAGTTTTGGCCGCCCAAACCCCCTCCCTCTCCTATTCGGCGCCAACACCTAAAGCTGCCGCCGCCCAGCTTGTGTGCAGCCGTCCAAGTCTTTGCCGGCGTCCAAGCTTCAGCCGGAGAACCTCCGGCGACCCTCCGGTGATCTCCCTAGGCCTCGGTGAAAAGGTGAGCACTTGGCTTCCTTATTCTTGGCCGGCGCCTACTCCTCCACCAAGCTGTCCAGTTTTCTGGGCAGCTTCTTCTCCTCTCGTCGGAGCGTCATTTGGACGACGGTTAGAGCTCCGACAGCGGATAACTTACCGGGGATTCGATCTCCGGTAATCCTCTGAGGTGGAGGACGAAGGATTCGTCAATCGGTTGACGAATACCTCTCCGGAGAAGCGAGTTTTGAGGACTCGTTTTGGATCCGAATTTGGATTCGGATCGTGATCATCTCTCGATCACGTCGTCTTCAACACGAGGCTAGTAACCCGTATGAAGACGAAGCTCGTGGCTTAGCGAAGTCATCCCGAGGAACTCGGCGTGGATACGGATAGAGACGATTCTAGCGAGGATCGTTCCGGTTGATGCCGTTCCCGCTACACGTCATACGAAAGGTATAACGTAGATAAATTTCCTTTATTGCAAATTTAAATTTACGGTTATGTCTACACTTGTTGTAATATGCATGCGTGTGTTGTGTGTGTTGTAATAAATAGGAGTATTTATTATTTTTATTGCTTCACGTGTTCATGTTTACGAAACATGATCGAACACACACACGCCATGTGCCTAAACCCAACAAAGGGTATCAGAGCCCGTGTTGTGTTTCGACATAATCATAAAAATGGTTTTATGATAGTCATAATGTATTTCTGAAATTTTCTAAATTTTGGAAATTTAGAAGTATTTATGGAAATTTTTCAATTTTGGAAAGTCTAGAAGTATTTTTGGAAATCTTCCACTTTTGGAAAGTTGGAAGTATTTATGGAAATTGATATTTTCCATAAATAAAATATTTGATTAGATTCTGGAAATTTGTTTCCTAATTTAATCATGATTTGATTTGGGAAATCAAATCTTAAAAATATTTTATTTCCATAAGTAGTTTTAATGATTTAGGAAATTGGTTTCCTAAATAGATTTTCCTTAATCTAATAATTCCATGAATAAAATATGTGATTAGATTTGGAAATTTGTTTCCTAATTTAATTATGATTTGATTTGGAGAATCAAATCTTAAACATATTTTATTTCCATAAATAGTTATGACATATAAGGAAATTATATACATGACATAATTGTATGCCATGTAATTGCATTAGATGCATAACATTATGCCATGCGTGTCGTGACATGTAGATGTATGCCATGTATGTCATGCCATGTAGATAATATTTATTTGCATGCAAAGAGGATGAGACATAAAAACCCTTAATCAATATTAAAGCCTACACTTTCCATTAATATGGTTAGAACCAGAGTTCTGTTTCTTGTTTGGGTTGTTGGACTCTCTCCAAGCCCGGCTCGAACCTGAATATGTTCAAACCATGGAATAGTTTAATACTAATATGGTAAGAGTCAGAGGTCAATCGTTAGCTTTGGTTGTTGGACTATCTCCAAGCTGGGCTAATTGGTTGAATGCGCTCTAACCATATTAAAACTATGTCCTGATTAATGGGTTGGCTTTAACCTGGAGCATCGGCTTGTTGGACTCTCTCCAAGGTCGATGTAAAGGGAGGTGAAGTTGGGTGCTATGCATATGATGCATACTTGTTAATGTGTTAACAACCCGATGTATGTGTGAACATTCAATTAGTTGATAGCACATTGTGATAGTTGCATATACGTGATATGCAATCGGTATAGTTGATACCTACCGTCGTAGTTATGAATGGCTTGTTGGACTCTCTCCAAGGTTGTTCATAACTATGATGGATATCAGCCCATTCGGAGATGGACCTACGATCTCCCGAAGTGATTTTGGGGTTTTTGAAATTCGAAAAATGAATGGGATTTATAAATGTATATTGATGCATTTTAAAATCATCTTTCTCATATATGCTCGTTTTGTATTTCTAAGATTGATCATGATGTCTTTGAATTGCGTTCCATTTTGGATTCGAATAAATTGACTGGGCCGAGCTTCATGGACTGGCTTAGAAGCTTGAGAATTGTTCTCAAGGTTGAAAAGCTTGCAAATGTCCTCGAAGCGCCTCTTCCCGCCCGTCATAGTGACGATGCAACTCTGGACCAATTGTTGGCCTGTCAGAAACATGTGAGTGATTCTGAACAAATGAGTTGCATCATGCTAGCCGCGATGGAACCCAAGCTACGAAAGCAGCATGAGCATATGGATGCTCATATCGTAGTCCTTCATCTTTGTGAGTTGGTTGATGAGCAAGTGAGATTCGAAAGGTTCGAAGTCTCAAAGCTCCTCTTCACCTCTGAGATGCTAGAAGGTTCATCTGTGGTACTACTCAATATGCTGAAGACTGTGGAGTCTTCTGAGAAGCATGAGCAGGGGACGGTGCTATTAGTTGATTCCTCGAAGAAAGGTTCTAAGAGGAAGTCAAAGGAACAGCAGAAGGGAAAGAAGAGAAAGGCCAAGAAGGTAGAACTAGCACAAAAGGAAACTTGCCATCATTATGGCAAGGAGAGCCATTTGCGAAGAAAGTGCAAGATTTATCTTGAGTCCGTGAAGAAGAATAAGGCATCGGATGCCCCATCTTCTTCAGATGTCTTCGTTATTGATTGTCATTCTATTTCCTCAAACACTTGGGTATTGGATACTGGGTGTGGCTCACATATATGTAATGACATACATGGGCTAAGGAATAGAAGAAGACTCGTCAAGGGAGAGTCAAATTTTCATGTTGGGAATGGAGCAAAGGTTGCTGCAGTCGCCATTGGAACGCATTTGTTGAAACTCCCTACAGGACTTGTCTTAGAACTGGACAATTGCTTTTATGTTCCTTCGTTGATAAAGAACATCATTTCTATTTCTTGTTTAAATAGAAATGGGTACCATTTGAATTTTAGTAACAATTGTTGTTACATAACTTTGAATGGAGTTCTTTATGGGACTGGAACTTTAAGCAATGGTGTTTATACGTTGGACGTATCCAGTGACATTTTCAATATCGAAGCGAGCAACAAGCGTGCTCGAAAGGATAATCAATTAGACTCCTATATGTGGCATTGTCGTCTTGGCCATATAAGCAAGAAACGCATGTCCGAATTACACCGATGTGGAATTCTGGAATCGTTTGAATTGGATTCATACGATACATGCGAATCATGCTTAAAAGGCAAGATGACTAAGTTACCTTTTACTGGAAAAGGTGAACGAGTGGGAGAGTTACTAGGTCTAATACATACTGATGTATGTGGACCTATGTCAACTCAAGCATTAGGAGGCTATAGCTACTTCATTACCTTCACCGATAATCACTCACGGTTTGGGTATGTGTTCTTGATGAAACACAAGTCTGAAGCCTTTGAAAGGTTCAAAGAATTCAGAAATGAAGTAGAGAAACAACATGACAAGAGTATTAAAATACTTCGATCGGATCGAGGTGGTGAATACTTAAGTCAAGAGTTTCTTGATTATCTAAGAGACAATGGTATATTGTCTCAATGGACTCCGCCCTATACACCACAGCATAATGGTGTATCTGAGAGGCGTAACCGGACCTTGTTGGACATGGTCAGGTCAATGATGAATCATGCAACTCTTCCCAAGTCCTTTTGGGGCTATGCACTTCAGACAGCTGTTTACTTGTTAAACAGAATGCCTACCAAGGTAGTCTCAACTACTCCATATGAGATATGGAATAGTAAGAAACCTCATGTATCTTACTTGAAGATATGGGGTTGTCCTGCTTATGTGAAGTGGACTGTATCAGACAAATTGGATGCTAAGTCTGATAAATGTCTATTTGTTGGATACCCTAAGGAAACAAGGGGTTACCAATGTAGGGGATCGATATGGCCGGCTAGAGGGGGGTGAATAGCCCTCGTACGTTGGACGTCGTAAATTGCTCGTCTACAAAATGTTAGCGCAAGCGGAATATACAACTATAAGTAAAGACAAGCAAAATATAAACAAGCAATACAAACACCGAGATATAAGCATTGGTTCACGCTCGCGCTAATCCACGGTCCGATTAAATCCCGGTGAATCACTCCGCCAAAACCAATCACTATCGGTCTCTCCTTTGCACAAAGCTAGGTGGAGGTAACCTTTACAACCAAGATCACTCTTCTTACAATAGGATTGAAGTAAAGAAAAGTAAGAAGAGTTTAGAGCTTGTGGGGCACTAGGAAGATTGTTTGGAGTATGAGCATTAGCCTCTCAAAGGCTTACACCCTCTCTTTTTATAGAGAGGGCTAACTTCTTCCCGTTTGCCATCGGTCATTGCCGCCCTTGGCGATCATTGCCCCGTCACTACGGCCTCCGAACATGTCGGATCGGCGATTGTAGTCAGCGGAACTCTTAGCGATCGGTGATGGACCTCATCGATCATTGCTCATGATCGGCGCCCGATCGGCTACGAGCGGTTCTAATGTAGAACCCTTATCTATCGATCGTGATGCCTTCAGCGTGATCGGTGATGGTCTTGCGATCGGCCATCGTATGGTAGTCATGGCCACAATCCGATCGATCGTATACCGATCGAACTCACTCGACTCGGAGCGATCATTGCCATGACATGGCGATCGGCGTGTCGAAAACCCATCCGACACTTGGCCAAATGGCCAAGTTTCACCTAAGAGCTACCCTTCCCCGGGTTACAATCGCTCACTCTCATTTCTCGGAGTCCCTCGCCGTCGAAGTTCTCTTCGTTCTCGGCCACGTCCCTCGGCAGCATCAGGCGCACGGCTCTGCAATGCTCCTTCGCGTCTCTTGCCTCGAAGTCTACTTCCTCCGGCTTCACTCCAAGCTTCTCGTCCGGCGGTCCCTCGGATGCTCCAAGCGCACGGCTTCCGCAAAGCTATCCTTCACCGACTCAAGGCACGAGTCATGAGATGTGAAACTCGCCACGGCTCCATGTGCGAATTACTAAGTCCTGCATGACTTCAACGCACATATCACATCAACATATCAAACTAACTTAAACCCTTTGCCACACCATCAAAACCATATCACGGCAAGAGATTGCCCTAACAATCTCCCCCTTTTTGATGTGTGGCAATCCGTTTAAGTTAGGTAAAAACATTTGATATAAATTCTAAGGTAAGAAAGCATGTAAAGATAAACATGATATAGCAACATGCAACTCCCCCTTAATCCATGAAACTCTCCATGCAAATTTTCTCCCCCTATCATATATTTCTCCCCCTACAATATATTTCTCCCCCTAAAGTGATTAACTTAAACATAATTATTTCTCCCCCTTTGACACCATCAAAAAAGATTAACACTAAGTTATAAGCTCATGGCATCAAGTATAATAGAGGAAAAATATGACAAGTTGATTTAAAATTGGGTACCACTTGTTGATGGCATTAAGTATATTTCTACCACTTGTTGGTGGCATCAAGTATATTTCTACCACTTGTAGGAGGTTTACAAACTGAATTCGGCCTTCAATATTCTGATTTACAGGCCACCAGTCGACTGCTATCAGTATGGCAGTCGACTGGCACAAAGGAATCTAAATTTCTGATTTTCTGGACGAATTTCAGAAATGCATTATAAATTCCAGAAAATTCTAAAAATCATGAAATTTGGGTAACATATTTCTTTTAAGTATATCTATCAAGGAAAAATAGTTTTTCATGAAAACTCATTATATTTTCTTGTTTTTTCCAAAAATCCAAACACTTGAAAAACCACTAGTTTTTGAGCATGTTAGTATCCATTTTAGCACCTAGTCTTGCTTTGAATTGTTCCAAAACATGAATACATAGATTTTAGATTAAGAAATTGTTTTGAAAACATATGAAATATCCAACCATGATCTTTGGGCAATATGTCTATTTATTAAACATAAGCCTTCCCCATGATTGGTCTATTATTGCTATGTTGATACTTTAAATGACCATCTAAATGCCATAGGCATTAGTGGACATTTGTATCATCCTAATATCTCACCCATGCTAAGTTTGCAATCAAGTTAGCCTATAGTGAGTGTGAGATGTATCCTAGGGGGTATTTGTATATACTTAACCCATATATTCATGCAATTCTATCATGGTTAAGTATCAACCTAACATTCTATATGATCATAATGACATATACCAATCAATTCTACATTATGATCATGAAACTCATGTATCCATCAAATAATAGTCATGCATTAGGTATTATGATGATAATAAACAAATTATCACCTAAAGCATGATTTAAACCTATTTCTAGTGATAACGTGCCAAATTTCAAAATCATAAATCATGATTTAAAACATACATAGCAATTACATCAATCATTATGATTTAAGCATTATTACCTATTTATGGGTACGTTATCATCACCCAACACTATCTAAAAAATGTTGTCCCGTCATCCTAAGTCAACCAAATTATGATATAGGTCAAGTTCATATGGTTGACTACCCTAGGGTTATTCTAACCCTTAAGGATGGATTTTGGAACCCAAAATAGATTCTTTCCTATTGGGTTCACTAAATATTCCTTGGGGATCCATTTTCTAGCTATTGCTTTCTTTTTATCTTGTCCCCTAGCTATTAGGCATTTATAGGCCTTTTCATTTTTCTTTTCTTTGTATCCTAGGCCTTTCTTGTTAAAACTAGCTCTTTGGCTCCCTAAGATCATGTTCAATGTGTTGGAGCCAATTGTGAATTTCTCTAGGGCTTTGGTTAAGTAATCTACCTTTTCCCTTAATGCCCTATTTTCCTCTATGCATGCATCATTAACATCCAAAGGCATATAATCATGTGAGCATGCATCATCATTTAAGCTAGAAGAAATATTATCATTTAAGCATGCCTTTTCTAATTTTTGTTCTAGGTCCTTAATTTGATCTAGCATGCTTTTGTTTTTCTTCTTAGCCCTAAATAAATCCTTAGTTAAGCTAGAAACCATAGAAACTATTTTCTTAGGGGTTAGATTTGTTACCATAGTTTCCATGTCCTCTTCTTCTTCGGATGATGAGGATGTGGAGGCTCCCCCTTCACTTGAGCTTTCCCCACTTGAGCTTGATTCTTCATTTTCGGATGAAGAGCAATCCAAGTCATCAAAGGCCATCAAGGCCAAATTGGTGACAAAAGCATTCTCCTCATCCGATGATGATGAGGAGGATGAGGATGGGTCATCCCAAGTCCTTGCCTTGAGAGCCTTAGCCTTTCCCTTCTCCTTTGTTTTCTTCTCCTCTTCCTTCTTTTTCTTGCTCCCCTTTTTCTTCTTCTTTTCTTCTTTCTTTTTCCTTTCTTCCTTGCTCTTGTTTAGGAGAGGACAATTGTCCCTTATGTGCCCTTCTCCTTGGCAATTATAGCATATGACCTTCCCCCTTGGTCTTCTCATCCTATCATTTGATTTATCAAATCTAAAATTCTTAAATGCACGTCTTACCCTCCTTACCATATAGGCTTCTTCGGTGCTATCCATGGAGGAGGAGGAAGATGCTTCGTCATCAGAGGAGGAGGTGATTTCCATCTTCTTCTTCCCCTTACTTGCCAATAGTGCTACTCCTCTTGAGGGTTGAATTTTAGGCTCCTCTTGTATTCCCTCAAGCCTAGTTTCATGGAGTTCCATTGTTGAGAAGAACTCCTCCAAGGTGCTCACTTCTAAATTCTTTGAGATATAGAATGAGTCCACCATGGAGCTCCACTTTGAGGACCGGGGAAAGGCATCTATGGCCTTCATTACCATATCCCGGTTTGATAGCTTCTCACCTACACTTGTTAGTCCATTTAAAATTTCTTTGAATCTAGAATGCAAAGAAATTACCTTTTCTCCCTTTTCTAATTTGATGTTGGATAGTTGGGAGCGGAGGAGATCTCTCCTTGCTAGCTTTGCCTCGGATGTGCCTTCATGAAGCTCAATTAGCTTCTCCCACATCTCCTTGGTGCTTAGGCATTCTCCTATTCGGTTGATCTCTTGTTGAGGGAGCACATTGTAGAGATGGTGCTTGGCTTTGGAGTTTGCAAGGTGCTCCTCTCTTTGCCTCTTGGTCCACCTAGATTTCTCTATTGGCTTCCCTTCTTCATCCCTAGGCAAAACGAAACCGGATTCCATTGTAATCATTATATAAAAATCAGTTTCGAAAAATACCTCCATTCGCTTCTTCCACCAAGCGAATTCTCCTTCAAACTTCGGAGGATGGATGTTGGAGCCGGCCATTTTTGATGTAGGGCTTGTTGCGGCGGTTAGTCCGGTGACAAGCAACCTCGGCTCTGATACCACTTGTAGGAAATCGATATGGCCGGCTAGAGGGGGGTGAATAGCCCTCGTACGTTGGACGTCGTAAATTGCTCGTCTACAAAACGTTAGCGCAAGCGGAATATACAACTATAAGTAAAGACAAGCAAAATATAAACAAGCAATACAAACACCGAGATATAACGTGGTTCACGGCTACGCCGCTAATCCACGGTCCGATTCGTCCACGGTGAATCACTCCGCCAAAACCAATCACTATCGGTCTCTCCTTTGCACAAAGCTAGGTGGAGGTAACCTTTACAACCAAGATCACTCTTCTTACAATAGGATTGAAGTAAAGACAAGTAAGAAGAGTTTAGAGCTTGTGGGGCACTAGGAAGATCGTTTGGAGTATGAGCATTAGCCTCTCGAGGCTTACACCTCTCTTTTTATAGAGAGGGCTAACTTCTTCCGTTGCGCCATCATCGATCGTTGCCCCGCAGCGATCATTGCCATCCTAGCGGCCTTCGAACACGTCGGATCCCGACCGTTGTAGTCAGCGGAACTCTTAGCGATCGATCGGTGATGGACCTCATCGATCATTGCTCCCGTAATCTGCCCGATCGGCTACGAACGGTCGAATGGCGAACCCTTATCTATCATCGGTCGGTGATGCCTTGGCCGGATCGGCCGTAATCTTTCGATCGGCCCGTATGGCGATCATTGCTGGCCCGCAATCCGATCGATCGTATACGGTCGAACTCACTCGACTCGGAAGCGATCGAAAACCCATCCGACACTTGGCCAAATGGCCAAGTTTCACCTAAGAGCTACCCTTCCCCGGGTTACAATCGCTCACTCTCATTTCTCGGAGTCCCTCGCCTTCGAAGTTCTCTTCGTTCTCAGCCACGTCCCTCGGCAGCATCAGGCGCACGGCTCTGCAATGCTCCTTCGCGTCTCTTGCCTCGAAGTCTACTTCCTCCGGCTTCACTCCAAGCTTCTCGTCCGGCGGTCCCTCGGATGCTCCAAGCGCACGGCTTCCGCAAAGCTATCCTTCACCGACTCAAGGCACGAGTCATGAGATGTGAAACTCGCCACGGCTCCATGTGCGAATTACTAAGTCCTGCATGACTTCAACGCACATATCACATCAACATATCAAACTAACTTAAACCCTTTGCCACACCATCAAAACCATATCACGGCAAGAGATTGCCCTAACAACCAATTCTATCATCCTGTGGAACAAAAGGTGTTTGTTTCAAGGCATGCTGTGTTTCTAGAGAAAGAGTTTCTCTTGCAAGAAAACAGTGGGAGTGTCGTCGAGCTTGAGGAGGCTCGAGAGACTCAAATAGACATTGATGAGATACACAGTGAAGCACATAAAACGACAACTCATAGTGATGAGCAATCGGCTGGACCTATTGTAACACCACATCTTCGTAGATCCGGTAGAACACGCAACATTCCTGAGAGATATGGATTTCTCGTAAGTGAATCGAACGACGTGTTACTCATTGATGATGAGGAGCCTACCAGTTATGAAGAAGTGCTGACAAGTTCAGAAAGGGATAAGTGGTTTGGTGCCATGAAGT
Source organism: Wurfbainia villosa (assembly GCA_025175895.1). Taxonomy (NCBI): domain Eukaryota; kingdom Viridiplantae; phylum Streptophyta; class Magnoliopsida; order Zingiberales; family Zingiberaceae; genus Wurfbainia; species Wurfbainia villosa. Next base: position 3,610,947 of record CM046003.1, read on the forward strand.
CGGAAATGGATTCCATGTATGAAAACCAAGTTTGGAACTTAGTTGACCCACCTGAAGGGATAAAGCCTATAGGGTGCAAGTGGGTTTTCAAGAAGAAAACCGACATGGATGGTAATGTGATTACCTATAAGGCTAGATTGGTGGCGAAAGGATATCGTCAAAAACAAGGTGTTGATTATGACGAAACCTATTCGCCTGTAGCTATGCTTAAATCCATTCGGATGCTCCTGGCCATAGCGGCTCATTATGATTATGAGATATGGCAGATGGATGTGAAAACAACTTTCCTTAATGGAAACCTGCTCGAGGACGTGTATATGATACAGCCTGAGGGTTTCACATCGGTTGATAAAACCAAGGTATGCAAATTGCGACGGTCCATTTATGGATTGAAGCAAGCATCCAGGAGCTGGAATATCCGTTTTGATGAGACAATCAAAAAGTTTGATTTCTCACAAAATCCAGATGAACCTTGTGTGTACAAGAAGGTTAGTGGGAGTGCAGTCGTATTCCTAGTATTGTATGTCGATGACATACTACTTATAGGAAACGATGTTTCAATCTTCTGATCGATTGAAGGTTTGGTTATCCAAGACATTCTCCATGAAAGACCTGGGAGAAGCAACCTACATCCTCGGGATTAAGATCTATAAAGATAGATCGAAACGGTTGCTTGGTCTTTCGCAGTCTACATATATAGACCGAGTGCTAAAGAGGTTTAGCATGTCGGAATCCAAGAAAGGTTTCCTACCCATCAGGCATGGGGTACACCTTTCGAAGTCTATGTGTCCGTGCACAGAAGACGAGAGGATTTGCATGAGTAAGATTCCCTATGCATCCGCAATAGGATCTATCATGTATGCTATGTTATGTATGAGGCCCGATGTATCGTATGCTCTGAGTGTCACGGCGGATACGATCGATCGAGGAATGGATCATTGGGTGGCTGTAAAGATGATCCTTAAGTACTTAAGAAGAACTAAGGATGCATTCCTAATATATGGAGAAGGGTACATGGTGATACGTGGGTATACGGATGCCAGCTCCAGACAGACAAGGATGATTCCATGTCTCAGTCTGGGTATGTATTCACCTAGAATGGAGGCGCAATAAGTTGGAAAGGTTCCAAGCTTGACACTATAGCGGATTCTCGCCACTAAGGCGTATCGTTGCGACTTTGGAAGCGACAAAGGCGGTTTGGATCAAGAAGTTCATCTATGAACTTGATGTGGTCTCATCAATGATCCAAACATGTGTCCGCTATCATTTGATCGAGAGATCATCGGTAGGGAACAAATACAAATCGAGAAAATTCCCTCGAAAGGAACTTAGCGGATCCTTGACTAAGGCATTACCTCAAAATAAGTTTGAGGGTCATGTTCAGCTTATGGTATTGGATACCGTAGCGATTGGCATTAGGCCAAGTGGGAGTCTGTTAGTAATATATGAGAGATGTCCTAAGGCAATGCGCCTTATGTATGAACCATTTATATGATAAATGAAGATTCACTATTTGAGTATACATGTTTTATGTATTTGATTGGATCTTAAACTCATTTCTTTGAATGTCCACGATACGATTCACAGCATGAGAGAATTTGTGATTGGATCACAACTAGTGAGTATCTCTACATGTGTAATTGTGATGTATCAGAATTATCCCTAGTCGATGAATTGATGGATTTGGACACCATCGATTACGCCGAGGTATACTTACGAGGTATACTCCTTGGTGTATCAAGCGGTGATTCTCCTTTGGTGGAGACATAGTGATGTCGGAGTTAATCGTGGATGCTAGTTATGGTAACTAGTTCATTGGAGTGACCGGTAGTAAGACTTCATATGGTTCTCTGCATATATAGATATGTCGATGAAGTTCTTACTGTAGCTTAAGTGCGATGTTCCTTTGACTTGCGGTATTCAAGTCATCTTGATCATGGAGACTTATGCTTTGACATCTTAAGCAAACATCTCTAAGGAGATGTGGACCCGGGATGATTGGGTATAAGTCGAAATGATCGAAGGTGTTTGAATAGCCTATAAAGGATTCACCACTCCTTGCGAGGAGATGTATACCCATGGCCTCTCGTCGGATTGTTACTAAAGTCTTTGGCCAAAGCATTACATGTTTAGAGTAAGGTACTCTTGATACATGTGGAGTAACTAGAATCCATAGGGACGAGGAAATGATACTTGGGCTAGGTGTGGCGTAGTCGACCCTAGTGAGGTGACACTATAGACCATGTCACAGAACCAAGTGGGTATAAGATGAGTGAAGGAATGGGGCACGATTCATTCGAGCTCTTTGAAGGTTTGAAATAGTTACGGATCAGCGTTGATCTTTTGGTTAATTGGGGATCATGATGTACTACTAGGTGCCACTCATGATGGTTCTATAATTAATGGTTAATTATAGGCGACCAACATAAGCGAGAACCTATTTGGTCACCGCCTGATGAGTGTAATCAAAGGATTTAAAGCGAGCTTGAGAATGGGATTCTCGGCCAGAGAAACTATGTTTGGTTGGACCAAACATAAGCGAGCATGAAATTGTTTGATCGCAATGGGCGTGGATGGGCGTGTCTTATGAAGACATAATGGATGGACCAAAATGGTTTGGTTCTAATCCAATGGATGAGAATAAACCAAAGGGTTTGGTTTATTTTAAGCGAATGAACCAAAAGTTGGTTGGTTCGTTTTAACTTAAAATAAACCATCATGGTTTGGTTTATTTTAACTTATCTTAATGGAGGCGGGTTACGGGCTTTATGGATATGATCCATTAACCATTAAGAGAATTAGTTCTCTATAAAATAGGGCTTAAACCTAACCTAAGCCTAATCAAGTTTTGGCACGCCCACCTCCCTCTTATTGGCGCCAACACCTAAAGGCTGCCGCCCAGCTTGTGTGCGCCGTCAAGTCTTTGCGGCGTCAAGCTTCAGCGGAGAACCTCCGGCGACCCTCGGTGATCTCCTAGGTTCGGTGAAAAGGTGAGCACTTGGCTTCCTTGTTCTTGGCGGCGCCTACTCCTCCACCAAGCTGTCAGTTTTCTGGACAGCTTCTTCTCGTCGGGCGTCGTTTGGGCGGCGGTTAGAGCTCCGACAGCGGCTAACTTACCGGGGATTCGATCTCCGGTAATCCTCTGAGGTGGAGGACGAAGGATTCGTCAATCGGTTGACGAATACCTCTCCGGAGAAGCGAGTTTTGAGGACTCGTTTTGGATCCGAATTTGGATTCGGATCGTGATCATCTCTCGATCACGTCGTCTTCAACACGAGGCTAGTAACCCATACGAAGACGAAGCTCGTGGCTTAGCGAAGTCATCCCGAGGAACTCGGCGTGGATACGGATAGAGACGATTCTAGCGAGGATCGTTCCGGTTGATGCCGTTCCCGCTACACGTCATACGAAAGGTATAACGTAGATAAATTTCCTTTTATTGCAAATTTAAATTTACAGTTATGTCTACACTTGTTGTAATATGCATGCGTGTGTTGTGTGTGTTGTAATAAATAGGAGTATTTATTATTTTTATTGCTTCCGCTGTGTTCATGTTTACGAAACATGATCGAACACACACACGCCGCGGTGCCGGAAACCCAACACTAGCTATGATTTCCCTCGTATGACCTAATCGGTGATTTGGGCAGTAGGGATTTGGTGAACAGGGCTGCCGATTGTTGGGGATTAACTGTCGGTGAAGCTTCAAGTCTCGGTAAGTAAGGTCAGTTCTCCCTTTTGTGCTGTGAATTCAATTCGTTGTTAAATTGCTGTGAATGGGTTTGTGTGAGTTGTGAATGGTCGAACGACTATGAACAAGATGTGCCAGATGTGCACCTGTAATTAAGGGGGATAAGTTCTGGGTAGACCTTGTTGTGAATGGTTGTGACACACTATTTATGCCTTGTATTAGAGCTGTAGTGGTTGGTTATGAATAAGGTTGATCTTGGTCTAAAAAGGGGGCTGTGAGGTGATGTTTTGGCCGGCTGTGAGTGAGTTGTAAATGGGTCTATGGGTGTTAATGTAGCTGTTCATGGGCTGTGATCGGCTGCGAGTTGAGGTGTTATCATGTAGGGTTGTCAAATTTTATATCTGTATGAATAAATGGTAGTAGAGTGTGCTGGGGTGAAGCCCTATTTATGTTATGAGTGGATTTGTGAACTCGGTTAATTATGGTGTTAAATGTACAAGTGGGGGGTTTCTAATTCGTCGATAAAGGGACGCGAATGTAGAAACGATAGAATAGAGAATTTATATATATTGTTGTGTGCTTGGATTTGATTGTAATTGACCACAATGTTTGAAATTTGCAGGACGTGGATACGAGACAGGTCTGCGGATGTGAGGACTCTATTACTATGAGCATTGACAGCAGGTGGGTAATTTCCTACCCTGGTCAGGTAGATGTAATGGTTTTCAGATTTAGTCGTAGATATGAGCATGTTAGGTGTTCATATTATCTTGACCCTGCTCTAATTATCGTATGCTTGATACTTATCGTTGGATATATATATATGCTCAATTGTTGATATCACATATTCCCTATCATGATTTAGGAGTTACAGGTGTGATGTAAGTAGGTCTAAATGTTTAATAGGGTTTAGATGTTAGAGTATGGATGATGACCTAATTTGCAAATTGGGCAAAAAGGTCATCCGTGGTTAGGTAATGCCCTAAATGTAGGACTTATTCGATACCTATATGTTGCACACTTATTTACCAACCACGTGTTGTGTAAATGGTCAGGTGAGTCGTGGATAGTGTCACTGCGGACCAATGGTCCTAGCTTGCCATGATTAGATGAGTACGACTCTCTACAAGATAGAGAGTGTACTGATCAAATGGGTGTGACTCTCTGTTGAACAGAGAGTCTATGGTAGATGTCTGTATGTGAGACAGTACCTTCATGTCATTGCATGCATATTGACGACATCGTCTCCCTTGGGGTTGAGAGAGTCGTCAGTCATCCTGCCTCCCAGGTTACTCCCAGAGGAGTAACTGGTGCGAGGGCAGATCATTTGTTGTGCCGCACTCTACTATTATAGACGATGGTAGTTGGAGTTGCGTGCAGTTGTCCTGGGTGCGTGGCACTCGACCACTCATTGGTAGTGTCAGTCGGAGTGGCCAGCAGTAGAGACCCTCGTTGCGTAGTGAGCTCTTTACGCTCATATGCTACTTGATCATACTGCCCACTCGGCCACTCTATAGTAGTGGTTGGTGTGAGTTGGGACAGTTGTCATGTCGTGCCACCTAGGCCACACTGGGGTCGTGGTAGCGAGTAGGGGTGAGCAGGCATGACCATGCATGCTGCATTGCCGTATCATACAGTGTTTTGCATATGGTTATATATATATATATATATATACATGGATGATGGTGTTTAGTATACATACAGATATAGTCTATATGTATACTCACTTTGATGATGCATTTGTATGTGCTATGCTTGTTGCATTTGGTTGTACATATTCATACATGCTATTGCATTTTCTGTATGGTAGTAGGCCGGTACTAGTATACCTGTTGGTTATTCACTGTGATACCCTCGACCCATATTAGGATGTAGTGTAAGTTAGTATTATTCTTTATACCTTATGTTGTGGATATATGCTCAGGTTGGATGAGGATAGAGTAGCTGACTGTTAGGTATGTCAGCATCGTTTGTTGTTCAGTTTATTTAGTGTATGCATGCATGTATACCTGTTATGCTGATGTATACCTGTTGTACGAGTATATTAAACTGTTGAATGACATGTAATATTGATACATATATTTATATGTTCTATCTTATTACCTGCTGAGTTTTACTCACCACCACAGACCCTGGGTTTTTCTGTCGCCCAGGTAATAGGTAGAAGTCTTTGTGACGACTTGGAGCTGTGCCGACGATCCATCCCATCTCCGCTTTTCTGAGTCTCCCGAGGATTTGTGTTTATGTTATGGATTTTGTTCTATGTCATGGACTCTAGTTTATGTATGGACTTCGTCTTATGTTGTGGATTTTGTTTTGTGTCGATGCTTTACGTACGGTTTTAGTACTATAGACTTGTCAGGTGGTGTACACCTGTATGTTTTCAGTTTATGTGTCAGTGTGTATGTTGGGTATGTTGTTTATGTTTCCGCTGTGTTTGGTATGTTTATATTTGCTTATTATATTGTTGTTGTGGGCCTACGGGCCTTGTATTAACCTGAAATATTGCCACGTACAGGGGAGATGATGTTCGTTTGCTTTTCTGTATGACATACTCTCGGGGCGTGACAACTTTGGCCCCACGAAAGTTTCCCAATGGCTGACGTGGGTAAATCAAGATGACGGATGGTCAGAGCACGTTTGAACCCATGCTACACCAGGAAGGACGACCACGCTGGGATGGGGGGGGCATCTGCACCACCACCCGCGCAGTGCGCGCAGCCAGGGCGAAATCAACCCCTGGAAGCACAAAGGGGAGCCTCGTGAGTTACCATCGCGCCGTTGCCCTAGGGGCAAAAAGAAAACCTTATTGAATATAGGGGGAGGATTGATTTCAAAACTTAAGCATTTTTTAGCTTAATATTTAATTCTCATGTTTGAAACACTTTAACTCTCAACTTTAAAGTTGTGCCATTTTAAACTTAATTTTGATTTTGTTGTATGCCAAAGGGGGAGAGAGGAGATATAAAGTTAGAGAAAAGAGACTTATTGAAAGGGAGATGTAAAAATTTATATATGCATCTCATACATGTTTTAACTTAATGCATTTCTTATATATGTTAAAATTTGAATATTGCTGTTTGATTCTCCTAACTTTAACTGATGTGTTGTTATACATCAAAAAGAGGGAGATTGTTGATGCAGTGAGCATCACTCCTTGGTTTTGATGTATAAACCATAGTTAAAGTTAGGACTTGTGTTGTAATATCAGTGTTAAGTGTGTAGGCTTAATAGGAAGTCCTAGTAGGTCGTGTTTACCGAATACTAGACAAATATCTTAACAGATCAGGAGGACCGGACACCATGCATGAAGTCCAGATGAGTCGAGTGCACTAGACATTTAGCATGAAGACCAGTTGGGTCAGGAGATCGGACAATCGGTAAAAAGTCCAACTGGGTCAGGTAGATCGGACAGCTAGTGGAAGCCCTAGTGGGTCATATCGGATGTCAAGTGTGGTAAGTCCGACAGGTAAGCCTCGAGTGGAGAGGTGAGGTCGAGTCTTTTGTAGGCGGACAAAGCTAGGCGTAAATCCGACGGAAAGTTTGCATGGGACTTAGAAGTTGAGATCGAGCAGTATTACTATTGCTATCATATTTGATTTTATATATTTGTGCTAATATCATTTTGCAAGGATCACGATCGAATGGACTCACGATCGAGGTTCACCAACTCGCTTTGGTTCATTGGATCGATACACACTTCAAGGTGATTAGCTGGTGATCAATCGAAGATCTGGCACCGCAGTTAGAAAGAGTTTCAGTCGATTGGGGAGTTTTAGTCGACTGAAGTGGCAAACTTCCCGATGCGGAGCCAAGTGACCTGGAGTCGACTGGAGAGTATTCAGTCGACTGAAAGACCTGAAGTATTATATCGGCGGGCCGATGTGGAGTCGACTAGAGGGCATTCCAGTTGACTGGAAAAGGTTTATAAATCAAATGGTCGACCAGCTCTGACAAGAACTCAACTACTACGTCGAAGTGCTATCTCTATTCATTCTCGTCCACAAGAGCTTTGGTTCCACATAAAGACGCTTTTCCGACACTCCGTGCCTACTTCAAAGATCCTACTAGTGTCGGTATAATTAGCTCTTAATTCATGTACTTATTTTTGCTTGTGTACTTAACATCAAGAGAGGGTAGTGTGTTACCCATCTATTACTTTTGTAAAAAGCGAAACTGGACCTCCGAAGTCGAGAGTTCTCGAGTCGGAGGGTATATAGTGATTGCCCATCGAGGTAGCTCTCGGAAGAGCTACGGTCCTTGGAGTATCAACCTAGTTAGAGTTGTGAACCAAGTAAAAGAAATTGTTTCCATTTTATTTTATTTTATTACCGCTGCATACTCTTAATTAATTTCAAAATATTAAAATAAGTTTTCAAAATTTAAACAAAATTGTAACCTCCGAGATTCACCCCCCTCTCTCGGAGTGTCGCAATTCTATAGTTGTAGCTAAGTTGGGTATTTTTTCTCCTGCCTCTCACTTCTTATGTTTGATGTTTATCTTCCTCAAACCATCAAACAGAAACAAAAGAGGTGGCTATTGGGTAATCACAAAAGTACAATAGATTTGTGAAGGTCCCACAAAGAAATAAGGAGATCTTATTAATTCTCTGCTATATAATGTTTTCTTGTATCATGATCTTCATTTTCTTAAGCATACTTCTTTTGCCATCTATAACACCATCTACTCTTTTTTTCTCAGTGCATTTTCTATCTGTTTGGTTCCATCATTGAAGGATTAGTCTATCTTAAGCATGCTTCTTTTCTCTTTGATTCATGATACATGGAATTTAATTTATACAAATTTATTGAGCACTTATTCGATATGTAATCCCTTATGTTAATATCTCTTTATTGCCATGTAGAAGATAATGGCGCATACTCCTACTGTTAGTAGAAGACGCAAAATAATTTGAAATATTCAGATTATTGCATCAATGGTGAATGTGTTTAGTGTTGTATATGTTATGTGGTACCAATTGTCGTTGCTATAATTTGCATATTATGAGACCTCCACTTAAAACCAAAGAAGAGAAAAGGCTTGAGAGAATGCATTGGGTGTTTAGACTCACTGAAGAATCTGATACTGCTTGTATTAGTGAGCTTCGAATGGATAGACACACTTTTGGAATATTATGTGAGATGGTAAGAGATATTGGAGATTTAAAAGACACCAAAAATATGTCTCAACAAGAAGTAGTTGCTATTTTTGTGTACGTTTTGGCTCACCACAAAAAAAATAGGACAATGAGTCTATTATTTTTATGAAGTGGAGAAACTATCAGTCACCATTTTAATAGTTGCCTTCTAGTAATCTTGAAATTAAATTCCATTTTGCTTAATAAATCAGTTCCTATTACTAAAGATTGTCAAGATGATTGTTGGCGGTGTTTCAAGGTACTTTGCATTTGTATTTCTTGAAATTATAACTTATTGGAAAAAAACCACCTTATTTATTATTTCTCCAAAATATTTAAATGAAAGGGTTGTTTAGGTGCTTTAGATGGTACATTAATTAAAATCACACCTCCTTCTGATAAAAAATCCCAATATTACACTAGGAAAGGAAATATAGCTTCGAATATATTGGGTGCTTGTTGTCCAAACATGCAGTTTATATATGTTTTACTTGGATGGGAGGGTTCTGCACATGATGGTCATGTGCTCAGAGATGTTATAATTAAGCCTGATGGTCTTAAAGTTCCTCAAGGTACAATTGGTCTTGGACTAGCTATTTAGATTTTCAAAGTAAAGCTTCATCTAAACTTATAATTAATGCAAAATATTTTTTTTGTATTCTTGAAGGTTGTTATTATTTGGTGGATTATGGGTATTGTAATGCGGATGGATTTTTAGCTCCTTTTCGAGGGCAATGGTACCATCTAAATGAGTTTCACGGTCACCAACGATATACAACCCAAGAGTATTTTAATATAAAACATTCTAAGGCTAGAAATGTGATTGAGAGATGCTTTGACTTGCTAAAAGGGTGATGGAAAATATTATCTTCCCCCTCATTTTTCCCAATTGAAACTCAAGTGCACATTATTTTAGCATGTTGCCTTTTACACAATCTAATTCGAAAGTACATGAGTTTTGATCCACAAGAGTTGGAACCCCTTGAAGAAGATGACATGGAAGATGACCACTTTGAAGATGATGAATATGTGACAAGTATCGTCCCAACAGAAGAATGGAGCAACTTTAGAAATATGTTGACACTTAAAATGTTTAATCATTGGAGAGAAAGAGTATAGCCTTGACCATTTATGGAGCAAGGGGATATGCTAATGATGTTCTTATTGTATTTCATGAATGTTTCAACTTGTTTGTCATGTTTAAGAAGACAACTATTCTGTTAGCTTAACTGTTATTCATTTATTTCAGTAATTATTTTATTTTGGTGTATATATTATTTATGATTGAATACATTTTTATTCCTAATAAATTTGGTATCACATGTTACAATTTCTTATAACCATGATCCTTTTAACTAATTGATTTTAATGATTTGGCATTACTATATGTTAGGATGGAGCAAGATCAAAGAGTTCGAGGATGTGGGAGAAATAAATGCTTCTGGACAGAGCATGAGGTCCAAGTATTAATTGCAACTCTTCAAGATATGGCTTGTGACCCTTCATGGAAGATAAATGGTGGTTTTAGAAGCAATTACATGGCTGAGGTGTAGGGATCGTTGGTGCCCGCTATAGGGGGGCGAATAGTGCATTTTCATCATTGATGGAATCCGTTCGTGCTTGCATCTACAATTGTTATTAGCGCAGTGAAAACAAAGAAAATAAAGTAATAACAAAAATACAAGCACACAAACACAATAATAAAATGTGGTTTGGAACCTCAAGGTTCCTACTCCATGGGTTGGGCTCAAATGAGCCCTAGCGATGCCAAACACCACTAATAATTAAAACACTCCTTCTCGACAACAAGTCGGAGGCGGAGAAACCTCTTACAATGATTACAAAAGTAATACACGAAATAAATAGGCAAATACAAATGAAATACACAAAACAACGTAAAGAAAACTCTACAATTATTGCTTTGGATGCTTGCTTGTTGATTATTTGAACCGTGCTTGAAGACCCTGATTTGTACTAACAAATTGCCTCAAAAATGCCTAAGAAATTGATGTCCCTCTCGTTGAGCTCCTTTTAAGCATCCTCATGACCTAGATTTCAGTTTGGCAATCGACTGCCATAAGGCCCTAGTCGACTGTCAACAGTACCATTGTGAGACAACGACTTAATCTACGTCGGCATTCAAGCCAACGGTTACACTGGCAGTCGACTGCCAGGGCCGTAGCCGACAGATCAGTCAGCTATTGAGCATTCTGCTCCCGCAACCCAACCAACAGTCGTCTACCATCAGTCGATTGCCCAATTCTAGCAGTCGACTGACAGGCTATTTCCTGCAGTCGAACACCAGTCGACTTTGATCAGTTCGACTGGCCATAATCCCAGTTGACTACCAAGAGTCAACTCGACTGCTAAGTGTCAAAACACTTGACCAATCATCTGGTCCAAAGCTCCAGTTGACTGATAACCTCAAATATGAGGTTTAACCCCAAGTATGATGCCCTCATACTTACTAGACCACCCTTAGCCTAGACCTAAGCCTTCTAGCCACCTCCGTCGGCCTCATGCCTATCAGATCCCTCCAAGTCATCCATCACTTGTTCATCCATACTCTAGCCTTCAGGTGCTTCCATCGACTATTGTCATGCTAAGCTGGTCTACACCGCCAAGGCACATTAGGCTTACGCTGCTAAGACTCCCGCTTGGACTTTACGCCACCAACCATTGGACTTATGCTGCTAAGACTCCCGCTTGGACTTTACGTCGCCAATATCACCCCTTGGACTTTCCAATTGCTAAGACTCAAGCTTGAACTTTCCCTTGCCAAGACCCATGCTTGGACTTTCCATTGTCAACCCATATTGGACCTTCCCATTGCCAAGTGTCCCACTTGGACTTTCCATGCCAAGTACCCATGACTTGGACTTTCCATTGCCAAGTACTCAAGACTTGGACTTCTCCATCATATGGTCAACCCCAAGTCAACCATATAGTCAACCCATTATCAAGCAATGGTCAACTACCTTATCAAACATCAAAACACTACTTGAGTCAAACTCGAGTCTGGTCAATCGTGACTTGGGCCGATTGCATCAAAAATTTCTCCCTTTTTAATGTTTGACAAAAATCACAAACACTTTTGAGTTAGGCCACCTAACTCAAATCTCCTTACCAATTCTCCCAAATTGGTAATTCTACATTCTCTCATAACTTCTCCCCCTTTTTGACATACATCAAAAAGGTTCTCTCCAAGGGTGTCTGTTAAATACGGAAATTTAAAAATACTAAATTAAATGGCCAAAATTTAGGAAAAATAATCCTAAAAATTTTTTTAGGTTTTTTTTGGAGAATTTTAGGAATTTTTTCAGAATTTTTCTGGAATTAAACGGGGTCTGTACGTGATTTACGGGGATAATTAAATTACTGGGGGATTAATAGAAACCTAACCTAGGTTAATTCTTATATAAAGGGATGATTTGGTTTATTTTGGACCGGTCCCAATTTTCCCCGCCGTGCCGACTCTTCTTCCTCGCGACCCGACTCTTCCCTCTTCGCGAACCCCACTCCTTCGCGAAACCTTCTTCTTGCCATAGACAGTAGCCCGACGCCGCCCACACCAAGATCGCCGTCGCCACCCTTCCCTATGCCCAGGCCGCCACGAGTTTCCCCTCTCCGCCGCTGCCCGCCCGAGCCGCACGCACCGACGGCCAGGTCACTGCTCGCGTCCGTAGCCATAGGACCATCACCGCCTCTTCTCCCTCGTTGCTTCCTCTCTCGAGCAGTTTTCTTGGCGATTACCTCCACCGCCGCACCTCTGTTGGATCGAGCGGATCGCTAGAGGGGAGGGTGAATAGCGATAAAACTTTTTCTTCGAATTCGTTGGGTAGATAATTAAACGCAGCAGAAAGATAAATGACAAATATACAAGATAAATGGATTTTTTACTTAGTTCGTAGCCTTCAGCTACTACTCCAAGGCCCTAATGGTCCTAGACCGTGTACGGAGGGAAATTCCCTAAAACACTCCTCCTCGTTAGAGGTAGGAGTTTGACGATTACAAAAAAAACCTTCGAAAGAAAAAGATAGAGAGACAAACCCTCTCTTCAATTAAGGTAAAATGCAATGATAGAAAACCTCAATTAACAAAAAGAATTGCAATATTAAAGAGATGACAAAGTAAGGTTATACCAACAACTAGGGAATAGAAATTAAGCTAGGGTTGTTGGTGTTTCGACAGCACTTCGTTGTTATAGAGTCGTCGGAGAGCCGCAGTGTTGCGGAGGTTTTTGGGCACTTAGAATTGATGAGAAAACCCTAGGAGAGGCCCTCCTTTCATAGCCCTTGAGCCCCTTTTCGAGAGGAACTTCAGCCAATAAGATTTGAGCACCACCCCCCTTGAAATGAGGTGATAAGCCTTGACTCCTCGAAGCTGATCATTGACCATCGGGCCGATCGATGGCCATCATCACCGACTAATGACAGATAGTCGAACGTCAATTACAGATAGTCGATCGATGGACGAATGAGTCCTCCAAGTCGGCAATGATCGATGCTAGTCAAATCAAAAGTTAGCTAAACAAAAATATTATTTTGAAGGCCTCCGACCGTTCGATCTCGACCTAGACCACCGATGGGATGTCTTGGGTCGGATCTATGCTTAAGACTATCCCCGTAAGGAGGATACGACCTCACTTATGCTCGCACACACGAGCTTACCTCGATACTTACTGTGTCGCTTTTGCTTCCGGCCTTCCACTCGATTCCTTTGGCTTCCTCCGAAATCACTCGAGTGTCGCCCAACCACCGTGGCTTCCTCCGAGTGTCGCTAGCCTTCAGCTCCAGCGTTGGCACTTTTCTGCACACTCGATTTAGCTCGTGAGATAACAATATGAGATTAACTTTGTATCGTTTCCTATAATCAAAACTCAGGTTCGACTTAGGTGCCTACTGCACCAACAATCTCCCCTTTTTTGATCTATGGCAAACCCACATACAAAGTTAAGAAAATAATATGCATGAAGAGAGAAAAAAAAACAATATGCATGAGAAACAAGAATAAAGATTAAGTAGGAGTAGTAAAGATTTTCTTTAAGTACTTTGTCACACACCGAGAGTATGTCATGCCGAAAAGCAAACGGACGACATCTCCCCTGTACGTGGCAACATATCGGGTTAATACAAGGTCCGTAGGCCCATAACAACTTGACATATATATGGACAATACTAAACCATACATCCACAACAACACAAAGGTGCGCACCGGTGCGACTCTAACATACTTCACCAAAAACAACATACAAAACCAACAACCAAATACAACACTGATTATATATGGCCATAATACAAAACAATAGCAGAAACAAATATGTGGAAAACCCCAATTGTTCTGTGTGAGATGGGATCAGCTGGCGGAGCTCCAAACATCTAAGGAATCTTCTACCTATTACCTAGGCGACAGGAAACCCAGGGTCCCGGGGTGGTGAGTATAAACTCAGGGGTAATATGTAGAAAGTGCATGAACAAATAGGGTAAAGAGATCTACAAGTATACATGTGAAGATCTACAGGTATACAGCATGAGTCTAATAGACATACAGTCCTATCCAAATCTAATAACAAGTAACTACAGTATAGTCATACTCATTGTATATACTAAATTAATCAACTGAACATGAAGTAATGTACCAATGTACTTGACAGTCTGCAACACCATAAGCTATATTATCCTGAACAGATATACAATAACATAACCCATATAACGTACAAAGTCAATCCCATACCTGACCAACACTCAGACATATGATCAGTATATAATCACAAATAATAACATCCCGATCCATACCACACTATAACATGACGCTAATCAAATGCATACAACAGTCTAGACCAACACATATATCATGCTCAACACACAACAGTATATAATATGCAAATGACATGTATCATGATGTACAAACATATGCAGCAAACAAATGCAACATCTCATAGGCATATGTAAAACATATATCAAATACATGCATATGCATAGCCCATCCAACCATGACCCCAGTATGGCTCGGGTGGCACGACATGACGACTAGCTTGACTCCAACTACCACCACTCTTGAGTGGCTGAGTTGGGTAGTATGAATGAGTAGCATATAAGCGTAAAGAGCTAACTACTCACCGGGGGTCCCTGCTGCTGGCTGCTCCGTCACTACCCATGAGTAGATGAGCTCCGCACACAAGACAACTGCACGTTACACAACCACCGTCTATAGTGGGCGAGTGCTAACACCACTCTGCACAATGGCCAAGTGCGCATCTCCAACTACCACCATCCATAGTGGCCGAGCGCGGCACATCCAATGCTCTGCCCTCAACCCTGCTACCACTACCCCGAGTGGCCGGGGAGGCAGGATGACTGATGACCCGTCTCAACCACAAGAGAGACCTAGTTAGCAGCATACATGCAATGTAATGATGCATAACTCCATACATGTATCCTCTCCACACTCCCTATCCACGGGGAGTCCTGGTCAACCAAAAGTCAACTATGCAAGGACTACAATCCACAAGACTCTCTCTATCACACGAAGAGTCATACACATCTGACAATCAACCACGCTAAGACCTCTAGTTAGTAGCGAGATACTATCGACAATCCATATAACCATACACAGATATATGATGCATAATGGATATACCATCACGCCAAGACCTCTAGTCCATTGCCACATACTGACAACCACACACTTATCTATGCACAGACAACTAGATCGACCATAGATGCACCACTAATACGGGTATGATATAACAATCAACTCCATAATCCAATCCATCACCTAACCCTAGTGATGTAACCCAGTAACCCAATCTGAGGTCACAAAGATAACCCTAACCACATGTACTTACTGAACATCTATCAGCTAACACATAATAGGGTTTATAGTTCATATCCATGATAGATAATCAATGAAATAACAGCAATATATCTCAAAGGTCAAAGGCAGTACAAGCATATGATTAAACATGAGTGGACTTAAGGTAAACAAGTTTAAACATATACCCAAATTCATGCACTGGAATCTGATCAAAACTACCGGACCAGGTAGATATTACCCACCTGACATATAATCCATGCTATACATCTCCACGTTCATGTATCTATCACAATACAAGAATCCATCCCAATCAAGGTCCTGCAGATGAAACATACACTGCAATTAAGTTCTATAATACAACGAATGATCGAATCGAATCCTTCATCAACTTCATATCCCGATCAACTATATTAATCTAGTTATCCAATCAACCTAATCTAGCCTTCACATCTATCCTCATAAAGCATCACAACATAGGTCAACTTCATACATCAACTATCACTAGTTCAATTAAATCACAAGAATAATGATATTCATTCATAAGTTAACCTCATGCTCCACTTCAAACCTGATGTCCTAGAAACCTTCGAACCCCAGCTACCATTGCACTCATTTGAGCTTTGAGTTCATAACCTGATCAAGGAAAGAAGATATGATTTGCATTGGAAGTCATCGGCAATAGCAAGTTCAGAACACCAAATTGGAAAGATGTCGATCGACAGAGCCACCATGGACTAATTTAAATCACGAAAACTAAAATGGGTAAGGATCGAGATCTACCAACAATCGAACCTACACCAACAACATTCCTCCCTGTGTCCCCTGCAACCGGCCACTCAAGCTTCGGATCGCTGTGCTTTCGATTGAACAGTACCCCTTCTCATCCTTCAATCTCACTGTGGAACCCTTGGCAGAGGCATCTGTCGACACCGGCTCGCACACCCTGACCAGCAAATGGCGAATTGAGCCCCTCCCTAGCTCCAGCGAAAGAAACGATGATAACCCAACCAAATCGAGGTCGGTTGAGCGCTGTATGTGGGCGGTGAGATCAGCTGTCAGTAGAACAAAAGGTCGGCGACGATCTGAGCTCGTGCGACGGCGATGATCCAAGCTCGTACGACGATGATGATCTACTATCGGGTAGAACAAAGGGTCGGCGACAAACGGACTCGGTGGTCGTAGTGGTCATCCCATGCGCCGAAGCAAACCCGATGGCTGGAGGAACTCGTTGCCGCCGAGATCAGAAGGGAGAGGCACCGACGATGGAGCACCGCGGAGAACGAAATCGCCGACAGTAGCTGCGATTCAGAAGAGACGAGAGGTAGGGAAGAAGTTGAAATTGCGATGAGGAAATGCGCCGATTGGGTCGGGTTTGGCCTTTAAGAACTGGTCTCTTAGGGTTAATCTAGCCTAGTTTAAGTCCAAGCTAGTCCAAGTTAACCCAAAGCTAATCCAACCACCCATTTAAGCTTAAATCTTTCTCGTACGGACTCCTTTTGAATCCGAAAAAATTCCTATGAATTCCTGAGAAATTGTATAAGAAAATTTCTTAATTAACAAGAGATATTATTATTATTATATTTTTTTCCGTATCTTAAATTCTCCCCCACTAATAAAAATTTGGTCCCCAAATTTCCGACTCATGTACAAGTACGAGATGTCACAACAACCATCTCATGTATCCGGAGCAAAGTCACACCTCAAGTGACTAAGTGGGGTACTGAGCTCGAATATTATATTCCAGCTCTTAATATACACTCTCAACCGACCTATTAAAAGGTAAATAATTGTACCAAAGTGGAGCTCTATACCCGTAACCGATGAGAGACTTTGCCAGAATCGTAAGGTGAATCATGAATCACTATCAAAAATGATACTCAAGGATACTCCATGGATATAATTTCATCAAGAGATCCAATGAAATCCATCTTACGACTTGGAAGAAAATGAGCGGACCTAGCTAATCGATCATCGACTACCCAAATCCTATCAAGTCCTTTTCGAATTCTAGATAATCTCCCAACACAGTCTAACGTACTAGGCTCCCACTTCATCACAGTACGTAACCCTACCGGTCACTAATATTCCACCTTTACTTGTTGGCACACCCTGTAGGGAAATTCATTATGCCAAATGACATATGCGCAACGGAAAAATTAGGATCCCTTCCAAGTGATCCATGCGAAAGCAAACTCGTATAAAATAAATTTCTCTAAACCAAACCTATCTTATAGGAGAGGATTACCTTTGTTGCGTGCCCTTGTTAATCCCGCTTCTTCCTTTTGTTTGTTGGATCTTTAGCACGTTCAAATGTCCGTGCCTCTATATGTATCCACACGAGCAAGCTCTTGTCTCACAAAAGAAAAACTAGAGGAGCTCTCCTTTACTTCTTGCTAGAGAAGTCCCTAAAGGAGAGGAATAGAGGGAAAAGGAGAAAGGAAGAAGAAGACTCCTCTTCTTGCTAGCCTACACTCACAAACCCACACAACCAAAGCTTCCACCAAGCTCTCTCACAACCACAACAACACTTGCTTTGGCCGGCCACTTCATGGGGTCTTTTATAGGGTTGGAAAAACCCTTTCACCTCCACACATTCAATGCAATCCATTGCATTGGGACACAAGTTTGGCCGGCCACTTAAGGAGACAAAACCATTTTGTTTCCTTCCACCTTATCTAGCTTAGGTGGATGCTTAGGTGGCATGCTTATGTGGCATGCTTATGTGACATTCTTATGTGGCATTCATGCATGTTGAATTAATCTTATTAATTCAATTAAGCTTATGTTATCATGTTGAATTAATCTTATTAATTCAATCATATTGAATTAATCTTATTAATTCAATTAAGCTTATGTTATCATATTGAATTAATCTTATTAAATCAATAAGGTAACATATTGAATTAATCTCATTAAATCAATTAGCTAAAATTCTCATTAAGCTTAAAGTCCAAAAACTATTTTGTACTTAAGCTTATTCCCAAATTATTCTAGTCAAACTAGAATACTCTAATTCCTCTAATCATCATGCCTATAGAAACTCTTTTAGATACACAAGCAATGAGCATCTAGCAATACATCATTGCTACCTAAGTTACGAGATAAGTCAAGATCCACTAACCTTCCGTGACTACTATAATATATGACCGTGTCCTTCTATCCTTGATATCGAGTTGATCAATGAGGCATAGACCGTGTCATCCTCGATCAATCTATGTGTTTCTTGATCCCTGAGTAAACTAACTCAAACAAATGAGCTCAATATCTCATATTGACTCATTCGAGCATGGCCATGCGTTTTAGTAGTTCTACTCAATCAAGGGGCCCACCGATATCACTCTCGTCATATGAGAGGGATAGATCCCATCTACATCACTCACATCCCTCCGCATAATTTGTTATATACCCAGTAATCGCCTTTATGGTCCACCCTGTTACGGGTGACGTTTGACGATACCAAAGTACATAACTCCTATGTAGAGGAACCGTAGTGACTTTGTGTCCGAGGACTATTCATACCAATAGTCACATGAGAAAGTTTATGACACTCATATAACGATCCATGAAACTTTCTCATGGCGGGTCAGTTCAGTATATATTCTCTAATATATACCCATGTGTCAACTTGATATCATATATCCATGACTTGTGAGATCAAGTCATCAATTGACCTACATGCTAGTCTTTATGTATTAATATTGCCCTTGCATATTAATACTTGACTAGGAACATTTAGAAAGTATTCTCTACAGCCTCTCATAATCAATTCTGCCAATTGATGTGCTGTAGACAAGAACCTACTTTTCTAGGGCATTACTATATTTAATTTAGCTGGCACAAGCAAGACTTAAATATAATAACCAATCCTTTGCCTTTATAGAATATGATACAAAATGTTCCCTATTCAACCATCACATGATTGGTTCTTAGGGCTATAACTAACACACCCAACCTCAAATTACGGAATCAACCATATCCCATATCTCGTTCCACCAACAGGAACGTCCCAATACTCACTATTTTCGGATACACTCCAAATAAATCACCACTCTTGAATGAAGAGTCTCTTGAAATAACTCTTCCTAAATCGAATGCAACTATGGGAACCACTATCCTTCCTAGAGACGGAGATTTATTCTCACAAGAGAAATTAATCTAATTTCCAAAATTCACTCTGTCACACAGAACTGAAAATAACTGGAAGACTAATATGACTAATTTCACTA
Organism: Wurfbainia villosa; assembly: GCA_025175895.1. Classification (NCBI taxonomy): domain Eukaryota; kingdom Viridiplantae; phylum Streptophyta; class Magnoliopsida; order Zingiberales; family Zingiberaceae; genus Wurfbainia; species Wurfbainia villosa. The sequence goes on from CM046003.1 coordinate 3,630,818, forward strand.
GTTTCTCCACTAGCATACACATAATATATGTCTCATTCAACTGCATCGGGATCGCTCCTAATCCCTGAAATGATGCATCTGCGTACAATACCCTTCCATCCATATCGGATGGATTAACTAACACTGACACAAAAGTCAGCCCCCTTCTAGGCCTTGAAACCTAGCTTCCTAAGCTTTTGACCAAGTGATTTCCATCACCTTCTTGGTCCAACAAATCATCTAAGAAGGCAACCACCAACGGGTCCAGTCGCTTCATGAACGACTAAATCGTTAATAAGTCTAACGACATTATCAACATCTCCCAAAATTCATACCCAGTATGAAATATCATCTTCTACACACCTGCATCCTTTTTACTCTAAGCTACAGATAGCTCAATCATCACACCGACAATGATAATTGTATGACACTAAGTCACTACAATATCAACCCTCCAGTCGTAGATCAACCCTAGGGTATACACAGGTGTCATTTAGCTGATCTAAACAGATCCTCTATCCATAACGAAGGATACTCATTCCCAACTACTGCATTCCAATCATCGATAAACGATGCATAACCTCAAAGGTCTGTCTGTCTTTTAACAAAGAATTCCGGATCTTCTCAAGAAGAACCACTAGGACAGATAAATCTTCCATCCAATATCTCATGTAATCACAACCTATGCTCTTCCAATTTCCCTAGTGTTTAGCAACACTGATACCAATGAAATCATCTTCCGGTATGAGGTCTCAATATCGGAACTATTTCCGAAACCACTCCAATTGCTTACTCCACCTGCCCATGCAGTGGCAAGCTCGAGAGTTCCTCCGAATCTACATCCAAATACTCTTAGATTATCCATACCTCCGAGAGACATAGTATACCGTCATTTCAACAATTTAACTATCCGCAAGGATATGTCTATAATAAAGTATGTCTAGCAAAGGCTAAGGGTATCCCTTGTTCTTGATTGTTGGTCAACATCTCACCTGACGGTAGAGATACCACCAATCCATAAGTCGATAGGAACCCATCTAATCCTATCTAAGAATGTTCTAGACCTGGATACCTGTAACTATCAGTATCTCTCAATATATCCACACAGGGTAAACTAAGGTAATACCCCAAATCATCAATTCTTCGGTCTACTATATCTCTTCTCGAGTAATCATGTAAACTCGCTTAACATCTGTTCTTGACGGTTGAGCTCAAGTAGCTGCAAAAGTCTGCCATGGAGGACCTGAAATCAACTGCTGAACTAAGATACAAACTGAAACAACTGCAATAGAGATGATAAACACTATTGTACTGGCAAAGAGTACACCACTGGCTGATAAATACTAAATCGTAGCATGCTCCAATTCTGTTAAAGGTATAGCTACAACTGGAGAATACCGCATAGATACGACCATCGTCGTATACACTCTCTCCTCTGTACAAATCATAACCATGCCTGGGAAAGTAACAGTTGCTGTCTGGATGTCTGAGTCTTTTGAGATGTCCTTTGTCACGCCCGCCCTTTTTCCAAGGGTCCGGAGGGGCAAGCGTGACGCGACCGTACATACATACACTTCTTACTACTTACAGCGGAAGACTTTAGATACATTTTTTTTTCTTTTCTTTTAAACATAAACATGCATTGACATATGTAGGTACTTCTTCTTAACATAGGACATGCATCATAACATATATAGATACTTCTTCTTAACATAGAGCATGCATCATAACATATATAGATACTTCTTATTAACGTAGAGCATGCATCATAACATATATAGATACTTCTTCTTAACATAGTCCATAAACATCATTATCATAAGGAGACATAAATAAGGACATCCATAAACGTCATCATCATAGGGAAACATATATATAAGGACATAACGGATCTTCTCCACCATGCCACTACCACACACATTTAGCCCCTCCTACTGCTCCCTTTAGTTTATCCATCCCTTACCCTTATCTGCAGTACGAGGGAAAGATAAACTATAAGCACATAGGCTTAGTAAGATCCTGTCCTACTCACAAAACCATACATCGACATTAATCATGGCATGTAACATTCATAACATATAAGCAACGTAACATGTAACATACATGACGTAAGCAACTTAACATGTAGCCTAAGTAACATAAATAAACATAACATGTATCATCCATAACATAGCAGCATATCATGTATCATCTATAACATAGCAGCATATCATGTAAATATATGACTTAATCAAACATAACATACAACATATGTAACATAGCAACATAAACATGACATATCAAACATAACATGCAACACATATATGACATATCAACATAGCATGTGAACATAGCAATCAAATCGTGTAACCTATGCAGGATGCTTTTGAAAACATATATATTATAGGTACATAAACATAATCTCAACATATTTGGGCCCGACATTGTACCACTTCTTCATCATCATAGCGCGCATCCCTAAATAGACCCGAGGTAGCAAGTCTCGAACCTACTAGGTTACTAGGCCCGATCTTAGTCCGTCGACCTAGGGCAATCGTCATAGCGTAGAAGCCCATTCTAGGCCCGAGTCTTACTCAATCGACCTAGGGCATCTTGGAGCCCATCCCGTACTAGGCCCGATCTTAGTTCGTTGACCTAGGGGCAATCATACATAGAAGCCCATCCTAGGCCCGATCTTAGTCCGTCGACCTAGGGCATCTTAGGAGCACATCCCTTTGGACCTTGTTAGGGTCCTGGTACAAGCCATGTAGAAGGTGAAATACTTATATGCTTTTTATCATAACATATCTTATTTCATTTCGCAAACATATCATACTTCATTTCATAACATATCATATTTCATTTCATAAACATATCATATTTCATTTCATAACATATCATATTTCATTTCATAAACATATCATATTCCTTATCATGGCATATCATGTTTCTTATTCTTCATATCATAACATACTTCTTCATCATGACATATCATATGGCTTTCATAACATATTTCTTCTTCATAACATATCATTCATCATAACATATTTCATATTTCTTCTTCATAACATATCATATTCTTTTCATGCATCTCATGTTCATTCTTTATAAAACATCATACATCCATACAATTACAAGGTAATAAGCATAACATGATCACAAACATCACACACATATAAGCATGGCATAAGGCATGAACATCATGAACAAGTATACATGGAATGACCTAAACTTCATCAAAGTTTTAAACACCAAACAACTTATACATGGTCTAACTAACCACATGCTAATTCTTTAACATATAAAACATGGCATGGGAGACACTTAGGGTTTTTAAATAAGCTTTTGGCCGAGAGGTTCAAGAAGACCTAAGATCCATTTCTTAAATCAAGCTTAGCTTTCACATGTTACCTATATCTACATTCAAAACATAACATGGTAATTTATGGATCATGGCATGATAGGCTAACATAGGTCTTGGCCGAATAGTTTAAAGGGACATAAGGCTCAACCACTTAACTCTAGGTTAACCTACAACATGTTACCTTCATCTAACATCAAAAGTCATCATGACCTCAATCAAAACATGGCATAGAAACATATTAGGGGTCTTGGCCGAATGGTTCAAAGGGCTTAAGGGTTAGACTTTTAACCTAATCCAATTAACATACTAACAACATCATATACATACAAAACATGGATTAAAACTTCATTGGAACATCAATACAAGGGGGTGGCCGAATGGTCTATGTAGGTTTTTAGGGCTAGTCTTTTAACCTAATCCAATTAACATACTAACAACATCATATGCATACAAAACATGGATTAAAACTTCATTGGAACATCAATACAAGGGGGTGGCCGAATGGTCTATGTAGGTTTTTAGGGCTAGTCTTTTAACCTAATCCAATTAACATACTAATAACATCATATGCATACAAAACATGGATTAAAACTTCATTGGAACATCAATACAAGGGGGTGGCCGAATGGTTCAAGGGGCTTTTAGGGTTAGACTTTTAACCCAATTCATTCTACATCTTAACTTCATCATGTGCATGTACAACAAGGTATAGAACTTCAATAAAACATCAAGAACACATGTTGGCCGAACATATCATAGGGGTTTATAGGATTAACTTTTGACCTAATTTATCCTACATCTTATCTTCATCATGTGCATGTAAAACAAGGTATAGAACTTCAATAAAACATCAAGAACACATTTTTCCCGAACATATCATAGGGGTTTCTAGGGTTAACTTTTGACCTAATTTATCCTACATTTTATCTTCATCATGTGCATGTAAAACAAGGTGTAGAACTTCAATAAAACATCAAGAACACATGTTGGCCGAACATATCATAGGGGTTTCTAGGGTTAACTTTTGACCTAATTTATCCTACATCTTATCTTCATCATGTGCATGTAAAACAAGGTGTAGAACTTCAATAAAACATCAAGAACACATCTTGGCCGAACATATCATAGGGGTTTCTACACAAAACAATCAACCAAAAGCTACTCGTATGCAGGTGAGGGATACTTACATCCTTCGCTTTTCTTTTAGTGGGAAGATGACCTAAGGAAAGCCAAACCTAGCCTTCTCCTTGCTTGGATGGGGTTCGGCCAAAGAATGGAGAGGTAGCTCTAGAATTCGGTGAGGAAGATGAAGAAGAGAAGAAAACAAATTTGCTAACTCATGCCCCCTCATTCCCCCTATTTATTCACTTAAAGAGTCCCTTAATCTCCCTCACACCTAACTATAATTTCCCATATCCCTCTAATAAGAAAATCCTATTGGGCTTCTAGTTAGTGGATGCATCTATAGGGTTTGGTTACTTCTAGAGGTTTGGGGTTCAATTCCTAGGCCTTGCATCCTTTTTGGCTTATTTTCTTTTATTTTTGAAAGAGCCCACATAAAGCCCATTATCATCAAGCCAAAAATTCCTATAAAATTGCTAGAAATTTTACGGGCATTACAATCCTTCATACCTTTTAAAAGTTTCATCCTCGAAACTTAGAACAATTTATACGCTTCATGTCCTCCTCGCGTTCCCAGGTAGCTTCTTCGTACCGTTGATTCTGCCAAAGGACCTTTACTAAGGGCACCTCTTTGTTCTTTAGCCTCTTGACTTCTCGGTCTAGTATCTGGATAGGCCGACTTTCAATACTCAGGTCCTCTTGAACTTGCACTGTTTGTGGCTCGACCACTTGGTCCGCACTGGAAATGCATTTCTTGAGCACAGAGACATGGAACACGTTGTGAATAGCCGACATCTCTTGAGGCAGCTCCAGCTTGTAAGCTACCTTACCAATCCTCTGCAATATCGGATACGGTCCCACATAGCGCGGACTTAGCTTACCCTTCCTTCCGAATCTCATCACTCCCTTCATAGGGGCCACTTTGAGGAATACCAGGTCCCCGACTTCGAATTCTAACGGTCTATGCCGCATATCCGCATAGCTCTTTTATCAGCTCTGAGCAGTTTCAATTCTCTGACGGATGTTCTGTATAGCTCGGGTGGTGTCGTCGATGAAGTCCGTCTGGAGTCCCATCCTCTTCTTTTCACCACCCTCGCACCAACATATGGGAGATCTACATTTCCTCCCGTATAGAGCCTCGTAGGGTGCCATTCCAATAGTAGCTTGGTAGCTATTGTTGTAGGCGAATTATGCCAAACATAAGTATCGGCACCAGGTACCTTTGAAATCCAGGGCGCAAGCTTGTAACATATCCTCCAGTACTTGATTTACTCTTTCAGTCTGTCCATCCGTCTGGGGATGGAAGGCAGTACTGAACAATAGCTTCGTGCCTAGGGCCGAGATAACACTGATAGAGACATCAAGGTGGCGCAGGACTTCCTGCTGAGTGCATCAGCCACCTTGTTTGCTTTCCTCAGATGGTAGAAGATCTCGCAGTCATAATCCTTGACGAGCTCGAGCCATCTGCGTTGTCTCATGTTCAGGTAATGCTCGGTAATCAGGGCACTACTGAACAGCTCCTCTGCGGTCTACGGTCTATGAACTCCACCGGCCACATTCAGAGCTGTTTCTGGTCGGAGCATCTTCAGCATGAGTCTGACCCTTTCTCTTTCCGTGCTGACCAACTTTGGGCATAGGCGTGTGAGTCGGTTGAATCTCTTCACGGCTTCGCTGACTGATAGGTCACATGCAGTTTCTGATTGACTCAATGTAAATTTGAATTGGTTTACAAAATCAAGTGGCAACTTTGTTTCCACTCATCATTCGTATGTTCTAATCTAACCGACATTGATAAACTATACCATATACATCCCATTCAATGAACTAATCATTAATTTCGAAAGAAACGAACTTATCATTTCTTATTCATACTTTCAGAAAAGAAAAAAAAATGTTAACATATAACATTCCTTATTTCTAATCTAAACAAAACTACTTGAGAAGATAGTTCATTACGACTCCCACTAGGACAAACCCTAGTGCAGTTGTAATTATTTTTAGTCCTATCTTCCTTGGCCTCACTAGGGTAGTCTCAGGCTGGCCAATAGGTTGACCGTTTATAGAACTCTCTTCATTCTTTTCGAGGCCAGCTACCACAAGATTCTCTTGAACCTTGTGCTCCAGTAGTTCCCAGCATAACTCAGCATATGTAATCCTCCCTTCATAGCGGCCCCATACGTGATGTGCAACTACCATGAAATCATTTGGCAGAGAGCGTACCAAGGCCCATATCCGATAATTGTCCAGTAACGGAAACTCCTGCTGCTCGAGTCTCCTAAAAAGACCATCGAGCCTTCTTATGTGTCCGATGACCTCACCATCAGGTTTATAAACTATCTCTTCAATAGCTTCCCTCAATTGGTTTCGTAACACATCACGACGGGTCATTGTAGTGATCGTCCGTACCATCTGAAATTGAAATAAATGAAGTCAGTACAAAACCGACTAACCAGTACGAAACCGGCTTAATTTAATTTATATGAGCATAGACCTTACACAAATAATTACGAAAATCAATTCTTCGTAATTTTAGGAGTTTTTGGTTGATGAGTTCAACTGAACAATCGACTCCCCTAGTTTTTATTCCGAATTCAAGTTGTACTAACAACTATTCTACACTTGGGTTATTATTTAAATTGACCATCGTCAATTTTTGCTGATCAATTTTGATTTACCTAACTTGTCTACCTTTGACCAAATCACAAGTATTTCTTGTGAAGCTAGTATAAGTTTTTCGTTCGTTTATCTACACATAATTAAACTAAAGCTAGCATAAAGTTATCATTCATGTTTCCATGCATAATTTAAACTAAAGGCATTTCATATCATACATGAACAAAATAAGCTAAAGGCATTTCATATCATACATGAACAAAATAAGCTAAAGGCATTTCATATCATACATGAACAATATTAACAAAATTAGAGTAGGCATAGAATTCTTACTTGGAGCGGCAGGATTTGGAGCTTGATGTGTGTGTAGTGGAAAGGCAGATCCGCTATGATACCAACCTGTCACGCCCGCCCTTTTTCCAAGGGTCCGGAGGGGCAAGCGTGACACGACCGCACATACATACACTTCTTACTACTTACAGCGGAAGACTTTAGATACATTTTTTTTCTTTTCTTTTAAACATAAACATGCATTGACATATGTAGGTACTTCTTCTTAACATAGGACATGCATCATAACATATATAGATGCTTCTTCTTAACATAGAGCATGCATCATAACATATATAGATACTTCTTCTTAACATAGAGCATGCATCATAACATATATAGATACTTCTTCTTAACATAGTCCATAAACATCATCATCATAAGGAGACATAAATAAGGACATCCATAAACGTCATCATCATAGGGAAACATATATATAAGGACATAACGGATCTTCTCCACCATGCCACTACCACACACATTTAGCCCCTCCTGCTGCTCCCTTTAGTTTATCCATCCCTTACCCTTATCTGCAGTACGAGGGAAAGATAAACTATAAGCACATAGGCTTAGTAAGATCCTGTCCTACTCACAAAACCATACATCGACATTAATCATGGCATGTAACATTCATAACATATAAGCAACGTAACATGTAACATACATGACGTAAGCAACTTAACATGTAGCCTAAGTAACATAAATAAACATAACATGTATCATCCATAACATAGCAGCATATCATGTATCATCTATAACATAGCAGCATATCATGTATCATCTATAACATAGCAGCATATCATGTAAATATATGACTTAATCAAACATAACATACAACATATGTAACATAGCAACATAAACATGACATATCAAACATAACATGCAACACATATATGACATATCAACATAGCATGTGAACATAGCAATCAAATCGTGTAACCTATGCAGGATGCTTTTGAAAACATATATATTATAGGTACATAAACATAATCTCAACATATTTGGGCCCGGCATTGTACCACTTCTTCATCATCATAGTGCGCATCCCTAAATAGACCCGAGGTAGCAAGTCTCGAACCTACTAGGTTACTAGGCCCGATCTTAGTCCGTCGACCTAGGGCAATCGTCATAGCGTAGAAGCCCATCCTAGGCCCGAGTCTTACTCCATCGACCTAGGGTATCTTAGGAGCCCATCCCTTTGGACCTTGTTAGGGTCCTGGTACAAGCCATGCAGAAGGTAAAATACTTATATGCTTTTTATCATAACATATCTTATTTCATTTCGCAAACATATTATACTTCATTTCATAACATATCATATTTCATTTCATAAACATATCATATTTCATTTCATAAACATATCATATTCCTTATCATGGCATATCATGTTTCTTCTTCTTCATATCATAACATACTTCTTCATCATGACATATCATATGGCTTTCATAACATATTTCTTCTTCATAACATATCATTCATCATAACATATTTCATATTTCTTCTTCATAACATATCATATTCTTTTCATGCATCTCATGTTCATTCTTTATAAAACATCATACATCCATACAATTACAAGGTAATAAGCATAACATGATCACAAACATCACACACATATAAGCATGGCATAAGGCATGAACATCATGAACAAGTATACATGGAATGACCTAAACTTCATCAAAGTTTTAAACACCAAACAACTTATACATGGTCTAACTAACCACATGCTAATTCTTTAACATATAAAACATGGCATGGGAGACACTTAGGGTTTTTAAATAAGCTTTTGGCCGAGAGGTTCAAGAAGACCTAAGATCCATTTCTTAAATCAAGCTTAGCTTTCACATGTTACCTATATCTACATTCAAAACATAACATGGTAATTTATGGATCATGGCATGATAGGCTAACATAGGTCTTGGCCGAATAGTTTAAAGGGACATAAGGCTCAACCACTTAACTCTAGGTTAACCTACAACATGTTACCTTCATCTAACATCAAAAGTCATCATGAACTCAATCAAAACATGGCAAAGAAACATATTAGGGGTCTTGGCCGAATGGTTCAAATGGCTTAAGGGTTAGACTTTTAACCTAATCCAATTAACATACTAACAACATCATATACATACAAAACATGGATTAAAACTTCATTGGAACATCAATACAAGGGGGTGGCCGAATGGTCTATGTAGGTTTTTAGGGCTAGTCTTTTAACCTAATCCAATTAACATACTAACAACATCATATGCATACAAAACATGGATTAAAACTTCATTGGAACATCAATACAAGGGGGTGGCTGAACGGTCTATGTAGGTTTTTAGGGCTAGTCTTTTAACCTAATCCAATTAACATACTAACAACATCATATGCATACAAAACATGGATTAAAACTTCATTGGAACATCAATACAAGGGGGTGGCCGAATGGTTCAAGGGGATTTTAGTGTTAGACTTTTAACCCAATTCATTCTACATCTTAACTTCATCATGTGCATGTAAAACAAGGTATAGAACTTCAATAAAACATCAAGGACACATGTTGGCCGAACATATCATAGGGGTTTCTAGGGTTAACTTTTGACCTAATTTATCCTACATCTTATCTTCATCATGTGCATGTAAAACAAGGTATAGAACTTCAATAAAACATCAAGAACACATGTTGGCCGAACATATCATAGGGGTTTCTAGGGTTAACTTTTGACCTAATTTATCCTACATCTTATCTTCATCATGTGCATGTAAAACAAGGTGTAGAACTTTAATGAAACATCAAGAACACATGTTGGCCAAACATATCATAGGGGTTTCTAGGGTTAACTTTTGACCTAATTTATCCTACATCTTATCTTCATCATGTGCATGTAAAACAAGGTGTAGAACTTCAATAAAACATCAAGAACACATCTTGGCCGAACATATCATAGGGGTTTCTACACAAAACAATCAACCGAAAGCTACTCGTATGAAGGTGAGGGATACTTACATCCTAATCTTTGCTTTTAGTGGGAAGATGACCTAAGGAAAGCCAAACCTAGCCTTCTCCTTGCTTGGATGGGGTTCGGCCAAAGAATGGAGAGGGAGCTCTAGAATTCGGTGAGGAAGATGAAGAAGAGAAGAAAACAAATTTGCTAACTCATGCCCCCTCATTCCCCCTATTTATTCACTTAAAGAGTCCCTTAATCTCCCTCACACCTAACTATAATTTCCCATATCCCTCTAATAATAAAATCCTATTGGGCTTCTGGTTAGTGGATGCATCTATAGGGTTTGGTTACTTCTAGAGGTTTGGGGTTCAATTCCTAGGCCTTGCATCCTTTTTGACTTATTTCCTTTTATTTTTGAAAGAGCCCACATAAAGCCCATTATCATGAAGCCAAAAATTCCTATAAAATTGCTAGAAATTTTACAGGCGTTACATCCTTTGCTGATAGTGCTGACTAACTCTCTTCTCTCGACTGGAAGTATCAAAGAACTCCCCTATGTCTGATATTCTGTGATGAACTCGGCTTTTGAGGTTGTGGATCGTCCTCTCGAAAGCATCATCCATAGTCTTCAACTTGGTCTTCAAAGTACATACTCTTCTCGTGGGTACTGGCTGCTTATAGTAGAAACAGATAAAATACTGAATCTGATAATCTGACTTTGTGTGTCGTCGTGACCCGCACTGCATGCACATCATCTCCCTTCGGAGTCTTTCCTCTGATTTCACTGATAAATATAAGATGATGCTGATGATCTACAATCGGTCTTCTATGATCGGAAAAACTCTCCAATAGTCGCTCGTGACTCATGACTCTAATCTTGCTCCTTTTGTCAAACATTCGGAGACTTCCAATTCCAATAATTTGACTTGCAATATCTGCTTATCAAATCTCCAAATCTTAAAACACTTGCTACATAGTCATTTCTATACACATGACTCGGTCTATGCACTTCCGGTAGGATCTGGTAGGAGATCCAAACATCCTGATCAAGATGTCAGCCAATAAACCGTAGGTGGCCGAAATCAACCCAATCACATTCTCGAACTATTAGGTGGTTGTAACCCTCACACGTCTAATGACTCTACATGGTACCTTCATTACCAACCTAAAGCTCAAGAATTCCCTGACAATGAGTCAAAGAAGATGACGTGGGAAAATACCCTCTCACAACATCACTACATCGTGACCAAGTGATGTGTGATTTCTCGAAGGTTATTTCCTATATCTTCCACCAAGTACCGGCCAGATCCGGATAATGGTATACAACTAACACTACTTCCTTCGTATAACACGAGTTAAGTACTCAAAAGTACCTTCAAAATTATACAACCTAACATGACCAACTCAAGGATCAAAATCCCCATGAATATCACCAACTAATCCTCTACTATCTGCATCAATAATAGTATACTCGCTTGTCTATTACCCGATAGGTAATGATCTGACTAGCATAATTAGTGAAAATCTTAAGACTGTAATCCTTGATCTCCACAAGAGATGTGACTACTAACCCCTGCTATCCGACTTGGTATCAGTCGGTTCTCAAAGGTAATTCACCTTTTCGACAATAGGAACATGTCTAATAACCTCAATATGTCATTCCCGTGGTCAACTCAAACAACGATTACGAATACTAACCAACACCCTACAAGTCATCCATGTTATAAGCAACTAAATGCATAGCCAACAGAATGATATGTAATAACAGTTAACATACCTTAAACCTTGTAGTTCGGAGATGTCCGCAACAGCCAGATCCCAGAACTCACAAAACCAAAACCGAGTAAAGCAAAACTCGATGTCCGAACGAAATAAAATCTGAAAGTGGACTTCGCAACCTAGGGCTCTGATACCAATAAAATTGTCACGCCCCGAGAGTATGCCGTGTTGAAAAGCAAATGGATGGCATCTCCCCTGTACGTGGCAACATATCGGGTTAATACAAGGCCCGTATGCCCACAACAACATGACATATATATAGACAATACTAAACCATACATCCACAACAACACAAAGGTGCGCACCGGTGCGACTCTAACATACTACACCAAAAACAACATACAAAACCAACAACCAAATACAACACTGATTATACATGGCCATAATACAAAACAACAGCGGAAACAAATACGTAGAAAACCCCAATTGTTCGGTGTGAGATGGGATCAGCTGGCGGAGCTCCCAACGTCCAAGGAATCTTCTACTTGTTACCTGGGCGACAGGAAACCCAGGGTCCCGGGGTGGTGAGTATAAACTCAGGGGTAAAATGTAGAAAATGCATGAACATATAGGGTAAAGAGATCTACAAGTATACATGTGAAGATCTACAGGTATACAGCATGAGTCTAATAGACATACAGTCCTATCCAAATCTAATAACAAGTAACTACAGTATAGTCATACTCACTGTATATACTAAATTGATCAACTGAACATGAAGTAATGTACCAACGTACCTGACGGTCAGCAACACCATAAACTATATCATCCTAAACAGATATACAATAACATAACCCATATAACGTACAAAGTCAATCCCATACCGACCAACACTCGGACATATGATCAGTATATAATCATAGATAATAACATCCCGATCCATACCACACTATGACATGATGCTAATCAAATGCATACAACAGTCTAGACCAACACATATATCATGCTCAACACACAGCAGTATATAATATGCAAATGACATGTATCATGATGTATAAATATATGTAGTAAACAAATGCAGCATCTCACAGGCATATGTAAAACATATATCAAATACATGCATACATATATATCAGCAATGCATATGCATGGCCATGTCTGCGGACCCATCCAACCACGACCCCAGTATGGCCCGGGTGGCACGACATGACGACTAGCCCGACTCCAGCTACCCCCACTCTCAAGTGGCCGAGTTGGGTAGTATGAATGAGTAGCATATAAGCATAAAGAGCTAACTACTCCCCGAGGGTCCCTGCTGCTGGCCGCTCCGTCACTACCCATGAGTAGATGAGCTCCGCACACAGGACAACTGCACGTCACACAACCACCATCTATAATGGGCGAGTGCTAACACCACTCTGCACAGTGGCTAGGTGTGCATCTCCAACTACCACCATCCATAATGGCCGAGCGCGGCACATCCAATGCTCTACCCTCAACCCTACTACCACTACCCCGAGTGGCTGGGGAGGCAGGATGACTGACGACCCGTCTCAACCACAAGGGAGACCCAGTCAGCAGCATGCATGCAATGTAATGATGTATAGCTCCATACATGTATCCTCGCCACACTCCCTATCCCACGGGGAGTCCTGGTCAACCAAAAGTCAACTATGCAAGGACTACAATCCACATGACTCTCTCTATCGCACGAAGAGTCATACACATCTGACAATCAACCACGCTAAGACCTCTAGTTAGTATCGAGATACTATCGACAATCCATATAACCATACATAGATATACGATCCATAATGGATATACCATCATGCTAGGACCTCTAGTCCATTGCCACATACTGACAACCACACACTTATCTATGCACAGACAACTAGATCCACCATAGATGCACCACTAATATGGGTGTGATATAACAATCAACTCCATAATCCAATCCATCACCTAACCCTAGTGATGTAACCCAGTAACCCAATTTGAGGTCACAAAGATAACACTAACCACATGTACTTATTGAACATCTATCAGCTAACACATAATAGGATTTGTAGTTCATATCCATGATAGATAATCAATGAAATAACAACAATATATCTCAAAGGTTAAAGGCAGTACAAGCATATGATTAAACATGAGTGGACTTAAGGTAAACAGGTATAAACATATATCCAAATTCATGCACTGGAATCTGATCAAAACTACAAGACCAGGTAGATATTACCCACCTGACATATAATCCGTGCTATACATCTCCACGTCCATGTATCTATCACAATCCAAGAATCCATTCCAATCAAGGTCCTACAGATGAAACATACACTGCAATTAAGTTCTATAATGTAACGAATTATCGAATCGAATCCTTCATCGACTTCATATCCCGATCAACTAGATTAATCTAGTTATCCAATCAACCTAATCTAGCTTCACATCTATCCTCATAAAGCATCACAACCTAGGTCAACTTCATAGATCAACTATCACTAGTTCAATTAAATCACAAGAATAATGATATTCATTCATAAGTTAACCTCATCCAACTTACCTTGCTTCGTTCCACTTCCCTCATAGAAACCTGATGTCCTAGAAACCTTCGAACCCCAGCTACCGCTGCACTAATTTGAGCTCCGAGTTCATAACCTGTCATCAAGGAAAGAAGCTATGATTCACATCGGAAGTCATCGGCAATAGCAAGTTCAGAACACCAAATTGGAAAGATGTCGATTGACAGAGCCACCACGGACTGATTTAAATCACGAAAACTAAAATGGGTAAGGATCAAGATCTACCAACAATCAAACCTACACCAGCAACATTCCTCCTTGTGTCCCCTGCAACCGGCCACTCAAGCTTCGGATCGTTGTGCTTTCGATCGAATAGTACCCCTTCTCATCCTTCAATCTCACTGTGGAACCCTTGGTAGAGGTGTCTATCGACACCGGCTCCCACACCTTGACCAGCAAATGGCGAATTGAGCCCCTCCCAAGCTCCAGCGAAGGAAACGATGACAACCCGACCAAATCAAGGTCGGTTGAGCGTTGTATGTGGGCGGCGAGATCAGCTATCAGCAGAACAAAAGGCCGGCGACGATCTGAGCTCGTGCGACAGCGATGATCCAAGCTCATGCGACGGCGACGATCTACTATCGAGTAGAACAAAGGGTCGACGATGAACGAACTCGGTGGTCGTAGTGGTCGTCCCATGCACTGAAGCAAACCCGATGGCTGGAGGAACTCGCTGCTGTCGAGATCAGAAGGGAGAGGCACCGACGATGGAGCACTGCGGAGAATGAAATCGTCGGCAGTAGCTGCGGCTCGGAAGAGACGAGAGGTGTTGGTGCAATCGGCCCAGGTCATGATTAACCAGGACTCGAGTTTGACTCGAGTGATGTTTTGATGTTCGACAAAAACATATGATAATGTAATTGTCATGGGAAAGTCCAAGCATGGGTCTTGGCATGTAAAGTCCAAGCATGGGTCTTGGCATGGAAAGTCCAAGTCTTGAGTACTTGGCAAATGGAAAGTCCAACATGTGTTGGCAAGAAAAGTCCAACATGGGTTGGCATTTGAAGTCCAAGGGGATTGATATTGGCGGCGTAAAGTCCAAGCGATAGTCTTGGCAGCATAAGTCTAATGGTTGGCGGCGTAAAGTCCAAGCGGAGTCTTGGCGGCGTAAGTCCAATGTGCCTTGGCGGTGTAGACACCGTTAGCATGACATAGCCGATGGAAGCATCTGAAGGCTAGCGCGATGGATGAACAAGTCATGGATGACTTGGAGGGATCCGAGAGGCGTGAGGCTGATGGAGATGGCTAGAAGGCTTAGGTCTAGGCTATGGGTGGTCTAGCAAGTATGAGGGCACCATACTTAGACTAAAACCTCATGTTTGAGGTGTGTCAGTCGACTAGTGCCATGTGGCAGTCGACTGGACCGAGTCAACTAGGGTTTGACTGCGGGTTATGGCCTAGCAGTCGACTGATCATGTGATCAGTCGACTGGTGCTCGGGAAATCGGACACAGAATGGAGTCGAGACTCGACTGGTCGAGTGAGGACTCCATCAGTTGACTGATGGTAGATCCGTTGGACTTATTCAGCGTGGATCTTACCGTTGTCTCATGACAACAGTAGCATCAGTCGACTGATGGTCCCGATCAGTCGACTGATCGACTTTTTCCAGCATAGGTTGAAGCTATTTAAGGAGCTCGTGATGGAGGGAAAAGTGATCGGTTTCTTGAGGCTTTTTGGGCGATTTGTTGCTGCAAATCAGGGTCTCCAAGTTGATATCAAGCAACCAAGTGATCAAGCATTCAAAGAGCATTTGTAAAGTTTTTCTTTACTTGTATTGCTTTGTATTTCATTATATTGCTTGTATTCATCTTGTATTACTGTTTAATACATTGTACGAGGTTTCTCCGCCTCCGGATTGTTCCGAGAAGGAGTATTTTATAGTGGTGTGTGATTGGCATCGCTAGGGCTCGTTTGAGCCCGATCCGTGGAGTAGGAACCGTGCGGTTCCGAACCACATTACATACTCGTGTTCGTGTGTAATTGTCTATTTCGTTATTGTTATCATTTCTATTTCCGCTGCGTACTAACGAAATTGTAGACATAAACGCGAAAGAATTCCATCAACGCTATTCACCCCCCCTCTAGCCGTTACAAAGATCCTAACAAGTGGTATCAGAGCCCGGGGCTCTTCTACGGATTAACAACCTGGAGTCAAGAAGCTAGAGGGAAGAATATGGATTTCCAAGAAAAATTGGGTGACGACGTCAACATCCCACCTTCCTTCGACCGTGAACATTTCGCGTATTGGAAAGGTAGGATGCAATATTTTTTAATGATGAATATAGAAAATTGATTTGCCGTGACTATAGGTTTTGATGGTCCGAGAGGAGAGAACGGTGAAATCCTCAAAATGAAGCGATGGACCGAGGAGCAACGGGAAAAATTCAAGACAACCATTAAGGTAACAAAAATATTGATTAATTTGATACCTAACGACATTTTGTCCAGATTAGGAAGCTATAGGGATGCCAAGGAGTTGTGGAACAAGTTGATCAAGTTCCACGACAATCCCGAATCGGTCCAAGAAGACTTGGAAGAGGAGGAGACCGAAGAAGAATCATCATCATCCTCACAAGAAAGTGAGGAGTCAACTTCCGGGTCGGAAGAGGTGGAGGAAGTGGAAGAAGCATCCACCTCAAGGATTGAGGGGGAGGAGAGAACCTTCATACCGGAACATCGAGAAGAAGAAGCTTCGACATCCGGTCAAAATGAAGAAGCCCAAAGTCCAATTCCGGTCTCCACCACCATGGGTAACCCAAACACCTCAATTCAAAATAAAAATAACATTATGTGTTTTGAGTGTAGGAAATTTGGGCATTACAAGAGCAAGTGCCCAAAGAAGGTTAAGAAAATTCCTCCGGCGCCTAAAAGTCAACAAAAGTCAAATGATACCAGTCCCTCATCATCTAAAGACAAGAAGCATATCATTTGCTTCAAATGTCGTCAACCGGGACATTACCGAAATCAATGTCCTAGGGGGAGCAAGAAGACCCAAGAAGGAGTATCACAAGTAGGGGGAGCTACTAAGGCAAACCCTAAGGTATATTTTCATAATGCTCATTCCTTAAATTCTAAGCAAAAGCATGCTAGACTTAATTCAAATAATGTTGCTATTACTCATGAATCGAAGCATGCTAGGAATGATAAATCTAGGCCTATTTCAAAGAAGGAGAAATTTGGGACTAATGTCCCTAAAAATATTCTACCTAGGGAATCAATCAAGAAAATAGGAAAACACCTAGGTATTAACCCCAAATGGACTAGGCATATGCCTAGGAAGTCCAATGCCAAAGATTTAAATCAAAATTCTAAAATTGGGCAATTAGAAAAGGAAAATCAAGTCTTGAGGTCAAGGCTTGAAAAACTTGAAAAGACCCTTAACATTATGCAAAATCAATTTAAAGGGTCTAATGATCAAGCTCCTAGGTCAAGAAGTCAAAGTCAACACCAACTAGGACCTAAGAGCCAAAAGTCAACCAAGGGCAAGCGAGGTTTGGGTCATAAACCTAAGCCTAAGGTGGCTTACCATAGTGTTTCATTTGACTATGGAATACTAACTAGGTCTAGGAAGACCAAGGTCAATAGGGAAGTCATCCCTAGAGTTGACCATGGTGTGTGCCTAGTGGCTAGGGTCTCTAGGAAACCTAGGGAAGCCACTAAGAAGGTTACAAAGGGAGTCACCCCTAGAGTTAACCATGGCAAAACCAAAATGACCAAGGCCTCTAAGCCTAGAAGGGTCATTAGGAAGGTATCTAGGGAGGTTATCCCTAAGGAATACCTAATTAACCCTAGGAGCTCAAATCGGTTTTGGGTTCCTAAGAGCATAATTGATTCACGCTAGATGGGTTTAGGGTGTGCCAACCTTGATTGGATGGGTAGTTAACTCAACCATGGAAAAGGTGGCACTTTAGGTTATTTTCAAGATTATGGTTACCTTGGAAATACCTTTGAGCCTTAATCTTAAAGGATTTTAGGATGTATCAATATATATCTTGAAAACATGAAAATCAATAAAAATTGGCACAATCTAGATTTAGAGGTCATAGTGTGTAACTTTGATTGTTGGCACACTTTAGAAGTTCATGTATCAAGAGATGTGTGTTTAAGATGTAAAAGTAACATCTAGAGTGATACTCAAGTGTCACACAACTTGATGTCTTGTACTCACCATGCTTCATATGTTTTACCATATGTTTGCATGGAAGGAATGTCTAGGATGGATTGCATCTCACAAAACAAGTCTTTTACCTTGATTGTGTATTTCAACACTTAGAAAGGGTGAGATGTTAGGATTTGGAAATCATTGAATGTTAATGTTTGCAAAAATGAAATAAAACATTAAAATACATTAACGAATACATGAATGTAAGTATAACATCAATATATTCGATATACAAGAATAAACATGATAAAATGGAATAAAGTAGATGAAGAAATGTCTGATTATCGATCGTACCGATAACACTGTAGCGCGATACGATACGGTCATCAGTCGAGTGCTAGCTTCATGACTTGACTGCTTGAACATCAGTCGACTGATGGGATACATCAGTCGACTGATGGTACTGCTCACCGAAGCTGAGAGTCATCAGTCGAGTGCTCGACGAGCAGTTGAGTGATGTGCACATCAGTCGACTGATGAGCAACATCGATCGTGATGCTACCGAGCACGCGTCATAGAAGGTTCATTGCCGCGAGCGGATCGATCGACTATCACCGGTAAACCCGTGTCATCGCGAGCGATCGATCGCACATCGATCATTGCGATTTTATAATGCCGAACCGCTAGGGTTCAGCGTCTTCACGCGACGCGACTTCAGCTTCTCATTTCCTCTCCGATCGCCATCTCCCTCTCCGACCGATTCTTCCGGCCGTGCCAACCGCCCAAAGTGTTAGGTTTGATAGATAAGCCTCTCCTCTTCCATTTTTTCACTTGTTTCGAGCTCTAGTTCACGCGTTTTAGGTTTTGGTTCCTTGTTCCGATTAGGGTTCCAGCCTCTGAGTTCTTCGGCGAATTTTCCGGCGACCCCCCAGCAACACCTGAGTTTTCCTTCCGACCACACTTCCAAATGGCGCCTAAGTAACAATCTTTTTACCCAAGTCCTAATTTTTTCCTTTCCGTTATAATTTAATTCTTATCTAATCAAGTATTATTGTCCTTGCATATCATTTCATTACATTGCATTCATAATAGGAGAGCCCGTAGGAATGATCCACCTGAGGGTGAATCTCGATTGTACCAACCTATGTTGGTTTGGTACATCGATAAGGATTTTTTCAATCGTTATTGTAGTGATGTCATGGATTTAATTGCATATTATAATCTCATGAAAGTTGTCCTTTGCACGCATCCCATTAATGATGACCTCCTTAAGGAGTTTTATCAAAACCTTAAAAAAGTGGATGACGACCCTACTTACACTACTCGCATTGCAAAATGCGAGTTAGAGTTCACTCCTGCGATATTACAGGAGTTTCTCGAGTGTAAGCCCTCAGATGACACCTTTATCTGTTACCCTACCATGGATTTCCCTTTACCCGAGCCCTTTGCCCATATCTCTATGGAGTCCATGCATGAGCATATCTTTGGTTATCCTCGTCCACCGGCCCAGAATCTATTCCCTATCACTGAGTTATCTGCACCTGACAATGTCCTTTACAAGGTCATTGTTGGGTGTTTTCTTCCCATCGTCACTCGGGGTCTGGCCAAGATTCGGCCTCCTTTCTCTTTCTTCTCTATGTCATGCGTCATAAGTTAGATATAAACTTTGCATTAAACATGTTTCACTGCATTGTGCATTTCATTTCCCCTGTACAAGGGAAAGTGCATATGCCATTTGGTCATATCATCACAGCATGGCTAGACTCCGTAGGCGTTAACATCCACAGGGGTTCTCTGAGAGCGCTATCGAAGGTGTACGATTGTATATCCACTCGTAACTTCTCGTTAGCAAAGCTACGGATGGGGCCTGAACAGATGGAGTTGGCGCCTCGACCACCACCCAGGCCACGCAGAGAGCCTCCTCCGGTACCCGGAGAGGCGACAGAGGACTACGAGGATGTAGACGCCGCTGATGAGGAGGATCAACTGCCACCAAATGCATCAGTGGCAGGTCCATCACATCGTCACGGCCGGCTAGAGTCCAGATTTCAGGACTATCAGCAGACGATTGACTCTAGGCTGTCAGAGCTACTAGCAGGCCAGGCATCCTTCGGCGCACGTCTTGATAGGATGGAGGAGTCCCAGAGCCGCATCGAGCAGCATCAGCTCGATATGTTAGAGATGATGCAGGCCTGGACCTTGAGTCAGCAGCCTCCTCCATCACCGCCTCCTACAGACGATTAGATATATATATATAGGATGTTAGATTTTCTTTGGTTGTCAGTTTTTGTAGTGAGATTGAGCATAACCAATCTCCATTTTGGATGTAAAAGACTAAAATCTTTTAAGTTAAATGAAATTTTTATTTATGAAAATCTTGTGTGTTTGGATGAGTACTTGTATGATTGTGTTGTTTATGAAAGTTGATATATCATGACATGAAATTGCATCCTATCATATACCATGTCATGTTATTGTTTAGGATTATTTTAGATGTCATGTGTGCTTAAATTTCATCATATGCCATGACATCATGATCATTGGTCATGTTTTTATTTTGCCACTACTATGCCATGATCATTTCATGCATTAATTTGATTGAACATTGATTTAAGGAAAATGGCATGACTTGAAGTCCCACTTATAAGGGAATCAAGTAGGGTTGCCTAAGAAATGCATGAAACCCTAGATAAAATGAATCAAAACCCACATCTCACATCACATTGACATGTATGTGTATTTATATATCCTAGATACATGTGAGATGCTAGGATAATAAGTTAGGTTCAAGGTGCATAGGTAGTGCATCTAGATGAACTCAAACTTATTTTAATTATCAACAAGAATCATAAGGAAAGCTAATATACAAGTTATGTATATTTAGCCAATAAATTATGGTTCAAAATAGGTTTTCAAAAACATTTTAAAATCAATTTAGAAAACCTTGGTGAAGTCTATCTTTTGATAGCCATCATCATTGTAGAAGTTGATACAAAGTGGATCAAAAACTTTAAAGTTTTTAATAGCTTTGAACTTTGTACCAATCTCCTATTTCAATGGTATAAATATTTTTCCAACATTTTTCAATGATTTTATGTGTGATAAGTAATATACGTATCAAGTTTCGTGATTTTTTGATTTACGTAGAATTACTTATGAATTTCCAAAAGTCGAGTCTGATTTCTGAAAATCAGGTTTTTCAGTTATCAGTCGACTGCTTCTACAGTGCAGTCGACTGATGGGCAGCGTTTTGACTCGATCAGAAGATCGTATCACTCATTTGTTGCCGTGCCGATCGTGATGGACACATCGACCGTAGCCGATGTAGTCGACTGATAATGCCTGATCTCGGGGTAACCAAAGTTGTTTAACCCGATTTCAGCTGCGGTTAAGGTCCCTAACCACTCCTGACCCTAGGATATGTTTTGGGAAGCATGCTGAAGGGTGAACATCCATTGGATATGGATTAGGAGAAGTGTTTAGGGTTTGTATCAATTTTAAGGTGTTGGAAAGTTCAATGTTGAATTTCTAACCTTAATGTTGATGGCTTAGAGTTCCTATTGGCTTAGGTACTCCCCAAGGACATTATTGGTGCAATGGTCAAGGGGGAGCAAGTCTTTAGGGGGAGGTATCCATCTTGGGATGATGGATGTGTTTTTCTCCTTGAAGAGGAAAATTATTGGGAGAGTATCATCAATTGAAAAATTGATAAGTTTTTGATACCCAATTTGGTAATTGGGAGAGTAAATAGGATTGCCTCTCTTGAGTGATATGTGACTTATCACTAGGAAGATGCATCATAGGTATTTTTTGGACCAAGGGGGAGATTGTAAGATCTCATTGGGACATGAGACATTGACCTCCTTGGAGAGTAGACATTTTTGATGTTAGTCAAAAAGGGGGAGAACATTTGGTGAGTGTTTACCAATTTGGGATAATTGGTAAGGGATTTGAGTTAGTGTTCTAACTCAATGTTTTGTTTGGTTTTTGTCAAACATCAAAAAGGGGGAGATTGTTGGTGCAATCGGCCCAGGTCATGATTGACCAGGACTCGAGTTTGACTCGAGTGATATTTTGATGTTCGACAAAAACATATGATAATGTAATTGTCATGGGAAAGTCCAAGCATGGGTCTTGGCATGTAAAGGCCAAGCATGGGTCTTGGCATGTAAAGTCCAAGCATGGGTCTTGGCATGGAAAGTCCAAGTCTTGAGTACTTGACAAATGGAAAGTCCAACATGTGTTGGCAAGGAAAGTCCAACATGGGTTGGCATTTGAAGTCCAAGGGGATTGATATTGGCGGCGTAAAGTCCAAGCGATAGTCTTGGCAGCATAAGTCCAATGGTTGGCGGCGTAAAGTCCAAGCGGAGTCTTGGCGGCGTAAGTCCAATGTGCCTTGGCTGTGTAGACACCGTTAGCATGACATAGCCGATGGAAGCATCTGAAGGCTAGCGCGATGGATGAACAAGTCATGGATGACTTGGAGGGATCCGAGAGGCGTGAGGCTGATGGAGATGGCTAGAAGGCTTAGGTCTAGGCTATGGGTGGTCTAGCAAGTATGGGGGCACCATACTTAGACTAAAACCTCATGTTTCCGACCGTGCCATGTGGCGCGATCGACCGAGTCAACTAGGGTTTGATTGCGGTTATGGTCAGCTGACCGCGAGGTCGGCGATCGATGAGCTCGAGCAATGATCGATCGTGTGATCAGTCGACTGGTTCTCGGGAAATCGGCCACAGAATGGAGTCGAGACTCGACTGGTCGAGTGAGGACTCCATCAGTCGACTGATGGTCATGATCAGTCGACTGATGGTAGATCCGTTGGACTTATCCAGCGTGGATCTTACCGTTGTCTCACGACAACAGTAGCATCAGTCGACTGATGGTCCCGATCAGTCGACTGATCGACTTTTTCCAGCACAGGTTGAAGCTATTTAAGGAGCTCGTGATGGAGGAAAAAGTGATCGGTTTCTTGAGGCTTTTGGGGTGATTTGCTGCTGCAAATCAGGGTCTCCAAG
Source organism: Wurfbainia villosa (assembly GCA_025175895.1). Lineage (NCBI taxonomy): Eukaryota > Viridiplantae > Streptophyta > Magnoliopsida > Zingiberales > Zingiberaceae > Wurfbainia > Wurfbainia villosa. The sequence goes on from CM046003.1 coordinate 3,654,562, forward strand.
TTGATATCAAGCAACCAAGTGATCAAGCATTCAAAGAGCATTTGTAAAGTTTTTCTTTACTTGTATTGCTTTGTATTTCATTATATTGCTTGTATTCATCTTGTATTTCTGTTGTATACATTGTACGAGGTTTCTCCGCCTCCGGATTGTTCCGAGAAGGAGTATTTTATAGTGGTGTGTGATTGGCATTGCTAGGGCTCGTTTGAGCCCGATCCGTGGAGTAGGAACCGTGCGGTTCTGAACCACGTTACATACTCGTGTTCGTGTGTAATTGTCTATTTCGTTATTGTTATCATTTCTATTTCCGCTGCGTACTAACGAAATTGTAGACATAAACGCGAAAGAATTCCATCAACGCTATTCACCCCCCCTCTAGCCGTTACAAAGATCCTAACAAGTGGTATCAGAGCCCGGGGCTCTTCTACGGATTAACAACCCGGAGTCAAGAAGCTAGAGGGAAGAATATGGATTTCCAAGAAAAATTGGGTGACGACGTCAACATCCCACCTTCCTTCGACCGCGAACATTTCGCGTATTGGAAAGGTAGGATGCAATATTTTCTAATGACGAATATAGAAAATTGGTTTGCCGTGACTATAGGTTTTGATGCTCCAAGAGGAGAGAACGGCGAAATCCTCAAAATGAAGCGATGGACCGAGGAGCAACGGGAAAAATTCAAGACAACCATTAAGGTAACAAAAATATTGATTAATTTGATACCTAACGACATTTTGTCCAGATTAGGAAGCTATAGGGATGCCAAGGAGTTGTGGAACAAGTTGATCAAGTTCCACGACCATCCCGAATCGGTCCAAGAAGACTTGAAAGAGGAGGAGACCGAAGAAGAATCATCATCATCCTCACAAGAAAGTGAGGAGTCAACTTCCGGGTCGGAAGAGGTGGAGGAAGTGGAAGAAGCATCCACCTCAAGGATTGAGGGGGAGGAGAGAACCTTCATACCGGAACATCGAGAAGAAGAAGCTTCGACATCCAGTCAAGATGAATAAGCCCAAAGTCCAATTCCGGTCTCCACCACCATGGGTAACCCAAACACCTCAATTCAAAATAAAAATAACATTATGTGTTTTGAGTGTAGGAAATTTGGGAATTACAAGAGCAAGTGCCCAAAGAAGGTTAAGAAAATTCCTCCGGCGCCTAAAAGTCAACAAAAGTCAAAGGATGCCGGTCCCTCATCATCTAAAGACAAGAAGCATATCATTTGCTTCAAATGTCGTCAACCGGGACATTACCGAAATCAATGTCCTAGGGGGAGCAAGAAGACCCAAGAAGGAGTATCACAAGTAGGGGGAGCTACTAAGGCAAACCCTAAGGTATATTTTCATAATGCTCATTCCTTAAATTCTAAGCAAAAGCATGCTAGACTTAATTCAAATAATGTTGCTATTACTCATGAATCGAAGCATGCTAGGAATGATAAATCTAGGCCTATTTCAAAGAAGGAGAAATTTGGGACTAATGTCCCTAAAAATATTCTACCTAGGGAATCAATCAAGAAAATAGGAAAACACCTAGGTATTAACCCCAAATGGACTAGGCATATGCCTAGGAAGTCCAATGCCCAAGATTTAAATCAAAATTCTAAAATTGGGCAATTAGAAAAGGAAAATCAAGTCTTGAGGTCAAGGCTTGAAAAACTTGAAAAGACCCTTAACATTATGCAAAATCAATTTAAAGGGTCTAATGATCAAGCTCCTAGGTCAAGAAGTCAAAGTCAACACCAACTAGGACCTAAGAGCCAAAAGTCAACCAAGTGCAAGCGAGGTTTGGGTCACAAACCTAAGCCTAAGGTGGCTTACCATAGTGTTCCATTTGACTATGGAACACTAACTAGGTCTAGGAAGACTAAGGTCAATAGGGAAGTCATCCCTAGAGTTGACCATGGTGTGTGCCTAGTGGCTAGGGTCTCTAGGAAACCTAGGGAAGCCACTAAGAAGGTTACAAAGGGAGTCACCCCTAGAGTTAACCATGGAAAAACCAAAATGACCAAGGCCTCTAAGCCTAGAAGGGTCATTAGGAAGGTATCTAGGGAGGTTATCCCTAAGGAATACCTAATTAACCCTAGGAGCTCAAATCGGTTTTGGGTTCCTAAGAGCGTAATTGATTCACGCTAGATGGGTTTAGGGTGTGTCAACCTTGATTGGATGGGTAGTTAACTCAACCATGGAAAAGGTGGCACTTTAGGTTATTTTCAAGGTTATGGTTACCTTGGAAATACCTTTGAGCCTTAATCTTAAAGGATTTTAGGATGTATCAATATATATTTTGAAAATATGAAAATCAATAAAAATTGGCACAATCTAGATTTAGAGGTCATAGTGTGTAACTTTGATTGTTGGCACACTTTAGAAGTTCATGTATCAAGAGATGTGTGTTTAAGATGTAAAAGTAACATCTAGAGTGATACTCAAGTGCCACACAACTTGATGTCTTGTACTCACCATGCTTCATATGTTTTACCATATGTTTGCATGGAAGGAATGTCTAGGATGGATTGCATCTCACAAAACAAGTCTTTTACCTTGATTGTGTATTTCAACACTTAGAAAGGGTGAGATATTAGGATTTGGAAATCATTGAATGTTAATGTTTGCAAAAATAAAATAAAACATTATAATACATTAACGAATACATGAATGTAAGTATAACATCAATATATTTGATATACAAGAATAAACATGATAAAATGGAATAAAGTAGATGAAGAAATCGAAATTTTCGTAATTTGAATCGGAAATCGATATCACGATCGACATGATTATCACGATCGATAATCGTAGCGTGATACGATACGGTCATCAGTCGAGTGCTAGCTTCATGACTCGACTGCTTGAACATCACGATCGTGATGGGATACATCACGATCGATGGTACGCCACCGGCCGAGAGTCATCACGAGTGCTCGACGAGCCGATCAGGATGCGCACATCCGATCGATGAGCAACATCGATCGACCGATGCTATCGTAGCACGCCACATAAGGTTCAAGATCGATTGCCGAGCCGGATCGATTGATCGGCTCGATAAACCTTAATAAACCGCGAATCCGATCGATGCTTTGTTGGGTTTCGATCGCGGCGTGTGTGTGTGTTCGATCACGTTTCGTAAACATGAACACAGCGGAAGCAATAAAAATAATAAATCTACATTTATTACAACACACACATCATACGCATGCATATTACAACAAGTGTAGACATAACCGTAAATTTAAATTTGCAATAAAAGGAAATTTATCTACGTTATACCTTTCGTATGACGTGTAGCGGGAACGACATCAACCGGAATGATCCTTGCTAGAATCGTCTCTATCCGTATCCACGCCAAGTATCCTTAGGATGCCTTCGCTAAGCCACGAACTTCGTCTTCGTACGGGTTACTAGCCTCGCGTTGAAGACGACGTGATTGAGAGATGATCACGATCCGAATCCAAATTCGGATCCTAAGACGAGTCCTCAAGACTCGCTTCTCCGGAGAGGTATTCGTCAACCGATTGACGAATCCTTCGTCCTCCACCTCAGAGGATTACCGGAGATCGAATCACCGGTAAGTTAGCTACTGTCGGAGCTCTAACCGTCGTCCAAACGATGCTCCGACGAGAGGAGAACAAGCTGTCCAGAAAACTGTACAGCTTTGGTGGAGGAGATAGGCGTCGGCCAACCAAAAGAAGATGGAGCTCACCTTGATGCCAAACCTAAAGAAGATCACCGGAGTACCACTGGCAGCAGCTCGACGCCGGCGAGGGAGAAGGTCAGCACCTTCTGGACGCCGGTTGAAGCCTCAAGGTGGGCGGCGGTAAGGAGGAGGAGAGTTGGCGCCGAATTTCTCCAAGGAGAGGTGGGCGGCAACTTAGGGTTGTGGATTATTAGGGCTTAACAATCCCTTAAGCCCTCTTTTATAGAGAACTAATTCTCTTAATGGTTATTGGATTTTAACCATTAGGCCCGTTAACCCGCTCCATTAGGATAAGTTAAAATAAACCAAACCATGATGGTTTATTTTAAGTTAAAACGAACCGAACCAACTTTTGGTTCATTCGTTTAATATAAACCAAACCCTTTGGTTTATTCTCCTCCATTGGATTAGAACCAAACTATTTTGGTCCATCCATTATGTCTTCATAAGACACGGCCCATCCACGCTTCCATTGCGACTGAAACAATTTCATGCTCGCTTTATGTTTGGTCCAACCAAACATAGTTTCTCTCGGTCTGAGAATCCCATTCTCAAGCTCGTTTTAAATCCTTTGGATTACACTCGTTGTGCGTGTGACCAAATAGGTTCCCGATTTATGTTGGCCGTCTATAATTAACCATTAATTATAGAACGATCATGAGTGGCACCTAGTAGTACATCATGATCCCCAATTAACCAAAAAGATCAACGGTTGATCCAGAACTATTTCAAACCCTTCAGCTCGAATGAATCGTGCCCCATTCCCTTCACTCATCTTATACCCACTTGGTTCAGGACATGGTCTATGGTGTCAGTCCCCACTAGGCTGACTACGTCACACCTAGCCCAAGTATCATTTCCTCGTCCTACGGATTCTAGTTACTTCACATGTATTGAAGAGTACCTTTCTCTAAACATGTAATGCTTTGGCCAAAGACTTTAGTAACAATCCGATGAGAGGCCATGGGTATACATCTCCTCGCAAGGAGTGGTGAATCCTTTATAGGCTATTCAAACACCTTCGATCACTTCGACTTATACCCAATCATCCCGGGTCTACATCTCCTTAGAGATGTTTGCTTAAGATGTCAAAGCATAAGTCTCCATGATCAAGATGACTTGAATACCGCAAGTCAAAGGAACATCGCACTTAAGCCACAGTAAGAACTTCATTGACATATCTATATATGCAGAGAACCATATGAAGTCTTACGGCTGGTCACTCCAATGAACTAGTTACCATAACTAGCATCCACGATTAACTCCGGACATCACTATGTCTCCAGCTAGTGAGAATCAGCTGCTTGGATACACCAAGGAGTATACCTCGTGCTAGTCTCCACAGAATTGATGGTGTCCAAATCCATCAATTCATCGACTAGGGATAATTCCGATACATCACAATTACACATGTAGAGATATTCACTAGTTGTGATCCAATCACAAATTCTCTCATGCTGTGAATCGTATCGTGGACATTCAGTAAATGAGTTTAAGATCCAATCAAATACATAAAACATGTATACTCAAATAGTGAATCATCATTTATCATATAAATGGTTCATACATAAGGCGATTGCCTTAGGACATCTCTCATATATTACTAACAGACTCCCACTTGGTCTAATGCCAATCGCTACGGTATCCAATACCATAAGCTCTAACATGACCCTCAAACTTACTTTGAGGTAATGCTTTAGTCAAAGGATCCGCTAAGTTCCTTTCAGTGGGAATTTTCTCGATTTGTATTTCGTTCCTACTGATGATCTCTCTGATAAGATGATAGCGGCGAAGCACATGTTTGGATCGTTGATGAGACCTTGGCTCTTTCGCCTGTGCAATTGCTCCATTGTTGTCGCAGTAGACCGGTATTGCTTCAACAATGGCTGGAATCACACCAAGTTCAAAAATGAACTTCTTGATCCAAACCGCTTCTTTCGCTCGGCCGCAATGTATTCTGCCTCGTGGTAGAATCCGCTATAGATCTTGTTTGGAACTTTTCCAACTCATCGCGGCTCCCCATTTAAGGTGAACACGATCGGTGACATCGAGACTGGAATCATCCTTGTCTCCGCTCGAAGTCGCATCTGTATACCCGCGTATCACCATGTCCCTTCTCCATATATTAGGAACACATCCTTAGTTCTTCTTAAGTACTTAAGGATCGCCTTAATAGCCACCCAATGATCCATTCCTCGATCGACCGTATCCGCTCGTGACACTCGAGCATACGATACATCGGGCCTCGTACATAACATAGCATACATGATAGATCCTATTGCGGATGCATAGGGAATCTTACTCATGCAAATCCTCTCGTCTTCTGTGCGCGGACACATAGACTTCGAAAGGTGTACCCCATGCATGATGGGTAGGAAACCTTTCTTGGATTCCGACATGCTAAACCTCTTTAGCACTCGGTCTATATATGTAGACTGCGAAAGACTAAGCAACCATTTCGATCTATCTCTATAGATCTTAATCCCGAGGATGTAGGTTGCTTCTCCCAGGTCTTTAATGGAGAATGTCTTGGATAACCAAATCTTAACTGACTGTAAGATTGAAACATCGTTTCCTATAAGTAATATGTCATCGACATATAATACTAGGAACACGACTGCACTCCCACTAACCTTCTTGTACACACAAGGTTCGTCTGGATTTTGTGAGAAATCAAACTTTTTGATTGTCTCATCAAAACGGATATTCCAGCTCCTGGATGCTTGCTTCAATCCATAAATGGACCGTCGCAATTTGCATACCTTGGTTTTATCAACCGATGTGAAACCCTCGGGCTGTATTATATACACGTCCTCGAGTAGGTTTCCATTAAGGAAAGCTGTTTTCACATCCATCTGCCATATCTCATAATCATAATGAGCCGCTATGGCCAGGAGCATCCGAATGGATTTAAGCATAGCTACAGGCGAATAGGTTTCGTCATAATCAACACCTTGCTTTTGACGATATCCTTTCGCCACCAATCTAGCCTTATAGGTAATCACATTACCATCCATGTCAGTTTTCTCCTTGAAAACCCACTTGCACCCTATAGGCTTGATGCCTTCAGGTGGGTCAACCAAGTTCCAAACTTGGTTTTCATACATGGAATCCATTTCCGACTTCATGGCACCAAGCCACTTATCCCTTTCCGAACTTGTCAGCACTTCTTCATAACTGGTAGGCTCCTAATCATCAATGAGTAACACGTCGTTAGATTCACTTATGAGAAATCCATATCTCTCAGGAATGTTGCGTGTTCTACCAGATCTACGAAGATGTGGTGTTACAGTAGGTCTAGCCGATTGCTCATCACTATGAGTTATCGGCTGTTGTGCTTCACTAGGTATCTCATCAATGTCTATTTGAGTCTCTCGAGCCTCCTCAAGCTCGACGACACTCCCACTGTTTTCTTGCAAGAGACACTCTTTCTCTACAAACACAGCATGCCTTGAAACAAATACCTTTTGTTCCACAGGATGATAGAATTGGTAACCCCTTGTTTCCTTAGGGTATCCAATAAATAGACATTTATCAGACTTAGCATCCATTTTTCTGATACAGTCCACTTCACATAAGCAGGACAACCCCATATCTTCAAGTAAGATACATGAGGTTTCTTACCATTCCATATCTCATATGGAGTAGTAGAGACTACCTTGGTTGGCATTCTGTTTAACAAGTAAACAGCTGTCTGAAGTGCATAGCCCCAAAAGGACTTGGGAAGATTCGCTTGATTCATCATTGACCTGACCATGTCCAACAAGGTTCGGTTACGCCTCTCAGATACACCATTATGCTGTGGTGTATATGGCGGAGTCCATTGAGACAATATACCATTGTCTCTTAGATAATCAAGAAACTCTTGACTTAAGTATTCACCACCTCGATCCGATCGAAGTATTTTAATACTCTTGTCATGTTGTTTCTCTACTTCATTTCTGAATTCTTTGAACCTTTCAAAGGCTTCAGACTTGTGTTTCATCAAGAACACATACACAAATCGTGAGTGATCATCGGTGAAGGTAATGAAGTAGCTATAGCCTCCTAAAGCTTGAGTTGATATAGGTCCACATACATCAGTATGTATTAGACCTAGCAACTCTCCCACTCGTTCACCTTTTCCAGTAAAAGGTAACTTAGTCATCTTGCCTTTCAAGCATGATTCGCATGTATCGTATGAATCCAATTCAAACGATTCTAGAATTCCAAATCGGTGTAATTCGGACATGCGTTTCTTGCTTGCATGGCCAAGATGACAATGCCACATATAGGAGTCTAATTGATTATCCTTTTGAGCACGCTTGTTGCTCGCTTCGATATTGAAAACATCACTGGATACGTCCAACGTATAAACACCATTGCTTAAAGTTCCAGTCCCATAAAGAACTCCATTCAAAGTTATGTAACAACAATTGTTACAAAAAGTCAAATGGTATCCATTTCTATTTAAACAAGAAATAGAAATGATGTTCTTTATCAACGAAGGAACATAAAAGAAATTGTCCAGTTCTAAGACAAGTCCTGCAGGGAGTTTCAACAAATACATTCTGATGGCGAGTGAAGCAACCTTTGCTCCATTCCCAACACGTAAATTTGACTCTCCCTTGACGAGTCTTCTTCTATTCCTTAGCCCATGTATGTCATTACATATATGTGAGCCACACCCAGTATCCAATACCCAAGTGTTCGAGAAAATAGAATGACAATCAATAACGAAGATATCTGAAGAAGATGGGGCATCCGATGCCTTATTCTTCTTCACGGACTCAAGATAAATCTTGCACTTTCTTCGCAAATAGCTCTCCTTGCCATAATGATGGCAAGTTTCCTTTTGTGCTAGTTCTACCTTCTTAGCCTTTCTCTTCTTTCCCTTCTGCTGTTCCTTTGACTTCCTCTTAGAACCTTTCTTCGAGGAATCAACTAACAACATCGTCCCCCGCTCATGCTTCTCAGAAGACTCCACAGTCTTCAGCATACTGAGCAGTACCACAGATGAACCTTCTTGCATCTTAGAGGTGAAGAGGAGCTTGGAGACTTTGAACCTTTCGAATCTCACTTGCTCATCAACCAACTCATAAAGATGAAGGACTATGATATGAGCATCCATATGCTCATGCTGCTTTCATAGCTTGGGTTCCATCGTGGCTAGCATGATGCAACTTGTCAGTTCAGAATCAATCACATGTTTCTGATAGACCAACAATTGGTCCGGAGTTGCATCGTCACTAGGATGGGCGGGAAGAGGCGCTTCGAGGACATACGCAAGCTTTTCATCTTGAGAACAATTCTCAAGTTTCTAAGCCAGTCCAAGAAGTTCGGCCCAGTCAATTTATTCGAATCCAAAATGGAACGCAAATTCAAAGACTTCATGATCAATCTTAAAAATACAAAACGAGCATATATGAGAAAGATGATTTTAAAATGCATCAATATACATTTATAAATCCCATTCATTTTTGAATTTCAAAAAACCTCAAAATCACTTCGGGAGATCGTAGGTCCATCTCCGAAAGGGCTAATATCCATCATAGTTATGAACAACCTTGGAGAGAGTCCAACAAGCCATTCATAGCTACGACGGTATCAACTATACCGATTGCATATCACGTATATGCAACTATCACAATGTGCTATCAACTAATTGAATGTTCACACATACATCGGGTTGTTAACACATTAACAAGTATGCATCATATGCATAGCACCCAACTTCACCTCCCTTTACATCGACCTTGGAGAGAGTCCAATAAACCGATGCTCCAGGTTAAAGCCAACCCATTAATCGGAAAATAGTTTTAATATGGTTAGAGCGCATTCAACCAATTAGCCCAGCTTGGAGAGAGTCCAACAACCAAAGCTAACGATTGACCTCTGACTCTTACCATATTAGTATTAAACTATTCCATGGTTTGAACATGTTCGGGTTCGAGCCGGGCTTGGAGAGAGTCCAACAACCCAAACAAGAAACGGAACTCTGGTTCAAACCATATTAATGGAAGGTGTAGGGTTTAATATTGTTTAAAGGTTTTTATGTCTCATCCTCTTTGCATGCAAATAACTATTATCTACATGGCATGGCATACATGGCATACATCTACATGTCACGACACACATGGCATTATGATATGCATCTAATGCAATTACATGGCATACAATTATGTCATGTACATAATTTCCTTATATGTCATAACTATTTATGGAAATAAAATATGTTTAAGATTTGATTCTCCAAATCAAATCATGATTAAATTAGAAAACAAATTTCCAAATCTAATCACATATTTTATTTGTGGAAATAGTTGATTAAGGAAAGTCAATTTAGGAAACCAATTTCCTAAATCTTCAAAACTACTTATGGAAATAAAATATTTTAAGATTTGATTTCCCAAATCAAATCAAGATTAAATTAGGAAACAAATTTCCAAAATCTAATCAAATATTTTATTTATGGAAAATATTAATTTCCATAAATACTTCCAACTTTCCAAAAGTGAAAGATTTCCATAAATACTTCTAGACTTTCCAAAATTGAAAAATTTTCATAAATACTTCTAATTTCCAAAATTAGAAAATTTCCATAAATAACATTATGACTATCGCAAAACCAATTTTACGATTATGTCGAAACACAACCTGGGCTCTGATACCACTGTTGGGTTTCCGGCACCGCGGCGTGTGTGTGTTCGATCACGTTTCGTAAACATGAACACAGCGGAAGCAATAAAAATAATAAATCTACATTTATTACAACACACACATCACACGCATGCATATTACAACAAGTGTAGACATAACCGAAAATTTAAATTTGCAATAAAAGGAAATTTATCTACGTTATACCTTTCGTATGACGTGTAGAGGGAACGGCATCAACCGGAACGATCCTTGCTAGAATCGTCTCTATCCGTATCCACGCCGAGTATCCTTAGGATGACTTCGCTAAGCCACGAACTTCGTCTTCGTACGGGTTACTAGCCTCGTGTTGAAGACGACGTGATCGAGAGATGATCACGATCCGAATCCAAATTCGGATCCTAAGACGAGTCCTCAAGACTCGCTTCTCCGGAGAGGTATTCGTCAACCGATTGACGAATCCTTCGTCCTCCACCTCAGAGGATTACTGGAGATCGAATCCCCGGTAAGTTAGCCGCTGTCGGAGCTCTAACCGTCGTCCAAACAACGCTCCGACGAGAGGAGAACAAGCTGTCCAGAAAACTGTACAGCTTTGGTGGAGGAGATAGGCGCCGGCCAACCAAAGGAAGATGGAGCTCACCTTGATGCCAAACCTAAAGAAGATCACCGGAGTACCACTGGCAGCAGCTCGACGCCGGCGAGGGAGAAGGTCAGCACCTTCTGGACGCCGGTTGAAGCCTCAAGGTGGGCGGCGGCAAGGAGGAGGAGAGTTGGCGCCGAATTTCTCCAAGGAGAGGTGGGCGACAACTTAGGGTTGTGGATTATTAGGGCTTACCAATCCCTTAAGCCCTCTTTTATAGAGAACTAATTCTCTTAATGGTTATTGGATCATAACCATTAGGCCCGTTAACCCGCTCCATTAGGATAAGTTAAAATAAACCAAACCATGATGGTTTATTTTAAGTTAAAACGAACCGAACCAACTTTTGGTTCATTCGTTTAATATAAACCAAACCCTTTGGTTTATTCTCCTCCATTGGATTAGAACCAAAGTATTTTGGTCCATCCATTATGTCTTCATAAGACACGACCCATCCACGCTTCCATTGCGACTGAAACGATTTCATGCTCGCTTTATGTTTGGTCCAACCAAACCTAGTTTCTCTCGGTCTGAGAATCCCATTCTCAAGCTCGTTTTAAATCCTTTGGATTACGCTCGTTGTGCGTGTGACCAAATAGGTTCTCGGTTTTTTTTGGTCGTCTATAATTAACCATTAATTATAGAACGATCATGAGTGGCACCTAGTAGTACATCATGATCCCCAATTAACCGAAAAGATCAACGGTTGATCCAGAACTATTTTTGAAACCCTTCAGCAGCTCGAATGAATCGTGCCCCATTCCCTTCACTCATCTTATACCCACTTGGTTCAGGACATGGTCTATGGTGTCAGTCCCCACTAGGCTGACTACGTCACACCTAGCCCAAGTATCATTTCCTCGTCCTACGGATTCTAGTTACTCCACATGTATCGAAGAGTACCTTACTCTAAACATGTAATGCTTTGGCCAAAGACTTTAGTAACAATCCGACGAGAGGCCATGGGTATACATCTCCTCGCAAGGAGTGGTGAATCATTTATAGGCTATTCAAACACCTTCGATCACTTCGACTTATACCCAATCATCCCGGGTCCACATCTCCTTAGAGATGTTTGCTTAAGATGTCAAAGCATAAGTCTCCATGATCAAGATGACTTGAATACCACAAGTCAAAGGAACATCGCACTTAAGCCACAGTAAGAACTTTATTGACATATCTATATATACAGAGAACCATATGAAGTCTTACGGCTGGTCACTCCAATGAACTAGTTACCATAACTAGCATCCACGATTAACTCCGGACATCACTATGTCTCCAGCTAGTGAGAATCAGCTGCTTGGATACACCAAGGAGTATACCTCGTGCTAGTCTCGACAGAATTGATGGTGTCCAAATCCATCAATTCATCGACTAGGGATAATTACGATACATCACAATTACACATGTAGAGATACTCACTAGTTGTGATCCAATCATAAATTCTCTCATGTTGTGAATCGTATCGTGGACATTCAGTAAATGAGTTTAAGATCGAATCAAATACATAAAATATGTATACTCAAATAGTGAATCATCATTTATCATATAAATGGTTCATACATAAGGCGATTGCCTTAGGACATCTCTCATATATTACTAACAGCTGCACATCAGTCGACTGCATCGCGATTTTATAACGCCGAACCGCTAGGATTCGGCGTCTTCACGCGACGCGACTTCAGCTTCTCATTTCCTCTCCGATCGCCATCTCCCTCTCCGACCGATTCTTCCAGCCGTGCCAACCGCCCAAAGTGTTAGGTTTGATAGATAAGCCTCTCCTCTTCCGTTTTTTCACTTGTTTCGAGTTCTAGTTCACGCATTTTAGGTTTTGGTTCCTTGTTCCGATTAGGGTTCCAGCCTCTGAGTTCTCCGGTGAATTTTTCGGCGACCCCCCAGCAACACCTGAGTTTTCCTTCCGACCACACTTCCAAATGGCGCCTAAGTAACAATTTTTTTACCCAAGTCCTAATTTTTTCCTTTCCGTTATAATTTAATTCTTATCTAATCATGTATTATTGTCCTTGCATATCATTTCATTACATTGCATTCATAATAGGAGAGCCCGTAGGAATGATCCACCTGTGGGTGAATCTCGATTGTACCAACCTATGTTGGTTCGGTACATTGATAAGGATTTTTTCAATCGTTATTGTAGTGATGTCATGGATTTAATTGCATATTATAATCTCATGAAAGTTGTCTTTTGCACACATCCCATTAATGATGACCTCCTTAAGGAGTTTTATTAAAACCTTAAAAAAGTGGATGACGGCCCTACTTACACTACTCGCATTGCAAAATGCGAGTTAGAGTTCACTCCTACGATACTGTAGGAGTTTCTCGAGTGTAAGCCCTCAGATGACACCTTTATCTGTTACCCTACCATGGATTTCCCTTTACCCGAGCCCTTTGCCCATATCTCTATGGAGTCCATGCATGAGCATATCTTTGGTTATCCTCGTCCACCGGCCCAGAATCTATTCCCTATCACTGAGTTATCTACACCTGACAATGTCCTTTACAAGGTCATTGTTGGGTGTTTTCTTCCCATCGTCACTCGGGGTCTGGCCAAGATTCGGCCTCCCCATCTCTTTCTTCTCTATGCCATGCGTCATAAGTTAGATATAAACTTTGCATTAAACATGTTTCACTGCATTGTGCATTTCATTTCCCCTGTACAAGGGAAAGTGCATATGTCATTTGGTCATATCATCACAGCATGGCTAGACTCCGTAGGCGTTAACATCCACAGGGGTTCTCTGAGAGCGCTATCGGAGGTGTACGATTGTATATCCACTCGTAACTTCTCGTTAGCAAAGCTACGGATGGGGCCTGAACAGATGGAGTTGGCGCCTCGACCACCACCCAGGCCACGCAGAGAGCCTCCTCCGGTACCCGGAGAGGCGACAGAGGGCTACGAGGATGTAGATGTAGAAGATTTGACGCCGCTAGAGGGGGGGTGAATAGCGCGAGACCCGTACGAAGATGGAATTCATTCGCGTGCTTGTCTACAATTCGTGTTAGCGCAGTGGAATAATAATAATAATAACAATACATGAAATACAATCACAAACACAAGCACAACACGAGGATGTAACGTGGTTCGGAACCGTAACGGTTTCTACTCCACGGATCGAGCTCTAACGAGCTCTAGCGACGCCAATGCAATCACTAATCAATAAACTCCTTCTCGACAACAAGTCGGAGGCGGAGAAACCTCGTACACAAGATTACACTAAGTAATACACAAAAATACAAGCAAAATACAAGGAAATGTAAAGAACACTTTACAAACTAGGGTTTGAGCGCTTTGCTTGTTGGTTGCTTGGATGAGGATGAAGGGCCCTGAAATGCACCTGCAAATCGCCTTCAAATCGCCTCAAGTAAGCTCCCAAAAATCTGATTCTTGAGCCTTCCACGAACAACTGCTTTTATCCTCCCTTGGGCTGGATTTCCGCTGTGATCGCCATAAGTCCCCGATCGCTAACATCAGAGTCGTGAGACAACGGCTCAATCCACGTTGGACAAGTTCCAACGGGACTTTCACCACCGATCGCCAACATTGGCGGCCGATCGCTAACGCCCGTAGTCGATCGCCTACCGGCCACGGAGCGTTCAGGTTTCGCAACTCGACCGGGCAATGATCGCCATCCGGGCGATCGCCGATCACCGATCGCTTCCCATGAGCGATCGCCAGAGCTCTAAAGCTCTCGAACAGCAGTCGAACTCAAGTCGACTCCCGACAGTCGAACCGGCCATAATGCCAGTCAACTGCCAACCTCAAACATGAGGTTTTAACCCAAGTATGGTGCCCCCATACTTGCTAGACCACCCTTAGCCTAGACCTAAGCCTTCTAGCCACCTCCATCAGCCTCATGCCTCTCGGATCCCTCCAAGTCATCCATGACTTGTTCATCCATCGCGCTAGCCTTCAGGTGCTTCCATCGGCTATGTCATGCTAACGGTGTCCACACCGCCAAGGCACATTGGACTTACGCCGCCAAGACTCCGCTTGGACTTTACGCTGCCAACCATTGGACTTATGCTGCCAAGACTCCCGCTTGGACTTTACGCTGCCAACCATTGGACTTATGCTGCCAAGACTCCCGCTTGGACTTTACGCTGCCAATATCAATCCCCTTGGACTTCCCAAATGCCAAGACTCAAGCTTGGACTTTCCCTTGCCAACCCATGTTGGACTCTCCATGCCAAGACCCATGCTTGGACTTTCCATTTGCCAAGACCCATGCTTGGACTTCCCTTGCCAACCCATGTTGGACTTTCCATGCCAAGACCCATGCTTGGACTTTCCATTTGCCAAGACCCATGCTTGGACTTCCCTTGCCAACCCATGTTGGACTTTCCATGCCAAGACCCATGCTTGGACTTTCCATTTGCCAAGACCCATGCTTGGACTTCTCATGCCAAGTGCTCAAGACTTGGACTTTCCCAATTGCCAAGTGTCCCACTTGGACTTTCCATGCCAAGTACCCATGACTTGACCTTTACCTTGCCAAGACCCATGCTTGGACTTCTCATAATCACATGGTCAACCCTAGTCAACCATCAAGTCAATTATAACCTGGGTCGATTGTATAAACAATCTCCCCAACATATTAACCGACATTAATGTCAAACATCAATGCCAAAACACTTTGTCAAATCCCTTTGTCAAACATCAAAACATCACTCGAGTCAAACTCGAGTCTGGTCAATCGTGACCTGGGCCGATTGCACCAACAGTAGACGCCGCTGATGAGGAGGATCAGCTGCCACCAGATGCATCAGCGGCAGGTTCATCACATCACACTACCGGAGTCCGATTTCAGACTATCGTGAGACAATTGACTCGTGCCGCCGAGCTACTAGCAGCTGCATCCTTGACGCCTTGATAGGATGGAGGAGTCCCGAGCGCATCGAGCAAAGATCACCGATATGTTAGAGATGATGCGGGCCTGGACCTTGAGTCAGCAGCCTCCTCCACCGCCGCCTCCTGCAGACGATTAGATATATATATATAGGATGTTAGATTTTCTTTGGTTGTCAGTTTTTGTAGTGAGATTGAGCATAGCCAATCTCCATTTTGGATGTAAAAGACTAAAATCTTTTAAGTTAAATGTAATTTTTATTTATGAAAATCTTGTGTGTTTGGATGAGTACTTGTATGATTGTGTTGCTTATGAAAGTTGATATATCATGACATGAAATTGCATCCTATCATATACCATGTCATGTTATTGTTTAGGATTATTTTAGATGTCATGTGTGCTTAAATTTCATCATATGCCATGACATCATGATCATTGGTCATGTTTTTATTTTGCCACTACTATGCCATGATCATTTCATGCGTTAATTTGATTGAACATTGATTTAAGGAAAATGACATGACTTGAAGTCCCACTTATAAGGGAATCAAGTAGGGTTGCCTAAGAAATGCATGAAACCCTAGATAAAATGAATCAAAACCCACATCTCACATCACATTGACATGTATGTGTATTTATATATCCTAGATACATGTGAGATGCTAGGATAATAAGTTAGGTTCAAGGTGCATAGGTAGTGCATCTAGATGAACTCAAACTTATTTTAATTATCACCAAGAATCATAAGGAAAGCTAATATACAAGTTATGTATATTTAGCCAATAAATTATGGTTCAAAATAGGTTTTCAAAAACATTTTAAAATCAATTTAGAAAACCTTGGTGAAGTCTATCTTTTGATAGCCATCATCATTGTAGAAGTTGATACAAAGTGGATCAAAAACTTTAAAGTTTTTAATAGCTTTGAACTTTGTACCAATCTCCTATTTCAATGGTATAAATATTTTTCCAACATTTTTCACTGATTGTATGTGTGATAAGTAATATACGTATCAAGTTTCGTGATTTTTTGATTTACGTAGAATTACTTATGAATTTCCAAAAGTCGAGTCTGATTTCTGAAAATCAAGTTTTTCAGTTATCACGATCGCTTCTACTCGATGGGCAGCGCTTTGACTCGACCGCGTTGTAGATCACTCGACCGCTTCGCGGCCGCCGATCGATGGACACATCACCGACCGTACGATGTAGTCGATCGATAATGCTCGATCTCGGTAACCAAAGTTGTTTAACCCGATTTCAAATTGTAAGGTCCCTAACCACTCCTGACCCTAGGATATGTTTTGGGAAGCATGCTGAAGGATGAACATCCATTGGATATGGATTAGGAGAAGTGTTTAGGGTTTGTATCAATTTTAAGGTGTTGGAAAGTTCAATGTTGAATTTCTAGCCTTAATGTTGATGGCTTAGAGTTCCTATTGGCTTAGGTACTCCCCAAGGACATTATTGGTGCAATGGTCAAGGGGGAGCAAGTCTTTAGGGGAAGGTATCCATCTTGGGATGATGGATGTAACTTGGCCTTTATTTCCTTTTTGTTAACTCAAACAAGTTAAGTAAACATTTACTTAACTTTTGACCATGTGAATAAATATGAAGTGAGTTAAGTTATTAAAAATTTTGATCCCTTAACTTTGGCCAAACAAGTTAAGTAAATTTTCAAAACTTAAAGTTAAGTAAACATTTACTTAACTTTTGGCCATGTGAATAAATATGAAGTGAGTTAAGTTATCAAAAATTTTGATCCCTTAACTTTGGCCTTTTTCTCCCCCTTTTGCCATATATCGAAAAGAGTGGGGGTGTGTGAAAAACAAATATAGGTATTACATTTAAAGTCCAAGCATGTTCCATATTATTTTGAAAATAATATACTGAAAATAAGCTCATCTATAAAATGTTTGACTCATATTTGACTTGATTGATATGAAAGATCAACCAGTCCTGGTCAGAGTCTGTTAATATGTATGATTATACTTCGTGGTTCATGGCGATGCACTAGCTCTACATCTGGAACCAAGAGTAAGGTCCTAACATCTCACGCCCATCTACGTGACTAAGTACACAAACACATTAGTCCTATGTGTTGTGAGATGTATTGACTCCTTAAATCTATAGGTGCATGATATCTAAGGTATGTCCTATGCTAGTTCCATAAAAATGAAAAGTAAGAAATAGTAGTAAGAAAATATAATTTTCAAGTTCCTATTCTACTACGTACATGCCCAATTTTCATCTTAATAAACTGAATTCGGCTTCGGGTAGGGGTTTAGTAAATAGGTATGCCAAGTTGGACTTCGATTTGACATATTCGAGTTGTATGACTCTGTTGGCCACATGTTCTCGAATGAAATGATGTTTGACCTCTATATGTTTGGTCCTAGAATGACATATTGGATTCTTAGTTAGGTTAATTGAGCTAATGTTATCTACGTTGAGTTTAGTGTTTGTAAAATCTAACTTAAAGTCTCGGAGAATATGCTTCATCCAAAGAAGCTGAGTAACCCACTCACCTATCGCAATGTATTCGGCTTCGGTGGTAGATAAGGCAACACAATGTTGCTTCCTACTGCACCTGAAGGGAATTGCTTCGGAGGCTCATTGGCTCCCATGTCCCCGGATTAAAATTTTCACTAATGAAATAACTAATCCAGATGGGATGAGTTTCCTAAGCACAACCACTTTGTCGTCGTGCTAACAACTTGAGTGATCGCTTGAACAAGCTAGTTGTTCAAGCAACCCAACTCTTCTAGTTGATTAGCCGCGGAAGAGACGACGGATGGATCGCCGGTTTTTGTGTTCGTCTTCGGGGTCCATGATTATACAAATACATACATATGCAAACTAGTATAATCAACACATAAGAACATGCTAAGATCAAAAAGAAAGTTGTAAAACTTTTATACCTCTCGATCTTCTACCGTATGTCCTATCCTCCTCGTGGACGTCGTGTGGGCAAAGATCCTCCACGAGTAGAAGCCTCCTAGATCGCGTTCTTCCTTTCCTTGCTCTATCCGAACAAAGAGAAGAACCAAACAAAGACTCCTTCTCCTTTATAGAACCGGCCACCAAGCCAAGGAGCTTGATATAACCGCCGACCAAGGAGTAGATGATTGAGCGCCGACCACCAAGGAATTGGAGAACCGCCGGCCACCAAGGAGTTGGAGAAGCGGCGGCCACCAAGGAATTGGAGAACCGCCGGCCACCAAGGAGAAAAGGAAGAGGAAGAGGGCCGGCCAAAGTAAGGAGGAAGATGGAGTGAGCGCCGGCTGAACCCTAGGAAGAGAAAAGGAGCAAACCCTAATCTCCAACCTTGTTGCCGCCCAAACCACAAGCCAAACCCTAGCCGCCTAAGGAACAAACCCTAATCCCTCCTTGGATTTCTTGCCGCCCAAAGTCTTGAGAAGCTAAACCCTAATCCTCCAAAAAAACTTTTTTTCCGCCCAAGCCTTAGCCCTCTATTTATAGAGTTGGGCTTAAGCCTCCTTTAATCTCAACCGTCGGATCTAGGGATTTAATCTCAACCGTCGGATCTAGGGTTTCATCCCAACCGTCGGATCTAGGGTTTCATCCCAACCGTCGGATCTAGGGTTTTATCCCAACCATCGGATCTAGGGTTTCATCCCAACTGTCGGATCTAGGGTTTTATCCCAACCGTCGAATCTAGGGTTTCATCCCAACCGTCGGATCTAGGGTTTCATCCCAACCGTCGGATCTAGGGTTTTATCCCAACCGTCGGATCTAGGGTTTTATCCCAACCATCAGATCTAGAGTTTCATCCCAACCGTCGGATCTAGGGTTTTGTTTTTGGATCTAGGCTTCATGAGGATTATATTAGGCTATGATAGGGACCATGAGGAGGAGTTAGATCTTGGCCACCCGATGGATCGGAACCACACAAACTTGATCCATTAATGATGTTCCATTCCACTAGAGGATCATCATTGAATTACCTCACCAACCCCCATAAATTAATATGGCCTCCATATATTATTTGTACATCCATCTCCCCGTGTTTAAGATATCGAATGTCCGTTAATTAATTGATTTACTGACCATCAATCAATTAACATCTAACTCCTCGAGTAATACCACTCAACCTTATCATCATGTTGACTAAGTCAACTAGCTGGGTTTACATGATGAACCTTATGAGCTCCTCAAGGGGACATCATCAACCTAATGTATAGGACACGATTTCCTCCTACAATCAACGACACACCATGTAAATAATATCATTTCCCAACTTACCGGGCATATTGATTTAATCCATCTAAATCTCACCCTCTGGTAAATCAAAGAAATAAATACTAAGTACATGTGTCCGTTATTATATCGGGATTAAGAGCATCTACAACATAATATCCGAGGTCTGATTCAATTATGTAGTCAGCACTAAATTGAATCACCTCTATGTCGGTCCTGCTCAATACACCTAAGTGTACTAGTGTAACTCTATGTTCAAGACAAAACAATACCAACCTACACTACAACCATGCCAATGGTTTGTCCAAAACCATCTTGGTTGTGAGCCTCTATTTATATTCTACAAGGGACTGATAACATGATCTTCTGTGCCACACCAAGCACCATGTTATCTACAATGTAAGATATTAGACGATATGCACACATATAATGAATATAAAGTGCAAACAATGATCATGTGATTCTTATTTCAAAATAAAATGTTCATACAAAAAGAGCTAGGCTTTCAGTATACATTCCAACAGCACCAACTTACTAGACTCGAGCCGAGAAGTTGACAACAACCACTCGTACTCTTTCTATCGAGCTTACTACCGGCATAGTCCGAATCAGAGTAGCCGATTAGTTCGAGCTCGGTAGATCTAGGGTACCAAATACCGACATTAAGTGTACCCTTTAGATATCTAAGGATACGCTTGACTAGAGTTAGGTGAGACTCCTTGGCACAGGTTTGGAACCCTGCACACATACTTACTGCAAATAGGATATCAGGTCAGCTCGTAGTTAAGTAAAGGAGACTCCCTATTATGCTCCTATAGTATTTTAAATCAATTGAATTTCCAATTACATCTTCTTCTATATTCACATTAGTTGTCATTGGGGTATTAATAATTTTAGCGTCTTGCATTCCAAAGCGTTTAATTAATTCCCTAGTATATTTGCGTTGATGTAGATATATTCCATCTTTAGTTTGTTTAATTTGTAGACCTAAGAAGAAACTTAACTCACCTACTAAATTCATTTTAAATTCACTTTTCATAAGTGAAATGAATTCATTCAGTAGGATCGAGTTGGTGGTTCCGAAAATAATATCATCTACGTAGATTTGGGCTATGAATATGTCTTTACCTACGGTTTTTACGAAAAAAGTTGGGTCAACTACACCTTGGTTAAATCCTTTGGACTTAAGATAAACCGAAAGCCTCTCGTACTAAGCTCGAGGAGCTTGTTTAAGTCCATAGAGAGCTTTCTTTAACCTAAGAACATGGTCAGGTTTATCTAGACTTTCGAAACCGGAGAGTTGACTAACATAAACCTCTTCTTTAATGTATCCATTCAAGAATATTGACTTTACATCCATTTGAAATAACTTAAATCCTCGATGTGCAGCATATGCTAATAACATTCGAATGGACTCTAACCTAGCTACTGGAGCATAGGTCTCGTCGTAATCTAAACCTTCGACTTGACTAAACCCTTTAGCGACTAGTCTAGCTTTATTTCTAACTACTTCACCTTTCTCATCAAGTTTATTTCTAAACACCCACCTTGTTCCAACGATTGTTTTATTTTTAGGTGGTGGTACTAATTCCCATACTTCATTCCTAGTGAATTAAGCCAGCTCTTCTTGCATTGCAATAATCCAATCGGGATCAAGAAGAGCTTGGTCAATAGTTTTGGGTTCAATTTTGGAAATCAAGGAGATTTGACTAAGGTTTCTGTATGAGGCTCTAGTTCGAACTCCTAGACTTGGATCACCTATAACTTGGTCGATAGGATGATTCGTTTGAGTCCTAGTTTGGTTTGGGTTTGGGTCATTGATCGAACGATTTTTAGTGTCGCAATACCGTTCCCAAATTATTTACCGAACCCCCTAACTACACTAATGCAGTATAGGACTGACTCGGGTCATCTCCCAACGAACCTAATGGCTGGACATTTGTTTTTAAACAGAAGTAAACACTGGGGGTTTTTACAGTTATCAAAACAATTATTCAAAGCTAACCTAATGCAAGAACGATTCAACCTTGCACCGCACTGTCACTATACGATGCAATGTTGAATCAATTCTGATAAACAGACAGAGAAATTAAATCTGCAGGAAGTAAATCTAACTAATGCGCAAAAGTAAGTAATCACGCACCGCACTGTCACTATACGGTACAATGATCACGAAATAAAGGTGAACAATTCAACTATGTACCACACTGTCACTATACGACACAGTAGTCAAACAGTCACTAAAAATTGCAATAAACGAAATGCAATAAATGAAAGCAATTCGCGACACGCCTGTCACTATCGGCAAGTCGGTGAATGTAAATGAAATCTAATCTAATAATGAAAGCACTCCAACCGCCTTGTCACTATACGATGCATGGATTGGACAATTTTAATTGATAACTAACCTAAACATTATCAACATAACATAACAAATTAATCGTAACAAAACAAACATGATAAAGTAAATATCCAATTTAATGGACTGAATCAAATATAAGTAATCGGTAACCCACGATGGCGACAATAAACCGAACAACTCCTCCGTCGATGGATTACGGATGCGGTCCTAATCCGCACCGCGAAAGAGCCGAATGCGGAGGAATGTGAACACTCGCTCGTGGTGTGGATGGCGGAGCTCTAGTCCCTAGCTAGTGGATGGAATGTCGAAGCGGTGCGGCCTAATCCCGGTCGCCGGAAGGAATGGAATCACCGGAACAGTGAAAGGGACCTTCACCGGTGGAGATGGAGCTGTCCTAAACGGCGGCGTGTGGGTGTGGCTCCGTGAGATGGAAAGGCCTTTCCCAGCCGTCGGAATGGAGTGAACGCCGGTGAAGGGTGTACTCGCCGGAATCCCACGCTTGCCCCTCTTCCAACTAGCTGTCCGAATCACGGCATCTAATCGTCCGCCGAGGCTCGCCTGGGATCATCGCCGGCTGTCGGAGGGGAGGTCGCCAGAAGGGGATGTCGGACTGTCGCCGCCGATCGTGGGGAAGAAACTCTACCACGCGTGAAAATGGGGAAAAAATGCCTCGGCTCGAGTTGCTGCTGCTCGTCGCGAAATGGAAGGACCTCCTTCTGCGCGTCGCCGAGCCTGTGCGATCCGCCGCCGCTCGGCGCGGAATGGACGACGCCGTCGCCACGAGGAAGAAGACGCTGCGGGTGAAGTTCTGCGTGATCGCTTTTCACGCTCGCCGGCTGCTGTGCAATCCCCGGCCGGTCGGCCTGCGGAAGAAGCCGTCATTGCCGCCGTGAGGAAGAAGACGCCGCAACGAGATCTGCCGAGCTCCTTCGCGATTCGCCAATTCGATGAGGTAAGGTTTATTAAATGAAATTTGTGAACCGTCCGATCATTCCGCCACTCAATCTCGGTAGTTCCTTGATCTAGGGCTTAATTAATCGATTAAATAGGCTTCATTTGGCTGCTCAATCCAACGGCTGAAATCAGTCTGATTTGAAGTGGACGGATCTAATCCGTCTGAAGGTATAATCACGATCCAACGGTCCGGATGAACGGCCAAGACGTGTAGATCTTAATGTACGGGCCGGATCGCTCCAGATCCAAATGGATGGCTCAGAATCAATCACTTTCCTCGGATGGTCTATAATGCTCAGATCTGAACCCTTGATTTGATTTGCCTTCTAATCTGGATGAAGGGTTCAGATTAAATAATCTTGAAATGTCCATTATGACCTCAGATGAAGCCATATTTGATCTAACTTGAGTCTAGTCCAATGGCTCATCTCGATCTCCTACAAATAAAGATAAAATTTACATATAAGTCTAAAAATTAGGAGAATTTACAATAAGGTCCAAAATGAATCCAAACTCATAAAACATGCAGATAATCAATAATAAATCACTCGAGAGGATAAAAACAGTGATATTAAGGACCAAACTAATACAACAAAATGGCAGTTATCAGTCATCTACCACTTGATCAATAGGATGACTCGTTTGAGTCCTAGTTTGGTTAGATTCATCTACCACTTGGTCAATAGAATGACTTGGTTGACTTAGGTTAGGATGAATACTAGGCTTGATCTCCGGATCGGAGTTGAGTCTGGTATGAATCGGCTCGCTAATTGCGGTTGTCGGGGGTTTTGTAGGTTCGTGTCCTTCATCAAATACTACATTGATAGTCTCCTTGACTCTAAGGGTGTCATGGTTATATACTCTATAAGCTTTACTTGTAGTCGAGTATCCTAGGAAGATTCCGGTCGAGGTTTTGGATGTAAATTTCCCTAGGTAATCCTTAGTGTTTAGGATATGTACCTTACACCCAAATACCCTAAAGTACTTGATGTTAGGTATTTTATTGTGATAAATCTCGTATGAGGTCTTAAGGTGCCTCTTTACCATAAGGATCCTATTTTGGACATAGCATGTCGTACTTACGGCTTCCGCCCAAAACCTATCGGGTAGGTTATACTCGTTTAACATTGTCCTAGCGGCTTCTTGTAAGGTTCTATTTTTACGTTCTACTAGGCCATTTTGTTGTGGGGTTCTAGGGCAAGAGAACTCATGGCGGTATCCATTTAGGTTACAGAATTCTGTAAACCTGTGGTTCTCAAATTCACCACCATGATCAGTCCAAAGTCTTTTGATTTTAAGGTTTTGTTGATTTTCTATTAGTTTAAATAGGTTGATTAATTGATCTAGGGTATCACTTTTGTGTTTGATGAACCTAACCCAAGTAAATCTAGAATAGTCAT
This sequence comes from Wurfbainia villosa, assembly GCA_025175895.1. NCBI lineage: Eukaryota > Viridiplantae > Streptophyta > Magnoliopsida > Zingiberales > Zingiberaceae > Wurfbainia > Wurfbainia villosa. Next base: position 3,679,341 of record CM046003.1, read on the forward strand.
CAATTATGACTAAGCAGAATTTACTCCCATTAAGTGACTTAGCTCCGTGTGAATCAAATAGATCCATGTGTAGGAGCTCAAGAACACTTTTGGTTCGTTCTTGATTAGTTAGTTGATGTTGTGTCCTAGATTATTTACCTTGTTGACAAGCATTACATATTTTATTATCCAAGTTATTGAGGTTAGGCAAACCTCTGACTAAGTCACTCTGACTCATCTTGTGGATGAGTCTTGGGTGTGAGTGACCGAGTCGTCGATGCCACAACCATGATTCCTCTTGCCGTGTCATAAGACACTTAGTTGAGAAGTTAGTTAAATTAATAGTATAAATATTGTTATTTCTGGTTCCCTTAAGGATTGTTTTAGAAGTTTCATTTATATTAATTATGCATTTATTTTCTAGAAATATGACCTTATAGTTATTATCACACAATTGGCTTACACTAAGTAAATTATATTGAAAATTTTCTACCAATAAGACATTTTGAATAATAAAGTTAGAGTTGAGCTCAATATCACCTGATCCGATGATTTTGAGCTTGTCGTTGTTTCTAAAGGCTACCGATCCTTGTCGTTTGAATCGAAGCTTCGAAAACTTGAGTTGATCCCCGGTCATGTGTCGGGAGCAACTACTGTCCAACATCCATTGATCCTACATGCAAGGTAGTTGGATCGGATATTGGATTTATTAAAGATTGGTTGAAGATTATTAACCTAAATCATCTCACCCATGTCTACATGATCAAACATGTTAACCCTATATGTTCTTGTGAGATGACTTCCAATTTTACTTGATTTAAATTTAATGATTTGAACACTTGTCAACCTTGCGTTAGATTCGGATTTGACCTTAGGCTCATCAAGTCACCTTTTCAAGATCATGGCTTCCAGGTCGTAGCGAGGCACAGAGGCCTTCTTTGATCAGAACAACGACCACTTACTTAGACAAAGTCATTTTCAAGAAAATAGAGACTTGACTCACCTAAGACCACTTCCTGGTCTAACTAGTCTAGGATACGATGAGGTAGCTTCAGCTAGTTCCACTCGGTGAAGTGCACCGAACTAGATACACCTTATCTAGCCTGAATACACAAGACTCTGCTTTCCTAGCGTACTATCATCTTGCCACGTCCTGGTACTATCTAACCATTCTAAAAAGAAAAATCAAACTAAATAAAGAACCTAAGCATGCAATTTCTAAGTTAAAATACAAACAAGTTTTGTACTGGCTCCCCTTGGACCGTTGAATCGGTTTGGTCTCTCCACATAGTGGATTTGGTCCTTGGGAACCCAGTACTAGTTCGATCCTAAGTTTGAAATCAAGGTGGTCTTAGGGACCCATGCTTGGACACATTTTTTATGTCGACTTACAATTGACATATACGACTTGTTGGTCGTATTTGAGCTAAACCCTAGTCCGACCTTGTTGTACATGACCCTTTGCGATCCAAGTAGGAGGTCAAGTCCTTTGGATCCCAAAGTAAACCTTTCCAACGTGTTCCTAAGATCTTTGACTTGACTCTTCAAGAGTGAGTTCTCAACTTCGAGCTTTTCAACCCGAGTTGAGTCCTCCTCTCAAACTCGACTAGTCGAAGAGGTTAGGGAGACCTCATGTTTGAGGAGTTTAACTTCCTCAACCAGGGTCTTGACCTTGGACTCGGACTTAGCTAATTTCCTAGTTAAGAACTTAATTGCACTATAAAGCATACTAATAAGGGATCGACTTACCTTGAGTGTATCTTTTGAACCGGATGCGTATCCGTGGCTTGTCTTGAATAGCGCTTCGCATTCTGACTCGTCTTCGATTTCAGATTTGTGTTCCGGTTTCGACTCCATCTCCAATTCAACCGGTTTATCCATGAGGACGTGATCATCGTCTTCTTCCTCGGACGCTTCTTCCCATGTAGCGTTGAGTGCCTTTTTGTGTTTTGGTGCTTTGCTCTTGAGCTTTGGGCATTCGAACTTGATGTGTCCAAACCTGTTGCATTCGTAACACCTAATATTAGAACTTTTAGGCTTACCTTCGTTGGGTCGAGTGACGGTTCGCTTTCGGCTCTTGACTATCCTCCGAACTTGGTTGACTAGTTCGGCCTCCATTTCCGGGTCGACCTCCGAATCAGACTCATCTTTTTCTTCCTTCGGGGGTGGCTTGCTCGTGGTTTTCTTCCTCGAACCTGCAAAAAGTGCTATACCCTTCTTGAGTTCCGAGTTAGACTGCTCATGAAGTTCGAAATCGGAAAACAACTCATCTAATCTAAGTTTTGAAAAGTCCTTGGAGACCTTGTAGGCATCGACCATGGATGCCCACAAGGTAGTCCTAGAAAATGAGTTAAGAACATACCTAATAAGATCGCGATTTTTGACCTTTTGCCCGATCGCGTGTAGGTTATTGACTATATCTTGAACGCAAGTGTGAAGTTGCGTTGCCGTTTCGTGTTCCTGTATTTTTAGATTATATAACTTATTAAACAAAAGATCGCGCTTACATACCTTGGCTTCATCGGTCCCTTCGTGTAGCTCCACTAGCTTTGTCCAAAGGTCCTTTGCGCTGATGAAGGGGCCGACGTGATTAAGCTCCTCCTTGGACAAGCCGCATTGGAGGATTTGAGTTGCCTTGGCATCAGCTTCGACTTGTCTTTTTGTCGTATTGGTCCATTGGTCATAATCCAAGGATTCACCCACTTCGTTAGTCGGAAGTGTGAATCCCGTTTGGATTATGATCCACATCTCGATTTGGGTTTTAAGAAAGCATTCCATCCGACCCTTCCAATAACGGAAGTCATCTCCATTGTAAAACGGAGGTCGGACGGTGCTAAAACCCTCAAGATGGGTCATTGAAACAAAAAGGACAAAAGAATGAAGCGAAGAAAAAAAAACCTAAAACCACAAACAACGGAAATGTCCCAAGACTCGCATCTTGGATTAGTAGTGCGGGAGAAAAAAAAGACTACACAAATGAGAAAGAAAATAAATCGAAATAAACAGAAAATAAATCGAAAGAAAATTCATAGAAATCTAGATTGGTGGTTTCACCAAATCTTAGCACCCCCGGCTCTGATATCAATTGTTGGATTGAGCGGATCGCTAGAGAGGGGGTGAATAGCGATAAAACTTTTTCTTCGAATTCGTTCGGTAGATAATTAAATGCAGCGGAAAGATAAATGACAAATAAACAAGACAAATGGATTTTTTACTTGGTTCGTAGCCTTCGGCTACTACTCCAAGGCCCTAATGGTCCTAGACCGTGTACAGAGGGCAATTCACTAAAACACTCCTCCTCGTTGGAGGTAGGAGTTTGACGATTACAAAAAAAAACCTTCGAAAGCAAAAGATAGAGAGACAAACCCTCTCTTCTATTAAGGTAAAAAGCAATGATAGAAAACCTCAATTAACAAAAAGAATTGAAATATTAAAGAGACGATAAAGTAAGGTTATACCAACAACTAGGGAATAGAAATTAAGCTAGGGTTGTTGGTGTTTCGACAAAGACTTGTCGCTGTAGAGTCGTTGAGAGTCGCAGGCCTAAGTGAGGCTTTTGGGCACTTAGAATTGATGAGAAAACCCTAGGAGAGGCCCTCCTTTTATAGCCCTTGAGCCCCTTTTCGAGAGGAACTTCAGCCAATAAGATTTGAGCACCACTCCCCATGAAATAAGGTGATAAGCCTTGACTCCTTGAAGCTGATCCTTGACCATCAGTCGACTGATGGCCATCATCAGTCGACTGATGGCCATCATCAGTCGACTGATGGCAGCATCAGTCGAATGTTGACCGTAGATAGTTGACTGATGGACAGTAGTCGAGTCCTCCAAGCTGGCAGTCGACTGATGCTAGCTGAAATCAAAAGTTAGCTAAACAAAAACATTATTTTGACGGCCTCCGACCGTCCGATCTCGATCTAGACAACCGATGGGATGTCTTGGGTCGGATCTACGCTTAAGACTATCCCCGTAAGGAGGATACGACCTCACTTACGCTCGCACACACAAGCTTACCTCGATACATACTATGTCACTTTTGCTTTCGGCCTTTCACTCGATTCCTTCGGCTTCCTCCAAAATCACTCGAGTGTCGCCCGACCACCGCGGCTTCCTCCGGGTGTCGCTAGCCTTTAGCTCTAGCGTTGGTACTTTTCTGCACACTCGATTTAGCTCGTGAGATAACAATATGAGCTTAACTTTGTATCATTCGCTATAATCAAAACTCAGGTTCGACTTAGGTGCCTACTGCACCAACAACCTCTGTCTATCGGCCAACCTTCCTTTTCTCCCTCTCATTCCTTCTTCCTCGTAGCCAGTGGCGGCAATCGGCCTTGACGCTGCCCATAGACGAGCCAACGGTGAGCGCGTGTGGCAGGGAGGTTGCATCGACGACGACAGAATGCTCCGACCGGTGGTTCCCTTGGTGCCTCTTTTCTGGGACCTCACCGATCGCTTTGCGTGATCAGAACGACGACATTGTCGCTGCAGCAGAGGGTTGTCGGGTGGGGGTTCCACTGCCGATTGTCATCAGGAATAGGTAAGCGTCAATTTTCTCCTTACCTTGGACGGGATCTGAGTCCTAGATGTGTTTTCCTTTGATGAATGGGACTTGTGTGTTTAGGCAGTGGTTTAGGGTAGTCGAGATTTTCTCCGGTGAACAGAATTGGGAAACTTCTATCGGTGGAGGTTCCAACAGCTGGTAAGTCTTATCTACCCATTTCCTTTCATTTGTTAAGTGTGGGAATTGTGCATTTGTTGTGTGTGGATTCCTTCGGTGGATTTGGCTGTGCAGCTATGAGCAGGGAGATTTCTACCGTGTAACTGCGTGAGTTCAATGAGGGAGGTTGTGAATGAGTGTGATCGGAGAGATGGTTATGGGTCTTGTTATTGTGTGGATATATGACGGCAGTAAATGATCTGTTAAGTGGATAGCTTAATCTATTAGGTTTTGGACTTGATATTAGGGTTGGCAATATAATCTGAGTATATTATGTTTTATGCAGGTTTCAGTCACAAGACAGGTCCACGGGCGTGAAGATTTGCATTATTTTGAGCATTTTAGTAGGCGGGTACTTTGACTTATCTTTTAGATATTGTCATGTTAATATGCTTAGTTGGTTATAGCTCACAGTAATTTTTATATCTTATTTGCCCTTGTATGTCACTGTGCCATACCTGATGCATGCATTTCTATCTTAGTCAATATTATCTTGATACCTGCCATGTGTACTTATTTTGGGAGTTGTTACATACACTTGATTAGCTTTTAGATATACTTTCCCTGTATACCTAGGTCATTGATATGTACTCATTTTTTTGTGCATATAATTTGGAGACGTATTTTGGTTGGTGTTACATGCTTTAGTGTCATGCACCATTTTGCATGATTGCATGCTAGCTGGTCGGGGTTCCTTTATAGTTGAGTCTGTAGCCAGTTACATGATCTGCACACACAGCCACTCATGGGTTAGTGGTACATCAGGAGGGTGTGTGCAGTAGCTCTATCAGGCTCCGCTGGTTCGCTCATGGGTAGCGGTGAGGCAGCGTGGTAGCGGGCAGGGATCCCTCCTTTGGTTTATGACACCAGGAGATGAGAGCTTTACTCCCCCACTCTTTTTGGGGTAGGAGGATAGGTGTACTCCGACAGCATCCTGTCCGCTCGGTCACTCAGGAGCAGTTATGGCAGAGTGCACAGTTGTCATAGCCCTACCCACTCGGCTTCACCATCGCGTGTGAGGCGGCTAACTGGCGTCAAGGGTGACCATGTCATTTGCATCGCATGCATATTACATGGATGGCATTTGTTTGTGTTTGCTGCATTTTGGTTGCTGCCTTGGTTATTGCATATGATTGACATGCATACAGGATACATCATGTATTTGGTCCGACGACCTTACTTCTGCTAGTATGGCTTACACTCCTATGTCAGGATAGGAGATTCAGGTAAGTACAGTCTTTCTGCATTTCCTCCTTGCATTTTCTATTATTGATCAGGAGACTGTATTGACATGATTATTATTGTTAGATATATCTTACTATACATGTCGACTTGATACCCGCTGAGTTCGTTGAACTTACCCCGTTGCTTTATATCTATTTCAGGTTGAAACTATCAGGAGAGTCCAACTGTCAATCCCCCTCATCGTAAGGGTTTTGTTTTTGGTCTTGTGGTTTTGGTTATATTGACTAGAAGACATGTGTAGGACTTGTGTTTTGGTTATATACTCGTAGATGTTTTGGGGTACTCGATATGTCCTTATGAACTTTTATTCGATTTGTTTTGGTTGTGTATTCCTACTCAGATGGCAGAAGAGGTAAGTCTAGATGTTGTAGACTTTTTATTTACTTTGGTTGTTGGCCTGAGGCCAATATATTCTTTGTATGATGTGTTTTATGTTCCAGCCATGTTGGTCGATGTATAGTGGGTCATATGGGCCTTGTATATACGTTTCAATTGTCTACAGTATAGGGGAGGTGCTGTCCGATTTTCGTCGGACAAGTACCCCTCTCAGGGCGTGACAATTTATTTGGTATCAGAGCGCCTAGGTTTTCGAGTTCCTAAGGGTTTTTGGATTTTTCAGAGTTCTCCACATTTGACAAGTTTTTGCGAGTCAATCTGGGGATTTTCGAATTTGTATGGATTTTTTACGATTTTTATGTTTCGGAAATTCGAGGTATTATTGATGAGGTAAATTTGGGGATTTGGCGGCGACGGGACCTCTCCTAGAGGCAAATAGGTAAGATGATTAATTTTATATATTTTTACTCGTAGTAACATCTGGGTAATAAATTTAACAGATATGAAACAAGGTGGGCGTGCTCCTGTGCCGAGACATGGTGCGGGGCGGCCACGCAAGAGGACATTGAGATCTCTGGCGATGGAGTTGCCAGAAAGATCTACTGAGGATGTGCATGTCGATCAGGGTCAATTTTCACATGGTGTTGTGGGTGTCGTGGGTCCCTAGTCCCCGACGGTTCCTCCTCCAGAGATACCCACTTCTGCCGTATCCGATGTACCACCGGTGGTACCCACTCAATCATATTCCGCAGTACCCCCGATAGCACCTACTACTGCATACCCAGAGGTACCACTGATAGTCCATGCTGCTACACACCAGGCACCCCCGCCAGTAGTGCCTGCTACTACATACCCGACAGACCCACCAGTGGTGCCGGTCGGCCCTTACTCAGTATCTGCCCCTTCTTATGCAACGACACCATCTATAGTAGTTCTGCCAGCTAATGCGACGGTCCCTACTCATCCTACTGATGTGACTGTGGCACTTGCTCGGATCCCCGTTTTAGCCAAGTCAATGAAAAGCCGATTCACACTATTCAGTGGAGAGACTGATCCAAGCGTGGCTCAGTCTTGGATCGAGACTATGGAGTGTACTTTCCTCTACATGGTTTGCTCCGAGTGGGAGAAGGCAGAGTTGGCGGCCTTCCATTTACGAGGCGAGGTTGAGGTCTAGTGGGACATGTAGCGCTCGATCATCGGCGAGCAGCAGATTACCTGGGTGAGATTCAGGGAGGCCTTTGAGAGTCAGTACTTCCCACGATCATATCAGATGATGCACCGTCAGGATTTTCTGAGTCTTCGACAGAATAATCGCATAGTGATGGAGTACAATGAAAAATTTAATCGGTTAGCTAGATTTTGTCCAGAGTTAGTCGCTGAGGATAGGTCGCGCATGCTTCAATTTGTTCAGGGACTAGATGGCCATCTTCAGGTTAAGATGGCAGGCTTTGGCAGTTCCTCCTACCGAGAGGCATTGGATAGAGCCCTGTTGATTGAGTCGGCTCAACAGAGAGCTAATTCTGACAGGAAGAGGAAACAGACAGAAGGAATCACAGGACATACCTAGCAGCCACAGACTACTGGACAACAGCAAAGTGGCTACAGTCAGTCGGGTCAGAGTAACTCTGGGGCATCTAGCCGGCCTCAGAAATTAGGACGATCTTCAACTGAACCCTCCCGGTCTTCTCAGAAGAACCGGAAGCCGCACACTAGTGACACTTACTATACTCGTTGTGGGTCCAGAGAACATACCATCTCAGCCTGCACCCTGGGACAGTCAGTTTGCTATTATTGCAAACTGCTTGGACACCTGAGTCAAGATTGTTCATTGAAGGCTCAGCATGTGGCTTCCGGGATTTCTATCCAAGGAGGACAGTTCCGTCAGTCTGGGACTCAAAGAGGGAGGCAAACAGCCAAATCTTCACAACGCCAGCAGAGGACAACTCCCCCTACAGTAGTCGCATATGACATGCACGAATAGGAATACTCTAGTGCTCGTATGATGACACCAGACATCGATGTAGCCCTAGCCACGGTACGACCGCTACCTCACCATCGATTCAAGATCACCGCACACCATCGTTCAGACTCACCGCAGCTATCGGTATAGTACCAATCGCAGCCTTCGCATCAGCCTCAGGCCCAATCATAGCCACCTCTGGCAGTGCTATCACCTCCACCTCCGCCGGAGACTGGGCGGATTCATGCGGTTACTAGAGATGATGCTCAGCCAGCCAACGAATCTATTTTTCGCAGTACGGTTTCACTTTATACATTTTCAGCTAATATGCTAATTGATACTGGCAATTCGCATTCATTTATTTCTCGTGCATTTATGAGGGAGATTGGTAGACTACCTACTATTAGATCACAGCGACTAACCGTCTCCCTACTGTTCGGTGATACGTTGGACGTTACTCAGAAGGTTCGAGGTTGTCCATTAGATTTCGATAACATTATACTTACTGTAGATTTATTGGTACTGGAAATGGTCGAGTTCGATATTATCCTTGCCATGGATTGGCTGTCAGCATATCATGCCACAGTTGATTGCTAGACAAGGGTGGTCACATTCCGACCTCCGGACCAACCCTCGTGGGATTTCACTGGCATCTGGGATGACGACATATTGACCATTTCTGCGATTCAAGCTCAGAAGCTTCTATTACATGGTTGTCAGGGTTTCCTATTATCATTGATCAATGTAGAGGACAATGGTGACTCTAAGATCTCGGACATTCCTATTGTCCGAGAATATCCGGATGTCTTTCCAGAGGAGTTATTGGGCCTACCTCCTAGAAGGCAAGTGGAGTTCACAATTGAGTTAATTCCGAAGATGTCGCCGGCATCGAAAGCTCCTTATCGTATGGCCCCGAGAGAGTTGGACAAGTTAAAGGTCTAGCTCCAGGAGCTTTTGGACAGAGGTTTTATTCGCCCTAGCGTATCTCCCTGGGGTTCTCCGGTTCTCTTCGTAAAGAAGAAAGACGGTTCGATGAGATTATGCATCGACTATAGGCAATTGAACGCCGTCACCATCAAGAATAAATATCCCCTACCACGTATTGAGGACTTGTTTGATCATCTCAGAGGTACATCAGTGTATTCTAAGATTGATCTACGGTCTGGATATTATCAATTAAGGGTTAGAGACTCTGACGTTCAGAAGACAGCTTGCCGTACCAGATATGAACACTATGAGTTTTTGGTAATGCCATTTGGGCTTACCAATGCTCTGGCAGTATTCATGGATTTGATGAACCGTGAATTTATGGATTTCCTAGATCGATTCGTCATTGTCTTTATTGATGACATTCTGGTCTATTCTCGTTTCGAAGAGGAAAACACGCAGCATCTTTGCCTTGTTTTGGATAGGCTCCGACAGAAGCGACTATATGCGAAGTTCAGTAAGTGTGCATTATGGTTACCCTTAGTTGGTTTTCTGGGACACGTGGTTTCTAGTAGAGACATTTTAGTTGACCCCCAGAAGATCGAGGCTGTCACCAGTTAATAGCAGCCGAAATCAATTTAGGAGGTTCGCAGTTTCATGGGCTTAGCCAGATATTATAGACAGTTCATTGAGGGCTTCTCAAGCATTGCTATGTCGTTGACACGCCTTACCAGGAAGGGCGTGAAGTTCACGTGGTCAGAGGCGTACGAGACCAGCTTCCAGGAGTTGAAGAAGAGATTGGTGTCAGCACCGGTTCTAGTATTGCCATCAAGGGACGACGATTTCGTCCTTTATACCGATGCGTCTCTCCAGGGTTTAGGCACAGTACTGATGCAGCACGGCAGGGTGGTCTCTTATGCTTCTCGCCAGTTGAAGGAGCATGAGAAAAACTACCCAGTACATGATCTAGAGTTAGCTGCTATTATCTTTGCCTTGAAGATTTGGAGGCATCATCTGTATGGTATTACATTTGAGATTCTCACTGATCATAAGAGTCTCAAATATCTATTTACGCAGAAGGAACTCAATCTCCAAAAAAGGAGATGGATGGAGTTCCTGAAGGATTATGACTGTACCATTAGCTACCACCCAGGGAAAGCCAATGTGGTTGTTGATGCACTTAGCCGGAAGTCCTGAGGGACTTTAGCTTGCTACCGAGTTTTAGTCACGGATTTGATTCAGAGTTTTTCCGAGTTAGGCCTTGAGGAGCAGGGACCGACAGAGTAGGGCATTTTTGTTACCATGGTTGCTCAGTCGTCTATCAGGACGAGAGTCCGAGAGGCTCAGGCCGGTGATCAGTACTTATAGTTCATTGGCAGCCAGATAACCTCTGGATCGCATATTGAGTTCCCCTGAGATGACGAAGGTATAATTTATTTCCGGGGCAGATTATGCATACCTTAGTCTCACTCGGTTATGGAGGAGTTACTTCAGGAGGCTCATCGCTCTCGATTTGCGATCCACCCAGGCAGAACCCACATGTATCGAGATTTAAGGCGTTTGTATTGGTGGAATGGCATGAAGAAAGACATCGCAGATTTTGTAGCTAGATGTCTAGTTTGTAAACAGGTAAAGGCTGAGCACCAGAGACCAGTCGGACTACTTCAGAGGATTCCTATTCCCGAGTGGAAGTGGGATCATATTACCATGGATTTTGTGGTGGGTTTGCCTAGGAAACGTCAAGGCCATGACGCCATCTGGGTAGTCGTTGACTGACTAGCCAAATCCGTGCACTTCTTAGTGATTCGGAAGACTGACTCTTTGGATCGTTTGGCAGAGTTATATTGTCGGGAGATCATCAGATTGCATGGTGTTCCTTTGAGCATTATATCAGATAGAGATCCCCGGTTCATGTCCCGATTCTGGCAGAGTCTGCAGCAGGCCTTAGGCACACAACTTCGTTTTAGTACTGTATTCCATCCGTAGATAGATGGACAGTCTGAGTGGAACATTCAGACTCTAGAGGACTTGTTGAGGTCCTGTGTTATGGATTTCGGGGGCAACTGGGAGGACCAATTGCCATTAGTGGAATTCGCCTACAACAACAGCTATCATTCGACTATCCAAATGGCCCCGTTTGAAGCATTGTATGGTAGACAGTGTTATACACCCACCCTCTGGGAGGAGGTTGGGGAGGCCCAGTTACTAGGACCCCAGAGAGCTCAGCATGAGGCAGAGTTGGTCCGTACTATCAGACGAAGGATGGCAGAGGCACAGGATCGTCAAAAGAGTTATGCAGATCGGAGACGGAGACCTCTGGAGTTCTCTATTGGTGACCATGTATTCCTACGAGTCTCACCCATTAAAGGGGTGAAGATATTTGGCCTCCGTGGTAAGCTAGCTCCTAGGTACATTGGTCCATTTGAGATTTTAGAGAGGATCGGAGCAGTTGCTTACCGCCTAGCACTACCACCGTCCTTGGCTGGTGTCCATGATGTGTTTCATGTGTCCATGCTGAGGAAGTATGTGCCAGACACTACACATATTCTGTCATATGTGTCAGGTTCCATTCAACCTGATGCTACTTACGAAGAGGTTCCGGTACGGATTCTGGATCACAAAGAACGACAGTTGCGGAATAAGACTGTGTGACTTGTTAAAGTCGGGTGGAGTCACCACACCGATGAGGAGGCTACTTGGGAGCTTGAGGAAAAGATCAGAGCTCAATACCCCCACCTGTTTACTTAAGGTGCGTGAGATATATATTTTCAGTACTTGTGATATCTCTTACTCATTATGCATTTGAGTAGGAAATTTGGGGACCAAATTTTTATTAGTGGGCGAGAATGTTAAATACGAAAATTTAAAAAAACTAAATTAAATGGCTAAAATTTAGGAAAAATAATCCTAGGAATTATTTCAGAATTTTTGGAGAATTTTAGGAATTTTTCCAAAAATTTTCTGGAATTAAATGGGGCCTGTACGTGATTTACGGGGATAATTAAATTACTGGGGGATTAATAGAAACCTAACCTAGGTTAATTCTTCTATAAAGGGATGATTTGGTTTATTTTGGACCGGTCCCAATTTTCTCCGCCACGCCGACTCTTCTTCCTCGCGACCCGACTCTTCCCTCTTCGCGAACCCCACTCCTTTGCGAAACCTTCTTCTCGCCAAGAACCAAAGAGACGCGCCACGCCAAGATCGTTATCGCCACCCTTCCTGTACCCAGCCGCCACGAGTTTCTCTCTCCGCCGCTTGCCGCCGCCCGAGCCGTGACGTCGACGGCCAGTCACCGCCGGCCCATAGCCACAGGACCACCGCTGCCTCTTCTCCCTCGCTGCTTCCTCTCGTGAGCAATTTTCTTGGCGATTACCTCCACTGTCGCACCTATGTCTATCGGCCAGCCTTCCTTTTCTCCCTCTCGTTCCTTCTTCCTCGCGGCCAGTGGCGGCAACCGGCCTTGACGCTGCCCATAAATGAGCCGACGGTAAGCGCGCGTGGCAGGGAGGTTGCGTCGGCAACGACGGAACGCTCCGGCCGATGGTTCCCTTGGTGCCTCTTTTCTGGGACATCATCGATCGCTTTGCGTGATCAGAACGACGATGTTGTCGCTGCAGCAGAGGGTTGCCGGGTGCGGGGTTCCACTGCCGTTTGTCATCAGAAATAGGTAAGCGTCGATTTTCTCCTTACCTTGGACGGGATCTGAGTCCTAGATGTGTTTTCCTATGATGAATGGGATCTGTGTGTTTAGGCAGTGGTTTAGGGCAGTCAAGATTTGCTCCGGTGAACAGAATTGAAAAACTTCTGCCGGTGGAGGTTCCAACGGCTGGTAAGTCTGATCTACCCGTTTCCTTTCATCTGTTAAGTGTGGGAATTGTGCATTTGTTGCGTGTGGATTCCTTTGGTGGATTTGGTTGTGCGGCTGTGAGCAGGGAGATTTCTACCGTGTAACTGCATGAGTTCAATGAGGGAGGCTGTGAATGAATGTGATCGGAGTGATGGTTATGAGTCCTGTTATTGTGTGGATATATGATGTCAGTGAGTGATCGGTTAAGTGGATAGCTTAATCCATTTGATTTTGGACTTGATATTAAGGTTGACAATATAATCTGAGTATATTATGTTTTATGTAGGTTTCGGTCACGAGACAGGTCTACAGGCGTGATGATTTGTATTATTTCGAGCATTTTAGCAGGCGGGTACTTTGACTTATCTTTTAGATATTGTCATATTGATATGCTTAGTTGGCTATAGCTCGCAGTAATTTTTATGTCTTATCTGCCCTTGTATGTCACTGTGTTATACCTGATGCATGCATTTCTATCTTAGTCGATATTATCTTGATACCTGCCATGTGTACTTATTTTGGGAGTTGTGGCATGCACTTGATTAGCTTTTAGATATACTTTTCCTGTATACCTAAGTCATTGATATGTACTCAATTTTTGTGCATATTATTTGGAGGCGTATTTTGGTTGGTGTTACATGTTTTAGTGTCATGCACCATTTTGTATGATTGCATACTGGTTGGTCGGGGTTCCTTTGTAGTTGAGCCCGTAGCCAGTTACATGATCTGCACACACAGTCACTCATGGGTTAGTGGTACATCAGGAGGGTGTGTGCAGTAGCTCTATCAGGCTCCGCTGGTCCGCTCATGGGTAGCGGTGAGGCAGCGTGGTAGCGGGCAGGGATCCCTCCTTTGGTCTATGACACTAGGAGATGAGAGCTTTACTCCCCCACTCTGTTTGGGGTAGGAGGATAGGTGTACTCCGACAGCATCCTGTCCACTCGGTCACTCAGGAGCAGTGATGGCAGAGTGCACAGTTGTCATAGCCCTACCCACTCGGCTTCACCATTGCGTGTGAGGCGGCTGACTGGCGTCAGGGGTGACCATGTCATTTGCATCGCATGTATATTGCATGGATGGCATTTGTTTGTGTTTGTTGCATTTTGGTTGTTGCCTTGGTTGTTGCATATGATTGACATGCATACAGGATACATCATGTATTTGGTCTGACGACCTTACATTTGCTGGTATGGCTTACACTCCTATGTCAGGATAGGAGATTCAGGTAAGTACAGTCTTTCTGCATTTCTTCCTTGCATTTCCTATTATTGATCAGGAGATTGTACTGGTATGATTATTATTGTTAGATATATCTTACTATGCATGTCGACTTGATACCCACTGAGTTTGTTGAACTTACCCCGTTGCTTTATATCTATTTTAGGTTGAAACTGTTAGGAGAGTCCAGCTGCCAATCCCCCTCGTCGTAAGGGTTTTGTTTTTGGTCTTATGGTTTTGGTTATATTGACTAGAAGACATGTGTATGACTTGTGTTTTAGTTATATACTCATGGATGTTTTGGTGGTACTCGATATGTCCTTATGGACTTTTATTCGATTTGTTTTGGTTGTGTATTCCTGCTCAGATGGTAGAAGAGATAAGTCTAAATGTTATAGACTTTTTATTTACTTTGGTTGTTGGCCTGAGGCCCATATATTCTTTGTATGGTGTGTTTTATGTTCCGGCCATGTTGGCCGATGTATAGTGGGTCATGTGGGCCTTGTATATAGGTTTCAATTGTCTGCAGTACAGAGGAGGTGTTGTCTGATTTTCGTCGGACAAGTACCCCTCTCGGGGTGTGACAGTGTCAATGTCTCATATCCCAATGAGATCTTATAATCTCTCCCTTGGTTCAAAAACACCTAGGATGTATTCACTCTTCCTAGTGATAAGTCTCATATCACTAAAGAGATGCTTCCTATAAACTCCCCCAATTCTCCTCCTCATGAGGAAGAACACATTCATCATTCCATGATGGATAACCTCCCCCTAAAGGCTTGCTCCCCCTTGACCATTGCACCAATAATATCCTTGGAGAGTCCCTAAGCCTATAGGAACACTAAACCATCAAAATTAAGGTTAAAAATTCAACCTTGAACTTCCACACATCTTAAAATTGATACATACCCTAAACAACTCTTATAATCCATATCCAATGGATTTTCACCCTTTCCAATGCTTTCCAAAGCATATCCTAGGGTTAGGAGCAGTTAGGGTAGCCTAACATAGTTGAAACATGGGCTAAACATTCTTGTTTACCCGAAATCAACTCTGGCAGTCGACTCTTATAGTCACCAGTCGACTGCCGTTGATGCTAGTCGACTGCCATAAGCGGTAGTCGATTGATTTCTGCAAATGCAAAAATTTAGTTTACAGAAATGGAATTCGGAAAATCATAAGTAATTATACTTAATACAAAAAATAATGAAATTTCATATGTATAATACTTATATCAATCATAATGTATGAAAAATATTTGAAAAATAAAATGCCCAAAAAAATAGGATATTGACACAAAGTTTAAAACCATTGAAAAGTTTAATGTTTTGGCCCTACTTTGTATCAACTCTCTCAATGATGATTCCTATCAAAAGATAGACTACACCAAGGTTTTCTAAAATAATTTAAAAATATTTTTGAAAATCTATATTGGATCATGATCAATGAGCTCAATACACATGACTTGCACATTAGTTTTTCCCATGATCCACCCATGGTATATGATGAGTTTGAGTTCATCTATATGCAAAAACTATGCACTGAACTTAACTCATTTCCTAGCATCTCACATGTGTCTAGGGTGTATCAATACACACACATGTCAATGTAATGTGAGATGTGGATTTTGGTTATACCTATACTAAGGTCTCATGTATTTTTCTAAGGCAACACTACTTGATTCCCTTATATATAGGACTTCAAATCATGCATATTCCTTAAAATCAATTTTAATTACCTTAAATGCATGAATGATGATTATGGCATATAATGATAACATAATTTAAATACATGTGCCAATAATCATGATGTTATGACATAAAATATAACCTAAGTATACATGACATTATTAAATAACCTAGACATAATCATGACATTTATAAGATGAAAATAAATAAGATGTCATGATATGGTATATGATAATCAAAGCATGACAAATAAAATATAAAGGTATAATAATACCTAAGCGTTAAACCCAAATTGTCATTCTAGAATTAAATCCAATTTTGCCATAATACTAATTATCCCTAAAGTGTGCCAAAAATCCAAAATGACACACCAAGACTTCTAGACCTAATTTGTGCCAATTTGATCAAATTATCAAACTTCTTAAATAATATTGGCACATCCTAAAATCTATTTCCAAGGTATCCATAACCTTGAAAATGACCTAAAGTGCCACCTTTACCATGGTTAGGTTAACTACCCATCCATTTAAAGTTGGTACAACCTGACCCATTTAGCATGAATCGATCACACTCCTAGGAACCCAAACCTATTTGAGCTCCTTGGATTTACTAGGTATTCCTTAGGGATGACCTCCCTAGATACCCTTCTAATGACCCTTTTAGGCTTGGTAGCCTTGGTCATTATGGTCTTGCCTAGGTTAGCTCTAGGGGTGACTCCCCTTGTAACCTTCTTAGTGGCTTCCCTAGGTTTCTTCGAAACCCTAGCCACTAGGCATGCATCTACCATGGTCAACTCTAGGGATGACTTCCCTTGTGACCTTGATTTTCCTAGACCTAAGTTGTGTTCCATAATCGAATGGAACATTGTGATAAGTAGGCATTACCTTCTTGGACATAGGTTTGTGACCCAAACCTTGCCTCCTAGATGGTTCTTGCCTTTTACACCCTTGACTTTGACTCCTAGATCCTTGAGTTTGATTTTTCATATTTCTAAGGGTATTTTAAAGTTTCTCAAGCCTTGGTCTCAAGACTTGATTTTCAAATTCTAATTTTTCTAATTTGCTAGGCCCATTATTTCTTTGAATCGATTTGTTCATTTTAGGCATATGTCTATGATTTTTGAGATTAATGCCTAGATGATCTTCTATCTTCCTAATACTTTCCTTAGGTCGGATTTTTCTAGGGACATTAGTCCCAAATATCTTCTTAGTTTTAATATTGACATGTTTAGCCCCTAAACAATACACCATATTTCTAGCATGCTCTTTATGATAAATTGCAAGTGAATTAAAAGCATGCTTTTGATTCTTACATAAAGAACGAGCATTATGAAAATATATCTTAGGGTTTATTTAAGAACACTACTAAAAATGAACCTTTTAACGATGGGAAATCCCATCGTTAAAGAGTCAATTCTCGTCGTTGATGAGTTTTAACGACGGTATTAAAAATCGTAAGAAGTTGTCGCTAAAAGACCCCGTAGGAAAAAGATTAATGACGGGAATAAAAATACCTTCGTTAATAGCCTTTAACGATGGTATGCACTACCGTCGTTATTGGTAAGAACGACGGACATATGCATCGTCATTAATAACAACAACGATG
Source organism: Wurfbainia villosa (assembly GCA_025175895.1). Classification (NCBI taxonomy): domain Eukaryota; kingdom Viridiplantae; phylum Streptophyta; class Magnoliopsida; order Zingiberales; family Zingiberaceae; genus Wurfbainia; species Wurfbainia villosa. The sequence goes on from CM046003.1 coordinate 3,696,866, forward strand.
GTTATATGTACCGTCGTTAATAACAATAACGATGAATACATAATGTAATATCATTTAATTGTTTAATGACTGTTTAGTATACCGTCGTTAATAACAACAATGATGATTATTATATAGGTGTTATTTCGTTATTATTGCCTATACACAATTCATAATATATATTAATAAATGTGAATACAAATCAAAACACAATATATTAAAAATCAAAACACTATATATATATTAAAATATCATTTGGTAGTTTACACTCGTAAAATTAACATCAATTTACAACTTTTCCACGTTACAACAATAATTAGTTTCCAACAATACAACAATATTAATATATATTACAAACTTTATTGATCATGATTTCAAGCTCTTTGAAATCATCATCTTCTTTAGATACCTCTAGAGCTATCATCTTTCTATAGTCTCATAAAGCTTGATATCCTTGATTGATATACCTCTGTCCAACAACATCTATCAAACAAACAAACAAACAATTGACATATAATATGAGATGAAAACATGAAAAATTTAAAGTTGTTCATTCAGAATTTACCTGCAGAATCCCAAGTGCATCTTCTTCAAGTGCTTGCTTTACTGAACTCCTGTGTTTACAAGCTCAGATTTCACTAAGATGTCATTAACAATCATATATAACTATATAAGCAAATAGGTTAAGGGATCAACATTTACGTTAAAGTCTTCTTTCTTTTCCTACGAACAGATACAACACTTGTAATGTTGTCTCGTTCAAAATATTGATTCTTTGGGAAAAACTGTTTGGAAAATTTTGCTTTTTCAGAAAGATTTGCTTCCAAAACTTGAGAATGTCTCGAGTTGCTAATAATAGGCTATGCAAGCATTCAGGAGTAGCTGACAGTCTAGACAAATAGCATATATTTTACAACATTTAGAAAGCAAGAATACGGCAAGTGCATGCTAAAAATGCAAGTTTTAGATCTACTACATCGGTGCTATGCAAAATGCAGATGGAACTATCAGAATGATCTATTACTTGGACGTGCATGATAGAATGTGGGCCTTGAACTTCTGTAGGTCTACCAGAGCCTCTTCTTCTGGCCTATATAGCAAGTCACTCATGCGCCATATCTGGATGAATTTACATGTACAATTACCAAAGCAATACAGATCCTTATTCTTCACCATGAACTACGTGAGCAAATATGACGAGACAAGAGAAATGTTTGCGTTTACCTGCAAAGTACCACCCTCGCCAATATTCCCACAATCATCAGAAACGCTACCAATGGTCCACAGATCACATGCATTCCAGTGAAAATCCACTACTTTATCTCTGCATGCACGCTAACAAAATGGTTCAGAGATGGAGATCTAGCAAATTATATTGCAATATAAAATTTTTACATGCCGATATCTCTAACTCATTAACAATTATTTTTACATGCATCAATCTTTTCATAAGAAAGGCTGATATCTCTAATAAACTTTTTAGCATCATAATATGAATCTAGAAGATCAGAATTTTCTGGTAATATTTCTTCCTTCAACAATTTCAACAACATGCTAAATGATTTATTTGTCCATTGTCCAACATTCTTGAGATGAAGTAACTTTATTAATGCTGACAATTTTGAAACCCTTGATCCTTTGTTCTTTTATATCATTTAATAATCTGTAAAAGTTTTTAGCTTCATCATTTGGTTCCTCACTAATATTGACACAGTTTGAATCATCATAATGTGGATGTAGATCATTTAGAAGATCTTCCATGAAGTCATCATTATCATCTATTTCATTTTCTGAATATTGTTGCTCCATATCATCCCCCTGGATTTTCTCCATGATGATACCAAAATCTATAATTTTGAAGTATTCCATAAACAATCAAGTGAATTTTAACTAATTCCCTAGACCCAAAACGTGCATTAACACATTTAACATATGGACATCGAATTTCATTTGTTGCACATGTTCTCTCAAAAGCATAGTTCAAAAAATTTTCAATCCCCTATTCATATGCTTCTCCAAGGCGATCATTAATAAGATCCATCCATTTCTTATCGGGTGTCATTCTCTAAATGTCAAAAAGGTGAACAAACTTAACTACAAATAATTTTGGACCTGCAACCTTGTCGGGAATGAAAAGATATGTTAAAATGTTAAGTTCTCTTGTGTCAAAATAAATAGCTACTATAAGTCCATATGACTAGGGCAGAGATAGCAAAAACCATAAGTCTATAGTATGATAGGTCAAGACCACCCTTCTCAACCCCTAAAAGGAGATGCTATAGTCTATTTAATTAATACCATTAACTGAAGGAGATTTTACAATCTTAGCACTTAAACATGATGATACCATTTAACTGATGTATACTGCCTATATACTGTTGATGCCACTTGACATCAAATTCTTTGAACAATATTGTTTACTTGATGTATATCCTATGTGTAAGTGCTTATAAGATCCCGTATATATCTCCACTATGGTATGATATTGTCCACTTTGGGTCTAAGCCCTCATGGTTTTATTTTTGGGCTTCACCCAAAAGGCCTCATCCCAATTGAGATATCTTTTGATCTTATAAGTACATGATCTTTTCCATGTTTTGCCAATGTGGGACTTTGATTGTATTTTCTATACTCCAACAATCCCCCTCTAAAACGAAGGACCATAATGAGCCCCCCTCAAGCCTATATGTCCTCAAAGGACTTCCTCCGCTTGACATCCGATCCTTAATCCACCAGAACTTAATGTGGTTCTCTTGATCCAGACATGGGAGCTCCCCTTTTTCGTTCGAGATTCATAGCTTAACATGGAACCTAGCTCTGATACCAATTGTAAGTGCTTATAAGATCTCGTATATATCTCCACTATGGTATGATATTGTCCACTTTGGGTCTAAGCCCTCATGGTTTTATTTTTGGGCTTCACCCAAAAGGCCTCATCCCAATTGAGATATCTTTTGATCTTATAAGCACATGATCTTTTCCATGTTTTGCCAATGTGGGACTTTGATTGTATTCTCTATACTCCAACACTATGTGCTAGTCATATACTTATGACCGAGTAGCATGTCTACGTATACTTGATGCGAACTCAATCTACTAGTGGAAAGAAGCCCTAGTTCGGTCAATTTCAAAAATGAAGTTTAAGATAGACAAACATAACATCAAACTTCATAAAACATTATAATAAGTTAAACCTAGGTTGGTCACAAATACTTGAAATTAACAAGAAGATGAAATTTGGTTAATCAGAAGGAAAGGATTTGTATAAAATGCTCTATTTCACACTGACATATATTTCACTAGCACACTTGCATTTTAAACTGATTGAATTAATGATTTTGCGGAGCACAGAACATACAAAGCATCTTAGTAATAAAAAATATAATGGCAAAAGTCAAATAAGAAAATGAATATAACAGGCAGAACAAACCTAAGAGTCCAATGGATGGATTTGGCTAGGTAATCCAAGTCAATCAATCAAACCTACAATATGAATACCTCAACTCTTTCAATAAATTTTGCAACCCACACTCCCTAATTAACAGCGAGCAAGTTCTCCAGGCAGTTCTAGCTCTGCCCAGTCGTCACGAGCAACACCCATCTTCCTCATTGCTTACAGGTTTCGTCACCTCTATTGCACCGCCGATCGAGTGACGCCCTTCTCTGACGCCTTTTCCGCCACTACAAATAGAAGTCCAAATCAATAAATGTCACACTAAACGATCAAGGTATTCCTAAAAAAATCAGTAATATTTTTGTTGAAAAAAAATAAATGAATCGTACCCACGGTAGGGTCGGATCGCCCTAGAGAAAGAGGATGGAGCGACGACGGAAGAGAATGATGGAGCGACAACGGAAGAGGTAGAAAACAAAACAATGAAGCGGTCGATAGAAACAGAAGATAAAGAAAAAAACCCAAGTTACGTGGATATGAGTTTAGGGGAAAAACTTAAGGGAAGAAAAATATAAAAAAGAAATAAAATAAAGATATTTTTTAATGAAATAAAAATGGAAAAAAGAAAAATGGATATAAATAAAATTGAATTTCCATACTTTATTTAAATATTTTGTTTTTATATTTAAAAAATCAGATTTCTACTCGGTAAAAAAATTGAGTTAGAGTCTCGACTTTATAAAAAATCAAAAAATTAATAACGACGGGAGAAAAAAAATCTATCGTCGAAGGTCTTACAATAACGACAGGAAAAAAATACCGTCGTTAAAGGCATATGATTAATGACCGAAATAAAAAAAATCGTCGTTGATGATAAAGTATCAACGACGGAACAAAACACCATTGTTAATGCGTATTCATTAACGGCAGGCACTAAATGTGGTTGCTATTGACCTACTAATAACGACTGTATTTGATATCGTCATTAAAAGTAGGCTTTCTAGTAGTGGAAGCTCCCCCTACATGTGTAGCTCCTTCTTGGATCCTTTTCTTCCTCCTAGGGCATTGACTCCTATAATACCCTTTTTGATTGCATTTGAAGCACAACACGTGCTCCTTGCTTTTCCTAATTGATTCTCTGATTTCATTGGTCTTAGATTGAACTTTTGGCACCGGTTGAGTCTTTTTGACCTTCTTAGGGCACTTGCTCTTATAGTGTCCGACTTCCCTACACTCAAAGCATATGATATGAATTTTATTTTTAACCGAAATGCTTGAGTTACCTAGGTCAATGGTGGGAACCAGAGTCGATTCTTCATCTCCTCGACCGGAGGTAGATGATTCTTCTTGCTCTTGCTCCGGCATGGAAGATGACCTAATATCCTTCCCCTCAATCCTAGAGATGGAGGCTTCCTCTACTTCTTCCTCTTCCACCGATTCGGAAGTTGACTCCTCTTCAACTTCCAAATCCTCACTTGTGAGGAAGGGCTTGCTTCTTCGGTCTCCTTGTCAAATTGAATCGATGATGGGTCTTCATGATATTTTGCCAACTCGCTCCAAAGCTCCTCCTTGTATTTGTTAGTAATATATGAGAGGTGTCCTAAGGCAATCGCCTTATGGTTGTACCATTTATCTGATAAAAGAAGATTCACTATTTGAGTATACATATTTTCATGTATTTGATTGGATCTCAAACTCATTTACTGAATGTCCGTAATATGATTCACAGCATGAGAGAATTTTGATTGGATCACAACTAGTGAGTATCTCTACATGTGTAATTGTGATGTATTAGAATTATCCCTAGTCGATGAATTGATGCATTCGGACGCCATCGATTCTGTTGAAACTAGCACGATGTGTACTCTTTGGTTTATCCAAGCAGCTGTTTCTCACTGGTTGGAGATATTGAGATGTCCGGAGTTGATCGTGGATGCTAGTTATGGTAATTAGTTCATTGGAGTGACCAGATGTAAGACTTCATATGGTTCTATACATATACAGATATGTCAATGAAGTCCTTATTGTAGCTTAAGTGTGATATTCCTTCAACTTGAGGTATTCAAGTCATCTTGGTCATGGAGACTTATGCTTTGACATCTTAAGCAAGCATCTCCAACGAGATGTGGACCCGGGATGATTGGGCATAAGTCGAAGTGCTCGAAAGTGTTTGAATAGTCAATAGAGGATACAACACTTCTTGCAAGGAGATATATACCCTATGGCCTCTCGTCGGATTGTTACTAAAGTTTTTGGCCAAAGCATTACATGTTTAGAGTATGGTACTCTTGAATACATGTGCAGTAACTAGAATCCACAGGACGAGAAAGTAAATACTTGGGCTAGGTGAGACGTAGTTAGCCTAGTGGGGACTGACATAATAGACTATGTCCTGAACCAAGTGGGTATAAGATGACTGAAGGGAATGAGACACGATTCATTATAGCTACTGAAGGGTTTCAGAAATGGTTATGGGATCAACCGTTAATTTTTCGGTTAATTGGGGATTATGATATACTACTAGGTGTCACTCATGATCGTTCTATAATTAATGGTTAATTATAGATGACCAACATAAATCGGGAACCTATTTGGTCACATGCACAACGAGCGTAATCCGAAGGATTTAAAATGAGCTTGAGAATAGGATTCTCAGATTGAGAGAGACTTGGTTTGGTCGGACCAAACAAAGAGCGAGTATGAAATTGTTTCAGTCACATCGAAAGCATGGGCCGAGTCTTATGAAGACATGATGGATGAACCAAATCGGTTTGGTTCTAATCCAATGGTAGAAAATAAACCAAAGTGGTTTGGTTTGTTTTAAACGAATGAACCAAAGTTGGTTTAGTTCGTTTTGATTTAAAATAGACCTACGCGGTTTGGTTTATTTTAACTTAAGTTATTAGAGCGGGTTAATGGGTTTTGGTTATGAACCAATAATCGTTAGGAGAATGTGTTCTCTATAAAAACATGGCTTAAAGGTTTTGTGAAACCCTAATCATCTATAAAGAGTTGTTGACCAACCCTAGGAGAGGAGTCCTTGCTCTTGTCGCCCAAGGTGGTTGTCGGCCACCCTTGTGTTAGTGTCAGCCTTTAGTGTCAATCATGAGATAATTGATTAGGGATCATATGTATCATATTTTATTAATAATAGATAAAGATTGATTATTATATTTACTTAATGTGTGTGCCAGCCAAATAAATATAATAATGCCCTTGAATAGTAGGTTCTCATATATAGTATATCAATTGGTAGAATTGATTATGAGAAGCTGTAGAGAACACTATACTTAAACATTCCTAGTCAAGTATTGTATTAATAGACAAAGGGATATATTGATACATTGAGACTAGTATGTAGGTCAATGGATGACTTGATCTCACAAGTCATGGATATGTGATATCACATTGACACATGGGTATATATATTGGAGAATATATGTACTAAATTGATCCGCTATGAGAAAGTGTCATAGATCGTTATATGAGTGTCATATACTTTCTCATGTGACTATTGGTATGAATAGTCCTTAGACCTGAAGTCACTACAGTTCCCTACATAAGGAGTTATGTACTTTGGTATCGTCTAACGTCACCCATAACAGGGTGCACTATAACGGCAATTGCTGGGTATGTAATGAATTATACAGAGGGATGTGAGTGATGTAGATGAGATCTATCCCTCCCATATGACGGGAGTAATATATTTAGCCTCTTGATAGAGTATGACAACGAAATGCATGGTCATACTTAAATGAGTCAATATGAGATATTAAGCTCATTTGTTTGAGTGAGTCTACTTGGGGATCAAGAAACATAAAGATCGATAAGGGGATGACACGGTCTATGCCTCATTGATCGATCTAAGATATCAATGATAAAAGGACACCGTCATACATGATAATAGTCATGGAAAAGTTATCGGATCTCGACTTTCTTGTAGCTTGGGTAGTAATGATGTATTGTTAGATGTCGCTCATTACTTATGTATCTAAAATGATTTTAGATACATTACCAACACTATGAGAACCTATAGGGTCACACACAAAGAATATATTTTGGAGACGTGTTCATCTTAGTTTGACTAAATGAATCATTAGTTAATTGAATGGAGTAGAATGAGTTAGACTCATTGCTTGGCCAAACTTGTGTTGGACTCAAATTGCTTTAACTTGAGTTAGACTCAAGTGAAATCAATTGAAGAAAGTAAGCATGATTAGTGATGATTAATCATGCATGCAAATGGGAGTTTTTGCATGCAAATGGATTAATGCATGAAATAAGATTTAAAGCTTAATGTTGCATGCAAAGGCATTAATGCATGAAATGAAACATATTCCAAACGTTGCATGCAAAATAGATTATTGCATGCAAATTGAATTATTGCATTAACATTGCATGAAATGTGATTTCATATGCAATTGGAATTTGAGAAACCACCCTAAACGTTGCATGCAAAAGAGGGGTTATTGCAAAAGAATTAATCCCCGAAGTGGGGTTTCATCCTCAAACGTTGCATGCATGAATGGGGTTAATGCATGAATTGAATATAATATATGTGAAATGGGATTTAAGCTCTATTGAATGTGAGTGGAAAGGGGGTGAATCCTTTTGCCGTATGTGCATCCCTAATTCTATTTTCTCCCTTCTTCTTGGCCAAGTAATAGAGTGGAGAGTTTTAGTGTGGTTGCTAGCACAACCAAAGGTGTTATCTCCATCTCCAAGATACGGTTCGTGTAGATACTTTAGAGATACGGTTGTCCTTACCGTATTGAGATCCGAATGTGTTTGAATTAGCGGGATTGCAAAGGGCTCGCATCGAAGGTATATTTCTTCTTCTAGATAAGATCTAGATTAAAGAAAATGACTTATATGTTTTTGCATATATCTCTGGAGGGATCCGGTTTATTTTTGTTTTCGTTGCGGTTGTGCGAAGTATTTCGCCCGCGATATTGTGAATGTCACGATCCGGATTTCCCTACAGTGGTATCAGAGCCACATGCAAAACGTATATTTCATTATGATGATTTATATGTGTTATAAATTTATATTTTCATGTTTTCTATGAGATATAAAACATATGCATTATCGATACACGAATTTTAGGCTTGGAATGTTGATAAGGGGCAAAAACGGGTTGAACACCGTCTGGTCGTGGGCGCCTCTAATCACCCTAGAATGGTCATGCCAATTGGCACGACCCCACCGTGTTGAACACAGGATGCTCCGGAAACGAGGGTCTTGGGTTCATATTGATGGACCAAGGGCAACAACTCAATTCAAGGAGTTGAGTTGAAAATAAAATTTTACGGCTAGCGGGACCACCGTGGCGTTGCAGCTTATCAGAGAAGCGGCTTAAAATTTGTGTGTGTATTCATAATAAATTTTATAAAATTACATCATTATGAACGATATGGTGCATGGTGCATGGTTATGGCCTAGCACCCAATGTGATTGTGGTTGTGTGTTGTATGTGCATGTTGTAATTCATAAATATGACCTGCGTGTCGTGTCTTCATCTCTATTTTCCTGGTTGTAAAATAGACTTATACTCGAATGTAACTCGAGTGTTATTATTTTGTAATGTACAAAATAACAAAATGAAAAGTCCAATGAAGGTTGAAGTTACAAGGAGGATGCCGACAACATAGGATGACCAAAAGTAGCACTTGGAGAGGATGTCATCCCTAGGTTAACAATTCGCTCTTCTCATTGGCTTGAGAAGATCATAGATTCGGGCCATAACTGTGTCATGTTTATATGTTGATATATATTTTGTGTATGTGATGCATGTGATGCTTGTATGCGATGCTTGTATATGTGATGCATGCGTAGTTAGTTGTCACACAATTAGGTCACTTATCATATGCCTACAAAAGTTTAATACTTACTGTTACCTTGTTCAATCGTAGTGCGTTTGCCAAAGCAAAGTGACTCGATTTACCTCGGTAAAGTACGACAGAACAATCGTGATGTTCGCCTATTAAACTTTGGGTTTGACTTAACTAAGCTCTCTCAATTAGATTGATGAACTTAGAGGCATAGCTCATACGAGACATCTACCTACATTATACAAATCTTGGGTGATTAGCCAAAGCTAACTCAAGATGAGTGGTAATTTAGAAGGATATCTCTTGCGATGGGCACTATGAATAAATGTTGTCCATAATATACAAGAGTTACATTAGATGTAATTAGTACAAGTTACCTACCTAACTTATACGCGTCTTGGGCGATTAGCCAAAGCTAACTCAAGATGCGGTATAATATGGATCTTGTCCCACTTTTTGACCAGTGGGAGAATCATTTAGTTAAAGGTCTAATTAAATGATTAAAATATGATACATTTTTGTATTGTAGATCACCATGTCGTCAAATACATCGAACACACTCTCTCTGCGATCTGTCCTTGATAAGGACAAGCTCACTAGAGTTAATTTCCTGGACTAGTACAAGAACTTGAGGATAATCCTCAAGCAAGAATACAAACTGTACGTCCTAGAGAATCTCATTCCTAAACCACCCACCCCCACGACCACTCGTTCCGACAAGGATGCTTATAAGAAGCATCAAGATGATGCAGTGGATGTGTCATGCCTTATGCTTGCCACCATGAACTTTGAGCTTCAGAAGCAACATGAGAACATGGATACCTATGATATGGTTGAGCATCTGAAACAACTATATCAGGGATAAGCAAGGCACGAGAGATACGAGGTGTCAAAGGCCTTGTTTCAATGCAAGATGCAAGAGGGAACTCCCGTAGGTACTCATGTATTCAAGATGATTGGGTACGTTGAGAACATAGTGAGATTGGGATTTCCTTTAGGCCAAGAGCTAGCCACTGACCTTGTTTTACAGTCGCTGCCAGAAAGCTACAGTCAATTTGTCATGAACTACAATATGAACGAAATTGACAAGCCTTTACCTGAGATATTGAGCATGTTACGAACTGCTGAACTCAACCTTAAGAAGGCAAAGCCTAGTACCATTTTGATGGTGAACAAAGGCAAAGGCAAGCAGAAGCCTAAAGGTAAGGGTAAGACCTAAGCCAAAGGCAAAGGCAAGGCAATTGCATTGAAACCCAAAGGAGGGGTGTCTAAGGAAGGGTAATGCTTCCACTGCGGTGAGACTGGGCATTGGAAGAGAAACTGCAAGATATACATGGAAGAGGTGAAAAAGAAGAGAACTGAGACTTTTGCCTCAGGTATATATGTTATAGAAGTTAATTTATCTATCTCATCTTCTTGGGTATTAGATACCAGCTATGCATCTCACATTTGTACTAATGTGCAGGGCCATCGAAAGACTAGATCATTGACAAAGGGCGAAGTGGACCTACGGGTAGGCAATGGAGCAAAAGTTGTCGCCATCGTTGTAGGGACATATGTGTGTTCAAACATGTTTCTTAAACATGTGCACAACGGAAGAATTAAAAAGTAATAAATCTAATTTATTAGAACACACACATCACACGCATGCATAGTACAACATGTGTAGACATAATCATAGTTTTAAATTTTATAATAAAAGGAAATTATACTAGTTATACCTGACGTATCACGTGCAGCGGGAATGACATCAACCAGAGCGACTCTCGCTGGAATCACCTCTATCCGTATCCACGCCAAGTATCATCGGGATGGATTCACAAAGCCACGAGCCTCGTCTTCGTAGGAGTCACTAGCCTCGTGTTAAAGATGATGTGATCGAGAGAAGATCACAATCTGAATAAAAATTCAGATTCGAAAACGAGTCCCCAAAACTCGCTTCTCCGGAAAGGTATTCGTCAACCGATTGACGAATCCTTGATCCTCCACCTAGGAGGATTATCGGAGATCAAATCTCTGTCAAGGTAGCCACTGTCAGAGTTCCAAACGTCTTCCGACATGCAAGAAAACAAACTGTCTATAAAACTAGACAGCTTGGTGGAGGAGTTGCGCCAGCCAAAGAGGATGGCCGGCCAACCCTTGGTTGCCGGAACCAAGGTGAGTTGCCAAAGGATGGCCGACAGCAGCTTAGACGCCGATAGCAGCATGGATGCCGGCAGCAGGGTGGACGGCGACACAAGGTGGCTGGGCGACGTGAAGACCTTGGGCGGCGGCAAGGAGAAGAGAGGGAGAAAAGAAGAAGATTATTTCCAAAAATAAAACATAGGACTCTCCAAAAACCTAACCGCATTTTTATAGAGCCCGTGTTTCTTAACCATTAAGAAAACTTCTCCTTAGAGTTATTGGTTCATAACCAAAACTCGTTAACCCACTCCAATAACTTAAGTTAAAATAAACCGAACCGAGTTGGTCTATTTTAAGTTAAAACGAACCGAACCAACTTTGGTTCATTCATTTAAAACAAACTAAACCTCTTTGGTTTATTCTCCACCTTGGATTAGAACCGAACCAATTTGATTCATTCATCATGTTTTCATAAGACTCAGCCCATCCATGCTTCCATTGCGACTGAAACAATTTCATGCTCGCTCCTTGTTTGGTCCAACCAAACCTAGTTTCTCTATATCTGAGAATCTCATTCTCAAGCTCATTTTAAATCCTTCAAATTATGCTCATTGTGTGTGTGACCAAATAGGTTCCCAATTTATGTTGGCCGTCTATAATTAACCATTAATTATAGAATGATCATGAGTGGCACCTAGTAGTACATCATGCTCCCCAATTAATCGAAAAATCAACGGTTGATTCCAGAACCATTTTTGAAACCCTTCAGTAGCTACATTGAATCGTGCCCCGTTCCCTTCACTCATCTTATACCCATTTGGTTCAGGACATGGTCTATAGTATCAATCCCCACTAGGCTGACTACGTCACACCTAGCCTAAGTATCATTTCCTCGTCCTACGAATTCTAGTTACTGCACATGTATCCAAGAGTACCTTACTCTAAACATGTAATGCTTTGGCCAAAGACTTTAGTAACAATCCGACGAGAGACCATGGGTATACATCTCCTTGCAAGGAGTGGTGAATCCTTTATAGACTATTCAAACACCTTCGGCCACTTCAACTTATACCCAATCATCTCGGGTCCACATCTCCTCAGAGATGATTGCTTAAGATGTCAAAGCATAAGTCTTCATGACCAAGATGACTTGAATACCGCAAGTCAAAGGAACATCACACTTAAGCTTCAGTAAAAACTTTATTGACATATCCATATATGCAGAGAACCATATGAAGTCTTATAGCTGGTCACTCCAATGAACTAGTTACCATAACTAGCATCCATGATTAACTAGGGACATCACAATGTCTCCACCCAGTGAGAATCAGCTGTTTGGTTACACCAAAGAGTATACCTCATGCTAGTCTTGACAGAATTGATGGTGTCCAAATCCATCAATTCATCGACTAGGGATAATTCCAATACATCACAATTACACATGTAGAGATACTCACTAGTTGTGATCCAATCACAAATTCTCTCATGCTATGAATCGTATTGTGGACATTCAGTAAATGAGTTTAAGATCTAATCAAATACATGAAAATATGTATACTCAAATAGTGAATCTTCATTTATCATATAAATGGTACAATCATAAAACGATTGCCTTAGTACACCTCTCATATATAACTAACAAACTCCCACTTGGCCTAATGTCAATCGCCATGGTATCTAATACCATAAGCTCTAACATGACCCTCAATCTTACTTTGAGGTAAGGCCTTAGTTAAAGGGTCCACTAAGTTCCTTTTAGTAGGAATCTTCTCGATTTATATTTCCTTCCTACTTATGATCTCTCTGATCAAATGATAGCAGCGAAGCACATGTTTGGATCATTGATGAGATCACATTAAGTTTAGAGATGAACTTCTTGATCCAAACCTCTTCCTTTGCTGCTTCCAAAGCTGCAATGTATTCTGCCTCAGTGGCAGAATCCGCTATAGTATCTTGCTTGGAACCTTTCCAACTTATTGTGCCTCCATTCAAGGTGAATACATACCCAGAATTAGACCTGGAATCATCCTTGTCTGTCTGGAAGCTGACATCCGTATACCTGCGTATTACCATATCACCCTCTCCATATATTAGAAACACATCCTTAGTTCTTCTTAAGTACTTAAGGATTATTTTAACAGCTTCCCAATGATCCATTCCTGGATCAGACTGGTATCTGCTCATGACACTCAGAGCATACGATACAACGGGCCTCATATATAACATAGCATACATGATATATCATATTGCAGATGTATAGGAAATCTTACTCATGCAAATCCTCTCGTCTTTTGTGCATGGACACATAGACTTCGAAAGGTGTATCCCATGCCTGATGGGAAGGTAACCTTTCTTGGATTCCGACATGCTAAACCTCTTTAGCACTCGATCTATATATGTAGACTGTGAAAGACCAAGCAACCGATTCGATCTATCCCTATAGATCTTAATCCCGAGGATGTAGGTTGCTTCTCCCAGGTCTTTCATGGAGAATGTCTTGGACAACTAAATTTTAATTGACTATAAGATAGAAACATCATTTCCTATAAGTAATATGTCATCGATATACAATACTAGGAACACGACTGCACTTCCACTAACCTTCTTGTACACACAAGGTTCATCCGGATTTTGTGAGAAATCAAACCTTTTAATTGTCTCATCAAAATGGATATTCCAGCTCCTGGATGCTTGCTTCAGTCCATATATGGACTGTCACAGTTTGCATACCTTGGTTTTATCAACCGATGTGAAACCCTCAAGTTGTATCATATACATGTCCTCGAGTAGGTTTCCATTAAGGAAAGTTGTTTTCACATCCATCTATCATATCTCATAATCATAATGAGTCGCTATGGCCAGGAGCATTCGAATTGATTTAAGCATAGCAACATGCGAATAGGTCTCGTCATAATCAACACCTTGTTTTTTATCATACCCTTTCGCCACCAATCTAGCCTTATAGGTAATCACATTACCATCCATGTCGATTTTCTTCTTGAAAACCCACTTGCACCCTATAGACTTTATGCCTTCAGGTGGGTCAACCAAGTTCCAAACTTAATTTTCATACATGGAATCCATTTCCAACTTCATGGTGTTAATCCATTTATCCCTTTCTGAACTTTTCAGAACTTCTTCATAACTGGTAGGCATCTCATCATCAATGAGTAACACGTTGTTCGATTCACTTACGAGAAATCCATATCTCTCAAGAATGTTGCATGTTCTACCAGATCTACAAAGATGTGGTGTCACAATAGGTCCAACCGATGGCTCATCACTATGAGTTATCGATTGTGGTGCTTCACTAGGTATTTCATCAATGTCTATTAGAGTCTCTTGAGCCTCCTCAAGCTCAACGACACTCCCACTATTTTCTTGCAAGAGAAACTCTTTTTCTAGAAACACAACATGCCTTGAAACAAACACTTTTTATTTCATAGGATGATAGAATTGGTAACCCCTCGTTTCCTTAGGGTATCCAATAAATAGACATTTATCAGACTTAGCATCCAGTTTGTCTGATACAGTCCGCTTCATATAAGCAGGACAACCCCATATCTTCAAGTAAGATAAATGAGGTTTTTTACTATTCTATATCTCATATGGAGTAGTAGAGACTACCTTGGTCAGGACTCTGTTTAACAAGTAAACAACAGTCTGAAGTGCATAGCCCCAAAAGGACTTGGGAGGATTCGCATGATCCATCATCGACCTGACCATGTCCAACAAGGTCCAGTTTTGCCTCTCAGACATAGCATTAAGTTGTGGTGTATACGGCGGAGTCCATTGAGACAATATACCATTGTTCTTTAGATAATCCATAAACTCTTTACTTAAGTATTCACCACCTCGATCCGATCGAAGTATTTTAATACTCTTGCCAAGTTGTTTCTCTACTTCATTTCTAAATTCTTTGAACCTTTCAAAGGCTTCAGACTTGTGTTTCATCAAGAACATATACTCAAACCGTAAGTGATCATCAGTGAAGGTAATGAAGTAGCTATAGCCTCCTAGAGCTTGAGTTGACATAGGTCCACATACATCAGTATGTATTAGACCTAACAACTCTCCCACCTGTTCACCTTTTCCTGTAAAAGGTAACTTAGTCATCTTGCCTTTTAAGCATGATTCGCATGTATCGTATGAATTCAATTCAAACGATTCCAAAATTCCACATTGGTGTAATTTGGACATGTGTTGTTAGTATGAGCCCTTAGTGCCAATTATGAGATGATTGGTGAGGGAGACTTTTGTATTATATTCTTGCATTAATAAAGGCAAAGATTGATTATTATATTTCTTTATGCGTGTGCCAACTAAATAAATATAATAATGCCCATGAATAGTAGGTTATTATCTACAGTATATCAATTGGTAGAATTGATTATGAGAAGCTGTAGAGAACACTATTCTTAAATATTCCTAGTCGAGTATTGTATTAATAGACAAGGGCTATATTGATACATCGAGACTAGTATATAGGTCAATGGATGACTTGATCTCACAAGTCATGGATATGTGATATCACATTGATACATGGGTATATATATATTGGAGACTATATATATATTGAATTGACCAACCATGAGAAAGTATCATGGATCGTTATATGAGTGTCATATTGTTGGGTTTCCGGCACCGCGGCGTGTGTGTGTTCGATCATGTTTCGTAAATATGAGCACAGCGGAAGAAATAAAAATAATAAATATCTAATGTCACACCATAATTGGGTGACTATAACGGCGATCACTGAGTATGTAACGAATTATGCGGAGGGATGTGAGTGATGTAGATGGGATCTATCCCTCCCATATGATGGGAGTGATATCTTTGGCCTCTTGATAGAGTAGGACCACGAAATGCATGTCCATGCTCAAATGAGTCAATATGAGATATTGAGCTCATTTGTTTGAGTGAGTCTACTTGGGGATCAAGAAACATAAAGATTGATAAGAGAGTGACACGGTCTATGCCTCATTGATCGATCTGAGATATCAAGGATAGAAGGACACTGTCATATGATAATAGTCACGGAAGAGGTTGTCGGATCTCGACATTCTCATCACTTGGGTATCAATGATGTATTGCTAGATGCCGCTCATTGCTTATGTATCTAAAATGGTTTTGGATACATTGTCAACGTTATGAGAGCCTATAGGGTCACACACAAAGAAAATATTATTTTGGAGAGGAAATCATTTTGGTTTGACTAAAATGAATTATTAGTTAATTGGATTAACTAGAATGAGTAAGACTCATTACTTGGCTAAATTTGAGTTGGACTCAAATTGGTTTATGTTGAGTTAGACTCAAGTCAAACCAAGAGAAGAAGGCCAAAAATGATTAATTATAATTAATCATGTAATACACGAATTAATCATGTAATACACGAATTAATAAATGGGGTTTTAAATGGGATTTAAAAGCTCATTAATGTGCATTTAATGAGCATTAATTGACTTCCTTTCTTTTACCATGGAGAATAAGGAAGTGCATTTAATGTCTCATTAAGGTGTATTATTGTTTCTTCTTCTTCTTTAACGTTGAGAATGAAAAATGAATCTAATTAATTTTCATTTAGTTCTCAAAAGCCAAGTATAGAGTGAAAAGAGAGACCTTAGCGTGGTTGCTAGCACAACCGAAAGGGTTTACCTCTTCTCTCCAAGGTCGTGTGTGTGTGTGCACCGTAGAGGCGTGGACATTCTGACCACGCTGAGATCCGCAAGTGTTGCTGACTGGAATTCGAAGGGCATGCTTCGAAGGTAATCTCGATTCCTATAGGGTAGAATCGATAATAGAAACGAGTATGTGTTTTTTTTTCGCTTGGATCTCTGGAGGGATCCTAAGTTTTCCGCTGTAAATTTTGTTTATTGCTCGGGATCCCTACAGTGGTATTAGATCCACTTGTGAAAAAGAAAATCGTACACATTTTTTTTATGTTTTATGTGATATAAACATGAGATTAGTTTTATCATGTTTTTTTTTGCCGACTCGGTATATGTCCGAGTTGATTTAGCCAAGCAGATAGTCTGCTGAGTGGGATGAATCAAGTCGGATGGTGCTGACTCCGCCTGTGTCCGAGTTGATTCAGCCAAGCAGACGGTCTGCCAAGTGGGCTGGTTCAAGTCAGACGGTGCCGAACACACCTGGCCATCTGGAGGTCTCGGGTTCATAGAGCGGGACCGCCGTGGTGTTGCGGCTAATCGGCATAGCGGCTTAAAAATTACACATAATAAAACTGATAAATAAAATAATTTATTAAATCATTGTGAATGATTTGTATATGGAGCATGGTTATGGCCTAGGACCCAATATGATTGTGGTTATGTGTTGTAATTCATAATACGGCCTGCGTGCCGTCATATGTATGTGGGTGTTGTAATTCTTTTTTTTTTACACGGCCTGCGTGTCGTGCCTTCACTTCTATTTTCTAGTTGTAAAATAGATTTAGACTCGAATGTAACTCGAGTGTTCTCATTTTGTAATGTACAAAATAAATAAGCAATGAAAGTCCATTGAAGGTGGATGTTACAAGGACGATGCTGACAACACATGCTGACCAAAGGAAGCGCTTGGAGAAGATGCTATCCCTAGGGTAACCAATTGATTTTCTCATTGGCTTGAGAAATCGTAGAATAAGGGTCATAACCATGTCACGTTTAGCGTATATGTGATATATTTTATGTGTATGTGATGCATGCTAGATAATTTGTTATCTTAAAATTAAGTCAAATGAATATGTCTGCCAAAGTTTGGTACTCATAAACTACCTCGATCATTTGTGTTGGGTTTGCCAAAGCAAAGCAGCGCATTTTATCTTGGTAGAGTGCGAGAGGATAATTGTGATGTCCCGCTATCAAACTTTGGATGAGACTTCACTAAGTGTCTCAATTAGATTGAGAAATACTTAGAGGCATTTCCTAATAGTTAGGAGACATGGATAAGAGAACATTTATACTAAGTCTTGGGCGATTAGCCAAAGCTAACTCAAGATGATGTATAATGTGAATCTTGATCCTTTATTCCAAGAGTTGCATACGATGCAATTAGTAAAATGTTACCTACCTAGTGATACTAAATCTTGGGATTAGCCAAAGCTAACTCAAGGTGAGGTATGATGTGGATCTTATCCCACATGAACTTGAAGCTCAATAGAACTGGTATGACTAGCTCTTATTGAAGCTAAAGGAATCAGTGGGAGTCTCATTTAATTAAAGGCCTAATTAAATGATTTCATATATAATACTCAATTTTGCATATTATTTCTGTTGTAGATTACTATGTCTTCAAATACGTCAAATACCCTCTCTCTGCGATCGGTCCTTGAGAAGGACAAGCTCAATGGAGCAAACTTCATTGACCGGTTCAGAAATTTGAGAATAGTTCTCAAACAGGAGCAGAAACTCTATGTCCTAGAGCAACCCATTCCTGAACCACCCACCAATAATGCTACTCGTACAGATAAGGATGCATACAAGAAGCATCAAGATGATGCATTAGATGCATCATGCCTTATGCTTGCAACCATGAACTCTGAGCTTCAGAAGCAACATGAGAACATGGATGCCTTCGATATGGTTGCACACTTGAAGCAACTATATCAAGGGCAGGCGAGGCACGAGAGATCTGAGGTATCTAAGGCATTATTTTCATGCAAAATGCAAGAAGGAACACCCGTAGGAACTCATGTACTCAAGATGATTGGGTATGTTGAGAACCTTGAAAGATTGGGGTTTCCTTTAGGCCAAGAGTTGGCCACTGACCTTATTCTATATTCGCTGCCTAGAGGCTTTAGTCAATTTGTCATGAATTATTACATGAGCGAAATTGACAAACCATTGCCTGAGCTCTTAAGCATGTTGAGAACTGCTGAGAGCAATCTTAAGAAGATGCAACCTGGTACTAATGATGTACTTATGGTTAAAAAGGGCAAGGGTAAGAAAAAGTCTAAAGGCAAGGGTAAGACCCAGAATAAAGATAAGGACAAAGCATTGAAGCCTAAAGGTGGGGTGGCCAAGGAAGGGACTTGCTTCCACTGCAAGGAAGCTGGACATTGGAAGAGGAACTGCAAAAAGTACCTCGAGGAAGTTCAGAAGAAGAAAGGAAGTGAGACTTCCACTTCAGGTATACATGTTATAGAAGTCAATCTATCTATTTCTTCCTCATGGGTATTGGATACCGGTTGTGCTTCTCACATTTGTACCAATGTGCAGGGCTTGAGAAGAAGTAGATCTTTGACAAAAGGAGAAGTGGACCTACGTGTTGGCAATGGCGCAAGAGTTGCTGCTATAGCTGTAGGAACATATTCCTTATCATTACCCAGTGGTTTAATTCTAGAACTTGAAGAGTGTTATTTCGTACCTGCAATAACTAAGAACATTATGTCTATATCTTGTTTGGACAAGAAAAGTTTTTTATTTATAATTAAGGACAAGTGTTGTTCTGTATATTTAAATGAAATGTTCTATTGTAGTGCACACTTGATGAATGGACTCTATGTTCTAGACCTTGAAAACCCAGTCTATAACATAAATACCAAACGATTCAAATCTAATCATTTGAATCAAACGTATCTTTGGCATTGTCGCTTGGGTCACATAAATGAGAGTCGCATAACCCAGCTCCATAAGGATGGATTACTGGACTCATTTGATTTTGAATCATATGAGGTATGTGAATCTTGTCTTTTAGGCAAGATGACCAAGACTCCATTTAGTGGACAAGGCGAACGAGCGACAGATTTGTTAGGCCTCATACATAGTGATGTATGCGGTCCTTTCAAAGTCGCAGCCAGAGGAGGTTATCAGTACTTCATCACATTTACTGATGATTTCAGTAGATATGGATATGTGTATCTTATGAGATACAAATCAGAATCCTTTGAAAAGTTCAAAGAATTCAAGAATGAAGTACAGAACCAACTTGGTAAGAGTATTAAGATGCTTCGATCAGATCGAGGTGGGGAATACCTAAGCCAAGAGTTTAGTGACTATCTAGTTGAGTGTGGGATAAGATCTCAGCTCACTCCTCCTAGAACACCACAGTTGAATGGTATATCCGAGAGGAGAAATCGTACTTTATTAGATATGGTACGATCAATGATAAGTCATACAGAACTTCCTCCTTCCTTCTGGGGATATGCTCTAGAGACCGGCCACACTTAACCGTGTTCCTTCTAAGGCGGTCGTAAAGACACCATATGAGATATGGGTGGGAAGAGTCCCAAGATGTCTTTATGAAGATTTGGGGTTGACGACGTCAAGTATCAGATAAACTAGGCCCCAAATCAGATAGATGCTATTTCGTTGGATATCCCAAGGAAACTAAGGGATATTACTTTTACAACCCCACACAAGGCAAAGTGTTTGTTGCCAGAAATGGTGTTTTTCTAGAAAGGGAATTTATTTCTAGAAAAATAAGTGGGAGTAAAATTGATCTTGAAGAAGTTCAAGATACATAAAATAGCACTGATACCTTAATGGAGAAAGAACAGTCATCACAAGGAGTGGTGATACAACCTGTTCAGGTAGACCAAGCTCTGCGCAGGTCTGATAGGATACGTCATCAACCTGAGAGATATTCTTTTCTCTTGGATGACAACGATGGTATCATGCTTGATGAGCCGACATCCTATCAGGAAGCTGTAATGAGCCCAGATTCTGAGAAATGGCTCGAGGCCATGAGATCCGAAATGGAATCCATGTACACTAACCAAGTTTGGACTTTGGTTGATCCACCTGAAGGGGTCAAACCCATTGGGTGTAAGTGGGTCTTTAGGAGAAAGACTGACATGGAAGGTAATGTGCATACCTATAAAGGGCGATTGGTAGCAAAAGGATTCAAGCAGATTCATGGTATTGACTATGATGAAACCTTTTCTCCAGTTGCGATGCTCAAATCCATTCGGATCATGCTTGCTATTGCAGCTTACTATGACTATAAGATCTGGTAGATGGATGTCAAAACAGCATTTCTTAACGGAAATCTACTCGAGGATGTGTATATGACACAACCTGAGGGTTTTGTCGATCCAAAGGATGCTGGAAAGGTTTGTAAGTTGCATAGGTCCATTTATGGTTTAAAGCAAGCTTCTAGAAGCTGGAATCTTCATTTCGATAATGCGATCAAAACGTTTGGTTTCATTAAGAACGAAGATGAACCTTGTGTCTACAAGAAGGTTAGTGGGAGCTCAATTGTTTTCCTCATATTGTATGTAGATGACATACTGCTCATTGGAAATGATATCCCTATGCTGCAGTCTGTGAAGACTTGTCTTGGGAATTGTTTTTCAATGAAAGACTTAGGTGAAGCAGCCTATATTCTAGGCATCAAGATCTATAGAGATATATCTAAGAGATTGCTTGGCTTGAGTCATAGTACATATGTTGACAACGTGCTTAAGCGTTTTTCCATGCAGAATTCCAAGAAGGGATTTTTGCCAATGTCACATGGTATGAGTCTTTTGAAGACTCAATCTCCCTCTTCTAAGGAGGAGAGAGATCGCATGGATCAGATCCCTTATGCATCAGCTATAGGATCTATCATGTACGCCATGATTTGTACTCGCCCCGATGTCTCGTATGCTTTAAGTTTGACGAGCAGGTGTCAGTCAGATCCCGATGAATGTCACTGGACAGCTGTCAAGAATATTCTTAAGTACTTGCGAAGGACAAAAGAATATTTCTTGATATTTGGAGGCAATGAGGAGCTAGCTGTAAAGGGTTACAGTGATGCGAGCTTCCAAACTAACAAGGATGACTCCAGATCGCAGTCAGGGTATGTATTTTGCTTGAAATGGTGGCGCTGTGAGCTAGAAGAGTTCGAAGTAGGACACAGTTGTAGATTCTACAACAGAAGCTGAGTATATTGCTGCGTCTTGTGCAGCAAAAGAGGTTGTTTGGATCTGAAAGTTCATCACTGAACTTGAGGTGGTTCCTAGCATAGCAGACCCAATAGACCTCTATGTTAGTAATATATGAGAGATGTCCTAAGGCAATCGCCTTATGTATGAACCATTTATATGATAAATGAAGATTCACTATTTGAGTATACATGTTTTATGTATTTGATTGGATCTTAAACTCATTTACTGAATATCCACGATACGATTCACAGCATGAGAGAATTTGTGATTGGATCACAACTAGTGAGTATCTCTACATGTGTAATTGTGATGTATCGGAATTATCCCTAGTCGATGAATTGATGGATTTGGACACCATCAATTCGGAGACTAGCACGAGGTATACTCCTTGGTGTATCCAAGCGGTGATTCTCACCGGGCCGGAGACATAGTGATGTCCGAGTTAATCGTGGATGCTAGTTATGGTAACTAGTTCATTGGAGTGACCAGTAAGACTTCATATGGTTCTCGCATATATAGATATGTCAATGAAGTTCTTACTGTGGCTTAAGTGCGATGTTCCTTTGACTTGCGGTATTCAAGTCATCTTGATCATGGAGACTTATGCTTTGACATCTTAAGCAAACATCTCAGGAGATGTGGACCCGGATGCTTGGGTATAAGTCGAAGTGATCGAAGGTGTTTGAATAGCCTATAAAGGATTTACCACTCCTTGCGAGGAGATGTATACCCATGGCCTCTCGTCGGATTGTTACTAAAGTCTTTGGCCAAAGCATTACATGTTTAGAGTAAAGTACTCTTCGATACATGTGGAATAACTAGAATCCGTAGGACGAGGAAATGATACTTGGGCTAGGTGTGACGTAGTCAGCCTAGTGGGGACTGACACAATAGACCATGTCCTGAACCAAGTGGGTATAAGATGAGTGAAGGGAATGGGGCACGATTCATTCGAGCTGCTGAAGGGTTTCAGAAATAGTTCTGGATCAACCGTTGTTCTTTTCGGTTAATTGGGGATCATGATGTACTACTAGGTGCCACTCATGATCGTTCTATAATTAATGGTTAATTATAGACGACCAACATAAACCGAGAACCTATTTGGTCACACGCACAATGAGTGTAATCCAAAGGATTTAAAACGAGCTTGAGAATTGGATTCTCAGACCGAGAGAAACTAGGTTTGGTTGGACCAAACATAAAGCGAGCATGAAATCGTTTCAGTCGCAATGGAAGCGTGGATGGGCTGCGTCTTATGAAGACGTAATGGATGGACCAAAATGGTTTGGTTCTAATCCAATGGATAAGAATAAACCAAAGGGTTTGGTTTATTTTAAACGAATGAACCAAAAGTTGGTTCGGTTCGTTTTAACTTAAAATAAACCATCATGGTTTGGTTTATTTTAACTTATCTTAATGGAGCGGGTTAATGGGCTTTATGGATATGATCCATTAACCATTAAGAGAATTAGTTCTCTATAAAAGTGGGCTTAAGGGATTGTTAAACCCTAACTAATCCAAACCCTAGCCCCCCCTTGAGTTGCCGCCCACTCCTTGGAGGAGTTAATCGGCGCCAACCCTAAAGCTGTCGCCGCCCAGCTTTGTGCCGCCGTTCAAGACCCTTGCCGGCGTCCAAGCTCCAGCCGGTGAACCTCCGGCGACCCTCCGGTGATCTCCTATAGGTTCGGCATCAAGGTGAGCTTTTTCTCTCCTTGTTTTGGCCGGCGCCTACTCCTCCACCAAGCTGTCCAGTTTTCTGACAGCTTCTCCTTCCGTCCGGAGCGTCGTTTGGACGACGGTTAGTGCTCCGACAGCGGCTAACTTACCGGGGATTTGATCTCCGGTAATCCTCTGAGGTGGAGGACGAAGGATTCGTCAAACGGTTGACGAATACCTCTCCGGAGAAGCGAGTTTTGAGAACTCGTTTTAGGATCCGAATTTGGATTCGGATCGTGATCATCTCTCGATCACGCCGCCTTCAACACGAGGCTAGTAACCCGCACGAAGACGGCTCGTGACTTAGCGTCATCCCGAGGAGCTCGGGCGTGATACGGATAGAGACGATTCTACGAGGATCGCTCCGATTGATGTCGTTTCCGCTACACGCCATACGGAAGGTATAACGTAGTTTAATTTCCTTTATTGCAAATTTAAATTTACGGTTATGTCTACACTTGTTGTAATATGCATGCGTGTGTTGTGTGTGTTGTAATAAATATAGATTTATTATTTTTAATTGCTTCCGCTGTGCTCATGTTTATGAAACATGATCGAACACACACACGCCATGGCCGTAAACCCAACAAAGGGTATCGTGAGCCTGTTGTGTTTCACATAATCGTAAAATGGTTTTGCGATAGTCATAATGTATTTCTGAAGTTTTCTAAATTTTGGAAATTTAGAAGTATTTATGGAAATTTTTCAATTTTGGAAAGTCTAGAAGTATTTATGGAAATCTTCCACTTTTGAAAGTTGAAGTATTTATGGAAATTTATATTTTCCATAAATAAAATATTTGATTAGATTCTGGAAATTTGTTTCCTAATTTAATCATGATTTGATTTGGGAAATCAAATCTTAAAATATTTTATTTCCATAAGTAGTTTTAATGATTTAGGAAATTGGTTTCTAAATAGATTTTCCTTAATCAAATAATTCCATGAATAAAATATGTGATTAGATTTGGAAATTTGTTTCCTAATTTAATTATGATTTGATTTGGAGAATCAAATCTTAAACATATTTTATTTCCATAAATAGTTATGACATATAAGGAAATATATACATGACATAATTGTATGCCATGTAATTGTATTAGATGCATAACATTATGCCATGCGTGTCGTGACATGTAGATGTATGCCATGTATGCCATGCCATGTAGATAATAGTTATTTGCATGCAAAGAGGATGAGACATAAAAACCCTTAATCAATATTAAAGCCTACACCTTCCATTAATATGGTTAGAACCAGAGTTCTGTTTCTTGTTTGGGTTGTTGTACTCTCTCCAAGCCCGGCTCGAACCCGAACATGTTCAAACCATGGAATAGTTTAATACTAATATGGTAAGAGTCAGAGGTCAATCGTTAGCTTTGGTTGTTGGACTATCTCCAAGCTGGGCTAATTGGTTGAATGCGCTCTAACCATATTAAAATTATTTCCCGATTAATGGGTTGGCTTTAACCTGGAGCATCGGCTTGTTGGACTCTCTCCAAGGTCGATGTAAAGGGAGGTGAAGTTGGGTGCTATGCATATGATGCATACTTGTTAATGTGTTAACAACCCGATGTATGTGTGAACATTCAATTAGTTGATAGCACATTGTGATAGTTGCATATACGTGATATGCAATCGGTATAGTTGATACCAACCGTCGTAGTTATGAATGGCTTGTTGGACTCTCTCCAAGGTTGTTCATAACTATGATGGATATCAGCCCATTCAGAGATGGACCTACGATCTCCCGAAGTGATTTTGGGGTTTTTGAAATTCGAAAAATGAATGGGATTTATAAATGTATATTGATGCATTTTAAAATCATCTTTCTCATATATGCTCGTTTTGTATTTCTAAGTTAATATATTGATCATGATGTGTTTGAATTTGCGTTCCATTTTGGATTCAAATAAATTGACTAGGCCGAACTTCTTGGACTGGCTTAGAAACTTGAGAATTGTTCTCAAGGTGAAAAGCTTGTGTATGTCCTTGAAGCGCCTCTTCCTGCTCGTCCTAGTGACGATGCAACTTTGGACCAATTGTTGGCCTATCAGAAACATGTGAGTGATTCTGAACAAATGAGTTGCATCATGCTAGCCACGATGGAACCCAAGCTACGAAAGCAGCATGAGCATATGGATGCTCATATCGTAGTCCTTCATCTTTGTGAGTTGGTTGATGAGCAAGTGAGATTGAAAGGTTCGAAGTCTCAAGCTCCTCTTCACCTCGAGATGCTAGGAGGTTCATCTGTGGTCTTGCTCAAGCTCAATATCTTGAAGACGTGGAGCCTTAGAAGCATGAGTAGGGGGGGTGTTGTTAGTTGATTCCTCGAAGAAAGGTTCTAAGAGGAGTCAAAGGAACAATAGAAGGAAGAAGAAAAAGGCTAAAAGGCGAGAACCGGCTCAAAGGGCACTTGCCATCATTATGGCAAGGAGGGCCATTTGAAGAAAGAAATTGCAAGGTTTATCTTGAGTCCGTGAAGAAGGATAAGGCATCAGATGCCCCATCTTCTTCAGAAATCTTCTTTATTGATTGTCATTCTATTTCCTTAGACACTTGGGTATTGGATCTTGGGTGTGGCTCACATATATGTAATGACATACATGGGCGCTGGACTAGAAGAAGACTTCGTCGAGGGAGAGTCAAATTTACGTGTTGGGAATGGAGCAAAGGTTCTTTGCACTCGCCATCGAACGTATTTGTTGAAACTCCCTGAGGACTTGTCTTAGAATCGACAATTGCTTTTATGTTCCTTCGTTGATAAAGAACATCATTTCTATTTCTTGTTTAAATAGAAATGGTTTCCATTCTGACGCTTAGTAACAATTGTTGTTACATAACTTTGAATGGGGTTCTTTATGGAATTTGGAACTTTAAGCAATGGTGTTTATACGTTGGACGTATCCAGTGAATTTTTCAATATCGAAGCGAGCAAGAAGTGTGCTCGAAAGGATAATCAAATAGACTCCTACTTGGCCATGTCGTCTTGGCCATGTAAGCAAGAAAGCATGTCCGAATTACACCGATGTGGAATTCTGGAATTGTTTGAATTTGATTCATATGATACATGCGAATCATGCTTAAAAGGCAAGATGACTAAGTTACCTTTCTTTGGAAAGGTGAGCAGTGGGAGAGTTACTAGGTCTCATCGATGTATGTGGACCTATGTCAACTCAAGCTTTAGGAGGCTATAGCTACTTCATTACCTTCACCGATGATCACTCACGGTTTGGGTATGTGTTCTTGATGAAACACAAGTCTGAAGCCTTTGAAAGGTTCAAAGAATTCAGAAATGAAGTAGAGAAACAACATGACAAAAGTATTAAAATACTTCGATTGGATCGAGGTGGTGAATACTTAAGTCAAGAGTTTCTTGATTATCTAAGAGACAATGGCATATTGTCTCAAAATGGCATATTGTCTCAATGGACTCCGCCCTATACACCACAGCATAATGGTGTATCTGAGAGGCGTAACCGGACCTTGTTGGACATGGTCAGGTCAATGATGAATCATGCGACTCTTCCCAAGTCCTTTTGGGGCTATGCACTTCAGACATTTGTTTACTTGTTAAGCAGAATGCCTACAGGTAGTCTCAACTACTCCATATGAGATATGGAATGGTAAGAAACCTCATGTATCTTACTTGAAGATATGGGGTTGTCACCTTATGTGAAGCGGTGATGTCGGACAAATTGGATGCTAAGTCGATAAATGTCTATTTATTGGATACCCTAAGGAAACAAGGGGTTACCAATTCTATCATCTGTGGAACAAAGGTGTTTGTTTCAAGGCATCTTTGTGTTTCTAGAGAAAGAGTTTCTCTTGCAAGAAAGCAGTGGGAGTGTCGTCGAGCTTGAGGAGGCTCGAGAGACTCAAATAGACATTGAAAGAGATACAGTGAAGCACAATGGCGAACTCATAGTGATGAGCAATCATTTGGACCTATTGTAACACCACATCTTCGTAGATCTGGTAGAACCAATATTCTGAGAGATATGGATTTCTCGTAAGTGAATCGAGCACGTGTTACTCATTGATGATGAGAGCCTACAGTTATGAAGAAGTCTTGACAAGTTGAGAAAGGGATAAGTGGCTTGGTGCCATGAAGTGAAATGGATTCCATGTATGAAAACCAAGTTTGGAACTTGGTTGACCCACTGAAGGCATAAAGCCTATAGGGTGCAAGTGGGTTTTCAAGAAGAAAACCGACATGGATAGTAATGTGATTACCTATAAGGCTAGATTGGTGGCGAAGGATATCGTCAAAAGCAAGGTGTTGATTATGTGAAACCTATTACTTTGTAGCTATGCTTAAATCCATTCGGATGCTCTGGCCATAGCGGCTCATTATGATTATGAGATATGGCGGATGGATGTGAAAAGCTTTCCTTAATGGAAACTTGCTCGAGGGCGTGTATATGATACGACTGAGGTTTCACATCGGTTGATAAAACCAAGGTATGCAAATTGCGACGATCCATTTATGGATTGAAGCAAGCATCCGAGGCTGGAATATCCGTTTGATGAGACGATCAAAAGTTTGATTTCTCACAAAATCGAGACGAACCTTGTGTGTACAAGAAGGTTAATAGTGGGAGTGCGATCGTATTCCTAGTATTGTATGTCGATGACATACTACTTATAGGAAATGATGTTTCAATCTTACTGATCGATTGAAGGTTTGGTTATCAAGACATTCTCCATGAAAGACACAGGAGAAGCAACCTACATCCTTGGGATTAAGATCTATAGAGATAGATCGAAGCGGTTGCTTGGTCTTCGCGGTCTACGTATATAGGCCGGAGTGCTAAAGAGGTTTAGCATGTCGGAATCCAAGAAAGGTTATCTACCCATCGGGCATGGGGGGAACACCTTTCGAAGTCTATGTCCGCGCACGAAGATGAGAGGATTTGCATGAGTAAGATTCCTATGCATCCATAATAGGATCTATCATGTATGCTATGTTATGTCACGAGGCCCGATGTATCGTATGCTCTCGAGTGTCACGGCGGATACGATCGATCGAGAATGGATCATTGGGTGGTATTAAGGCGATCCTTAAGTACTTGAGAAGAACTAAGGATGTGTTCCTAATATATGGAGAAGGGTACATGGTGATCGTGGGTATACGGATGCGACGATCGAGGGACAAGGATGATTCCATGTCTTGATGCAGGTATGTATTCACCTAGAATGGAGCGCTCAATAAGTTGGAAAGGTTCCAAGCTTGACACTATAGCGGATTACGCCACTAAGGCGAGAATACGTTGCGACTTTGGAAGCGCAAAGGAAGCGGTTTGGATCAAGTAGTTCATCTATGAACTTGATGTGGTCTCATCGATGATCCAAACATGTGTAACGCTATCATCTTATCGGAGAGATCATCGGTAGGAGCGAAATACAAATCGAGAAAATTCCCCTTTGAAAGGAACTTAGCGGATCCTTTGACTAAAGCATTACCTCAAAATAAGTTTGAGGGTCATGTTAGAGCTTATGGTATTGGATCTGTAGCGATTGGCATTAGGCCAAGTGAGTCTGTTAGTAATATATGAGAGATGTCCTAAGGCAATGCCTTATGTATGAACCATTTATATGATAAATGAAGATTCACTATTTGAGTATACATGTTTTATGTATTTGATTGGATCTTAAACTCATTTCTTGAATGTCACGATACGATTCACGGCATGAGAGAATTTGTGATTGGATCACAACTAGTGAGTATCTCTACATGTGTAATTGTGATGTATCGGAATTATCCTAGTCGATGAATTGATGGATTTGGACACCATCGATTACATCGAGACTATAACAGGTATACTCCTTGGTGTATCAAGCGGTGATTCTCCTTGGTGGAGACATAGTGATGTCGGAGTTAATCGTGGATGCTAGTTATGGTAACTAGTTCATTGGAGTGACCGGTAGTAAGACTTCATATGGTTCTCTGCATATATAGATATGTCGATGAAGTTCTTCTTGTGGCTTAAGTGCGATGTTCCTTTGACTTGCGGTATTCAAGTCATCTTGATCATGGAGACTTATGCTTTGACATCTTAAGCAAACATCTCTAAGGAGATGTGGACCGAGATGATTGGGTATAAGTCGAAGTGATCGAAGGTGTTTGAATAGCCTATAAAGATTCACCACTCCTTAGAGAGATGTATACCCATGGCCTCTCGTCGGATTGTACTAAAGTCTCGCCAAAGCATTACATGTTTAGAGTAAGGTACTCTTCGATACATGTGGAGTAACTAGAACAGAGGACGAGGAAATGATACTTGGGCTAGGTGTGACGAGTCACTTAGTGGGGATCGGCACAATAGACCATGTCCCGAACCAAGTGGGTATAAGATGAGTGAAGGGAATGGGGCACTATCATTCGAAGCATCAAGGGTTTCGTAAATAGTTCGATCAACCGCTGATCTTTTCTTGCAATTGGGGATCATGATGTACTACTAGGTGCCACTATGATCGCTCTATAATTAATGGTTAATTATAGACGGCCAACATAAACCGAGAACCTATTTGGTCACACGACAACGAAAATCCAAAGGATTTAAAACGAGCTTGAGAATTGGATTCTCAGACCGAGAGAAACTAGGTTTGGTTGGACCAAACATAAAGCGAGCATGAAATCGTTTCAGTCACAATGGAAGCGTGGATGGGCTGCGTCTTATGTAGACGTAATGGATGGACCAAAATGGTTTGGTTCTAATCCAATGGATAAGAATAAACCAAAGGGTTTGGTTTATTTTAAACGAATGAACCAAAAGTTGGTTCGGTTCGTTTTAACTTAAAATAAACCATCATGGTTTGGTTTATTTTAACTTATCTTAATGGAGTGGGTTAACGGGCTTTATGGATATGATCCATTAACCATTAAGAGAATTAGTTCTCTATAAAAGTGGGCTTAAGGGATTGTTAAACCCTAACTAATCCAAACCCTAGCCCCCCCTTGAGTTGCCGCCCACTCCTTGGAGGAGTTAATCGGCGCCAACCCTAAAGCTGCCGCCGCCCAGCTTTGTGCCGCCGTCCAAGACCCTTGCCGGCGTCCAAGCTCCAGCCGGTGAACCTCCGGCGACCCTCCGGTGATCTCCTATAGGTTCGGCATCAAGGTGAGCTTTTTCTCTCCTTGTTTTGGCCGGCGCCTACTCCTCCACCAAGCTGTCCAGTTTTCTGGACAGCTTCTCCTCCTCTCGTCGGAGCGTCGTTTGGACGACGGTTAGTGCTCCGACAGCGGCTAACATACCGGGGCTTTGATCTCCGGTAATCCTCTGAGGTGGAGGACGAAGGATTCGTCAAACGGTTGACGAATACCTCTCCGGAGAAGCGAGTTTTGAGAACTCGTTTTGGATCCGACTTTGGATTCGGATCGTGATCATCTCTCGATCACGTCGTCTTCAACACGAGGCTAGTAACCCGTACGAAGACGAAGCTCGTGACTTAGCGAAGTCATCCCGAGGAGCTCGGCGTGGATACGGATAGAGACGATTCTTACGAGGATCATTCCGGTTGATGCCGTTCCCGCTACACGTCATACGGAAGGTATAACGTAGTTTAATTTCCTTTTATTGCAAATTTTAATTTATGGCTATGTCTACACTTGTTGTAATAGCATGCGTGTGTTGTGTGTGTTGTAATAAATATAGATTTATTAATTTTAATTGCTTCCGCTGTGCTCATGTTTACGAAACATGATCGAACACACACACGCCGCGGTGCCGGAAACCCAACACTCTATTGTGACAACAATGGGGCTATTGCTCAGGCTAAGAAACCTCGCTCTCATCAAAGGACCAAACACGTACTGCGGCGGTATCACCTCATTCGAGAGATCATCAATAGAGGAGATGTTCATATATGCAGAGTAGACACTGATGCTAACATTGCGAATCCCTTGACCAAGGCTTTGGCACAGAGGAAGCATGATGGTCACACTACGTCACTGGGTCTTAGAGATTACAGTGATTGGTATTAGTGCTAGTGGGAGATTGTTAGTATGAGCCCTTAGTGCCAATTATGAGATGATTGGTGAGGGAGACTTTTGTATTATATTCTTGCATTAATAAAGGCAAAGATTGATTATTATATTTCTTTATGCGTGTGCCAGCTAAATAAATATAATAATGCCCATGAATAGTAGGTTATTATCTACAGTATATCAATTGGTAGAATTGATTATGAGAAGCTGTAGAGAATACTATTCTTAAATATTCTTAGTCGAGTATTGTATTAATAGAAAAGGGCTATATTGATACATCGAGACTAGCATGTAGGTCAATGGATGACTTGATCTCACAAGTCATGGATATGTGATATCACATTGATACATGGGTATATATATATTAGAGACTATATATATATTGAATTGACCCACCATGAGAAAGTATCATGGATCGTTATATGAGTGTCATATACTTTCTCATGTGACTATTGATGTGAATAGTCCTTAGACCTGAAGTCACTACGGTTCCCTACATAAGGAGTTATGTACTTTGGTATCGTCTAATGTCACACCGTAATTGGGTGACTATAACGGCGATCACTGAGTATGTAACGAATTATGCGGAGGGATGTGAGTGATGTAGATGGGATCTATCCCTCCCATATGACGGGAGTGATATCTTTGGCCTCTTGATAGAGTAGGACCACGAAATGCATGGCCATGCTCAAATGAGTCAATATGAGATATTGAGCTCATTTGTTTGAGTGAGTCTACTTGGGGATCAAGAAACATAAAGATTGATAAGAGGGTGACACGGTCTGTGCCTCATTGATCAATCTGAGATATCAAGGATAGAAGGACACTGTCATATGATAATAGTCACGGAAGAGGTTGTCGGATCTCGACATTCTCATCACTTGGGTAGCAATGATGTATTGCTAGATGCCGCTCATTGCTTATGTATCTAAAATGGTTTTGGATACATTGCCAACGTTATGAGAGCCTATAGGGTCACACACAAAGAACATATTATTTTGGAGAGGAAATCATTTTGGTTTGACTAAAATGAATTATTAGTTAATTGGATTAACTAGAATGAGTAAGGCTCATTACTTGGCTAAATTTGAGTTGGACTCAAATTGATTTATGTTGAGTTAGACTCAAGTCAAACCAAGAGAAGAAGGACAAAAATGATTAATCATAATTAATCATGTAATACATGAATTAATCATGTAATACACGAATTAATAAATGGGGTTTTAAATGGGATTTAAAAGCTCATTAATGTGCATTTAATGAGCATTAATTGACTTCCTTTCTTTTACCATGGAGAATAAGGAAGTGCATTTAATGTCTCATTAAGGTGTATTATTGTTTCTTCTTCTTCTTTAACGTTGAGAATGAAAAATGAATCTAATTAATTTTCATTTAGTTCTCAAAAGCCAAGTATAGAGTGAAAAGAGAGACCTTGGCGTGGTTGCTAGCACAACCGAAAGGGTTTACCTCTTCTCTCCAAGGTCGTGTGTGTGTGTGCACCGTAGAGGCGTGGACATTCTGACCACGCTGAGATCCGCAAGTGTTGCTGACTGGAATTCGAAGGACACACTTCAAAGGTAATCTCGATTCCTATAGGATAGAATCGATAATATAAACGAGTATGTGTTTTTTTTTTCGCTTGGATCTCTGGAGGGATCCTAAGTTTTCCGCTGCAAATTTTGTTTATCGCTCGGGATCCCTACATGTGTTTCTTGCTTGCATGGCCAAGATGACAATGCCACATGTAGGAGTCTAATTGATTATCCTTTTGAGCATGCTTGTTGCTCACTTCGATATTGTAAATGTCACTGGATATGTCTAACATATAAATACCATTTCTCATAGTTCCAGTCCCATAAAGTACGCCATTCAAAGTTATATAACAACAATTGTTACTAAACGTCAAATGATAACCATTTCTATTTAAGAAGGAAATAGAAACAATGTTCTTTATTAGAGAAGGAACATAATAGAAATTGTCCAGTTCTAAGACTAGTCCACTAGGGAGCTTCAGCAAATAAGTTCCGATGGTGACCGCAGCAACCTTTGCTCCATTGCCAACTCACAAATTTGACTCCCCTCTGACGAGTCTTCTTCTATTCCTTAGCCCCTGTATGTCATTACATATATGTGAGCACACCCAGTATCCAATACCCAAGTGTCTAAGGAAATAGAATGATAATCAATAATGAAGATACCTGAAGAGGATGGGGCATCAGATGTCTTCTTCGTCTTCACGGACTCAAGATAAATCTTGAAGTTTCTTCGCCAGTAGCCCTCCTTGCCACAATGATGGCAAGTGTCCTTTTGTGCTGGTTCTGCCTTCTTAGCCTTTTTGTTCTTCCCTTTCTTCTATTCCTTTGACTTCCTCTTAGAACCTTTTTTTGAGGAATCAACTAACAGAACCGTCTTCTCCTCATGCTTTACAGAAGGCTCCACAGTCTTCAGCATATTGAGGAGCTCAGGAATAATGGATTCAAGTTTGTTCATCCGGTAGTTCATCACAAATTGTGAGAAACTCTTGGGCAAACAATGCAGAATTAAGTCAATACTTAATTCATAATCCATCACAAACCCAAGGGTAGCCAGTCGCTCGATGCACTCGTTCATCTTTAGCACAAACTGTACTACAGATGAACCTTCTTGCATCTTAGAGGTGAAGAGGAGCCTGGAGACTTCGAACCTTTCGGATCTCGCTTTCTCATCAAACAACTCATGAAGATTGAAGACTATGGTATTAGCATCCATATGCTCATGCTGCTTTTGCAGCTCGGGTACCATCGCGGCTAGCATGATGCAACTCATCAGTTCAGAATCAGCCATATGTTTATGATAGGCCAACAATTGGTCTGGAGTTGCATCGTCCTTAGGATGGTTGGGAAGAGGCTCTTCGAGAACATACGCAAGCTTTTCTACCTTGATAACAATTCTCAAGTTTCTAAGCCAGTCCAAGAAGTTAGACCCAGTCAATTTGTTTGAATCCAAAATAGTGCGCAAATTCAAAGACGTCATGATCAATCGATTAACCTAGAAATACAAAATCAAGCATATATGAGAAAGATAGAAAAATGCATCAACATACATTTACAAATCCCATTCATTTTTCGAATTTAAAAACCCCAAAATAACTTTGGGAGATCGTAGGTCCATCTTCGAATGGGCTGATATCCAACATAGATATGAACAACCTTGGAGAGAGTCCAACAAACCATTCATAGCTACAATGGTAGGTATCAAGTATACCGATTGCATATCACATATATGCAACTATCACAATGTACTATCAACTAATTGAATGTTCACACATACATTAGGTTGTTAACTCATTAACAAGTATGCATCATATGCATAGCACCCAACTTCACCTCCCTTCACATCGACCTTGGAGAGAGTCCAACAAGTCGATGCTCCAAGTTAAAGCCAACCCATTAATCGAGAAATAGTTTTAATATGGTTAGAGCGCATTCAACCAATTAGCCCGGCTTGGAGAGAGTCCAACAACCAAAGCTAACGATTGACCTCTGACTCTTACCATATTAGTATTAAACTATTCCATGGTTTGAACATGTTCGGGTTCGAGCCGGGCTTGGAGAGAGTCCAACAACCCAAACAAGAAATAGAACTCTGGTTCTAACCATCTTAATGGAAGGTGTAGGCTTTAATATTGTGTAAAGGTTTTTAATGTCTCATCCTCTTTGCATGCAAATAACTATTATCTACATGGTATGACATACATTACATACATCTACATGTCACGACACGCATGACATAATGATATGCATCTAATGCAATTACATGACATACAATTATGACATGTAATTATTTCCTTATATGTCATAACTATTTATGGAAATAAAATATGTTTGAGATTTGATTCCCCAAATCAAATCATGATTAAATTAGGAAACAAATTTCCAAATCTAATCACATATTTTATTTATAGAAAGTCATAATTAAGGAAAGTCAAATTTAATTTAGGAAATAAATTTCCTAAATTGTCAAAACTATTTATGGAAATAAAATATGTTTTAGATTTAATTCCCCAAATCAAATCATGACTAAATTAGGATACAAATTTCCAAATTTAATTATATATTTTATTTATGGAAAGTGTTAATTTCCATAAATACTTCTAAACTTTCCAAAAGTAGAAGATTTCCAGAAATACTTCTAAACTTTTCAAAATTAGAAAATTTCCATAAATACTTCTAAACTTTCTAAAATTAGAAAATTTCCATAAATACAATTATGACTATCGCAAAATAATTTTACGATTATGTCGAAACACAACTTGGGCTCTGATACCACTGTTGGGCTTCCGGCATCGCGACGAGTATGTGTTCAAACATGTTTCGTAAACATATACACAGCGGAAGAATTAAAAAGAAATAAATCTAATTTATAACAACACATACATCACACGCATGCATAGTACAACATGTGTAGACAAAATCATAGTTTCAAATTTTGCAATAAAAGGAAATTATACTAGATATACCTGACATATCACGTGAAGTGGGAATGACATCAACTGGAGTGACTCTTGCTAAAATCGCCTCTATCCGTATCCACGCCGAGTATCATCGAGATGGCTTCACAAAGCCATGAGCCTCGTCTTCG
Organism: Wurfbainia villosa; assembly: GCA_025175895.1. Lineage (NCBI taxonomy): Eukaryota > Viridiplantae > Streptophyta > Magnoliopsida > Zingiberales > Zingiberaceae > Wurfbainia > Wurfbainia villosa. The sequence continues at coordinate 3,733,386 of CM046003.1, forward strand.
TAGGAGTCACTAGCCTCGTGTCGAAGACGATGTGATCGAGAGAAGATCACAATCCGAATCAAAATTTGGATTCAAAAATGAGTCCCCAAAACTCGCTTCTCCGGAGAGGTATTCGTCAACCGATTGATGAATCCTTAGTCCTCCACCTATGAGGATTATCGGAGGTCGAATCCCCGGCAAGGTAGCCGCTGTCGGAGCTCCAAACGATGCTCCGACACACAAGGAGACAAGCTGTCTAGAAAACTAGACAGCTTGGTGGAGGAGTTGCGCCGGCCAAAGAGGATGGCCGGCCAACCCTTGGTCGTCGGAACCAAGGTGAGTCGTCGGAGGGTCACCGGAGGATGGCCGGCAGCAGCTTGGATGCCGACAGCAGGGTGGACGGTGACACAAGGTGGCTGGGCGGAGACAAGGAGAAGAGAGGGAGAGGAGAAGAAGATTATTTCCCAAAATGAAACTTAGGGCTCTCCAAAAACCTAACTGCGTTTTTATAGAGTCCGTGTTTCTTAACCATTAACAAAACTTCTCCTTAGAGTTATTTGTTCATAACCAAAACCCGTTAACCCGCTACAATAACTTAAGTTAAAATAAACCGAACCAAGTTGGTCTATTTTAAGTTAAAACGAACCGAACCAACTTTGGTTCATTCATTTAAAACAAACCAAACCCCTTTGGTTTATTCTCCACCATTAGATTAGAACCGAACCAATTTGGTTCATCCATCATGTCTTCATAAGAATCGGTTCATCCATGCTTCTATTGTGACTGACACAATTTCATACTCGCTCCTTGTTTGGTCCAACCAAACCTAGTTTCTCTCGATAAGATAATATCATTCTCAAGCTCGTTTTAAATCCTTCGGATTACGCTCATTGTGCGTGTGACCAAATAGGTTCCCGATTTATGTTAGTCGTCTATAATTAACCATTAATTATAGAACGATCATGAGTGGCACCTAGTAGTACATCATGATCCTCAATTAACCGAAAAATCAACGGTTGATTCCAGAACCATTTCTGAAACCCTTAAGCAGCTACATTGAATCGTGTCTCGTTCCCTTCACTCATCTTATACCTACTTGGTTCAGGACATGGTCTATATTATCAGTCCCCACTAGGCTGACTACATCACACCTAGTCCAAGTATCATTTCCTCGTCCTATGGATTCTAGTTACTGCACATGTATCCAAGAATACCTTACTCTAAAAATGTAATGTTTTGGCCAAAGACTTTAGTAACTATCCGACGAAAGACTATGAGTATACATCTCCTCACAAGGGGTGGTGAATCCTTTATAGGCTATTCAAACCCCTTCGACCACTTCGACTTATACCCAATCATCCCGGGTCCACATCTCCTCAGAGAAGCTTGCTTAAGATTTCAAAGCATACGTCTTCATGACCAAGATGACTTGAATACCACAAGTCAAAGGAACATCGCACTTAAGCTGCAGTAAGAACTTCATTGACATATCCATATATGCAGAGAACCATATGAAGTCTTATAGCTGGTCACTCCAATGAACTAGTTACCATAACTAGCATCCACGATTATCTCAGGACATCACAATGTCTCCAGCCAGTGAGAATCAACTGCTTGGTTACACCAAAGAGTATACCTCGTGCTAGTCTCGACAGAATTGATTGTGTCCAAATCCATCAATTCATCGACTAAGGATAATTCCAATACATCACAATTACACATGTAGAGATACTAGTTGTGATCCAATCACAAATTCTCTCATGCTGTGAATCGTATTATGGAAATTCAGTAAATGAGTTTAAGATCTAATCAAATACATGAAAACATATATACTCAAATAGTAAATCTTCATTTTTCATATAAATGGTACAATCATAAGGTGATTGCCTTAGGACACCTATCATATATAACTAACAACATATTCCTTATCTTTGCCCACTGGGCTTATCTTAGATCTAGTGGACTGTTGTTATGTGCCTGCCTTGACAAAAAATATTATCTCCGTTTCTTGTTTATACAAGAAAGGTTTCTCACTTGTAATAAAAGACAAGTGTTGTTCCATTTATTTACATGATATATTTTTTTGTAGTCCACACCTTGTGAATGGTCTCTATCTTCTAGATCTTGAAACCCCAGTCTATAACATAAATACCAAATGATTAAAATCTAATGATCTGAACCAAACATATCTCTGGCATTATCGCCTGGGTCACGTAAATGAGAGTCGCATATCCCAACTCCATAAGGATGGATTACTGGACTCATTTTATTTTGAATTATTTGAGACATGCGAATCTTGTCTTCTATGCAAGATGACCAAGACTCCATTTAGTGGACATGGTGAACGAGCTACTGATTTGTTAAAACTTATACATACCGATGTATGTGGGCCTTTCAATGTAGCAGCTAGAGGAGGCTATCAGTACTTCATTACTTTTACTGATGATTTCAGTAGATATGGATATGTGTATCTTATGAGACATAAATCTGAATCCTTTGAAAAGTTTAAAGAATTCAAGAATGAAGTACAAAACCAACTTGGTAAGAGTATTAAAGTGCTTCGATCAGATCGAGGTGGGGAATACTTAGCCAAGCTTTTCGTGACTATCTCATTGAGTTTGGGATTATATCTCAACTCACTCCGCTGGAACACCACAGTGGAATGGTGTATCAGAAAGGAGAAATCGTACATTATTAGATATGGTATGATCAATTATGAGTCACACAAATCTTCCTTCTTTCTTCTGAGAATACGCTTTAGAGACGACTGCTTTCACACATAACTGCGTCCCATCTAAGGCAGTCATAAAGACACCATATATGATATGGACTGGGAAGAGTTTCAAGATGTCTTTTATGAAGATTTGGAGTTGTGAGGCTTATGTTCGACGTCAAGTCTCCGACAAACTAGGCCCCAAATTAGACAAGTGCTACTTTGTAGGATATCCTAAGGAAACAAAAGGATATTACTTCTACAATCCCACACAAGGCAAAGTGTTTGTTGCTAGAAATGGAGTATTTCTAGAAAGAGAGTTCATCTCTAGAAGAACTAGTGGGAGTAAAATACATCTTGAAGAAATTCAAGATCAAGATAGCACTGAGATGGAAATTGAACAGGAACCACAAAGTGTTGTGGATGATGAGATTGTTGCATAAGAAGTTGTAGAGCAACAACCTATTCAAGTAGACCAACCTCTTCACAGGTTTGATAGGATACGTCGTCAGCCTGAGAGATTTTCATTTCTCTTGTCTGACAATGATGACGTTATGCTTGTTGAGTTGAACGAGCCTATATCCTATCAGGAAGCTATGATGAGCCTAGATTCTGAGAAATGGATAGAGGCCATGAGATCCAAAATGGAATCCATATACACTAATCAAGTATGGACTTTGGTTGATCCACCTGAAGGAGTCAAATCTATTGGGTGTAAGTGGGTCTTTAAGAGAAAGATTGACATAGATGGTCTTATGCATACCTATAAAGGGTGATTGGTAACTAAAGGTTTCAAACAGATTCATGGTATTGACTATGATGAAAAATTTTCACAAATTGCGATGCTTAGGTTCATTCGGATCATGCTTGCTATTGCAGCTTACCACGATTATGAGATCTGGCAAATGGATGTCAAAACTGCATTTCTAAATGGAAACCTCCTCGAGGATGTGTACATGACACAACCTGAGGGTTTTGTAGATTCAAAGCATGCTGGTAAGGTATGCAAGCTGTAAAGGTCCATTTATGGTTTAAAGCAAGCATCTAGAAGCTGGAATCTTCGATTTGATGATGTGATCAAACAGTTTGGTTTCATCAAGAATGAAGATGAACCCTATGTCTACAAGAAGGTTAGTGGGAGCATAGTTATCTTTCTTATCTTGTATGTTGATGACATACTTCTCATGGGAAATGACATCCCTATGCTGCAGTCTGTGAAGACTTGGCTTGGGAATTATTTCTCAATAAAAGACTTAGGTGAAGCAGCCTACATTTTAGGCATTAAGATCTATAGAGATAGATCTAAGAGATTATTTGGCCTAAGTCAGAGTGCATACATTGACAAGGTGCTTAAACGTTTGTCCATGTAGAACTCCAAGAAGGGATTTCTACCAATGTCACATGGTGTGAGCCTTTCGAAGGCTCAATGCCCTTCTTCTAAGGAAGAAAGGGAACGCATGGATCAGATCCCTTACGCATCTGCTATAGGGTCTATTATGTGCGCCATGCTATGCACTTATCCTGATATCTCGTATGCTTTAAGCATGATGAGTAGGTACTAGTCAGATCCAGGTGATGGTCACTGGATAGCCGCCAAGAATATTCTTAAGTACTTGAGAAGAACTAAAGAATATTTCTTGATATTTGGAGGCAATGAGGAGCTCGCTGTAAAGGGTTACAACGATGCTAGCTTCCAAATGGACAAGGACGATTACAGATCATAGTCAGGGTATATCTTTTGTTTAAATGGTGGTGCTGTGAGCTGAAAGAGTTCAAAGTAAGACACAATCACGGATTCTACTATAGAGGCCGAGTATATTGCTTCTTCTGATGCGGCAAAGGAGGCTGTTTGGATCAGGAAGTTTGTTTCTGAGCTTGGTGTAGTTTCTAGCATCGTAAGCCCTATAGAGCTTTATTGTGACAATAACGGGGCTATAGCACAGGCTAAGGAACCTCGTTCTCACCAGCGTTCCAAACATATACTACGGCGGTATCACCTCATTCGAGAGATCATCGATAGAGGAGATGTGCGGATATGCAGAGTAGATACTGATGCTAACATTGCGGATCCCTTGACCAAGGCTTTGCACAGAGAAAGCATGATGGTCACACTAGGTCACTGGGTCTTAGAGATTACAGTGATTGACACTAGTACTAGTGGGAGATTGTTAGTGTTAGCCCTTAGTGTCAATCATGAGATGATTGATTAGGGATCATATGTATCATATTTCATTAATAACAGGTAAAGATTGATTATTATATTTACTTTATGCGTGTGCCAGCCAAATAAATATAATAATGCCCTTGAATAGTAGGTTCTAATCTATAGTATATCAATTGGTAGAATTGATTATGAGAAGCTGTAGAGAACACTATACTTAAACATTCCTAGTCAAGTATTGTATTAATAGACAAAGGGATATATTGATACATTGAGACAAGCATGTAGGTCAATGGATGACTTGTTCTCACAAGTCATTGATATGTGATATCACATTGACACATGAGTATATATATTGGAGAATATATGTACTGAATTGATCCACCATGAGAAAGTGTCATGGATCGTTATATGAGTGTCATATACTTTCTTATGTGACTATTAGTATGAATTGTCCTTAGACCTAAAGTCACTATGGTTCCCTACATAAGAAGTTATGTACTTTGGTATCGTCTAACGTCACCCGTAACAGGGTACACTATAACGACGATTGCTAGGTATGTAACGAATTATGTGGAGGGATGTGAGTGATGTAGATGAGATATATTCTTCCCATATGACGGGAGTGATATCTTTGGCCTCTTGATAGAGTATGACCACGAAATGCATGACCATGCTCAAATGAATCAATATGAGATATTGAGCTCATTTGTTTGAGTGAGTCTACTTGGGGATCAAGAAACATAAAGATCGATAAGGGGATGACACGGTCTATGCCTCATTGATTGATCTAAGATATCAAGGATAGAAGGACACCGTCATACATGATAATAGTCATGAAAAAGTTGTCGGATCTCGACTTTCTTGTAGCTTGGGTAGAAATGATATATTGCTAGATGATGCTCATTGCTTATGTATCTAAAATGGTTTTAGATACATTATCAACGCTATGAGAACCTATAAGGTCACACACAAAGAACATATTTTGGAGAAGTGTTCATCTTAGTTTGACTAAATGAATCATTAGTTAATTGAATGGAGTAGAATGAGTTAGACTCATTGCTTGGCCAAACTTGAGTTGGACTCAAATTGGTTTAACTTGAGTTAGACTCAAGTAAAATCAATTGAAGAAGGTAAGCATAATTAATAATGATTAATCATGTATACAAATGGAAGTTTTTGCATGCAAATGGATTAATGCATGAAATGAGATTTAAAGCTTAATGTTGCATGCAAAGGCATTAATGTATGAAATGAGACATATTCCCAAACGTTGCATGCAAAATAGATTATTGCTTGCAAATTGGATTATTGCATTAAAATTGCATGAAATGTGATTTCACATGCAATTGAAATTTGAGAAACCACCCTAAACGTTGCATGCAAAAGAGGGGTTAATGCAAAAGAATTAATCCACGAAGTGGGGTTTCATCCTCAAACGTTGCATGCATGAATGGGGTTAATGCATGAATTGGAATTTAATATATGTGAAATGGGATTTAAGCTCTCTTGAATGTGAGTGGAAAGGGGGTGAATCCTTTTGTCGTGTGTGCATCCCTAATTCTATTTTCCCCTTCTTCTTGGCCAAGTAATAGAGTGGAGAGCCTTAGTGTGGTTGCTAGCACAACCAAAGGTGTTATCTCCATCTCCAAGATACGGTTCGTGTGGATACCTTAGAGATACGATTGTCCTTACAGTATTGAGATCCGATTGCGTTTGGATTAGCGGGATTGCGAAGGGCTCATATCGAAGGTATATTTCTTCTTCTAGATAAGATCTAGATTAAAGAAAATAACTTATATGTTTTTGCATGAATCTCTGGAGAGATCCAGTTTATTTTTATTTCTGCTGCGGTTGTGCGAAGTATTTCGCCCGCGATATTGTGAATGTCATGATCTGGATTTCCCTACAACTTGTGCCGCCGCCCAAGCTTGCTGCAGCTCCTCCACCTTGCTGCCGACCACCCACCAGCCACCGGCAATCCTCGGCCCACCCTCAGCCACCGGCCAACCACCTTTGGCTGTCGGTGACAAAGGAGCAGCCGACCAAGCTTTGGTCGACCATCTCTTCCACCTAAACAAGCTGTCCAGTTTTGGATAGTTTGTTCTCCTCTTTGTGGAGAGATCGTTTGGTCGATGTTTTGTGCTCCGACAATGACCTACTTTCCGGGGATTTGATCTCCGGCAATCCTCATAGGTGGAGGGTTAAGGTTTCGTCAATTGGTTGACGAAAACCACTTCCGAGAAGTGAGTTCATGGAACTCGGTTTTTGGATCCGAATTTGATTCAGATCGTGATCATCTCTCGATCACAACGTCTTCAAATCGAGACTAGTATCTCGTGAGAAGACGGGGCTTGTGGCTTTGTGAAGCTATCCCGACTATACTCGGCATTGATACGGATAGAGGCGAGACTTGCAAGTGTCACTCGGTTGATGTCATTCCCGCTACATATGATCCGTCAGGTATACCTAGTATAAGTTTCCTTTTATTGTAAAATTTGAAATGTCGATTATGTCTAGACATGTTGTATCCTAGCATGCGTGTGGTGTGTGTATTGTAATAAATAGTTTATTACTAGTTTTTGCTTCCGCTGTGTGCATGTCTACGAAATGTGTTCGAACACAACACCCACGTCGGTGCCATATCCAACAGTGGTATCAGAGCCCGATTGTGTTCCAACATAATCATAAAATTATTTTACGATAGTCTTAATTGTATTTTTAGAAATTTTCTACTTTTAGAAAGTTTAGAAGTAATTATGGAAATTTTAATTAGTAAAGAAATTCAAATTGGAAATTTTCTAATGTGATTAGGAAATTACAATTTAGTAAATTTATTTCCTAAATTAAATTTGAATTTCCTTAATTAATATTTTCCATAAATAAAATATGTGATTAGATTTGGAAATTTATTTCCTAATTTAATCGAGATTTGATTTGAGAAATCAAATCTCAAACATATTTTATTTCCAAAATAGTCATGACAAATAAGGAAACTATTTGTATATGTCATAATTGTATGTCATGTAATTGCATTAGATGCATATCATTATGTCATGCGTGTCGTGACATGTAGATGTATGTCACATGTGCCATGTCATGTAGATAATAGTTATTTGCATGAAAAAGAAGATGAGACTTTAAAACCCTTACACAATATTAAAGCCTACACCTTCCATTAATATGGTTATAACCAGAGTTTCGTTTCTTGTTTGGGTTGTTGGACTCTCTCCATGCCCGGCTCGAACCTGGACATGTTCAAACCATTGAATAGTTTAATACTAATATGGTAAGAGTCAGAGGTCAATCATTAGCTTGGGTTGCTGGACTCTCTCCAAGCTTGGCTAATTGGTTGAATGTACTCTAACCATATTAAAACTATTTTGCGATTAATGGGTCAGCTTTAACTTGGAGCATCAGTTTGTTGGACTCTCTCTAAGGTCGGTGTGAAGGGAGGTGAAGTTGGGTGTCATGCATATGATGCATACTTGTTAATGTGTTAACAACCCAATGTATGTGTAAACATTTAATTAGTTGATAGCACATTGTGATAGTTGCATATATGTGATATGCAATTGGAATACTTGATACCTACCATCGTAGCTAAGAATGACTTGTTGGACTCTCTCCAAGGTTGTCCTTACCTATGTTGGATATCATCCCATTCGGAGATGGACCTACGATCTCCCAAATTGATTTTAGGGGTTTTTGAATTCGAAAAAATGAATGGGAACTAATAAATGTATGTTGCTGCATTTTAAAATCATCTTTCTCATATATGCTCGATTTGTATGTCTAGTTTAATCACTTGATCATGACGTCTTTGAATTTGCGCTCTATTTTGGATTCAAATAAATTGACTGAGCCTAACTTCTTGGATTAACTTAGAAACTTGAAAACTATTCTCAAGGCTGAAAAGCTTGAGTATGTCCTCGAAGCGCCTCTTCTCGCCCGTCCTAGTGATGACGCAACTCCGGACCATTGTTGGCCCATCAGAAATATGTGAGTGATTCTGAACTAGTGAGTTGCATCATGCTAGCCGTAATGATACTCGAGCTATGGAAGCAGCATGAGCAGATGGATACTCATACCATAGTTTTTCATCTTTATGAGTTGTTTGATGAGCAAGTGAGATCCGAAAGATTCGAAGTCTCTAAGCTCCTCTTCACCTCTGAGATGCAAGAAGGTTCATCTATGGTACTGCTCAACATGTTGAAGACTGTGGAGCCTTCTATGAAGCATGAGCAGGGGACGGTACTGTTAGTTGATTCCTCGAAGAAAGGTTCTAAGAGGAAGTCAAAGGAACAGCAGAAGGGGAAGAAGAAAAGGGCTAAAAAGGCAGAACTAGCTCAAAAGGGCACTTGCCATCATTGCAGCAAGGAGGGTCATTGGAGAAGAAATTGCAAGATTTATCTTGAGTCTGTGAAGAAGAATAAAGCATCCGATGCCCCATCTTCTTCAGATATCTTTGTTATTGATTATCATTCTATTTCCTTAGATACTTGGGTATTGGATACGGGGTGTGGTTCACATATATGTAATAACATACATGGGCTAAGAAATAGAAGAAGACTCATCAAGGGAGAGTCAAATTTATGTGTTGGGAATGGAGCAAAGGTTGCTGCACTCGCCATCGGAATGTATTTGTTGAAACTCCCTATAGGACTTATCTTAGAACTGGACAATTGCTTTTATGTTCCTTCGTTGATAAAGAACATCATTTCTATTTTTTGTTTAAATAGAAATGGGTACCATTTAATTTTTAGTAATAATTGTTGTTATATAACTTTGAATGACGTTCTTTATGGGACTGGAATTTTAAGCAATGATATTTATACATTGAACGTATCCAGTGACATTTTCAATATCGAAGTGAGCAACAAGTGTGCTCGAAAAGATAATCAATTAGACTTCTACATGTGGCATTGTCATCTTGGCCATGTGAGCAAGAAATGCATGTCTGAATTACACCGATGTGGAATTCTGGAATCGTTTGAATTAGATTCATACGATACATGCGAATCATGCTTAAAGAGCAAGATGACCAAGTTACCTTTTACTGGAAAAGGTGAACCGGTGAGAGAGTTGCTTGGTCTAATACATATTGATGTATGCGGACCTATGTCAACTCAAGCTCTAGGAGGCTATAACTACTTCATTACCTTCACCGATGATCACTCATGGTTTGGATATGTGTTCTTGATGAAATACAAGTTTGAAGCCTTTGAAAAGTTCAAAGAATTCAGAAATAAAGTAGAGAAACAACTTGGCAAGAGTATTAAAATACTTCCATCAGATCGAGGTGGTGAATACTTGAGCCAAGAGTTTTTAGATTATCTGAGGGACAATGGTATATTATCTCAATGGACTCAGTCGTATACACCACAACTTAATGGTGTATCTGAGAGGCGAAATCGGACCTTGTTGGACATGGTCAGGTCGATGATGAATCATGCAAATCTTCCCAAGTCCTTTTGGGACTATGCACTTCAGACAGCTATTTACTTGCTAAATAGAGTCTTGACCAAGGTAGTCTCTACTACTCCATATGAGATATGTGCTAGTAAGAAACCTCATTTATCTTACTTGAAGATTTAGGGTTTTCCTGCTTATGTGAAGCGGACTGTATCAGATAAACTGGATGCTAAGTCTGATAAATGTCTATTTATTGGATACCCTAAGGAAACGAGGGGTCACCAATTCTATCATCCTGTGGAACAAAAGGTGTTTGTTTCAAGGCATGCTATGTTTCTGGAGAAAGAGTTTCTCTTGCAAGAAAATAGTGGGAGTGACATTGAACTTGAGGAGGTTCAAGAGACTCTAATAGACATTGAAGAGATACCTGGTCAAGCACCTCAACCGATAACTCATAGTGATGAGATATCAGCTGAACCTATTGTGACACCACATCTTCGTAGATCTAGTAGAACATGCAACATTCCTGATGTTGGGAGTATGGGGAATACAATCAAAGTCCCACATTGGTAAGACATGGAAAAGATCATGTGCTTATAAGATAAAAAAATATCTCTATTGTCATGAGACCTTTTGGGTAGAGTCCAAAAATAAAACCATGAGGGCTTAGGCCCAAAGTGGACAATATCATGTTATTATGGAGATATGTGAATCTTATAGGCACTAACAATTGGTATCAGAGCCATGGTCCATGTCCAGCCATGAACTCGAACAAAGGAAGTTGAGTTCCCATGTCCGGATCAAGAGAACCAGAACTAGCGGGAAGTCGGTTGGGTGGAAGGATGAACAAGCTGGCGGGAAGTCGATTGGGCGGAAGGTGGACAAGCTGGCGAGAAATCAAGCTGGGTCAAGAGGACTAGACAGTTAGCAGGAAGTCCTAGTGGGTTGAATATCGGACATCAAGCAGAGAATGTCCTTCGAGGAGGGATAGGCTTGAGGGGGGGCTCAATGTGGTCCTTCGTTTGCGGGGGGGGGGGGATTGTTGGGAGTATGGGGAATACAATCAAAGTCCCACATTGGTAAGACATGAAAAAGATCATGTGCTTATAAGATAAAAATATATCTCCATTGACATGAGGCCTTTTGGGTAGAGTCCAAAAACAAAACCATGAGGGCTTAGACCCAAAGTGGACAATATCATGCTATTGTGGAGATATGTGAATCTTATAGGCACTAACACCCGAGAGATATGGATTTCTCGTAAGTGAATCGAATGATGTGTTATTCATTAACAATGAAGAGCCTACTAGTTATGAAGAAGTTCTAAAAAGTTTAGAAAGGGACAAATGGCTTGAATCTATAAAGTCGGAAATGGATTCAATGTATGAAAATCCATTCGGATGCTCCTGTCCATAACAGCTCATTATGATTATGAGATATGGCAAATGGATGTGAAAACATCTTTCCTTAATGGAAACCTGCTCGAGGACGTGTATATGATACAGCCTGAGAGTTTCACATCGGTTGATAAAACCAAGGTATGCAAATTACGACGGTCCATATATGGATTGAAGCAAGCATCCAGGAGCTGGAATATCCGTTTTGATGAGACAATCAAAAAATTTGATTTCTCACAAAATCCAGACGAACCTTGTGTGTACAAGAAGGTTAGTGGGAGTGCAGTCGTGTTCCTAGTATTGTATGTCGATGACATATTACTTATAGCAGACGATGTTTCAATCTTACAGTCAGTTAAGATTTGGTTATCCAAGACATTCTCCATGAAAGACCTGGGAGAAGCAACCTACATCCTCGGGATTAAGATCTATAGAGATAGATCGAAACGGTTGCTTGGTCTTTCGCAGTCTACATATATAGACCAAGTGCCAAAGAGGTTTAGCATGTTGGAATCCAAGAAAGATTTCCTACCCATCAGGCATGGGATACACCTTTCGAAGTCTATGTGTCCATGCACAGAAGACGAGAGGATTTGCATGAGTAAGATTCCCTATGCATCCGCAATAGGATCTATCATGTATGCTATGTTATGTACAAGGCCCGATGTATCATATGCTTTGAGTGTCACGAGCATATATCAGTCAGATCCAAGAATGGATCATTGGGCGATTGTTAAGATAATCCTTAAGTACTTAAGAAGAATTAAGGATGTGTTCCTAATATATGGAGAGGGTGATATGGTAATACGCGAGTATACGGATGGCAGCTTTCAGATAGACAGGGATGATTCCAGGTCTCAGTCTGGGTACATATTCACCTTGAATGGAGGCACAATAAGTTGGAAAAGTTTTAAACAAGACACTATAGCAGATTCTGCCACTGAGGCAGAATACATTGCAGCTTCGAAAGCAGCAAAGGAAGCGGTTTGGATTAATAAGTTCATCTCAGAACTTGATGTGGTCTCATCAATGATCCAAACATGTGCTTCGCTACTATCATCTGATCAGAGAGATCATCAGTAGGAAGGAAATACAAATCGAGAAGATTCCCATTGAAAGGAACATAGCAGACCCTTTAACTAAGGCCTTACCTCAAAGTAAGTTTGAGGACCTTGTTAGAGCTTATGGTATCGGGTACCGTGGCGATTGATATTAGGCCAAGTGGGAGTTTGTTTGCAATATATGAGAGGTGTCCTAAGGTAATCGCCTTATGGTTGTACCATTTATTTGATAAATGAAGATTCACTATTTGAGTATACATGTTTTCATGTATTTGATTGGATCTCAAACTCATTTACTGAATATCTGCAATACAATTCACAGCATGCATGAGACAATTTGTGATTGGATCACAACTAGTGAGTATCACTACATGTGTAATTGTGATGTATTGGAATTATCCCTAGTCGTGAATTGATGCATTCGAACGCCATCAATTCTGTTGAGACTAGCACGAGGTGTACTCTTTGGTTTATCCAAGAAGCTGTTTCTCACTGACTGGAGTCATTGAGATGTCCGGAGTTGATCGTGGATGCTAGTTATGGTAACTAGTTTATTAGAGTGACTAGCTGTAAGACTTCATATGATTCTCTACATATACAGATATGTCAATGAAGTCTTTATTTCAGCTTAAGTGCGATATTCCTTCGAATTGAGGTATTCAAGTCGTCTTCGTCACGGAGACTTATGCTTTGACATCTTAAGCAAACATCTCCGAGGAGATGTGGACCCGGGATAATTGGGCATAAGTCAAAGTGCCCAAAGGTGTTTGAATAGCCAACAGAGGATTCACCACTCCTTGCGAGGAGATATATACCCTATGGCCTCTCGTTGGATTGTTACTAAAGTCTTTGGCCAAAGCATTACATGTTTAGAGTATGGTACTCTTGGATACATGTGCAGTAAATAGAATCTGCAGGACGAGAAAGTAAATACTTGGGCTAGGTGTGACGTAGTCAGCCTTGTGGGGACTGACACAATAGACCATGTCCTGAACCAAGTGGGTATAAGATGAGTGAAGGGAATGAGACACAATTCATTGTAGCTGCTGAAGGGTTTTAGAAATGGTTCTGGGATCAACCGTTGATTTTTTGATTAATTAAGAATCATGATATACTACTAGGTGTCACTCATGATCATTTTATAATTAATGGTTAATTATAGATGACTAACATAAACCAGCAACCTATTTGGTCACACGCACAACGAGCGTAATCCGAAGGATTTAAAACGAGCTTGAGTATAGGATTCTCAAATTGAGAGAGACTTGGTTTGGTCGGACCAAACAAAGAGCGAGGATGAAATTGTTTCAGTTGCATCGGAAGCATGGATGGGTCGAGTCTTATCAAGACATGATGGATGAATCAAATCAGTTTGGTTCTAATTTAATGGTGGAAAATAAACCAAAGTAGTTTGGTTTGTTTTAAACGAATGAACCAAAGTTGGTTCGGTTCATTTTAATTTAAAATAGACCAACGCGGTTTGGTTTATTTTAACTTAAGTCATTGGAGTGAGTTAACGGGTTTTGGATATGAACCAATAACCGTTAGGAGAATATGTTCTCTATAAAAATATGGCTTAAGGGTTTTGTGAAACCCTAATCATCAATCAAGAGTTGCCGCCCAACCCTAGGAGAGGAGTCCTTGCTCTTGCCGCCCAAGGTGGTTGCTGCCCACCCTTGTGCCACCGCCCAAGCTTGCTGCAGCTCCTCCACCTTGCCGCCGGGCACCCATTAGCCGTCGGCAATCCTCAGGCTACCCTCAGCCTTCGGCCAACCACCTTTGGTCACCAGCGACAAAGGAGCAGTCGGCCAAGCTTTGGTCGACCATCTCTTCCACCTAAACAAGCTATCCAGTTTTGTACAGCTTGTTCTCCTCTCTATGGAGAGGTCATTTGGTCGATGTTTTGTGCTCCAACAACGACCTACTTGCCGAGGATTGGATCTCCGGCAATCCTCATAGGTGGAGGGTTAAGGTTTTGTCAATTGGTTGACAAAAATTGCTTCCGAGAAGCGAGTTCGTGGAACTCGATTTTTGGATCCAAATTTTATTCGGATCGTGATCATCTCTCGATCACAATGTCTTCGATTCGAGACTAGTATCTCGTGAGAAGATGGGGCTCGTGGCTTTGTGAAGCTATCCCAATGATACTCGGCATGGATACGGATAGAGGCGTGACTTGCAAGTGTCGCTCGGTTGATGTCATTCCCGCTACACGTGATATGTCAGGTATACCTAGTATAAGTTTCGTTTTATTGCAAAATTTGAAATGTCAATTATGTCTACACATGTTGTATCCTAGCATGCGTGTGGTGTGTGTGTTGTAATAAATAGTTTATTACTAGTTTTTGCTTCCGCTATGTGCATGTTTACGAAGTGTGTTCGAACACAACACCCATGTCGGTGCCATGGGAACCCAACAATATTCACCTTAGCTATCCAAGATATCATTAGGAATCAGATCAACCAAGAATTTTATTACCTTCTTGTTTTTCTCGAATTCTTGGATTTGTTCCCCGGTCCACTTCTTCATTTTGAGGAATCCTCCCTTTGGCCCTCTTGGATAATTGAACCCTTCCATCAAGATGGCCCATTCTTCAAAGTCCCTCTTCATCATGAAGTCTTCAATCCTTGCCTTCCATTGAATGAAGCCTTCTCATCCATATAGTGTGTATGGAATTGGGGTGTTGATGTCCCATCCCACTTTTTCTTCAAGTTCCATCCCATCTAGCACTTTTTCTCCCGGGTGTTAATCCGTAGAAGAGCTCCTAGCTCTGATACCAATTGTAGGGACCATTGGTGACCGCTAGAGGGGGATGAATAACACATTTTCGTCGTTGTTGGAATTCATTCATGCTTGCATCTACAATTGTTAGTAGCACAGCGGAAACAAAGAAAATAAAGTAATAACAAAAATACAAGCATATAAACACAACAATATAACGTGGTTTGGAATCTCAAGTTTCCTACTCCATGAGTTGGGATCGAATGAGCCCTAGCAACACCACTAATAATCAAAACACTCCTTCTCGACAACAAGTCGGAGGCGAAGAAATCTCTTACCATGAAAGTAATACTTGAAATAAACAAGCAAATACAAATGAAATACACAAAACAACATAAAGAAAACTTTACAACTATTGCTTTGGATGCTTGCTTGTTGATTGTTTGAACCGTGCTTGAAGACCCTGATTTGCACTAGCAAATTGCCACAAAAATGCCCAAGAAATCACTATGGAAATCCCTCCCGTCGAGCTCCTTTTAAGCCTCTTCATGACCTGGATTTCCGCATGGAAGTCGACTACTATAAGGCCCCAGTCGACTGCCAACAGCACCATTGTGAGACAATGTCTTAATCCACGTCGGCATTCAAGCCAACGGTTATACTGGCAGTTGACTGCCATTACCTAATAGTCGACTTCCAGGGCCATAGCCGACTGATCAATCGGCTACCGAGCATTCTGCTTTCACAACCCGATCGTGATCATTGCCCGATTCTAGCGATCGTGAAGGCTATTTCTCTGATCGAACATCGATCGACTACGATCGATTCATGGACATAATCGATCATTGCTAAGAGTCAACTCGGCTGCCAAGTGTCAAAACACTTGACCAATCGACTAGTCCAAAGCTCCAGTCGACTGATAACCTCAAACATGAGGTTTAACCCCAAGTATGATGCCCTCATACTTGCTAGACCACCCTTAGCCTAGACCTAAGCCTTCTAGCCATCTCCATCAGCCTCACGCCTATCGGATCCCTCCAAGTCATCCATGACTTGTTCATCCATACGCTAGCCTTCAAGTACTTCCATCAACTATTGTCATGCTAAGCTGGTCTACACTGCCAAGGCACATTGGGCTTACACTGCCAAGACTCTCGCTTGGACTTTACGCCGCCAACCATTGGACTTATGCTGCCAATACTCCCGCTTGGAATTTACGCTGCCAATATCACCCCTTCGACTTCCCTTGCCAACCCATGTTGGACTTTCCAATTGCCAAGTGTCCCACTTGGACTTTCCAATTGCCAAGACTCAAGCTTGGACTTTCTATGCCAACCCATGTTGAACTTTCCAATTGCTAAGACTCAAGCTTGGACTTTCTCTTGCCAAGACGCATGCTTGGACTTTCTATTGCCAACCCATGTTAGACTTTCCCATTGCCAAGGGTCCCACTTGGACTTTCCATGCCAAGTACCCATGACTTGGACTTTCCATTGCCAAGTACTTAAGACTTGGACTTCTCTATCATATCATATAGTCAACCCCATGTCAACCATATAGTCAACCCATTGTCAAACAATGGTCAACTCCCTTGTCAAACATCAATGCCAAACATCAATATCAAACATCAAAACACTACTCAAGTCCGATCAATCATGACCTAAGCCGATTGCACCAACATGAGGTGCATAGGAGAATGCTAAGCAAGATTCCTACTCTTACAAAACAAGTTACACCTCATATTGAGTCAAAAATCAAGTGGTTAAAGACAAGATTTCATATTATTAATGACAAGTGTAGGCAAAGTGGATGTCAATGGAATGATGTGGAGGAAAAAATAGCATGTGAAAAGCAATGGTTTGATAGCTACTGTTAGGTAATTTTATATATTGTGTCTAAATTTTTTTACTCTATCAAATATTTCATTTCATATTTTCTTAAGTTTTTTTAATCATGTATATTTTCTGTTTCATAGACTTACAAAGAGGCAAAAGGAATGTGGGATTTCAAATTTCCATATTTGAATCAACTTGAATTAGACTATGGAAGGGATAGAGCTACTGGCGTTGTTGTTCAAGGGTATGTAGATGCTATTCGCAATTTGGAAGTTGATCGAAATGATGATAGTGGAGGTGATAATCTAGGCACATTCTATCCTTCTTCAAATGAGTACGAAGAAGACAATATAATGTGTATTTTGAATCAACATCAAGCCCAACTGCTTCACACAACATTGATGTGACAAAGTTAGCTACAAAATGAAAACAACCATTGACAACTGGAGATAATGTTGCAAAGGAAAAAAATCAACAACAACACACTTAGATATTGAGACACAACTACATGATATGAACAGTGGATTTTGCACTTTTGTGGATGGTTTTAATGCAAATTTTGCAACCATTTCAAATGTCATGGCAGAAGAGAATTTGAGAGAAAAAAAGCTTAAGAAAGAATGAAAGATGTGATTGCTAAGCTAATGAACCTTGGCCTTCCAAGTGGTGATGTATTTAAAGCAGCTAATATATTCACTACAGATAGGGACAAGATTGATGTGTTGTTCAATCTTCCTTCAAAGTTGCGAAGAAATTATGTGGTTAGCCTACTCATCCCCTCCCCAAATATGTAGATAATGGTGTTGAATTTTGTGGAAACTACTTTGGAGATGACTATTATGCTGAATTTTGTGATAACAATGTTGATTTTTGTAATGATCTTGCTAGATTTTGTAAAAACTACATTGGAGATGGCTATTATGCTTTATTTTGTGATAGTAGTTTTGAGTTTTGCGATGGAATTTTACAATTTTGTGGAGACTATCTTGGGGAAGTGATAGCAGTGCTGGTCTAGACCAAAGACAGGTTGGTGTTGAGATGGTGAAGATTTTTTTACTTCAAATGTGAACTGAAAGTCAAGTAATGGCATAGATGAAAAAAAGGTTTGTATAGGGTCGTTCGATGACCGCTAGAGGGGGGTGAATAGCGATTCATCGTTTGCGATGGATTACGATCGTGTTCGTCTCTACAAAGCTTGTTAGCACAGCAGAAATATGAAATGCATCAATAAAAGATGACAACACAATCACAACACGCAATATAATGTGGTTCGGAACCGAATGATTCCTACTCTACGGATTGGGCTTGAATGAGCCCTAGCGATGCCAATCACACACCAATACTCAAATAACTCCTTCTCGGAATAATCCAGAGGTGGAGAAATCTCGTACAAGTATTCTTATAACAATAAGAATGAAATACAAGCTATTACAATGAAATACAACAAAAGAAATGCAATGAAAACTTTACAATTGATCTTTTGGAAACTTGCTTGTTTGGTTTGTTGAGTTGCACTTGGAGACCCTGAATTACACCAGCAATTCGCCCCAATACTCCTCAAAGAACCATTACCAAATCCCTCCTCCACGAACTCCAATTAAAGCTGCTCCTTGGGCTAGATTTCGCCTAGTAGTCGACTGATCGGGACTATCAGTCAACTGACCTTGTATCCATTGTCTCACAACGACATGAACCACGTCAGATAAGTCCAACAGATACACCATCAGTCGACTGATCATACCCATTAGTCGACTGATGGCTCAATCAGTCGAGTGTTCGGGCCGATCACTTGACTGGAGAACCTTCTATTCCAATCAATGATCGGTATCGACTCTGGCCGATCATTTGCCAGGCACTTCCTGCAGTCAAACTCTAGTTGACTTCCATCAGTCGACTGACCATAGGTCCCAATCAACTGATACACCTCAAACACGAGGTTTTAACCCAAGTATGGTGCCCCCATACTTGCTAAACCACCTTTAGCCTAGACCTAAGCCTTCTAGCTACCTCCGTTAGCCTCGTGTCTATCAGATCCCTCCAAGTCATCCATGACTTGTTCATCCATACGCTAGCCTTCAGGTGCTTCCATCGGCTATTGTCATGCTAACGGTGTCTAGACCGCCAAGACACATTGGACTTATGCTGCCAAGACTCCCGCTTGGACTTTACGCCGCCAACCATTGGACTTATGACGCCAAGACTCCCTCTTGGACTTTACGCCACCAATATTCCCCTTAGACTTTCTAAATGTCAAGACTCAAGCTTGGACTTTCCCTTGCCAATCCATGTTGGACTTTCCATGCCAAGACCCATGCTTGGACTTTCCATGCCAAGACCCATACTTGGACTTTCCTTTGCCAACCCATGTTGGACTTTCCATTGTCAAGACCCATGCTTGGACTTTCCATGCCAAGTACTCGAGACTTGGACTTTTCCCATGACAATGGTCAAACCATCGTCAAACATCAAATACTAACCTGGGTCGATTACGCCAATCTCCGCAACACATGTCAGACATCAATGTCAAACATCAAAATACTACTCGAGCCAAACTCGAGTCTGGTCAATCGTGACCTGGGCCGATTGCACCAACAATCTTCGCCTTTTTGATATTTGACAAAAACACCCTTGAGTTAGGCCCCTAACTCAAATTCCTTTACCAATTTTCCCAAATTGGTAATTCCATACATTCTCCCCCTTTTTGACATACATCAAAAAGATTCACTCCAAGTAGGTCAATGTCTCATATCTAATGAGACCTTACAATCTCCCCCTTGGTCCAAAAACCTCTAGGATGCCTATAATCTTCCTAGTGATAAGTCTCATATCACTTAAGAGAGGCAATCCTACAAACTCTCCCAATTTCCAAATTGGGCACCTCAAAATCCCATTTTTCTCCCTCATGAGGAAAAATAACATCCATCATCCAATGATGGATACCTCCCTCTAAAAGCTTGCTCCCCCTTGACCATTGAACCAACAATGTCCTTGGAAAGTCCCTAAGCCAATAGAAACTCTAAACCATCAAAAATAAGGTTCAAAGTTCAACATTGAACTTTCTCACACCTTAAATTTGATATATCACCCTAACAACTCTCCTAATCCATATCCAATGGATTTTCACCCTTTCCAATGCTTTCCAAAGCATATCCTAGGGTTAGGAGTGGTTAGGGAACCTTACCATGACTGAAATTGGGCTAAACATACCTTGTTTACCCGAAATCGGCCTGGAAGTCGACTTTATCAGGCAACAGTCGACTGCCGTGCTCATCAGTCGACTGCCAACAAGGGCAGTCGACTGATAACTGAAATTTCTGAATTTCAATTATCAGAATCGAATTTCAGAAATTCATAAATAATTATATGTAATTCGAAAAATCATGAAACTTCATAGTATAATACTTATGACCAATACAATGGGTAAAAAAATATTTTACCCATAAAATAGTGAAATTGACAGAAAGTTCAAAAGTGAATAAAAACTTCAATGTTTTAGCTCACTTTGTATCAACTTCATCAATGGTGACTTCTATCAAAAGATAGACTACACTAAGGTTTTTCAAAATGATTTTAAATTGTTTTCAAAACCTTATATTGGATCATATTCTTTGGGCTTAATGTACATGGCTTGAACATAAGCTTTCTCAATGATCCACCACTAATGTAAGATGAGTTTTAGTTCATCTAGATGTAAAAACTATGCACCTTGAATTTAACTCATATCCTAGCATCTCACATGTATCTAGAGTGTATCAATACACATAAATGTCAATGTAATGTGAGATGTAGGTTTTGTTCTCCTACTCTAGGGTTTCATGCATTTTCTAAGGCAACCCTACTTGATTCCCTTATACATGAGACTTCAAGTCATATCATATGTCTTTAACTCAATTTGATTTTAATGCATGAATGAACATGGCATAAATGATAACATAAATAAACATGACTAATGATCATGATGTCATGCTATATGATATAACTAAAAACACATGACATTAAAAACTAACCCTAAACATACTCATGACATTTTAATGATAGAAAGTAAATATGATGTCATGACGTGGCAAGGCAAACAAAGCATGACAAGTATAAAATACGAAGGTATAAAATACCTAAGTGTTAAGCCCAATTTTCCATTTCTAGGACTAAACCCATTTTGCCTTAATGCCAACTATCTCCCAAGTGTGCCAAAAATCCAAAATGGCACACTATGAACTCTAAACCTAAATTGTGTCAATTTGATTGATTTTTAATAATCTTCAAAATATATTGACACATCCTAAAATTTTTAGGATTATAATTCAAACCACATTTCCAAGGTATCCATAACCTTGAAAATAACCTAAAGTGTCACCTTTACCATGGTTAGGTTAACTACCTATCCATTCAAGGTTGGCACACATAAACCCATCTAACGTGAATCGATCACGTTCCTAGGAACTCAATATCTATTGGAGCTCCTTGGGTTTACTAGGTATTCGCTAGGGATAACTTCCCTAGATACCCTCCTAGGCTTGGTAGCCTTGGTCATTTGGGTCTTGCCTAGGTTAACTTTAGGGGTAACTCCCCTTGTAACCTTCTTAATGGCTTCCCTAGGTTTTCTTGAAACCCTAGCCACTAGGCACACACTTTGGTTACCCTTAGGGATGACTTCCCTAGTAACCTTGGTCTTCCTAGACCTAGTTTGAGTTCCATAATCAAATGGAACATTGTGATAGGTCTTCTTAGGCTTAGGTTTGTGACCCAAACCTTTCTTGCCTTTGGATGACTCTTGTCTCTTAGGCCCTTGACTTTGACTACTTGACCCTTTAATATGATTTTGTATATTCCTAAGGGTCTTCTCTAATTTCTCAAGCCTTGACCTCAAGGCTTGGTTTTCTAACTCTAATTGTCCAATTTTTGATTTTGCATATATTCTTTGGACATTGTTTTTCTTAGGCATATACCTAGTCCATTTAGGGTTAAAACCTAGGTGGTCTTCAATTTTCCTAATTGATTCAATTCCCTAGGTAAGGTTTTTCTAGGGACATTAGTCCCAAATTTCTCCTTATTTATAATGTGGACATTCTTAGGCCATAAACAATAAAACCTATTTCTAGCATGCTCTTTATGATAAATAGCAAGATTATTCCTAGCATGCTTTTGCCTATTAATTAAGGAAGAAGCAAAATTAGAAGTTACCTTAGGGTTTGCCTTTGAGGCTCCCCCTACATGTGTAGCTCCCTTTTTAGTCTTCTTCTCCCCCTTTGGGCATTGACTTCGGTAATGACCCGGTTGTCGGCATTTGAAGCAAATCACTTGCTCCTTGCTCTTCTTGGTGGGGACACCAGCATCCATGACTTTTTCGTTGACTTTTGGTGCCGAAGGAGTCTTCTTAATTTTCTTAGGGAATTTACTCTTGTAATGCCCATACTCCCTACACTCAAAACACATAATATGGATTTTATTTTGAATTGAAGTGTTTGAGTTACCTAGGGTGGTGGTGAGGGTCTCTTGAGCTTGTACATCACTTCTCCCAGAAGTAGATGACTCTTCTTTCTCTTGCCCTTGACCCAGATATCTAATCTCCTCCCCCTCAATCCTAGAGGTAGAGGCTGCTTCCACCTTTTCTTCTTCCACCGATCCAGATGTTGATTCTCTATTAACCTCCGAATACTCACTTTCTTGTGAGGATGATGAAGCTTCTTCTTCGGGCTCTCTCTCTACTTGAGCCATGGATGGTTCTTCATGGAGCTTGGCCAATTTTTCCCATAGCTCCTTGGCATCTAGACATTCACCTAACCTAGACACAATATCGTTAGGCAATGAATTTAATATCAATTACCTTATCGTTTCTCTCAAAGGTTTGAACTTGCTCTTTGGTTCATCTCTTCTTCTTGAGGTATCCACCTTTTGGACCTCTTGGAAATTCAAATCCCTTCACTAGGATCATCCAATCTTTGAAGTCCATCATGAAGAAGTTCTCCATTCGTGCCTTCCATTGCTCAAAACCTTCTTGTCCATAGAAGGTGTATGGAATTGGGGTGTTGATGTCCCAACCCAATTGTTCTTCAAATTCTATCTTCTTTCTCTTCACCCTCTAGTGTCTTTTTCTCTCGGCGGTTAGTCCGTACAAGAGCCCCGGGCTCTGATACTGATTGTAGGGTCGTTCGGTGACCACTAGAGGGGGAGGGGTGAATAGCGATTCGTTGTTTGCAATGGATTACGATCGTGTTCGTCTCTACAAAGCTTGTTAGCGCAGTGGAAATATGAAATGCAATAATAAAAGATGATAACACAATCACAACACGCAATATAATGTGGTTCGGAACTGAATGTTTCCTACTCCACAGATTGGGCTCGAATGAGCCCTAGCGATGTCAATCACACACCACTACTCAAACAACTCCTTCTCGGAACAATCCGGAGGTGGAGAAACCTCGTACAAGTATTCTTACAAAAATAAGAATGAAATACAAGCTATTACAATGAAATAAAATAAAAGAAATGCAAAGAAAACTTTACAATTGATCTTTTGGAAGCTTGCTTGTTTGGTTAGTTGAGTTGAACTTGGAGATCCTGAATTACACTAGCAATTCACCCCAATACTCCTCAAAGAACCATTACTAAATCCCTCCTCCACGAGATCCATTTAAAGCTGCTCCTTGGGCTGGATTTTGCCAAGCAGTCGACTGATCGGGACCATCAGTCAACTGACCCTGTATCCATTGTCTCACAACGACATGAACCACATCGGATAAGTCCAACAGATACACCATCAGTCGATTGATCATATCCATTAGTCGACTGATGGCTCAATCAGTCGAGTGTTCGGGCCGATCACTCGATTGGAGAACCTTTTGTGCCCAAAATTCTGACCATTAGTCGACTGCTCAGGCCAGCAATCGATTGTCCAACTCTGGCAGTCGACTGCCAGGGCACTTCTCGTAGTCAAACCCTAGTTGACTCCCATCAGTCGATTGACCATAGGTCCCAGTCGACTGATACACCTCAAACACTAGGTTTTAACCCAAGTATGGTGCCTCCATACTTGCTAGACCACCCTTAGCCTAGACCTAAGCGTTCTAGCCACTTCCGTCAGCCTCGTGCCTATCAGATCCCTCCAAGTCATCCATGACTTGTTCATCCATACGCTAGCCTTCAGGTGTTTCCATCGGCTATTGTCATGCTAACGGTATCTACACCGCCAAGGCACATTGGACTTATACTGCCAAGACTCCCGCTTGGACTTTACACCACCAACCATTGAACTCATGCCGCCAATACTCACTTGGACTTTACGGCGCCAATATTCCCCTTGGACTTTCCAAATGCCAAGACTCAAGCTTGAACTTTCCCTTGCCAACCCATGTTGGACTTTCCATGGCAAGACTCATGCTTAGACTTTCCATGCCAAGACCCATGCTTGGACTTTCCTTTGCCAACCCATGTTGGACTTTCCCTTGCTAAGACCCATGCTTGGACTTTCCATGTCAAGTACTCAAGACTTAGACTTTTCCCATGACAATGGTCAAACCATCGTCAAACATCAAATACTAACCTGGGTCGATTGCGCCAATCTCCCTAACACATGTTAGACATCAATGTCAAACATCAAAACACTACTCGAGTCAAACTCGAGTCTGGTCAATCGTGACCTGGGCCGATTGCACCAATAGTTTGTTAGTAAGTTCCACAACTTGAGTTCCTAGGTATATCTTGTTGGTGCTACTATACATGTTTACTGAGGTTTATCATATACATAGTGCAATTGTGCAATATATGGTGTAAGAGCTCTTGGGTTTTTTTGAATCTCTTCATAACATTAGAGAACTTTGAAATGTCATGTTAAGAAGTTTGATTTTGATCAAGCTGTCTATTAACATAAAATGTGCAAAGTTTAGATGAAGATGTGTAGGATTGTTGGCGTCACTAGAAGGGGGGTTGAACAGCATCGATCGTCGTCACTTGAAGTTTTACAGAGAAATGAGCTTGATTACAACGTGCAGTAATAGCTAGGGTTTCTTCTCTTCACTCCCTTAATTGTCTTTAAGGATGTTTGGAGCTTGGAGGATGAAGGCAAAACACTGGAGAATCGCTTCAGAGAGTATGGTGAATAGTAGAGTCGGGTATTGAGGAAAAGAGTTGGAGAAAACCTTTATAACAAACTCGATTAGGGATTTTTTCGCCCGCGCAGTCGAGTCGCCTTGACTGGCGTTTGACTTATAGCCCGTTGTAACATAGGTCTAGTCGAGGCGATGGTTCATCGCCTTGACTGTAGCCGTAGTCGAGCTTCCAATCGAGCCTACCTCGCTTCTGTTTCAACTAAACAGAGCATCAGTCGAGGCGCCGCCTCGATTGCTATGGATTTCTACTCAAGTGATGCTATGCTAGTCGAGGTTGCAGTCGATATCGACTTGCTTCTGTTCGATTGAACGAAGCACCAGTCGAGGTGCCGCCTCGACTGATATGGGTCTCTTCTCAAAGCATGCTACTCCAGTCGAGGTGGCAATCGGCATCGCCTTGCTTCTGCTCGATTGAACGAAGCAACAATCGAGCCACCACCTCGACTACTCCTTGCTTCTGTTCAGGATATCAGGTAGCAGTCGAGGTGCCGTCTCGACTAATAAGGTAATCAGTTGAGGTGCTATCTCGACTGTTGATATATGGTGCAGCAGTTGAATAATTTATTTTAAGGATAAATATGATATTTATTGTAGTTGCATTCCCAAACCTTTGTCAAACCAAACAATAGTATTGTCATTCATATCTAATCCCAATTTATAAACCAAACAATAACATTGGAATCACAAAATCCATTCCCATTCCAATCTACTATCAAACTCATTTCCATTCCTATTTCTTCATTCAAACCAAACGTCACCTGAATTCAGGGGCGGATCTAGAGCATTTTAGGGGGGGGGGCATGACCCCCCCCCCCAAATTTTGAGTGATTATTACTTTAAAAAAATTATTTATTTATTTATTTTAATTAATGTTATTGTATTTTAGTATGCGGCCTTCCCAATATAAAATCCTGGATTCGTCTCTGCCTGAATTTATATATATATATATATATATATATATATATATATATATATATATATATATTAATTTATCAACTTTCAACTGCCCACGTATAATATTTATATTATTTTCATTTTTAATTAGTAAAAATTATTGAATAAATTTAGACCGAGTCGGCTCTTCCTCAAACTATCAACATCAGATATATTTGGTTGTGTCACGTAAAAGTGTTTATTGGTAAACAATGTGCTGTGAGAATGTTTTGTACGTATCTAATATTTTGAAAACAAACAAAAAAAAATCAATTTTGAATTTCTTGGTTCAGCTTCTTTAAATTAATGGATCAGTTTCGCTATCCTTCATATTTTTCCCTTAGTCATTGACTATTTATTTGCCAAAAAATCGTTATTGTTATGTGTACATAAGGCATAAAATAATTATGCAAATTTTAAAATTATTTGATAATTGTTCTTAATGACCCTCTCTTCTATTGCGTATTCCATTAGTTGATTGCCGTTGATCAATTTATACATGGCAAGAAGCTGACTTTGTTTGCTTATTCATTTGTCAATTGATGTTTTTTTAATATGATATTGTCCAAATGAGAAATAACAATATAAATTTTTTTAAAAAATATTTATCTATTTTTTTGTATTTATTCTTGTCCCATGTATTTGCAATAATTTCCTTGTTATTATTTAAAAAAAATGATTTTACAATACCTTTAAAATGTATCCGTAGACGTTGAGATATTTCTCTGGATCGATTATTTTCTGTTTTTTTTTTTGATAAGAGATAGATAGTTTTTTTTTTATTTCGTTTACTGGATAAATATGAAACACAACGTATCTATGCTCAAAAGCGTTCTCCAGAATTTTATCTTTCACCATCATTGAGTTCATATGTTCCTAAAGCATGTGATAGCATTGGTACTTTATTTGACCGACGCTACAAGAAAACTATGCAGAATTTTAAATTAATGACCGGTAATTAGCAACCGAATAAATTTTCATCACTAATTAATAATCGAAATTTAAATTCAATCACTAATGAATTCTAAATTTCATCACTATTTTTGCTATAGAATTTAAAATGCATAGTTAATTAACAAAATTAAATTCCGTCAATAAATTAGCGATGAAAATTTAAAATCTGTTGCTAATTTTGCGACGGAATTAAATTTCATCCGTAATTTAATTTAGTGATGAAATTTAAATTCAATCACTAATTAGCAATAGATTCTAAAATCCGTTGCTATTTTAACGACTGAATATAAAATTCGTTGGTAATCTAGCGATGTAATTAAATTCTATTGCTAATTTTATTTAGCATTGGAATTTAAAATTGGACATTAATTAATGCTAAATTCTAAATTCTATCGTTGATTTTTGATAAAAATTTAGAATTTATGGCTAATTTAGTGATGAATTTTAATTTCGGTTGCTAAGGTCAATTTACTTAGGTTTCCTCGGTGCACTTTCTCCATTCCTTTTCTCTTTCTCTTGCACTTTCTTCTTTCCTTTTCTCCTCCCGCTGCGCTTTCCCATTCCCTTTCTCCTCTCGTTGCCCTCGCCACTCCGCCTGCACTAGGTATCCTTTCACCCCTTCCTCCCATGAACACTAAATCAACAGTGCATTTATTAGGATCACAATCGAAGTTCCACATTAGGTCTAAGTTAAGATTAATGAGTTAATCTTATTAGATCCTAAACTCGTTAGATTAATGGATTAATCTAATCGGATCCTAAATTTATTGGATTATTGGATTTGAAGTTATTGGATTAATCCAATATGCATTTGAGTTTTTCAAATAAGACCACGGATAAATTCAACATTTAATAAAAATAAAAAAATATCATATTAGATATGACTTGAAGGTTTAGTAATAAATACGATTTTATCTAATAAGATCGTGTTAGATTATATCAACTGGAAAGGCTTAGTTTTTTTGGTCTCTCCTTAAAATAGTAGTAATGACAACGTGATTCTCCAGTTGTGCTCGTGAGACGAGTGACGACGGTTGTGCTCATGTGGATACTAAGTGTAGGATCGAGTGAACCGAGAGAGGAGGATGAATCTCGGTATTTAATAATTTTAAACTAATAAACGTACGCAACGGAATATAAAAATAATTAACAATACAAGCAATTTTACTTGGTTCACAACCCGGACTGGGTTGCTACTTCAAGGCTCGTAGCTCTACCACGAGCTACCTCGATGGGTAATTCACTAAATACCCTCCGACTCGAGTGCTCTCGACTTCGGAGGGTTTCGCTTTTACAAATAATAGAGTTAGGTGACAAACCACTCACTCGGAGAATTAAGTATACAAGCGAAAACAATAAAGTAAAGAGATTACAAGACTTTATACCGACACTTAATAATCGTAGAGGTAGTCACAGTGTCGGAGGAACGTCTTGTCGTGGAGTCAAAGTGTAGTGGACGAGCAAGTATTTTGGCAGCACTTCGACGTTGATTCAATTTCGATAAATGGATCTGATCGAGCACAACTTTTATAAACTCTTTCCAGTCGACTGGAATGCCTTCCAGTCGACTCCACATCAACCCGTCGATATGGAAGTCGTGGTCTTCCAGTCGACTAAATCCCCTTCAGTCGACTCCACGTCACTCGGCTCCGCATCGGGAAATTCCTCTCATCAGTCGACTTAACATCTTCAGTCGACTAAAGCTCTTTCCATCTGCGTCGCACGATCTCCAATCGATCACAAGCTAATTCTGCCAAATAGGTATCCAGTCGACTGATACATCTTCAGTCAACTGGACTTTAGTCGACTTGAATCCATTCAATCGATTGGTCCCTGCAAAACAGGATTAGCACAAAATAGATAATGTGAATTATGGTAGCAGTAGTAATACTGCTCGAACTCGACTACTAAGTCCTACGCGGACTTTTCGTCGGATCGATGTCTAGCTTTGTCCCCCTACCGAGGACTCGGCCTCACCTCTTCACTCGAGGCTTACTTGCTGACTACCTATCGGACTTTCCATTCTTGACATCCGATCTGACCCACCAGGGCTTCCACTAGCTGTCTGGTCTGCCTGACTCAGCTGGACTTTTTATCGATTGTCCGGTCTCCTGACCCAACCGGTCTTCATGCCAAATGTCCGATCCATGCGACCCATCTGGACTTCATGCCTGGTGTCCGATCCTCCTGATCTGTCAAGATTCATGCCTAGTATCTGGTCAACTCGACCTACTAGGACTTCCTGTTAAGCCTGCACACTTAACACTTATATTAGACTACAAGTGAATCCTAACTTTTAACTGAGGTTCATACATCAAAACTTTAAAGTGATGCTCACTGCATCAACAATCTCCCCCTTTTTTATGTATGACAACACATCAGTTAAAGTTAGGAGAATTAAATACCAATCTCCATATATTGAAATGTATAAGAAATAAACTAACAACTTTTGTCATGCATAAATTTAACCATGTATGAAATGCATAGTTTCTTAACAAATTTTTGAATCCTCTAAAGTTTATATCTCTTTTTAAGTTTATAATTTATATCACTTCTCTCCCCTTTGGTATACATCAAAATAAGAGTTAATTCAATGATATTGGAGAGTTATTATAATACTTTATCAAGAATCATTTGAAAAAAATAAAATTTTCAAGATTTTCAAAACTCTCCCTGACTAACTCAATATATTCTAGAATATTTAACAATTTGCAAGAATCTTCAGAAACTCCCATTGAACAATTTAGAAATTAAAAAAAAATTTAAAACATTTTCAAAACTCCCCCTGACTAACTCAATATATTCGGGAATATTTAACAATTTGCAAGAATCTTCAGAAACTTCCCTTGAATAATTCAGAAATTTTCAAAATTTTTTAAAAAACATTTTCAAAACTCCCCCTGACTAACTCAATATATTCGGGAATATTTAAATGTTTAAATATTTACAAAAGTTTTCATAAACTTTCCTTAAATAATTCATAAGTTTCAAAAGTTTTTTTTTTTAAAATTTTCAAAATTCTTAAGACCTCCCCCTGAATGATTGCAAAAATAATAGGGACTGAGTCCAAGCATGAGTTCTAAAATAAATTATATTTTGAAAATACACATCTAAAAATTATCCTTAAAGCAAATGTCCAACTCTTTATTAGCTCAAATGATATAGAATAAATCATTAAGCTTTGTTTTAGAGTTAGTCACTGAAGTAATCAATTTGCTCGTGTAAACTCCATGTTGGTTCATGTCGATGCACTGAATCTACATCTGGAACCAGGGGTGCAGTCCTAACATCTCACGCCCATCTACGTGGCTCAATATACAAACAGGTGATGCTAAGTGTTTGTGAGATGCAAAGACTACTTAGTTCTATAGGATCATGAATTCTTGATCGACCTAATCTAGATTTATTTTTTAAAAATTTTCTTATAAAAATAATATAATATTACTTTTCAAAATAATTCGAAATGGTAAGCAAAAAGAAAATCCCTAGTCTACCAAGCATAAACCACACAAGATTATATATAAAAAAATTATTAAGATTCAGTATTATTACAATCCTAATCAGCGGATGGGGGATGAGAAGGACCCATGCCCCAAGACCTAAGAAGATCCATCATCTGTCGATGATCCTCTCTCTGCTCTCGCATAATCTGCATCATCTCAAGATGCTGTCGCTGCATCGTATCCTCCAACCTAGATAGTCTCTCTGCTATGGTCGGAGCTGCTGGAATCCCAAGAAATGGTGATAGGCTATCAAATCCTGGGGCTTCCTGATGCTCGGTATCGGAGTGGTGGTCGGGGTCCATATCTTGCTCAGGCTCTTGCTTCGGATCAGGCTGGGGCTAAGGCTGAGGTCCATCTCTCTTCCATACAAGGATATTATTGTCATCTAAACCTACTTGAACCTATCATGTCATACTCAGTAAGTTGTTTGATGTTACTTGTGGTAACATCAAATCCTAATGCGGCTAAGAGAGATGTAATGATATGACAGTAAGACAAATGTACCTTCCTGCTAGTGACTGACATGGAATGATAAATGATAGAATGAAACATCTGTAGGCTAATATCTAAATCTAACCTATGACTAAGTGCATAAAGTAAAAATGAATGAAAGGGGCGCATCATAGAGATGTCCCTAGTAGTGAGTGGCAAAATGCAGTTCACTATAACTCGGTACAAAGCATAGTCCTATACTCGGAGTCTAGTAGAACTAAAGATACTCACCGAAGGAGTTCTTTCCTCACCAAAAAGATGCATGCATGTGAATCCTGTCTAATGTAATATGAGAGTAGGGGTCACCGTACGGTAACTCCGTAGATGGAAAACATGCAATAGGGCATGTCGAATACAATAGTCCTAAATGCCCTCTTAACATGTCAGGAGTAAAAACAAAGTCCTTACCCTGTACCCTAGTCGAGTATGAAAGGTCATCAATCTTAGTAAAGTTATTGAAACACTCCGCACATATGTCTATGTTAATGGGGTTTTTACAATACACTAGTTTTTCTAATCCATAGTGTGTGAGGACCTCCATACTTAGTATGCATGCATTACTAAAGTATGATCTACTAATGTATCTAGTGGGCATAGGAATATAAGTAATGCTCTCAAACCTAATCCTATGTCCCTCAGTGGGAAACCTAATATCCATGCATGGAGTCGACGACTCAACCTCGACAACTCTTCTTTTACCCCTAATTACATTTCAAAATAGTCAATATTTATTGAACATAATAAAAACTAAGATTTTAGAGTTATTACCTTGGCATTTCAGATGATATTAAGAGAATATGATGACCTAAGTCCTCTGGAAGTTCGGAATTAGGGTTTTGGAGGTGGATTGGTGGCTGTTATGAATAAATTTGGCATGGCTTGGCGTTGATCTTATAGACATGATTCAGTCGACTGAAAACATTCCAGTCGCCTTAATTTTAGTAGATTGAAGACGTTTCAGTTGACTGTAGTAAATGTTACCATTTACTTCGCCGCTAAACTTTATCTACCGGTTCATTTCAGTCGACTAAATTTAATTCAGTCGACTGAAGTTGCATTTTACCATCCCGATACTCTGAGGCAACTGAGTTTCTTTCAGTCGACTCTTTTTGAGTCGACTGAAAATATTTCAGTCGACTGAATCCGAGTATTTTTGAATTTTATTATGATTTACTTATTTTTATTATGTTAAACATAAATTCTTATACATTTAAGCTAGTTATATTGCTTTTCAAATGATTAAATTTGTTTTAATCTTGCTAAATTAGGTTTATTTAGATCATGTTACTTTCTTGAGTTTAAATAAATCTGTTTGATTAAGTTGAGTAGACTTAAGTCACGTTTAATTAAGGTATGTTATTAAGATTTATTAATCTTGGTTTAAGTATATTAGGTTTAGAGTAGTTACATAAAACTAATTAAGCTTAATTAAGATCTAAATCATCTCACCCAAGCTAGGTTTTAAATACACTTATCCTTATGAGTTTTGTGAGATGAGGATTTCTTTTATCTTTATTAAATTAAATGAGCAATTTCAAAGTGTTTAAACTTGTGTTAGATTTAAGCTTGATTTGAGCTAGTCAAGTAAGTTTTTCTAGTATTGACTTCCAGGTCATGGCGAGGCATATGACCTTCTTGATTATCGGAGCAACGACCACTTCCTAGACAAAGTCAATAAAGGAATCAAGTATTTGATTCACTTTAGATTAAGCCTTGGTCTAACTAGTTAAAGACTTAATGAGTTAGCTTCTGTCAGTTCCACTCGACTTAGTGCACCAGATCGTGGCAAGGCACATGGCCTTCTTGATTATCGGAGCAACGACCACTTCCTAGACATGCACTTCAAAGAGCTTCCCCAACTTACTATCAGTTCACTTGTCTTAGTACTAGGTTGTTCAAGTTTAAACTCCTTTGTTTCCTATTTAGTCCATTCTATATTAAGCAAGTAAAGTAAACTAAGACATTCAAGTGTTTAACAAGGAAAGTTAACTAAAACATGCAAGTGTTTAAGTAGGCAAGGAAACAAGCAAAGTGTTAACTCCCCCTAAATGGTAGCTAGTTTGAGTTTTGTTCACTAAGTGAACTTGACTCTTGGGAATCCAAAATTGATTTGGTCCAACTTGGTTGACTAAGCTAGACTTAGGAACCCATGCTTGGACTCGATTCTTAGCATTTCGGCTAAGTAATGACATGTAAGATTTATAGGTGGACTTAGCCTTATACCCGGGTCTGGATCTGTTGTAAACAGCTCGCTGAGATCCAAGCATCATGTTGAGATACTTGGAACCTGAAGTGAACTTTTCCAATGATCCAGTTAGTTCTTCTACTTACCTTTTTAGGACTGAGTTCTCTTCCTCAAGCTTTGCAACTTGAGTTGAGTCTCTATCCTTAAGTTGACAAGTCAAAGTCTTCGAGTTGACTTGCTCCTTAAGTACTTGGACTTCCTTAAGTAGCGAGTCAACCCGATTCTCGGACTTAGCTAATTTCCGACCTAAACATGCAATGATGCTATATAACTTATCTTCTAATGGAGAAGTTACCTCATTAGAACCTTCGAAAATGGATACGGATCTGTGGCTTCTCTCAGACTCAGAATCGAACTCATATTCGAAACTTGACTCGGCTCCGGATCTTGATTCGACCATAAATGCAATGAAGCTTCTCTTCGTCTCTTCCGTGTCTGACTCCTCCGATGACGACTCATCCCATGTTGCCTTAAGAGTCTTCTTCTTCTTTTCCTTTTTTGGTTTTTCTTCCTTTTTAAGTTTGCGCACTCCGACTTGTAATGTTCTTTTTCGTTGCATTCGTAGCAAGTCACTTCTGATCGAGGTCTCGGCTTGTAATCGGCCACCTTTTTGGCGTCTTTCTTTGTAAACCTCTTCTTTCGGTTGAACATTTTTCTTACCATATTTACAATCTCCTCTTCTCCGTTTGTTTCCGACTCCGACTCGTCTTCGGACTCAATCTTCACTTTTCTCTCCTTTTTAGTTGAACCTGCCATCAAAGCTATACCATTCTCGGTTTGGCCCGAGTTAGCTTGTTTGTGTAGTTCAAGTTCACAAAATAGTTCATCTAACCTAATTGTGGAGAGATCCCTAGATACCTTATAGGCATCGACAATCGATGTCCATAAGGCATTTCTCGAAAATGCCTTAAGGGTATACCTGATTAAGTCCCTATTCTCTATTTGGTGTCCTATTAAATATAATCCATTTAATATATCTTTAATCCTAGTATGGAGTTGACTAGCATTTTCGTTTTTGTTCATTTTACAATTAAATAGTTTATTTAAAAGCATGTCCCGTTTGACTATCCTAGTGTCATTTGTACCCTCATGCAACTCAATTAATTTCTCCCATAATTCTTTAGAATTTTCAAATGGACCTACCCTATTTAGCTCTTCTTTAGTAAGTCCGCATTGCAAGGAGTTAAGTGCCTTGTAATCGACTTGAGCTCTCTTTCTAATATCCAAGGTCCATTTCTCCGGTTCCAACAACTCCCCCGGGTCGTCAACCGAAGCTATAAATTCTTTCCTAATTGAAAACCAGACCTCTAGGTCGGTCTTCAGATAGCATTCCATTCACCTTTTCAAGTAGGAAAAGTCCTCTTCGTTAAAGAGAGGAGGGCGAACGATACTGTAACCCTCTAAGTGTGACATTATCAATGAAAAATATTTTTTTTAAGAACAAAAATTAAATTAAATTAAATAAATCTAATATGAAGAAAATAATCCTAATAGGTAGAAAATGAATTTAATGAAATTTAATATGATGAAAATTAATTTAATGTGCAGAAAATTAATTTAATGAAATTTAATATGCTGGAAATGAATTTAATATGCAGAAAATAATTTTAAATGCAGAAAATTATTTTAAAATATAGAAAATTATTTTTTAAATACAGAAAATTATTTTAAATGCAGAAAATTATTTTTAAATGAAGAAAATGATTTTTAAATACATAAAAATATTTTAAATGCAGAAAATTATTTTTAAATGTAGAAAATTATTTTTAAATGTAGAAAATAATTTTTAAAAACAGAAAATTATTTTAAATGCAGAAAATAATTTTTAAATATAGAAAAATATTTTAAATGCAGAAAATTATTTTTAAATGCAGAAAATAATTTTTAAAATGCAAAAAATGATTTTTAAATACAGAAAAATATTTTAAATGTAGAAAATTATTTTTAAATGCATAAAATGATTTAAAATTCAGAAAATTATTTTAAATGCAGAAAATTATTTTTAAATGCAATAAAAATTATATTAATGCAATAAAAATTATATTAACGCAATAAAAATTATTCTAAAGCAATTAAAATTATTCTAATGCAATAAAAATTATTCTAATGCAATAAAAATTATTCTAAAGCACTAAAAATTATACTAAAGCTATAAAAATGCTCACGATGGTGGTTTCACCAACTCAGAGCGCCAGGATCGAGTGAACCGAGAGAGGGGGTGAATCTCGGTATTTAATAATTTTAAACTAATAAATGTACGCAGCGGAATATAAAAACAATTAACAACACAAGCAATTTTACTTGGTTCACAACCCGGACTGGGTTGCTACTCCAAGGCCCGTAGCTCTACCACGAGCTACCTCGATGGGCAATTCACTAAATACCCTCCGACTCGAGTGCTCTCGACTTCGGAGGGTTTCGCTTTTACAAATGATAGAGTTAGGTGACAAACCACCCACTCGGAGAATTAGGTATACAAGCAAAAACAATAAAGTAAAGAGATTACAAGACTTTATACCGACACTTAATAATCGTAGAGGTAGTCACAGAGTATCGGAGGAACGTCTTGTCGTGGAGTCAAAGTGTAGTGGACGAGCAAGTATTTTGGCAACACTTCGACATTGATTAAATTTCGATAAATGGATCTGATCGAGCACAACTTTTATAAACTCTTTCTAGTCGACTAGAATGCATTCCAATTGACTCCACATTAGCCCGTCGATATGGAAGTTGTGGTCTTCCAGTCGACTGAATCCCCTTCAGTCGACTTCACGTTACTTGGCTCCGCATCGGGAAATTCCTCTCATCAGTCGACTTAACATCTTTAGTCGACTCAAGCTCTTTCCATCTGCGTCGCACGATCTCCGATCGATCACAAGCTGATCCTGCCAAATAGGTATCCAGTCGACTGATACATCTTCAGTCGACTAGACTTCAGTCGACTTGAATCCATTCAGTCTACTGGTCCCTGCAAAATAGGATTAGCACAAAATAAATAATGTGAATTATGATAGCAATAGTAATACTGCTCGAACTTGACTACTATGTCTCACGTGGACTTTTTGTTGGATCGACGCCTAACTTTGCCCCCCTACCGAGGACTCGGCCTCACCTCTTTACTCGAGGCTTACCTGTCGACTACCTATTGGACTTACCATTCTTGACATCTGATCTGACCCACTAGGGCTTCCACCAGCTGTCTGGTCTGCCTGACTTAGCTGGACTTTTTGCCGATTGTCCGGTCTCCTGACCCAACCTGTCTTCATGCCATATGTCCGATCCACGCGACCCATCTGAACTTCATGTCTGGTGTCCGGTCCTCCTGATCTGTCAAGATTCATGCCTAGTATCTGGTCAACTCGACCTACTAGGACTTCCTGTTAAGCCTACACACTTAACATTTATATTAGATTACAAGTGAATCCTAACTTTTAACTGAGGTTCATACATCAAAACTTTTGAGTGATACTCACTGCATCAACACTAAGGAGGCATGAATATACTGATTGCGCTCAGATCGGCTTGACTCTTCAACTTTGAAAAGTTCACGCATCAAGGGTAAAGCTCTAAACCATTGATCAATTTGAATCCACATAGATCCTCGTTGGGTTCTTTTTTCCACTGTATATTTCGATTTAATTTCACTTAAGAACCCAATAGTGTTATCAAAGCCGCTTACGAATTCGATTGAATTATTTTTAATATTTAGTTTTATATACGATATAAACAAATATATTTATTATGATTTTATGATTTATGGGTATTTTGATTAATCGATATGAAATAGAAATAGTTTAATTGGATTAAACAGTATTGATTATTTAATTTGATTAAACAGTAATGATTATAATATGCTCATGATTATATGAGCAACATAATGTGGTTTCATTCGATTAATCTCGCAATAGGGATTTAAGAATGATATGAATAATCTGTTGCGAACATATTATGAAATATTAATCTTTCAATTTAATTAATAGTTGAAGTTGTGATTTGATTAAACATCAAAACAATCTGTTGTGAACAGTTTGTAAAAGTTCAGCTGTTAATTTTAAAGGGAAATATGGGAGCAACTCATTCGATGAGTTAACAAAATTGTTGACCTTCGGGGACTACGCCCCTGATCCCCCGCAAAGGGGGCTACCCCCTTGACCCCCGCTCGCTAACTGTGCATTTTCTACTTAATTCAAGTTGTAAAATTTCTCTTCTGAGATTTCTTTTATTGTAATGTACAAATTAGAATAATGCTAGTATAGTGCTAGTCCACAGTGTTAGGAGGAGACCAACAACATATGCCAACTGAGGAAGCACTTGGAGAAGATGTAGATCCCTTAGGTTGACTTTTGCGATCTTCTCATTGGCTTGAGAGATTCATAAAAGTTTGGGGCCATAACCATATCATGTTTATTTTTATTTTTTCCATATATGTTGATATATGCCATATTTATGTCATGTATGTTGATATTGTTGGTGCAACAAGCCCCCAGTCAATGTTGACCAAACTCGAGTGAGACTCGAGTAGTGTTTTGATGTTTGACAATGAATTTGACCATTGTTTGATAATATGGTTTGACCATATGACTAGTGGATGATTGAGATATCCAAAGTCATATGAGGGAGATTATTTGAGAGAGATTGTTGGAGCAATCAACCTCGAAAGTCTAAATATGGATATTTGACAAGGGAAGTCCAAAGGAATAGTCTTGGCAACATAAGTCCAAGTGTTTAGTCTTGGCAATGTAAAGTTCAAGTGAACTTTAGCAATTGGAAAGTCCAACATGGAGTTGGCAAGGGAAGTCCAAGCATGGTCTTGGCATGAAAAGTCCAAGCATTGTCTTGGCAATTGGAAAGTCCAAGTCATGGGTCCTTGGCAAAGTGAAAGTCCAAGGGTGTAGGTTTGGCGGCGTAAAGTCCAA
The DNA here is from genome assembly GCA_025175895.1 of Wurfbainia villosa. Lineage (NCBI taxonomy): Eukaryota > Viridiplantae > Streptophyta > Magnoliopsida > Zingiberales > Zingiberaceae > Wurfbainia > Wurfbainia villosa. Next base: position 3,771,817 of record CM046003.1, read on the forward strand.
GCATGGATCTTGGCGGCATAAGTCTAAATGGATCTTGACAATGTGAAAGTCCAAGGGTGTAGGTTTGGCAATGTAAAGTCCAAGCATGGGTGTTGGCAGCATAAGTTCAAAGGAACCTTGGCAAAGGACTCGGTTAGTAGGACATAGCTGATGGAAGCACCTAAAGGCTAATGCAAAGGATGAACAGTCGCAGACTCGAGGGATCTGAGAGGCGTGAGACTGATGGAGGTGACTAGAAGGTTTTGGTTTAGGCTATGGGTGGTTATCAAGTATGAGGAGATTATACTTGAGTTAAACCTCATGTTTGAGGTTTACCAGTTGATTGGGGTTATAGATCAGTCGACTGGCTGAGTGTTTGACACTCAGAAGCCTAGTTGACTCAGAGTAGTTGACTGGGGTTATGACCCAGTCTATTGGTCAGTAGTCAACTGGAGGCTCGACTGCTATTGTTGTTGGATCGAGAAGCGTCGCTAGAGGGGGGGGTGAATAGCGATCGTAAATCTTTTCTTTTTCGTTCGTTCAATACGCAAAGTAAGCACAGCGGAAAATAAATGAACACGTTTATTTTACTTGGTTCACAACCCAGCGGTTGCTACTCCAAGGCCCTATCGGTCCTAGACCGCGTACGGAGGGCAAAGCACTAAAACGTCTCCTCCTCGTTGGAGGTAGGAGACAACGATTACAAAAACCGAATACACGAGGATGAGGCAACAAGCCTACCTCACCTCGTTATGAAGATAAAAAACACAGAATATAATATCAAAAATATTACTTGAATCTGCTGCCGAAGAAGAGGATCTGAGGTTGTCGCATCGCCAGGCGTATGACGGTGTTGAAGCGTTGGCGTTGTAGGAGCACTTGATGAATAATTGATGATCTTTGGAGATGAATCCTCCCCTCCTTTTATAGACTTTAGCCTCTGAATTTGTCTCCTATTTCTTTGGAACGGATCATGAATTTTTCCAAATTTTTATCGCGAAGTGGCCGCGTCAAACGTTATCCGTTTTGACCTAGCGCAAAAGCTGAATCGTCGCCATCAGTCGACTGATGCCTCTCATCACCGACCGATGATACGATCGGCGATGCATCTCATCACGACCGATAATAATGATCGCTTAATGTCCGAATGATCGCCACCGCCACTCCCTGCAGTAAGAGATTAGCTCGGAAAATGATAAATACGACGGTTTCTAACCGTCCGATCTCGACCTAGACCTTCCACAGGAAGTCTTAGTCGAATCGTCGCCTATGGTCGTCCCCGTAAAGAGGACACGACCTTACAATCTCTCACTCACACGAGCTTACCTCGATAGTAGCTCTTGCTTCCGGCCTTCCACTCGATTCCCTTGGCTCCTCCGATTCACTCAAGTGTCGCCCGACCACCACGGCTTCCTCCGGGTGTCGCTAGCCTTCAGCTCCAGCTTTAGTACTTTTCTGCACACTTGATTTAGCTCGTGAGATAACAATATAAACCTAACTTTGTGTCTTTGCCATAATCAAAACACAGGTTCGATTATCTAGTGCCCCTGCACCAACAATCTCCCCCTTTTTGATCTATGGCAAACCAACACAAAGTTAAGGGAAATTAAAGCATAAAACACATATAGTAGATGATGAATGTCATTCCCAAAAACTCCCCCTTAACCAAAACTCCTCCTTAACCCTAGGTGAGTTTTGAAAGAGATACTTTAGTTTTCAAAAGCAAATTTTGTGTTTCAAAATGAAATTTTGTGTTACTCCCCCTTAACTTTTTCTCTTCTCCCCCTTTTGCCATAAATCAAAAAAGAGTGTTGGGGTTTTTGTATAAAATAGGGGTTTAAAACAATGTCGTTTATCAATGCATCTAGATAAATCAAATATGAGTCCAAGCATGCGTCTAGCAATAGTTAGATAGATTGGTTCGAGGTGTGTCCTCTGCACTAATAATCTAAAGATTTATAATATAACCCTTAAGATTAGTTTGCTCTCCCCTTAGTCAAATATATGAAGTATAAGAGATGTAGGGCGCTAAACTGGCCTCGAGTTGTTAAGTACAATAGTTGAGAAAATAAGTAGTATTTTGAAGGGATTGTTTCAAGTATATTTCAATTATCCTTAACATCTCACCCATTCTATGTGTCTCATAATTTGTTCACCTTATATGTTTTGTGAGATGATTTTAAATTGATTAAAGATAGTCAACCTTGGGTTAGATTCAGATTTAACCTTTAGATCGTTAAGTAACTTTTAGCGGCTTCCAGTCGTGGCGAGCCGGGCCTTCTTTGATCGAACAACGACCACTTCCTTAGACAAAGCCAAATTCAAGAAAATATTACTTAAGTCACTTAGGGTTACTTCCTGGTCTAACTAGTTTAGGATACTGGCGAGGTAGCTTCACTAGTTCCACTCCGTCAAGCCAAGCTAGATACGCCTTATCTAGCTCGAATACAGACTTTGTCTCCCTAACGCACTATCATCTCGCCGCTTCCTGATACTATATTATCAAGACTTGACTAACTAGTTATTTATGAAAAGAGGCTCACCGAGGCTAAATCTTATCGAAGGATTTTAGTTGGTTATGTACGTATACTAAGTAAGTTCACAAGTTAATGTAAATTCTAAGCATGCAATGGTTTTGCTAAGTAAGCGGGTATACTATTTTAGTGTTAGCTCCCTAGACCATTGAACCAATAAGGTCTATTCAAATAATGAACTTGATCTGAGAATCCAATACTTATTAGTCCTTATATGTGAATTTAATAAAACCTTTGGGACCCATGCTTGGACTCTTTGATGACTACGATTTACGATAGACATATAAGACCTATTCGTAGTCTTTGACTTAAATCCGAGTCCGGCTTTGTTGTACACGGCTCTTTGGGTTCCAAGTAGTCGGTTAAGGTTCTTAGATCCCAACGTGAACTTTTCCAACCTAGCCTCGACCTCTTGAACTTGGTCTTTCAAGAGAGAATTCTCCTTCTCAAGTTTTTCAATTTGGGTTGAGTTTCTCTCTTGAACTTGACTAGTTGAAGAGGTTAGAGTAGCCTCTTGCTTGAGGGTTTCAACCTCCTCAAGTAACGACTCAACCCTAGACTCAGACTTAGTTAATTTCCTATTAAGCGGTTTAATTGTCATGTAAAGTGTACTAATTAAAGAGAAATCAACCTTAACTTTCCCTTTTGGTCCGGCTTTGAGTTTTCTCTCAAATAATCTTGAGTCGAGTCGGAGTTGTAGTTGGACTCGGCCGGATTGACTCGGACTCCTCCGTTCTTGCCATGTAAGCTATGTCTTCTCTGTTGTCCCAAGTTGCATGGAAGGCTTTCCTTGCTCCCTTTTTCTTTGGTTCTCATTCTTCAATTTCCTTCTTTCTTGTCGAACTATTCTCCGCACAATATTGACTATTATGGCCTCCTCTTCGGATTCGGATTCGTCTTGGGTTGAGTTCATCTACTTGCCTAGTAGGTGGCTTGCTTCTTTGTCCCTGCAAGTAGAGCAATACCTCTCTCGGCCCGGATCACGTTAGTTTGCTCATGAAGTTCAAACTCGGAAAATAATTCATCTAACCTAAGCGATAGGTCCTTAGAGACCTTGTAGGCATCGACCATGGATGCCCACAAGGTAGTCCTAGAAATGAATTAAGAACGTGCCTTAATAGGTCACGGTTTTGACCTTGTGTCCGATGGTGTGTAGGCCGTTGACAATGTCCTGGGCGCGCGGCGTGTAGTTGTGTTGCCGTCTCGTGTTCCTGCATCTTGAGGTTATACAACTTATTGAAAAGAAGGTCACGCTTACATACCTTAGCATCGGGTGTTCCTTCGTAGCTCAATTAATTTATTCCATAGGTCCTTGGCGCTAATGAATGGTCCGATGCGGTTGAGTTCCTCCTTGGACAAGCCGCATTGCAATATTTGGGTTGCTCTTGCATCGGCTTCGATTTGCCTCTTGGTTGCATTTGTCCACTTGTTGAAATCCAAGGGCTCTCCTTGATCATTGGTGGGTAAAGCAAAGCCGGTTTGGATTATTATCCAAGTCTCGACTTGTGTTTTCAAGAAACACTCCATCCGACCTTTCCAATAACGGAAATCATCTCCGTTAAAGAACGGAGGTCGGGTGGTGCTATATCCCTCAATGTGAGCCATTAAGTATCTTGCAAAACACAAATAAAAAGAGAATTCCAAGACTTGGTCTTGGATTAGTAATGCGGGAAATAATAGAAAAAAAAACAGAAATAAATAAGGAGGATAAAAAACTAAAAAAATTTGAAACTTACGACCTTCGATGTCCCCGAAAGGGTACTAAACGTTGGATTTTGGGGCTGGAAACAGCTTGTTACGGGGGTAAACCCCCAGTAAAAAGTGTAGATCTTTCAGAGAGCTTCGATTTGGTGGGTAGATCGTTTCGTGAGTCCACTCGTAGCAAAAGTTATGCTCGTTTGATCGTGAGGTACTCCGAAGGAGATTAGTACTAGCAAAAACACAACCAAAAACTATGTACCAAGACTTGGTCTTGGATTAGTAGTGCGGGAAACAAAACCTAAGAAATATACGAATCGAAAAATACGAAAATAAAACCAAAACGTGCTAGATTGGTGGTTTCACCAAATCTTAGCGCCCCCGCTCTGATACCAATTGTTAGTGCTTATAAGCTCCACATATCTCCACAATGGCATGATATTGTCCACTTTGGGTCTAAGCCCTCATGGTTTTATTTTTGGGCTTTACCCAAAAGGCCTCACACCAATGGAGATATCTTTTTTCTTATAAGCACATGATCTTTTCCATGTCTTACCAATGTGGGACTTTGATTGTATTCCCCATACTCCCAACAATCCCCCCCTCAAACGAAGGACCACATTGGGCCCCCCCTCAAGCCTATCCCTCCTCGAAGGATTTTCTCTGCTTGATGTCCGATCTTCAACCCACCAGGACTTCCTGCCAGTTGTTCGGTCCCCCCGACCCAACTAGACTTCCTTCCTGATGTCTGGTTCTCTTGATCCGGACGTGGGAGCTCAACTTCCTTCGTTCGAGGTTCATGGCTTGACATGGACCATGGCTCTGATACCAATTGTTGGATCGAGAAGCGTCGCTAGAGGGGGGGGTGAATAGCGATCGTAAATCTTTTCTTTTTCGTTCGTTCAATACGCAAAGTAAGCACAGCGGAAAATAAATGAACACGTTTATTTTACTTGGTTCACAACCCAGCGGTTGCTACTCCAAGGCCCTATCGGTCCTAGACCGCGTACGGAGGGCAAAGCACTAAAACGTCTCCTCCTCGTTGGAGGTAGGAGACAACGATTACAAAAACCGAATACACGAGGATGAGGCAACAAGCCTACCTCACCTCGTTATGAAGATAAAAATACAGAATATAATATCAAAAATATTACTTGAATCTGCTGCCGAGAAGATCTCGAGGTTGTAAATCGCGTCGGCGTTATGGCCGGTGTTGAAGCGTTGGCGTTGTAGGAGCACTTGATGAATAATTGATGATCTTTGGAGATGAATCCTCCCCTCCTTTTATAGACTTTAGCCTCTGAATTTGTCTCCTATTTCTTTGGAACGGATCATGAATTTTTCCAAATTTTTATCGCTGGCGGCCGCTGCCAAACGTTATCCGCTTTGACCTAGCGCAAAGCCGAATCGCCGCCATCGGCCGATCGATGTTTCATCACCGACCGATGATACGATCGATGATCTCATCACCGACCGATAATCGATCGCTTGAATGTCCAAAGAATGATCGCCACCGCCACTCCCGCAAAGAAGAGATTAGCTCGAAATGATAAATCGACGGCTTAATCGTCCGATCTCGACCTAGACCTTCCACAGGAAGTCTTAGTCGAATCGTCGCCTACGGTCGTCCCCGTAAAGAGGACACGACCTTACAATCTCTCACTCACACGAGCTTACCTCGATAGTAGCTCTTGCTTCCGGCCTTCCACTCGATTCCTTCGGCTCCCTCCGAATTCACTCAAGTGTCGCCCGACCACCACGGCTTCCTCCGGGTGTCGCTAGCCTTCAGCTCCAGCTTTAGTACTTTTCTGCACACTTGATTTAGCTCGTGAGATAACAATATAAACTTAACTTTGTGTCTTTGCCATAATCAAAACACAGGTTCGATTATCTAGTGCCCCTGCACCAACAATTGTGTGCCACTACAGTCGACTGCCATGGTTGACAGTCGATTGGAATTTATAGACACGAGCATAGAAAGATCAATAGTCGACTGCTATGTAAGGGCAGTCGATTGACAACTATGGGCAGTCAACTGATTAGTCAGAGCAGTTGATTGGTGTGCCCTAATCTAATACAATGGATAGGTGAGTAGTCGACTGGGGCCTTTTGGTAGTCGACTACTAGGTAAAAAATTAGCCCGACGGAGGACTTAAAAGGAGCTCGATGGGGAGATTTTCCACAATGTTTTTGGGCCAATTTTGAAGGAGAAGTGTTGTTGCATTCGAGACCTTCAAGAGCAATCCAAATCAACTAAAGATCAAGCAAGTAAAGCTCACTTCTTGTAAAGTGTTTAGTTCTTTGTTCTTGTATTTCATATTTAGTTGCATTCTTATTGTTGTAAGATTTTTTATGAGGTTTTTCCACCTCCGATATCATATCAAGAAGGAGAAGTTTGTTAGTGATGTGTGCATCACTAGAGCTCAACTAGAGCTCGACTATGAAGTAGGAATCCTAGTTCCGAACCACATAAAATATCTTGTATTATGTGTGATTGTTCTTGTATTTTTTTTGTGCTATTTATTCTTTTATATTCCACTGTGCACTAACATTGGTGTAGACAAGCATGCGATCGAACAAAGAAATCGAGAAATCACTATTCACCCTCCTCTAGCACGTCAACCGATCCCCAACAGATATATGCCATGATTATATGGGTATATGATGCATGTTAAATTAGTAATTTTATTGAGATTAAGTCAATTTAAAATGACTACCAAAGTTTGATAATCATTACTACCTTGATCAATAATAGACATGTTTGCCAAAGAAAAGTGTCTTTATTTATCTTGGTAGAATGTGATAGAGTAATTGTGATATCCAACTTATCAAACATTGGGTATGACTTAACTAAGGTTAGTAGACATGTTTTCCAAAGTAAAGTGTCAATTAGACCTTAGTGGCATACCATTAAATGGGCAAAGAACAAATAGTGTTGTTCATCTAGTTATCTAAGAGTTGTATTAGATCCAATTGGTAAATGTTACCTACCTAAATAACCAAGTCTTGGGAGATTAGTCAGAGCTAACTCAAGATAAAGTAAAATATGGATCTTAACCCACTAAAATATTGAGTTTGGGGCTAGTAGTGTGGGTAAACTATGTATCCCACATCCATCACTTGCTCCTAATAAAATCTTATATTTTAGTGAGAGAATCATTTAATTAAAGTCCTAATTAAGTTAATTTTAAAAACGATACTTATTTTTAAATTTATTATTGTTGTAGATAACCATGTATGCAAATACATCAAATACCCTATCATTGCGATCTGTCCTTGAAAAGTGTTAGTGCAATCGGCCCAGGTCACGATTGACCGGATTCGAGTTTAACTCGAGTAGTATTTTAATGTTTGACAATGAGTTAACCATTGTTTGACAATGAGTTGACTATATGGTTGACATGGGGTTGACCATTTGATGGAGAAGTCAAAGTCTTGTGTACTTGGCATGAAAAGTCCAAGTATGGGTCTTGGCAATGGTAAAGTCCAAGCATGGGTCTTGGCAATGATAAAGTCCAAGCATGGATCTTGGCACATGGAAAGTCCAAGTCTTGAGTACTTAGCATGGAAAGTCCAAGCATGGGTCTTGACAATTAGAAAGTCCAAGCATGGGTCTTGGCATTTGGACAATACAACATGGAGTTGGCAAGGGAAGTCCAAGGGTGTGATATTGGTAGCGTAAAGTCCAAGCGGTAGTCTTGGCAGCATAAGTCCAATATTTGGTGGTGTAAAGTCCAAGCGTGTGTCTTGGCAGCGTAAGCCCAAATGTGTCTTGACAGTGTAGATTCGGTTAGCATGACAATAGCTGATGGAAGCACCTAAAGGCTAGCATATGGATGAACAAGTCATGGATGACTTGGAGAGATCCGATACGCATGAGGCTGATGAAGGTGGCTAGAAGGCTTAGGTCTAGCTAAGGGTGGTCTAGCAAGTATGAGGGGATCATACTTGGGGTAAATCTCATGTTTGAGATTTAACAGTCGATTAGGATTATGAACCAGTTGATTGGTCAAGTGTTTTGACACTTGGCAGCCGAGTCAACTCTGAGCAGTCAATTGGGATTATGACCAGTCGACTGGTTGGGAGTCGACTAGCGATCGACTGCGACTGCGTGACCTTGGCAGTCGACTGCTAGCTTTGGGTAGTTGACTACAATGGAGGTCAGTTGACTTCCTTGGAGGGCAGTTGACTACTGTTTGTAGACACGAGTATAGAAAGCTCGGTAGACGACTGAGTAGTTGACTATGAGCTTGGCAGTCGACTGCCAGTGTATCTATTGGCTGGAATGCCAACGTGGATCAAGCCTATTGTGAGACGACATTGTAGATAGTTGACTAGGGCCTTTTGGCAGTCAACTGTCAGGCACAAAATCAAACCGATGTAGGTCATAAAAGGAGCAGTTCATGGAGGATTTCACCAATGGTTTCTTGAGCGGTTCCTTGGGCGATTTGAGGCAAAGTGCCGGTGCATTTCAGGATCTTTCAAGCTCATCCAAGCAACCAACAAGCAAAGCATTCAAAGCTTACATTTGTAAAGTGTTCTTTACATAGTTCTTATATTTCTTTATATTTGCTTGTATCTCTTGTATTACTTTTGTAATCATTTGTACGAGGTTTCTCCACCTTCGATGTGTCACCGAGGAGTGTATTAGTGATGGTGTGCATTACTAGAGCTCATTTGAGCTTGACCCGTGGAGTAGGAATCTTACATTCCGAACCACGTTATATCTTTGTGTTTTGATTGTGCTTGTGTATTTGTGTTTGTCTTAATATTGTATTTCTATATTCTGCTGCATTAACAAGTATTATAGACAAGCATGCACGCGATTGAATTCCATAAAGCGATGCAAAATGCTATTCACCCCCTCTAGCGATCAATGATTCCTCTACAATTGGTATCAGAGCCCGGTGACTCTCAGAAGAAGAATATGCTTCGATACCCTACATTTGGTATACAAGTGGTAGCTTGGAGCTCTTCATTTGGACTAATCGCCAAGGAGCAACGCTAGAGGGAAGAAGGAAGATGGAGGAGCCAAGTCTTAGACTAGGTTGTGACATCAACACTCCACCGTCATATGAATTTTATGGAATTGGAGGCTTTGAAAAATAAAAGGAGAGTATAGAAACTTTCCTCATGATTAATATCGAAGATTGGTTCATCTTGGTGGAAGGTTTTGAACCCCCTAGGGATAAGAAGGGAAATGTTCAAAAATTGAAGAAGTGGACCCAAGAGCAACGCCAAAAATTCAAGACTGAGGTTAAGATAACAAAATATTTGGAAATTTTAATCCCTAATGATATTTTGTGCAAGCTAGGTGAATATCAAGATGCTAAGGAACTATGGAGCAAGTTAGACAAGTTCCATGAAGAGCTCGCACCGGTCCAAGATAAGGAAGAAGAGGAGTGTTCATCCTCTCAAGCTCAAGAAGAAGAGAGTATGTCATCATCCCAAGAGCTTGAGGATTCGGAAGTTGAGAGATGCGCAACATCCAGTTCGGAGGAGGAAATTGAAGAAGTCTCCACCTCTAGGAATGAGGGGGAGGAGATTAGATCACCAGAGTCGGAGCAAGAGCAAGAGCAAGAAGAACCATCTATCTTCTGGAGAGATGAACAACCAACTCCGATTCCTACCACCGACCTAGGTAATTCAAGCATTTTAATTAAAAATAAAAATCATATTGTATGCTTTGAGTGTAGGGAATTCGGACATTACGAGAGTAAGTTCCCAAAAAGAGTCAAGAAGGCTCAACTGGCGCCAAAGGTCAAGGAAGTCGGTGCCTAAAGTCAAAAGAGCAAGGAGCATATCATTTGCTTCAAATGCCATCAAAAGGGGCACTATAGAAGCCAATGCCTACACATGTAGGGGGAGGTAAATTTCAATATTGCTCATTCTTTAATTAATAGGCAAAAGCATGCTAGGAATTTTGTTGCTATTGCTCATGAACAAAAGCATGCTAGGAATATATTTTATTGTTTTGGTGCTAATTCATGCGATATTAGGGATAAATCTAGAACAAATAACACTAGAACAATTCTACCTAAGAAAGCAATTAGAAAGGTAGAAAACCATTTAGGCATTAACCCTAAGAAGGGTAGGCATATGCCTAAAAGAAAGGACAATGCCTAAAAAATTGATGGAAGATAAAAAATTGGGTAATTAGAGTTTGAAAATTAGGCCTTGAGGTCAAGGTTTGAGAAATTAGAGAAGACCCTTAGGAAGATGCAAAATCCAATTCAAGGGTCCAATGGACAAAATCTAGGGTCTAGAAGACAAGGACCATCTAGGGGCAAGAAAGGTTTGGGTCACAAACCTAAGCCCAAGGAGACCTACCATAGTGTTCCATTCAATTATGGAACCATCCATAGGTCTAGAAAAACCAAGGTTACTAGGGAAGTCATCCCTAAGGTTAACCATGGTAGGTTCCTAGTGGCCAAAGTTTCTATGAAACCTAGGAAATCTACTAAGGTCACAAGGGGAGTTACCCCTAGAGCTAACCTAGGCAAGACCCAATTGACCAAGGCTTCCAAGACAAAAAGGGTCATTAGGAAGGTACTAAGGGAAGATATCCCTAGTGAGTACCTAGTAAACCCAAGGAGCTCCAATAGGTATTGGGTTCCTAGGAGTGTGATCCCTTCACGCTAGATGTGTTAGGTTGTGTCAACCTTGAATGAATGAGTACATAACCTAACCATAGCAAAGTTGACACCTTAGGACATTTTCAAGGTTATGTGATACCTTGGAAATGAGGGTTAATTTCATATACTAAAGGATTTTAGGATGTGCCAATTAAATTTGAGAAGTTTGAAAAATTGATGAAATTGGCACGAATTAGGTTTAGAGGTCATGGTGTGCCATTTTGGGTTTTTGACACATTGGAAGATTGATCTATTATGGTAAATTTTGGTTTAATCTTAGAAAATGACAATTTGAGCTTAACACATAGGTATTATATACCTTTGTATTTTATACTTGCCATGCTTTGTTTGCCTTGCCATGTCATGGCATCATATTTAATTTAATCATATAAAATGTCATGATAATGTTTAGGTTTGACTTCTATGTCATGTATGTTTAGGTTTACTTGAATGCCATGACATCATGATTATTGGCACATGTTTTATTTATGCTATCATTATATTGCATAATCATCATTCATGCATTTAGGATTAATTTAAATTTCTTTAAGAACTATGGCATGATTTGAAGTCCATGTATTAGGAATCAAATAGTATTGCCTAGAAAAATGCATGAGACCTTAGATTAGGAAGAATAAAATCCACATCTCACATTACATTGATAAGGTTAACCATGGTAGGTTCCTAGTGGCCAAAGTTTCTATGAAACCTAGGAAATCTACTAAGGTCACAAGGGGAGTTACCCCTAGAGCTAACCTAGGCAAGACCCAATTGACCAAGGCTTCCAAGACAAAAAGGGTCATTAGGAAGGTACTAAGGGAAGATATCCCTAGTGAGTACCTAGTAAACCCAAGGAGCTCCAATAGGTATTGGGTTCCTAGGAGTGTGATCCCTTCACGCTAGATGTGTTAGGTTGTGTCAACCTTGAATGAATGAGTACATAACCTAACCATAGCAAAGTTGACACCTTAGGACATTTTCAAGGTTATGTGATACCTTGGAAATGAGGGTTAATTTCATATACTAAAGGATTTTAGGATGTGCCAATTAAATTTGAGAAGTTTGAAAAATTGATGAAATTGGCACGAATTAGGTTTAGAGGTCATGGTGTGCCATTTTGGGTTTTTGACACATTGGAAGATTGATCTATTATGGTAAATTTTGGTTTAATCTTAGAAAATGACAATTTGAGCTTAACACATAGGTATTATATACCTTTGTATTTTATACTTGCCATGCTTTGTTTGCCTTGCCATGTCATGGCATCATATTTAATTTAATCATATAAAATGTCATGATAATGTTTAGGTTTGACTTCTATGTCATGTATGTTTAGGTTTACTTGAATGCCATGACATCATGATTATTGGCACATGTTTTATTTATGCTATCATTATATTGCATAATCATCATTCATGCATTTAGGATTAATTTAAATTTCTTTAAGAACTATGGCATGATTTGAAGTCCATGTATTAGGGAATCAAATAGTATTGCCTAGAAAAATGCATGAGACCTTAGATTAGGAAGAATAAAAATCCACATCTCACATTACATTGACATGTGTGTGTATTGATAAACCCTAGACACATGTGAGATGTTAGGAAAATGAGTTAAGTTCAAGGTGCATAGTTCTTGCATCTAGATGAACTCAAACTCATCTTATATCATTGATAAATTATAGGGAAAGCTAATGTGCAAGTCATGTGCATTGAGTCCATAGATCATGGTCCAATATAAAGTTTTAAAATAATTTCAAAATCATTTTGAAAAACCTTGGTGAAGTCTATCTTTTGATAGCAATCACCATTGATGAAGTTGATACAAAGTAGGTTCGAAACATTGAAGTTATCTTTGTTTTTGAACTTTGTATCAATCTCACTATTTAATGGGCATTTTATTTTTTAAATATTTTTCATCCATAATGATTGACATAAGTATTGTACATATGAAGTTTCATTATTTTTCAAATTACGTATAATTACTTATGAATTAACAAAATTCATTTTCTGAATCGATTTTCAGTATCTCTGAAATCACCATAACCGCTTAGACGATACTAGCGTTGAGGCGATCGGTCAATGAGTTGCAAAGTTGTTTAGCCCATATTTCAGCCATGTTAGGCTACCCTAACTTCTCCTAACCCTAGGATATGCTTTGGAAAACATTGGAAGAGTGAAAATCCATTGGAAATGGATTAGAAGAGTTGTTTTTGGTGATATATCGAATTTTAAGGTATGTGAAAGTTCAAGTTTGAACTTTTGCCCTTATTTTTGATGGTTTAGTGTTCCTATAGGCTTAGGGACTCTCCAAGGATATTGTTGGTGCAATGGTCAAGGGGGAGCAAGCCTTTAGGGGGAGGTTATCCATCATGGAATGATGGATGTGTATTCCTCAAAGGGGGAGACATGAAGGGTTTTTGGAAATCCTCATTGTGCTCACCAAAGGGGGAGAATTGGAGAAGTGAGGATTGCCTCTCATTTAGTGATATAGGACTTAACACTAGGAAGAGTGAAGGTATCCTAGATATTTTTTTTGACCAAGGGGGAGATTATAAGATCTCATTGGTATATGAGACATTGATACCCTTGGGAAGTCTTTTTGATGTATGCCAAAGAGGGAGAAGTGAGGTTTAAGTTAGGTAAACTTTCACTATGTTTTAGCATTGGAAGTGTTTAAGTTTAGGTTATTGTTAGCCTAACTTAAAGGTATTATCAAACATCAAAAAGGAGGAGATTGTTGGTGCAATCAGCCCAGGTCACGATTGATCGGATTTAAGTTTGACTCGAGTAGTATTTTGATATTTGATAATGGGTTGACCATTGTTTGACAATGGGTTGACTATATGGTTGACATGGGGTTGACCATATGATGGAGAAGTCCAAGTCTGGTGTACTCGGCAAGGAAAGTCCAATAATGGGTCTTGGCAATGGTAAAGTCCAAGCATGGGTCTTTGAAGGTCGAAGCTTCGCTTCTCACTTTGCCTCGGTTGCTTGTGCATGGCGATCCTATCTCGCGTTCCTGGATTAAAAAAAATTAATCTGGATGAAAATAGATTACTCAAGCAACTGATTCATCATCGTGCTTCTCGATTTGAGTCGTCGCTTGAACAAACTTGTTATTCAAGCAACCTAACTCTTTTCCTCGATTAGCCACAGAATAGATGATGTATGGATCGCCAGTTTTTGTGTTTATCATCGGGGTCCAAGTAAATTAACCACATGCATGATACAAAAGAACTAAATCAAAACAAACAAGAATATACCTCTTATTTACCTCTTGATCTTCTATTGTATGACCTATCCTCTTCTTGGACATTGTGTGGGCAATGATCCTCCAAGAGTTGAAGCCTCCTAGATCACTTTCTTCCCTTCCTTGTTAGTAATATATGAGAGATGTCCTAAGGCAATCGCCTTATGGTCGTACCATTTATTTGATAAATGAAGATTCACTATTTGAGTGTACATGTTTTCATGTATTTGATTGGATCTTAAACTCATTTACTGAATGTCCACGATACGATTCACAGCATGAGAGAATTTGTGATTGGATCACAACTAGTGAGTATCTCTACATGTGTAATTGTGATGTATCGGAATTATCCCTAGTCGATAAATTGATGGATTTGGACACCATCAATTCTGTCGAGACTAGCACGAGGTATACTCCTTGGTGTATCCAAGCAGCTGATCCTCACTAGCTGGAGACATTGTGATGTTTGGAGTTAATCGTGGATGCTAGTTATGGTAACTAGTTCATTTGAGTGACCAGCCGTAAGACTTCATATGGTTCTCTGCATATATAGATATGTCAATGAAGTTCTTACTGTAGCTTAAGTGCGATGTTCCTTTGACTTGCGGTATTCAAGTCATCTTGATCATAGAGACTTATGCTTTGACATCTTAAGCAAGCATCTCTGAGGAGATGTGGACCCGGGATGATTGGGTATAAGTCGAAATGATCGAAGGTGTTTGAATAGCCTATAAAGGATTCACCACTCCTTGCGAGGAGATGTATACCCATGGCCTCTCGTCGGATTGTTACTAAAGTCTTTGGCCAAAGCATTACATGTTTAGAGTAAGGTACTCTTCAATACATGTGCAGTAACTAGAATCCGTAGGACGAGGAAATGATACTTGGGCTAGGTGTGACGTAGTCAGCCTAGTGGGGACTGACACTATAGACTATGTCCTGAACCAAGTGGGTATAAGATGAGTGAAGGGAATGGGGCACGATTCATTCGAGCTGCTGAAGGGTTTCAGAAATAGTTCTGGATCAACCGTTGATCTTTTCGGTTAATTGGGGATCATGATGTACTACTAGGTGCCACTCATGATTGTTCTATAATTAATGGTTAATTATAGACGGCCAACATAAACCGAGAACCTATTTGGTCACACGCACAACGAGTGTAATCCAAAGGATTTAAAACGAGCTTGAGAATGGGATTCTCAGACCGAGAGAAACTAGGTTTGGTTGGACCAAACATAAAGCGAGCATGAAATTGTTTCAGTCGCAATGGAAGCGTGGATGGGCCGTGTCTTATGAAGACATAATGGATGGACCAAAATGGTTTGGTTCTAATCCAATGGATGAGAATAAACCAAAGGGTTTGGTTTATATTAAACGAATGAACCAAAGGTTGGTTCGGTTCGTTTTAACTTAAAATAAACCATCATGGTTTGATTTATTTTAACTTATCTTAATGGAGCGGGTTAACGGGCCTAATGGTTATGATCCAATAACCATTAAGAGAATTGGTTCTCTATAAAAGAGGGCTTAAGGGATAATTAAGCCCTAATCCAAAACCCTAGCTTGTGGTTGCCGCCCACCTCTCCATCCTCTCCTTGGATTTTCGGCGCCAACCCTAGGAGTGCCGCCGCCCAACCTCTTGTGCCACCATCCAACTTGTTGCCGGCGTCCAAGCTTCAGCCGGCGATCCTCCGGCGACCCTCCGGTGATCTCCTTTGGGTTCAGTGATAAGGTGAGCTTCCATCTCTCCTTTGGCCGGCCTCTATTCCTCCACCAAAAGCTGTCCAGTTTTCTGGACAGCTTGTTTCTTTGTTGTCGGAGCGTCGTTTGGACGATGGTTAGAGCTCCGACAGCTGCTAACTTACCGGGGATTCGATCTCCGGTAATCCTCTGAGGTGGAGGACGAAGGATTCGTCAAACGGTTGACGAATATCTCTCCGGAGAATCGAGTTTTGAGGACTCAGTTTTGGATCCGAATTTGGATTCGGATCGTGATCATCTCTCGATCACGCCGTCTTCAACACGAGGCTAGTAACCCGTACGAAGATGAAGCTCATGGCTTAGCGAAGTCATCCCGAGGAACTCGGCGTGGATACGGATAGAGACGATTCTAGCGAGGATCGTTCCGGTTGATGCCGTTCCCGCTACACGTCATACGAAAGGTATAACGTAGATAAATTTCCTTTTATTGCAAATTTTAAATTTACGGTTATGTCTACACTTGTTGTACTATGCATGCGTGTGATGTGTGTGTTGTAATAAATGTAGATTTATTATTTTTATTGCTTCCGCTGTGCTCATGTTTACGAAACGTGATCGAACACACACACGCCGCGGTGTCGGAAACCCAACAGTGGTATCAGAGCCCAGGTTGTGTTTCGACATAATCGTAAAATGTTTTTGCGATAGTCATAATGTTATTTCTGGAAATTTTCTAATTTTGGAAATTAGAAGTATTTATGGAAATTTTTCAATTTTGGAAAGTCTAGAAGTATTTATGGAAATCTTCCACTTTTGGAAAGTTGGAAGTATTTATGGAAATTGATATTTTCCATAAATAAAATATTTGATTATATTTTGGAAATTTGTTTCCTAATTTAATCTTGATTTGATTTGGGAAATCAAATCTTAAAATATTTTATTTCCATAAGTAGTTTTGAAGATTTAGGAAATTGGTTTCCTAAATTGACTTTCCTTAATCAACTATTTCCACAAATAAAATATGTGATTAGATTTGGAAATTTGTTTCCTAATTTAATCATGATTTGATTTGGAGAATCAAATCTTAAACATATTTTATTTCCATAAATAGTTATGACATATAAGGAAATATTATACATGACATAATTGTATGACATGTAATTGCATTAGATGCATATCATAATGCCATGCGTGTCGTGACATGTAGATGTATGCCATGTATGCCATGCCATGTAGGTAATAGTTATTTGCATGCAAAGAGGATGAGACATAAAAACCCTTAAACAATATTAAAGCCTACACCTTCCATTAATATGGTTAGAACCAGAGTTCCGTTTCTTGTTTGGGTTGTTGGACTCTCTCCAAGCTCGGCTTGAACCCGAACATGTTCAAACCATGGAATAGTTTAATACTAATATGGTAAGAGTCAGAGGTCAATCGTTAGCTTTGGTTGTTGGACTCTCTCCAAGCTGGGCTAATTGGTTGAATGCGCTCTAACCATATTAAAACTATTTCTCTATTAATGGGTTGGCTTTAACCTGGAGCATCAGTTTGTTGGACTCTCTCCAAGGTCGATGTAAAGGGAGGTGAAGTCGGGTGCTATGCATATGATGCATACTTGTTAATGTGTTAACAACCCGATGTATGTGTGAACATTCAATTAGTTGATAGCACATTGTGATAGTTGCATATACGTGATATGCAATCGGTATAGTTGATACCTACCATCATAGTTATGAATGGCTTGTTGGACTCTCTCCAAGGTTGTTCATATCTATGATGGATATCAGCCCATTCGGAGATGGACCTACGATCTCCCGAAGTGATTTTGGGGTTTTTGAAATTCGAAAAATGAATGGGATTTATAAATGTATATTGATGCATTTTAAAAATCATCTTTCTCATATATGCTCGTTTTGTATTTCTAAGATTGATCATGATGTCTTTAAATTTGCGTTCCATTTTGGATTCGAATAAATTGACTGGGCCGAACTTCTTGGACTGGCTTAGAAACTTGAGAATTGTTCTCAAGGTTGAAAAGCTTGCAAATATCCTCGAAGCGCCTCTTCCTGCCCGTCCTAGTGACAATGCAACTCTGGACCAATTGTTGGCCTATCAGAAACATGTGAGTGATTCTGAACAAATGAGTTGCATCATACTAGCCATGATGAAACCCAAGCTACGAAAGCAGCATGAGCATATGGATGCTCATATCGTAGTTCTTCATCTTTATGAGTTGTTTGATAAGCAAGTGAGATTCGAAAGGTTCGAAGTCTCCAAGCTTCTCTTCACCTCTGAGATGCAAGAAGGTTCATCTGTGGTACTGCTCAACATGCTGAAGACTGTGGAGCCTTCTGAGAAGCATGAGCAGGGGACGGTGTTGTTAGTTGAATCCTCGAAGAAAGGTTCTAAGAGGGAGTCAAAGGAACAACAGAAGGGGAAGAAGAAAAAGGCTAAAAAAGGCAGAACCAGCTCAAAAGGGCACTTGCCATCATTATGGCAAGTAGGGCCATTGGCGAAGAAATTGCAAGATTTATCTTGAGTCCGTGAAGAAGAAGAATAAGACATAAGATGCTCCATCTTTTTCATATATCTTCATTATTGATTGTCATTCTATTTCCTCAAACACTTGGGTATTGGATACTGGGTGTGGCTCACATATATGTAATGACATACATGGGATAAGGAATAGAAGAAGACTCATCAAGGGAGAGTCAAATTTACGTGTTGGGAATGGAGCAAAGGTTGCTGCACTCGCCATCGGAACGTATTTATTGAAACTCCCTACAGGACTTGTCTTAGAACTGGACAATTGCTTTTATGTTCCTTCATTGATAAAGAACATCATTTCTATTTCTTGTTTAAATAGAAATGGGTACCATTTAAATTTTAGTAACAATTGTTGTTGCATAACTTTGAATGTCGTTCTTTAAGGGACTAGAACTTTAAGCAATGATATTTATACGTTGGACGTATCCAGTGACATTTTCAATATCGAAGCGAGCAACACGCGTGCTCGAAAGGATAATCAAATAGACTCCTATATGTGGCATTGTCGTCTTGGCCATATAAGCAAGAAACACATGTCCGAATTACACCGATGTGGAATTCTGGAATCGTTTGAATTGGATTCATACGATACATGCGAATCATGCTTAAAAGGCAAGATGACTAAGTTACCTTTTACTGGAAAAGGTGAACAAGTGGGAGAGTTACTAGGTCTAGTACATACTGATGTATGTGGACCTATGTCAACTCAAGCTTTAGGAGGCTATAACTACTTCATTACCTTCACCGATGATCACTCACGGTTTGGGTATGTGTTCTTGATGAACCACAAGTCTGAAGCCTTTGAAAGGTTCAAAGAATTCAGAAATGAAGTAGAGAAACAACATGACAAGAGTATTAAAATACTTCGATCGGATCGAGGTGGTGAATACTTAAGTCAAGAGTTTCTTGATTATCTAAGAGACAATGATATATTGTCTCAATGGACTCCGCCATATACACCACAGCATAATGGTGTATCTGAGAGGCGTAACCGGACCTTGTTGGACATGGTTAGGTCAATGATGAATCAAGCGACTCTTCCCAAGTCCTTTTGGGGCTATGCACTTCAGACAGCTGTTTACTTGTTAAACAGAATGCCTACGAAGGTAGTCTCAACTACTCCATATGAGATATGGAATAGTAAGAAAACCTCATGTATCTTACTTGAAGAAATGGGGTTGTCCTGCTTATGTGAAGCGGACAGTATCAGACAAATTGGATGCTAAGTCTGATAAATGTCTATTTATTGGATACCCTAAGGAAACAAGGGGTTACCAATTCTATCATCCTGTGGAACAAAAGGTGTTTGTTTCAAGGCATGCTGTGTTTCTAGAGAAAGAGTTTCTCTTGCAAGAAAACAAAGGGGGAGTGTCGAGCTTGAGGAGGCTCGAGAGACTCAAATAGACATTGATGAGATACCGGTGAAGCACAATGTAGATAACTCATAGTGATGAGCAATCTACCGACCTCTGTGAACACCACATCTTCGTAGATCCGGTAGAACACGCAACATTCTGAGAGATATGGATTTCGTAAGTGAATCGAATGACGTGTTACTCATTGATGATGAGAGCCTACGTTATGAGGAAGTCTTGACAAGTTGAAGGGATAAATGGCTTGATGCCATGAAGTCGGAAATGGATTCCATGTATGAAAACCAAGTTTGGAACTTGGTTGACCCACCTGAAGGCATCAAGCCTATAGGGTGCAAGTGGGTTTTCAAGAGGAAAACCGACATGGATGGTAATGTGATTACCTATAAAGCTAGATTAGTGGCGAAAGGATATCGTCAAAAACAAGGTGTTGATTATGACGAAACCTATTCGCCTGTAGCTATGCTTAAATCCATTCGGATGCTCCTGGCCATAGCGGCTCATTATGATTATGAGATATGGCAGATGGATGTGAAAACAACTTTCCTTAATGGAAACCTCCTCGAGGACGTGTATATGATACAGCCTGAGGGTTTCACATTGGTTGATAAAACCAAGGTATGCAAATTGCGACGGTCCATATATGGATTGAAGCAAGCATCCAGGAGCTGGAATATCATTTTTGATGAGACTATCAAAAAGTTTGATTTCTCACAAAATCCAGACGAACCTTGTGTGTACAAGAAGGTTAGTGGGAGTGCAGTCGTGTTCCTAGTATTGTATGTCGATGACATATTACTTATAGGAAACGATGTTTCAATCTTACAGTCAGTTAAGGTTTGGTTATCCAAGACATTCTCCATGAAAGACCTGGGAGAAGCAACCTACATTCTCGGGATTAAGATCTATAGAGATAGATCGAAACGGTTGCTTGGTCTTTCGCAGTCTACATATATAGACCGAGTGCTAAAGAGGTTTAGCATGTCGGAATCCAAGAAAGGTTACCTACCCATCAGGCATGGGGTACACCTTTCGAAGTCTATGTGTCCGCGCACAGAAGACGAGAGGATTTGCATGAGTAAGATTCCCTATGCATCCGAAATAGAATCTATCATGTATGCTATGTTATGTACGAGGCCCGATGTATCGTATGCTCTGAGTGTCACGAGCAGATACCAGTCTGATCCAGGAATGGATCATTGGGCGGCTGTTAAGATGATCCTTAAGTACTTAAGAAGAACTAAGGATGTGTTCCTAATATATGGAGAAGGGGACATGGTGATACGGGGGTATACGGATGCCAGCTCCAGACAGACAAGGATGATTCCATGTCTCGATGCAGGTATGTATTCACCGGAATGGGCGCAATAAGTTGGAAAGGTTCTAAGCTTGACACTATAGCGGATCTGCCACTAAGGCGAATACATTGCGACTTTAGGCGAAAGCAGTTTGGATCAAGAAGTTCATCTATGAACTTGATGCGGTCTCATCAATGATCCAAACATGTGCTTCGCCGCTATCATCTGATCAGAGAGATCATTAGTAGGAAGGAAATACAAATCGAGAAAATCCCCACTGAAAGGAACTTAGCAGATCCTTTGACTAAAGCATTACCTCAAAGTAAGTTTGAGGGTCATGTTAGAGCCTATGGTATTGGATACCGTAGCGATTGACATTAGGCCAAGTGGGAGTTTGTTAGTAATATATGAGAGATGTCCTAAGGCAATCGCCTTATGGTCGTACCATTTATTTGATAAATGAAGATTCACTATTTGAGTGTACATATTTTCATGTATTTGATTGGATCTTAAACTCATTTACTGAATGTCCACGATACGATTCACAGCATGAGAGAATTTGTGATTGGATCACAACTAGTGAGTATCTCTACATGTGTAATTGTGATGTATCGGAATTATCCCTAGTCGATGAATTGATGGATTTGGACACCATCAATTCTGTCGAGACTAGCACGAGGTATACTCCTTGGTGTATCCAAGCGGTGATCCTCACTAGTGGAGACATTGTGATGTCCGGAGTTAATCGTGGATGCTAGTTATGGTAACTAGTTCATTGGAGTGACCAGTAAGACTTCATATGGTTCTCTGCATATATAGATATGTCAATGAAGTTCTTACTGTAGCTTAAGTGCGATGTTCCTTTGACTTGCGGTATTCAAGTCATCTTGATCATAGAGACTTATGCTTTGACATCTTAAGCAAGCATCTCTGAGGAGATGTGGACCCGGGATGATTGGGTATAAGTCGAAGTGATCGAAGGTGTTTGAATAGACTATAAAGGATTCACCACTCCTTGCGAGGAGATGTATACCCATGGCCTCTCGTCGGATTGTTACTAAAGTCTTTGGCCAAAGCATTACATGTTTAGAGTAAGGTACTCTTCGATACATGTGCGGAACTAGAATCCGTGGGACGAGGAAATGATACTTGGGCTAGGTGTGGCGTAGTCTAGTGAGGGATGACACTATAGACCATGTCCAACCAAGTGGGTATAAGATGAGTGAAGGAATGGGGCACGAATCATTTGAGTCTTTGAAGGGTTTCAGAAATAGTTCTGGATCAACCGTTGATCTTTTCGGTTAATTGGGGATCATGATGTACTACTAGGTGCCACTCATGATCGTTCTATAATTAATGGTTAATTATAGACGGCCAACATAAACTGAGAACCTATTTGGTCACATGCACAACGAGCTTAATCCAAAGGATTTAAAACGAGCTTGAGAATGGGATTCTCAGACCGAGAGAAACTAGGTTTGGTTAGACCAAACATAAAGTGAGCATGAAATTGTTTCAGTCGCAATGGAAGCGTGGATGGGCCGTGTCTTATGAAGACATAATGGATGGACCAAAATGGTTTGGTTCTAATCCAATGGATGAGAATAAACCAAAGGGTTTGGTTTATATTAAACGAATGAACCAAAGGTTGGTTCGGTTCGTTTTAACTTAAAATAAACCATCATGGTTTGATTTATTTTAACTTATCTTAATGGAGCGGGTTAACGGGCCTAATGGTTATGATCCAATAACCATTAAGAGAATTGGTTCTCTATAAAAGAGGGCTTAAGGGATAATTAAGCCCTAATCCAAAACCCTAGCTTGTGGTTGCCGCCCACCTCTCCATCCTCTCCTTGGATTTTCGGCGCCAACCCTAGGAGTGCCGCCGCCCAACCTCTTGTGCCGCCATCCAACTTGTTGTCGGCATCCAAGCTTCAGCCGGCGATCCTCCGGCGACCCTCCGGTGATCTCCTTTGGGTTCGGTGATAAGGTGAGCTTCCATCTCTCCTTTGGCCGGCCTCTATTCCTCCACCAAAAGCTGTCCAGTTTTCTGGATAGCTTGTTTCTTTGTTGTCGGAGCGTTGTTTGGACGACGGTTAGAGCTCCGACAGCGGCTAACTTACCGGGGATTCGATCTCCGGTAATCCTTTGAGGTGGAGGACGAAGGATTCGTCAAACGGTTGACGAATATCTCTCCGGAGAATCGAGTTTTGAGGACTCGGTTTTGGATCCGAATTTGGATTTGGATCGTGATCATCTCTCGATCACGTCGTCTTCAACACGAGGCTAGTAACCCATACGAAGACGAAGCTCATGGCTTAGCGAAGTCATCCCGAGGAACTCGGCGTGGATACGGATAGAGACGATTCTAGCGAGGATCGTTCCGGTTGATGACGTTCTCGCTACACGTCATACGAAAGGTATAACGTAGATAAATTTCCTTTTATTGCAAATTTTAAATTTACGGTTATGTCTACACTTGTTGTACTATGCATGCGTGTGATGTGTGTATTGTAATAAATGTAGATTTATTATTTTTATTGCTTTCGCTGTGCTCATGTTTACGAAACGTGATCGAACACACACATGCCGCGGTGCCGGAAACCCAACATTCCTTGCTCCCTCCGAACAAAGGGAAGAATAAACTCCCTTCTTCTCCTTGCTTGTGCCGACCACCAATCACAAAGAGGGGATGCCGCTGGCTCTAGGAGAGGGAGAGGAGAGGGCGCCGACCAATGGTTGAGAGAAGGGGTTCCAAACCCTAACCTTTGCCGCCGACCAAGGGAAGAGGATGAAGATGGCGCCGCCGGCCCTAGGAGAAGATGAGGTTGCGCCGGCCAAGAGAGAAAAGAAGGAAAAGAAACCTAATTCTCTTGTGCTGCCGGCCAAAGGAACAAACCCTATCACACCTCCTATCTCCTTGTCGCCCAAGCCAACCCTAACTCAAACCCTAATCTCTAAAAAAATCTTGGCGCCCAAGTCTTGGAAGCATATTTATATATTTTGCCCAAGCCTCCTTTTAATCGTGTCCGTTGGATCTAGGCTTCTTGAGGGTTTTAATAGGCTATAATAGAGATCATGAGGAGGAGTTGGATCTTGGACACCTAATGGATCCGACCCACATAAAATTCGATCCATTAAAGATAATCAATTCCACTAGAGGATCATCATTGATCTACCTCACCAATCCTCATAATTAAATATGGGTTCCATATATTAATTGTACAAATATCTCCCCGTGTTTAAGATATCGAATGTTTGTTAATTAATTAATTTACTGACAATTAATTAATTAACATCTAACTTCATGAGTAGTATCGCTCAACCTTATCATCATGCTAGACCAAGTCCACCTATAGGGTTTACATGATGATCCTTATGAGCTCCTCAAGGGGACATCATCATCCTAATACATAGGACACGGTTTCCTCCTATAATCAATGACACACCATGTAAATAATATCATTTTCTAACTTACCGGGCCTATCGATTTAACCCATAAATCTCGCCCATTTGTAAATCAAAGAAATAAATATTAAGTACATGTGCCCGTTATTATATCGGGATTAAGAGCATGCACACCATAATATCCGAGGTCCGATTCAATTATGTAGTCAGCAATAAATTGAATCACCTCTAAGTCAGTCCTGCTCAATACACACAAAGTGTACTAGTGTAATTCTATGGTCAAGATAAACCAATACCAAATTACACTACAACCATACCAATAGTTTGTCTAAAACCATCTTGGTTATGAGCCTCTACTTATACTCTACAAGGAACTGATAACATGATCCTCTGTGTGACACCACACACCATGTTATCTACAATGTAAAGTATTAGACAAGATGCACACATATAATAAATATAAAATACAAACAATAATCATGTGATTCTTATTTCAAAATGAAGATGTTCATACAAAGACTAGGCTTTCAGTATACATCCCAATAGTCTTGGCAATGATAAAGTCCAAGCATGGGTCTTAGCACATGAAAAGTCCAAGTCTTGAGTACTTGACATGGAAAGTCTAAGAATGGGTCTTGGCAATTAGAAAGTCCAAGCATGGGTCTTGGCATTTGGAAAGTCCAACATGGAGTTGGCAAGGGAAGTCCAAGGTTGTGATATTGGCGGCGTAAAGTCCAAGTGGTAGTCTTGGATGCATAAGTCCAATGTTTGGCGGCGTAAAATCCAAGCGTGTGTCTTAGCAACGTAAGCCCAAATGTGCCTTAGTGGTGTAGACCCGATTAGCATGACAATAGCCGATGGAAGCACCTAAAGGCTAGCGTATGGATGAACAAGTCATGGATGACTTGGAGGGATCCGATAGGTGTGAGGCTGATGGAGGTAGCTAGAAGGCTTAGGTCTAGGATAAGGGTGGTCTAACAAGTATGAGGGGATCATACTTGGGGTAAGCCTCATGTTTGAGGTTTAGCAACTGACTTAGGTTATGGATCAGTTGACTGGTCAAGTATTTTGACATTTGGCAGCTAGGATTATGACCAGTCTACTTGTCGAGAGTTGATTGGCGATCGACTACGGTCACGTGTCCTTAGAAGTCGATTGCCAACTTTGGGCACGATCGTTTGAGCTGGCGCTATGGAGGGCGATAATTATCACATTTTACTCATGAGCATAGAAAGCCCTGTAGATGACAGAGCAGTCAACTACGAGCTTGGCAATCAACTGCCATTGTATCCGTTGGCTGGAATGCTAATGTGGATCAAGTCCGTTGTGAGACAATGACACTGTAGGCAGTTGACTGGGACCTTTTGGCAATCGACTGTTAGGTGTGGAATCAGGCCGATACAGGTCATAAAAGAAGCAATTCATGGAGGATTTCGCCAATTGTTTCTTGAGCGGTTCCTTGGGCGATTTGAGGCGAAGTGCTGGTGCAATGCAGGGTCCTTCAAGCTCATCCAAGCAACCAACAAGCAAAGCATTCAAAGCTCACATTTGTAAAGTGTTCTTTACATAGTTCTTATATTTCTTTGTATTTTCTTGCATCTCTTGTATTACTTTTGTAATGATTTGTATGAGATTTCTCCACCTCCGGTGTGTCATGTTGGTGCAATCGGCCCAGGTCATATTTGACCAGGCTCGAGTTTGACTCGAGTAGTGTTTTGATGTTTGACATTGATGGTTTGGGGAGATTGTTGGTGCAATCGACCCAGATCATGATTGACCGGACTCGAGTTTGACTTGAATGGGATTTAGATGTTTGACGATGGCTTGACCATTGTCATGGGAGAAGTCCAAGTCTTGTGTACTTGGCATGGAAAGTCCAACATGGGTTGGCAAGGAAAGTCCAAGCATGGGTCTTGGCAAGAGAAAGTCCAAGCTTGTGTCTTGGCAATTGGAAAGTCCAAGGGGTGATATTGGTGGCGTAAAGTCGAAGGGTAGAGTCTTGGCAGCATAAGTCCAATGGTTGGCAGCGTAAAGTCCAAGCAGAGTCTTGGCAGCGTAAGCCCAATGTGCCTTGGTGGTGTAGACTACATTAGCATGACAATAACTGATGGAAGCACCTGAAGGCTAGTGTATGGATAAACAAGTCATGAATGACTTGGAGGGATCCGATAGGTGTGAGGCTGATGGAGGTGGCTAGAAGGCTTAGGTCTAGGCTAAGGGTGGTCTGGTAAGAATGGAGGCACCATACTTGGGATAAAACCTCATGTTTGAGGTGTATCAATCGACTGGGACTATAGCCAGTCAACTGATGGGAGTCGACTAGAGTTCGACTACAGGAAATAGCCTAGCAGTCGACTGATCTAGAGATCAGTCGACTGTTGATCGGGAATTCAAGGATAGAAAGTTCCTGAGTCGACTGTTAGGGTTTGACAGTCGAGTGATGACTCGATTGTTGGATCGAAGCGGATCGTTAGAGGGGGGGGTGAATAGCGATAAAAACTTTTCTTTCATTTCGTTCGTTAAAACCCGAGTAGACAATTATTTACAGCGGAAAGATAAATGATAAATAAAAGGAGACAAATGTTTTTTTACTTGGTTCGTAGCCTTCGGCTACTACTCCAAGGCCCTAATGTTCCTAGACCGTGTACGGAGGGCAATACACTAAAACACTCCTCTTCGTTGGAGGTAGGAGTTAGACGATTAAAAAAACCTTCGAAAGCAAAAAATAGAGAGACAAACCCTCTCTTCTATTAATGTAAAATGCAACGATAGAAAACCTCGATAAAAAAGAATTGCAGTATTAAAGAAATGACAAAATAAGATTATACCAACAACTAGGAAATATAAATTAAGCTAGGGTTGTTGGCAGCACTTCGTCGTTGTAGAGTCGTCGAAGAGTCGTAGTGTTGTGGAGGCTTTTGAACACTTAGAGATTGATGAAAAACCCTAGGAGAGGCCCTCCTTTTATAGCCTTTGAGCCCCTTTTCGAGAGGAACTTCAACCAATATGAATTGGGCATAAGACTCCTTGAAAAATGGTGATAAATCTTGACTCCTCGAGGCCGATCATTGACCATCAGTCGACTGATGGCCATCATCACGATCGATGGCATCGGTCGAATCACGCAGATGATGCTAGCAAGGCAAAGTTAGCTTAACAAAAATATTATTTCGACAGCCTCCGACCGTCCGATCTCAACCTAGACCACCTATAGGATGTCTTTGGTCGGATCTATGCTTAAGATCATCCCCGTAAAGAGGATACGACCTCACTTACTCTCGAACACACACGAGCTTACCTCGATACTTACTGTTGTTGGATCGAAATGAAACGCTAGAGGGGGGGGGGTGAATAGCGTTCGTGAAAACTTTTCTTTTTCGACGTTTAAAACCAAGTACGCAGCGGAAAACTAAAAGATAAACACAAGAAAAACACAAATCTTTTTTACTTGGTTCACAGCCCACCGACTGCTAATCCAAGGCCCTACAATCCTTGATCGCTTCCGAAGGGCAATCACTAAAAGTCTCTTCCTCGTTGGAGGCAAGAGACAAGACGATTACAATGATTATAAGGCCGGTAACAACCTTACCGGTCCTTATACAAATTAAGAACAGAAATATAATAATAATACCGATAATTAATTAGAAGATGGCGCATGGTCAGAGTAGCGTTGTAGAGAGTACGAGCACTTGGGAGATTCTTGAGTTTGGGTTTGAGTTCTCCCCTCCTTTTATAGATTTGCGCCTTGGAATTTGTCCCGATCCAGATCCAAAACTCGTGGATCTTATCTTGAGGTGGCGGCTTATCTTATCCTGAGGTGGCGGCTTATCTTATCCTGAGGTGGTGACATCAATCTCTATCTCTTTGACCTTGTGCATTGGGTTGATTCGTCGATATCAGTCGACTGATCCTCTTAGCGATCGCCTCGACATCGACATCTCCGATTGATCGACTTGAGAATTCCTACAATATAAGATTAGCACAATAGATGCATAATGCCATGCAGTGTGACAGTCCTTTGACTGCCCGATCTCAACTTCGGCATTCCTCCTGAAGCCTTAGTCGGATCGACGCCTAGGATTGTCCTCTAACCAAGGACGCGTCCTTACCACCGCTCCACACACGGAGCTTACCTTTGGTCCTCTTGACCTGTCGCTTAGCTTTCGGTCACCACCGAGGTTCCTCGACTCCCCGAGGTTCTCCTGGTGTCGCCCGACCACCACAGTTTCTCAACTTGAGATTCTCCGGATGTCGCTCGACCTTTGACTTAGCTTAAACACTTCCTGCACACTTAGCATATCACATGAGATAACAAAATAGCTTAACTTTGAATCTTTACCATAATCAAAATCAAGGTTCGATTATCTAGTGCCCCTGCACCAACAACTGTGTCGCTTTCGCTTCCGACCTTCCACTCGATTCCTTCGGCTCCCTCCGAAGTCACTCGAGTGTCGCCCGACCACCATGACTTCCTCCGGGTATCGCTAGTCTTCAGCTCCAGTGTTGGCACTTTTCTACACACTCGATTTAGCTCGTGAGATGACAATATAAGCTTAACTTTGTATCGTTTGTTATAATCAAAACTCAGGTTCGACTTAGGTGTCTACTGCACCAACAATCTCCCCCTTTTTGATCTATGGCAAACCCACATACAAAGTTAAGAAGATAATATGCATGAAGAATTAAAATATGCATGAGACACAAGAATAATAAAGATTAGTAGGAGTAGTAAGGATTTTCTTCAAGTACTCCCCCTTGCGGAAACCTCCCCCTTGACCGAGGGTGAGTCTTTGAAAGAAGACCTTAATCCTCCCCCTAGATGGTTGCTATTTAGGAATAGTTTAAGTAATTAACATTACTTAAAGTTGGCCTTAGTAAAACATTTAAGTTAAGAGGACTTCTTAACTTGGCCCTTTCTCCCCCTTTCTTAAGTAAAGCATTAACGTTTGGCCATAGTGTTTAAAAATAATTTTAAGTTAAGAATTCTCTTAACTTGGCCTTTACTTCCTTTTTATTAACAAAAAAAAGTTAAGTAAATTTTCAAAACTTAAAGTTAAATAAACATGTACTTAACTTTTGGCCATGTGAATAAATATGAAGTGAGTTATCAAAAATTTTGATCCCTTAACTTTGGCCTTTTCTCACCCTTTTGCCAAATATCAAAAAGAGTGGGGGTGTGTGAAAAACAAATATAGATATTAAATTTAAAGTTCAAGCATGTTCTATATTATTTTGAAAATAATATACTGAAAATAAGCTCATCTATAAAATGTTCGACTCATATTGACTTGATTGATATGAAAGATCAACCAGTCCTGGTCAGAGTCAGTTAATATATATGATTATACTTCGTGGTTCATGATGATGCACTAGCTCTACATCTGGAACCAGGAGTAAGGTCCTAACATCTCACGCCCATCTACGTGGCTAAGTACACAGACACATTTGTCCTATGTGTTGTGAGATGTATTGGCTCCTTAAATCTATAGGTGCATGATATCTAAGGTATGTCCTATGCTAGTTCCATGAAAAATGAAAAGTAAGAAATAGTAGTAAGAAAATATAATTTGTAAGTTCCTATTCTATTACGCACATGCCCAATTTTCGTCTTAATAGACTAAATTCGGCTTCGGGTAGGGGTTTAGTAAATAGGTCTGTCAAGTTAGACTTCGATTCGACGTATTCGAGTTGTATGGCTCCGTTTGCCACATGTTCTCGAATGAAATGGTGTTTGACCTCTATATGTTTGGTCCTAGAGTGACATATTGGATTCTTAGTAAGGTTAATTGAACTAATGTTATCTACGTGAAGTTTAGTATTTGTAAAGTCTAACTTAAAGTCGCGGAGAGTGTGCTTCATCCAAAGAAGTTGAGTGACACACTCACCCATCGCGATGTATTCAGCTTCGGTGGTAGATAAGACAATACAGTGTTACTTCCTACTGCACCAACTCACTAGACTCGAGCCGAGAAGTTGACAACAACCACTCGTACTCTTTCTATCGAGCTTACTACCGGCATAGTCCGAATCGGAGTAGACGGTTAGTTCAAACTCGGTAGATCTAGGGTACCAAATACCGACATTAAGTGTACCCTTTAGATATCTAAGGATACACTTGACTAGAGTTAGGTGAGACTCCTTGGCACAGGTTTAGAACCTTGCGCACATACTTACTACAAATAAGATATCAGGTCGGCTTGCAATTAAGTAAAGAAGACTCCCTATTACGCTTCTATAGTATTTTAAATCAATTGAGTTTCCGATTAAATCTTCTTCTATATTCACATTAGTTGCCATTGGGGTATTAATAATTTTAGCATATTGCATTCCAAAGCGTTTAACTAATTCCCTAGTATATTTGCATTGATGTAGGTATATTCCATCTTTAGTTTGTTTAATTTGTAGACCTAAGAAGAAACTCAACTCGCCTACTAAATTCATTTCAAATTCACTTTCCATAAGTGAAATGAATTCATTTAGTAGGATCGAGTTGGTGGTTCCGAAAATAATATCATCTACGTAGATTTGGGCTATGAATATGCCTTTACCTAAGGTTTTTACGAAAAGGGTTGGGTCAACTACACCCTGGTTAAATCCTTTGGACTTAAGATACACCGAAAGTCTCTCGTACCAAGCTCGAGGAGCTTGTTTAAGTCCATAGAGGGCTTTCTTTAACCTAAGAACATGGTCGGGTTTATCTAAACTTTCGAAATCGGGGGGTTGACTAACATAAACCTCTTCTTTAATGTATCCATTCAAGAATGCAGATTTTACATCCATTTGAAACAACTTAAATCCTCAATGTGCAGCATACGCTAATAGCATTCGAATGGACTCTAATCTAGCTACTGGGGCATAGGTCTCATCGTAATCTAAACCTTCGACTTGACTAAACCCTTTAGCGACTAATCTAGCTTTATTTCTAACTACTTCACCTTTATCATCAAGTTTATTTCTAAACACCCACCTTGTTCCAATGATTGTTTTATCTTTAGGTGGTGGTATTAATTCCCATACTTCGTTCCTAGTGAATTGAGTCAGCTCTTCTTGCATTGCAATAATCCAATCGGGATCAAGAAGAGCTTGGTCAATAGTTTTGGGTTCAATTTTAGAAATCAAGGAGATTTGATTAAGGTTTCTGTATGAGGCTCTAGTTCGAACTCCTAGACTTGGATCACCTATCACTTGGTCGATAGGATGATTCATTTGAGTCCTAGTTGGATTTGGGTTTGAGTCTACAACTTGATCAATAGGATGACTCGTTTGAGTTCTAGTTTGTTTAGAGTCATCTATCACTTGGTCGATAGGATGACTTGGTTGACTTAGGTTAGGATTACCACTAGACTTGACCTCCGGATCGGAGTTGAGTTTGGTATGAATCGGCTTGCTAATTGGGGTTGCCGGGGGATTTGTAGGTTCGTGTCCTTCATCAAATACTACATTGATAGTCTCCTCAACTATAAGGGTGTCATAATTATATACTCTATACACTCTACTCGTAGTTGAGTATCCTAAAAAGATTTCGGTCGAGGTTTTGGATGTAAATTTCCCTAGGTAATCCTTAGTGTTTAGGATATGTACCTTACACCCGAATACCCTAAAGTACTTGATGTTAGGTACTTTATCGTGGTAAATCTCGTATGAGGTCTTAAGGTGCCTCTTTACCATAAGGATCCTATTTTGGACATAGCATTCTGTACTTACGGCTTCTGCCCAAAACCTATCGTGTAGATTATACTCGTTTAACATTGTCCTAGCGGCTTCTTGTAGGGTTCTATCTTTACATTCTACTAGGCCATTTTGTTGTGGGGTTCTAGGGCAAGAGAACTCATGGTGGTATCCATTTAGGTTACAGAATTCTGTAAACTTGTGATTCTCGAATTCACCACCATGATCAATCCTAAGTCTTTTAATTTTAAGGTTTTGTTGATTTTCTATTAGTTTAAATAGGTTGATTAGTTGATCTAGGGTATCATTTTTGTGTTTGATGAAGTAAATCTAGAATAGTCATCAATTATGACTAAGCAGAATTTACTCCCATTAAGTGACTTAGCTCCGTGTGAATCAAATAGATCCATGTGCAGGAGCTCAAGAACACTTTTGGTTCATTCTTGATTAGTTAGTTGATGTTGTGTCCTAGATTGTTTACCTTGTTGACAAGCATTACATATTTTATTGTTCAAGTTATTGAGTTTAGGCAAACCTCTGACTAAGTCACTCTGACTCATCTTGTGGATGAGTCTTGGGTGTGAGTGACCGAGTCGTCGGTGCCACAATCATGATTCCTCTTGCCGTGTCATAAAACACTTGGTTGAGGAGTTAGTTAGATTAATAGTGTAAATATTATTGTTTCTGGTTCCCTTAAGGATTGTTTTAGAAGTTTCATTTGTATTAATTACGCATTCATTTTCTAAGAATATGACCTTATAGTTATTATCACACAATTGGCTTACACTAAGTAAATTATATTGAAAATTTTCTACCAATAAGACATTTTGAATAATAAAGTTAGAGTTGAGCTCAATATCACCTGATCCGATGATTTTGAGCTTGCCGTTGTTTCCGAAGGCTACCGATCCTTGTTGTTTGAATCAAAGCTTCGAAAACTTGAGTTGATCCTCGGTCATGTGTCAGGAGCAACCACTGTCCAATATCCATTGATCCTACACACAAGGTAGTCAGATCATATATTAGATTTATTAAAGATTGGTTGAAGATTATTAACCTAAATCATCTCACCCATGTCTACATGATCAAATATGTTAACCCTATATGTTCTTGTGAGATGACTTCCAATTTTACTTGATTTAAATTTAATGACTTAAACACTTGTCAACCTTGCGTTAGATTCGGATTTGACCTTAGGCTCATCAAGTCACCTTTTCAAGATCATGGCTTCCAGGTCGTGGTGAGGCACAGAGGCCTTCTTTGATCGGAACAACGACCACTTCCTTAGACAAAGTCATTTTCAAGAAAATAGAGACTTGACTCACCTAAGACCACTTCCTAGTCTAACTAGTCTAGGATACGGCGAGGTAGCTTCAGCTAGTTTCGCTCGGTCAGGTGCACCGAACTAGATATGCCTTATCTAGCCCGAATACATAAGACTCCGCTTTCCTAGCGTACTATCATCTCGCCGTGTCCTCGTACTATGTTATCAAGTATTGAGGAGTTATAGTCCTATCTATCCATTCTAAAAAGAAAAATCAAACTAAATAAAGAACCTAAGCAAGCAACTTCTAAGTTAAAATACAAACAAGTTTCGTACTAGCTCCCCTTGGACAATTGAATCAGTTCGGTCTCTCCACATAGTGGATTTGGTCCTTGGGAACCCAGTACTGGTTCGATCCTAATTTTGAAATCAAGGCGGTCTTAGGGACCCATGCTTGGACACATTTTTTATGTCGACTTACAATAGACATATACGACTTGTTGGTCGTATTTGAGCTAAACCCTAGTCCGACCTTGTTGTGCACGACCCTTTGCGATCCAAGTAGGAGGTCAAGTCCTTTGGATCCCAAAGTAAACCTTTCCAACGTGTTCCTAAGATCTTCAACTTGACTCTTCAAGAGTGAGTTCTCAACTTCGAGCTTTTCAACCTGAGTTGAGTCCTCCTCTTGAACTCGACTAGTCGAAGAGGTTAGGGAGACCTCGTGTTTGAGGAGTTTAACTTCCTCAACCAGGGTCTCGACCTTGGACTCGAACTTAGCTAATTTTCTAGTTAAAAACTTAATTACACTATAGAGTGTACTAATGAGGGATCGACTTACCTTGAGTGTATCTTTTGAACCAGATGCGTATCCGTGACTTGTCTTGAATAGTGCTTCACAGTCCAACTCGTCTTTAGTTTCTAATTCATGTTTCGGTTCCGACTCCATCTCCGATTCCACCGGTTTAGCCATGAGGACACGATCATTATCTTCTTTCTCAGATGCTTCTTCCCAAGTCGCGTTGAGTGCCTTTTTGTGTTTTGGTGCTTTACTCTTGAGTTTTGGGCATTCGGACTTGATGTGTCCAAACCTGTTGCATTCGTAACATCTAATATTCAAACTTTTAGGCTTACCTTCGTTGGGTCAAGTGACGGTTCATTTTTGGCCCTTGACTATCCTCCGAACTAGGTTGACTAGTTCAGCCTCCATTTCTGAGTCGACCTCCGAATCTGACTCATCCTCTTCTTCCTTCGGAGGTGGCTTGCTTGTGGTTTTCTTCCTTGAACCTGCAAAAAGTGCTATACCCTTCTCGGGTTCCGAGTTAGACTGTTCATGAAGTTCAAAATTGGAAAATAATTCATCTAACTTAAGATTCGAAAGATCCTTGGAGACCTTGTAGGCATCAACCATGGATGCCCACAAGGTAGTCCTCGGAAAAGAGTTAAGAACATAACTTATAAGGTTGCGGTTTTCGACCTTTTGACCGATTGCGTGTAGATTATTGACTATGTCTTGAATGCGGGCGTGAAGTTGTGTCACCGATTCGTGTTCCTGCATTTTTAGATTATATAGTTTATTAAACAAAAGATCGCGCTTACATACCTTGGCTTCATCGGTCCCTTTGTGTAGCTCTACTAGCTTTGTCCAAAGGTCCTTTGCGCTGATGAAGGGGCCGACGTGATTAAGCTCCTCCTTGGACAAGCTACATTGGAGGATTTGAGTTGCCTTGGCGTCGGCTTCGACTTGTCTTTTTGTCGCAATGGTCCATTGGTCATAATCCAAGGATTCACCCACTTTGTTAGTCGGAAGTGTGAATCCCATTTGGATTATGATCCACATCTCGATTTGAGTTTTAAGAAAGCATTCCATCCGACCCTTCCAATAATGGAAGTCATCTCCGTTGTAAAACGGAGGTCGGAGGGTGCTAAAACCCTTGAGATGGGCCATTGAAACAAAATAAACAAGGAGATGAAGACGAAAAACCTAGCAACGACACAAACACACGAAATGTACCAAGACTTGCGTCTTGGATTAGTAGTGCGGGAAAAAAAATTAACCAAATGAAATAAATTTGAAATAAAGAAAAAATCTGTAAAAAAAACTAGATCGGTGGTTTCACCAAATCTTAGCACCCCCGGCTTTGATACTAATTGTTGGATCGAAGCGGATCGCTAGAGGGGGTGGGGGGGGGTGAATAGCGATAAAAACTTTTCTTTCGTTTCGTTCGTTAAAACCCGAGTAGACAATTATTTACAGCGGAAAGATAAATGATAAATAAAAGGATACAAATGTTTTTTTACTTGGTTCGTAGCCTTCGGCTACCACTCCAAGGCCCTAACGGTCACAGACTGTGTACGGAGGGCAATTCACTAAAACACTCCTCCTCGTTAGAGGTAGGAGTTAGATGATTACAAAAACCTTCGAAAGCAAAAGATAGAGAGACAAACCTTCTCTTCTATTAATTTAAAATGCAATGATAGAAAACCTCGACAAAAAAGAATTGCAGTATTAAAGAGATGACAAAATAAGATTATACCAACAACTAGGAAATATAAATTAAGCTAGGGTTGTTGGCAGCACTTCGTCGTTGTAGAGTCGTCGGAGAGTCATAGCATTGTGGAGGCTTTTGAACACTTAGAGATTGATGAAAAACCCTATAAGAGACCCTCCTTTTATAGCCTTTGAGCCCCTTTTCGAGAGGAACTTCAACCAATAGGAATTGGGCACAAGACTCCTTGAAAAATGGTGATAAATCTTGACTCCTCGAGGCTGATCATTGACCATCAGTCGACTGATGGCCATCATTAGTCGACTGATGGCAGTATCAGTCGAATGCTGACCGCAAGTAGTCGACTGATGGACGGCAGTCGAGTCCTCCAAGATGGCAGTCGACTGATGCTAGCTGCAAGGCAAAGTTAGCTTAACAAAAACATTATTTTGACAGCCTCCGATTGTCCGATCTCAACCTAGACCACCTATAGGATGTCTTTGGTCGGATCTACGCTTAAGATCATCCCCGTAAAGAGGATACAACCTCACTTACTCTCGCACACACACGAGCTTACCTCGATACTTACTATGTCACTTTCGCTTTCGGCCTTCCACTCGATTCCTTCGGCTCCCTCCAATGTCACTCGAGTGTCGCCCAACCACCGCGACTTTCTCCGGGTGTCGCTAGCCTTCAGCTCTAGCGTTGGCACTTTTCTGCACACTCGATTTAGCTCGTGAGATGATAATATAAGCTTAACTTTGTATCGTTTGCTATAATCAAAACTCAGGTTCGACTTAGGTGCCTACTGCACCAACATCGATCAGTCAACTGATGGGCATGATCAGTCGACTGATGGTCTATCCGTTGGAACATATCCAACGTGGCTCATGCCATTGTGAGATAACGGCTACAGGAGCAGCCGACTGATGATCCCAATTAGTTGACTGCTAGGTTGGAATCCAACCTGAGTTACAGGTTTAAAAGGAGCATGAAGGGAGGGATTTGGCAACTGATTTTCTTGGGCGATTTGGAGCGATTTTCTAGTGCAAATCAGGATCTTCAAGGCTAGTCCAAAGCAATCAACAAGCAAACTTCCAAAAGATCTCTTGTAAAGTTTTTTTCTTTACTTGCATTGTATTTCATACTTGTACTTATTTGTATTCAGTGTATTACTTTGTGTAATCGATTCTACGAGGTTTCTCTACCTCCGACTTGTTATCGAGAAGGAGCATTATTGATTAGTGGTTGCGTGTGCATCACTAGAGCTCATTTGAGCTCAATCCGTGGAGTAGGAACCATACAGTTCCGAACTACGTTACATCTTGTGCATTGTGCTTGTGTTGTGTATTTGTTTTTGTTATCATATATATTCCACTGCATATAACACATTTTGTAGTAAGCACACGATCAATTCCATCGAAACAACGAAACGTTATTCACCCCCCTCTAGCGGGTGCACAGGTTCTAACAAGTGGTATCAGAGCTTGGAGCTCTTCTACGGATAAACACTCGAGAGCAAGATCGCTAGAGGGAAGATGGAATTCGAAGAAAGACTAGGATGGGACATCAACACACTAATTCCGTATAATTTCTATGGACAAGAAGGATTCAACCAACGGAAGGCAAAAATTGAAGACTTCTTGATGATGAGGGACCTTGAGGAGTGGTCCGCTTTGATGGAAGGATTTGAATTTCCTAGAGGACCAAAGGGAGGTTTCCTCAAGATGAAGAGATGGAGTGAGGAACAACTCCAAGGATTCGAGAAAAACAAGAAGGTAGTAAAATTTATTATTGATTTGATTCCTAATGACATCTTGTGTAGCTTAGGTGAATACATGGATGCCAAAGAGCTATGGAGAAAAGTGGCAAGATTCCATGAGAATCCACATTCGGCTCAAGAAGAGGAGGCCAAAGAAACAAGTTCTTCCTCACAAAAAAGTGAGGATTCGAAAGTTGATAGGGAATCAACATCCGGATCGGAATCAATGGAAGAAGTAGAAGTAGAAGTAGAAGAAGTCTCTACCTCTAGGATTGAGGGGGAGGAAGTTAGATCACCTTCCATGTCGGATCAAGAGGCAGCCTCAACATCCGGGAGAGATGAAGAAGAACCAACTCCGACACCGACCACCACTCTAGGTAACTCAAGCATTTCAATTAATTTTAAAAATCATATCATATGCTTTGAGTATAGGGAAGTAGGACATTACAAGAGTAAATATCCTAAAAGAGTCAAGAAAAGTCAACCGGCGCCAAGAGTTCAAGAAAAGACCAATGAACCCGAAGTCCCTACTAAGAAAAGCAAGGAGCACATGGTGTGCTTCAAATGCAACCAAAAGGGGCATTATAGGAGTCAATGCCCTAAGGGAGCTACACATGTAGGGGGAGCCTCTAAGGCAAACCCTAAGGTACATTTTATTAATGCACATTCAAATTTTAATAGTCAAAAGCATGCTAGGAACAATTTTAATGCTATTGCTATTACTCATGAACATAAGGAGCATGCTAGGAGCGAAACATGTCAACCTTAGGTATAAGGAGAAATTTGGGACTAATGCCCCTAAAATAATATTACTTAGGGAGTCTATTAGAAAAATTGAGAACCATCTAGGCCTTAATGTTAAGAAAGATCGACATATGTCTAGAATGAATAAATTAAGTCAAAGAAATAATGGACCCATAAAGATTGAGAAACTAGAGCTAGAAAACCAAGTCTTGAGGTCAAGACTTGAGAAATTGGAGAAGACCCTTAAGAAAATGCAAAATCAAATACAAGGGTAAATAGTCAAAATCTAGGGTCAAGGAGTCAAAGCCAAAGGCCTAGGAAGCAATAACCATCCAAGGGCAAGCTTAAGCTCAAAAAAACCTATTACAATGTTCCATTCGATTATGGAACTCAAGTTAGGTCTAGGAAAGCCAAGGTCAATAGGGAAGTCATCCCTAAGGTTGACCAAGGTAGGTGCTTAGTGGCTAAGGTTTCAAGGAAACCTAGGGAAGCCATTAAGAAGGTTACAAGGGGAGTTACCCCTAGAGTTAACCTAGGTAAGACCCAAATGATGAAGGCTTCTAAGCCTAGGAGGGTCATTAGGAGGGTATCTAGATAAGCTATTCCTAACGAATACATAGTAAACCCAAGGAGCTTTAATAGGTATTGGGTTCCTAGGAGCGTGATCGATTCACACTAAATGGGTTAGGTTGTGCCAACTTTAAATGGATGGGTAGTTAACCTAACCATGGTAAAGGTGACACTTTAGGTCATTTTAAAGGTAATGGTTACCTTGGAAATATGTTTTGATTATAATCCTAAAATATCTTAGGATGTGCCAATGCAATTTATGGAAGTTGAAAAATCAATC
Organism: Wurfbainia villosa; assembly: GCA_025175895.1. Lineage (NCBI taxonomy): Eukaryota > Viridiplantae > Streptophyta > Magnoliopsida > Zingiberales > Zingiberaceae > Wurfbainia > Wurfbainia villosa. The sequence continues at coordinate 3,811,019 of CM046003.1, forward strand.
AAATTGGCACAATTTAGGTTTATAGGTTGAGATGTGCCATTTTGGATTTTTGGCACACTTGAGATAAGCTAATAATATGGGAAAATGAGTTTAATAATAACAAATGACAACTAATATTAAAATTTAGGTATTATATACCTTTACATTTTATTTGTCATGCTTGATTTGCCATATAACATGTCATGACATCATATTCATTTAAATCATATAAATGTCATGATTATGCTTAGGTTTTGTCTTTTAATGTCATGTATATTTAGATTATATCACATGTCATGACATCATGATTATTGGCCATGTTTATTTATGTTATCATTTATGCCATTATCATTCATGCATTTAAAGTAATTAAAATTGATTTAAGGACTATGACATGACTTGAAGTCCTATGTATAAGGGAATCAAGTAGTGTTGCCTTAGAAAAATGCATGAAATCTTAGATTACATTGACATGTATGTGTATTGATACACCTTAGATACATGTGAGATGCTAGGATATGAGTTGAGTTCAAGGTGCATAGTTTTTGCATATAGATGAACTAAAACTCATCTATATCATGTAGGTATCATTGGAAAAACTAATGTACAAGTCATGTGCATTGAGCCCAAAGAACATGATCCAATATAAGGTTTTAAAACAATTTAAAAAACTTTGGTGCAATCTATCTTTTGATAGAAGTCACCATTGATGATGTTGACACAAAGTGAGCTCAAACATTGAAGTTTTCCTTCATTTTTGAACTTTGTATCAATTTCACTATTTTGTGGGTAAATTATTTTTCACATATTTTTCACCCATTTTATTTGTCATAAGTATTATACGTATAAAGTTTCAGGATTTTTCAAATTACGTATAATTATTTATGAATTTCCAAAGTTTATTTTTGATAATTGAAATTCAAAAATTTCAGTTATCAGTCGACTGCCGCTTGATGGCAATCGACTGATGTATAGGGCAGTCGACTGATTACTATCAGAGTTGATTTCCAGAGCTAATTTTGGGTAAACAAGGATGTTTAGCCCATGTTTAAGCTATGTTAGGGTTTCCTAACTGCTCCTAACCCTTGGATATGCTTTGGAAAGCATTGGAAAGGGTGAAAATCCATTGGATATGGATTAGGAGAGTTGTTAGGGTGATGTATCAATTTTAAGGTGTGAGAAAGTTCAATGTTGAACTTTTAATCTTATTTTTTATGGTTTAGTGTTCCTCTAGGCTTAGGGACTCTCTGAAGACATTGTTGGTGTAATGGTCAAGGGGGAACAAGCTTTTAGAAGGAGGTATCCATCATGGGATGATGGGTGTGTTTCTTCCTCATGAGGGAGAGAAATAGGAATGCGAGGTTCCTAATTTGGAAATTGGGAGAGCTTATAGGAAGTCTCTCTTGAGTGATATGGGACTTATCACTAGGAAAAGTGAAGGCATCCTAGGTGTTTTTGGACCAAGAGAGAGATTGTAAGATCTCATTGGGATATGAGACATTGACCTCCTTAGGGAGAATCTTTTTGATGTATGTTAAAAAGGGGGAGAAAGTAAAATTACCAATTTGGGACAATTGGTAAGGAGATTTGAGTTAGGATTTAGGCAGTCGACTGATCATCAGGTTTTCAGCCTGACTTAGTCGAACACCTGATCAGTCGAGTGATACGATGTATCAGTTGACTGATACTCCTCAAGTATGATAATTTCACACTTGAATTAACTCCCTAGACCTAGACTCAACCTTCTAGCTCTTCCTTAAGCCTTGCGCCTCCAGGATCCCTCCGAGTCCGCGACTTGTTCATCCTTTGCACTTGCTTCCAAGAGCTTCCTTCGGTTTCGTCATGTCTTGGGTTTCTCTTTGCCAAAATATGCTTGGATTTTACGCCGCAAAGACTACATGCTTGGACTTATGCTGCCAAGACTTGCCTTTAGACTTCCTTTGTCAAGGTCCGCTTGGACTTTACGCCGCCAAGACTACATGCTTGGACTTACACCGCCAAGACCTTTCCTTGGACTTCTCTTTGCCAAAATCATACTTGGACTTTTCTTTTACCAAGTCTTCATACTTGGTTTTTTCTGTCATTTAAACATGTTCACAATTAGATCACAAAACATTGCCTAACTTAGATGATTATCCAAACATCAAAACATACAAATGCTTGGGGCATTGTTGCACCAACAATCTCCTTCTTTTTGATGTTTGGCAATCATTTAAGTTAGGTCTTTAACATATGCACATAATGAAAGCATCAATTTCCAATATGAATTCTAACTCAAAGTTTCCTTCTCCCCCTTTGACATACATCAAAAAGGGAAGGATTTATACAATAATGAGTACATGAAAGAATTAAATTATATCTTGAACTAAGGTATAAGATTGATATGAGGATCCCCCTTAATCCAAGACATGGTTCATGATGTGTGAATAACATGTGGAGCAAAGCATAAACAAAAGATATAAGATTATGTCCTAACTTTGCACCAACAATATGAATTTAGGGGATGAATGATTTTACTATGTTGCTCCCTCTAAAACAATGTATTAATTAGTCCTATACCCTTTTAATTACTTGAAATATCATATCATAGGGTTAGGATACTTAAGAATACACTTAGGACCAAGGAATAAGGCTAAAACGTAGAAAAACCAGGATGGAAGTCGACTGGTATCTGAGTCAGTCGACTGCCACACCTGAAACGGCAATTTCAGCCAATTTCAACCTTTTCATCCCAACTTCAAAAATGCGCTAAAAATTCCAGAAATATCAAAAAATCACAAAATTTTGTATACATATTTCTGAAATAATTGTATATCAAGGAAAAATAATTTGAAAAATATATGTTTTTCAGATTTCAAAATTGATACAAATTTAAAAACTAGCAAAAGTTTTGAATATTTTGCAAACTTTGTATCACTTTTGCTTAGCAATTGAAAACTATTTTTCAAAGTATGATAAACATAGGTTAAATTATGTTTTATTTGACATTTCCAATCATATTCTTGGAGCTATATGCACATCAATTGTGTATAAGTCTTCCCAATGATTGGTCCAATAAAGGATTAATGTCTCTAGATGAAACTTTGGTTTATAGTAATGCATCATAACAAGCATGATGAACCAAGTGCATCTTCCTAACATCTCACATGTTGTCTAAGTGGCTCAATACAAAAATCATGATTTCTTAGGTCTTTTGTGAGATGCTTAGAGGTATAAGTCCTAGAATTTCTATAGGTTCATGCAAACCTAGACCTCTATTCTACTAACCACATTCCAAGTTCTCTCCTTAGTAATGTGTAATCCGCTTCGGGGAGAGCCTTGGTAAAAATGTCGGCTAAGTTGGACTTAGATTTTATGTAATTAAGTTCAATGTCCCCCTTAGCCACATGATATCTAATGAAGTGATGCTTCACTTCAATGTGCTTAGTCCTAGAGTAATGTACCGGATTTTTGGTTAAATTTATGGTACTCACATTATCACAATAAACTTTGACATTGGAGTAGTGTAGCTCATAATCTTCTAATGTGTGTCTCATCGAAAGTAATTGAGCCATACAACCACTCATAGCCACATATTCGGGCTCGGTGGTTGACAAAGCAACACAAGGTTGCTTTTTACTACTCCAACTTACTAGAGAGGATCCAAGAAATTGGCATCCACCACTAGTACTTTTCCGATCCAACTTGCAACCCGCATAGTCGGAATCGGTGTACCCAACTAAATCAAAAGATTTTATCCTAGGGTACCAAAGTCCTACATTTAGTGTGCCCTTGATATACCTTAAGATTCTTTTAACGACCACTAAATTGGACTCATTGGCACATGATTGGTACCTTGCACACATAGCTACCGTAAATAATATATCGAGTCTACTAGCGGTTAGGTACAAAAGGCTACCAATCATACTCCTATAGAGTTTAAGGTCAATTTGTTTTCCTTCATGATCATTATCTATTTTTGTATTAGTTGCCATTGGGGTTGAAACTACCTTAGCATTTTCCAAACCAAATTTCTTAATCATTTCCTTAACATATTTGGTTTGGTATACATAAATTCCTTCATTTGTTTGTTTGGCTTGTAGACCTAGGAAGAAATTTAGTTCCCCAACTAGACTCATCTCAAACTCATTCTCCATATTTTTGATGAAGTCTTAGAGGAGCTCATTATTTGTTGACCCAAAGATAATGTCATCTACATATACTTGGGCTACAAAGATGTCCTTAGACTTTGATTTAATGAAGAGAGTTTGGTCTACTTGACCCCTTCTAAACCCGTTAGAGACTAAGAAAGATGATAATCTTTCATACCAAGCCCGGGGAGCTTGTTTCAAACCGTTTAAAGCCTTTTTAAGCTTGAATACATGGTTTGGATAGTCTATGCTTTCAAACCCAGAAGGTTGTTCTACATATACTTCCTCCTTAATGAACCCATTTAGGAATGCCGACATTACATCCATTTGATGGAGTTTAAAGCCCATATAAGAGGCATATCCTAGTAGGATTTTAATCGACTCTAACCTAGCAACCGGGGCATAAGTCTCATCATAGTCAAGCCCCTCTACTTGATTAAATCCTCTTGCAACTAACCTAGCTTTATTTCTTGTTATTGTTCCTTGATCATCTAATTTGTTCCTAAAAACCCATCTTGTAGTGACAATGGTACTATCATTGGGTCTAGGAACTAGCTCCCAAACTTGACTCCTCTCAAATTGAGCCAATTCATCTTGCATTGCTAAGGCCCAATCCGGATCAAGCAATGCATCATCAATTGACTTGGGCTCAAGTTGTGAGATAAGAGCTATTTGACTAGAGGGAGCTCTATGAAATGACCTAGTTCTAACACCTTGAGATAATTCACCTACAACTTGATTTAGAGGATGATTTTGATGAACTCTTATTGTTCTAGGAGGTGTATTAAATTTATTTTGATCATGATTATCCTCAATCCTCCTTTCATCATCCGAATCTCCTCTTGCTCCCCCTTGATTATTACTCTCCAATCCTCCCCCTTGATTGTTACCCCCCTAAGGTCATATTTTAAAATTTTTGAGTAATTTCTTGATTTTTGTCATTAATATCATCATCAATGGGGGATTTCCTAGGGTAAGTAGTAGAGGATTCATCAAATTGAACACTTGAAGACTCCTCAATTATTTGAGTCCTTTTGTTATATACTCTATAGCCCCAACTAGTTGATGAGTATCCAACTAGGATTCCCTCATCCACATTGGACTCAAATTTCCCCAAATTATCTTTGGTGTTTAAAATATAAGTTTTACATCCAAAGACTCTAAAGTAGTGAATTGTTGGAATTGAGCCATTCCATAACTCGAATGGAGTTTTTCCTAAAAACCTATGGATTTGGACTCTATTTTGGATATAGCAAGTGGTATTAACCGCTTCTGCCCACAAGTAGCTAGGTAAAGAGTATGCATTAAGCATAGTCCTAGCGGCTTCTTGTAGGACACGATTTTTCCATTCCACTATCCCATTTTGTTGAGGTGTTCTAGGACAAGAAAATTCGTGCTTGTACCCTTGTTCTAAGCAAAATTTGGAGAAATTAGAATTCTCAAATTCTCCACCGTGATCACTATGGATCTGGTTGATTTTGAGACTTCTCTCATTCTCTACTCTTTTGCTAAAGCCTATAATTGTTTCTAGGGTATTGTCCTTATGTTTCATGAAATACACCCAAGTATATCTAGAAAAGTCATCTACTATAACTAAGCAGTATTTGCTACCATTTAATGAAGAGGTACTATGACAATCAAATAAATCAACATGCAAGAGTTCTAAAGGTAAAGCAGTACTAAGTAAAGTTTTACCTTTGTGTGATGGTTTTGATTGCTTTCCTTCTTAGCATGCATCACACATTTTGTCCTTAAGATACTTGACTTTTGGAAACCCCTTGACTAGCTTCATCTTGGCTATTTTGGCAATGTTTTTCATATTGATGTGCCCTAGCCTCCTATGACATAGCCAATTCTCTTCTTCTTTTGCAATAAGATACTTAGTAGAAGCGTTAGGAGCATAGGATAAATCAACATAGTATATATTTGATTTCCTAAAACCTACTGACATGCAATCATTTAAATTTTTGTGTCTTATGAAGCATTTAGAAGAATCAAATTGAACATCAAAATTGGCATCACATAGTTGACTTACACTAAGCAAATTAAATTTCATATTTTTAACTAATAATACTTTATGAATTGCAAGGTTTGGGGATACCTTAACTGTCCCTTTTCCTAGGATCTTAAGTTTACCACTATTTCCAAAAGACACCTTCCCCTTGCTAGTGTGGTTGATTGTGGAAAATTTGCTCTCATCATCGGTCATGTGTTTTGAGCAACCACTATCAACAATCCATAAGCTTGGTCCTTCTACCTATACAACATGAAAAATGCAAGTCTTAGACACCCAAATTTTAGGACCTTTAGCATCAACTATATAGCTTTTGGGAACCCAAGCTTTTCTAGCCTTGCTCCTAATGGTCGATTTTCTACTAATTAATGAGGTGAAGGTCACTTCCTTCTCCTTAGGCCTATATTCTATGCCGGCCTTGTTATAAATGACCCTTTGGTCCCTAAGAATCATATCAAGATATTTGGACCCACTTGTAAATTTCTCTAAGCATGCTCTTAGGTTACCTATTTCTTTTCTAAGTTTATCATTTTCATTCCTAAATGAACATGCATCATCACAAGAAATTTCTACATTCTTAATTGATTTAATTTCTACTTTTAAATCCTTAATCCTAGATTTTGATTTATTTAGTGCATTTTGAAGACATGCAATAGTTTCATATAGTAATTCTATCCTAGGGGAGTCCTTTACCTCATCATCACTAGATGACGATTCGTCGCTTGAGGAGGAGGATGACTCTTCACTTGAGCTATCCTCCAAGGCCATGAGTGTCATGTTTCTTGTGACATGGCAAAGTTCTTCATCATTGGAGGAATCTTCTAGGCTTTGTGTATCCCAAGTTTGGGCTATCATGGCCTTCTTCTTCTTCTTCTCCTTCTTGTCCTTCTTCTTCTTTTCTTTTTCCTCCATTTTCTTTAGCTCCGGACAATTTGTCTTGATATGGCCCTTTTTGTTGCAACCATAGCAAGTAACATTAGAAGAAGGAATTGAACTAGTGGAGGTTTTACCTTTGGAGGATTGGAACATCCTCCTTACATCCTTTTTGGTGAGCCTCCTTGATCTCCCACCAAACCTCTTTACATAGTGATCTACCTCACTAGTCGATAGCTCCTCATCGCTACTTGAAGATTCCTCCTCCGACTCGGATGAAGAGGAAACCTCCTTCTTCTCCTTTTTCTTCTTGTCCTTCTTACCTACAACAAGAGCTATACCTTTTTCTTTCGAAGAAGTGTTAGTATGTTCATGTAGTTCAAATTCACAAAAAAGTTCATCTATCTCAACTAAAGAAAGATCCCTAGAGACCTTATAGACATCTACCATTGAAGCCCACAAGGTTGTTCTAGGGAAAGTTTGAAGTACATACCTCACAAGGTCTCGGTTTTCGACCTTTTCACCTATCACATGTAGTCCGTTGACTACCTCCTTGAAGCGACCATGCATTTGGCTCACGGTTTCGTTGGTCTTCATGGCAAAGCTTTGGAGTTAGCCTATCAAAAGGTCCCTATTTGCTCTTCTTGTCTCCTTTGACCCTTCATTTAGTTCAATGATCTTCTCCCAAAGCTCCTTTGCGGATTCAAAGGGTCCTACCTTGGATAGTTGCTCTTTTGATAGACCGCATTGAACTGTGGTCGTTGTCTTTGCATTTGCTTGCGTCTTCTTTGCCATTTCCCTTGTCCAATCCTTGGGTGGTAGTGGCGCTCCAAACTCATCGACCGACTTCTCGAACCCATTTACAACACTAAACCAATTATCAATATCGTTCATAAGGTAGTATTCCATCCTACCTTTCCAATAGCCGAAATCGTTGCCATCGAAGTATGGAGGGCTCGCCATGCTATACCCCTCTTGGAATGCCATCGTGCTTCGGTTGATTGTTAGATCCTCTGATGCGATCTGGGCTATGATACCACTTGTTAGGGATCCTTGGAAGGCTAGAAGGGTGTGAATAGCCTCTTTTTCGAATTCTACAAAACGGTTAGCAGAAGCAAAAACAAGAAACTAAAAGAAATTGAGAAGCAAACAAATGCAATCGCTAACAAAGGAATTTACGTGGTTCGGAGATTAAGCTCCTACTCCACGGCGATCCTTAAGGTGGATCAACCCAAGCAATTCTCCAGTAAAAATTTTCTCTTACAAGACCCTCCTCTTCTTACAAAGATGAAGATGAAGATTAGAGAGGAGGGGAATTAAAAGCACTTAGAAAGCATAGGAAAAATGTGGGAGCTTGAGAGTATGGTTGGAATGTAAGCACTAGCCCTCTCAAGCACCCCAAGCCCTTTTTTTTTTATAGAGAGAGGGCTGTTTTTCCCGTTGGGCCATGATCAGTCGACTAATGGTCTCCATTAGTCGACTGTCGTCGTGGCTAACGACTTCTGATCAGTCAGATTCACGGGATTTCATAGGCGTCATCATCCAACGGCATGCTCATCAGTCGACTGATCCATCCATCAGTCGACTAATGAAGTAATCAGTCGAGTGATCATGACGAGTAGTCGAGTGAGACTCCATTCGCGTGCCGATGTCGATCGAATCGCTTGATTGCGATCTTGGCGATCGATGATAGTAGAATCGATCGCCATCCCTTGGCGATTGGTGATCATCAGGTTTTCAGCCTGACTTAGTCGAACACCTGATCAGTCGAGTGATATGATGTATCAGTTGACTGATACTCGTCAAGTATGATAATTTCATACTTGAATTAACTCCCTATACCTAGACTCAACCTTCTAGCTCTTCCTTAAGCCTTGCGCCTCCAGGATCCCTCCGAGTCCGCGACTTGTTCATCCTTTGCACTTGCTTCCAAGAGCTTCCTTCGGTTTCGTCATGTCTTGGGTTTCTTTTTGCCAAAGTACGCTTGGACTTTACGCCGCCAAGACTACATGCTTGGACTTACACTGCCAAGACTTGCCTTTGGACTTCCTTTGCCAAGGTCCGCTTGGACTTTACGCCGCCAAGACTACATGCTTGGACTTACGCCGCCAAGACCTTTCCTTGGACTTCTCTTTGCCAAGATCATAATTGGACTTTTCTTTTACCAAGTTTTCATACTTGGATTTTCCTGTCACTTAAACATGTTCACAATTAGATCACAAAATATTGCCTAACTTAGATGATTATTCAAATATCAAAACATACAAATGCTTGGGGCATTGTTGCACCAACAACAACCACTCGTTCTCTTTCTATCGAGATTACTACAGGCATAATCCGAGTCGGAGTAGCCGATTAGTTCGAACTCGATAGATCTAGGGTACCAAATACCTACACTTAGTGTACCCTTTAGATATATAAGGATACGCTTAACCAATGTTAGGTGCGACTCCTTGGCATAAGTTTGAAACCTTGCACACATACTTAATGCAAATAATAGATCGGGTCGACTCGTAGTTAAGTAAAGGAGACTCCCTATTGCGCTCCTATAGTATTTTAGGTCAATAGGTTTTCCTTCTACATCTTCTCCTATATTAAAGTTTATTGCTATAGGTGTATTAATTGTTTTAGCATTTTGCATCCCAAATCGGTTAATTAATTCCTTAACGTATTTTTGTTGATGTAGATAGATTCCTTCTTTAGTTTGTTTAATTTTAATCCTAGGAAGAAATTTAATTCTCCTACTAAGTTCATTTCAAATTCACTTTTCATTAGTGAAATGAACTCATTTAATAGGATTGAGTTAGTTGTTCCAAATATTATGTCATCTACGTAAATTTGGGCTATAAAAATTTCTTTGCCTATGGATTTTACGAAAAGGGTCGGATCGACTAAGCCTTGGCTAAACCCTTTAGACTTAAGGTATACTGAAAGTCTCTCATACCAAGCTCTAGGAGCTTGTTTTAGTCCATATAAGGCTTTCTTGAGTTTAAACACATGGTCGGGTTTATCTAAGCTTTCAAATCCTGGGGGTTGACTAATGTACACTTCTTCCTTAATGAGTCCATTCAAGAATACTGACTTGACATCCATTTGAAATAGTTTAAATCATCGATGTGCAGCGTATTCCAACAACATTCAGATGGATTATAATCTAGCAACGGGAGCATAGGTCTCATCATAATCTAACCCTTCTACTTGACTAAAACCTTTCGCGACCAATCTCGCTTTGTTTCTAACTACTTCACCTTTGTCATCAAGTTTGTTTCGGAATACCCACCTTGTTCCTGTTGGAAATACTATGCAATAATTAAGAAAATCGCAGTGGAAAAAGGATCCCTCGAGCGATCCATGCGAAAGAAAACTCATACTAAAGAATAGATCTATAAAGCCCTATCCTATAGGGTATACTTTTGATGCATGCCCTTTGTTTATCCCGCTTGTCCACAGTCTGTCAGATCTCTTGCACGTTCAAGTGTACGTGCCTCTATGGTATCCACACAAACACTCTTTGGAGAAAGGTTGTGCTAGGAACACCACAAAAGATGCTAGGACAAGAGAAGATTTTGGCCAAGGGAAGAAGAGGGGAAAAATAGAGGCAATTTTCAACCAAAAACATCATGATCTAAGGCCCCCTTTTTATATTCATCCCATGAATATGAAAGGTTTCATCCAACCCTTGGTTTTCCCTCTTCAATGCATGATTAATCCACATTAATCATGCATGAAAAGAGGTTTCATCCAACTCTTGGTTTTCCCTCTTCAATGCATGATTATCCCCCTTGTCCACGGTCTGTCGGATCTCTTGCATGTTCAAGTGTACGTGCCTCTATGGTATCCACACAAACACTCTTTGGAGAAAGATTGTGCTAGGAACACCACAAAAAATGCTAGGCCAAGAGAAGATTTTGGCCAAGGGAAGAAGAGGGGAAAAACAGAGGCAATTTTCAACCAAAAACATCATGATCTAAGGCCCCCTTTTTATATTAATCCCATGAATATGAAAGGTTTCATCCAACCCTTGGTTTTCCCTCTTCAATGCATGATTAATCCACATTAATCATGCATGAAAAGAGGTTTCATCCAACTCTTGGTTTTCCCTCTTCAATGCATGATTAATCCCAATTAATCATGCATGATGAATTTATACCATCCAAATTGATTTGAGTCCAACTCAAGTCAAATCGATTTGAGTCCAATCATCCAACTTTTGATTTTCACTCTTCAATGCATGATTAATCCACATTAATCATGCATGATGAATTTATTCCATCCAAATTGATTTGAGTCCAACTCAAGTCAAATCAATTTGAGTCCAACTCAAATTCGGCCATTTAATTTGAGTCTAACACAAATCCAATCCTTTCAATGAATCCAATTCAATGCCTAATGGTTCATTTAGTCAAACTAAAATGAATGTCATCCCCAAAACAACATGTTCTTTGTGTGTGACCCTATAGGTTTTCGTAACATTGACAATGTCTCTAAACCACTTTAGACACATAAGCAATGAGCGACATCTAGCAATGCATCATTGCTACCCAAGTTACAAAAATATCAAGATCCGAAAAAACCTTTCTGTGACTATTATCTTGTATGTGGTATTCTTCTATCCTTGATATCTTAGATCGATCAATGAGGCATAGACCATGTCATCCCCTTAACGATCTTTATGTTTCTTGATGCCCAAGTAGACTCACTCAAACAAATGAGCTTAATATCTTATATTGACTCATTTGAGCATGGTCATGCATTTCGTGGTCATACTCTATCAAGAGGCCAAAGATATCACTCCCGTCATATGAGCAGGATAAATCCCATCTACATCACTCACATCCCTCCGCATAATTTGTTACATACCCAGTGATCGCCTTTATAGTCCACCCTGTTACGGGTGACGTTTGACGATACCAAAGTACATAGCTTCATATGTAGGGAACCATAGTGATTTCAGGTCTAAGGACTATTCATACTAATAGTCACATGAGAAAGTTTATGACACTCATATAACGATCCATGAAACTTTCTTATGGCGGGTCAATTTAGTACATATATTCTCCAATATATATACCCATGTGTCAATGCGATATTACATATCTATGACTTGTGAGATCAAGTCATCCATTGACCTACATGCTAGTCTCAATGTATTAATATATCCCTTTGTCTATTAATACAATACTTGACTAGGAATGATTAAGAATAGTGTTCTCTACAACTTCTCATAATCAATTCTACCAATTTATATACTGTAGATTATAACCTACTATTCATGGACATTATTATATTTATTTGGCTGACACACGCATAAAGTAAATATAATAATCAATCTTTGCCAGTTATTAATGAAATATGATACATATGATCCCTAATCAATCATCTCATTATTGTCACTAAGGGCTGACACTAACTGTTAGTAATATATGAGAGATGTCCTAAGGCAATCGCCTTATGTTTGAACCATTTATATGATAAATGAAGATTCACTATTTGAGTATACATGTTTTCATGTATTTGATTAGATCTTAAACTCATTTACTGAATGTCCACGATACGATTCACAGCATGAGAGAATTTGTGATTGGATCACAACTAGTGAGTATCTCTACATGTATAATTGTGATGTATCGGAATTATTCTTAGTCGATGAATTGATGGATTTGGACACCATCAATTCTATCGAGACTAGCATGAGGTATACTCCTTGGTGTATCCAAGCGGCTAATTCTCACTAGCTGGTGAAATTGTGATGTTCGGAGTTAATCGTGGATGCTAGTTATGGTAACAAGTTCATTGGAGTGATCATCTGTAAAACTTCATATGGTTCTCTGCATATATAGATATGTCAATGAAGTTCTTACTGCAGCTTAAGTGCAATGTTCCTTTGACTTGCGGTATTCAAGTCATCTTGGTCATGAAGACTTATGCTTTGACATCTTAAGCAAGCATCTCTGAGGAGATGTGGACCTGGCATGATTGGGAATATGTCGAAGTGATCGAAGGTATTTGAATAGCCTATAAAGGATTCACCACTCCTTGCGAGGAGATGTATACCCATAGCCTCTCGTCGGATTGTTACTAAAGTCTTTGGCCAAAACATTACATGTTTAGAGTAAGGTACTCTTGGATACATGTGCAGTAACTAGAATCCGTAGGATGAGGAAATGATACTTGGGCTATGTGTGATGTAGTCAACCTAGTGGGGACTGACACTATTGACCATGTCCTGAACCAAGTGAGTATAAGATGAGTGAAAGGAATGGGGCACAATTCATTGTAGCTGCTAAAGGGTTTTAGAAATAGTTCTGGATCAACCGTTGATCTTTTCGGTTAATTGGGGATCATGATGTACTACTAGGTGCCACTCATGATCGTTCTATAATTAATGGTTAATTATAGATGGCCAACATAAACCGAGAACCTATTTGGTCACATGCACAACGAGCATAATCTGAAGGATTTAAAACGAGCTTGAGAATGAGATTCTCAGACCGAGAGAAAGTAGGTTTGGTTGGACCAAACAAGGAGTGAGCATGAAATCGTTTCAATCGCAATGGAAGCATGGATGGGCCATGTCTTATGAAGACATATTGGATGAATCAAATTGGGTTAGTTCTAATCCAATGGTGAAGAATAAACCAAAAGGGTTTTGTTTGTTTTAAACGAATGAACCAAAGTTGGTTCGGTTCGTTTTAACTTAAAATAGACCAAATTGGTTCGGTTTATTTTAACTTAAATTAATGGAGCGGGTTAATGGGTTTTTGGTTATGAACCAATAACCATTAGGAGAATTTGTTCTCTATAAAAATAGGGCTTAAGGGTTTTGTGAAAACCTAATCTAATCTTGCCGCCCCTCTCCCTCCTCTCCTTGTAGTCGGCGCCCAAGCCCTTGCCGCCGCCCACCCCTTGTGCTGCCGTCCAAGTTGTTGCCGGCATCCAAGCTCCTGCCGGCGATCCTCCGGCGACCCTCTGGTGATCTTCCTTGGCTCCGGTGACAAGGTGAGCATCTAGCTTTCCTTATTTGGTCGGCGCAACATCCTCCACCAAAGCTGTCCAGTTTTCTGAACAGCTTCTTTCCTTCTTGTCGGAGCATCATTTGGACGATGTTTGGAGCTCCAACAGCGACTTCCTTGCCGGGGATTCAATCTCCGGTAATCCTCATAGGTGGAGGACGAAGGATTCGTCAAACGGTTGGCGAATACCTCTATGGAGAAGTGAGTTTTGGGGACTCATTTTTGAATCCGAATTTTGATTCGGATTGTGATCTTCTCTCGATCACATCATTTTTGACACGAGGTTAGTGACTCGTACAAATACGAGGCTCATGACTTTGTGAAGTCATCCCGAAGATACTCAGCATGGATACGGATAGAGGCGATTATAGTGAGGGTCGCTCCGGTTGATGTCTTTCCCGCTACACGTGATACGTCAGGTATACGTAGAATAATTTCCTTTTATTGCAAAATTTGAATTTACAGTTATGTCTACACATGTTATACTATGCATGCGTATAGTGTGTGTGATGTAATAAATTAGATTTATTGCCTTTTATTTATTCCGCTACACACATGTTTACGAAACATGTTCGAATACACACTCGCCGCGGTGCCGGAAACCCAATAGTGGTATCAGAGCCCAGGTTGTATTTCGACATAATCGTAAAATTGTTTTGTGATAGTCGTAATTGTATTTATGTAAATTTTCTACTTTTGTAAAGTTAGAAGTATTTATGAAAATTTTTAATTTTGGAAAGTCTAGAAGTATTTATGGAAATCTTCTACTTTTGGAAAGTTAGAAGTATTTATGGAAATTAATATTTTCCATAAATAAAATATTTGATTAGATTTGGAAATTTGTTTCTTAATTTAATCATGATTTGATTTGAGAATCAAATCTTAAATATATTTTATTTCCATAAATAGTTTTGACAATTTAGGAAATTTATTTCCTAAATTAAAATTGACTTTCCTTAATCAACACTTTCCACAAATAAAATATGTGATTAGATTTGGAAATTTATTTCCTAATTTAATCATGATTTGATTTGGAGAATCAAATCTCAAACATATTTTATTTCCATAAATAGTTATGACATATAAGGAAATTTTGTACATGTCATAATTGTATGTCATGTAATTGTATTAGATGCATATCATTATGCCATGCGTGTCGTGACATGTAGATGTATGCCATGTATGTCATGCCATGTAGATAATAGTTATTTGCATGCAAAGAGGATGAGACATAAAAACCCTTACTCAATATTAAAGCCTACACCTTCCATTAATATGGTTAGAACTAGAGTTTCATTTCTTGTTTGGGTTGTTGGACTCTCTCCAAGCCCGGCTCGAACTTGAATATGTGGACCTATGCCAACTCAAGCCTTAGGAGGTTATAACTACTTCATTACCTTCACCGATGATCACTCACGGTTTGGATATGTGGTCTTGATGAAACACAAGTCTGAAGCCTTTGAAAGGTTCAAAGAATTCAGAAATGAAGTAGAGAAACAACATGACAAGAGTATTAAAATACTTCGATCGGATCGAGGTGGTGAATACTTAAGTCAAGAGTTTCTAGATTATCTAAGAGACAATGATATATTGTCTCAATGGATCCGCCATATATACTACAGCATAATGGTGTATCTGAGAGGCGTAACCGAACCTTGTTGGACATGGTCAGGTCAATGATGAATCATGCGAATCTTCCCAAGTCCTTTTGGGGCTATGCACTTTAGACACCTGTTTACTTGTTAAACAGAATGGCAACCAAGGTAGTCTCCACTACTCCATATGAGATATGGAATAGTAAGAAACCTTATGTATCTTACTTGAAGATATGGGGTTGTCCTGCTTATGTGAAGCGGACTGTATCAGACAAATTGGATGCTAAGTCTGATAAATGTTTATTTATTGGATACTCTAAGGAAACAAGGGGTTACCAATTCTATCATCCTGTGGAACAAAAGGTGTTTGTTTCAAGGCATGCTGTGTTTCTAGAGAAAGAGTTTCTCTTGCAAGAAAACAGTGGGAGTGTCGTCGAGCTTGAGGAGGCTCGAGAGACTCAAATAGACATTGATGAGATACCTGGTGAAGCATAACAGCCAATAAATCATAGTGATGAGCCATCGGCTGGACCTATTGAGACACCACATCTTCGTAGATCTGGTAGAACACGTAATATTCCTGAGAGATATGGATTTCTCGTAAGTGAATCAAACGACGTGTTACTCATTGATGATGAGGAGCCTACCAATTATGAATAAGTTCTAAAAAGTTCAGAAAGAGACAAATGGCTTGAAGCCATGAAGTCGGAAATGGATTCCATGTATGAAAATCAAGTTTGGAACATGGTTGATCCACCTGAAGGCATAAAGCCTATAGGGTGCAAGTGGGTTTTCAAGAAGAAAACCGACATGGATGGTAATGTGATTACCTATAAGGCTAGATTGGTGGTGAAATGATATCGTCAAAAGCAAGGTGTTGATTATGACGAAACCTATTCGCCTGTTGCTATGCTTAAATCCATTCAGATGCTCCTGGCCATAGCGTCTCATTATAATTATGAGATATGACAGATGAATGTGAAAATAACTTTCCTTAATGGAAATCTTCTCGAGGACGTGTATATGATAAAACTTGAGGGTTTAACATCGGTTGATAAAACCAAGGTATGCAAATTGCGACGGTCCATATATGGATTGAAGCAAGCATCCAGGAGCTGGAATATATATTTTGATGAGACAATCAAAAAGTTTGATTTCTCACAAAATCCAGACGAACCTTGTGTATACAAGAAGGTTTGTGGGAGTGTAGTCGTGTTCCTAGTATTATATGTCAATGACATATTACTTATAGGAAATGATATTTCAGTCTATAGTCAGTTAAGATTTGGTTGTCCAAGACATTCTCCATGAAAGACCTGGGAGAAGCAACCTACATCCTCGGGATTAAGATCTATAGGGATAGATCGAAACAGTTGCTTGGTCTTTCGCAGTCTACATATATAGACCGAGTGCTAAAGAGGTTTAGCATGTCAGAATCCAAGAAAGGTTACCTACCAATCAGGCATGGGATACACCTTTCAAAGTCTATGTGTTCGCGCACAAAAGACGAGAGGATTTGCATGAGCAAGATTCCCTATGCATCCGCAATAGGATCTATCATGTATGCTATGTTATGTACGAGGCTCGATGTATCATATGCTCTGAGTGTCACGAGGGATGCGGTCGATCGAGGAATGGATCATTGGGTATTTGTTATCCTTAAGTACTTAAGAAGAACTAAGGATCGTTCCTAATATATGGAGAAGGGACATGGTGATACGGCGGGTATCACGGATGCGACTTCGAATTCACTCGGAATGGAGGCGCAATAAGTTAAAAAGGTTCCAAGCTTGACACTATAGCGAATTCTGCCACTAAGGCAGAATACATTGCAGCTTTGGAAGCAGCAAAGGAAGCGGTTTGGATCAAGAAGTTCATCTCTGAACTTGATGTGGTCTCATCAATGATCCAAACATGTGCTTCGCCGGTATCATTTGATCAGAGAGATAATAAGTAGGAAGGAAATACAAATCGAGAAGATTCCCACTGAAAGGAACATAGCGGATCCTTTAACTAAAGCATTACCTCAAAGTAAGTTTGAGGGTCATGTTTGAGCTTATGGTATTGGATAACGTAGCGATTGACATTAGGCTAAGTAGGAGTTTGTTAGTAATATATGAGAGATGTCCTTAGGCAATCGCCTTATGTTTGAACCATTTATATGATAAATGAAGATTCATTATTTGAGTATACATGTTTTCATGTATTTGATTAGATCTTAAATTCATTTACTGAATGTCCACGTTACGATTCATAGCATGAGAGAATTTGTGATTTGATCACAACTAGTGAGTATCTCTACATGTGTAATTGTGATGTATCGGAATTATCCCTAGTCGATGAATTGATGGATTTGGACACCATTAATTCTGTCGAGACTAGCACGAGGTATACTCCTTGGTGTATCCAAGCAACTAATTCTCACTGGCTGGTGACATTGTAATATCTGGAGTTAATCGTGGATGCTAGTTATGGTAACTAGTTCATTGGAGTGACCAGCTGTAAAACTTCATATGGTTCTCTGCATATATAGATATGTCAATGAAGTTCTTATTGCAGCTTAAGTGCGATGTTCCTTTGACTTGCGGTATTCAAGTCATCTTGGTCATGAAGACTTATGCTTTGACACCTTAAGCAGCATCTCTGAGGAGATGTGGACTCGGGATGATTGGGAATAAGTCGAAGTGATCGAAGGTGTTTGAATAGCCTATAAAGGATTCACCACTCCTTGCGAGGAGATGTATACCCATGGTCTTTCATCGGATTGTTACTAAAGTCTTTGGCCAAAGCATTACATGTTTAGAGTAAGGTACTCTTGGATACATGTTCAGTAACTAGAATTTGTAGGACGAGGAAATGATACTTGGGCTAGGTGTGACGTAGTCAACCTAGTGGGGACTGACACTATAGACCATGTCCTGAACCAAGTGAGTATAAGATAAGTGAAAGGAATGGGGAACGATTCATTATAGCTGCTGAAGGGTTTCAGAAATAGTTCTGGATCAACCGTTGATCTTTTCGGTTAATTGGGGATCATGATGTACTGCTAGGTGCCACTCATGATCGTTCTATAATTAATGGTTAATTATAGACGGCCAACATAAACTGAAAACCTATTTGGTCACACGCACAATGAGCTTAATCCGAAAGATTTAAAACCAGCTTGAGAATGAGATTCTCAGACCGAGAGAAACTAGGTTTGGTTGGACCAAACAAGGAGCGAGAATGATATCGTTTCAGTCGCAATGGAAGCTTAGATGGGCCGTGTCTTACGAAGACATAATGGATGAATCAAATTGGTTTGGTTCTAATCCAATGGTGAAGAATAAACCAAAAGGGTTTTGTTTGTTTTACATGAATGAACCAAAGTTGGTTCGGTTCGTTTTAACTTAAAATAGACCAAATCAGTTCGGTTTATTTTAACTTAAATTAATGGAGCGGGTTAACGGGTTTTTGGTTATGAACCAATAACCATTAGGAGAATTTGTTCTATATAAAAATAGGGCTAAAGGGTTTTGTGAAAACCTAATCTAATCTTGCTGCCCCTCTCCCTCTTCTCCTTGTAGTCGGCGCCCAAGCCCTTGCCGCCGCCCACCCCTTGTGCCATAGTCCAAGTTGTTGCCAGTGTCCAAGCTCCTGCCGGTGATCCTCCGGCGACCCTTCGGTGATCTTCCTTGGCTCTGGCGACAAGGTGAGCATCTAGCTTTCCTTATTTGGCTGGCGCAACATCCTCCACCAAATCTGTCCAATTTTCTGGACAGCTTGTTTCCTTCTTGTCGGAGCGTCGTTTAGACGACGTTTGGAGCTCTGACAGTGGCTTCCTTGCCGGAGATTCGATCTTCGGTAATCCTCATAGGTGGAGGACGAAGGATTCGTCAAACGGTTGGCGAATACCTCTCCGGAGAAGCGAGTTTTGGGGACTCGGTTTTGAATCCGAATTTTGATTCGGATTGTGATCTTCTCTCGATCACATCGTCTTCGACACGAGGCTAGTGACTTGTACGAAGACGAGGCTCGTGACTTTGTGAAGTCATCCCGAAGATACTCGGCGTGGATACGGATAGAGGCGATTCTAGTGAGGGTCACTCCGGTTGATGCCTTTCCCGCTACACGTGATACGTCAGGTATACGTAGAATAATTTTCTTTTATTGCAAAATTTGAATTTATGATTATGTCTACACATATTGTACTATGCATGCGTGTGGTGTGTGTGATGTAATAAATTAGATTTATTGCATTTTATTTATTCCGCTGCGCACATGTTTACGAAACATATTCGAATACACACTCGCCGCGGTGCCGGAAACCCAACACTAACAATCTCCCACTAGCACTAGTGCCAATCACTGTAATCTCTAAGACCCAGTGACCTAGTATGACCATCATGCTTCCTCTATGCCAAAGCCTTGGTCAAGGGATCCGCAATGTTAGCATCAGTATCTACTCTTCATATCCGCACATCTCCTTTATCGATGATCTCTCGAATGAGGTGATACCGCCGTAGTATATGTTTGGAATGCTAGTGAGAACGAGGTTTCTTAGCCTATGCTATAGCCCCGTTGTTGTCACAGTAAAGCTCTATAGGGCTCATGATGCTAGGAACTACACCAAGCTCAGAAACAAACTTCCTGATCCAAACCGCCTCCTTTGCCGCATCAGAAGAAATAATATACTTGGCCTCTGTAGTAGAATCCGTGAATGTGTATTGCTTTGAACTCTTCCAGCTCATAACACTACCATTTAAACAAAAGACATATCCTGACTACGATCTGTAATCGTCCTTGTCCGTTTGGAAGCTAGCATCGCTGTAACCCTTTACAGCAAGCTCCTCATTGCCTCCAAATATCAAGAAATATTCTTTAGTTCTTCTCATGTACTTAAGAATATTCTTGACAGCTATCCAGTGACTGTCACCTAGATCTGACTGGTACCTACTCGTCATGCTTAAAGCATATGAGACATCAAGATGAGTGAATAGCATGGTGTACATAATAGACCCTATAGCAGATGCATAAGGGATCTGATCCATGCGTTCCCTTTCTTCCTTAGAAGAAGGGCATTGAGCCTTCGAAAGGCTCACACCATGTGACATTGGCAGAAATCCCTTCTTGGCAAAATGTTTAAGCACCTTGTCAATATATACACTCTGACTTAGGCCAAGCAATCCCTTAGATCTATCTCTATGGATCTTAATGCCTAAAATGTAGGCTACTTCACCTAAGTCCTTCATTGAAAAATAATTCCCAAGCCAAGTCTTCACAGACTGCAGCATAGGGATGTCATTTCCAATAAGAAGTATGTCATAAACAAACAAGATAAGAAAGAAAATTATGCTCCCACTAACCCTCTTGTAGGCACAGGGTTCATCTTCATTCTTGATGAAACCAAACTATTTGATCGCATCATCGAATTGAATATTCTAGCTTCTAGATGCTTGTTTTAAACTATAAATGGACCTTTACAGCTTGCATAACTTGCCCACATGCTTTGGATCTACAAAACCTTCAAGTTGTGTCATGTACATATCCTCGAGGAGGTTTCCATTCAGAAATGCAATTTTGACATCCATTTTCTAGATCTCATAATCGTGGTAAGCTGCAATAGCAAGCATGATCCGAATAGACTTAAGCATCGCAACTCGTGAAAAAGTTTCATCATAGTCAATACCATGAATCTGTTTGAAACCTTTAGCTACCAATCGCCCTTTATATGTATGCGTAAGACCATCCATGTCAGTCCTTCTCTTAAAGACCCACTTACACCTAATGGGTTTGACCCCTTCAGGTGCATCAAACAAAGTCCATACTTGGTTAGTGTACATGGATTCCATTTTGGATCTCATGGCCTCTAGCCATTTCTCAGAATCTGGGCTCATCACAGCTTCCTGATAGGATGTAGGCTCGTTCAACTCAACAAGCATAACGTCATCATTGTTAGACAAGAGAAATGAATATCTCTCATGCTGATGACGTATCCTATTAGACCTGCGAAGAGGTTGGTCTACTTGAACAGGTTGTTGCTCCACAACTTCTTGTCCAACAATCTCATCATCACAACACTTTGTGGTGCCTGTTCAATTTCTATCTCAGTGCTATCTTTATCTTGAATTTATTCAAGATGTATTTTACTCCCACTAGTTCTTTTAGAAATGAACTCTCTTTTGCTAGAAATATTCCATTTCTAGCGACAAACACTTTGCCTTGTGTGGGATTATAGAAGTAATATCCTTTCGTTTCCTTAGGATATCCTATAAAGTAGCACTTGTCTGATTTGGGGCCTAGTTTATCGGAGACTTGGCGTCAAACATAAGCCTCACAACCCCAAATATTCATAAAAGACATCTTGGGACTCTTCCCAGTCCATATTGTATATGATGTCTTTATGACTACCTTAGATGAGACGCGGTTAAGTGTGAAAGCAACCGTCTCTAAAGTATATCCCCAGAAGAAAGAAGGAAGATTTGTATGACTCATCATTGATCGTACCATATCTAATAATGTACAATTTCTTCTTTCTGATACACCATTCCACTTTGGTGTTCTAGATGGAGTGAGTTGAGATCTAATCCCAAACTCAATGAGATATTCATGAAAAGCTTGGCTAAGGTATTCCCGACCTCGATCTGATCGAAGCACTTTAATACTCTTACCAAGTTGGTTTTGTACTTCATTCTTGAATTTTTTGAACTTTTCAAAGGATTCAGATTTGTGTCTCATAAGATACACATATCCATATCTACTGAAATCATCAGTAAAAGTAATGAAGTACTGATAGCCTCCTCTAGCTGCTACATTGAAAGGCCCACATACATAAGTATGTATGAGTTCTAACAAGTCAGTAGCTCGTTTGCCATGTCTACTAAATGGAGTCTTGGTCATCTTACCTAGAAGACAAGATTCACATGTCTTATATGATTCAAAATCAAATGAGTCCAGTAATCCATCCTTATGGAGTTGGGATATGCGACTCTCATTTATGTGACCCAAGCGACAATGTCAGAGATATGTATGGTTCAAATCATTAGATTTGAACTGTTTGGTATTTATGTTATAGACTGGGATTTCAAGATCTAGAAGATAGAGACCATTCAAAAGGTGTGCACTACAAAAAAACATATCATGTAAATAAACGGAACAACACTTGTCCTTTATTACAAATGAGAAACCTTTCTTGTCTAAACAAGAAACGGAGATAATGTTTTTCATCAAGGCAGACACATAACAACATTTTTCTAGTTCTAAGATAAGCCTAGTGGGCAAAGATAAGGAATATGTCCCTACAGCGGTGGCGACAACTTTTGATCCATTGCCTACCCATAGATCCACTTTGTTGGACCGTCGGTGGCCAGCTAGAGGGGGGTGAATAGCCCTCTTCATACGATGATGGTAATTGCTTCGTTGATTGTCTACAAATTCTATTAGCGTAAGCGAAAATATAAAAGCTGAAGTAAAACAATGCAAAGAAACAAACAAGAATACAAATTCTAACACCAAGTCGTAACGTGGTTCACGTCCCTTGCCGCTAATCCATGACCCGATTCGTTCCAAGGTGAATCACTCCTTAAATCTTTCCACTAATCTCTCCTTGGCACTAAGCAAGGTGGAGGTAACCTTTCTTACAATCTCCATCTTAAAATATAATTGAAATAAAATCTAGTAAGAGAGGTTGAAAATGTTTGGGCATTTGGGATGATGTTTAGAGATCAAGCATTAGGTTCCCCAAGTGTCCAAAGGCCCCATTTTATAGAGAAGAACTCATTCTTCCCGTTGGACGCCTGGCAGTCGACTGATGTCCCGATCAGTCGACTACTCCTATAGCCGTTGACTAATAACAACTTCTTCCACGTTGGATTTCATCCAACGGCTCCCACATCAGTCGACTGATCATCCCATCAGTCGACTGATGGAGCTATCAGTCGAGTGCCGAAAGCGAGCACTTGACTGATCAACATTCTGTGCCCGAAACCCTTGCGACCAATCGACTGATGCCATCATCAGTCGACTGGTGGTTTCGTCTATCAACTGCCAATCCTTGGCAGTCAACTAATGTGACACAGACCAGATTCGAACACCAGTCGAGTTACAGTCGACTTGGAGCAGTCGACTTCCATGTCATGGCAATCGACTGATGTCGGGAAATCCCATCCGTCACTTAGCTAAATGGCCAAGTTTCACCTACGATCTACCCCATCCCGGGTTACAATCGCTCACTCTCATTCGCTTGGAGTTCCTCGCCTTTGAAGTTGTCTTCGTCCGGTCACGTCCCTCGGATGCGCCAAGCGCATGACTTCGCAGCGCCATCCTTCACGTCTCGCCCTGAAGTCTACTTCCTCCGGCTTCACTCCAATGCTCCTCATCCGGTGGTCCCTCGGATGCACCAAGCACACGACTTCCGCAATGCATCTTTCACCGACTCAAGGACCGAGTCATGAGAGGTGAAACTCGCCAATGCTCCATGTGCGAATTACTAAGTCCTACAAGACTCCAACGCACATATCAAATCCAATATAGTCCTAACTTAAACCCTTTGCTACACACATCAAAACCACATCACATGGGTTGATTGCCCTAACAATCTCTTCATTTTTTATGTGTGGCAATCCAATTAAGTTAGGTAAACAAATAACAATAACAACATAAGGCAATAAAACATGTAAATAATATGAGTATGAAAACTCCCCCATAAACATGCACTCCCTATTAAGACATGCTAAAATTTCCCTTTTAGCATGATTAACTTAAACCTTATCAATTCTCCCCCTTTGACACAATCAAAAATATTATCTAAATGTTTTACACCAAGGCATCAAAGTCTAAAGGTCAAAAAACCATCAAAATAGCCTAAAAATACTGAAATCAGGCTGTGAACAGTGCTGCCAGTCGACTTTATCAGACATCAGTCGACTGGCATGCTGGTTTCATCAATTTATGATTTCCGGACCGAAATTCAAAAATGCACTAGAAATTCTAGAAAATTCAAAAAATTGTGAATTTTTGAAATTACATTTATTTTAAAGTCCTTTATCAGTGAAAAATGAGTTTTCATAAAAATTACTTATATTTTCAATGATATTCCAAAAATCCAAAAATTTCAAAAACAACTAGTATTTGATCAAGTTTGTATCAATTTTAACACCTAGTTTTGCTTTAGATTGTTTCAAAACATGAAAACACAGATTTTAAAATAAGGAATGGTCTTGAAAATATATGAAATATCCAACTATGATATTTGGGCAATATGTATATGAATTAAACATAAGCCTTCCCCATGATTGGTCTATTATTACTATTTTGATACTTTAAATGACCATCTAAATGCCATAGGCATTAGTGGACCATTTGTATCATCCTATCATCTCACCCATTGCTATGTTTTCAATCAAGGTTATCCTTATGGTGAGTGTGAGATGTTCCTAAAGGTATTTATATACTTAACCTTCAAATTCATACAATTCTACACAAGGTTAAGTATCACACTAACATACCACATGATCATAAAGACATATATGCATTGATTTCACATTATGATCATGAAACAAGTGTATCAATCAATTTGTAATCATGCATTAGGTATAAAATCATGATAATAAGTCAAGTATCACCCAAAGCATGATTTAACCTATTTATGGGTGCATTATCATCACCCAACACTATTTAAAACAAAAAAATTAAGTCCCACACCATCCTAAGTCAACCAATCAACATGATATAAGTAAAATCCTCATGGTTGACTATCCTAGGGTTTTTAAACCCTTAAGGATGGATTTAGGAACCCAATACAAGTTCTTTCCTATGGGGTTCACTAAATATTCTTTAGGGATCCATTTTCTAGTTATTGTTTTGTTCTTGGCTTGACCCCTAGCAATTAGGCAATGATATGCCTTTTCATTTTTCTTCCCCTTGTAACCTAGGTCTTTCCTATTGAAGCTTGCTCTTTGGCTCCCTATTATCATGTTCAATGTGTTGGAGCCAATAGTGAATTTCTCTAGGGCTTTAGTTAGGTGGTCTACCTTTTCCCTTAAAACCCTATTTTCCTCAATGCATGCATCATTCACATCAAAAGACATATAATCATTAACATTAACGCATGCATTTTCTAATTTTTCTTCTAGGGCCTTAATCTCATTTTGCATGAATTTATTTCTATTTTTCATCTTAAATAAGTCCCTAGTTAAACTTGAAATCATGGAAACTATTTTCTTAGGAGAAAGATTCGTTACCATAGTTTCCATGTCTTCTTCCTCCGATTTCGATGAGGATGAGGATGAAGCTCCCCCTTCACTAGAGCTCTCCTCACTTGTGCTTCTTTCTTCTTGCTCGGAGGAGGAGGTGTCCACATCTTCTATTGCCATTATAGCTAGATTTGTGACAAAGGCATTTTCTTCCTCCGATGATGAGGATGATGGATCATCCCATGTTGCTTTGTGTGCCTTTGCCTTCCCTTTCTCCTTGGCTTTCTTCTCTTCTTCCTTCTTCTTGCTCCCCTTCTTCTTTTCTTCTTTTCTCCTCCTTTCTTCTTTGCTCTTGTTCAAGAGGGGACAATCATCTCTTATATGCCCCTCTCCTTGGCAATTGTAGAAAATTATCTTCGTCCTTGGCCTTCTCCCCCTATCATGAGATTTGTTAAATTTAAAGCTTTTAAGTGCACGCCTTACCTTCCTTACCATGTAGGCTTCTTCCGTGCTATCCATGGAGGAGGAGGAGGAGTCTTCATCGGATGTGGAGGAAGTCTCCTTCTTCTTCTTCCCCTTGTTGGCCATTAGTGCCACTCCCCTTGATGGCTTGATGATTGGTTCTTCACTTATTCTTTTAAGCCTTGTTTCATGTAGCTCCATGGTGGAGAAGAATTCTTCTAGGGTGCTCACCTCTAGATTCTTCGATATGTAGAAGGAGTCCACCATGGAACTCCACTTTGAGGACCGGGGAAAGACATCTATAACCTTCATTACCATATCCCGGTTGGAGAGCTTTTCACCTACACTAGATAAACCATTAAGAATTTCTTTAAATCTAGAATGTAGAGATGTTACCTTCTCTCCTTTATCAAGTTTGATGTTGTTGAGTTGGGAGCGAAGGGCATCTCTCCTTGCTAGTTTGGCTTCCGAAGTGCCTTCATGAAGCTCAATTAATCTCTCCCACATATCCTTGGCATAAGCACACTCTCCAATCCGGTTTATTTCTTGTTGGGGAAGCACGTTGAAGAGGTGGTGTTTGACCTTTGAATTTGCAAGGTGCTCCTCCCTTTGCTTCTTGGTCCACCTTGACTTTTCTAGTGGCTCCCCTCTTCATCCCTAGGAACTTCGAAACCATTTTCCATAGTGAGCATTATATCAAAATCGGTCTTGAAGAATACCTCCATTTGCTTTTTTCACGAAGCGAATTCTCCTTCAAACTTCGGTGGATGAATGTTAGAGCCGACCATCCTTGATGTTGTGCTTGTTGCGGTGGTTAGTCCGGTGATAAGCTCCTTGGCTCTGATACCACTTTTTGGACCGTCGGTGGCCGGCTAGAGGGGGGTAAATAGATCTCTTAGTACGATGATTGTAATTGCTTCATCGATTGTCTACAAATTATATTAGCGCAAGCGGAAATATAAAAGCTAAAGTAAAACAATGCAAAGAAACAAACAAGAATACAAACGCTAACACCAAGTCGTAACGTGGTTCACGACCCTTGCCGCTAATCCACGACCCGATTCGTTCCAAGGTAAATCACTCCTTAAAGCTTTCCACTAATCTCTCCTTGGCACTAAGCAAGGTGGAGGTAACCTTTCTTACAATCTCCCTCTTACAATATAATTGAAATAAAAGCTAGTAAGAGAGGTTGAAAACATTTGGGCACTTGGGAGGATGTTTAGAGATCAAGCATTAGGCTCCCCAAGTGTCCAAAGACCCCATTTTATAGAGAAGAACTCATTCTTCCCATTGGGCGCCTGGCAGTCGACTGATGCCCCGATCAATCGACTGCTCCTGTAGCCGTTGCCCAATAACGGCTTCTTCCACGTTGAATTTCATCCAACGGCTCCCACATCAGTGGACTAATCGTCCCATCAATCGATTGATGGAGTTATCAGTCGAGTGCTGGAAGCGAGCACTCGACTGATCAACATTCTGTTGGTGCAGGGGCACCAGATAATTGAACCTGTATTTTGATTATGGCAAAGACACAAAGTTAAGTTTACATCATTATCTCATGAGCTAAATCGAGTGTCTAGAAAAGTACTAAAGCTGGAGCTGAAGGCTAGCGACACCCGAAGGAAGCCGCGGTGGTCGGGCGACACTCGAGTGACTTCGGAGGGAGCCGAAGGAATCGAGTGGAAGGCCGGAAGCGAGAGCTACAAAGTAAGTATCGAGGTAAGTTCATGTGAGTGAGAGATGGTAAGGTCGTGTCCTCTTTATGGGGACGACCATAGGCGGCGATCCGACTAAGACTTCCTGTGGAAGGTCTAGGTCGAGATCGAACGGTTAGAAACCGTCGTATTTACCATTTTCCGTGCTAACCTCTTACTGCAGGGAAGTGGGCCGGGCAATGATCACCTGGACATGGGGCCGATCGATGCTCATCATCGATCGATGGGAGGCATCATCGTGATGGTGATGAATCGACCTTGCGTCAAAACGGATATCGCGATATCGTTTGACGCGGCGACTTCGCGATAAAATTTTGTACAACTTCGAGATCTATTCCAAAACATTAGGAGACATATTCAGAGGCCAAAATCTATAAAAGGAGGGGAGGATTCCAACTCCAGAGATCATCAAGTCTATTCTCAAGTGCTCTTACAACGCCAAAGCTTCAACACCGTGATAACGCCGACGCGATGACAAGTTCCGATCTTCTTCGTCGGCAACAACAGAAGCAAGTAATTGCTTTTATTATTGTATTCTTTGTTTTTATTCATAACGAGGTGAGGTAGGCTTGTTGTCTCATCCTCATACTTCCGGTTTTGTGATCGTTGTCTCCTACCTCCAACGAGGAGGAGACGTTATAGTGCTTTGCCCTCCGTACGCAGTCTAGGACCGTTAGGGCCTTGGAGTAGCAACCGTTGGGTTGTGAACCAAGTAAAAATAAACTTGTCTTATTATTTTTCCACTGTGTCTACTCGTGTTTTAACGAACATAAACGAACGAAAAGAAATTCTACGCTCGCTATTCACCCCCCCTCTAGCGACGCTTCTTGATCCAACACATTCTGTGCCCGAAACCCTTGCGACTAGTCAACTGATTCCATCATCAGTCGACTGGTTGTTTCGTCAGTTGACTGCCAATCCTTGGCAATCGACTGATGTGAAATAGACCAGACTCGAACACCAATCAAGTCACAGTCGACTTGGAGTAGTCGACTGCCATGTCTATAGGGTCGATATGTTGGTCGGCTAGAGGGGGGTGAATAGCCTTATACGCGTATGGTTGAATTTTCTCTTCGATTGCTCGTCTACAAATTTATTAGCGCAAGTGGAAGCATAAACAATAAATACAACACAAAGAATAGAAATACAAATGCTAACAAGGGATGTAACATGGTTCACGACCTCGCCGCTAATCCACGGTCCGATTCGTCCCCAGTGAATCACTCCGCAACCAATCCAATATTGGTCTCTCCCTTTAGCCAATGCAAGGTGGAGGTAAACCCTTACAACTCAAGAACACTCCTTCTTTTACAATAGATGTGAAAGAAACTAGAAGAAGGAGTTTAACACTTGTGGAGCACTTGGATGATAGTTTGGAATATAAGCATTAGCCATCCAAAAGCTCACACCCTCTCTTTTTATAGAGAGGGTTGATTTCTTCCCGTTGGCCACTATCAGTCGACTGCTACCTTTGGTAGTCGACTGGCGCCGCTACAACGACCTCTAAACACGTCAGATCCCGATCGTTGTAGTCCAACGGAACCCTTGGCAGTCGACTGATGTAACCATCAGTCGATTGATGCCTCGATCGTCTCGGGGCACGGCGGCGGTTCTGTGCCGTGATCGCTTCATTAGTTGATCGCCACCTTTGGTAGTCGGTGATGGTCTCCATGGCGATCATCGCTGGGCAAAACCCATGTCGAACACGCGAACCCCATTTGACTCGGCGCGATCGCCATTTCATAGCGATCGTGATGTCGCGAAATATCATCCGACACTTAGCCATTCGGCCAAGTTCACCTAATGAGCTACTTACATTTCACTCATTCTCTCATATCACTCGAAGTCCCTCGCTGAAGCACTCTTCGTTCGCGGCCACGTCCCTTGGCAACATCAGGCGCACGACTCTGCAATGCTCCTTAGCGTCTCTTGCCTTCGAAGTTTGCTTCCTTGGCTTCGCTTCAAGTCATCTCGTCTGACGGTCCCTCGACAACATCAAGTGCACGACTCTGCAATGCTCATTCTCCGACTCAAGCACGAGGTTGTGAGTGGTGAACCCGCCAAAGCTTCATGTGCGAATTACTAAGTCCTGCAAGACTCCAACGCACATATCAAATCCAATCATCCTAACTTAAACCCTTTGCCACACACATCAAAACCATATCACAGGTCGATTGCACTAACAATCTCCCTCTTTTTGATGTGTGGCAATTCATTTAAGTTAGGTAAAACATTTGATAAACTATTAAGGAAAGAAAGCATGTAAATAACATGATTAGCAACTCTCCCCCTTAATACATGAAACTCCCCTAAATACAATTCCCCCATACTTAAACATATATATTTCTCCTCCTTTGACACCATCAAAAATATTAAACAAAGTTTATATAAGCATGACATCAAGTCTAGAGAGAATCAAACCAAAAATCAATCAAAAAACTTGATAAAATCAGCAGACATCACGATACATCGATCGCTATCGTATGGCGATCATTGACACAAGTAAATTCAGTTTTTCAGATTTTCTGAACGAAATTTAGAAATGCACTATAAATTCCAAAAAATTAGAAAAATAGTGAAATTTGGGGAACACATTTCTTTTAGGGTTCTTTATCAATGAAAAAAAGTTTTCCAAGAAAAATCATTATATTTTCAAGGGTTTGCCAAAAATCCAAAAACTTTAAAAATAACTAGGTTTTTGATCATGTTAGTATCAATTTTAACACCTAGTTTTGCTTTCAATCGTTTCAAAACATGAACACACAGATTTTAAAGTAAGAAATTGTTTTGAAAACATATAAAATATCCAACCATGATCTTTGGGCAATATGTCTATGAATTAAACACAAGCCTTCCCCATGATTGATCTAATATTGCTATTTTGACACTTTAAATGACCATCTAAATGCCATAGACATTAGTGGACATTTGTATCATCCTAACATCTCACTCATGCTAAGTTTTCAATCAAGGTAGCCTATGGTGAGTGCGAGATGTATCCTAAAGGTATTTGTATATACTTAATCATTAATTTCATGCAATTCTAAACATGGTTAAGTATCATCCTAACATACCACATGATCATGAAAACATGTTTGCATTGATTTTACGCTATGATCATGAAACAAATGTATTCATCAATTTATAATCATGCATTAGGTATGAATTATAATAATAAATAAAATATCACCCAAGGCATGATTAAAATCCTAATGCCCATGATTATATGTCAAATATCAAGATCATAAATCATGATTGCAAACATATATAGCAATTACATTAACTATCATAATTTAAGCATTATTATCAATTTATAGGCACATTATCATCACCCAACACTATGCTAAAAATGTATAGGTCATGAGTATCACATCACACTAAGTGTTGAGCATGATCTAACCTATTTAAGGGTGTATTATCATCACCCAACACTATTTCAAAAATATTGTCCCGCCATCCTAAGTCAACCAAAATATGATATAGATAAATTCCATACGGTTGACTATCCTAGGGTTTTCCTAACCCTTAAGGATGGATTTAGGAACCCAAAATAAAATCTTTCCTATGGGGTTCACTAAAAATTCCTTAGGGATCCATTTTCTAGCAATTGTCTTCTTTTTATCTTGACCCCTAGCAATTAAACATTTATAGGCCTTTTCATTTCTATTTTCCTTATATCCTAGGCCTTTCTTGTTGAAGCTTGCCCTTTGGCTCCCTATGATCATGTTAAGAGTGTTGGAGCCAATGGTGAATTTTTCTAGGACTTTGGTCAAATGGTCTACCTTTTCCCTTAAAGCCCTATTTTCATCCATACATGCATCACTAACATTGAAAGGCATATAGTCATGTGAGTATGCATCATCAAGACTAGAGGGAATATTTTCATTAACATTTAAGCATGCTTTTTATAGTTTTTCTTCTAAGTCCTTAATTTGATCTAGTATGCATTTATTTTTCTTCTTTGCCCTAAACAAGTCCTTAGTGAGACTAGAAATCATGGAAACTATTTTATGGGGTGAGAGATTCGTTACCATAGTCTCCATGTCTTCTTCTTCTTCGAATGAGGATGATGAAGAAGCTCCCCCTTCACTAGAGCTCTCCTCACTTGTGCTTGATCTTTCTTGTTTGGAGGAGGAGGAGTCTAGGTCATCAAACACCATCAAAGCAAGATTGGTGACAAAAGCATTCTCCTCTTCCGATGATGATGATGATGAAGAGGGGTCATCCCAAGTTCTTGCTTTTAGTGCCTTGGCCTTCCCCTTTTCCTTGGCCTTCTTCTCTTCTTCCTTTTTCTTCTTGCTCCCCTTCTTCTTTTCCTCTTTCTTCTTCCTCTCTTCTTTGCTCTTGTTCAAGAGGGGACACTCATCTCTTATATGTCCCTCTTGTTGGCAATTATAGCAAATGATTTTCCTCTTGTGCCTTCTCCTATCATTAGATTTGTTAAACTTTAAATTTCTTAAAGCACGCCTTACCTTCCTTACCATATAAGCATCTTCATTGCTATTCATGGAGATGATGAGGATGCTTCATCGGAGGAGGAGGAAGTCTCTATCTTCTTCTTCTTCCCCTTATTGGCTACCAAGGCTACTCCTCTTGATGGCTTGATACTTGATTCTTCATTTATCCCTTCAAGCCTTGTTTCGTGGAGCTCTATGGTTGAGAAGAACTCCTCCAAGGTGCTCACTTCTAGGTTCTTTGACATGTAGAAGGAGTCCACCATTGAACTCCATTTCGATGACCGGGGAAAGGCATCGATTTCTTTCATAAGCATATCCCGGTTCGAAAGTTTTTCTCCTACACTTGTTAGCTCAATTAAAATTTCTTTAAACCTAGAATGTAATAATGTTACCTTTTCTCCCTTTTCTAATTTTATGTTTGATAGTTGGGAGCGGAGGAGGTCTCTCCTTGCAAGCTTGGCCTCCGAAGTGTCTTCATGAAGTTCCACTAATCTCTCCCACATTTCCTTGGCACTTGAGCACTCCCCAATCCGGTTGATCTCTTATTGGGGGAGCACATTGAAGAGGTGCTGCTTGGCCTTTGAATTTGAAAGGTGCTCCTCCCTTTGCCTTTTAGTCAACCTTGACTTCTCTATTGGTTCACTCTCTTCCTCCCTAGGCGTCTCAAAACCGTTTTCCATTATAAGCATAATATCAAAATTAGTTTCAAAGAATACCTCCATTCTCTTCTTCCACCAAGAGAATTCTCCTTTAAATTTCGGTGGGTGAATGTTGGAGCCGGCCATCCTCGATGTAGTGCTTGTAGTGGCGATTAGTCCTCAACAAGCGCCTTAGCTCTGATACCACTTGTAGGGTCGATATGTTGGCCGGCTAGAGGGGGTTGAATAGCCTTATATGTGTATGGTGGAATTTTCTCTTTGATTGCTCGTCTACAAATTCATTAGCGCAAGCGGAAGCATAAACAATAAAAACAACACAAAGAATAGAAATACAAATGCTAACAAGGGATGTAACGTGGTTCACGGCCTCGTCGCTAATCCACGGTCCGATTCATCCCCGATGAATCACTCCACAACCAATCCAATATTGGTCTCTCCCTTTAGCCAATGCAAGGTGGAGGTAAACCCTTACAACTCAAGAACACTCCTTTTACAATAGATGTGAAAGAAACTAGAAGAAGGAGTTTAACACTTGTGGAGCACTTGGATGATAGTTTGGAATATAAGCATTAGCCATCCAAAAGCCCACACCCTCTCTTTTTATAAAGAGGGCTGATTTCTTCCCGTTGGCCGCTATCAGTCGACTGCTGCCTTTGGTAGTCGACTGGAGCCGCTACAATGGCCTCTGAACACGCGTCGGATCGACCATTAGTCCAGTCAGCGGAACCCTTAGCGATCGTGATGTAACCATCGATCGATCGATCTCTAGTCGATCGGTAGTCGATCGGCCACGGGCGGTTCTCGCGTCGCGCGCCTTTAATTAGTCGACTACCACCTTTGGCAGTCCGATCGATGGTCCAATGATCCGGACCAAAACCTATCAGTCGAACACCAGTCGAACCCCATTTGACTCAGAGCAGTCGACTGCCATTTCATGGCAGTTGACTGATGTCGATAAATCTCATCCAACACTTAGCCATTCGGCCAAGTTCACCTAATGAGCTATTTACATTTCACTCATTCTCTTATCTCACTCGAAGTCCCTCGCCGAAGCTTTCTTCGTTCACGGCCACGTCCCTTGGCAGCATCAGGCGCACGACTCTGCAATGCTCCTTCACGTCTCTTGCCTTTGAAGTTTGCTTCCTTGGCTTTGCTTCAAGTCATCTCATCCGACGGTCCCTCGGCAGCATCAAGCGCACGACTCTGCAATGCTCCTTCTCCGACTCAAGCATGAGGTTGTGAGTGGTGAACCCGCCAAAGCTTCATGTGCGAATTACTAAGTCCTGCAAGACTCCAACGCACATATCAAATCCAATCATCCTAACTTAAACCCTTTGCCACACACATCAAAACCATATCACAGGTCAATTGCACTAACAATGTCATGGCAGTCGACTGATGTCGGGAAATCCCATCCGACACTTAGCCAAATGGCCAAGTTTCTCCTACGATCTACCCCGTCCCGGGTTACAATCACTCACTCTCATTCGCTTAGAGTCCCTCGCCTTTGAAGTTGTCTTCGTCTGGCCACGCCCCTCGGATGTGCCAAGTGCACGGTTTCACAGTTCCATCCTTCGCATCTCGCCTTGAAGTCTACTTCCTCTGGCTTCACTCCAATGCTCCTCGTCCGGCGGTCCCTCTGATGCACCAAGCACACGGCTTCCGCAATGCATTTTTCACCGACTCAAGGACTGAGTCATGAGAGGTGAAACTCGCCAATGCTCTATGTGTGAATTACTAAGTTCTGCAAGACTCCAACACACATATCAAATCCAATATAGTTCTAACTTAAACCCTTTGCCACACACATCAAAATCACATCATATGGGTTTATTGCTTTAACACACTTCACCCTTCGTCAATGATCTAGTCTTTCGAAGGCCCTGCACATTGGTACAAATGTGAGAAACACAACCGCTATCTAATACCCAAGAAGACGAGATAGATAAATTGACTTCTATAACATATATACCTAAGGCAAAAGTCTCACTTCTCTTATTTTTCACCTCTTCCAAGTATAGCTTGCAGTTTCTCTTCCAATGCCAATCTCACCGCAGTGGAATCATTCCCCTTCCTTAGACACCCCTCCTTTGGGTTTCAATGCATTTGCCTTTGGCTTGGGTCTTACCCTTACCTTTAGGCTTCTACTTACCTTTGCCTTTGCCTTTTTTCACCATCAAAATGGTACCAGGATTTGCCTTCTTAAGGTTGAGCTCAGTGCAGTTCGTAACATGCTCAACAACTCAAGTAAATGCTTGTCAATTTCATTTATGTTATAGTTCATGACAAATTGATTGTAGCCTTTTGGCAGTGACTGCAGAACAAGGTCAGTGGCCAGCTCTTAGCCCAATGGAAATCCCAATCTCTGTAGGTTCTCAATGTACCCAATCATCTTGAGTACAT
Source organism: Wurfbainia villosa (assembly GCA_025175895.1). NCBI lineage: Eukaryota > Viridiplantae > Streptophyta > Magnoliopsida > Zingiberales > Zingiberaceae > Wurfbainia > Wurfbainia villosa. The sequence goes on from CM046003.1 coordinate 3,846,491, forward strand.
GAGTGCCTATGGGAGTTTCTTCTTGCATTTTGCATTGAAACAAGGCCTTTGATACTTCGTATCTCTCGTGCCTTGCTTGTCCCTGATATAGTTGTTTCAAATGCTGAACCATACCATAGGCATCCATGTTCTCATGTTGCTTCTGTAGCTCAGAGGTTATGGTGGCAAGCATAAGGCATGACACATCCAATGCGTCATCTTGATGCTTCTTATAAGCATCCTTGTCAGCACGAGTGGTTGTAGGGGCGCGTGGTTCAGGAATGGACTGCTCTAGGATGTATAGTTTGCGTTCTTGCTTGAGGACTATCCTCAAGTTTCTATACTAGTCTAGGAAATTAGCTCCAGTGAGCTTGTCCTTATCAAGGATAAATCGCAGAGAGTGTGTGTTTGATGTATTTGACAACATAGTGATCTACAATATAGAAGTGCAGAAATATATCATATTTCAATCATTTAATTAGGCCTTTTAACTAAATGATTCTCCCACTGGTCACAAAATGGGACAAGATCCATATTATACCACATCTTGAGTTAGCTTTGGCTAATCGCCCAAGACTCGTATAAGCTAGGTAGGTAACTTGTACCAATTACATCTAATGTAACTCTTGTATGTCTATATGAACAACATTATTTGTTCATTATGCCCATCACATGAGACATCCTACTAAATTATCACTCGTCTTGAGTTAGCTTTGGCTAATCACCCAAGATTTGTATAATGTAGATAGATGTCTCGTATGAGCTATGCCTCTAAGTTCATCAATCCAATAGAGAGAGCTTAGTTAAGTCAAACCCAAGGTTTAATAGGCGGACATCACAATAGTCCTGTCGTACTTTACCGAGGTAAATCGAGTCACTTTGCTTTGGAAAATGTGCTACGATTGAACAAGGTAATAGTAAGTATTAAACTTTGGTAGGCATATAATAAGTGACCTTAATTTTTGTGACAACTAACTACGCATGCATCACATACAAACATCACATGCATCCATATAACCATAGATATATCAACATATAAGCTTAAACGTGACATGGTTATGACCTGAATCTACGATCTCCTCAAGCCAATGAGAAGAGCGATGGGTCAACCTAGGGATTGCATCTCCTCCAACCGCATCCTTTGGTTGTTTTGTGTCGTTGGCATCCTTTTTGTAACTTCATCCTCCAATGGACTTTCCACTCATCATTTTGTACATTACAAAATAAGAATACTCGAGTTACATTCGAGTCTAGATCTATTTTACAACTAGAAAAATAGAGAGGGAGGCACAACTCATAGGTCGTATTATGAATTACAACATGCACTCACAACACAACCACAATCACATCGGGGTTAACGAGCCATAACCATGCACCATGACATACATCATTCACAACGATCTATGACATAAAGATTTTATTATGATACTAAACACGACTTATAAGTTGCTACGACATGGCGGTCCCACTAGTGAACCCGGGACCCTTTCTTGTCACTATTCATAGCAATTTTGGGTGATAGATCCGAACGGCAAACATGCTGTTCGATCAACAAATATGACATGCATATCTTGTTGCACAAAATCACCCAAAGAATCATGCATGCACCATAATAAACTTCTTATACAAAATTTTATAACACATATAAAATGACCTATGACGATCTTTATGTATGATCTTTCGCAAGTGGCTCTGATACCTCTATTGGGAATCCTATGCGATAAATAAGAAAATCGCAGCGGAAAAAGGATCCCTCAAGTGATCCATGCGAAAGAAAACTTATACTAAAGAATATATCTATAAAGCCCTATCCTATAGGGTATACCTTTGATGCGTGCCCTTTGTTTATCCCGCTTGTCCACGGTTCGTTGGATCTCTTGCACGTTCAAGTGTACGTGCCTCTATGGTATCCACACGAACACTCTTTGAAGAAAGGTTGTGCTAGCAACACCACAAAATATGCTAGGCCAAGAGAAGATTTAGGCCAAGGGAAGAAGAGGGAAAAAACAAAGGCAATTTTCAACCAAAAATATCATGATCCAAGGCCCCCTTTTTATATTCATCCCATGAATATGAAAGGTTCCATCCAACCCTTGGTTTTCCCTCTTCAATGCATGATTAATCCACATTAATCATGCATGAAAAGAGGTTTCATCCAACTCTTGGTTTTCCCTCTTCAATGCATGATTAATCCACATTAATCATGCATGATGAATTTACACCATCCAAATTGATTTGAGTCCAACTCAAGTCAAATCAATTTGAGTCCATTCATCCAAATTTTGATTTTCCTCCTTCAATGCATGATTAATCCACATTAATCATGCATGATGAATTTATTCCATCCAAATTGATTTGAGTCCAACTCAAATTCAACCATTTAATTTGAGTCTTACTCAAATCCAATCCTTTCAATAAATCCAATTCAATGCCTAATGGTTTATTTAGTCAAACTAAAATGAATGCTATCTCCAAAACAACATGTTCTTTGTGTGTGACCCTATAGGTTTTTGTAACGTTGGCAATGTCTCTAAATCACTTTAGACACATAAGCAATGAGCGACATCTAGGAATGCATCATTGCTACCCAAGTTACGAAAATCTCAAGATCTGACAAAATCTTTCTATGACTATTATCTTGTATAACGGTGTCCTTCTATCCTTAATATCTTAGATCGATCAATGAGGCATAGACCATGTCATCCCCTTATTGATCTTTATGTTTCTTGATCCCCAAGTAGACTCACTCAAACAAATGAGTTTAATATCTTATATTGACTCATTTGAGCATAGCCATGCATTTCGTGGTCATACTCTATCAAGAGGCCAAAGATATCACTCCCGTCATATGGGAGGGATAGATCCCATCTACATCACTCACATCCCTCCGCATAATTTGTTACATACCCAATGATCGCCTTAATAGTCCACCCTGTTACGGGTGACATTTGACGATACCAAAGTACATAGCTCCATATGTAGGGAAGCGTAGTGATTTCTGGTCTAAGGACTATTCATACTAATAGTCATATGAGAAAGTTTATGACACTCATATAACGATCCATGAAACTTTCTCATGGCGGGTCAATTCAATACATATATTCTCCAATATATATACCCATGTGTCAATGTGATATCACATATCCATGACTTGTGAGATCAAGTCATCCATTGACCTACAAGCTTTCTCAATGTATTAATATATCCCTTTGTCTATTAATACAATACTTAACTAGGAATGTTTAAGAATAATGTTCTCTACAACTTCTCATAATCAATTCTACCAATTGATATACTGTAGATTATAACCTACTATTCAAGGGCATTATTATATTTATTTGGCTGAGACACGCATAAAGTAAATATAATAATCAATCTTTGCCTGTTATTAATGAAATATGATATATATGATCCCTAATCAATCATCTAATGATTGCCACTAAGGGCTGACACTAACAGTTCCAATAATTTATTTATCTTTAGGTGGTGGTACTAATTCCCAAACTTCGTTCCTAGTAAATTGAGTTAGCTCTTCTTGCATTGCAATAATCCAATCGGGATCAAGAAGAGCTTGTTCAATTGACTTGGGTTTGATTTTCGAAATCAATGAGATTTGACTAAGGTTTAGATATGATGCTCTAGTTCGAACCCCTAGGTTAGGATCACCTATCACTTGGTCGATAGGATGATTTGATTGAATCCTAGATTGACTCGGGTTAGGATTAATACTATACTCAATTTCATGGTCAGAGTCGAGCCTGGTATGAATCGGTTCGTCAGTTGGTTTTACTACGGGTTTTGTGGGTTCATGTCCTTCATCGAATACTACATTAATGGTTTCCTCGATTTTAAGGGTTTCACTGTTGTAGACCCTATAGGCTCTACTTGTGGTTGAGTATCCTAGGAAGATTCTGGTGGTTGTTTTGGAGGTGAACTTTCCTAGGTAGTCCTTAGTGTTTAGGACATGTACCTTATATCTAAATATCCTAAAGTATTTAATGTTAGGAACTTTGCCATGGTAGGTTTCATATGAGGTCTTAAGGTGCCTCTTGACCAATAGGATTCGATTTTGGACATAACAAGTCGTACTAATGACTTTTACCCAAAACCTATTGGGTAGTTTGTACTCGTTCAACATGGTTCTAGCGGCTTCTTGTAGGGTTCTAGTTTCCCGCTCGATTAGACCATTTTGTTGTGGGGTACTAGGATAGGAGAATTCATGATGGTATCCGTTTAGGTTACAGAAGTCAGTGAACCTATGATTTTCGAATTCACCATCATGATCGCTTCTAAGTCTTTTAATCTTAAGGTTCTTTTGGTTTTCGATTAGCTTACACAAGTTGGTGAGTTGGTCTAAGGTATCACTTTTGTGTTTAAGGAACCTAACCTAGGTAAACCTACAATAGTCATCAATTATGACTAAGCAAAATTGACTACCATTTAGTGACTTGGCTCTATGAGAATCAATAGATCCAAATGTAGGAGCTCAAGTACACTTTTGGTTTTTTCTTTGTTAGTTAGTTGATGTTGTGTCCTAGGTTGTTTACCTTGTTGACAAGCATTACAAATTTTATTGTCCAAGTTATTAAGGTTAGGCATTCCTTTGACTAAGCCACTCTGACTCATCTTGTGAATGAGTCTTGGGTGCGAGTGACCGAGTCGTCGATGCCACAACCAAGATTCCTCTTGCTGTTTCATAAGACACTTGGTCGAGGAATTGGGTAAGTTAATTGTGTAGATGTTTCTATTCCTAGTTCCTTTAAGTATTGTTTTAGAAGTTTCATTAGTTTTAATTAAGCATTCATTTTCTATGAATATAACCTTATAGTTATTATCACACAATTGGCTTACACTAAGTAAATTATATTCAAAATATTCGACTAATAACACATTCTGAATTGTAAAATTAGAGTTTAGTTCAATATCACCTGATCCGATGATTTTGAGCTTGCCGTTGTTTCCGAAAGCTACTGATCCTTGTCGTTTGAATCTAAGCTTCGAAAATTTAAGTTGGTCTCCAGTCATATGTCGGGAGCACGCACTGTCCAACATCCATTGATCCTACACATATAGTAGTTGGATCGGATATTGGAATTTAAGAGTTGGTTGAAGATTATTAGTCCTAGAATCATCTCACCCTTTTCTACATGATCAAACACGTTATCCTTATGTGTTCTTGTGAGATGACTTCAATTTTACTTGATTAAATTTAATGAATTGAAACTAGTCAACCTTGGATTAGATTCGGATTTAACCCTAAGTTCGTCAAGTCACCTTTTCAAGAAATTGGCTTCCAGGTTGTGGCGAGGCACAGGGGCCTTCTTTGATCGAAAAAATGACCACTTCCTTAGACAAAGCCAAGTTCGAGAAAATGATAATTTGATTCACCTAAGATCACTTCCTGGTCTAACTAGTTTAGGATACGATGAGGTAGCTTCAGCTAGTTCCACTTAATCGAGTGCACTGAGCTAGATACGCCTTATCTAACTCAGACACACAGGACTTCGCTTCCCTAGCATACTATCATCTCAACGCGTTCTGATACTATATTGTCAAGTGTTGACAAGTTATAGATCTTATCTAACCATTCTAAAAATAAAAAGAAAAAGACCTATCCATGCAAAGTCTAATTTCAAGTAATAGCACAAACAAATTTAATACCGACTCCCCCTGGACCTTTGAATCGATTCAGTCTTTCCATGTAGTGGATTTGGTCCTTGGGTACCTAGTATTTATTAGATTCTAGTTGAGAAATCAAAGCGGTCTTAGGGACCCATGATTGGATTTGTTTTTATTACGATTTACAATCGACATATACGACTTGTTAGTCGTATTTGGTCTAAATCCGAGTCCGACCTTGTTGAAAATGACCCTTTGCGATCCATGTAAAAGGTCAAGTCCCTTAGATCCCAAAGTAAACCTTTCCAATGTATGCCTAAGATCTTCGACTTGTCCTTTCAAAAGTGAGTTCTCAACTTCGAGCTTTTCAACTCGAGTTGAGTCCTCCTCTTGAACTTGACTAGTCGAAGAGGTTAGGGAGACTTCGTGTTTAAGGAGTTTGCCTTCCTCAACTAAAGTCTCGACCTTGGACTTGGAATTAGCTAATTTTCTAGTTAAGAATTTGATTGCATTATACAACGTACTAATTAAGGACCGACTTACCTTAAGTGAACCTTTTGAACTGGATGCAGATCCATGGCTTGTCTTGAATAGTGATTCGTCGTTGGATCCGGAATCGGACTCTTCAATGAGTTTGGACTCTTGCTCGAGTTTGGTCGGTTTGGCCATGAAGACGAGGTTGTCGTCTTCCTCCTCTGATGATTCTTCCCATGTGGCATTGAGTGCTTTCTTGAACTTAGGTGCTTTGTTCTTGAGTTTCGGACATTCCGACTTGATGTGTCCAAACCTGTTACATTCATAACATCTAAAATTAGAATTCACTTTAGCCTTACCTTCTTTGGATTGGTTGATGGGTCCTCTTCGGCTTTTGATCGTCTTCCGAACTAGATTTACTAGTTCGGTTTCCATCTCGGTGTCTACCTCCGACTCATACTCGTCTTCTTCCTTCGGGGGTGGTTTATTTGTGGGTTTCTTCTTTGGTCTTGCAAATAAGGCATTACCTTTCTCGGGAGCTGAATTAGACTGTTCATGTAACTCGAATTCAGAAAATAACTCGTCTAATCTAATCTTGGAAAGGTCCTTAGAAACCTTGTAGGCATCGACCATGGATGTCCACAAGGTAGTCCTAGGAAAAGCGTTGAGAGCATACCTTATAAGGTCCCGATTTTCTACCTTCTGTCCGATGGAGTGCAGGCTATTGACGATGTCTTGTATGTGGACATGCAGTTGGGTTGCCATCTCATGTTCATGCATCTTAAGGTTATATAATTTATTGAACAAGAGGTCTCTTTTACATACCTTTGCGTCGTCGGTTCCTTCGTGTAGCTCTATGAGCTTATTCCATAGGTCCTTCGCACTAATGAAGGGGCCGACGTGGTTGAGCTCCTCTTTGGACAACTCACACTGTAGAATTTGTGTATCCTTTGCGTCGGCTTTCACTTGGCGCTTCATGGCATTTGTCCATTGATCGTAATCCAATGATTCACCAACTTCATTAGTAGGAAGTGTGAACCTGGCTTGGATTACGATCCACATCTCGATTTGAGTTTTTAGAAAGCATTCCATCCGACCCTTCCAGTAACGAAAGTCATCTCTGTTATAAAACAGTGGTCGGACGGTGCTAAACCCTTCGAGATGGGCCATTTAGAAAGAAGAAAATACCTCGCAACGACAAAAATAAACGAATGTACCAAGACTTTCGTCTTGGATTAGAAGTGTAGGAGAACGAAATTAAATGAAACAAAAAAGTCTTAAAATTGAAAACGAAAAGACAACTTAAAAAGATGCTAGATTGGTGATTGCACCAAATCGTAGCACCCCCACTCTGATACCAATTGTTGGATCGAAAAAGAGTGGTAGAGGGGGGGGGGTGGTGAATAGCGCACATAAAAACATTTTTGTTCGTTCGATATAAAATAAGTACAAGAGTAAAAACACAGTGGAAATATAAAAGACACAACTTTGTTTTACTTGGTTCACAGCCTATCGACTGCTAGTCCAAGGCCCTAGCGGTCCGAGACTGCGTATGGAGGGAAATTCATTAAAATGTCTCCTCCTCGTTGGAGGTAGGAGACGACGATTACAAAGCTTCGAGAAATCTCGAGGTAGAGAAACAAACCCCCTCTCCTCGTTATGATAAAAGATCGATAGAAAGGAAATTTACAACAATTAGAATGATAATGAAATAAACTTATACCGACAACTTAAGAGGGTGAAGGTTGAGCTCGTGTCATTGGCGTTTCTCCAACGCTTTGTTGTCGTAGAGTCATCGTAGAGTCATGGCGTTGCGGGAGCTTTTTGGAGGATTAGAATTCATGAAAATGGTGAAGAACACTCCTTCTTTTATAGCCTTTGAGAACCTAAACGTTGAGCTCAAGTTTTTTCACCAAAGGCCACCTCACCCTAAGATAAGGGGATGAAGTTTGACTCTCCTCGAGGCTGGAAATTCAAATGGCAGTTGACTGTTCACCCTCATTAGTTGACTGATGCATCATTAGTCAACTACTAATAGTCATCAGTCAACTGTTAGCTAGGGTTCTCAACTGCACTAAAGAGTTAGCTCGAAATAACAAAAATTTAAGTGAATTCGATGGTCACTTACCGTCCGATCTTGACCTAGACCTTCCATGGAAAGTCTTAGTCGGATCGCCGCCTAAGGATGTCCTTGTACAGAGGACCTGACCTTGCATTCACTCACACACACGAGCTTACCTCGAGTTTACCTTAGGTCCATGTGACTTGTAGCTTTGCTTCAAGTCTCCACCTGGGTTCATCGGCTCCCTCCGAAGTTCTCCCGGTGTCGCCCGACCACACGGTTTCTCAACACGAGATTCTCTGAATGTCGTCGATCTTCAGCTTAGCTTAACATTCCTGCACACTTGGTTCCTCTCGTTAGACAACAATATTGTTAGTAATATATGAGAGATGTCCTAAGGCAATCGCCTTATGTATGAACCATTTATATGATAAATGATGATTCACTATTTGAGTATACATGTTTTATGTATTTGATTGGATCTTAAACTCATTTACTAAATCTCCACGATACGATTCACAGCATGAGAGAATTTGTGATTGGATCACAACTAGTGAGTATCTCTACATGTGTAATTGTGATGCATCGGAATTATCCCTAGTCGATGAATCGATGGATTTGGACACCATCAATTCTGTCGAGACTAGCATGAGGTATACTCCTTGGTGTATCCAAGCAGCTGATTCTCACTAGCTGGAGACATTGTGATGTCCGGAGATAATCGTGGATGCTAGTTATGGTAACTAGTTCATTGGAGTGACCAGCCGTAAGACTTCATATGGTGCTCTACATATATAGATATGTCAATGAAGTTCTTACTGTGGCTTAAGTGCGATGTTCCTTTGACTTGCGGTATTCAAGTCATCTTGATCATAGAGACTTATGCTTTGACATCTTAAGCAAGCATCTCTAAGGAGATGTGGACCCGGGATGATTGGGTATAAGTCGAAGTGATCGAAGGTGTTTGAATAGCCTATAAAGGATTCACCACTCCTTGCGAGGAGATGTATACCCATGGCCTCTCATCGGATTGTTACTAAAGTCTTTGGCCAAAGCATTACATGTTTAGAGTAAGGTACTCTTCGATACATGTGCAGTAACTAGAATCCGTAGGACGAGGAAATGATACTTGGGCTAGGTGTGAAGTAGTCAGCCTAGTGGGGACTGACACCATAGACCATGTCCTGAACCAAGTGGGTATAAGATGAGTGAAGGGAATGGGGCACGAATCATTCGAGCCGCTGAAGGGTTTCAGAAATAGTTCTGGATCAACCGTTGATCTTTTCGGTTAATTGGAGATCATGATGTACTACTAGGTGCCACTCATGATCGTTCTATAATTAATGGTTAATTATAGACGGCCAACATAAACCGAGAACCTATTTGGTCACACGCACAACGAGCGTAATCCAAAGGATTTAAAACGAGCTTGAGAATGGGATTCTCAGACCGAGAGAAACTAGGTTTGGTTGGACAAAACATAAAGCGAGCATGAAATTGTTTCAGTCGCAATGGAAGCGTGGATGTGCCGTGTCTTATGAAGACATAATGGATGAACCAAAATGGTTTGGTTCTAATCCAATTGAAGAGAATAAACCAAAGGGTTTGGTTTATTTTAAACGAATGAACCAAAGGTTGGTTCGGTTCGTTTTAACTTAAAATAAACCATCATGGTTTGATTTATTTTAACTTATCTTAATGGAGCGGGTTAACGGGCTTTATGGATATGATCCATTAACCATTAAGAGAATTAGTTCTCTATAAAAGAGGGCTTAAGGGATTGTTAAGCCCTAATCTAATAATCCAAAACCCTAAGAGAGTTGCCGCCCACCTCTCCCTCTTCCTTCTAGTCGGCTCCAACCCTAGGTGTGCCGCTGCCCAGCCTTGTGCCGCCGTCCAAGACCCTTGCCGGCGTCCAAGCTTCAGCCGGCGATCCTCCGGCGACCCTCCGGCGATCTCTTTTAGGCTCGGTGAAAAGGTGAGCACTTGGCTTCCTTGTTTTGGCCGGCGCCTACTCCTCCACCAAGCTGTCCAGTTTTCTGGACAGCTTCTTCTCCTCTCGTCGGAGCGTCGTTTGGACGACGGTTAGAGCTCCGACAGCGGCTAAACTACCGGGGATTCGATCTCCGGTAATCCTCTGAGGTGGAGGATGAAGGATTCGTCAAACGGTTGACGAATACCTCTCCGGAGAAGCGAGTCTTGAGGACTTGGTTTTTGGATCCGAATTTGGATTCGGATCGTGATCATCTCTCGATCACGTCGTCTTCAACACGAGGCTAGTAACCCGTACGAAGAAGAAGCTCGTGGCTTAGCGAAGTCATCCCGAGGAGCTCGGCGTGGATACGGATAGAGACGATTCTTACGAGGATCGTTCCGGTTGATGCCATTCCCGCTACACGTCATACGAAAGGTATAACGTAGTTAGATTTCCTTTTATTGCAAATTTTAATTTACGGTTATGTCTAAACTTGTTGTAATATGCATGCGTGTGTTGTGTGTGTTGTAATAAATGTAGATTTATTATTTTTATTGCTTCCGCTGTGTTCATGTTTACGAAACATGATCAAACACACACACACCGCGGTGCCGGAAACCCAACAGTGGTATCAGAGCCCAGGTTGTGTTTCAACATAATCGTAAAATGGTTTTGCGATATTCATAATGTTATTTCTGGAAATTTTCTAATTTTGGAAATTTAGAAGTATTTATGGAAATTTTTAATTATGGAAAGTCTAGAAGTATTTATGGAAATCTTCCACTTTTGGAAAGTTGGAAGAATTTTATGGAAATTGATATTTTCCATAAATAAAATATTTGATTAGATTCTTGAAATTTATTTCCTAATTTAATCATGATTTGATTTGGGAAATCAAATCTTAAAATATTTTATTTCCATAAGTAGTTTTAATGATTTAGGAAATTGGTTTCCTAAATAGATTTTCCTTAATCAAATAAATCCATAAATAAAATATGTGATTAGATTTGGAAATTTGTTTCCTAATTTAATTATGATTTGATTTGGAGAATCAAATCTTAAACATATTTTATTTCCATAAATAGTTATGACAAATAAGGAAATTATGTACATGACATAATTATATGCCATGTTGCATTAGATGCATATCATTATGCCATGCGTGTCGTGACATGTAGATGTATGCCATGTATGCCATGTCATGTAGATAATAGTTATTTGCATGCAAAGAGGATGAGACATAAAAAACCCTAACTCAATATTAAAGCCTACACCTTCCATTAATATGGTTAGAACCAGAGTTCCGTTTCTTGTTTGGGTTGTTGGACTCTCTCCAAGCCCGGCTCGAACCCGAACATGTTCAAACCATGGAATAGTTTAATACTAATATGGTAAGAGTCAGAGGTCAATCGTTAGCTTTGGTTGTTGGACTCTCTCCAAGCTGGGCTAATTGGTTGAATGCTCTCTAACCATATTAAAACTATTTCCCGATTAATGGGTTGGCTTTAACCTGGAGCATCGGCTTGTTGGACTCTCTCCAAGGTCGATGTAAAGGGAGGGTGAAGTTGGGTGCTATGCATACGATGCATACTTGTTAATGTGTTAACAACCCGATGTATGTGTGAACATTCAATTAGTTGATAGCACATTGTGATAGTTGCATATACGGGATATGCAATCGGTATAGTTGATACCTACCGTCGTAGCTATGAATGGCTTGTTGGACTCTCTCCAAGGTTGTTCATAACTATGATGGATATCAGCCCATTCGGAGATGGACCTACGATCTCCCGAAGTGATTTTGAGGTTTTTGAAATTCGAAAAATGAATGGGATTTATAAATGAATATTAATGCATTTTAAAATCATCTTTCTCATATATGCTCGTTTTGTATTTCTAAGATTGATCATGATGTCTTTGAATTTGCGTTCCATTTTGGATTCGAATAAATTGACTAGGCTGAACTTCTTGGACTGGCTTAGAAACTTGAGAATTGTTCTCAAGGTTGAAAAGCTTGCAAATGTCCTTGAAGCACCTCTTCCCACCCATCCTAGTGACAATGAAACTCTGGACCAATTGTTGGTCTATCAGAAATATGTGACTGATTCTGAACTGACAAGTTGCATCATGCTAGCCACGATGGTACCCAAGCTACGAAAGCAGCATGAGCATATGGATGTTCATATCGTAGTCCTTCATCTTTATGAGTTGTTTGATAAGAAAGTGAGATTCGAAAGGTTTGAAGTCTCCAAGCTCCTCTTCACCTCTGAGATACAAGAAGGTTCATCTGTGGTACTGCTCAACATGCTAAAGACTGTGGAGCCTTCTGAGAAGCATGAGCAGGGGACGGTATTGTTAGTTGATTCCTCGAAGAAAGGTTCTAAGAGGGAGTCAAAGGAACAACAGAAGGGGAAGAAGAAAAGGGCTTAAAAGGCAGAACCAGCTCAAAAGGGCACTTGCCATCATTATGGCAAGGAGGGCAATTGGCGATAAGACATCGGATGCCCCATCTTCTTCAGATATCTTCGTTATTGATTGTCATTCTATTTCCTCAGACACTTGGGTATTGGATACTGGGTGTGGCTCACATAGATGTAATGACATACATGGGCTAAGGAATAGAAGAAGACTCGTCAAGGGAGAGTCAAATTTACGTGTTGGGAATGGAGCAAAGGTTGTTGCACTCGCCATCGGAACGTATTTGTTGAAACTCCCTGCAAGACTTGTCTTAGAACTGGACAATTGCTTTTATGTTCCTTCATTGATAAAGAACATCATTTCTATTTCTTGTTTAAATAGAAATGGTTTCCATTTAACGTTTAGTAACAATTGTTGTTATATAACTTTGAATGGTGTTCTTTATGGGACTGGAACTTTAAGCAATGGTATTTATACGTTGGAAGTATCCAGTGACATTTTCAATATCGAAGCGAGCAACACGCGTGCTCGAAAGGATAATCAAATAGACTCCTATATGTGGCATTGTCGTCTTGGCCATATAAGCAAGAAACGCATGTCCGAATTACACCGATGTGGAATTCTGGAATTGTTTGAATTAGATTCATATGATACATGTGAATCATGCTTAAAAGGTAAGATGACTAAATTACCTTTTACTGGAAAAGGTGAAAGAGTGGGAGAGTTACTAGGTCTAGTACATACTGATGTATGTGGACCTATGTCAACTCAAGCTTTAGGAGCTTATAGCTACTTCATTACCTTCACCGTTGATCACTCACGGTTTGAGTATGTGTTCTTGATGAAACACAAGTCTGAAGCCTTTGAAAGGTTCAAAGAATTCAGAAATGAAGTAGAGAAACAACATGACAAGAGTATTAAAATACTTCGATCGGATCGAGGTGGTGAATACTTAAGTCAAGAGTTCCTTGATTATCTAAGAGACAATAGTATATTGTCTCAATGGACTCCGCCATATACACCACAACATAATGGTGTATCTGAGAGGCGTAACCGGACCTTGTTGGACATGGTCAGGTCAATGATGAATCATGCGACTCTTCCCAAGTCCTTTTGGGGCTATGCACTTCAGATAGCTGTTTACTTGTTAAACAGAATGCCTACCAAGGTAGTCTCAACTACTCCATATGAGATATGGAATAGTAAGAAACCTCATGTATCTTACTTGAAGATATGGGGTTGTCTTGCTTTTGTGAAGCGAACAGTATCAGACAAATTGGATGCTAAGTCTGATAAATGTCTATTTATTGGATACCCTAAGGAAACAAGGGGTTACCAATTCTATCATCCTGTGGAACAAAAGGTGTTTGTTTCAAGGCATGCTGTGTTTATAGAGAAAGAGTTTCTCTTGCAAGAAAACAGTGGGAGTGTCGTCGAGCTTGAGGAAACTCGAGATACTCAAATAGACATTGATGAGATACCTGGTGAAGCACAACAGCCGATAACTCATAGTGATGAGCAATCGGCTGGACCTACTGTAACACCACATCTTCGTAGATCTGGTAGAACACGCAATATTCCTGAGAGATATGGATTTCTCGTAAGTGAATCGAACGACGTGTTACTCATTGATGATGAGGAGCCTACGCTTATGAAGAAGTGTTGACAAGTTCAGAAGGGATAAATGGCGATGCCATGAAGTCGAAATGGATTCCATGTATGAAAACCAAGTTTGGAACTTGGTTGACCCACCAAGGCATCAAGCCTATAGGGTGCAAGTGGGTTTTCAAGAGGAAAACCGACATGGATGGTAATGTGATTACCTATAAGCTAGATTAGTGGCGAAAGGATATCGCCAAAAACAAGGTGTTGATTATGGCGAAACCTATTACGTAGCTATCTTAAATCCATTCGGATGCTCGCCATAGCACTCATTATGATTATGAGATATGGCGGATGGATGTGAAAACATCTTTCCTTAATGGAAACCTCCTCAAGAGCGTGTATATGATACAACCGAGGTTTCACATCGATTGATAAAACCAAGGTATGCAAATCATGGCGGTCCATATATGGATTGAAGCAAGCATCCAGAGTCTGGAATATCCGTTTGATGAGACTATCAAAAAGTTTGATTTCTCACAAAATCCGCATTTAACCTTGTGTGTACAAGAAGGTTAGTGGGTGCAAATGTGTTCTAGTATTGTATGTCGATGACATATTACTTATAGGAAATGATGTTTCAATCTTACGCGATTAAGGTTTGGTTATCCAAGACATTCTCCATGAAAGACCTGGGAGAAGCAACCTACATCCTCGGGATTAAGATCTATAGAGATAGATCGAAACGGTTGCTTGGTCTTTCGCAGTCTACATATATAGACCGGGTGCTAAAGAGGTTTAGCATGTCAGAATCCAAGAAAGGTTTCTTACCCATCAGGCATGGGGTACACCTTTCGAAGTCTATGTGTCCGCGCACAGAAGACGAGAGGATTTGCATGAGTAAGATTCCCTATGCATCCGCAATAGGATCTATCATGTATGATATGTTATGTATGAGGCCCGATGTATCGTATGCTCTGAGTGTCACGAGCAGATACCAGTCTGATCCAGGAATGGATCATTGGGCGGCTGTTAAGACGATCCTTAAGTACTTAAGAAGAACTAAGGATGTGTTCCTAATATATGGAGAAGGGGACATGGTGATACGCGGGTATACGGATGCCAGCTTCCAGACAGACAAGGATGATTCTAGGTCTCAGTCTGGATACGTGTTCACCTTGAATGGGGGCGCAGTGAGTTTGAAAAGTTCCAAACAAGACACTGTAGCGGATTCTACCACTGAGGCAGAATACATTGCAGCTTCGGAAGCAGCAAAGGAAGCGGTTTGGATCAAGAAGTTCGTTCATGAACTTGGTGTGATTCCGGCCATTGTTGAAGCAATACCGATCTACTACGACAACAATGGAGCAATTGCACAGGCGAAAGAGCCAAGGTCTCATCAACGATCCAAACATGTGCTTCGCCGCTATCATCTTATCAGAGAGATCATCAGTAGGAACGAAATACAAATCGAGAAAATTCCCACTGAAAGGAACTTAGAGGATCCCTTGACTAAAGCATTACCTCAAAGCAAGTTTGAGGGTCATGTTAGAGACTATGGTATTGGATACCGTAGCGATTGACATTAGGTCAAGTGGGAGTCTGTTAGTAATATATGAGAGATGTCCTAAGGCAATCGCCTTATGTATGAACCATTTATATGATAAATGATGATTCACTATTTGAGTATACATGTTTTATGTATTTGATTGGATCTTAAACTCATTTACTGAATGTCTACGATACGATTCACAGCATGAGAGAATTTGTGATTGGATCACAACTAGTGAGTATCTCTACATGTGTAATTGTGATGTATCGGAATTATCCCTAGTCGATGAATCGATGGATTTGGACACCATCAATTCTGTCGAGACTAGCACGAGGTATACTCCTTGGTGTATCCAAGCAGCTGATTCTCACTAGCTTGAGACATTGTGATGTCCGGAGATAATCGTGGATGCTAGTTATGGTAACTAGTTCATTGGAGTGACCAGCCGTAAGATTTCATATGGTGCTCTACATATATAGATATGTCAATGAAGTTCTTACTATGGCTTAAGTGCGATGTTCCTTTGACTTGCGGTATTCAAGTCATCTTGATCATAGAGACTTATTCTTTGACATCTTAAGCAAGCATCTCTAAGGAGATGTGGACCCGGGATGATTGGGTATAAGTCGAAGTTATCGAAGGTGTTTGAATAGCCTATAAAGGATTCACCACTCCTTACGAGGAGATGTATACCCATGGCCTCTCGTCGGATTGTTACTAAAGTCTTTGGCCAAAGCATTACATGTTTAGAGTAAGGTACTCTTCGATACATGTGCAGTAATTAGAATCCGTAGGACGAGGAAATGATACTTGGGCTAGGTGTGACATAGTCAGCCTAGTGGGGACTGACACCATAGACCATGTCCTGAACCAAGTGGGTATAAGATGAGTGAAGGGAATGGGGCACGAATCATTCGAGCCGCTGAAGGGTTTCAGAAATAGTTCTTGATCAACCGTTGATCTTTTCGGTTAATTGGGGATCATGATGTACTACTAGGTGCCACTCATGATCGTTCTATAATTAATGGTTAATTATAGACGGCCAACATAAACCGAGAACCTATTTGGTCACACGCACAACGAGCGTAATCCAAAGGATTTAAAACGAGCTTGAGAATGAGATTCTCAGACCGAGAGAAACTAGGTTTGGTTGGACCAAACATAAAGCGAGCATGAAATTGTTTCAGTCGCAATGGAAGCGTGGATGAGCCGTGTCTTATGAAGACATAATGGATGAACCAAAATGGTTTGGTTCTAATCCACTGGAGGAGAATAAACCAAAGGGTTTGGTTTATTTTAAACGAATGAACCAAAGGTTGGTTCGGTTCGTTTTAACTTAAAATAAACCATCATGGTTTGGTTTATTTTAACTTATCTTAATGTAGCGGGTTAATGGGCTTTATGGATATGATCCATTAACCATTAAGAGAATTAGTTCTCTATAAAAGAGGGCTTAAGGGATTGTTAAGCCCTAATCTAATAATCCAAAACCCTAAGAGAGTTGCCGCCCACCTCTCCCTCTTCCCTCTAGTCGGCGTCAACCCTAGGTGTGCCGCCGCCCAGCCTTGTGCCGCCGTCCAAGACCCTTGCCGGCGTCCAAGCTTCAGCCGGCGATCCTCCGGCGATCTATTTTAGGCTCGGTGAAAAGGTGAGCACTTGGCTTCCTTGTTTTGGCCGGCGCCTACTCCTCCACCAAGCTGTCCAGTTTTCTGGACAGCTTCTTCTCCTCTCGTCGGAGCGTCGTTTGGACGACGGTTAGAGCTCCGACAGCGGCTGAACTACTGGGGATTCGATCTCCGGTAATCCTCTGAGGTGGAGGACGAAGGATTCGTCAAACGGTTGACGAATACCTCTCCGGAGAAGCGAGTCTTGAGGACTTGGTTTTTGGATCCGAATTTGGATTCGGATTGTGATCATCTCTCGATCACGTCGTCTTCAACACGAGGCTAGTAACCCGTACGAAGACGAAGCTCGTGGCTTAGCGAAGTCATCCCGAGGAGCTCGGCGTGGATACGGATAGAGACGATTCTTACGAGGATCGTTCCGGTTGATGCCGTTCCCGCTACACGTCATACGAAAGGTATAACGTAGTTAGATTTCCTTTTATTGCAAATTTTAATTTACGGTTATGTCTACACTTGTTGTAATATGCATGCGTGTGTTGTGTGTGTTGTAATAAATGTAGATTTATTATTTTTATTGCTTCCGCTGTGTTCATGTTTACGAAACATGATCGAACACACACACGCCGCGGTGCCGGAAACCCAACAAATATGACCTTAGCTTTGGGTCTTTGCCATAATCAAAACTTAGGTTCGATTATCTGGTGCCTACTGCACCAACACCTGCATTCTGCTCAAAAATAGAAAAAGAAGGTAGTGCAGGTGTAGGCTCTCGGCGTGGACTAGGGGGATTCCTATATATCTGTGGACTTGAGGAAGAGTGATGGGTAGGGGTGAGAGGGGTGCCTCAGTAGAAGGCCCCACATGTGGTGGGGACTCCACTACCCGGTCCAACCACCAATTGGCACTATTGGTGATGGTGGTACAATCAGTGTCAGGGAGTGGCAAGTTCTTCCTTGCAAAACAAAAGTGGTGTCCTTCTCTCACTATCATCTTTATAGCCATGCACACCCCTAGGTCTATACTAGGGCTCCCTTCTATCCTATCCAAATCCGTGCAATTGTATCCCATGCTAATGCAAATATGAGTGATTAGTCCCCCCAGAATAATTTCCCCCTTAGGTGCTTTACCCATTTTAACTAAATGTCTAACAAAATGGGATCCTACATCTATTGTATTACTCCCTTCCAACATGTTCCAACGACACAATAGCTAACTCGATCTCACCACTCCATCACTCTCTCCCCTTCTGAAAATAGTATTAGCCATAAAGCGGTGAATGCACCTAAAAATAGGATTTTGAAGTTGATATGCCTTGGCTCTAGAGGAGTCATAAGAAGTTTCACTGGTCAATTCATTCCAAAATAATCTTCCATTAAATTCATTGGGTGTTCTTCTTTATAATCCTAATATAATTGCAAGGATGCTAATGGCCATAAAGTAAAGTCTAAATTATACATATGCATAAAATAAAAGTAAAAACATCTAAAAGTAAACTTGGGTTGCCTCCCAAGAAGCACTTTGTTTAAAGTCTTTCAGCTCGACCATACTCTGTCGCTTCATCTCGGCTCAGGTGGCTCTGTGAACCTCCATTCATCCATCTTATCATCTTCACCTTCCAGGTGGGTACTTGTTATCTTGTAGGAAGTATACCCATCGGTGAATGGGGCCTTACACTATGATAAATTGAATATGATAATCTTGCTATCCACCTCCAAGGAGACTTTGTGCTCCCTCACATCTATGCATGCTCTTGTAGTTGCCAGAAAGGGTCTCCCTAAGATGATTGGATTCTAAGGGTTTGGTCATGTATCCAATACAATAAAGTTTGTGGGTATTGCAAAACTTTCAACTACCACTGGTACATTCTCTAGCATGCCGATGAGTTCCTTGATCAAATCATTCTCCATGCGAATAGATAGGACTGTCGGTCGTAGACCACTTAGTCCCATCTCCCTATAGAATGCCTAGGGCATCACGCTAACGGATGATCCCAGGTCGCACAGTACTTCATCAAAGCTCTCACCATAAATCATGTAAGGTATAACAAATTCACGAGGGTCCTCCAGTTTGGGAGGAATTTTATCTTCAATTTCTGCTTGGTTTGAAAAAGTTGAAATCATGACTGCACATCTCTTAGTGACTTTCTTTTTCTGACCTACCCCCTCACTGTATGCTCCCTCTCCCTTAACCTAGTTTTGCTCGGATGGTAGGGGAGAGCTATTCGTGGTTTGTGATACAGTCTTGGCTATTTTGGGCCACTTGCGTTTCCAGCATCTTAGTGTGGCTTGTGAGCCCATCGACAGAGGCCTTCAACTCCCTAAGTGCCTCTTCGGCTCTTTGATGTTGCTACTGGAATTCTGCATTGGCCTTTGTTTGGGTAGCAGTGAAACCTTCAATCATTGATTCCAGTCTAGATTTAGGCAGTTGTTGCTTCCTGTCGTCCTACTGTTGCCCATATCCTCCCGATTGTTGGAAATTCCCCGAATTATTCCTATTTGAGAAGTTAGGGTGGTTCCTCCATCCGGGGTTGTAGGTGCTAGAATATGGGTTGTTGGGCCTCTGATTGTAGTCGCCAACCGCATCGACATGCTTAATCTTCTCCTTAGAGCTACCCTGCCCTCCATAGTAGTGTTCCTGATACACCATTACTCCCTCTCCAAAGGAATTGGCTGCACACACAAAAGTAGGGGTTAGAGAGTCAAACCGTTTGCTTAGCGCGTCCATTCTTGTCGCTAAATAATCGATGGAGTTGACAACATATCTACCGGCTATAGGTTCTGGGTGACTACGCTCGAAAGCCCATTGATGGTGGTTCTGGGCTACCTCCTCAATCAGCTCTTCTGCTTCCTCGATGGTCTTGTTCATTAACGCTCCTCCTACAGCAGAATCGAGGGAAACCTTAGTGGCATATGTGATCCCATTATAGAATGTGTGGATCACCAGCCACCTCTCTAGACCATGATGGGGGCATTGATAGAGTAGCCCTTTGTAGCGATCCCAGGCTTCAAATAGGGACTCCCCTTCCTTTTGACGAAAGCTAGTAATCAAATGGCGCATGTGGGCAGTCTTACTTTACGAGAAGAATTTATTCATAAATTGCTGCTCACATTGCTCCCATGTGGTGATGCTTCCTGAGGGAAGGGAATGTAGCCATGTCTTCGCCTTATCCCACAGTGAGAACGGGAATAGGCTCAGACGGATCACATCAGTAGGCACTCCATTAAACTTCAATGTTGAGTAAATCTCTAAAAATGTCTCTAAGTGCCGGTTTGGGTATTTAATTGCAGCTCCTTCGAATTGGCTCTACTGGACCATGTGTATGAGTGCAGGTTTTAATTCAAAGTTATTAGCTATGATGGATGGTCCAGTTATACTCAACCTATACCCTCTAGCACCCGAGGCTGCATAGTCCCGCAGAGGCTGACTACCTAGGTTCACTAAAGAGGCATCTTGGTCTTCCATGCTTTTTTGTTCAGCTCTCCTGCGATGGTAGGTTCTTTCAATTTATGGGTCTATCAGAAACACATTTTCCAATCCTGATCATCTATGCATACAATGAGCTAAGCTGTGCGATTGGGAGTATATCTATTACTTATTAAAAGGAAATCAAGTAATCTAAAGTACTAACCAAACGAAGAAAAACTAAACTAATGGAAGATGTAATATAACTACTAAAATTAATCTAAACTGAATTTAAATAACAAAAGTCTAAAATTGAAATAAAAAAAAATAAGAAAACAAATCTAGCCTAGGTCTGATCCAAATTGTCCACTTTCAATTCGATATCGAATCAATAGTCCTTGTCAACGGCGCCAAAAACTTGATGTGCGCGAGCACGACCTCATATCTTCGATAGGAATCATCGAGGACTCGAAGCAGGCACTCGTACTCAACGCTCATAAGTGTACGGATGTCATCAAGTAATAAAAGATTTATCGATCTCACAGAGACTGAGATTCGAGTATCTTTTATCCAGTGGATATTGTTGTTCGAAGCGAATGTCCTATATACGAGGGTTGCCAGGTTGACAACAGTCCTAACTCAAGTACGGTGTCACTTAGAGGAAGCGAAGGTAACTTTGCCTTTATAATTAATAGAATATGATACATAAGTCCCTAGTCAATCATCACATAATTGGTTCTAGGGCTTACTACTAACAATTTTGGTCTTGTCTTGGTTAACTCTAGGGATGACTTCCCTTGTGACCTTCTTAGTGGATTTCCTAGGTTTCATGGAAACCTTGGCCACTAGATACCTACCATGGTTAAACTTAGGGATTGCTTCCCTATTAACCTTACTTTTCCTATACCTAGAGATGGTTCCATAATCGAATGGAACACTATGGTAGGTCTCTTTGAGCTTAGGATTGTGACCCAAACCTTTCTTGCCCCTAGATGGTTCTTGTCTTCTAGACCCTAATTTTTGATCATTTGACCCTTGAATTTGTTTTGCATCTTCCTAAGGGTCTTCTCCATTTTCACGCCTTGACCTCAAGGCTTGGTTTTCTAACTCTAATTGCCTAATTTTTGAATTTTCATTTAATCTTTGGGCATTGTTCTTCCTTTTAGGCATATGCCTACTCTTCTAAGGGTTAATGCCTAAATGCTCCTCTACCTTCCTAATAGTTTCCCTAGGTAGAATTGTTTTAGGGGTATTTGTTCTAGATTTGTCCTTAATCCTAAAATTGCAAGATTTTGCACCTAAGCAATAAAATCTATTATTTCTAGCATGCTCCTTATGATTATGCACAATTGCAAGCGAATTAAAAGCATGCTTTTAACATTAAGATTCGAAGGTGCATTATTAAAATATACCTTAGGGTTTGCTTTAGAATCACCCCTACATGGGATGCTCTTTCTTTGCCCTTGGTTTGCTTCCTCCCCCTAGGGCATTGACTTCTATAATGTCCCCTTTGATTGCACTTGAAGCAAATTACATGCTCCTTTCTCTTGATTGTTGGGGCTCCAACATCCTTAGGCTTTTCTTGAACTTTTGGCGCTAGTTGAGACTTCTTGACTCTTTTTGGGCACTTACTCTTGTAATGCCCAGCTTCCTTACACTGAAAATATATTATGTGATTTTTATCTTTAATTATAATGTTTGAGTTACCTAGACCGGAATTTTGAGTGCGTTCTTCATCTCTTCCGGATGTTGATGGTTCTCCTCGCTCTTGTTCTTTTTTCAGCTCTGGTGATCTAATCTCCTCTCCCTCAGTCCTAGAGGTAGAGGCTTCCTCCAATTCCTCTACCTCTTCCTCGGATGTTGATGGCCTTTCAACTTCCGAATCCTTACTTTCTTGTGAAGATGAGCTTGCTTCTTCGGTCTACTTCTCCAAATGAGTCAATGAGCATCCTTGCTCCTTGGGATCATCTATTCCCTGAGTTGTTGAGGGTTCTTCATGGAGTTTAGCTAGCTTGCTCCATAGCTCCTTGGCATCCTTACAATCTCCTAACCTACACAATATGTCATTAGGAATTGCACTAACTAATATACACATTACCTTATTGTTTATGTTAAAGTATCGGAGTTGCTCTTTGCTCCACTTCTTCTTCTTAAGTATCCTTCCATTCTCATCCCTTGGAGCATCAAATCCTACTATCACACTAATCCAATTATCATAATCGCACATAAGAAAATACTTCATTCTTATCACCCATTTCTTAAATTTCTTGGCTCCATATAGTTCATATGGAGAAGGCACATTGATGTCATCACCCAATCTTTCTTCAATAACCATTTTCTTTCTTCTCCTATAGCGCATTTGCTCCTTGGCGGTTAGTCCCAATGAAGAGCACCCTTACTCTGATACCACTTGTAGGATCATTGGTGACGCGCTAGAGAGGGTTGAATAGCATTTCATTCATGATGATGGAATTCGATCATGTTTGTCTCTACAATTCGGTTAGCACAGCGGAAATACAAAACACAAATACAAATGAAGACGA
Organism: Wurfbainia villosa; assembly: GCA_025175895.1. Taxonomy (NCBI): domain Eukaryota; kingdom Viridiplantae; phylum Streptophyta; class Magnoliopsida; order Zingiberales; family Zingiberaceae; genus Wurfbainia; species Wurfbainia villosa. Next base: position 3,869,742 of record CM046003.1, read on the forward strand.
ATACACACACACAATCACACAATGATGTAATGTGGTTCGGAACCCTAGTTCCTACTCCACGGGGAGAGCTCGATAGCGAGCTCTAGTGATGCACACACCACTAATCAAAATACTCCTTCTCGGTGACACACCAGAGATGGAGAACCTCATACAAGTGTTTACAACAATAAACAAGATACAACAAGCAAATACAAAGTAAATACAACAAATGACGTAAAGAAAACTTTACAAATGGTTGATTTGAATGCTTTCTTTTTGATTGCTTTGGACTAGCTTTGAAGGACTGGAAAGCACCAACTATTCCCCTTCAAATCGCCCAAGGAAATTGCTACAAAATTCTCCTTCTCGTGCTACTTTTATAACCTGCATTGAGCTGATTTCGCACCCACTAGTCGGCTACCCATACCCATCAATCGACTGCTCCTATAGTCGTTGTGAGACAATGGCTTAATCTACACTGGAAAAACTCCAACAAATAGCCCATCAGTCGACTGGCCAGTCGACTATGAAACCTTATGTGCCCGTGCCCTCGACCAGCAGTCGACTCCCCTCCATGGCAGTCGACTACTGAAGACCAGTCGATTGCCCAAGGAAGATAGTCGACTGCCAAGGCCACTTGGCCACAGTCGATTGGATACCTATTTGGTAGGATCAACTGGTGATCGATTGGAGATCGTGCGACGTAGATGGAAAGGGGTTTAGCCGACTGAAGGGTTTGAGTCAACTGAAGAGGCAAATTTTCTGAAGTAGAGCCAGGTGATGTGGAGTCGACTAGAGAGGGTTCAGTCGACTGGAAGACCACAAATTCCATATTAATGGGCTGATGTGGAGTTGACTAGAAGGCATTCCAGTCGACTGGAAAAGGTTTATAAAATATATGCTCGACCGGATCCAAGTAGAACATCGAATCTACGTCGAAGTGCTGTCGAAATCTACTCTCATCCACTAAAGCTAAACTTCCACAACAAGGTGATCTTCTGACACTCCGAGCATACTTCTACCATCTACTTAGTTTCAGTATATGTCTTGTCTTTACTCATTTACTTTTTCACTTCTATACTTAAATTCAAGGGTGGGTAGTGTGTTACCCATCTCTATTATTTGTAAAAAGTGAAACCCTCCGAAGTCGAGAGTTCTCGAGTCGAAGGGCATTTAGTAATTGCCCATCGAGGTAGCTCTCGGGGAGTAGCAACCCAGTTAGGGTTGTTAAACAAGTAAAACAAATTGTCTTATTTTCATTTCCGCTGTATACTCACAATATTTTTTAAAATATTCTAAATAGTTTTTAAAGATAAAAATAATTTTTTAATCTCCGAGATTCACCCCCCTCTCTCGGAGAAACACGATCCTACAATTGGTATCGGAGCGGGGGCACTCTGAATTGGTGCAACCACCATCGTGAGCTTTAGAATATTTTTTTCTTTATAATAATTTAGAATATTTTTTTCTTGCTTTAGAATATTTTAAAATATTTTTCTACAATTAGATAATTACTAAAATATTTTTCTGCATTTAGATAATTGCTAAAATATTTTTCTGCATTTAGATAATTGCTAAAATATTTTTTTACTAAAATATTTTTCTATATTTAGATAATTGATAAAATATTTTTCTGCATTTAGATATTTGCTAAAATATTTTTCTACATTTAGATAATTGCTAAAATATTTTTTTTCATTTAGATAATTGCTAAAATATTTTTCTGCATTTAAAAAATTGCTAAAATATTTTTTTGCATTTAAAAAAAATATTTTTTTGCATTTAAAAAATTGCTAAAAAAATTTTTGCATTTAAAAAATTACCAAAATATTTTTTCTGCATTTAAAAAATTATCAAAATATTTTTTCTGCATTTTAGATAATTTAAAATCATTTTCTACATTTTAAACATTTAAAATTGATTTTTTGCATTTTAGAAAATATTTAATTTAATTTTCTTGCCTTAGAAAATATTTCGTTAATAATGTCACACTTAGAGGGTCTAAGCACCGTTTGCTCTCCTCTTTTAACAGACAGGATTTTCTCTCATGGAAGAGGCGAATGAAGTATTTTTTGAAAACCGACCTAGAGGTGTGGTTTTTGATGTGAGCTAAACATATAGGTTTTTAGGAGTAATTTTCACTCACATCTCATTACATTTTATGTTTGTTTCATGCATATTTTACTTTGTTTTGCTTGCATTTCCTATTTTCTAGTTCAGAGAGCTGCTCTTTGTACTTTTCTCTGCAGGATAGCATTTCATGTGAAAAATGGCGCACTTTCGAAGCAAAAGAAGGATATTTTGCAGTTGGACACAGAAGGGGACATGACCAGGGCGTGTGGCTACACACGGTCGTGTCCCAGGGTCGAAGTTGGCCACCATGGCACCACACGGCTTGGCCATGTGGAAACACATGGCCATGTGACACTTAATGATTCCGACGTGATTCAATTATTTTTCAGGTTTTAGAGAGATCCAGGATGATGTCTATATAAAGGAGGCTATGCCCAAACCCTAGGGGGGAGGCACGACGGCCAGGACGACACTCCGATGTCCTAAAAAGCTTTAGGAACTCACAACGGGGAGGAAGAAAGCCGCCGAAGATCCAAATTCTGCACTTCAACGTCGGAGAGAAGAGTCACATCGCATTCTAAATTCTATTCTTTACATAATTTTCATTGTTTATACGAACATGATCGTGCTTTGTGTTTCTCCTCTCTTATTTATGGAGTAGACTCTTCGATTCTAGGACTAGGGAGTAGTTTGTGTTGAGTTAGAACATGTTGGTTTAAATATCTTTTCATTCTTGAATTTATATTTGCAATTGGCATTTGGTTTAGAGCTATAACTATTGTTTTAGTTTTCTATCTACTATGCTAGTCGATACGAGGGGTGACATCCCTCATATCTAAGATTTAGGAGAATTAAGGAGGAACCTAGGGGTTGGCCTCATCTCCCGTAACCGTGGGTAGAAGGATGCGATAAAGTAGGAAACGTGCCCCTTTTTCGACTCCTCGCAGGGATTGATTCAACATCCTCGTACCGACAATCTTGTCCTAAGTCCAGGGTTGACTTGGTAATGGCAGAGGTAGCTTCCGATAGATGCGAAGGCTCATCGGGGGAGTGTATGATGTCCTTTCCATAAAAGCGTAGCTAGAAACCTAGACAAAACCCAATTGACAACGTGTTCTGTGACACACAAACAAAACCGAAATCCTAGAATCCCTTTCAAAGACTCGCAACTAGTTTCTTTCTTCTTCCGTGTGACACCGTATTGAGTTGGGACTGCCGTCAACCCTCACAATCACAACCCTTAGATTTGAATTTCGAAAAATAACCTCAACTTACCAAATCGTTACTCGAATCTCAGTCCCTATGGGATCGATAATATTTTTATTACTTTAAGACATTCGTGCACTTGTAGGCGTTGAGTGCGAGAGCACGCTTCATGTATTCGACGGTCTCCATCACGAGATTTGAGGTCGCGTTCGCATGCATGAAGTTTTTGGCGCCGTTGCTGGGGACTGATTGATTCAATATCGAATCAAGAAGTGGATAATTAGATCGGACTTAAGGTAGATTTATTTACTTGCTTTACTTTTATTTATTTCATTTATTTTTATTTACTTTATTGTTAGATTTCTAATATCTAGAGTAAGTTTAGATTTATTTCAGTAATTATGTTGCATTAACCTTTAGTTAAATTTTTCAGATTTCGAGGCCGCTGGTGGTAGTGACTTTCGGTGAAGCAATACGTAAGTACTTTAATTTTGTGGGTTTCTCGTACTTTGCATCCAAATGACGCTTTTAGATCTGATTTAGGCTGTGATTCATTATCTAAAAAATGACGAACAGCAATACGTAACTGAACGAAGTACAATGGGTACTTGCCATGGAAAGTCCAACATGGGTTGGCAAGGGAAAGTCCAGGGGAATATTGGCAGCGCAAGTCCAATGGTTGGCGGCATAAAGTCCAAGCGGGAGTCTTGGTGGCATAAGTCCAATGGTTGGCGACGTAAAGTCCAAGCGGGAGTCTTGGCAGCGTAAGTCCAATGTGCCTTGGCGGTGTAAATACCATTAGCATGACTATAGCTGATGGAAGCACGTAAAGGCTAGAGTATGGATGAACAAGTCATGGATGACTTAGAGAGATCCGATAGGCGTGAGGCTGATGGAGGTGGTTAGAAGGCTTAGGTCTAGGCTAAGGGTGGTCTAGCAAGTATGGGGGCACCATACTTGGGTTAAAATCTCATGTTTGAGGTGTATCAGTCGACTGGGACTATGATCAGTCGACTGATGGGAGTCAACTAGGGTTTGACTATGGGAAGTGCCCTGGCAGTCGACTGCTAGCATGATTAGTCGACTGATATGGTAATCAGTAGACTGCTCGTCGGGATGTCGAGCACAAAATGCTCTTCAGTCTAGTGATCGACGCGAGCACTAGACTGATTGAGCCATCAATCGACTGATGGGTATGATCAGTCGACTGATGGTTTGTCCGTTGGAACTTATCCAACGTGGCACATGTCGTTGTCTCACAATGGCTACAAGGGCAGCCTATTGATAGTCCCGATCAGTCGACTGCTAGGCAAAATCGAGCCCGAATGCAGGTTATAAAGGCCGCTCGGAAGGAGGGATTTTGGCATGATTTTCTTGGGCGATTTGGAGCGATTTGCTAGTGCAAATCAGGGTCTTCAAGGCTAGTCCAAAGCGATCAACAAGCAAGCTTCCAAAAGATCGATTGTAAAGTTTTCTTTTCATTTCTTTTGTTGTATTTCATTGTAATTGCTTGTATTTGTTTCTTACTATTGTAAGATTATTTGTACGAGGTTTCTCCACCTTCGGATTGCTCCGAGAAGGAGTTTATTTGATTAGTGGTGTTGTACGCATCGCTAGAGCTCGTTTGAGTTCGATCCATGGAGTATGAACCATTCGGTTCTGAACCACGTTATATTTGGTGTTGTGTGTGCGCTTGTATTTGTGTTATTATTTTCATTGTTATTATTCCGCTGTGCACTATCATGTTTTTTAGATGCAATCATGATCATAATCCATCAAGCAATGCTGACGCTATTCACCCCCTCTAGCGGTCATGACGGTCCCTACAATTGGTATCAGAGCTAGGAGATCTTCTAAGGACTAACACCTGGGAGCAAAGACGCTAGAGGGAAGATGGATTTTGAAGAAAGACTAGGATGGGACGTCAACACACCTATCCCGTACAATTTCTATGGACAAGAAGGTTTCAACCAATGGAAGGCAAGAATTGAAGACTTCCTGATGATGAGGGATCTTGAGGAGTGGTCCGCTTTGATGGAAGGATTTGAATATCCAAGAGGACCAAAAGGTGGATACCTCAAGAAGAAGAGATGGACCGAAGAGCAAGTCCAAGTTGTTGGATTGAAGAGGATCGCTAGAGGGGGGGGGTGAATAGCGATAAACCTTTTCTTTTTCGAATTCGTTTCAAAACACTTATACGCAGCGGAAAGATAAATGTAAAGTAAATGAGACAAGAGAATTTTACTTGGTTCGTAGCCTTCGGCTACTACTCCAAGGCCCTAGTGGTCCTTGACCACGCACGGAGGGTAAAACACTAAAGAACTCCTCGTTAGAGGTAGGAGTTAATCGATACAAAAAGTCACAAAGCTTGAGGTAGAGGGACACTCCCCCTCTCCTCGTTACGATAAAAACGTTGAGAAAGTAAAGTAATAAACTAAAATAAAACTTATACTGACGTAACAAAATAAAAGCAATTTAAACCTAGATGTCGGAGAAGAAGCACTTCATTGTCGGAGAGTTGTAGCTTTGCGGAGGCTTTTGGAAGCTTAGAATTGATGATGAAACCCTAGGATAGGCCCTCCTTTTATAGCCTTTGAACCCCTTTTCGAGAGGAACTTTAGCCAATCAAAATTGAGCACCACTCCCCTTGAAATGAGGTGATAAGCCTTGACTCCTCGAAGCTGATTCTTGACCATCAGTTGACTAATATCCACCATCAGTCGACTGATGGCATCATCAGTCGAATGCTGGCTGCAGACAATCGACAGATTGACAGTAGTCGAGTCCTCCAAGCTGGCAGTCGACTGATGCTTGCTGAAATGACAAGTTAGCTAAATAAAAACATTATTTCGACGACCTCCGACCGTCCGATCTCGACCTAGACCACCGATGGGATGTCTTGGGTCGGATCTACGCTTAAGCCTATCCTCGTAAGGAGGATACGACCTTACTTACACTCGCACACACACGAGCTTACCTCGATACTTACTATGTTGCTTTCGCTTCTGGCCTTCCACTCGATTCCTTCGGCTCCCTCCGAAGTCACTCGAGTGTCGCCCGACCATCGCGGCTTCCTCCGGGCGTCGCTAGCCTTCAGGTCCAGTGTTGACACTTTTCTGCACACTCGATTTAGCTCGTGAGATAACAATATAAGCTTAACTTTGTATCTTTTTCTATAATCAAAACTCAGGTTCGACTTGGGTGCCTACTGCACCAACAATCTCCCCCTTTTTGATCTATGGAAAACCCACATACAAAGTTAAGAAAATAGCATGCATGAAGAAAAATAATGTGCATGAGAAACAATAATAATAAAGATTAAGTAGGAGTAGTAAGGATTTTCTTCAAGTACTCTCCCTTGAGGAAACCTCCCCCTTGACCGAGGGTGAGTCTTGAAGGAAACCCCTAGTCCTCCCCCTTGTGGGTTGCTATTTAGAAAGAGTTTAAGTAATTAACATTACTTAAAGTTGGCCTTAGTAAAACGTTTAAGTTAAGAAGACTACTTAACTTGGCCCTTTTTCCCTCTTCCTTAAGTAAGGCATTAACGTTTGGCCATAGTGTTTAAAAATAAGTTTAAGTTAAGAATTCTCTTAACTTGGCCTTTACTTCCCTTTTTTTTTGTTAACAAGTTAAGTAAACATACACTTAAAGTTAAGTAAACATTTAAAAAATTTTGATCCCTTAACTTTGGCCTTTTTCTCCCCCTTTTGCCATATATCGAAAAGAGTGGGGGTGTTTGGAAAACAAAAATAAGTATTAAATTTAAAGTCCAAGCATGTTCCATATTATTTTGAAAATAATATACTGAAAATAAGCTCATCTATAAAATGTTCGACTCATATTTGGCTTGATTGATATAAAAGATCAACCAGTCTTGGTCAGAGTCAGTTAATATAAATGATTATACTCCATAATTCATGGCGATGCACTAACTCTACATCTGGAACTAGGAGTAAGGTCCTAACATCTCACGCCCATCTACATGGCTAAGTACACAAACACATTAATCCTATGTGTTGTGAGATGTATTGACTCCTTAAATCTATAGGTGCATGATATCTAAGGTATGTCCTATACTAGTTCCATGAAAATGAAAAGTAAGAAATAGTAGTAAGAAAATATAATTTGTAAGTTCCTATTCTATTACGCACATGCCTAATTTTCGTCTTAATAGACTAAATTCGGCTTCGGGTAGGGCTTTAGTAAATAGGTCTGCCAAGTTAGACTTCGATTCGACGTATTCGAGTTGTATGGCTCTGTTGGCCACATGTTCTCGAATGAAATCATGTTTGACCCCTATATGTTTGGTCCTAGAGTGACATATCAGATTCTTAGTAAGGTTAATTGAACTAATGTTATCTACGTGAAGTTTAGTATTTGTAAAGTCTAACTTAAAGTCGCGGAGAGTGTGCTTCATCCAAAGAAGCTGAGTGACACACTCACCCATCGCGATGTATTCGGCTTCGGTGGTAGATAAGGCAAAACAGTGTTGCTTCCTACTGCACCAACTTACTAGACTCGAGCCGAGAAGTTGACAACAACCACTCGTACTCTTTCTATCGAGCTTACTACCGGCATAGTCTGAATCAGAGTAGCCGGTTAGTTTGAACTCGGTAGATCTAGGGTACCAAATACCGACATTAAGTGTACCCTTTAGATATCTAAGGATACGCTTGATTAGAGTTAGGTCCGACTCCTTGGCACAGGTTTGGAACCTTGCGCACATACTTACTGCAAATAAGATATCAAGTCGGCTTGCAGTTAAGTAAAGAAGACTCCCTATTACGCTCCTATAGTATTTTAAATCTATTGAGTTTCCGATTACATCTTTGTCTATATTCACATTAGTTGCCATTGGGGTATTAATAATTTTAGCATCTTGCATTCCAAAGCGTTTAATTAATTCCCTAGTATATTTGCGTTGATGTAGGTATATTCCTTCTTTAGTTTGTTTGATTTGTAGACCTAAGAAGAAACTCAACTCGCCTAATAAATTCATTTCAAATTCACTTTCCGTAAGTGAAATGAACTCATTCAGTAGGATCGAGTTGGTGGTTCCAAAAATAATATCATCTACGTAGATTTGGGCTATGAATATGTCTTTACCTAAGGTTTTTACGAAAAGGGTTGGGTCAACTACACCTTGGTTAAACCCTTTGGATTTAAGATACACCAAAAGTCTCTCATACCAAGCTCGAGGAGCTTGTTTAAGTCCATAGAGGGCTTTCTTTAACCTAAGGACATGGTCGGGTTTATCTAAACTTTCGAAACCGGGGGGTTGACTAACATAAACTGTAAAATACCGGGAAAAAAATATAAATAAATAAAATAATGCTTGTTAATTAGGGAAATACCCTATGAAATTTTCTAGCAATTTTTAGAAATTTTTATGGATTTAAATGAAAGTTTATGGGTTTAATTGTAGGGATTTTTATATGGGTTTAATGCTTATAGGTTAAACCCGATTCGTTTTCTTAAACCCAAACTCATAAGTAAACCCGATCCGTTTACTTCCCTTAACGCCCCACCTTTATTTGCCGTTCTTCCATTTTTCGTGATCGACAGTTTCTTCCCTTCATCCCCGATCGCGCGTGACCCCTCTGTTTCCTCGCGCTGTCGACCTCCGAATCGGGAGGCAACCCGACGATGCCTCCTCGCCGCCGCTCACTGTGCATGCCACCAAACCATAACCTATCGCCCGCCATCACAGCCAAACTCCATCACTTGGCCACGCATCGCCGTAGGATCTGGACGCTGCTCCAACACCGTCAGTCGTCCTCCCTCTTCCTCTACTGGCGCCACCAGTCGATTAGCCTCTGGCCACCACGGGCAACCTCGGCAGTCGACCTTCTTGGAGTCCCTCTGATCTTGCGACGGTGATCGCCGATTCGGATCGTCACTGGCTGTTCTGCTTGTAGAACGCGGCTGATCGAGGTGAGGCAACGCTGCCGGAGCTGTCCTATTCCTTCTCCTTCCATAATCCCTCGCTCAGCCACCCTTTTGTTGGCCCAATCGTTTGGCAGCCATCCTTTGCCGCGAGCAACCTTTTCAGCGCTTAGTCCGATTGGATGTTTACTGCATCGGGTCATTTTCCCTCTGTCGTGAGCATAGCTCTTCGTCATACCACTGTGGGCTGGATGGCACTGCAGCCAGCTCTTCGCACAAACCTCTTCTTTGCTGTGAGCTGCAGCGTGTTACTACCTCCAAGCTATGGCCGATTGATCTAGGGAAAGGTAAGGTGTTTATATGTCGATTAAGTTAACATGTTTTTATAGGATGAACAGATAAGGTTATGAGGTTGCTTTCAATTTGGTTGTTTGGACTTTAATCCATACCTTGAATGAGAACAAGAAGCGGTGAAGGAAGCTAGGCTTGGTGAGTCCATATTTGATTGTTTTTGGATGTATACCAATGTTATTTTGCTAATAGATATGGTGGTTGCTTCTAATCTGCCTTTCAGTGCAGGTGCTGAAGACAAACGTGGGTAAGCTTGTCATTCCCTATTTGGAGTGAGCTAATTAGAAGTTGGAACTAAGTTAGGTGAGTTGTGATTTAAGTGCTATGGTTGAGATGTTAGATTCATGGTTAGTTATTATTGGTTACCTTGTTATCCGATCTGATGTTAGTTGATGATGAAATATAAGGATGGATGTGAAGGATTGATTAGGTTAATTGGCTAACTAAATCACTCTTATAGATTGAGATACGAAGTCGATGAGGAGTTTGGTTCGATTATGTGATGTACGATAGAACTTAATTATGTTCTATGTTGTCTGCAGGATTCTGAATAGAGATCAACTCTTGGACATGAAGGCAAATTATATTTCTAGATACTCTACATCAATAGGTGGGTAATTCCTACCCTGGTCAGGTAGTTTAATGCATTCAGATTTAGATGCATGATCATCTTATATGATCATGTTACCTTGACTCCGTTCTTATTTATCGTATGCTTGATACTTTATCGTTGGATATTAACTCCTTTGCTGCTATCATGTTTATTTTACCATGATTAGGAGTTATACATATAGGTGATGTAAGTAACCTAAAAATTTGTTTAGTTAAGTACGAATAGTAAAGTTCGGATGACAACCTGATTGTAAATTGGGTAAAGAGGTCATCTGTGGGTAGGTAATATTTTGAATGTAGGGTTAATTTTAATACCCTTAGGTTTCATGTTTACCACCGATCATGTATTGTGTAAATGGTCAGGTGAATGATATTTAGTGTGTCACTATGGACCGGTGGTCCTAGCTTGATATAATCAGTTTGAGTATGACTCTCTACAGGATAGAGAGTGTGTCGACCAGTAAGTACGACTCTCTACAGGATAGAGAGTGCGTCGATCAGATGAGTACGACTCTCTACAGGATACAGAGTGCGTCCATCAGTTGAGTACGACTCTCTGCAGGATAGAGAGTGCATCGATTAGATTGGTATGACTCTCTATAGGATAGAGAGTGTTATGATCAGTTGAGTATGACTCTCTGCAGGATAGAGAGTGCGTTGATCTGATTAGGATGACTCTTTGTAGAATAGGGAGTCTATGGTGGATGTCTGTATGTAAGACATTGCATTCATGTCATTTGCATGCACGCTGGCGACAAGGTCTCCCTTGTGGTTGAGAGGGTCGCCAGTCATCCTGCCTCCACGGTTACTCATAGGAGGAGTAACAAGTGTGAGGGCAGAGCATTGTGGTGCCGCACTCTACCACTATAGACGGTGGTAGTTGGATTTGTGTGTCGTAGTCCTGCGTGTGTGGCACTCGACCACTCATGGGTAGTGACTGTCGAAGTGGCCAACAGCAGGGACCTCCATCGTGTAGCTTGCTCTTCACGCTTATATGCTACTCGATCATACTGCCCACTCGGCCACTCGAGAGTAGTGGTTGGTGTTGAGTTGGAACAGTTATCATGCTCGAGCCACCGAGGCCACACTGGGGTCGTGGCAGCTTTAGGGTGAGCCGACATGACCATGCATACTGCATTGCCAACTTATGGCATTTTTGTATATTGCCATATATATATATATATATATATATATATGGATGATTGTGATTAGTATATATATATAGATGCAGTCTATATATGTATGCTTATTGTGATGATGCATTTGATTGTATTATGCTTGCTGCACTTGTTTGTACATCATATTCATGCATGCTTCTTGCATATGTTATACGGTTGTGTCGGATACTGGTATATGTGTTGGACAGACCATTAGATACCTTGACCTGTAGCATGAGTAGATTATGAGTTGGTATTACTCTTCCTGTTATATATATGTTGGATATATGTTCAGGTTGGATTAGAGTAGCATAGCAGACTTCAGGTATGTCTGCATTTTACGTTGTTCATTTGGTTAGATGGTATATGCTTTTATTTATATACTATACTGATATACCTGTTGTACCTTTAGATTATGTTATTGAAATACATGTGATATTACATATATATATATGTTTTTCTATTACCTGCTGAGTTTTACTCACCACCACCACGGACCCTGGGTTTTTCTATCGCCCAGGTAACAGGTAGAAGTCTTCGTGACGGCTTGGAGCACCACTGGCTGACATCTCATCTCACCTCTAAGGCTCCCATATTTGTTTTGGGCTTTCCGTCCGTTGTGTATTGTATTTGGAGTTTTCGTGATGTACTATATTGTATATTCGGATTTTGTTGAGGTTTCGTATTGTTGTGATGTGTTAGTCATACCGGTATGCATGTGTGGGATTGTATTGTTGTTGTATCATTTCCGTTGTGTATTTGTTGTAGTTTGTTTGTTATGTTGTTGTGGTTTGGTTATATTTTTATATGTGTTGTTGTTATTGTGGGCTTACGGGCCTTGTATTAACTCGAAATGATGCCACGTACAGGGGAGATGCTGTCCGTTTTCTTTTCAGCACGGCATGCTCTCGGGGCATGACAACTTTAATGGTATCAAAGCCCAAGGTTCTGTGATGTCATACAATGTTGTTTTGTGTTGAGTCTTGGATTCTCGGGAGTCGATTTGTTCAGTTTTGGTTTTCTGAGATGAGATGGACAACGGCCTGAGTTCCAAGCAGAACGAGGTAAGAATTCCTGATAACTTATGGTTTAGTAGATATTTATCTAAACTTGATCAGTAGGTGTATACAATAGAGTTATGAAACCTATGTAGACTTGTAGTAGGGGTCGTCCACCGAGGCGACCAACCGGAGTGACTTTAGGGTTTATACTCCCGGTTTTAGTTGACTATGCTTTTAATGTTAATAACAGGGAATAACCTTTAGTGTGTTGGTTATTGTTCGTAACCGTGGTATGAGTTGACCTCGGAAATGACCTGTTAAGTCTGTGAGTCTTGAATCTGTGTCGAAAAGGTGATTTACCTTTGAGGGCCGACTGATACCGAGTCGAAAAATAGGGGTCAAGTCCTCACATTTCTCTTAGAGATTTTGACTAATTAAGCTAGTCAGATCATTACCTGTTGGGTAATGGACAAGCAAATTGTCTATTGTTGATGCAGATAGCGGAAGGCTAGGTTAAGATGTTTCATAGGGATTTTATCCCTGAGTCGTTCGTACTGAGTTGTATAACTTTAAGGGTACTTTTGAGTACTTAACCCGTGTTATATAGAGAAAGAGAAGTTATTTGCATACCATTATCGGGATCTAGCCGGTATTTGGTGGTAAATACAGAAAATAACATTCGGGGAATAAAACATCACTTGATCATTGTTTAGTGATGTTGAAAGAGAGTATTTCCCCGTGTCACTTTTAGTGACACATTGTAAGGAATTCTTGAGCTTCAAGTAGGGTGATCGGTTAGTAATAGTGTACTGTACAGAGTCATGAGACTTGCAGAGGTTACGGTCACCTAATATCTCAAGAAGATGAATGGATGATTTAAGCCACTCAGAGTTATTGGCTTATAGTTGGATTAGGATGCCGGGATTGTTGGTGCAGTAGGCACCTAAGTCGAACCTGAGTTTTGATTATATCAAACGATACAAAGTTAAGCTCATGTCGTTATCTCACGAGCTGAATCGAGTGTGCAGAAAATTACTATAGCTGGAGCTGAAGGCTAGCGACACCTGGAGGAAGCCGCAGTGGTTGGGCAACACTCGAGTGACTTCGGAGGGAGCTGAAGGAATCGAGTGGAAGGCCGGAAGCAAAAGCAACACAGTAAGTATCGAGGTAAGCTCGTGTGTGCGAGCGTAAGTGAGGTCGTATCCTCTTTACGAGGATGATCTTAAGCATAGATCCGACCAAAGACATCCTATAGGTGGTCTAGGTCGAGATTGGACGGTCGGAGGCCATCAAAATAATTTTTTTGTGAAGCTAACTTTGCCTTGCAGCTAGCATAGCATCACCGATCGCTTGGAGGACTCGATCACGTCAATCACTAACTGCCTATGGTCAAGATTCGATCGATATCGCCATCAGTCGAATGATGATGGTCATCAGTCGACTAATGGTCAAGGATTAGGCTCAAGGAGTCAAGCCTTATCACCTTTTTTCAAGGAGCCATGTGCCAAAACTCTATTGGGTGAAGTTCCTCTCGAAAAGGGGCTCAAAGGCTATAAAAGGAGGGCCAATCCTAGGGTTTCATCATCAATTCTAAACTTCCAAAAGCCTCCGCCAAGCTACAACTTTCTGACAACGAAGTGCTTCTTCTCCGACGTCTAGGTTTAATTGTTTTCTTTTTATTACGTCAGTTTAAGTTGTTTATTTCAGTTCATTAATTTCAAATCTCAGAGCTTTTATCATAACGAGGAGAGGGGGAGTGTCCCTCTACCTCAAGTTTTTTGCTTTTATTTGTAAAGATTAACTCCTACCTCTAACGAGGAGGAGTTCTTTAGTGTTTTGCCCTCCGTGCGTGGTCAAGGACCACTAGGGCCTTGGAGTAGTAGCCGAAGGCTACGAACCAAGTAAAAATATTTGTCTCCTTTATTTATTCCTTATCTTTCCACTACAATTAATTATCTACTCGGGTTTTAACGAACGAACAAAAAAAGAAAAGGTTTTATCGCTATTCACGCCCCTCTAGTGATCCGCTTCGATACAACAGGGATCTTCTACCAGATCCTACTAGAAGACGTTGGATTGAGATAGGAGTTTAGAAATGACTCCGTACTAGGGTTTAAGAGTTAGAGACTAGCAAGAAAATATTGCAGGTCAACTTAATAGAGTCAGAAGTCTCCAACTATTGGATAAAGGAGCAAGATCAGAGTCATAAGCTTTGAGCTATTTTCCGATTATAGAAGACCAACCGCAGATCATCAGGATGTTCTCGTGGATATCAGCAAAATCAGAACAAAGACTTCGAAGGGATTGTGTGCGTGCAGTGCAGATCACGAAGATACATGAAGTCAGATTATCTGTTGGACCAGTTCATCTGTTGCTATTATAAGCAACCAGTACATTTGAGGAGGCATACTTTGAATACTTAGTTGAAGACTACCAATGGTGTCCCAGGAGGAAGATGCATCGTCTCAATAGCAGAGATCAACACAGAGGATTGAGTTATCTCATCAGCAACCAACTACTACCTCAGGCGTGGTTGGAGTTCCTTGATACTCCCCCTTCAGCAGAGTTCAACATAGAAACAACATCAACAGAAGACATTGCAGAAGACTCATGTAGACAACAACAGTTACCTCCAGATATGATTTTCTTTGTACAGAGGAGAGAATATACGATGATGGTCGTATCTATAAGGTATTCTACAGTTGCAGCTCATAGGATTTAGTGATGGGGATCAGATGATCTTGTAAAATCCCTGGATTATTTGTCACAGAAATGCGATCGCTTTGTCGCGGACTGTTGGATTTGATCTTGTTCTCTTCGAAGAAAGGCCGAGACTTGCGGGGAGCCTTTGGATCGGATCGACAAATAATTGATCGTACAGGGTATTATGTTAGTTTACCCTCTGCGTGAATATATTGAGAGATGCTTGTATTTATAGGTATCTTTGTCTAGAACATTCTTAGTTTGGATTAGTAGGTTTCCTATACATCGACTTGTGGGTCGGTGGTATCTCTGTCGTCAGGTGAGAGGTGGATCAACAATTAAGAAGTCAAGGGATGCCCTTAGACTTTGAGAGACATACTTTTACTGTAGACATATCCTTACGGATGGTCAAATTGTTGGAAGTATGATACGATATGTCTCTCGGATGTGCGTATAATCCGAGAGCCTTCGGATGTAGTTTCGGATGAACTCCTAGCCTTGTCGTTGCATAGGCAAGTGGAGTAGGCGATTGAAACGATTGCGGAAATAGTTCCGGTATCGAAGATTCTATACCGGGTGATAATTTGACTAGTATAAGTGTTACTAAACACTATGAGGATTAGAAGAACGTGAGTTTGCGATTATAGGAGATGATGGAAAGGATATTTTATTGGGTTTCCGGCACCGCGGCGATTGTGTGTTCAAACATGTTTCGTAAACATGTACACAGCGGAAGGAATAAAATAATAAATCTAATTTATTACAACACACACATCACACGCATGCATAGTACAATATGTGTAGACATAACCGTAAATTCAAATTTTGCAATAATAGGAAGTTTATACTACGTATACCTGACGTATCACGTGTAGCGGGAAAGGCATCAACCGGAACGATTCTCGCTAGAATCGTCTCTATCTGTATCCACGCCGAGTATCTTTGGGATGACTTCACAATGTCACGAGCCTCATCTTCGTACGGGTTACTAGCCTCGTGTTGAAGACGATGTGATCGAGAGAAAATCACGATCCGAATCAAAATTCGGATCCAAAACGAGTCCTCAAAAACTAGCTTCTCCAGAGAGGTATTCATCAACCGTTTGACGAATCCTTCGTCCTCCATCTATGAGGATTACCGTGAAGGGTTTTTGCCCAGAATCTCTCCCACTAATTGTAGGATTTTGCTTATCGAGTCCGTGAGGGGAAACTTCGCTTCCCACTTCACCTTGGTAGCTTGTCCATGGCGATCCCTTCGATGTCTCTGGATTAAAAAAAATTTAATCCTAGACAAAAGGGATTGCCCAAACCACCAAGTCATCGTCGTGGTATTCGTTTAGAGAGGTCACTTGAACAAACTAGTTGTTCAAGCGACCATCCTCTATTCTATGAGTAGCCGCGGAATAGACGATGTCCGAATCGTCGGTTTTTGTGTTTATGCTCGGGATCCAAGTATTATTTAGCCATATACAGATTTATATCATGCTCATAATTGAAAAACAAATACAAACATGTAACATATAAAAATTAGAGAATCGATATACCTCTCGATCTTCTAATGTATGCCCTTCCTTTTTTCGGACGTCGTGTGGGCGACGCTCTACCAAAAGTCGAAGCTCCGAGATCGCAAATCTTCCTTCCTTGCTCTTCCAAAGCAAGAGGATGAATAAAAACAAAGCTCTTCTCCTTCCTATGGCCAACCAACAAGCAACAAGGAGAATGCTTGTCGCCGACCAACAAGGAGAAGGAGATAATGGTGGAAACTGGCCAAGACACCAAGGGAAAGCCCTATATCTTGTTTCCACCACCTAAGGAGAAGGAGAAGGGGTCTTTGGAATCCGCCCAAGGGCTGGGATAGGGCTGTGGGCGCCGGCCACTAAAGGATGAAGAAGAAAGAAACCTTCCTTATTTGGTGCCACCCAAGCCTCCTAAACCCTAAGCCTCCAAACCCTAATCCTAGCTCTCCTTATGGCCGACCATGGAAGTGGGGAAGAAGATTTGGATGAGCTCAAGCCAAGGTAGAGGGAAGATGGAGGAACCGACCACACCTTAGGAAGAAGAAGAAAAACTCCTCCCAATGTTGCCGCCCACCCATGACTCCCAAAACCCTAGCCACCAAACCCAATCCTAAACCAACTAGGATTCCTAGCCTCCAAAAGAAGCAAACCCTAATCCCCTTAAGCCATGCTCTCAGATGAAAGGGAGGATGTTGGACGCCAACCAAAACCAAGGAGAGTAGAGGGAAGAAAGGTGTCGGCCACCATAAGGAAGAAGAAGAAGAAGAAGCATCTTTCCTTAATTGTGGCCACCCAAAACCCTAAATCTCCAAAGCCCTTGCCGCCCAACCTAAGCCCCCTTATTTCTTCCATGTGTTGCCGCCCACCCTTAAGCCAATATTTATAGAGTTAGGCTTAAGTCTTGATTTAATCTCCTCCATTTGTTCTAGGGATTTAATCTCAACCGTCGGATCTAGAGATTTAATCTCAACCGTCGGATCTTAGAGATTTAATCTCTACCTATGGATCTTAGAGTTTTGTTTCTATCCATTGGATCTAAGCTTCATGAGGTGTTAATAGGCTACATTAGGGACCATGAGGAGGAGTTGGATCTTGGCCACCCATGGATCAAGCTCACATAAAGTCCGATCCACTAATGATGATCCAATCCACTAAAGGCCCGCTAACCCGCTCCATTAATTTAAGTTAAAATAAACCAAACCATGATGGTTTATTTTAAGTTAAAATGAACCGAACCAACTTTGGTTCATTCGTTTAAAACAAACCAAACCCTTTGGTTTATTCTCCTCCATTGGATTAGAACCAAACCAATTTGGTTCATCCATCATGTCTTCATAAGACACGACCCATCCACGCTTCCATTGCGACTGAAATGATTTCATGCTTGCTCCATGTTTGGTCTAACCAAACCTAGTTTCTCTCGGTCTGAGAATCTCATTCTCAAGTTCATTTTAAATCCTTCGGATTACGCTCGTTATGTGTGTGAACAAATAGATTCTCAGTTTATGTTGTCCGTCTATAATTAACCATTAATTATAGAACAATCATTAGTGGCACCTAGTAGTACATCATGATCCCCAATTAATCGAAAAAATCAACGGTTGATCAAGAACTATTTCTGAAACCCTTCAGCAGCTCGAATGAATCGTGCACCATTCCCTTCACTCATCTTATACCCACTTGGTTCAGGACATGGTCTA
Organism: Wurfbainia villosa; assembly: GCA_025175895.1. Taxonomy (NCBI): domain Eukaryota; kingdom Viridiplantae; phylum Streptophyta; class Magnoliopsida; order Zingiberales; family Zingiberaceae; genus Wurfbainia; species Wurfbainia villosa. Next base: position 3,887,926 of record CM046003.1, read on the forward strand.
TAGTGTCAGTCCCCACTAGACTGACTATGTCACACCTAGCCATAGTATCATTTCCTCGTCCTACGGATTCTAGTTACTGCACATGTATCGAAGAGTACCTTACTCTAAACATGTAATGCTTTGGCCAAAGACTTTAGTAACAATTCAACGAGAGGCCATGGGTATACATCTCGCAAGGAGTGGTGAATCCTTTATAGGCTATTCAAACACCTTCGATCACATCGACTTATACCCAATCATCCCGGGTCCACATCTCCTCGGAGATGCTTGCTTAAGATGTCAAAGCATAAGTCTTTATGATCAAGATGACTTGAATACCGCAAGTCAAAGGAACATCGCACTTAAGCTGCAGTAAGAACTTCATTGACATATCTATATATGCAGAGAACCATATGAAGTCTTATGGCTGGCCACTCAAATGAACTAGTTACCATAACTAACATCCATGATTAACTCCGGATATCACAATGTCTCCAGCCAGTGAGAATCAGCTGCTTGGATACACCAAGGAGTATACCACGTGCTAGTCTCGACAGAATCAATGGTGTCCAAATCCATCAATTCATCGACTAGGGATAATTCCAATACATCACAATTACACATGTAGAGATACTCACTAGTTGTGATCCAATCACAAATTCTCTCATGCTGTGAATCGTATCGTGGATATTCAGTAAATGAGTTTATGATCCAATCAAATACATGAAAACATGTATACTCAAATAGTGAATCTTCATTTATCATATAAATGGTTCAAACATAAGGCGATTGCCTTAGGACATATCTCATATATTACTAACAAACTCCCACTTGGTCTAATGCCAATCGCTACGGTATCCAATACAATAAGCTCTAACCTGACCCTCAAACTTACTTTGAGGTAATGCCTTAGTCAAAGGATCCGCTAAGTTCCTTTCAGTGGGGATTTTCTCGATTTGTATTTCCTTCCTACTAATGATCTCTCTGATGAGATGATAGCGGGGAAGCACATGTTTGGATCGTTGATGAGACCTTGGCTCTTTCGCGTGTGCAATTGCTCCATTGTTGTCGCAGTAGACCGGTATTGCTTCAACAATGGCTGGAACCACACCAAGTTCATAAATGAACTTCTTGATCCAAACCGCTTCCTTTGCTGCTTCCGAAGCTGCAATGTATTCTGCTTCAGTGGTAGAATCCACTACAGTGTCTTGTTTGGAACTTTTCCAACTCACTGCGCCCCCATTCAAGGTGAACACGTATCCAGACTGAGACCTGGAATCATCCTTGTCTGTCTGGAAGCTGTAATCCATATACCCGCGTATCACCATGTCCCCTTCTCCATATATTAGGAACACATCCTTAGTTCTTCTTAAGTACTTAAGGATTGTCTTAACAACCACCCAATGATCCATTCCTGGATCAGACTAGTATCTACTCGTGACATTCAGAGCATACGATACATCGGGCCTCATACATAACATAGCATACATGATAGATCCTATTGCGGATGCATAGGGAATCTTACTCATGCAAATCCTCTCATCTTTTGTGCGCGGACACATAGACTTCGAAAGGTGTATCCCATGCCTGATGGGTAGGAAATCTTTCTTGGATTCCGACATGCTAAGCCTCTTTAGCACTCGGTCTATATATGTAGACTGCGAAAGACCAAGCAACCGTTTCGATCTATCTCTATAGATCTTAATCCCGAGGATATAGGTTGCTTCTCCCAGGTCTTTCATGGAGAATGTCTTGGATAACCAAATCTTAATTGACTGTAAGACTGAAATATCGTCTCCTATAAGTAATATGTCATCGACATACAATACTAGGAACACGACTGCACTTCCACTAACCTTCTTGTACACACAAGGTTCGTCTGGATTTTGTAAGAAATCAAACTTTTTGATTATTTCATCAAAACGGATATTCCAGCTCCTGGATGCTTGCTTCAATCCATATATGGACCGTCGCAATTTGCATACCTTGGTTTTATCAACCGATGTGAAACCCTCAGGCTGTATCATATACACATCCTCGAGCAGGTTTCCATTAAGGAAAGATGTTTTCACATCCATCTTCCATATCTCATAATCATAATGAGCCGCTATGGCTAGGAGCATCCGAATGGATTTAAGCATAGCTACAGGCGAATAGGTTTTGTCATAATCAACACCTTGTTTTTGACGATATTCTTTCGCCACTAATCTAGCCTTATAGGTAATCACATTACCATCCATGTCGGTTTTCTTCTTGAAAACCCACTTGCACCCTATAGGCTTGATGCCTTCAGGTGGGTCAACTAAGTTTCAAACTTGGTTTTCATACATGGAATCCATTTCCGACTTTATGGCATCAAGCCACTTATCCCTTTCTGAACTTGTCAGCACTTCTTCATAACTGGTAGGCTCCTCATCATCAATGAGTAACATGTCATTCGATTCACTTACGAGAAATCCATATCTCTCAGGAATGTTGCGTATTCTACCAAATCTTCGAAGATGTGGTGTTTCAATAGGTCCAACCGATTGCTCATCACTATGAGTTATCGGCTGTTGTGCTTCACCAGGTATCTCATCAATATCTATTTGAGTCTCTCGAGCCTCCTCAAGCTCGACGACACTCTCACTGTTTTCTTGCAAGAGAATCTCTTTCTCTAGAAACACAGCATGCCTTGAAACAAACACCTTTTGTGCCACAGGATGATAGAATTGGTAACCCCTTGTTTCCTTAGGGTATCCAATAAATAGACATTTATCAAACTTAGCATCCAATTTGTCTGATACAGTTCGCTTCACATAAGCAGGACAACCCTATATCTTCAAGTAAGATACATGAGGTTTCTTACTATTCCATATCTCATATGGAGTAGTAGAGACTACCTTGGTTGGCATTCTGTTTAACAAGTAAACAACTGTCTGAAGTACATAGGCCCAAAAGGACTTGGGAAGATTCGCATGATTCATCATTGACCTGACCATGTCCAACAAGGTCTGGTTACGCCTCTCAGATACACCATTATGCTGTGGTGTATATGGCGGAGTCCATTGAGACAATATACCATTGTCTCTTAGATAATCAAGAAACTCTTAAGTATTCACCACCTTGATCCGATCTAAGTATTTTAATACTCTTTTCATGTTGTTTCTCTACTTCATTTTAGAATTCATTGAACCTTTTAAAGGCTTCAGACTTGTGTTTCATCAAGAACACATACCCAAACCGTGAGTGATCATCAGTGAAGGTAATGAAGTAGCTATAGCCTCCCAAAGCTTGAGTTGACATAGGTCCACATACATCAGTATGTATTAGACATAGCAACTCTCCCACTCATTCACCTTTTCCTGTAAAAGGTAACTTAGTCATCTTGCCTTTTAAGCATGATTCACATGTATCGTATGAATCCAATTCAAACGATTCTAGAATTCCACATCGCTGTAATTCGGACATGCGTTTCTTGCTTGAATGGCCAAAACGACAATGCCACTTGTGGGAGTCTAATTGATTATCCTTTCGAGCATGCTTGTTGCTCACTTCGATATTGAAAACGTCACTGGATACGTCCAACGTGTAAATACCATTGCTTAAAGTTCCAGTCCCATAAAGAACTCCATTGTAAGTTATGTAACAACAATTGTTACTAAAAGTCAAATGGTACCCATTTCTATTTAAACAAGAAATAGAAATGATGTTCTTTATCAACGAAGGAACATAAAAGTAATTGTCCAGTTCTAAGACAAGTCTTGCAGGGAGTTTCAACAAATACGTTCCGATGGCGAGTGCAGCAACCTTTGCTCCATTCCCAACACGTAAATTTGACTCTCCCTTGACGAGTCTTCTTCTATTCCTTAGCCCCTGTATGCCATTACATATATGTGAGCCACACCCAGTATCCAATACCCAAGTGTCTAAGGAAATAGAATGACAATCAATAATGAAGATACCTGAAGAGGATGGGGCATCGGATGCCTTCTTCTTCTTCATGGACTCAAGATAAATCTTGTAGTTTCTTCGCTAGTGGCCTTCCTTGCCACAATGATGGCAAGTGCCCTTTTGTGTTGGTTCTGCCTTCTTAGCCTTTTGTTCTTCCCTTTCTTCTGTTCCTTTGCCTTCCTCTTATAACCTTTCTTTGAGGAATCAACTAACAGAACCACCTTCTCCTCATGCTTCACAGAAGGCTCCACAGTCTTCAGCATATTGAGGAGCTCAGGAATAGTGGATTCTAATTTGTTCATCCGATAGTTCATCACAAATTGTGAGAAACTCTTGGGCAAACAATACAGAATTAAGTCAATACTTAGTTCATGATCCATCACAAACCCGAGGGTGGCTAGCCGCTCGATGTACCCGTTCATCTTTAGCACAAACTGCACTACAGACGAACCTTCTTGTATCTTCATGGTGAAAAGGAGCCTGGAGACTTCGAACCTTTCAGATCTTACTTGCTCATCAAAAAACTCATGAAGATGGAAGACTATGGTATTAGCATCCATATGCTCATGTTTCTTTTGAAGCTAAGGTACCATCGCAGCTAGCATGATGCAACTCGCCAGTTCAGAATCTGCCACATGCTTCTGATAGACCAACATTTGGTCTGGAGTTGCATCGTCCCTAGGACGGTTGGGAAGAGACTCTTCAAGGACATATGCTAGCTTTTCCGCCTTGAGAACAATTCTAAAGTTTCTAAGCCAGTCCAGGAAGTTAGGCCCAGTCAATTTGTTTGAATCCAAAATAGTGTGCAAATTCAAAGACGTCATGATCAATCGATTAACCTAGAAATACAAAACGAGCATATATGAGAAAATGATTTTAAAATGCATCAATATACATTCATAAATCCCATTCATTTTGTGAATTTCAAAAAACCCAAAATCACTTCGGGAGATCATAGGTCCATCTCCAAATGGGCTGATATCCATCATAGATATGAACAACCTTGGAGAGAGTCCAACAAGCCATTCATAACTGCGATGGTAGATATCAAATATACCGATTGCATATCATGTATATGCAACTATCACAATGTGCTATCAACTAATTGAATGTTCACACATACATCGGGTTGTTAACACATTAACAAGTATGCATCATATGCATAGCTCCCAACTTCACCTCCCTTTACATCGACCTTGAAGAGAGTCCAACAAGTCGATGCTCCAGGTTAAAGCCAACCCACTAATCGAGAAATAGTTTTAATATGGTTAGAGTGCATTCAACCAATTAGCTCGGCTTGGAGAGAGTCCAACAACCAAAGCTAACGATTGACCTCTGACTCTTACAATATTAGTATTAAACTATTCTATGGTTTGAACATGTTCGGGTTCGAGCCGGGCTTGGAGAGAGTCTAACAACCCGAACAAGAAACGGAACTCTGGTTCTAACCATATTAATGGAAGGTGTAGGCTTTAATATTGAGTTAGAGTTTTTATGTCTCATCCTCTTTGCATGCAAATAACTATTATCTACATGGCATGACATACATGGCATACATCTACATGTCACGACACGCATGGCATAATGATATGCATCTAATGCAATTACATGACATACAATTATGACATATACAATATTTCCTTATATGTCATAACTATTTATGGAAATAAAATATATTTAAGATTTGATTATCCAAATCAAATCATGATTAAATTAGGAAACAAATTTCCAAATCTAATCACAGATTTTATTTGTGGAAATAGTTGATTAAGGAAAGTCAATTTAGGTTAACCAATTTCCTAAATCAACAAAACTACTTATGGAAATAAAATATTTTTAAGATTTGATTTCCCAAATCAAATCAAGATTAAATTAGGAAACAAATTTCTAAATCTAATCAAATATTTTATTTATGGAAAATATCAATTTCCATAAATACTTCCAACTTTCCAAAAGTAGAAGATTTCCATAAATACTTCTAACTTTCCAAAAGTAAAAAATTTCCAGAAATACCATTATAACTATCGCAAAACAATTTTACGATTATGTCGAAACATAACCTGGGCTCTGATACCACTGTTGGGTTTCCGGCACCGCGGCGAGTGTGTGTTCGAACATGTTTTGTAAACATGTGCACAACTGAAGGAATAAAATAATAAATCTAATTTATTACAATACACACATCACACACATGCATAGTACAACATGTGTAGACACAACCATAAATTCAAATTTTGCAATAATAGGAAATTTATACTACACATACCTGACGTATCACGTGTAGCGGGAAAGACATCAACCGGAACGATTCTCGCTAGAATCGTCTTTATCCGTATCCATGTCGAGTATCTTCGGGATGACTTCACAAAGTCACGAGCCTCATCTTCGTACGAGTTACTAGCCTCGTGTTGAAGATGATGTGATCGAGAGAAGATCACGATCCGAATTAAAATTTGGATCCAAAACGAGTCCTCAAAAACTCGCTTCTCCGGAGAGGTATTCGTCAACCGTTTGACGAATCCTTCGTCCTCCACCTATGAGGATTATCGGAGATTGAATCCCCAGCAAGGCTACTGCTATCGGAGCCCCAAACGGTGTCCAAATGACACTCCGACAAGAGGGAAACAAGCTATCCAGAAAATTGGACAACTTTGGTGGAGGAATATGGGTCGGCCAAATAAGGAAGGTTGAAGCTCACCTTGTTGCCGAACCCAAAGGAGATCACCGGAGCTCCTCCGGCAGCAGCTCGACGCCGGCAAGGGGAGAGGACGACAGCTGCTGGACGCTGGCAAGGAGCTTGGGTGGTGGTGGGCGGCGGCAAGGGAAGGGCGCCGACTACACCAAGGAGAAGTGGGCGACAACAATTAGGGTTGCAAGGATTTTGATTAGGGCTTAACAAAACCCTTAAGCCCTATTTTATAGAGAACAAATTCTCTTAATGGTTATCGGATCATAACCAAAAGCCCGCTAACCCGCTCCATTAATTTAAGTTAAAATAAACCAAACCATGATGATTTATTTTAAGTTAAAACGAACCGAATCAACTTTGGTTCATTCGTTTAAAACAAACCAAACCCTTTGGTTTATTCTCCTCCATTGGATTAGAACCAAACCAATTTGGTTCATCCATCATGTCTTCATAAGACACGACCCATCCACGCTTCCATTGCGACTGAAATGATTTCATGCTCGCTCCATGTTTGGTCCAACCAAACGTAGTTTCTCTCGGTCTGAGAATCTCATTCTCAAGCTCGTTTTAAATCCTTCGGATTACGCTCGTTATGCATGTGACCAAATAGGTTCTCGGTTTATGTTGGCTATCTATAATTAACCATTAATTATAGAATGATAATGAGTGGCACCTAGTAGTACATCATGATCCCCAATTAATCAAAAAAATCAACGGTTGATCAATAACTATTTCTGAAACCCTTCAACAGCTCGAATGAATCGTGCCCCATTCCCTTCACTCATCTTATTCCCACTTGGTTCAGAACATGGTCTATAGTGTCAGTCCCCACTAGGCTGACTACGTCACACCTAGCCCAAGTATCATTTCCTCATCCTATGGATTCTAGTTACTGCACATGTATCGAAGAGTACCTTACTCTAAACATGTAATGCTTTGGCCAAAGACTTTAGTAACAATCCGACGAGAGGCAATGGGTATACATCTCCTCGCAAGGAGTGATGAATCCTTTATAGACTATTCAAACACCTTCGATCACATCGACTTATACCCAATTATCCCGGGTCCACATCTCCTCAGAGATGCTTGCTTAAGATGTTAAAGCATAAGTCTTTATGATCAAGATGACTTGAATACCGCAAGTCAAAGGAACATCGCACTTAAGCTACAGTAAGAACTTCATTGACATATCTATATATGCAGAGAACCATATGAAGTCTTACGGCTGGTCACTCAAATGAACTAGTTACCATAACTAACATCCATGATTAACTCCGGACATCACAATGTCTCCAGCCAGTGAGAATCAGCTGCTTGGATACACCAAGGAGTATACCTCGTGCTAGTCTCGACAGAATCAATGGTGTCCAAATCCATCAATTCATCGACTAGGGATAATTCCGATACATCACAATTACACATGTAGAGATACTCACTAGTTGTGATCCAATCACAAATTCTCTCATGCTGTGAATCGTATCATGGACATTCAGTAAATGAGTTTAAGATCCAATCAAATACATGAAAACATGTATACTCAAATAGTGAATCTTCATTTATCAAATAAATGGTTCAAACATAAGGCGATTGCCTTAGGACATATCTCATATATTACTAACATATTTATCCATCCCAGTGTTCCTCCTTGAGAAGATCCGGAACTCTTTGTTGAAAGAGAGATGGATCTTTGAAAGTATGCATCGATTATCGATGATGGAATACATTAGTTGTAGTAAAGAATATCCTTCGTTGTGGATAGATGATCTATTTAGATCGGCCAAAGACACTTGTGTATACTCAAAGGTTGGGTTACGACTGGAGTATTGATATTGTAGTGACTTGGTGTCATACAATTATCATTGTCGTTGTGATGATTAAAATATATCATCAGTGTAGAGTAAAGAGAATGTAGGTGTGTATAGACGATAATTTCATACTTGGTATGAATTGTTATGAGTTGTGATTAAGTGGTTAGACTAATTAACAATTTAGTCGTCCATGAATTTGAGAATCATGTATCCTAAACACGATTGGATCAGTTCGTGGTTATTGGAGTTGCATAACCTGGCCAATGTTGATTGTGGTAGATGGAGTTGTGCACTCGACCACCGTAGATGGTGGTTTTCCTTGTATGGATTTGGATATACCACGAACTTGTTTGACAAAGGTGATGATGGAAATCATTTAGTGGGAAGCTGGTAAAACCAGTTTATAGGACCTAGACGGCGGTTAACTTTTACATGAGTATTAGTTAATCCTTCCGAGGTGGATAAAAGGATGTTGTACGCAAATGCATCGTTTCAGGGATCGGAGCGATTCCAATGCAATTGCATGAGACGTATCTTATGCCTATGTCAGTTAAGAAACTACGAGATAGGCTATCATATACATGACGTGGCTTTAGTAGTTATTATCTGGATTTATGGATATATGGAGCAGGAATGCTCATGGGATTTTAACTAGCTACTGGGTAGCTACGATAGAGTTGCTGGAACGCGAACAGTTGCAACTTGTGAGATTGGTCGCTATAGTCTCCCATGCACTTACAGAGTGCATGGTGGAGTGGAATTTTTTTGGATGGCAGATGGACTTCTCTTTTGAGAAGATAATTCCCTGTCTCTAATATGGATATGTGTTCTGGACACGCATCTACTTAAGAGAGAGTTGCTACAGGAAACATATGATTGGAGATTCGCCATTCACCCTGATGGTACTCAGATGTACCGAGAGTTGAAACGTTTATACTGGTGAAATGCTATAAAGAGAGTTATAGCAGATTTTGCTGCTCGATATTTAGTATGCCAGTAGGTAAAGGCTGAACCTCAAAAACTCGCTGGAATGCTCTAGAAAATTCTGATTCCGGAATGGAAGTGGGAGCATATCATTATTGATTGCGTTGCGGGACCGCCTAAAACCCGTATAAGACATGATACAGAAAGATTATCAGACTGCGTGGGGTACTTTTAAGTAACATATCGGATGGAGATCCGCAATTTACTTCGCGATTTTGACAGAGTCTGCATCAGACTATGGGCACAAAGCTTCGGCTTAGTGCAACATTTCATCTGCGGACTGATGAATTGTCTGAGTATATCATTCAGACATTAGAGGATCTATTCAGATCTTGTGTCATGAATTATGAGAGTAGTTGGGAGGAGTACATTCTTTTAGTGGAATTTAACTATGAGGACAGTTATCACTCCTCCATTCAGATGAATTGTTTTGAGGCCCGTACGTTAGACTCTGTAAATCTCCCGTGTTGTGGGAGGAAGTCGGGGAAATGATAGCTATTGGGGGCCACAGAGTAACCAACATGATGCAGAGTTGGTGCGCATCATTGAATGATGGTTATAAGAGGCACAGGGTCGACAAAAGAGTTACACAGACCGGAGGTGAAGGCCTTTAGAAATTCTCAGTTGGGGAATAAGTATTTCTGCATGTTTCACCTTCGAAAGGGGTGAAACAATTTGGGTTGCAGGGAGCGACAATAGCGGAACAAAGACCATCCGACTCATAAAGGTTGGATGGTAGTATTATACCGATGAGGAGGATACATGGGAGCTGGAAGATACAATACGAGCTTGATAGCCCCATCTATTAACTTGAGGAATGCATGTGGTCCTTTCGAAAACTTGCTTAAAGTAAATTTTTGTATGTTAGTATGAAATTTGGGGACCAAATTTTTATAAGTGGGGGAGAATGTAAAATACCGGGAAAAAAAATATTAATAAATAAAATAATGCTTGTTAATTTGGGAAATACCCTATGAAATTTTCTAGGAATTTTTAGAATTTTTTCTGGATTTAAACGGAAGTTTATGGGTTTAATTGTAGGGATTTTGATATGGGTTTAATGCTTATAGGTTAAACCCGATTCGTTTTCTTAAACCCAAACTCGTAAGCAAACCCAATCCATTTACTTCCCTTAATGCCCCACCTTTATTTGCCGTTCTTTCATTTTTCCCGATCGACAGTTTCTTCCCTTCTTCCCCGATCGCCCGTGACCCCTCTGTTTCCTCGTGCTGTCGACCTCCAAATCGGGAGGTAGCCCGACGATGCCTCCTCGCCGTTGGTCGCTGCGCACGCCACCAAGCCGTAACCTATCGCCCGCCGTCACAGCCAAACTCCATCGCTGCCACGATCACCGGATCCGACGCCGCTTCCAAAGATCGCGGTCATCCTCCCTCTTCTCTATCGGGCGCCACGCCTATTAGCCTCTGGCCACCACGGGCAACCTCAGCAGTCGACCTTCTTGGAGTCCCTCTGATCTTGCGGCGGTCATCGCCGATTTGGATCGTCGCCAGCTCTTCTGCTTGTAGAACGCGGCTGATCGAGGTGAGGCAACGCCGCCGGAGCTGTCCTATTCCTTCTCCTTCCATAAGCCCTCGCTCAGCCACCCTGTTGTTGGCCCAATCGTTTGGCAACCATCCTTCGCTGTGAGAAAACTTTTCAGCGCTTAGTCCAATCGGATGTTTACTACATCGTGTCATTTTCCCTCTGTCGTGAGCATAACTCTTCGTCATACCACTGTGGGCTCGATGGCACTGCAGCCAGCTCTTCACACAGACCTCTTCTTTGCTGTGAGCTGTTGCATGTTACTACCTCCAAGCTATGGTCGATTGATCTAGGGAAAGGTAAGGTGTTTATATGTCGATTAAGTTAACATGTTTTTATAGGATGAACAGATAAGGTTATGAGGTTGCTTTCAATTTGGTTGTTTGGACTTTAATCCATACCTTGAATTAGAACAAGAAGAGGTGAAGGAAGCATGGCTTGGTGAGTCCAGATTTGATTGTTTTTGGATGTATACCAATGTTATTTTGCTAATAGATATGGTGGTTGCTTCTAATCTGTCTTTTAGTGTAGGTGCTGAAGACAAACGTGGGTAAGCTTGTCATTCCCTATTTGGAGTGAGCTAATTAGAAGTTGGAACTAAGTTAGGTGAGTTTGTGATTTAAGTGCTATGGTTGAGATGTTAGATTCATGGTTAGTTTATTATTGGTTACCTTGTTATTCGATCTGATGTTAGCTGATGATGAAATATAAGGATGGATGTGAAGGATTGATTAGGTTAATTGGCTAACTAAATCACTCTTATAGATTGAGATACGAAGTCGATGAGGAGTTTGGTTCGATTATGTGATGTACGATAGAACTTAATTATGTTCTATGTTGTGTGCAGGATTCTGAATAGAGATCAACTCTTGGACGTGAAGGCAAATTATATTTCTAGATACTCTACATCAATAGGTGGGTAATTCCTACCCTGGTCAGGTAGTTTAATGCATTCAGATTTAGATGCATGATCATCTTATATGATCATGTTACCTTGACTCCGTTCTTATTTATCGTATGCTTGATACTTTACCATTGGCTATTAACTCCATTGCTGCTTTCATGTTTATTTTACCATGATTAGGAGTTATACTTATAGGTGATGTAAGTAACCTAAAAATTTGTTTAGTTAAGTACGAATAGTAAAGTCCGGATGACAACCTGATTGTAAATTGGGCAAAGAGGTCATCTGTGGGTAGGTAATGTTTTTGAATGTAGGGTTAATTTTAATACTCTTAGGTTTCATGTTTACCACCGATCATGTATTGTGTAAATGGTCAGGTGAATGATATTTAGTGTGTCGCTATGGACCGGTGGTCCTAGCTTGATATAATCAGTTTGAGTGCGACTCTCTACAGGATAGAGAGTGTGTCGACCAGTAAGTACGACTCTCCACAGGATAGAGAGTGCGTCGATCAGATGAGTACGCCTCTCTATAGGATAGAGAGTGCATCCATCAGTTGAGTACGACTCTATGCAGGATAGAGAGTGCATCGATTAGATTGGTATGCCTCTCTATAGGATAGAGAGTGTTATGATCAATTGAGTACGACTCTCTGCAGGATAGAGAGTGCGTTGATCTGATTAGTATAACTCTTTGTAGAATAGAGAGTCTATGGTGGATGTCTGTATGTGAGACATTGCATTCATGTCATTTGAATGCACGTTGGCGACCAGGTCTCCCTTATGGTTGAGAGGGTCGCCAATCATCCCGCCTCCACGGTTACTCATAGGAGGAGTAACCAGTGTGAGGACAGAGCATTGTGGTGCCGCACTCTACCACTATAGACGGTGGTAGTTGGATTTGCATGTCATAGTCCTGCGTGTGTGGCACTCGACCACTCATGGGTAGTGACTGTCGAAGTGGCCAATAGTAGGGACCCCCATCGTGTAGCTTACTCTTCACGCTTATATGCTACTCGATCATACTGCCCACTCGGCCAATCGAGAGTAGTGGTTGGTGTTGAGTTGGGACAGTTGTCATGCTCGAGCCACCGAGGCCACACTGGGGTCGTGGTAGCTTTAGGGTGAGCTGACATGACCATGCATGCTGCATTGCCGACTTATGGCATTTTTGCATATTGCCATATATATACATATATGCATGTATATATATATATATATATATATGGATGATGGTGATTAGTATACATATATAGATGCAGTCTATATATATATATGCTTATTGTGATGATGCATTTGATTGTATTATACTTGCTGCACTTGTTTGTACATCATATTCATGCATACTTCTTGCATATGTTATACGGTTATGTCGGATACTGGTATATGTGTTGGATAGACCATTAGATACCTTGACCTGTAGCATGAGTAAATTATGAGTTGGTATTACTCTTCCTGTTATATATATGTTGGATATATGTTCAGGTTGGATCAGAGTAGCGTAGCAGACTTCAGGTATGTCTTCATTTTACGTTGTTCATTTAGTTAGACGGTATATGCTTGTATTTATATACTATGCTTATATACCTATTGTACCTTTAGATTATGTTATTGAAATACATGTGATATTACATATATACATATTTTTCTATTACCTGTTGAGTTTTACTCACCACCACCATAGACCCTTGGTTTTTCTGTTGCCCAGGTAACAGGTAGAAGTCTTCGTGACGGCTTGGAGCACCGCTGGCTGACATCTCATCTCACCTCCGAGGCTCCCGTGTTTGTTTTGGGCTTTCCGTCCGTTGTGTATTGTATTTGGAGTTTTCGTGATGTACTATGTTTTATATTTGGATTTTGTCGAGGTTTCGTATTGTTTTGATTTGTTAGTCATACCGATATGCATGTGTGGGATTGTATTGTTGTTGTATCGTTTCCGCTGTGTATTTGTTGTAGTTTGTTTGTTATGTTGTTGTGGTTTGGTTATATTTTTATATGTGTTGTTGTTATTGTGGGCCTACGGGCCTTGTATTTACCCGAAATGTTGCCACGTAGAGGGGAGATGCTGTCTGTTTGCTTTTCGGCATGGCATGCTCTCGGGGCGTGACATAAACCTCTTCTTTAATGTATCCATTCAAGAATGTTGATTTCACATCCATTTGAAACAACTTAAATCCTCAATGTGCAGCATACGCTAATAGCATTCGAATGGACTCTAATCTAGCTACTGGGGCATAGGTCTCGTCGTAATCTAAACCTTCGACTTGACTAAATCCTTTAGCGACTAGTCTAGCTTTATTTCTAACTACTTCGCCTTTATCATCAAGTTTATTCCTAAACACCCACCTTGTTCCAATGATTGTATTATTTTTAGGTGGTGGTACTAATTCCCATACTTTATTCCTAGTGAATTGAGCCAACTCTTCTTGCATTGTAATAATCCAATCGGGATCAAGAAGAGCTTGGTCAATAGTTTTGGGTTCAATTTTGGAAATCAGGGAGATTTGACTAAGGTTTTTGTATGAGGCTCTAGTTCGAACTCCTAGACTTGGATCACCTATCACTTGGTCAATAGGATGATTCGTTTGAGTCCTAGATGGATTTGGGTTTGAGTCTACCACTTGGTCAATAGGATGACTCATTTGAGTTCTAGTTTGGTTAGAGTCATCTACCACTTGGTTGATAGGCTGACTTGGTTGACTTAGGTTAGGATTACCACTAGACTTGATCTCCGGATCGGAGTTGAGTCTGGTATGAATCGGCTCGCTAATTAGGGTTGCCGGGGGTTTTGTAGGTTCGTGTCCTTCATCAAATACTACATTGATAGTCTCTTTGACTCTAAGGGTGTCATGATTATATACTCTATATGCTCTACTCATAGTCGAGTATCCTAGAAAGATTCCAGTCGAGATTTTGGATGTAAATTTACCTAGGTGATCCTTAGTGTTTAGGATATATACCTTACATCCAAATACCCTAAAGTACTTGATGTTAGATATTTTATCATGATAAATCTCGTATGAGGTCTTAAGGTGCTTCTTTACTATAAGGATCCTATTTTGGACATAGCATGTCGTACTCACGGCTTCCGCCCAAAACCTATCGGGTAGATTATACTCGTTTAACATTGTCCTAGTAGCTTCTTGTAGGGTTCTATTTTTAAGTTCTACTAGGCCATTTTGTTGTGGAGTTCTAGGGCAAGAGAACTCATGGTTGTATCCATTTAGGTTACAGAATTCTATAAACCTGTGGTTCTCGAATTCACCACCATGATCAGTCCTAAGTCTTTTGATTTTAATGCTTTGTTGATTTTCTATTAACTTAAATAGGTTGATTAATTGATCTAGGGTATCACTTTTGTGTTTGATAAACCTAACCCAAGTAAATCTAGAATAGTCATCAATTATGACTAAGTAGAATTTACTTCCATTAAGTGACTTAGCTCCGTGTGAATCAAATAGATCCATGTGTAGGAGATCAAGAACACTTTTGGTTCATTCTTGATTAGTTAGTTGATGTTGTGTCCTAGATTTTTTACCTTGTTGACAAGCATTACATATTTTATTATCCAAGTTATTGATGTTAGACAAACCTCTGACTTAGTCACTTTGACTCATCTTGTGGATGAGTCTTGGGTGTGAGTGCCCGAGTCGTCGGTGCCACAACCATGATTCCTCTTGCCATGTCATAAGACACTTAGTTGAGGAGTTAGTTAAGTTAATAGTGTAAACATTGTTATTTCTAGTTCCCTTAAGGATTATTTTAGAGGTTTCATTTGTATTAATTACGCATTCATTTTCTAAAAATATGACCTTATAGTTATTATCACACAATTGGCTTACACTAAGTAAATTATATTAAAAAATTTCTACTAATAAGACATTTTGAATAATAAAGTTAGAGTTGAGCTCAATATCACCTGATCCGATGATTTTGATCTTGCCGTTGTTTTCGAAGGCTACCGATCCCTTTTGCTTGAATCAAAGCTTCGAAAACTTGAGTTGATCCCCGGTCATGTGTCGGGAGCAACCACTGTCTAACATCCATTGATCCTACACACAAGGTAGTTGGATCGAATATTGGATTTATTAAAGATTGGTTGAAGATTATTAACCTAAATCATCTCACCCATGTCTACATGATCAAACATGTTAACCCTATATGTTCTTGTGAGATGGCTTCCAATTTTACTTGATTTAAATTTAATGAATTGACCACTTTTCAATCTTGCGTTAGATTCGGATTTGACCTTAGGCTCATTAAGTCACTTTTTCAAGATCATGGCTTCCAGGTCGTGGCGAGGCACAGAGGCCTTCTTTGATCGGAACAACGACCACTTCCTTAGACAAAGCCATTTTCAAGAAAATAGAAACTTGACTTACCTAAGACCACTTCCTGGTCTAACTAGTTAGGATACGACGAGGTAGCTTCAGCTAGTTTCACTCGGTCAAGTGCACCGAACTAGATACGCCTTATCTAGCCTGAATACTCAAGACTCCGCTTTCCTAGCGTACTATCATCTCACCGCGTCCTGGTACTATGTTATCAAGTATTGATGAGTTATAGTCCTATCTAGCCATTCTAAAAAGAAAAATCAAATTAAATAAAGAACCTAAGCATGCAATTTCTAAGTTAAAATACAAACAAGTTTTGTACTGGCTCCCCCTGGACCGTTGAATCGGTTCGGTCTCTCCACATAGTGGATTTGGTCCTTGGGAACCCAGTACTGGTTCGATCCTAAGTTTGAAATCAAGGCAGTCTTAGGGACCCATGCTTGGACACATTTTTTATGTCGACTTACAATCGACATATATGACTTGTTGGTCGTATTTGAGCTAAAACCTAGCCCAACCTTGTTATACACGGCCCTTTGCGATCCAAGTAGGAGGTCAAGTCCTTTGGATCCCAAAGTAAACCTTTCCAACGTGTTCCTAAGATCTTCGACTTGACTCTTCAAGAGTGAGTTCTCAACTTCGAGATTTTCAACCCGAGTTGAGTCCTCCTCTAGAACTCGACTAGTCGAAGAGGTTAGGGAGACCTCGTGTTTGAGGAGTTTAACTTCCTCAACCAGGGTCTCGACCTTGGACTTGGACTTAGCTAATTTTCTAGTTAAAAACTTAATTGCACTATAAAGTGTACTAATGAAGGATCGACTTACCTTGAGTGTATCTTTTGAACCGGATGCGTATCCGTGGCTTGTCTTGAATAGTGCTTCGCAGTCCGACTCGTCTTCGATTTCCGATTCATGTTCTGGTTCCGACTCCATCTCCGATTCCACGGGTTTAGCCATGAGAACATGATCATTATCTTCTTCCTCGGATGCTTCTTCCCAAGTAGCGTTGAGTGCATTTTTGTGTTTTGGTGCTTTGCTCTTGAGTTTTGGCCATTCGGACTTGATGTGTCCAAACCTGTTGCATTCGTAACATCTAATATTCAAACTTTTAGGCTTACCTTCGCTGAGTCGAGTGACAGTTCGTTTTCGACCCTTGACTATCCTCCGAACTAGGTTGACTAGTTAGACCTCCATTTCCAAGTCGACCTCCGAATCGGACTCATCCTCTTCTTCCTTCGGGGTTGGCTTGCTTTGCGGTTTTCTTCCTCAAACCTGCAAAAAGTGCTATACCCTTCTCGGGTTCTGAGTTAGACTGCTCATGAAGTTCAAAATTGGAAAATAACTCATCTAACCTAAGTTTCGAAAGATCCTTGGAGACCTTGTAGGCATCAACCATGGATGCCCACAAGGTAGTCCTCGGAAAAGAGTTAAGAACATACCTTATAAGGTCGCGATTTTCGACCTTTTGCCCGATCGTGTGTAGATTATTGACTATGTCTTGAATGCAGGCATGAAGTTGTGTCGTCGATTCGTGTTCCTGCATTTTTAGATTATATAATTTATTAAACAAAAGATAGCGCTTACATACCTTGGCTTCATCGGTCCCTTCGTGTAGCTCTACTAGCTTTGTCCAGAGGTCCTTTGCGTTGATGAAGGGGCTGACGCGATTAATCTCCTCCTTGGACAAGCCGTATTGGAGGATTTGAGTTGCCTTGGCGTTGGCTTCGACTTGTCTTTTTGTCGCAATGGTCCATTGGTCATAATCAAAAGATTCACCCACTTCATTAGTCGGAAGTGTGAATCCCGTTTGGATTATGATCCACATCTCGATTTGAGTTTTAAGAAAGTATTCCATCTGACCCTTCCAATAACGGAAGTCATCTCCATTGTAAAACGGAGGTCGGACGGTGCTAAAACCCTCGAGATGGCCCATTGAAACAAAAGAAACAATGAGATGAAGACGAAAAACCTAGCAACGACACAAACACACGAAATGTACCAAGACTCGCGTCTTGGATTAGTAGTGCGGGAAAAAAAATTAACCAAATGAAATAAATTCAAAATAAAAAGAATAAAAACGAAAATCTATAAAAAAAAAAAACTAGATCGGTGGTTTCACCAAATCTTAGCACCCCCGGCTCTGATACCAATTGTTGGATCGAAGTGGATCGCTAGAGGGGGGTGAATAGCGATAAACCTTTTTTTTTCGAATTCGTTTCAAAACACTTATATGCAGCAGAAAGATAAATGTAAAGTAAATGAGACAAGAGAATTTTACTTGGTTCGTAGCCTTCGGCTACTACTCCAAGGCCCTAGTGGTCCTTGACCACGCACGGAGGGAAAAACACTAAAGAACTCCTCCTCGTTAGAGGTAGGAGTTAATCGATACAAAAAGTCACAAAGCTTGAGGTAGAGGGGCACTCCCCCTCTCCTCGTTATGATAAAAACTCCGAGAAAGTAAAGTAATAAACTAAAATAAAACTTGTTGGTGTAGGGGCACTAGATAATCGAACCTGTGTTTTGATTATGGCAAAGACACAAAGTTAAGTTTACATCGTTATCTCACGAGCTAAATCGAGTGTGCAGAAAAGTACTAAAGCTGGAGCTGAAGGCTAGCGACACCCGGAGGAAGCCGCGGTGGTTGGGCGACACTCGAGTGACTTCGGAGGGAGCCGAAGGAATCGAGTGGAAGGCCGGAAGCGAGAGCTACAAGGTAAGTATCGAGGAAAGCTCGTGTGGGTGAGAGATTGTAAGGTCGTGTCCTCTTTACGAGGACGACCGTAGGCGGCGATCTGACTAAGACTTCCTGTGGAAGGTCTAGGTCGAGATCGGACGGTTAGAAACCGTCGTATTTATCATTTTCCGAGCTAACCTCTTACTGCATGGAAGTGGCGGTGTCGGCAATGATCAGCCGGGCGTTAGGCCGATCGTGATGCTCATCCCGATCGGGAGGCATCGATCGGTTGGTGGCGGCGAATCACCGGCTAGGTCCAAACGGATAACGTTTGACGTGGCCACTTCGCGATAAAATTTGGACAACTTCGTGATCTGTTCGGAAAAAAGAGGAAACAAATTCAGAGGCCAAAATCTATAAAAGGACGAGAGGATTCCAACTCCAAATATCATCAAGTTTATTCATCAAGTGCTCCTACAACGCCAACGCTCCAACACCGTCATAACGCCGACGCGACAACAAGCTCAGATCTTTTTGTCGGTAGCAACATCTAGTAATATATTTTAATATTGTATTCATTGTTTTTATTCGTAACGAGGTGAGGTAGGCTTGTTGCCTCATCCTCATACTTTCGGATTTTGTGATCGTTGTCTCCTACCTCCAACGAGGAGGAGACGTTATAGTGCTTTTCCCTCCGTACGCGGTCTAGGACCGATAGGGCCTTGGAGTAGCAACCGCTGGGTTGTGAACCAAGTAAAATAAACGTGTCACTTTATTTTCCACTGTGCTTACTCGTTTACTTGTGTCTCAACGAACGAATTCCATCGAAAGATTTACGATCGCTATTCACCCCCTCTAGCGACGCTTCTCGATCCAACAAAACTTATACCGACATAACAAAATAAAAGAAATTTAAACCTAGACGTCGGAGAAGAAGCACTTCATTGTCAGAGAGTTATAGCTTTGCAGAGGCATTTGGAAGCTTAGAATTGATGATGAAACCCTAGGATAGGCCCTCCTTTTAAAGCCTTTGAGCCCCTTTTCGAGAGAAACTTTAGCCAATCAAATTTGAGCACCACTCCCCTTGAAATGAGGTGGTAAGCCTTGACTCCTCGAAGCTGATCCTTGACCATCAGTCAAATGATATCCACCATCAGTCGACTGATGGCAACATCAGTCGAATGCTAGCCGTAGACAATCAATTGATTGACAGCAGTCGAGTCCTCCAAGCTGGCAGTCGACTGATGCTTGCTGAAATGACAAGTTAGCTAAATAAAAACATTATTTCGACGGCCTTCGACTGTCCGATCTTGACCTAGACCACCGATTGGATGTCTTGGGTTGGATCTATGCTTAAGCCTATCCCCGTAAGGAGGATACGACCTTACTTACACTCGCACTCACACGAGCTTACCTCAATACTTACTGTGTCGCTTTCGCTTCTGGCCTTCCACTCGATTCCTTCAGCTCCCTCCGAAGTCACTCGAGTGTCGCCCGACCACCGCGGCTTCCTCCGGGTGTCGCTAGCCTTCATCTCAAGCGTTGACACTTTTCTGCACACTCGATTTAGCTCGTGAGATAACAATATAAGCTTAACTTTGTATCGTTTGCTATAATCAAAACTCAGGTTCGACTTGGGTGCCTACTGCACCAACACAAGCCTTCGAGAAAAATGATAAGGTAATGAAATTTTTGATTGATTTAATACCTAATAATATTGTTTCTAGTTTAGGGGACTACATGGATGCCATGGAGCTATGGAGCCAAGTGGCAAGATTCCATGAAGACCCATCACCGACTCAAGAAGAGGAGGCCGAAGAAGAAAGCTCTTCCTCACAAGCAAGTGAGGATTCAGAAATTGATAGAGAATCAACATCCGGATCTGGATCGGAAGAGGATGAAAAGGTGGAAGAAGCCTCCACCTCTAGGATTGAGGGGGAGGAGATTAGATCTCCGGGTCAAGGGCAAGAGCAAGAAGAGCCATCTACTTCGGGGAGAAGTGATGTACAAGCTCAAGATACCCTCATCACCAACCTAGTTAACTCAAACACTTCAATTCAAAATAAAATCCATATTATGTGTTTTGAGTGTAGGGAGTATGAGAATTACAAGAGTAAATGCTCTACGAAAGTTAAGAAGACCCCTCCGACACCAAAAGTCAATGAAAAAGTCAAGGATGTCGGTGCCCCCACTAGAAGAAGCAAGGAGCACATAATTTGCTTCAAGTGCCAACAACCGGGGCATTTTAGGGTCAATGCCCCAAGGGGAGGAAAAAGACCCAAGAGGGAGCTACACATGTAGGGAGAGCTAAGGCAAACCCTAAGGTAACTTTTAAGTATGCTTCTTCTTCATTTAGTTATCAAAAGCATGCTAGAAATAATGTTAGCAATCTTGCTATCTATCATAAAGAGCATGTTAGAAATAATAGATTTTATTGTCTAGGTGCTAAGAGTGTCAATCTTAGGAATAAGGAGAAATTTGGGATTAATGCCTCTAAAAATATTTTACCTAAGGCAAGTATTAAGAAAATAGAAGACCATTTAGGTTTTAAACCAAAGAACCATAGACATATGCCTAGGAAGTCTCATGTCCAAAGAATAGATGAAAAATCAAAAATTGGACAACTAGAGTTAGAGAATCAAGCCTTGAGGTCAAGGCTTGAGAAACTTGAAAAGACCCTTAGAAATATACAAAATCAAATGCAAGGATCAAATAGTCAAAGCCTAGGGTCTAGGAGTCAAAGTCAAAGAGCTAGGAAACAAGAACCAGCCAAGGGCAAGCTTAAACCCAAAAAGACCTATCACAATGTTCCATTTGATTATGGAACACAACCTAGGTCTATCAAGACCAAGGTTACTAGGGAAGTCATTCCTAAGGGTAACCAAGGTGTATGTCTAGTGGCTAGGGTTTCAAGGAAACCTAGGGAAGCCATTAAGAAGGTCAAAGGGGGAGTTACCTCTAGAGTTGACCTTAGTAAGACCCATTTGACCAAGGTTACCAAGCCTAGGAGGGTCATTAGGAAGGTATCTAGGGAAGTTATCCCTAGTGAATACCTAGTTAACCCAAGGAGCTCCAATAGGTATTGGGTTCCTAGAAGCGTGATCGATTCACGCTAGATAGGTTAGGGTGTGTCAACCCTAAGTGGATAGGTAGTTAACCTAACCATAGTGAGTTGACACTTTGTTCCAATGTGCTTTGAGAAGTTGAAAATGACTAAATTGGCACAATTAGGTCTTAGATGTCATGGTGTGCCATTTTGGGTTTTTGGCACACTAGGGGGATAAATGACATTAAGGCAAAAAATGGATTTAATCTTAGAAATGACAATTTTGGCTTAACACTTAGGTTTCTTATACCTTAGCACTTTATAATTGTCATGATTTGTTTGCCTTGCCATGACATGACATCATATTTATTTTTATCATATAAAATGTCATGATTATATTTAGGGTTATTTATATATGTCATGTATGCTTAGATTTCAATCACATGCCATGACATCATGATTTTGGCACATGTTTTTATTCTTGTATCATTATGTCATAATCATCATTCATGCATAAAGAAAATGGATTTAAGGACTAAAGCATGATTTGAAGTCCCATGCATAAGAGAATCAAATAATGTTGCCTAGAAAAAAGCATGAGACCCTAAATGAACAAAGCTCACATCTCACTAGAACTTGACTTGTAAGTGTTTCACACATTTAGATACAAGTGAGATGTTTAGGAAAATGTAATTAAAGGTTTTGAAAACTTTTTAAAATTATTTTAGAAAACCTTGGTGAAGTCTATCTTTTAATATCAATCACCATTGAATGAGATGATACAAAGAGGGCTCAATATTGAAGTTTTTCTCAACTTTTGAACTTTGTGTCAATTTCATTATTTTATGGGTAAAATATTTTCTAAACATTTCTCACCCATTGTATTGGTAATAAATATTATACATATAAAGTTTCATGATTTTTAAAATTACGTATAATTACTTATGCATTTCAAAAAATCATTTCTGAAGTCTGAAATCTACATTTCGCAGATATCAGTCGACTGCTCTTGGTGGCAGTCGATTGATGATGAGGGCAGTCAACTGTTTCCTTATAAAGTCGACTGCCAGGCTGATTTTGGGTAAACAAGGTATGTTTAGCCCAATTTAAGCTATAGTAAGGTTCCCTAACCACTCCTAACCCTAGGATATGCTTTGGAAAGCATTGGAAAGGGTGAAAATCCATTGGATATGGATTAGGAGAGTTGTTAGGGCGATGTATCAAATTTAAGGTGTGAGAAAGTTCAATGTTGAACTTTGAACCTTATTTTTGATGGTTTAGAGTTCCTATTGGCTTAGGGACTTCCCAACGACATTGTTGGTGCAATTGTCAAGGGGGAACAAGCCTTTAGGGGGAGGTATCTATCATAGGATGATGGATGTTATTTTTCCTCATGAGGAGGAAAAAATGGGATTTTGAGATGCCCAATTTGGAAATTGGGAGAGTTTGTAGGATTGCCTCTCTTAAGTGATATGAGACTTATTACTAGGAAGATTGTAGGCATCCTAGAGGTTTTTGGACCAAGGGGGAGATTGTAAGATCTCATTGGGATTTAAGACATTGACCTCCTTGGAGAGAACCTTTTTGATATTAGTCAAAAAGGGGGAGAAAGATAAAATTACCAATTTGGGATAATTGGTAAGGGAATTTGAGTTAGGGGCCTAACTTAAGGGTGTTTTTGTCAAACATCAAAAAAGGGGAGATTGTTGGTGCAATCAGGTCACGATTGACCTAACTCGAGTTTGACTCGAGCGATGTTTTGATGTTCGACAAAAATATATGATAATGCGATTGTCATGGTAAAGTCCAAGTCATGGGTACTTGGCAAGGAAAGTCCAACATGGGTTGGCAAGGGAAAGTCCAAGCTTGAGTCTTGCCATTTGGAAAGTCCAAGGGGAATATTGGCAGCGTAAGTCTAATGGTTGGCAGCGTAAAGTCCAAGTGAGAGTCTTAGCAGCGTAAGTCCAATGTGCCTTGGCGGTGTAGACACCGTTAGCATGTCAATAGCTGATGGAAGCATCTGAAGGCTAGCGTATGGATGAACAAGTCATGGATGACTTGGAGGGATCCGATAGGCGTGAGGTTGATGGAGGTGGCTAGAAGGCTTAGGTCTAGGCTAAGGGTGGTCTAGCAAATACGGGGGCACTATACTTGGGTTAAAACCTCATGTTTGAGGTGTATCAGTCGACTGATGGGAGTCAACTAGGGTTTGACTACGGGAAGTGCCCCGCATTCGAGCGAGTTAGGCCGCATCGGCATGATCACCGATCGATATGGTAATCAGTCGACTGCTCGTCGGGATGTCGAGCACAGAATGCTCTTCAGTCGAGTGAACAACGCGAGCACTCGACTGATTGAGCTATCAGTCGACTGATGGATTGTCCGTTAGAACTTATCTAATGTGGCACATGTCATTGTCTCACAACGGCTACGGGGGTAGTCGACTGATGGTGCTGATCTGTCGACTGCTAGGCAAAATCTAGCCCGAATGTAGGTTATAAAGGTATCTCGGAAGGAGGGATTTTGGCATGATTTTCTTGGGCGATTTGGAGCAATTTGTTGGTGCAAATCAGGGTCTTCAAGGCTAGTCCAAGGCGATCATCAAGCAAGCTTCCAAAAGATCGATTATAAAGTTTTCTTTGCATTTCTTTTGTTGTATTTCATTGTAATTGCTTGTATTTGTTTCTTACTATTGTAAGACTATTTGTACGAGGTTTTTCCACCTCCGGATTGTTCTGAGAAGCAGTTTATTTGATTACTGGCGTTGTACACATCGCTAGAGCTCATTTGAACTCGATCTGTGGAGTAGGAACCATTTGAACCACATTATATTTGGTGTTGTGTGTGTTCTTGTATTCATGTTATTGTTTTCATTGTTATTATTCCGCTGCGCACTAACACGATTTGTAGACGCGATCACAATTGTAATCCATCAAGCAACGCCGATGCTATTCACCCCCCCTCTAGCGGTCACGACGGTCCCTACAATACTCCTAATTTTGTTGCTCGGTTCTTCGTATGCTTAGATGCCTAAAGATCGAGAGACCTGATTTCGATCGATCTAGAAATTGAACGAACCTATCATTGTCGAAGAGCTGAATAGAAGAGGATGGAGGACCAAGCCACATCCGAAGTGAATATAGGTAGTCGATCTTTGCGGGATTACACATCCTCTAGTGCTAGAGGCTTTTGGCCAAGTATAGTTGGACCATCCATTTTAGCAAACAACTTTTAGCTGAAACTGACACTCATATACATGGTCCAGCAGAGTCAATTTGGGGGAGCTGCAACTAAAGACCAGAACCGGCACCTTGAGATATTTTTGGAAATATGCTCAACAATGAAGATTAATGGAGTCCCTGTAGACGCGATCCGCCTGAGCCTATTCCTGTTCTCATTGTGGGATAAGGCTAAGGCATGGCTTCGTTCTCTGCCTTCGAAAAGCATTACTACATGGGAGTAATGTGAGTAGCAGTTCTTGAATAAATACTTTCCACCTAGCAAGACTGCTCACATGTTCCCTCTAATAACGAGCTTCCGTCAGAAGGAAGGGGAGTCCCTATTTGAAGCCTGGGATCGCTACAAGGGGATACTCTACCAAAGCCCCCACCATGGACTGGAAAGGTGGCTCGTGATCCACATATTTTCTAATGGGATCACGTACACCACAAAGATGTCCCTCGATTCTGCTATAGGAGGAGCACTTATGAACAAGACTATCGAGGAAGCGGGAGAGCTAATAGAAGAGGTGACCCAGAACCACCATCAATGGGCTTCCAAACGTAGTCACCCAACTCCTGCCACGGGACGATATGTTGCCAACTCTGTGGACGATATGTTGCCAACTCTGTGGACCACATGGCAGCGAGGTTGGACGCGCTTAGCAGACGGTTCGACTCTTTCAATCCAACTTCTGCATGTGCATCCAATGACTTTGGAGAAGGAGCAGCAGCATATCAGGAGGACTACTATGGAGGGTTGGGTGGCTCAGAAGAGCAGATTGAGCATGTTGATGCGGTTGGGGACTATAATCAAAGGCCCAACAACTCATACTCCAGTACTTACAATCCCTGATGGAAGAACCACCCGAACTTTTCCTATTGGAATAACTCAGGGAACTTCCAATCATCAGGAGGGTATGGGCAGCAACAGGGCAATGGGCAGCAACAACCACAGAAGTCTAGGCTAGAATTGATGATGGAAGACTTCATTGCTACCCAAACAAAGGCCAATGAAGAGTTTTGACGCCAACATCAAAAAATAGAAGAGTCACTTAAGGATTTAAAGGCCACTATTGACAGTCTTGCAAGTCACACAAGGATATTGGAAACACAAGTGGCCCAGATAGCCCAAACCATGTTGCAACCTATGGATAGTTCTCCATCATTACCCGAGCTGAGTCAAGTCAAGGAGGAGGGAATATACGGTGAAAGAGTAGATCATAAAAATATATCCACCAAGGGGTGTGCAACCATGATTTCCACCCTACCCAACCAAGATGAAATTGAAGATAAAATTTCACCACAGCTTGAGGACCCTGGTGAATTTGTTATCCCCAGCTCGATTTATGGGGAAAGCTTCGATGAAGCATTGTGAGACTTGGGGTCATCAGTTAGCGTGATGACCTACGCATTCTACCTAGATATGGGGCTGGGCAGTATACAACCAATGGGCATAGGTATTCGCATGGCGGATGACACGATCAAGAAGCCTGTTGGCATGTTAAAACATGTGCCTATGGTCATTTAGAATTTCATGATACACACGGATTTTATTATATTGGACACATGACCAAATCCCCAGAATCCTATCATTTTGGGAAGACCCTTTCTAGCGACTGTAGGAGCATTAATAGATGTAAAGGCACACAAGATCTCCTTGGAGGTAGACGGGGAGATCATCATTTTAAATCTGTCAGAGTGTAGAGTGCCCTTCCTAGACAGCTACACTTTCAGTAGGGTAGAGCCGAACCCACCAGATGACAACTCCGAGACGGATGAATGGAGGTTGACAGAACCTCCGGAGCCAAGTTAAGACAATGAAGTAGGGTCGAGCTAAAAGACCTTAAACAAAGTGCTTTTTGAGAGGCAACCCAAGTTTAGTTTTTAGGTGTTCTTTTCATTGTATTGCAGTTATTTTTTTAATTTGAACTTTAGATTCCATTCATTTAGCATTTTTAACATGAATTAGGACTAGAAAGAACCTGCTAGGTAAAATAAAAAAATCACTTTAAACCCACACGACTAAGCGAGTAAGGAGAATTCGGACCGTTGTGCACCATGAGAAGGAAACGGGGGACACACGGCATGGCCGTGTGTTTTCACACCGTCGTGCCCCGACCCTCAGCGGCGCACATGACCTGGCTGTGTATTTTAACATGGTCGTGGCACGTGAGGTTTAAGAGGCCAAGTCGTGCATTTTCACCCAAAATGCGCCGTGTGCTTTGATTCCTCTTGCCCTAGCCATGTGAATCCTTCTTCCCCACTACCTAGAAGCCTTTCCAACCTTTAAGGAAGCCTAAAAGAAGTAAGGATGAGGAGGAACAAGCAAGTTACATCTCGATCCGGTTCTTCGGAGCGAAGAATAAGGAGAAGGGATGCCCCTCAAGCTCCGGAGGAAAGTAACGCTCTTCCAACCCTTCTTTTTCGAAATAATGAGCATAGGGAGAGATTTGATATGCATTCTACTAGAAGAATCACCACTACTAGGTATCTTGATGAGGATCTCTTAGAGACCCTAGGTTTGTTTGGTGATATTCAAGCCCTATTTGCAAAAATGGGGTGGGGAGAGATAATAGGGATAAGACACCCAACCTATCCTAGGATAGTTTTAGAGTTTTTTTAGTTCTTTAGAAGATGAGGTTTTAATAGGTAGAGAGAGCGAAGAGGGTTGGATTACCTTTAGGATATTCAACATTGATCATGAATTGACACTATACCAATGGAACATATATTTTGGCTTGCCTAGTGGGGGGTGGGGGGGGGGGGGAGGGGGAGAGAAGAACCCCTATTGGGTTTAACTCTCGAATCTTTTGGACCGAATTGATAGGAGAACACGCTTACGACCCTTCTAGGGCCAAAACATCGCGCCTCCAAAACCTCATTTTCTGGTACCTACATCGAATCATGGCAAGTACTATTTTTGGTCGTGGGGAGAGTGACGGTGTAGTGCGAGCTAGTGAGATGTTTTGCTTGTGGGACATGCTACAAGAAAGGAGTAGCATTGATGTAGGGTCCCATTTCATTAGACACCTAGTGAAAATGGACAAAGCAGCGAGAGGAGAGATCATTAGGGGGACCTACTTACCCACATTTGCCATAGGATGGGGTACGACTACACCGCGCTAGATAGCATAGAGGGGAGCCCTAGGATCGACTTAGGAGTTTGTATGGCCATGAAGATGATAGTGAGAGAGGGACACTCCTTGTTTTTTTGTAAGGAAAAACCTATCATCCCTTAGGCTCCCTGACCCCGATCGTACCATCATCATCGCACGCGTCAACTGACGTTTAGACCTGATAGTGGAGTCCCCACCATATGAGGGAACATCCACATCGGCACCCATCTCTCCCTTGTACACCACTCTTTTTCCAGTCCATGCATGTATAGGAGCCCACCTAGTCCACATCGACATGAGTCTGCACCTGCACAACCACCTTTTTCTACTTTTGAGCAGGATACAGGTACATCTGCCTATGATTTTTTGGAGATCCGATCGCGCCTTGACGACATATATGTCGAGCAGCAGATGCAGAGGTAGTGATGGGAGGAGCAGAGCGCTTACACGCAGGCAAAGTTTCAGGGCTTCCGAGAGCACTTCCAGCGGGCTGAGGAGTTCTACGATGAGGCTTGCGTCTACTTCCAGGAGGAGGCTGCCCGTCGCCTGGATGAGACCACCTACCGCCAAGAGATGCAGCAGCACATTCATGCCCAGCAGGCACAGTGGGCCCGGGAGGAGGAGCAGAGAGCAGCTGCTGCATCCATCAGCTCTCAGATTGACCACATGTACATGTGGCATCAGGGGCTTAGCACCAGGTTTACCCAGGAGCCTGACATGCCGAGACTGCCAAACTTCCCACCTCAACCACCATATTAGAGGTATCGTCTCATATAAGTCTGAGGAGGACCTCAAGTTTTGATTTATTTTGTTTCTAGTAGTAGTTTCTTTCCTGTCATTTGCATTTTTTTATTAGTTAGCATTCATTTGTTCATACATAGAGTTTTTAGTTTCGTTAGTACTTAATTTTTGCTATCTTTAAGCTACCTCAGTAGTATTCTTAGAGTTTTTTTTTCATGAGTTGTTTCCATGGGTAGCTTAAATTCATTTACCTTGTGGTATTTTATTTTATTTGCTCTAATGAATGTTCTAGTCTTACACTGGTTAGCTTTTATATTTACACCTACACATGACGAACATTCTGAAAGGGAGAGTCTAGTCCGTACCTAGTTATGATTCATCTCAGTAGTCTAGTACTTTAGAATCCACATGTGACCCTAAGTTTAGCATTTTAGTTACTAGAGATGCTCATATTGTGGAAGCCCATTAGGAAAAATCAAAATCCCAAGGGTTGAAAAAAAAAACAGTTGTCGTGGGTGGAAATGGTTAGGTGCCCCTTTGAGACCGAGTTAGGTTACTAGAGAAACACCTACCAATTTCTCTCAATACTGAACATGCCTTTGAGATTTTGTGCTAGACTAGGGAACGACCCTCGCTTTGGGCAATGCCAAAGAGCTGGAGACCTTTGGAAACCTATAGGATGACGACTTAACTTACAATGGAACGAGTATCCCTTAAGAAGATCCGCTTAGCACGAGCACGAGGAGCTAACTTATTGAATTTCTAGAACATCTCTGTTTTTTTTATTGAAAATACCACTTGATAAATCTAGTTAACATGCTGAGTATGGAACAATACCCTTTTAAAAATTTCATGGCACTGAGGTTTGCTTGAGGACAAGCAAAGACTTAAGTATGAAGGAATTGATGTGAGCCAAACATATAGGTTTTTAGGAGTAGTTTTCGCTCACATCTCATTGCATTTTATGTTTGTTTCATGCATACTTTACTTTGTTTTGCATGAATTTCCTATTTTCTTGTTCAGAGAGCTACTCTTTGTACTTTTGTGTGCAGGATAACATTTCATGGAGAAAACGATGCACTTTCGGAGCAAAAGAAGGACATTTTGTAGCTAGACGCAGAAGGGGGCACGACCAGAGCGTGTGGCTACACATTGTCATGTCCTAGGGCCAAAGTTGGCCACCATGGCACCACACTGATGTGAGCAAAACATATAAGATTTTAGGAGTAGTTTTCGCTCACATCTCGTTTAATTTTATGTTTACTTCATGCATATTTTACTTTATTTTCCATGCATTTTCTGTTTTCGGATTCGGAGATTTTCTCTGTATACTTTTGTGTGCAGGATAGCGTTTCGTGGAGAAAACGATGCACTTTCGGAGCAAAAAGAAGACATTTGGCAGCTGGACATGGAAGGGAACACAATCAGGGCGTGTGTTTTCACACAGTCATGTTCTGGAGGCAAAAACGGCCGCCACAGCCTGACACAATGCCAGACCATGTGTTTTCACACGGTCGTGTGGCGGCCAGGCGATTTGACATGACTAGGGTTTTTTCTAGATTTCACAACGATCCGGCGTGATGTATATATAAGGAAAGCTATGCCCAAGCCCTAGGTTGAGGCATGACGGCTGGGATAGCACTCCGAAGCTTTAAAAAGCTTCGGGAACTCACAATAGGGAGGAAGAAGGCCGCCGGAGATCCAAGTTCTGCACTTCAACGCCGGAGATGAGCCCATATTGCATTGTAAATTTCTATTCCTGCATGTTATCTATTATATATTCGAACATGAACGTGCTTTGTGTTTCACCTCTCATATTTATGGAGTAATTTCTTCGATTCTTGGATTATGGAGTAGTTTATGTGCGTAGAATATGTTATTCCAAATTAAATTCTATACTTGAGTTTATATTTGCAATTAGTATTAGCTTAGACCGATATCTATGTTTTTTTTTGTTTTCTATCTACTGTGCTTAGCCGATACGAGGGGTGACAACCCTCGTATCTAAGATTTAGGGGAATTAAAAAGGAACCTAGTGTAGAGGAAATGTTGACCGCTAGAGGGGTGGGGGTGAATAGCGTCGTGCTAGTACGTTGATGGAAATCGTTCATGTTTGTCTCTACACAATCGTTAGCGCGCAGCGGAATAATAATAAAGCAATAATGAAATAGACAAACACACAATTACACAAGTATTTAATATGGTTCAGAACCGAACAGTTCCTACTCCACGGATCAAGCACTAAAGAGCTCTAGCGATGCCAATCACACACCACTAATAAACACTCCTTCTCGGAACAATCCGGAGGTGGAGAAACCTCGTATAATAGTTTACAACAATAAACTAAATACAACAAGAAATTACAATGGAATGCAAGTAAAGAAAACTTTACAAAGAGCTTTGGATTGCTTGATCTTGGTTGCTTGAAGAATAGCCTTGGAGACCCTGATTTGCAGCAACAAATCACTCCAAAGTAGCTCAAGAACCATGGTTGATTTCCTCTTCCACGAGCTCCATTTAAAGCTTCTGTCTGGCCTGGAAATCGATGATCAGTCGACTGCTCAAGACCATCAGTCGACTGATCACACTGTTGCTGTGAGACAACGATGTAATCAACGCTAGAAAAATTTAACGGATAGGACATCAATCGACTTATCATGTCCATCAGTCGATTGATCGAGCCTTCACTCGTCTGTTAGCCCCAGCGGTCGAGTGAGACTCCATTCTGTGCCCGAAATATCGAGCACCAGTCGACTGATCACATGATTAGTCAACTGCTCAAACCAATCAGTCGATTGCCCACCTCTAACAGTCGACTGCTAGGCCACTCCCCACAGTCAAATCCTTATTGACTCACGTCAATCGACTGCCACATGGTACCAGTCGACTGATACACCTCAAACATGAGGTTTTAACCTCAAACATGAGGTTTAACCCAAGTATGGTTCCCCCATACTTGCTAGACCACCCTTAGCCTAGACCTCACACCTCTCGGATCCTCTAAGTCATCCATGACTTGTTCATCCATGCGCTAGCCTTTAGGTGCTTCCATCTGCTATATCATGCTAACAGTGTCTGCACTGCCAAGGCACATTGGACTTGCACTGCCAAGACTCTGCTTGGACTTTACACCGCCAACCATTGGACTTATGCTGCTCAGACTCTTGCTTGGACTTTACGCCGCCAATATCAAACCCCTTGGACTTCTCAAATGCCAAGACTCAAGCTTGGATTTTCCTTGCCAAGACTCATGCTTGGACTTTTCCTTGGCAAGATCCATGCTTGGACTTTTCATGACATGTATCAACAATCTCCCCAAAACATTACCAGACATCAATGTCAAACCTCCATGTCCAACACTTCCATGTCAAACATCAAAACATACCATTTCCATGTCAAACATCAAAACATCATTCGAGTCAAACTCGAGTCCGGTCAATCATGACCTGGGCCGATTGCACCAACAATCTCCCCCTTTTTGATGTTTGACAAAAACTTATACCTTTGAGTTAGAAGACTAACTCAAATCTCCTTACCAATTATCTCAAATTGATAATTCCAAACATTCTCCTCAATTCTCCGAATTGACAATTGATAACATCAATTGATAACACTCTCGATGACATTCTCTCCCAAAACATTCTCCCCCTTTTTGACTAAAATCAAAAAGGTTATTTTTCCAAGGAGGTCAATGTCTCATGTCCCAATAAGATCTTACAATCTCCCCCTTGGTCCAAAAATACCTAGGATGCCTACCATCTTCTTAGTGATAAGTCCCATATCACTCAAGAGAGACAATCCTATACACTCTCTCAATTTCAAAATTGGGTATCTCAAAATTTCATTTTCCCCCTCATGAGGAAAAATATCATCCATCATCCCTTGATGGATACCTCCCCCTAAAGGCTTGCTCCCTCTTGACCATTGCACCAACAATGTCCTTAGGAAGTGCCTAAGCCAATAGGAACTTTAAACCATCAAAATTAAGGTCTAAAGTTCAACATTGAACTTTTCCTCACCTTAAAATTGATACAAACCCTAAACAACTCTCCTAATCCATATCCAATGGATTTTCACCCTTTCTAATGCTTCCCAAAGCATATCCTAGGGTTAGGAGTGGTTAGGGAACCTTACCATAGCTAAAATGGGGTTAAACAACTTTAATTTTCTCGAAATCAGCCTGATAGTCGACTCTATCAGAGATCACGATCGCATTGCCATCCATCGATCATTCCATCAAGGGCGATCGATAATCGAAAATCTCGATTTTCGCACGTAAATGAGATTTGAAAATTCATAAATAATTATACGTATATCGAAAAATCATGAAAATTCATATGTATAATACTTATGACCAATACAATGGGTGAAAAATGATAGAAAAATATTTTACCCATAAAATATTGAAATTGATACAAAATTCAAAAGTGAAGAAAAACTTCTAAGTTTTGGCTCACTTTGTATCAAGTTCATCAATGGTCATTGTTATCAAAAGATAGGCTTCACCAAGGTTTTCTAAAAGGATTTTAAAATGTTTTGAAAACCTTATTTTGGATCATATTCCTTGGGCTCAATGTACATGACTTGTACACAAGCTTTCCCAATGATCCACAAATATGACAAGATGAGTTTTAGTTCATCTAGATGCAAAAACTATTCACCTTGAACTAAACTCATATCCTAGCATCTCACATATATCTAGGGTGTATAAATACACATACATGTCAATGTAATGTGAGATGTGAGTTTTGTTCATCCTAATCTAGGGTTTCATGCATTCTCTAAGGCAACTCTACTTGATTCCCTTATAAATGGGACTTCAAGTCCTGCCATTGTCCTTAAATCAATTTTCATTAACTTAAATGCATGAATGATCATGGCATAAATGATAGCAATAATTAAGAATGACCAATGATCATGATGTCATGGCATATGATATAATCTAAAAACACATGACATTTAAACCTTAATCCTACACATAATCATGACATATAAATGATAAAAATAAACATGATGTCATGACATGTTATATGGCAAACAAAGCATGGCATATAAAATGTATAGGTATAATAATACCTAAATTTTAATATTAATTTCCATTTGATATAATTAAGTATATTTTGTCATATTGCTACTAATCTTCCAAGTGTGCTAAAAACCCAAAATGGCACACTATGACCTCTAAAACTAAATTGTGCCAATTTAATTGATTTTTCATAATTCCAAAAATGTATTGGCACATCCTAAAATCTTTTAGAATCATAATATCAAATCTATTTCCAAGGTATCACATAACCTTGACAATCACCTATGGTGCCACCTTTACCATGGTTAGGTTAACTACCCTTCCATTTAAAGTTGGCACACCCTAAACTCATCTAGCGTGAATCGATCACGCTCTTAGGAACCCAAAACCTATTTGAGCTCCTAGGGTTTACTAGGTATTCCTTAGGGATGACCTCCCTAGATACCTTCCTAATAACCCTTCTAGGCTTGTTAGCCTTGGTCATTTGGGTCTTAACTAGGTTAACCTTAGGGATTGCCTTCCTAGTAACCTTCTTAGTGGTCTTCCTAGGTTTCATGGAAACTTTTGCCACTAAGCACCTACCTTGGTCAACCTTAGAGATGACTTCCCTATTGACCTTGGTTTTCCTAGCCCTATTTTGTGTTCCATAATCAAATGGAACATTGTGGTAAGTCTTTTTGGGCTTAGGCTTGCCCTTGGATGGTTCTTGTTTCCTATGTCTTTGACTTTGACTTTTAGACCCTAGGCTTTGACCATTTGACAATTTAATTGAATTTTGTATCTTTGCAAGGGTCTTCTCTAATTTCTCAAGCCTTGACCTCAAGACTTGGTTTTCCAATTCTAATTGCCCAATTTTCGATTTTCCATTTGGTCTTTGGGCATTGTTTTTCCTAGGCATATGCCTAGTCCATTTGGGATTGAAACCTAGGTGCTCTTGTACCTTTCTAATTGTCTCCCTAGATAGAATTGGTCTAGAATTGTTTGACCTAGATTTGTCTTTACATAAATTTGTTTTAGGGACATTAGTCCCAAATTTCTCCTTATTATTAAAATGAATATTCTTAGCTCCTAGGCAAAAATATTTATTGTTCCTAGTAGCATGCTTATGCTCATGGGCAATAGCAAGTGAATTAACATTATTTCTAGCATGTTTTTTACTATAAAAACTAGAAGGTACATTATTGAAATATACCTTAGGGTTAGCCTTAGCTCCCCCTACATGTGATGCTCCTTCCTTTAGCCTAGGACATTAGCTCCTATAGTGTCCCAATTGTCGGCATTTGAAACACACAACATGCTCCTTGCTCTTCTTGGTGGGAACACCGGCATCCTTTGACTTTTCTTGACTTTTAGGTGCCGGAGGAGCTTTCTTTACTTTCTTTGGGCCCTTGCTCTTGTAGTGCTCGGCTTCTCTACACTTAAAGCATATAATATTAATTTTATTAGTAATTGACATGCTTGAGTTACCTAGGGTGGTGGTGAGGGTCTCTTGAGCTTGCTCTTCCTCTCTACCGGATGTAGATGATTCTTCTTATTGCTCTGGTATTGAAGATGCCCTAATCTCCTCCCCCTCAATCCTAGAGGTGGAGGTCTCCTCTTCTTCCACCGATCCGGAAGTTGATTCCTTCTCAACTTCTGAATCCTCACTTGCTTGTGAGGATGAGGATTCATCTTCAGCCTCTTCTTCTTGAGCCGATGATGGGTCTTCATGGAGCTTGGCCAATTCCCTCCAAAGCTCCTTGGCATCCATACAATCACCTAGGCTACACAAGAAATCATTAGGAATTAAATCAAAGATAAATTTGATTACCTTCTTATTTTTCTCGAATTGTTGGAGTTGCTCCTCACTCTATCTCTTCTTTTTGAGGAAGCCTCCCTTTGGTCCTCTTGGATATTGGAATCCTTCTATTAGGATGGACCACTCCTCTAAATCCCTCATCATCAAAAAATCTTTAAATCTTCTCTTCCAAGAATTGAAGCCTTCTCATCCATATAGGGTGTAGGGCACCGGTGTGTTGGTGTCCCAACCTAGTTGTTCTTCCAACTCCATCTTCACCCTCTAGCGTCTTTGCTCCCGACGGTTAGTCCGTAGAAAAGCCCCATGCTCTGATACCAATTGTAGAGGAAATGTTGACCGCTAGAGGGGGGTGAATAGCGTCATGCTAGTACATTGATAGAAATCATTCGTGTTTGTCTCTACACAATCGTTAGCACGCAGCGGAATAATAATAAAGCAATAACAAATAGATAAACACACAATTACACAAGTATTTAATGTGGTTCGGAACCGAACGGTTCCTACTCCAAGGATCGAGCTCTAAAGAGTTCTAGCGATGCCAATCACACACCACTAATAAACACTCCTTCTCGGAACAATCCGGAGGTGGAGAAACCTCGTACAATAGTTTACAACAATAAACTAAATACAACAAGCAAATACAATGGAATGCAAGTAAAGAAAACTTTACAAAGAGCTTTGGATTGCTTGATCTTGGTTGCTTGAAGAATAGCCTTGGAGACCTTGTTTTGCAACAATAAATCACCCCAAAGTAGCTCAAGAACCATGGTTGATTTCCTCCTCCATGAGCTCCATTTAAAGCTTCTGCCTGGGTTGGAAATCGCCGATCAGTCGACTGCTCGGGAGCATCAGTCGACTGATCACACTATTGCTGTGAGACAACGGTGTAATCCATGCTAGAAACATTCAATGGATAGGGCATCAGTCGACTGATCATGTCCATCAGTCGACTGATCGAGCATTCACTCGACTGCTAGCCCCAGCAGTTGAGTGAGACTCCATTCTATGTCGGAAATATCGAGCACCACGGTCGGATCGATCACACGATCGATCGGCCGCTTCACCTAGCGATCATTGCTAGACCGATCCTCGCAGTAAACCCTAGTTGACTCCGCGTCGATCACTACATGGTAATACACATCAAACATGAGGTTTTAACCTCAAACATGATGTTTAACCCAAGTATGGTTCCCCCATACTTGCTAGACCACCCTTAGCCTAGACCTAAGCCTTCTAGCCATCTCCATCAGCCTCATGCCTCTCGGATCCCTCCAAGTCATCCATGACTTGTTCATCCATGGGCTAGCCTTCAGGTGCTTCCATCGGCTATATCATGCTAACGGTGTCTACACCGCCAAGACACATTGGACTTACGCTGTCAAGACTCTGCTTGGACTTTACGCCACCAACCATTTGACTTATGCTGCCCGGACTCTTGCTTGGACTTTACGCCACCAATATCAAACCCCTTGGACTTCTCAAATGCCAATACTCAAGCTTGGACTTTCCCTTGCCAACCCATGTTGGACTTTCTATGCCAAGACCCATGC
This sequence comes from Wurfbainia villosa, assembly GCA_025175895.1. Taxonomy (NCBI): domain Eukaryota; kingdom Viridiplantae; phylum Streptophyta; class Magnoliopsida; order Zingiberales; family Zingiberaceae; genus Wurfbainia; species Wurfbainia villosa. The sequence goes on from CM046003.1 coordinate 3,925,269, forward strand.
TTGGACTTTTCCTTGCCAAGACCCATGCTTGGAATTTTCCTTGCCAAGACCCATGCTTGTACTTTTCATGACATGGTCAACCCAGTCAACCATCAAAATCCCCCTCGAGTCAAACTCGAGTCCGGTCAATCATGACCCAGGTCGATTGTATCAACAATCTCTCCAAAACATTACCAGACATCAATGTCAAACCTCCATGTGGAACACTTCCATGTCAAACATCAAAACATACCATTTCCATGTCAAACATCAAAACTTCACTCGAGTCAAACTCGAGTCTGGTCAATCGTGACCTGGGCCGATTGCACCAACACCTAGGGATTAGCCTCATCTCCTATAACTGTGGATAGAAGGATGCGATAGAATTTGAAATGATTCGTTGTAGGGATTGATTCGGCATCCTCGTATTGCCTATCCTGTCCTTGTAAGGCAGAGATAGCTCCCGATAGATGTGAAGTTTCATCGGGAGAGTGTATGATGTCCCTTCCACAAGGCCATAGTTAGATGTTTAGACAATGACCAATTGATAGCATGTTTTACGACATACAAGCGAAATCGAAATCCTAGAATCCCTTCCAAAGACTCGCGGCAAGCCTTTTCTTCTTCTATGTGACACCGTATTGAGTTAGGACCACCGACAACCCTCACAATCATAACCATTAGATTTGATTTCCGAACAATAACATTCAATGAATAGATCGGTACTCGAATTTCAGTCCCTATGAGATCGATAAATCTATTTATTACTTGATGACATCTGTGCACTTGCGGGCATTGAGGGTGAGCGTGCGCTTCGAGTCCTCGACAGTCTCTGTCATGAGATTTGAGTTTGCATTCGCGTGCATCAAGTTTTTGGCACCGTTGCCGGGGACTGATTGATTCGATATTGAATCAAGAAGTGGATAAATGGATCGAACTTAGGTTTGATTTATTTACTTGCTTGTTTTTTATTTTTATTTTTATTTTATTTTAATTTTTAGATTTTCCAGATTTAGTTTTTATTTTTATTTTTTTATTTTAGCATTTATTCTCTATTTTATTATTGGCTATTTGATTAGTTAGCAAGATTAGTTTATTTCATGTTTTTATGCATTAGGTAAATACTCCTAACTTTTCTTCTTGATTCAAGCTTTGGTTCCATCCTCAGAATTATTCATTGTATATGATTTATTACTCCTCTCTCATCAAAAGACACTGAAATGTTAACATAGCCCGCTCGACCATTGAGAGATTACATAGTGGCTAGACAAAAAACATGGAATTCCTGCATAGTTATTCCTCAAATTCAGGCTGCTAGTTGGGAGATAAACCCTGCATTAATCGCTCTTATTCAAGAAAAGCAGTTTGGAGGAGCTCAGATTGAGGAATCCTATTTACACCTTGAAGAATTTCTGGCATACTACGGCACAGTGCAATATGAAGGAGTCCCAGCAGACGCCATTAAGCTCATCATGTTCCCATTCTCACTGAAAGGGGAGGCTAAGCAATGGATACGAAGGCTACCAGAAGGGAGTATAACGACATGGGAACAAATGGAAGATGCTTTTCTAAGTAAATTCTTTCCTCGCCACAAAATAGCCTACCTTAGGGATAAAATCCTTTCATTTGAGCATGGGCGAGAAGAGACTTTGGCCGAGATATGGAAGAGACTACAGGAACTGGTTATTCGTTGCACACACCTTGGATTATAGGATTGGTTACTCCTCCATGTTTTTTATTCCAGGATAACTAGTTTGTCAAAAGAACTCTTGGACACAGCCGCGGGAGGCGTGCTGATGAAAAAGAGCACAGATGACGCATATCACATTATAGAGACAGTGGTGGGGACTCTCGAAATATGGGCGAATAGCGAGCGAGATTTTCAGAAGGTTTTCCCCATAACGGGGATAGGCAGCGCTGAAGTAGCTTGCCAAGTACAGGGGGAGGAAAGGAGAGAGAGTATTGGATGGAAGAAGTTTCCCTATCTTCAGGATCGGAAGAAGAGGAAGAGTCGGGGCAGGTGGTAGGAGAGAAAGACACAGGGCCTGAGATGAAGCCACTTCCCCCTAATCTCAAGTACAAATTTTTGGGACCGACTTCAACCCATCCGGTGATTATAAATGCAAATTTGAGGGAGGTAGAGATAAGGAAGTTGCTGGGGGTGCTCAGGATGTACAAAAAAGTGTTGGGCTATACCATCAATGACATAAAGGGGATAAGCCTGTCTCTGTGCATGCATAGGATATTACTTGAGGACGGGTGTAAGTCAACCATGGAGTGCCAAAGGTGACTTAAACCTCATTTGTAGGAGGTAGTGAAAAAGGAGGTGCTTAAACTCTTGGATGCCGGAATAATTTATCCAATTTCAGATAGTGAGTTGGTAAGTCTGGTGCACGTAGTTCCAAAGAAAGGCAGCACTACAGTAGTCAAAAATGAAGAGAATGAGTTGATCCCTATTAGAACGGTGATGGGGTGGAGAATGTGCATGGATTATCGTAAACTAAACAAAGTAATAAGAAAGGATCATTTTCCACTTTCGTTTATCGATCAGATGCTGGAATGCCTCTCTAAACATTCCTATTTTTGCTACCTTGATGGGTACTTAGGGTTTTTCTAAAGCCCAATCCACCCTAATGACCAAGAGAAGACAACCTTCACCTGCCCATATGGAATGTTCGCATACAGACGAATGCCATTTGGCCTATGTAATGCCCCAGCCACCTTCCAACATTGTATAATAGATATCTTTTCAAATATGATTGAAAAGATTATGGAAGTATTCATGGATGATTTTTCAGTCTACGGAAGAAGTTTTGATGCATGTCTAAAGAACCTAGAAAGGGTTCTACAAAGGTGTGAGGAGAATAGCTTGATTCTGAATTGGGAAAAATGTCACTTCATGGTAACTGAAGGGATAGTTCTTGGACATAAGATATCAGGGAACAGTATCGAAGTAGATAAGGCAAAGCTCAAAGTAATTGAAAAATTGTCACCACCCAGGGATGTAAAGGAGGTCCGAAGCTTTCTTGGGCATGCGGGTTTTTATCGTAGGTTCATAAAGAATTTTTCTCAGATAACTAGACCTCTGACAAATCTACTAGCTAAGGACACATAGTTTATTATCGATCGGCAAAGTTTAGTAGCATTCGAAGAAATAAAGAAAGCCTTAGTAACGTCCCCAATAATACAACCACCTGACTGGAGCCTACCATTCGAGGTCATGTGTGATGCTAGTGATTATGGAATGGGGGCAGTGTTAGGGCAATGGAAGGAGAAAAAGCTACATGCCATTCACTACGTCAGTAAGACACTGAACGGAGCACAAATCAATTATGCCACAATCAAGAAATAATTAATGGCAGTCATGTTCTCATTCGATAAGTTAAGACAATACTTAGTGTTGGGTTTTCGGCACCGCGGCGTGTGTGTGTTCGATCATGTTTCGTAAACATGAACGCAGCGGAAGCAATTAAAAATAATAAATCTATATTTATTACAACACACACATCACACGCATGCATATTACAACGAGTGTAGACATAACCATAAATTAAAATTTGCAATAAAAGGAAATTTATCTACGTTATACCTTTCGTATGACGTGTAGCGGGAACGGCATCAACCGGAATGATCCTCGCTAGAATCGTCTCTATCCGTATCCACGCCGAGTTCCTCGGGATGACTTCGCTAAGCCACGAGCTTCGTCTTCGTACGGGTTACTAGCCTCGTGTTGAAGACGACGTGATCGAGAGATGATCACGATCCGAATCCAAATTCGGATCCAAAGACGAGTCCTCAAAACTCGCTTCTCCGGAGAGGTATTCGTCAACCGTTTGACGAATCCTTCGTCCTCCACCTCATAGGATTACCGGAGATCGAATCCCCGGTAAGTTATCCACTGTCGGAGCTCTAACCGTCGTCCAAACGACGCTCCGACGAGGGGAGAAGAAGCTGTCCAGAAAACTGGACAGCTTGGTGGAGGAGTAGGTGCCGGCCAAAAAAAGGAAGCCAAGTGCTCACCTTTTCACCGAGGCCTAGGAAGATCACCGGAGGGTTGCCGGAGGGTTCATCGGCTGAAGCTTGGACGCCGGCAAGGAGATGACGGCGGCAAAACAAGCTGGGCGGCAATGGAGGTTGGGCGGCACAACTAGGTTGGGCGGCACAACAAGGTTGGGCGGCAACTCCAAGCTAGGGTTTTGGATTATTAGTTGTTAGGGCTTAACAATCCCTTAAGCCCTCTTTTATAGAGAACTAATTCTCTTAATGGTTAATGGATCATATCCATAAAGCCCGTTAACCCGCTCCATTAAGATAAGTTAAAATAAACCAAACCATGATGGTTTATTTTAAGTTAAAACGAACCGAACCAACCTTTGGTTCATTCGTTTAATATAAACCAAACCCTTTGGTTTATTCTCATCCATTGGATTAGAACCAAACCATTTTGGTTCGTCCATTATGTCTTCATAAGACACGGCCCATCCACGCTTCCATTGCGACTGAAACAATTTCATGCTCGCTTTATGTTTGGTCCAACCAAACCTAGTTTCTCTCGGTCTGAGAATCCCATTCTCAAGCTCGTTTTAAATCCTTTGGATTACGCTCGTTGTCGTGTGACCAAATAGGTTCTCGGTTTATGTTGGCCGTCTATAATTAACCATTAATTATAGAACGATCATGAGTGGCACCTAGTAGTACATCATGATCCCCAATTAACCGAAAAGATCAACGGTTGATCCAGAACTATTTCTGAAACCCTTCAATAGCTCGAATGAATCGTGCCCCATTCCCTTCACTCATCTTATACCCACTTGGTTCAGGACATGGTCTATTGTGTCAGTCCCCACTAGGCTGACTACGTCACACCTAGCCCAAGTATCATTTCCTCGTCCTCACAGTTCTAGTTACTCCACATGTATCGAAGAGTACCTTACTCTAAACATGTAATGCTTTGGCCAAAGACTTTAGTAACAATCGGCGAGAGGCCATGGGTATACATCTCCTCGCAAGGAGTGGTGAATCCTTTATAGGCTATTCAAACACCTTCGATCACTTCGACTTATACCCAATCATCCCGGGTCCACATCTCCTTAGAGATGCTTGCTTAAGATGTCAAAGCATAAGTCTCTATGATCAAGATGACTTGAATACCGCAAGTCAAAGGAACATCGCACTTAAGCTACAGTAAGAACTTCATTGACATATCTATATATGCAGAGAACCATTTGAAGTCTTACGGCTGGTCACTCCAATAAACTAGTTACCATAACTAGCATCCACGATCAACTACGAACATCACAATGTCTCCATCTAGTGAGAATCAGCTGCTTGGATACACCAAGGAGTATACCTCGTGCTAGTCTCGACAGAATTGATGGTGTCCAAATCCATCAATTCATCGACTAGGGATAATTTCGATACATCACAATTACACATGTAGAGATACTCACTAGTTGTGATCCAATCACAAATTCTCTCATGCTGTGAATCGTATCGTGGACATTCAGTAAATGAGTTTAAGATCCAATCAAATACATAAAACATGTATACTCAAATAGTGAATCATCATTTATCATATAAATGGTTCATACATAAGGTGATTGCCTTAGGACATCTCTCATATATTACTAACAGACTCCCACTTGGCCTAATGCCAATCGCTACGGTATCCAATACCATAGTCTCTAACATGACCCTCAAACTTGCTTTGAGGTAATGCTTTAGTCAAGGGATCCGCTAAGTTCCTTTCAGTGGGAATTTTCTCGATTTGTATTTCGTTCCTACTGATGATCTCTCTGATAAGATGATAGCGGCGAAGCACATGTTTGGATCATTGATGAGACTGCATCAAGTTCAGAGATGAACTTCTTGATCCAAACCGCTTTCTTTGCTGCTTCCAAAGCTACAATGTATTCTGCCTTAGTGGCAGAATCCGCTATAGTGTCAAGCTTGGAACCTTTCCAACTTATTGCGCCTCCATTCCAGGTGAATACATACCCAGATCGAGACATGGAATCACCTTGTCTGTCTGGAGCTGGCATCCGTATACCCCGTATCACCATGTACCCTTCTCCATATATTGGGAACACATCCTTAGTTCTTCTTAAGTACTTAAGGATCGTCTTAACAGCCACCCAATGATCCATTCCTGGATCAGATTGGTATCTGCTCGTGACACTCAGAGCATACGATACATCGGGCCTCGTACATAACATAGCATACATGATAGATCCTATTGCGGATGCATAGGGAATCTTACTCATGCAAATCCTCTCGTCTTCTGTGTGCGGACACATAGACTTCGAAAGGTGTACCCCATGCATGATGGGTAGGAAACCTTTCTTGGATTCCGACATGCTAAACCTCTTTAGTACTCGGTCTATATATGTAGACTGCGAAAGACCAAGCAACCGTTTCGATCTATCTCTATAGATCTTAATCCCAAGGATGTAGGTTGCTTCTCCCAGGTCTTTCATGGAGAATGTCTTGGATAACCAAACCTTAACTGACAGTAAGATTGAAACATCATTTCCTATAAGTAATATGTAATCGACATACAATACTAGGAACACGACTGCACTCCCACTAACCTTCTTGTACACACAAGGTTCGTCTGGATTTTGTGAGAAATCAAACTTTTTGATAGTCTCATCAAAACGGATATTCCAGCTCCTGGATGCTTGCTTCAATCCATATATGGACCGTCGCAATTTGCATACCTTGGTTTTTTCAACCGATGTGAAACCCTCAGGCTGTATCATATACATGTCCTCGAGGAGGTTTCCATTAAGGAAAGCTGTTTTCACATCCATCTGCTATATCTCATAATCATAATGAGCCGCTATGGCCAGGAGCATCCGAATGGATTTAAGCATAGCTACAGGTGAATAGGTTTCGTCATAATCAACACCTTATTTTTGACGATATCCTTTCGCCACTAATCTAGCTTTATAGGTAATCACATTACCATCCATGTCGGTTTTCCTCTTGAAAACCCACTTGCACCCTATAGGCTTGATGCCTTCAGGTGGGTCAACCAAGTTCCAAACTTGGTTTTCATACATGGAATCCATTTCCGACTTCATGGCATCAAGCCATTTATCCCTTTCTGAACTTGTCAGCACTTCTTCATAACTGGTAGGCTCCTCATCATCAATGAGTAACACGTCGTTCGATTCACTTACGAGAAATCCATATCTCTCAGGAATGTTGCGTGTTCTACCAGATCTACGAAGATGTAGTGTTACAGTAGGTCCAGCCGATTGCTCATCACTATGAGTTATCAGCTGTTGTGCTTCACCAGGTATCTCATCAATGTCTATTTGAGTATCTCGAGTTACCTCAAGCTCGACGACACACCCACTGTTTTCTTGCAAGAGAAACTCTTTCTCTAGAAACACAGCATGCCTTGAAACAAACACCTTTTGTTCCACAGGATGATAGAATTGGTAACCCCTCGTTTCCTTAGGGTATCCAATAAATAGACATTTATCAGACTTAGCATCCAATTTGTCTGATACAGTCCGCTTCACATAAGTAGGACAACCCCATATCTTCAAGTAAGATACATGAGGTTTCTTACTATTCCATATCTCATATGGAGTAGTTGAGACTACCTTGGTAGGCATTCTGTTTAACAAGTAAACAGCTGTTTGAAGTGCATAGCCCTAAAAGGACTTGGAAAGATTTGCATGATTCATCATTGACCTGACCATGTCCAACAAGGTCCGGTTACGCCTCTCAGATACACCATTATGCTGTGGTGTATATGGCGGAGTCCATTGAGACAATATATCATTGTCTCTTAGATAATCAAGAAACTCTTGACTTAAGTATTCACCACCTCGATCCGATCGAAGTATTTTAATACTCTTGTCATGTTGTTTCTCTACTTCATTTCTGAATTCTTTGAACCTTTCAAAGGCTTCAGACTTGTGTTTCATCAAGAACACATACCCAAACCGTGAGTGATCATCGGTGAAGGTAATGAAGTAGCTATAGCCTCCTAATGCTTGAGTTGACATAGGTCCACATACATCGGTATGTATTAGTCCTAGTAACTCTCCCACTCGTTCACCCTTTTCAGTAAAAGGTAACTTAGTCATCTTACCTTTTAAGCATGATTCACATGTATCGTATGAATCCAATTCAAACGATTCCAGAATTCCACATCGGTGTAATTCGGACATGCGTTTCTTGCTTGCATGACCAAGACGATAATGCCACATGTAGGAGTCTAAGTGATTATCCTTTCGAGCATGCTTGTTGCTCGCTTCGATATTGAAAATGTCACTGGATACGTCCAACGTATAAACACCATTGCTTAAAGTTCCAGTCCCATAAAGAACGCCATTCAAAGTTATGTAACAACAATTGTTACTAAAAGTCAAATGGTATCCATTTCTATTTAAACAAGAAATAGAAATGATGTTCTTTATCAACGAAGGAACATAAAAGCAATTGTCCAGTTCTAAGACAAGTCCTGCAGGGAGTTTCAACAAATACGTTCCGATGGCGAGTGTAGCAACCTTTGCTCCATTCCCAACATGTAAATTTTACTTTCCCTTGACGAGTCTTCTTCTATTCCTTAGCCCATGTATGTCATTACATATATGTGAGCCACACCCAGTATCCAATACCCAAGTGTTTGAGGAAATAGAATGACAATCAATAACGAAGATATATGAAAAAGATGGAGCATCTTATGCCTTATTCTTCTTCACAGACTCAAGATAAATCTTGCAATTTCTTCGCCAATGGCCCTACTTGCCATAATGATGGCAAGTGCCCTTTTGAGCTGGTTCTGCCTTTTTAGCCTTTTCTTCTTCCCCTTCTGTTGTTCCTTTGACTCCCTCTTAGAACCTTTCTTCGAGGAATCAACTAACAACACCGTCCCCTGCTCATGCTTCTCAGAAGGCTCCACAGTCTTCAGCATGTTGAGCAGTACCACAGATGAACCTTCTTGCATCTCAGAGGTAAAGAGGAGCTTGGAGACTTCGAACCTTTTGAATCTCACTTGCTTATCAAACAACTCATAAAGATGAAGGACTACGATATGAGCATCCATATGCTCATGCTGCTTTCATAGCTTGGGTTCCATCGCGGCTAGCATGATGCAACTTGTCAGTTCAGAATCAATCACATGTTTCTGATAGACCAACAATTGGTCCGGAGTTGCATCGTCACTAGGATGGGCGGGAAAAGGCGCTTCGAGGACATTTGCAAGCTTTTCAACATTGAGAACGATTCTCAAGTTTCTAAGCTAGTCCAAGAAGTTCGACCCAGTCAATTTATTCGAATCCAAAATGGAACGCAAATTTAAAGACATGATGATCAATCTTAGAAATACAAAACGAGCATATATGAGAAAATGATTTTAAAAATGCATCAATATACATTTATAAATCCCATTCATTTTTCGAATTTCAAAAACCTCAAAATCACTTCAGGAGATCGTAGGTCCATCTCCGAATGGGCTGATATCCATCATAGTTATGAACAACCTTGGAGAGAGTCCAACAAGCCATTCATAGCTACGACGGTAGGTATCAACTATACCGATTGCATATCACGTATATGCAACTATCACAATGTGCTATCAACTAATTGAATGTTCACACATACATCGGGTTGTTAACACATTAACAAGTATGCATCATATGCATAGCACCCAACTTCACCTCCCTTAACATCGACCTTGGAGAGAGTCCAACAAGTCGATGCTCCAGGTTAAAGCCAACCCATTAATCAAGAATAGTTTTAATATGGTTAGAGCGCATTCAACCAATTAGCCCAGCTTGGAGAGAGTCCAACAACCAAAGCTAACGATTGACCTCTGACTCTTACCATATTAGTATTAAACTATTCCATGGTTTGAACATGTTCAGGTTCGAGCCGGGCTTGGAGAGAGTCCAACAACCCAAACAAGAAACGAAACTCTGGTTCAAACCATATTAATGGAAGGTGTAGGCTTTAATATTGTTTAAAAGTTTTTATGTCTCATCCTCTTTGCATGCAAATAACTATTATCTACATGGCATGACATACATGGCATACATCTACATGTCACGACACGCATGGCATTATGATATGCATCTAATGCAATTACATGTCATACAATTATGTCATGTACATAATTTCCTTATATGTCATAACTATTTATGGAAATAAAATATGTTTAAGATTTGATTCTCTAAATCAAATCATAATTAAATTAGGAAACAAATTTCCAAATCTAATCACATATTTTAATTATGGAAATAGTTGATTAAGGAAAGTCAATTTAGGAAACCAATTTCGTAAATCATCAAAACTACTTATGGAAATAAAATATTTTAAGATTTGATTTCCCAAATCAAATCAAGATTAAATTAGGAAACAAATTTCCAAAATCTAATCAAATATTTTATTTATGGAAAATATCAATTTCCATAAATACTTCCAACTTTCCAAAAGTGGAAGATTTCCATAAATACTTCTAGACTTCCCAAAATTGAAAAAATTTCCATAAATACTTCTAATTTCCAAAATTAGAAAATTTCCAGAAATAACATTATGACTATCGCAAAACCATTTTTACGATTATGTCGAAACACAACCTGGGCTCTGATACCACTGTTGGGTTTCCGGCACCGCGACGTGTGTGTGTTCGATCATGTTTCGTAAACATGAACACAGAGGAAGCAATTAAAAATAATAAATCTATATTTATTACAACACACACATCACACGCATGCATATTACAATGAGTGTAGACATAACCGTAAATTAAAATTTGCAATAAAAGGAAATTTATCTACGTTATACCTTTCGTATGACGTGTAGCGGGAACGACATCAACCGGAACGATCCTCGCTAGAATCGTCTCTATCCGTATCCACGCCGAGTTCCTCGGGATGACTTCGCTAAGCCACGAGCTTCATCTTCGTACGGGTTACTAGCCTCGTGTTGAAGACGACGTGATCGAGAGATGATCACGATCCAAATCCAAAGAAGAGTCCTCAAAACTCGCTTCTCCGGAGAGGTATTCGTCAACCGTTTGACGAATCCTTCGTCCTCCACCTCAGAGGATTACCGGAGATCGAATCCCCGGTAAGTTAGCCACTGTCGGAGCTCTAACCGTCGTCCAAACGACGCTCCGACGAGGGGAGAAGAAGCTGTCCAGAAAACTGGACAGCTTGGTGGAGGAGTAGGCGCCGGCCAAAACAAGGAAGCCAAGTGCTCACCTTTTCACCGAGGCCTAGGAAGATCACCGGAGGGTCGCCGGAGGGTTCACCGGCTGAAGCTTGGACGCCGACAAGGAGATGATGGTGGCACAACAAGCTGGGCGGCAATGGAGGTTGGGCGGCACAACTAGGTTGGGCGGTACAACAAGGTTGGGCGGCAACTCCAAGCTAGGGTTTTGGATTATTAGTTGTTAGGGCTTAACAATCCCTTAAGCCCTCTTTTATAGAGAACTAATTCTCTTAATGGTTAATGGATTATATCCATAAAGCCCGTTAACCCGCTCCATTAAGATAAGTTAAAATAAACCAAACCATGATGGTTTATTTTAAGTTAAAACGAACCGAACCAACCTTTGGTTCATTCTTTAATATAAACCAAACCCTTTGGTTTATTCTCATCCATTGGATTAGAACCAAACCATTTTAGTTCATCCATTATGTCTTCATAAGACACGGCCCATCCACGCTTCCATTGCGACTGAAACAATTTCATGCTCGCTTTATGTTTGGTCCAACCAAACCTAGTTTCTCTCGGTCTGAGAATCCCATTCTCAAGCTCGCTTTAAATCCTTTGGATTACGCTCGTTGTGCGTGTGACCAAATAGGTTCTCGGTTTATGTTGGCCGTCTATAATTAACCATTAATTATAGAATGATCACGAGGGGCACCTAGTAGTACATCATGATCCCCAATTAACCGAAAAGATCAACGGTTGATCCAGAACTATTTCTGAAACCCTTCAGCAGCTCGAATGATTCGTGCCCCATTCCCTTCACTCATCTTATACCCACTTGGTCTGTGAGACATGGTCTATAGTGTCGGGCCTCCACTAGGCTGACTACGTCACACCTAGCCCAAGTATCATTTCCTCGTCCTACGGATTCTAGTTACTCCACATGTATCGAAGAGTACCTTACTCTAAACATGTAATGCTTTGGCCAAAGACTTTAGTAACAATCCGACGAGAGGCCATGGGTATACATCTCCTCGCAAGGAGTGGTGAATCCTTTATAGGCTATTCAAACACCTTCGATCACTTCGACTTATACCCAATCATCCCGGGTCCACATCTCCTTAGAGATGCTTGCTTAAGATGTCAAAGCATAAGTCTCTATGATCAAGATGACTTGAATACCGTAAGTCAAAGGAACATCGCACTTAAGCTACAGTAAGAACTTCATTGACATATCTATATATGTAGAGAACCATATGAAGTCTTACGGCTGGTCACTCCAATGAACTAGTTACCATAACTAGCATCCACGATCAACTCCGGACATCACAATATCTCCAGCTAGTGAGAATCAGCTGCTTGGATACACCAAGGAGTATACCTCGTGCTAGTCTCGACAGAATTGATGGTGTCCAAATCCATCAATTCATCGACTAGGGATAATTCCGATACATCACAATTACACATGTAGAGATACTCACTAGTTGTGATCCAATCACAAATTCTCTCATGCTGTGAATCATATCGTGGACATTCAGTAAATGAGTTTAAGATCCAATCAAATACATAAAACATGTATACTCAAATAGTGAATCATCATTTATCATATAAATGGTTCATACATAAGGCGATTGCCTTAGGACATCTCTCATATATTACTAACACTTAGTAGGGTTAAAGGTAGTGGTTTACACTGACCATACTGCAGTCCGTTACTTGCTAAGTAAGAAGGATACTAAACCCCGCCTTATTCGCTGGATTCTATTTCTTCAGAAATTTGGTATAGAAATCAGGGATTAAAAGGGATCGGACAACATCGTCACGGACCACTTATCGCGCATGCCCATAGATAGCAGGATAGAATAGGGAGGCAGTGCTCAAATAGACGATGCTCTGCGAGATGATACCCTCATGGCTATTACTAAGGTTACCACCCCCTAGTATGCAGATTTGGTGAATTTTCTTGCAGGAAGAGTGATACCGCCAGAATTCACGACCCAGCAAAGGAAAAGATTTTTTGTAGAAATTCGACAATATATATGGGATGATCCCTTCCTATTTAGGAAATGTGCAGATAGCATATATCGAAGGTGTGTACCATAAGAGGAAGTGGAGAGCATCCTCTTTCACTGCCATTCCTCAGCATATGGGGGACATATCAGAATTGCAAAAATAGCCGCGAAGGTACTTCAGGCAGGATTCTTGCCTAGCCTGTTTAGGGACATGCGCAACTATGTGGTCTCCTGTGATCGGTGCCAGCAAACAGGAAATATAGGTTGGAGACATGAGATGTCGGCAAGCATCATATTAGATGTGGAGCTCTTCGACGTATGGGGGATAGATTTCATGGAACCCTTTCGCGCTTCTGATGCAAACATATATATCCTGGTCACTATAGACTACGTCTCCAAATGGGTGGAGGTCGTAGCATCACCCCACTGCGATTCTAGGACCGTAATAAAAATGTTCAAAAGAAACATATTCCCTAGATTCGGAGTTCCTCGAGTCGTAATCAGTGATGGAGGATCCCACTTCATCGAAAAACAGTTTGAAAAATTGCTACATAAATACGGGATGATCCACAAAGTGTCGACGACATACCACCCGCAAACAAGAGGACAAGTGGAAATTTCGAATCAGAAGATCAAAAGTATTCTAGAAAAGACAGTAGTGGCATCAAGGAAAGATTGGTCACAAAACTGGACGATACTCTTTGGGGTTACCGCACAACCTATAAGACCCCGATAGGCATGACCCCATTCCGCTTAGTTTATGAGAAGCCTTGCCACCTACCCATTGAATTAGAACACAAGGCTTTTTGGGAGATCAAAAAGCTCAACTGTGACTACTGTGTAGAAGTAGAGAAAAGGAAACTGCAGTTAAGTGAGCTGGACGAAATTCGAAGAGATGCTTATGAACATTCTAAGGTGTATAAGGAAAGAACTAGGAAGTGGCATGACCAACATATCTTGAGAAGGGAGTTTAAGGAAGGAGACTTAGTTCTCCTGTATAATTCCAGGTTAAAACTTTTTCTAGGGAAGCTAAAATCAAAGTGGTCAGGATCGTTTCGAGTAAAGAGGGTATACCCATATGACACTGTGGATATATGAAGTAAGGAATCAGGGGAGATCAAAATAAATGGGCAACGATTAAAGTGTTGGTGCAATTGGCCCAGGTCATGATTGACCAGACTCGAGTTTGACTCGAGTAGTGTTTTGATGTTTGACATTGATGTCCTGATGCTACTGGGGGGGGACATAGCAAGACTGCTGTGTAGATTGATATTTGAAGGCTTCAGCTGTTGGCTTCGGAGAATCTAGCAATACGTAACTGACTTGGCATGAAAAGTCCAAGCTTGAGTCTTGGCATGGAAAGTCCAATGTGGGTTGGCAAGGAAAGTCCAAGCATGAGTCTTGGCAAAGGAAAGTCCAAGCATGGGTCTTGGCAAGGAAAGTCTAAGCATTGGTCTTGGCATGGAAAGTCCAACATGGGTTGGCAAGGGAAAGTCCAAGGTTGAGTCTTGGCAATTGGAAAGTCAAAGGGGAATATTGGCGGCGTAAAGTCCAAGGGTGGAGTCTTGGCAGCATAAGTCCAATGGTTGGCGGGGTAAAGTCCAAGCAGAGTCTTGGCAGCATAAGCCCAATGTGCCTTGGCAGTGTAGACCACATTAGCATGACAATAGCTGATGGAAGCACCTGAAGGCTAGCGTATGGATGAATAAGTCATGGATGACTTGGAGGGATCCGATAGGCACGAGCCTAACGGAGGTGGCTAAAATGCTTAGGTCTAGGCTAAGGGTGGTCTGACAAGTATGGGGGCACCATACTTGGTGTTAAACCTCATGGTTTTGCTTTGTCAGTCGACTAGGGTTATGGACCAGTCAACTGGTCAAGTGTTTTGACACTTGGCAGCTGAGTCGACACTCAGCAGTCGAGTGGGATTATGGCCGGTTCAACTGATGTGAGTCGACTAGTGCTCGACTACCGTTTAAGGGCCGAAAAGGCATAACAGTCGACTGATCATTAGATCAGTCAACTGATGGCAATCGACTGCTATATATAGCAGTCGACTGACGGTTTAGTCATGAGCACAGAATTCTCCGTAGCCGACTGGACAGTCGGCTACGGGTGCTAGCAGTCGACTGATGAGAGTACCGTTGGAATTTTTCCAGCATGGATCGAGCCGTTGTCTCACAACAACAGTATTGGCAGTCGACTGGGGCCTTATGGCAGTCGACTGCCAGACGGAAATCCAGCCCGATGTAGGTTAAAAGGAGCTATTTATAGGAGATTCGGCTCATGGTTCTTTGGGAGCTTTATTGAGGCGATTTGAAGGCGAAGTGCAGGTGCATTTCAGGGCTCTTCAACCTCATCCAAGCAACCAATAAGCAAAGTACTCAAAACCTAGTTTGTAAAGTTCTTTTTACATTTTAGTTGTATTTTTCTTGTATTTCATTTATTACTGTTGTAATTACTTGTATGAGGTTTCTCCACCTCCGGATTATTCCGAGAAGGAGTTATTTGAGTAGTGGTATGTGATTGACATCGCTAGGGCTTTTATGAGCCCAATCCGTGGAGTAGGAACCATTCGGTTCTGAACCACATTATATCGCTTGCGTATTTGTCTTATGATTGTAATTGTCGTGTTTATTCTTGTTATTATTATTTCTGCTATGCTAACGATGATTGTAGAGATGCAAGCACGAACAATCAAATTCCGTGATGCATCGATGCACTATTCACCCCCCTCTAGTGGCCACCGAGGTCCTAACAATTGGTATCAGAGCAAGGCCACTCTTCAACGGATTAACAACTAGGAGCTAGCGTGCTAGAGGGAAAGATGCAGTTTGAAGAACAATTAGAATGGGACATCAACACACTGGTCCCGTATGCGCTTTGTGGACGAGAAGGCTTCAATTCATGGAAAAGAAGAATTGAAGACTTCATCATGATGATGGATTTTGAAGAATGGTCTATTTTTATGGAGGGATTTAACTATCCAAGAGGACCAAAGGGAGGTTTCCTCAAGATGAAGAGATGGACCGAGGAACAACTCCAAGGGTTTGAGAAAAATAAGAAGGTAATAAAATTTTTGATTGATTTAATACCTAACAATATTGTGTCTAGTTTAGGGGACTACATGGATGCCAAGGAGTTATGGAGCCAAGTTGCAAGATTCCATGAAGACCCATCACCCGTCCAAGAAGAAGGGGAAGAAGAGGAATGCTCATCGGCTCAATCGGAGGAGACCGAAGAAGCAAGCACATCATCCTCACAAGAAAGTGAGGATTCGAAAGTTGATAGAGAATCAACATCCGGATCCGGATCGGAAGAGAAAGAAAAGGTGGAAGAAGCCTCCACCTCTAGGATTGAGGGGGAGGATATTAGATCATCGTCAATGCCGGAGCAAGAAGAACATGAACCATCTACCTCCGGTCAAGAAAAGGAAGAAGTCCAAACTTCCACCATCCTAGGTAACTCAAATATTGTAGTTAAAATTAAAAATCATATAATATGTTTTGAGTGTAGGGAGCAAGGACACTACAAGGGTAAGTGTCCTAAAAGGGTCAAGAAGGCTCAATCGGCTCCAAAGGTCAAGAATGCTGGTGTCCCCACAATTAAAAGCAAGGAGCATGTGATTTGCTTCAAGTGCAATCAACGGGGCCATTATCGGAGTCAATGCCCAAAGGGGAAGAAAAATACCCAAGAAGGGGCTACACATGTAGGGGGAGTCTCTAAGGTAAACCCCAAGGTAAAATTCAATAATGCACCTTCTTTAATTAATAGGCAAATGCATGTTAGGAATTTTGTTGCTATTACTCATGAACAAAAGCATGCTAGAAATAGATTTTATTGTCTAGGTGCCAAATCATATAATATTTTAAATAAGGAGAAATTTGGGACTAATGTCCCTAAAAATATTATATCTAAGGACAAACCTAGATCAAACAACTCTAGATCTATCCTTCCTAGGGAGACCATTAGGAAGATAGAAGATCACCTAGGTATCAACCCAAAATGGACTAGACATATGCCTAGAAACAAGAATATCTCAAGAGTTAATGAAAAATAAAAGATTGAGATATTAGAAAAAAAAATCAAGTCTTGAGGTAAAGGCTTGAGAAAATGGAAAAGATCTTTAGGAATATACAAAATCAATTTAAGGGGTCAAATGGTCAAAGTCAAGGGCCTAGGAGACAAGGGTCAATCAAGGGCAAGAAAGGTTTGGGTCACAAACCTAATCCCAAGGAGACCTACCATAGTGTTCCATTCGATGCCTAGTGGCTAGGGTTTCAAGGAATCCCAGGGAGGCCACTAAGATGGTCAAAGGGGGAGTTATCTCTAGAGTTGACCTAGGCAAGACCCAAATGACCAAGGTTTCTAAGCCTAGGAGGGTCATTAGGAGGGTATCTAGGGAAGTTATCCCTAGTGAATACCTAGTTAACCCAAGGAGCTCCAATAGGTATTGGGTTTCTAGGAGCGTGATCGATTCACGCTAGATGAGTTTAGTGTGCCAACCTTGAATGGATGGGTAGTTAACCTAACTATAGTAAAGGTGACACTTTAGGTAATTTTCAAGGTTATGGATACCTTGGAAATGTGTTTTGATTATAATCCTAAAAGATTTTAGGATGTGCCAATATAATTTATGGAAGTTGAAAAATCAATCAAATTGGCACAATTAGGTCTTAGAAGTCATGGTGTGTCATTTTAGGTTTTTGGCACAATAGGGGGATAGTTAGCATTAAGGCAAAATGGGTTTAATCCTAGAAATGACAATTTGGGCTTAACACTTAGGTATTTTATACCTTAGTATTTTATACTTGCCATGCTTTGTTTGCCTTGCCACGTCATGACATCATATTTACTTTCTATCATTAAAAATGTCATGCTTAGGGTTTATTTTTAATGTCATGATATGCTTAGATTCCATTTTATGGCATGACATCATGATTATGAACACATGCTTATTTATATCATCATTAATGCCACAATCATTTATGCATTTATGAAAATTGATTTAAGGACAATTGGCATGGCTTGAAGTCCCATGTATAAGGGAATCAAGTAGTGTTGCCCTAGAAAATACATGAAACCCTAGTTTAGGAGAACAAAACTCACATCTCACATTATATTGACATGTATGTGTATTGATACACTCTAGATACATGTGAGATGCTAGGATATGAGTTAAGTTCAAGGTGCATAGTTTTTGCATCTAGATGAACTCAAACTCATCTTATATTAGTTATGGATCATTGGGAAAGCTTATGTTCAAGTCATGTACATTGAGCCCAAAGAATATGATCCAATATAAGGTTTTAAAAATATTTTAAAATCATTTTGAAAAATCTTGGTGAAGTCTATCTTTTGATAGCAATCACCATTAATGATGTTGATACAAAGTGAGCTCAAATATTGAAGTTTTTCTTCACTTTTGAACTTTGTATCAGTTTCACTATTTTATGGGTAAAATATTTTTCAAACATTTTTCACCCATTGTATTGCTTATAAGTAATGTACGTATGAATTTTCACGATTTTTCGATATACGTAGAATAACTTATGAATTTTCAAAATTCATTTCTGATAATTGAAATTCGGAAATTTCAGTTATCAGTCGATTGTTGTTTGATGACAGTCGACTATTGACTGATAGAGTCAACTGTCAGGTCTGATTTCGGATAAACAAGGTTTGTATGTTAGCATTCCCTAACCACTCCTAACCCTAGGATATGCTTTGGAAAGCATTTGAAAGGGTGAAAATCCATTGGATATGGATTAGGAGAGTTGTTATATATCAATTTTAAGGTGTAGGAAAGTTCAATGTTGAACTTTTAACCTTATTTTTGATGGTTTAGAGTGCTTATAGGCTTAGGGACTCTCCAAGGACATTGTTGGTACAATAGTCAAGGGGGAGCAAGCCTTTAGGGGGAGGTATCCATCATGGGATGATGGATGTTATTTTTTCTCATGAGGGGGAGAAATGGGAATTTGAGATGCCCAATTTGGAAATTGGGAGAGCGTATAGGAGTGCCTCTCTTAAGTGATATGGGACTTATCACTAGGAAGAGTAAAGGAATCCTAGGTGTTTTAGACCAAGGGGGAGATTGTAAGATCTCATTGGGATATGAGACATTAACCTCCTTGAGAGAACCTTTTTGATGTATGTCAAAAAGGGGGAGAATGTTAAAATTACCAATTTGAGAAAATTGGTAAGGGAATTTGAGTAGGGGCCTAACTCAAGGGTGTTTTTGTCAAACATAAAAAAGGGAGAGATTGTTGGTGCAATCGGCCCAGGTCACGATTTACCAAACTCGAGTAGTGTTTTGATGTTTGACATTGATGTCTGACATTGTTGGGGAGATTGTTGGTTTAATCAACCCAGGTTATGATTTTGATGTTTGATGATGGTTTGACCATTGTCATGGGAGAAATCTAAGTCTTGTTTATTTGACATGAATAGTCCAAGCTTGAATCTTGGCATGGAAAGTCCAACATGGGTTGGCAAGGAAAGTCCAAGCATGGGTCTTGGCAAAGGAAAGTCCAAGCATTGGTCTTGGCATGAAAAGTCCAACATGGGTTGGCAAGGGAAAGTCCAAGCTTGAGTCTTGGCAATTGGAAAGTCGAAAGGGAATATTGACGGCGTAAAGTCCAAGGGTGGAGTCTTGGCAGCATAAGTCTAATGGTTGGCGGCGTAAAGTCCAAGCGGAGTCTTGGCAGCGTAAGCCCAATGTGCCCTGGTGGTGTAGACCACATTAGCATGACAATAGCTGATGGAAGCATCTGAAGGCTAGCGTATGGATGAACAAGTCATGAATGACTTGGAGGGATCCGATAGGCGCGAGGTTGACGGAGGAGGCTAGAAGGCTTAGGTCTAGGCTAAGGGTGATCTGGAAAGTATGGGGGCACCATACTTGGTGTTAAACCTCATGGTTAAGGTTTGTCAGTCGACTGGGATTACGGACCAGTCGATTGATCAAGTATTTTGACACTTGGCAGCCGAGTCGATACTCAACAGTCGACTGGGATTATGGCCATTTCGACTGCCATTTAAGGGCAGAAAAGGCATGGCAGTCGACTGATCATTGGATCAGTCGACTGATGGAAGTCGACTGCCATATATGGTTGTCGACTGACGGTTTAGTCGCGAGCACAAAATGCTCCGTAGCTAACTAGGCAGTCGGCTACGGGTGCTGGCAGTCAACTTCCAATGTTGGTAGTCGACTGATGAAAGTCCTATTGGAATTTTTCTAGTGTGGATCGAGCCGTTGTCTCACAACAACAGTGTTGGAAGTCGACTGGGGCCTTATGGATCAAGCCCGGCTCATGGTTCTTTGGGAGCTTTATTGAGGCTATTTGAAGGTGAAGTGCAGGTGCATTTCAAGGCTCTTCAACCTCATCCAAGCAACTAACAAGCAAAGCGCTCAAAACCTAGTTTGTAAAGTGCTCTTTACATTTCAGTTGTATTTTGCTTGTATTTCATTTATTACTATTGTAATTACTTGTACGAGGTTTCTCCATCTCCGGATTGTTCCGAGAAGGAGTTGTTTGAGTAGTGGTGTGTGATTGACATCGCTAGGGCTCTTACGAGTCCAATCCGTGGAGTAGGAACCATTCGATTCTAAACCACGTTATATCGCTTGCGTATTTGTCTTTTGATTGTAATTGTCGTGTTTATTCTTGTTATTATTATTTCCGCTGTGATAACTATGATTGTACATATGCAAGCACGAGCGATCAAATTCCATGATGCATCGACGCGCTATTCATCCCCCCTCTAGCGGCCACTGAGGTCCTAACATAAAGAAGTATCTAGGGGAGTCTCTAGAATTTGAGACAGAAACATGGAAGTTCACAGAACCTCCAGAGCCAAGTTGATAATAGAGTTTGATCTAGCTAAATGACCTTAAACAAAGCACTTCTTGGGAGACAACCCAAGTTTAGTTTTTATGTTCTCTTTTTATTTTATTGCATTCGTTTGTGTAATTTGAACTTTAATTTATAACATTTAGCATTTTGCAAATAAATTAGGACTAGAAAGGACTTTCTAAGTAGAAAAAAAATCATTTTGAACCTACACGAATGAGTGTGTAAGGAGAATTCCGACCACTGTGCACCATGAGAGAGAAATGGGGGGCACATGACCAAGCCGTGTGTTTTCACATGACCTAGCCGTGTGTTTTTATACGGTCATGCCGCACATTCCAGAAGCGCACACGACCTGGCCATGTATTTTCATACAGTCGTGTTGCGCAAGGGATAAAGGGCACTACACCGTGCATCTCTCCCCCTTTCCATCACTCTCCCTCCAGTCCATACATACATAGGATCCCACCTAGTCCATGTCAACATGAGCCTGCACCTGCATCACCACCTTTTTCTACTTTTGAGCAGGATGCAGGTACATCTACCTATGATTTTTTGGAGTTCCGATCGTGCCTCGACGACATATATGTCGAGTAGCAGACGCAGAGGTAGCGATGGGAGGAGCAGAATGCCTACACGCAGACATAGTTTCAGGGACTCCGGGAGCACTTCCAGTGGGCTAAGGAGTTCTACAGTGAGGCCCGCATCTACTTCCAGGAGGAGGCTACTTGTCGCAAGGCAGAGTTAGCCTACCGCCAAGAGACGCGACAACATATGCGAGCCCAGCAGGCACAGTGGACTAGGGAGGAGGAGCACGGAGTAGCCGCTGCATCCACTAGCTCTCAGATCGATCACATGTATATGTGGCATTAGCGGCTCAACAGCAGGTTCTCCCAGGATCCTGAGATGCTGAGGCTACCAGACTTTCCACCTCGTCCACCATACTAGAGGTATGCTTCACTTAAGTCTAGGGGGGACCCCAAGTTTTGTTTTGTTTCTAGTAGTAGTTTCTTTCCTAATATTTGCATTTTAGTTAGCATTCATTTATTCATGCATTAGTTGTTTAGTTTCTTTCAGCACTTAGTTTTTGCTACCTATAAACTGCCTCAGTAGTATTTTTAAAAGTTTTCTTCATGAGTTGTTTCCATGAGTAGTGTAACTTATTTTACCTCGTGGTGTTTTATTTTATTATTTTATTGGCTCTGAATCAATGTTCTAGACTTACACTGGTTAGCTTCTATTCTACACATACACATGACAAACTTTCTGAAGGGGAGAGTCTAGTACATACCTAGTTATGATTCATCTCAGTAGTCTAGTACTTTGGAATCCATAGGTGACCCTAAGGTTAGAATTTTAGTTACTGGAGATTCTCGAATTGTGTAAGTCCATTCAAAAAAATCAAAATCCCGACTTTGGAATCCACAAGTGACCCTAAGGTTAGAATTTTAGTTACTGGAGATTCTCAGATTGTGTAAGTCCATTCGAAAAAATCAAAATCCCAGTGAGCCGAAATAATAAAAGAGAGAAAAGAAAAAGAAAAAGAGAGAGGAAAGGAAATTAAAAAGAAAAGAAATAAGAAAAAGAGATTATGAAGGATAAAAAAATAGTTGTCGCGGGTGGAAATGGTTAGGTGCTCCTTTGAGACCGAGTTAAATTACTGGGGAAACACCTACCAATTTCTCTTAATATCGAACACGCCTTTGAGACTTTGTGCTAGATCTAGGGAACGACCCTCACTTTAAGTAGGTAAGTGCCTAAGAGTCGGAGACCTTAAGAAAGCTATAGGATGACGACTTAACTTATCATGGAATGAGTATCTCTTAAGAAGATTCGCTTGGCACGAGTACGAGGAGCTAACTTAGTGAATTTCTAGAACATATCTATTTTGTTTTGATTGCAAATACCACTTGATAAATTTAGTTAAGATGCTAAGTATGGAACAATACATTTTTAAATTTCATGCACTGAGATCTGCTCTGTATACTTTTGTGCGCAGGATAGTGTTTTGAGTGAAAAACGGCGCACTTTCGGAGCAAAAAGAAGACATTTGGCAGCAGGATGCAGAAGGGAACACGGTTAGGGCATGTGTTTTCACACGGTCGTGTTCAGGAGGCAAAAATAGTCACCACAGCCTAACACATGGCCAGGCCATGTGTTTTCACATGGCCGTGTGGCGGCCAAGCGATTTGACGTGACCACGGTTTTTTCCAAATTTCGCAGCGATCTGACGTGATGTCTATATAAGGAAATCTACGCCCAAACCCTAGGTGGAGGCATGACAGCTGGGACGGCACTCCGAAGCCCTAAAAAGCTTCGGGAACTCACAACAGGGAGGAAGAAGGCCGCCAGAGATCTAAGTTCTGTACTTCAATGTCGGAGAGAATCCCACATTGCATTGTAAATTTCTGTTCTTGCATGTTATCTATTATTTATTCGAACATGAACGTGCTTTGTGTTTCTCCTCTAATATTTATGGAGTAATTTCTTCGATTCTAGAATTAGGGAGTAGTTTGTGTGCGTAGAACTGTTGGGATGTATACTGAAAGCCTAGTCTTTGTATAAACATCTTCATTTTGAAATAAGAATCACATGATCATTGTTTACATTTTATATTTATTAAACGTGTGCATCTTGTCTAATACTTTACATTGTAAATAACATGGTGTGTGGTGTCACATAGATGATCATGTTATCTGTTCCTTGTAGAGCATAAGTAGAGGCTCACAACCAAGATAGTTTTGGACAAACCATTGGCATAGTTGTAGTGTAATTTGGTATTGATTTATCTTGACCATAGAATTACACTAGTACATTTCGTGTGTATTGATCAGGACCGACTTAGAGGTGATTCAATTTATTACTGACTACATAATTGAATTGGACCTCGGATATTATGGTGTACATGCTCTTAATCCCGATATAAAAACGGGCACATGTACTTAATATTTATTTCTTTGATTTACCAATGGGCGAGATTTATGGGTTAAATCAATAGACCCGGCAAGTTGGGAAATGATATTATTTACATGGTGTGCCATTGATTTAGGAGGAAACCGTGTCTTATGTATTAGGATGATGATGTCCCCTTGAGGAGCTCATAAGGATCATCATGTAAATCCTGCAGGTGGTCTTGGTCCAGCATGATGATAAGGTTGAGTGGTACTACTCATGGAGTTAGATGTTAATTAATTAATTGTCAGTAAATTAATTAATTAATGGACATTCGATATCTTAAACACGGGGAGATATTTGTACAATTAATATATGGAGCTCATATTTAATTATGGAGGTTGGTGAGGTAGACCAATTATAATCCTCTAGTGAAATGGATTATTTGTGGGTCGAATCCATTAGGTTGCCAAGATCCAACTCCTCATGGTCCCTATTGTAGCCTATTAAAACCCTCAAGAAGCCTAGATCCAACGGACACGATTAAAAGGAGGTTTAGACAAAATCTATAAATAGGTTACAAGGCTTGGGCGACAAGGGGTATTATCCTTCTAGGGTTTTTGGATCCTAGGGTTGGGAGTGGTTGGGCGGCAAGCATTGGTTTGGCTTCTCCCTTAGGGCCGGCGGCAACCAAGTGAAGGTTGAAGCTTTGCTTCTCACTTCGTTTCGGTCGCTTGTGCATGGCGATCCAATAATACGTCCACGGATTAAAAAAAAAATTAATCCGGATGAAAAAGGATTACCCAAGCAACCGATCCATAATCGTGCTTCTCGATTTGAGTCGTCGCTTGAACAAACTTGTTGTTCAAGCAACCTAACTCTTTTCCTCGATTAGCCACGGAATAGATGATGTATGGATCGCCTATTTTTGTGTTTATCTTCGGGGTCCATGATCATCAAATTACAAACAAATTGCATAGAACAAGAAAGAAACTTAAACAAGAATTATACCTCTTGTTTACCTCTTGATCTTCTATCGTATGACCTATCCTCCTCTTGGACGTTGTGTGGGAAATGATCCTCCAAGAGTTGAAACCTCCTAGATCACATCTTCCCTTCCTTGCTCGCTCCGAACAAGGGAAGATAACCGAGATCCTCTTCACCTATCTAGTGTCGACCACCAAGCCACCTAGCTTGGTTGTTCCTGTCGGCCAAGGAGAGGAAGAGGAAGAAGTGAGCACCTACCAAGAGAAGTCTTGTTGCCGCCAGCTAAAGGAGAAGGAAAGAGTTTGTCGTCGGCCAAGGAGAGAGGGTGAAGGGCGTCGGCCAAGTGAAGGGAAGGGAAGGAAAAACCAAAACCCTTGCCCCTTTGTGTTGCCGCCAGCTCTAGGAGAAGAGCCACTAAAACCCTAGCCTCCCACAACTTGCTTGCCGCCCAAATCCTTTGTCGCCAACTCCAAAAACCCTAGCTTTCAAAACTTAAGTTGTCGCCCAAGCCTTGGAACCTTATTTATAGATTTCGCCCAAGCCTCCATTTAATCGTGTCCGTTGGATCTAGGCTTCATGAGGGTTTTAATAGGCTACAATAGGGACCATGAAAAGGAGTTGGATCTTGGCCACCTAATGGATCCGGCCCACATAAAATCCGATCCATTAATGATAATCCATTCCACTAGAGGATTTTCATTGATCTACCTCACCAACCCCTATAATTAAATATGGGCTCCATATATTAATTGTACAAATATCTCCTCGTGTTTAGATATCGAATGTCCATTAATTAATTAATTAACATCTAACTCCATGAGTAGTACCACTCAACCTTGTCATCATGCTAGACCAAGTCCACCTGTAGGGTTTACATGATGATCCTTATGAGCTCCTCAAGGGGACATCATCATCCTAATACATAGGATACGGTTTCCTCCTATAATCAACGGAACACCATGTAAATAATATCATTTCTCAACTTACCGGGCTGATTGATTTAATCCATAAATCTCGCCCATTGGTAAATCAAATAAATAAATATTAAGTACATGTGCCTGTTATTGTATTGGGATTAAGAGCATGTACACCATAATATCTGAGGTCCGATTTAATTATGTAGTCAACAATAAATTGAATCACCTCTAAGTCGGGCTTGCTCAATCACAAAGTGTACTAGTGTAATTCTATGGTCAAGATAAACCAATATCAAATTACACTACAACCATACCAATGGTTTATCCAAAACCATCTTGGTTGTGAGCCTCTAATTATACTCCACAAGGAACTGATAACATGATCCTCTGTGTGACACCACACACCATGTTATCTACAATGTAAAGTATTAGACAAGATGCACACATATAATAAATATAAAATGAAAACAATGATCATGTGATTCTTATTTCAAAATGAAGATGTCCATACAAAGACTAGGCTTTAAGTATACATCCCAACAATCTCCTACTTATACAAAAAGACTATACTGCCATCAAAGTGTCATACATCTGATTCTCATTTCCTCCACATGGCTATCAAAAGCTCTCGCTGGAAGGGCCTTAGTGAAAGGATCTGCCAGGTTATCCTCTGATGCAATCTTGGTGACATCAACTTCTCCTCGCTTTACGATCTCTTGTATCAGGTGGTACTTTCGCTCTATGTGTTTACTTGCCTTATGGGCTCGTGGTTCCTTCGAGTTTGCAACTGCACCACTATTATAACAATAAATTGTGATAGTTCTAGGCAAACCAGGAATCACATCCAAGTCCATCAAGAAGTTCCTGAGCCATACAGCTTCGTTGGTTGCCTCACAGGCTGCCACATACACAACTTCCATGGTGGAGTCCGCCACGCATTTCTTCTTGACACTCCTCCATACAATGGCTCCACCTCCCAAAGTAAACACAAAACTCGAGGTAGACTTACTGTTATCCCTATCTGATTGGAAGTCAGAATCTGTGTAACCCACAGGGAGTAATTGATCTGCCTGGTATACCAGCATATAATCCCTAGTCATTCTCAGGTACTTCAATATATGCTTTACCATAGTCCAATATTTTTGTCCTGAATTACTCTGATATCTGCTAACCATGCCTATGACAAAGCAGATATCCGACCTTGTACATAACATAACATACATGAGGCTTCCTACTGTTGAAGCATAAGGAACCGCCTTCATCTCCTTTATCTCCTTTGATGTTCTAGGACACATCTCTTTAGATAAAGGTACTCCATGCCTAAAAGGTAGAAAACCTTTCTTGGAGTTCTGCAAGCTAAAACGAGCCAAAATAGTGTCTACGTATGAAGCTTGAGATAAGCACAACATCCTTTTCTTGCAATCCCTTATAACTTTGATCCCAAGGATGTGTCCCACTTCTCCCAAGTCCTTCATATTAAACTGTTTGGACAACCATACCCTTACGTTTGACAACACTTTGACATTGTTGCCAATGAGCAAAATGTCATCTACGTATAGTACAAGAAATACCACTACGTTTTCTTCACATCTCTTGTATACACAAGACTCATCTGGACTTTGAATAAATCCATATGACTGGATTACCTCATCAAAGTGGATGTTCCAAGATCTCGATGCTTGCTTCAATCCATAAATGGACCGATTAAGCTTGGACACAAGATGCTCTTTGCCCTTTGCAATGAATCCCTCTGGTTGCTCCATATAGATGTTTTCTTCAAGACTTTCATTAAGGAAAGCTGTCTTGACATCCATCTGCCAAACCTCATAATCCATATAAGAAACAATAGATAAGAGAATCCGGATAGACTTAAGCATGGCTACCGGCAAAAAGGTCTCCTCACAATCGATACCCTCTTTTTGAGTATACCCTTTTGCAACAAGCCTTGCTTTGAAGGTCTCAACCTTCCCGTCTGTTCCTCTCTTTCTTTTGTAGATCCACTTGCATCCAATAGTTTTTACACCATTGGGTGGTTCTACTAGCTCCCAGACCTGATTTGAATCCATAGATTCTATCTCAGAATTCATCGCCCTTTGCCAAGATACAACATCTTTGTCTTGGATTGCCTCGTCATATGTCCAGGGATCAGATTCATGTTCGCCAAGGACCAAATCAGAAGATTTTCCCAAGAGCATAAATCTCTCAGGTTGTCTAACAACCCTCCCACTACGATGAGGTATCACCTGTGTATCCTCTAAGACACACGGTGCAGTCACTTATGGTATGTCCTCTTGTACCGTTGGTACTAAAGTAGTGACTTCCCCTCTCAACTCCTCCAGAATAATCTTGCTTATGGGCTTGTGGTTCATCACATAGTCTTCCTCTAAAAATCAGGCATTTATGCTAACGATCATCCAATGATCTCTAGGACTATAGAACAAACCACCTTTCGTTCCTCTAGGATAGCCTACGAACAAGCGCACTTATGTATGAGGTTCCAACTTACCAGCATCTACCTTCAGCACATGTGCTGGACTCCCCTAAATCCGAATGTCTCAGACTAGGCTTTCGCCCAGTCCACAATTCTGTGGGAGTATAAGGTACTGATTTAAATGGTACCAAGTTCAGAATATATACTGTCGTATCCAGAGCATACCCTCAGAATGAATCTAGTATCTCAGAATAACTCATCATCGATCTAACCATCTATATAAGAGTCCTATTCCTTCGCTCCGCGACACCATTCTGCTGGGGTGTACCAGGTGCAGACAGTTAGGATTGAATCCCAAACTCTAATATGTAACTCCTAAACTCTCCCAAGAGGTACTCACCACCACGATCAGATCGTAGTGTCTTGATACTTTTACCTTGATGTTTCTCCATATCAGCCTTGAATTCTTTGAACCTTTCAAAGCATTCAGACTTGCGGCGCATCAAGTAAATGTATCCATATCTTGAATAATCATCTATAAAAGAGATGAAGTATTCAAAACCACCTCTAGCCTAGATAGACATAGGACCACACAAATCAGAATGAACCAATTCCAACACATCTTTGGCTCTATACCCCTTGGCCTTAAAAGGCCTCTTGGTCATTTTACCTTCCAAGAAAGATTCGCAGGTTGGGAAATCTTCCACCACTAATGAACCCAAAGGTCCATCAGCTATCAACCTTTGAATTCTACTCAGGTTAATATGATCTAACCTTAGATGCTAAAGATACATTTAGTTCATTTTCGAAGGTTCTTCTCTTATTAGATTTAGAAGATGAATTATTTACTTCTATTTACATCGTGGGAGCCTTTGGTTCAAGAGTATATAAATTTCCTACCAACGTACTAGAACAGATAATCTCTCTATTCCTTTTTATAACAACTCTGTCATTAAAAGAAATAGAATATCCATCAAAAAATAATTTAGAAACTAAAATCAAATTCTTTCTAAATGAAGGTACATAAAGGCAATTTCTCAGAACAAAAGTTTTATTCCTATCAAAAGATAAATAAACATCTCCCATGCAATAGCCGCCACCTTAGTAGCATTGCCCATGTAGACGGTAGTCTCCCCCTCAGCTAGTCGTCTGGTTTCCTAGAACCCCTGCAAAATATTGCAGACATGATCAGTGGCTCCCGTATCTACACACCAGGTGCTGGTAGATAACACCGCTAAACATGTTTCAATGACTAGACCAAAAGATATACCTTTATTCTGCTTCCGGTTAAGGCAGTCAGCCTTCCAATGTCTAGTCTGCTTGCAAGTGAAGCACTTGCCTTTCGGCTTCTTCACTCCTCCCTGAGATCCTCCCACCACCTTCGCTGCACCTTGTTTCTTCTTCTTCTTGCCTTTCGGCTTAGAAGTAGAAACCTTGTGGGCAACCAAAACCTGAGAACTCTGACAAAAAAGCCCCTCTACCGCCTGGAGTTCTGTCAGAAGCTCCGCCAATGAATACAACCTCTTATTCATGTTGTAGTTCAGGCGAAACTGCTCAAAAATCCTAGGTAGAGATTGAAGAATGATATCGACCTAGGTTTCCCCATCGATCTCATCTCCAAGGACTTCCATCTCATTCAAATGAGCCATCATCTTGAGAACATGATCCCTCAGGGTGTTCCCTCAACCATGGTGGTCGTCATCAAGTTTCTCATGGCTTCTTGCCTAGCAACCTGATTGTGGTGTCCGAAAAGTTCTTTGAGATTGAGCATCATGTCATAGGCAATAGTCATGGCCTGATGCTGATGTTGCAATACATTTGACATAGAAGCCAAAATGTAACACCGCGCCATCTCATTAGCCTTGATCCACTTTTTATAACTCTCTTTCACCTTTTTCCCAGAATTATCCATAGGCTTAGGAGGATACTCCTCGAGAAGTACATCTTGTACTCCTCAGCAGTCAAGACTATGTCCAGATTCCTTTTCCAATCCACATAGTTAGGTCCAGTAAGTTTATTTTCCTTTAGAATCACAGCAAGTGGGTTGAAAGTCATTTTATAGAAACCTAAGAATCACATAAATCAAAAACATTTAGATTTCAAAAAATTATTGATTCCTCAAAAAATAAAATTTCAAAATCAACCAACACCTCAAAACACCAAGAATATCGTATGCCACGATAGTGTTGACGTATACGAATTCTACATTTGTAAGAGGAGGTTTTACCCATTAATTTTATTATCCTGTCAACCTTACTTTTTGACAAATAAAATTAATAGTTGGTTCCTCTTCGACCCTACAAATAAAAGCAGTGACTCCGATGGGTAGGATACTTTTATTTGCATCTAAGTGTTCACCATTACCCAATACTAAGGTAATTATCTCGGATTATGTGCCTTCCGATGGGGAAGTACACACTCTCCTAAATAATTTCCTATAACCATATTTGACCTAGTGATCCGTAAAACAAACTCATCCGATATGGAGGAAGGCACTCAGAGGCAACGTGCAAGTTTGTTCGCATCACATGTCAAATTGTAATGGAGGCCGCGGGAATTTAAAAAAATATCCCTCTCCCACTTAGTAATTTAAACTTGAGGAATTTTAACCATGCAACCACAACAAGCATATAAATCAAAATCAATAAATATGAAAAACAAATTTTCCAACTATTATGGCTTTTGTTCTCCAATATGCCTCCAGTCGTGTTGCCACCTCGTCCGCTCCTCCCTATGCCATGTACAAGCCATCCGGAGATCCGAGCCGAGAAAAATTATTTTAATTTACATCCATCGATCCTATACTCCACAAAGGAGTGTACATGAAATCTAGATCGAAAGTAAACTAAAATAAAAGAGTGGATAAACAATGTCGTACTTAATTACAAAAATTAAATACTAGCCTCGTCAACCCCGAGGATTCAAATAATATTACGATTACACACTTACAATCACATACACACACATATGGCCATAATATTTGGATCTTATGCCTACAACAAAAAAGTTAGCCTACGCACATCCTAATATTATCCGGCACACATAATATATGATAAGTGCATAAAAGTAACCGAATCCTAAACACATAAAACCGGAAACTATGGCTCTGATACCACTTGAAGGTTGAAGCATCGCTTCGGTTGCTTGTGCATGGTGATCCAATCATACATCCTCGAATTAAAAAAAATTAATCCAGACGAAAAAGGATTACCCAAGCAACCGATCCATCATCGTGCTTCTTGATTTCAGTCATCTCTTGAACAAACTTGTTGTTCAAGCAACCTAAATATTTTCCACGATTAGCCGCGGAATAGATGATGTATGAATCGCCGGTTTTTGTGTTTATCTTCGGGGTCCATGATCATACAATTACAAACAAATTGCCTAAAATAAGAAAGAAACTTAAACAAGAATTATACCTCTTGTTGACCTCTTGATCATCTATCGTATAACCTATCCTCCTCTTGGACGTTGTGTGGGCAATGATCCTCCAAGAGTTGAAGCCTCCTAGATTGCGTCTTCCCATTCTTGCTCGCTCCGAACAAGGGAAGATAACCGAGATCTTCTTCTCCTATCTAGTGCCGACCACCAAGCCACCTAGCTTGGTTGTTCCCGCCGGCCAAAGAGAGGAAGAGGAAGAAGTGAGCGTCGGCCAAGAGAAGTCTTGTTTCTGCTGGCCAAAGGAGAAGGAAAGAGTTTGCCGCAGACCAAGGAGAGAGGGTGAAGGGTGCCAGCCAAGTGAAGGGAAAGGAAGGAAAAACCAAAACCCTTGCCCCTTTGTGTTGCCGTCGGCTCTAGGAGAAGAGCCACCAAAACCCTAGCCTCCCACAACTTGCTTGCCGCCCAAACCCTTTGTCATCAACTCTAAACACCCTAGCTTCCAAAACTTAAGTTGCCGCCCAAGCCTTGGAACCTTATTTATAGATTTCGCCGAAGCCTCCATTTAATCGTGTCCGTTGGATCTAGGCTTCATGAGGGTTTTAATAGGCTATAATAGGGACCATGAGGAGGAGTTGGATCTTGGCCACCTAATGGATCTGACCCACATAAAATCCGATCCATTAATGATAATCCATTCCACTAGAGGATTATCATTGATCTACCTCACCAACCCCCATAATTAAATATGGTCTCCATATATTAATTGTACAAATATCTCCCCGTGTTTAAGATATCGAATGTCCATTAATTAATTAATTTACTGACAATTAAATAATTAACATCTAACTCCATGAGTAGTACCACTCAACCTTATCATCATGCTGGACCAAGTCCACCAGCAGGGTTTACATGATGATCCTTATGAGCTCCTCAAGCGGACTTTATCATCCTAATACATAAGACATGGTTTCCTCCTATAATCAACGGTGTACCATATAAATAATATCATTTCCCAACTTACAGGGCCTATCGATTTAACCCATAAATCTCGCCCATTGGTAAATCAATGAAATAAATATTAATTACATGTGCCCATCATGTACACCATAATATCCGAGGTCCGATTCAATTATGTAGTCAGCAATAAATTGAATCACCTCTAAGTTGGTCCTGTTCAATACACACAAAGTGTACTAGTGTAATTCTATGATCAAGATAAACCAATACCAAATTATACTAAAATCATACCAATGGTTTGTCCAAAACCATCTTAGTTGTGAGCCTCTACTTATACTCCACAAGGAACTGGTAACATTATTCTCTTTGTGACACCACACACCATGTTATCTACAATGTAAAGTATTAGACAAGATGCACACATATAATAAATATAAAATGCAAACAATGATCATGTGATTCTTATTTCAAAATGAAGATGTCTATACAAAGACTAGGCTTTTAGTATACATCCCAACACCATGAAGAGGATTAGGGTTTTTATCTTTTCCTTTGCTCTTGGCCGGCTCCTCCTTCTCCTCTCCTAGGACGGCACCTTCTTCCCTCAAGTCTTGGCTGGTGGCAAGAGTTAGGGTTTCTTCCCTTGGAGCTCTTGGCTGGCACCCACACTCTCTCCCTCTCCTTAGGGCCGGCGGACACCAACCTTGGTGGTTGGTGGTTGGCGCAAGAAAGGAGAAGAAAGGGGATTTGGTTATCTTCTTTTCTTTGGAGCGAACAAGGAAAGGAAGATACGTGATCTAGGAGGCTTCGACTCTTGGAGGATCATTGCCCACACAATGTCCAAGAGGAGGATAGGACATACAATAGAAGATCAAGAGGTAAACAAAAGGTATAATCTTCTTTGTTTGATTTTAGTTCTTTTGTATCATGTATGTGGCTAATTTACTTGGACCCCGATGATAAACACAAAAACCGGCGATTCGTACATCATCTATTCCGCAGCTAATCGAGGATAAGAGTTAGGTTGCTTGAACAACAAGTTTGTTCAAGCGACGACTCAAATCGAGAAGCATGATGATGAATCGGTTGCTTGGGTAATCCATTTTCATCCGGATTAATTTTTTTAATCCGGGGACACGAGATAGGATCGCCATGCACAAGTGACCAAGGCAAAGTGAGAAGCGAAGCTTCAACCTTCAAGAACATGTTATTCCAAATTAAATTTTGTCCTTGAGTTTATATTTACAATTGGTATTAGTTTAGACCGATTTCTATGTGTTTTTGGTTTTCTATCTATTGTGCTTAGCCGATATGAGGGGTGATTGCCCTCATATCTAAGATTTAGGGGAATTAAAAAGGAACCTAGGGGTTGGCCTCATCTCCTGTAACTGTGGATAGAAGGATGCGATAGAATTGGAAACGATTCGTCGCAGAGATTGGTTCAGCATCCTTGTACCGCCTATCCCATCCTTGTAAGGCAGAGATAGCTCCCGATAGATACAAAGGCTCATCGGGAGAGTGTATGATGTCCCTTCCACAAGGTCATAGTTAGACATTTAGACAATGACCAATTGATAGCATGTTTTGTGACACACAAGCGAAATCAAAATCCTAGAATCCCTTCTAAAGACTCACGGCAAGCCTTTTCTTCTTCCCTGTGACACCGTATTGAGTTAGGACCACCGACAACCCTCACAATCATAACCATTAGATTTGACTTCTGAATAATAACGTCCACCGAATAGATCGGCACTCGAATCTCAGTCCCTGTGGGATCGATAAATCTATTTATTACTTGACGACATTCGTGCACTTGCGAGCATTGAGCACGAGCGTGCGCTTCGAGTCCTCAATGGTCTCCGTCACGAGATTTGAGTTTGCGTTCGCATGCATCAAGTTTTTGGCGCCGTTGCTGGGGACTGATTGATTCGATATCGAATCAAGAAGTGGATAATTGGATCGGACTTAGGTTAGATTTATTTACTTGCTTTTTTATTTTATTTTATTTTAATTTTTAAATTTTCCATTTCTTGATTTAGTTTTTTTTTATTTTTTTATTTTAGCAGTGATTCTCTATTTTATTATTGGCTCTTTGATTAGTTAGCTAGATTAGTTCATTTCCTATTTTTAAGCATTAGGTAAATACTCCTAACTTTTCTTCTTGATTCAAGCTTTAGTTCCATCCTCAGAATTATTCATTGTATATGATTTATTACTCCTCTCTCATCAAAGGACGCTGAAATGTTAACACAGCCCGCTCGACCTTTGAGAGATTACATACTGCCTAAACGAAATGCATGGAATCCTTGCATAGTTATTCCTCAAATTCAGGCCGCTAGTTGGGAAATAAAACCTGCATTAATTGCTCATATTCAAGATAAGAAGTTTGGAGGAGCTCAGATTGAGGAACCCTATTTACACGTTGAAGAATTTCTGGCGTACTGTGACACAGTGCAATATGAAGGAGTCCCAGCAGACGCCATTAAGCTCATCATGATCCCATTCTCACTGAAAGGGGAGGCTAAGCAATGGATACACACGCTACTAGAAGGGAGTATAACGACATGGGAACAAATGGAAGACGCTTTTCTATGTAAATTCTTTCCTCCCCACAAAACAACCTACCTTAGGGATAAAATCCTTTCATTTGAGCAAGGGCGAGAAAAGACTCTTGTTGAGGCATGGAAGAGACTACAGGAACGAGTTATTAATTCGTTACCCACACCATGGATTACAGGATTGGTTACTCCTCCATGTTTTTTATTCCGGGATAACTAGTTTGTCGAAAGAACTCTTAAACATAGCCACGGGGGGCGTGTTGATGAAAAAGAACACAGACGTCGCATATCGCATTATAGAGACAGTGGTGGGTACTCTCGAAATATGGGCGAATAGCGAGCGAGATTTTCAGGAGATTTTCCTTATAACGGGGATAGGTAGTGCTGAAGTAGCTTGCCAAGTACAGGGGGAGGACAAGGAGAGAGAGTACAGGATGGAAGAAGTTTCCCTATCTTCAGGATCGGAAGAAGAGGAAGAGTCGGGGAATGTGGTAGGAGAGAAAGACATAGGGCTTGAGATGAAGCCACTTCCCCCTAATCTCAAGTACAAATTTTTGGGACCGACTTCAACACATCCGGTGATTATAAATGCAAATTTGAGTGAGGTAGAGACAAGGAAGTTGTTGGGGGTGCTCAGGACGTACCAAAAAGTGCTGGGCTATACCATCGATGACATAAAGGGGATAAGCCCGTCTCTGTGCATGCATATGATAATACTTGAGGACGGGTGTAAGCCAACCGTGGAGGGCCAAAGGCGACTTAACCCTCATTTGCAGAAGGTAGTGAAAAAGGAGGTGCTTAAAATCTTGGATGCCGGAATAATTTACCCAATTTCACATAGTGAGTGGGTAAGTCCGATGCACATAGTTCCAAAGAAAGGCGGCACTACAGTAGTCAAAAATGAAGAGAATGAGTTGATCCCTATTCTAGGGTGGAGAATGTGCATAGATTATCATAAACTAAATAAAGCAACAAGAAAGGATCATTTTCCACTTCCGTTTATCGATCAGATGTTGGAACGCCTCGCTAAACATTCCTATTTTTGCTACCTTGATGGGTACTCAGGGTTTTTCCAAATCCCAATCCACCCTAATGACCAAGAGAAGACCATCTTCACCTGCCCGTATGGAACGTTCGCATACTGACGAATGCCCTTTGGCCTATGTAATGCCCCAACCACCTTCCAGCATTGTATGACGGCTATCTTTTCAGATATGATTGAACAAATTATGGAAGTATTCATGGATGATTTTTCAGTCTACGGAACAAGTTTCGATGCATGTCTAAAGAACCTAGAAAGGGTTCTACAAAGGTGTTAGGAGAATAACTTGATTCTGAATTGGGAAAAATGTCACTTCATGGTAACTGAAGGGATAGTTCTAGGACATAAGATATCAGGGAATGATATCGAAGTAGACAAGATGAAGGTCGAAGTAATTGAAAAATTGCCGCCACCCAGGGATGTAAAGGGGGTCCGGTGTTTTCTTGGGCATGCGGGTTTTTATTGTAGGTTCATAAAGAATTTTTCTCAGATAACTAGACCTCTAATAAATCTACTAGCTAAGGACACAGAGTTTATTTTCGATCGGCAATGTTTAGTAGCGTTCAAAGAAATAAAGAAAGCCTTAGTAATGTCCCCGATAATACAACCACCTAACTTGAGCCTATCATTTGAGGTCATGTGTGATGCTAGTGACTATGCAGTGGGGGCAGTGTTAGGGCAATATAAGGAGAAAAATCTACATGCCATTCACTACGCCAATAAGACGTTGAATGAAGCACAAATCAATTATTCCACAACTGAGAAGGAATTACTGGCAGTCGTGTTCTCATTCGACAAGTTCAGACAATACTTAGTAGGGTCGAAGGTAGTGGTTTACACTGACCATACTGCAGTTCGTTACTTGCTAAGTAAGAAGGATGCTAAACCCCACCTTATTCGCTGGATTCTATTACTTCAAGAATTTGATATAGAAATTAGGGATAAAAAGGGATCGGACAATGTCGTCGTGGACCACTTATCGTACATGCCCATAGATAGCAGGATAGAAGAGGGAGACAGTGCCCAAATAGACGATGCTCTGCGGGATGATACCCTCATGGCTATTACTAAGGTTACCACCCCTGGTATGCAGATTTGGTGAATTTTCTTGCAGGAAGAGTGATACCGCCAGAATTCATGACCCAACAAAGGAAAAGATTTTTTGCAAAAATTCAGCAATATATATGGGATGATCCCTTCCTATTTAGGAAATGTGTAGATAGCGTATATCGAAGGTGCATTCCAGAAGAGGAAGTGGAGAGCATCCTCTTTAACTGCCATTCCTCAGCATATGGGGGACACACCGGAATTGCAAAAACAACCGCGAAGTTACTTCAAGCAGGATTTTACTGCCATAGCCTATTTAGAGACACGCGCAACTATTTGGTCTCCTGTGATCGGTGCCAGCGAACAGGAAATATAGGTAGGAGACATGAGATGTCGGCAAGCACCATATTAGAGGTGGAGCTCTTCGACATATGGGGGATAGATTTCATGGGACCCTTTCCCGCTTTCGACGCAAACAGATATATCCTAGTCGCTGTAGACTACATCTCCAAATGGGTGGAGCTCGTAGCATCACTCCATTGCGACGCTAGGACCGTAATAAAAATGTTCAAAAGAACATATTCCCTAGATTCGGAGTTCCTCGAGTCATAATCAGTGATGGAGGATCCCACTTCATCGAAAAACAGTTTGAAAAATTACTACATAAATATGGGGTGATCCACAAAGTCTCGATGGAATACCACCCACAAATAAGTGGACAAGTTGAAATTTCAAATCGGGAGATAAAAAAGAATTCTAGAAAAGACAGTAGTGGCATCAAGGAAAGATTGGTCACAAAAACTGGACGATGCTCTTTGGGCTTACCGCACAACTTATAAGACCCCAATAGGTATGACCCCA
Source organism: Wurfbainia villosa (assembly GCA_025175895.1). Lineage (NCBI taxonomy): Eukaryota > Viridiplantae > Streptophyta > Magnoliopsida > Zingiberales > Zingiberaceae > Wurfbainia > Wurfbainia villosa. Next base: position 3,963,367 of record CM046003.1, read on the forward strand.
TTCCGCTTAGTTTATGGGAAGCCTTGCCACCTGCCCATTGAATTAGAACACAAGGCTTTCTGGGCCATCAAGAAGCTCAACTTCGACTACTGTGCGACAGGAGAGAAAAGGAAACTGCAGTTAAGTGAGCTGGACGAAATTCAAAGAGATGCTTATGAACATGCTAAGGCGTATAAGGAAAGAACTAGGAAGTGGCATGACCAACATATCTTGAGAAGGGAGTTTAAGGAAGGAGACTTAGTTCTCCTGTATAATTCCAAGTTAAAACTTTTTCCAGGGAAGCTAAAATCAAGGTGGTCAGGACTGTTTCAGGTAAAGAGGGTATACCCATATGGCACAGTGGATATTTGGAGTAAGGAATCAATGGAGATCAAAGTAAATAGGTAACGATTAAAGAAGTATCTAGGGGAGTCTCCAGAATTTGAGACAGATGAATGGAAGTTCATAGAACCTCTAGAGCCAAGTTGATAATGGAGTGTGATCGAGCTAAACGACCTTAAACAAAGTGCTTCTTGGGAGGCAACCCAAGTTTAGTTTTTTATGTTCTCTTTTTATTTTATTGCATTCGTTTGTGTAATTTGAACTTTAATTCACAACATTTAGCATTTTGCAAATAAATTAGGACTAGAAAGGACTTGCTAGGTAGAAACAAAAATCATTTGTTACCTACACAATTGAGCGTGTATGGAGAATTCGGACAACTGTGTACCATGAGAGAGAAACGGGGGGCATACGACCTAGCCGTGTATTTTCACACGACCTAGTCGTGTGTTTTTACACGATCATGGCCCACATTCCAGCAGCGCACATGGTCTAGCCATGTGTTTTCACACGGTCGTGTTACACAAGGGATAAAGGGATCTGCACTGTGCATCTCTCCCCCTTTGCATCACTCTCCCTCCAGTCCATACATACATAGGAGCCCACCTAGTCCACGTCGACTTGAGCCTGCACCTGCACCACCAGCTTTTTCTACTTTTGAGCAGGATGCAGTTACATCTACCTATGATTTTTTAGAGTTCCAATCGCGCCTTGATGACATATATGCCGAGCAGTAGACGCAGAGGCGGGGATGGGAGGAGTAGAACGCATAAATGCAGGAAAAGTTTTAGGGACTCCGGGAGCACTTCCAGCGGGCCGAGGAGTTCAACGGCGAGGCCCGTGTCTACTTTCAGGAGGAGGCTACCCGTCGCCAGGCAGAGGCAGCCTACCGCCAGGAGACGCGATAGTATATGCGAGCCTAGCAAGCACAGTGGGCTAGGGAGGAGGAGCACCGAGCAGCCGCTGCATCCACCAACTCTCAGATCGATCACATGTACATGTGACATCAGTGGCTCAATAGCAGGTTCTCCCAGGATCCCGAGATGCCGAAGCTACCAGACTTTCCACCTTGTCCACCATACTAGAGGTATGCTTCACTTAAGTCTAGGGGGACCCCAAGTTTTTTTTTTGTTTCTAGCAGTAGTTTATTTCCTAATATTTGCATTTTAGTTAGCATTCATTTATTCATGCATTAGTTGTTTAGTTTCTTTCAGCATTTAGTTTTTGGTACCTATAAGTTGCCTCAGTAGTATTTTTAGAAGTTTTCTTCATGAGTTGTTTCCATGAGTAGTGTAACTTCATTTACCTCCTAGTATTTTATTTTATTGGTTCTGAATGAATGTTCTAGACTTACACTAGTTAACTTCTATTCTACACATACACATGACGAACTTTCTGAAAGGGAGAGTCTACTACATACCTAGTTATGATTCATCTCAGTAGTCTAATACTTTGTGTTAGGGCAATCAACCCATGTGATATGGTTTTGATGTGTGTGGCAAAAGGTTTAAGTTAGATTGTTATTCTTTTGATATGTGCGTTGGCGTCTTGTAGGATATAGTAATTCGCACATGGAGCTTTGGCAAGTTTCACCAACTCACAACCTCGTGCTTGAGTCGGCGAAGGTGCATTGCGAAGTCATGCACTTGATGCATCCGAGGGATCGCCGGACGAGATGACTTGAAGCGAAGCCAAGGAAGCAGACTTCGAGGGCAAGAGATGCGAAGGAGCATTGCAAAGCCGTGCACTTGGTGTTGCCGAGGGACGTGGTCGTGAACAAAGAGAGCTTCGACGAGGGACTTCAAGTGAGATGAGAGAATGAGTGAAATGTAAGTAGCTCATTAGGTGAACTTGGCCGAAATGGCTAAGTGTCGGAGGCTCGACCGAGAGGGTTGAGGTTTACCCGACCGCCAGACGCTCAAACGGATGTAAAGTTTGAGGTTTACACGACATCAGTCGACTGCCATGTCATGGCAGTCGACTTCTCCAAGTCGACGATGACTCGACTGGTGTTCGAGTCCATTTTGTGTCCCATCAGTCGACTGCCAAGGATTGACAGTCGACTAACGAAACCACCAGTCGACTGATGATGGCATCAGTCGACTGGTCGCAAGGGTTTCGGGCACAGAATATTGATCAGTCGAGTGCTCACTTTTGGCAGTCGACTGATAGCTCCATCAGTCAACTGATGGAATGATTAGTTGATTGATGTGGGAGTCGTTGGATGAAATCCAATGTAGAAGAAGCCGTTATTGGGCAACGGCTACAGGAGCAGTCGACTGATCGGGGCATCAGTCGACTGCCAGGTGCCCAACGGGAAGAATGAGTTTTTCTCTATAAAATGGGGCCTTTGGACACTTGGGTAAGGTAATGCTTCTATTCTAAACATCTCCCAAAGTGCCCAAACGAATTTCCTCCTCTTCCTTGTGCTTATATTCATCTTATTATATGAGGAGTGATTTTGTAAGAAAAGGTTACCTCCACCTAGCTTTGTGCAAAGGAGAGATTAGTGGAAGGTTTAAGGCGTGATTCACCTTGGACGAATCGGGTCGTGGATTAGCGACAAGGCCGTGAATCACGTTATATCTTTTGTTAGCGTTTGCATCTAGTCTTTCTTTATTTTGTCTTAATTGCTTGTTTAGTTTTGTTTCCGTTGCGTTAATAGTATTTGTAGACAAGCAATCAACGAGCAAATTCCACCGTACAAAGAAAGAGGGCTATTCACCCCCCTCTAGCCAACCACCGACGTTCCAACAAGTGGTATCAGAGCCAAGGCACTTGTTACCGGACTAACCGCCGCAACAAGCACAATCAAGAGATGGCAGGCTCCAACATTCATCCACTGAAGTTTGAAGGAGAATTCGCTTGGTGGAAGAAGCGAATGGAGGTATTCTTCGAGACCGATTTTGACATTATGCTTACTATGGAAAATGGTTTCGAAGTTCCTAGGGATGAAGAGGGGAAGCCACTAGAAAAGTCAAGGTGGACTAAGAAGCAAAGGGAGGAGCACCTTGCAAACTCAAAAGCAAAACACCACCTCTTCAATGTGCTCCCCCAACAAGAAGTGAACTGGATAAGAGAATGTGCAAGGGCCAAGGAAATGTGGGAGAAATTAATAGAACTTCATGAAAGCACTTCCGAGGCGAAGCTTGCGAGAAGAGACCTCCTCCGATGACAATTGAGTAACATCAAGCTAGAAAAGGGAGAGAAGGTATTATCTTTATATTCTCGCTTTAAAGAAATAATAACCGGTTTATCTAGTGAAGGGGAGAAGCTCCCCAATAGGGACATGATCATGAAGGTAATAGATGCCTTCCCCCGATCATCGAGATGGAGCTCAATGGTGGACTTTTTCTACATCTCCAAGAATCTAGATATAATCACTTTAGAGGAATTATTCTCCACCATGGAGTTGCACGAGACAAGGCTTGAAGGGATAGTAGAAGAGCAAATCAAGCCAACAAGGGGAGTAGCATTATTTGCCGAAAAGGGGAAGAAGAAGAAGAAGGAGACACCACCTTCCTCCTCCGATGAAGCATCCTCCTCATCCTCCATGAATAGCAATGAAGATGCTTATATGGTAAGGAAGGTAAGGCGTACCTTAAGAAATTTAAAATTTAACAAATCTTATGATAGGAGAAGGCACAAGAGGAAGATCATATGCTACAATTGCCAAGGAAAGGGGCATATAAGAGATGATTGTCTTCTCTTGAACAAGAGCAAAGAAGAGAGAAGGAAGAAAGAGGAAAAGAAGAAGGGGAGCAAGAAGAAGGAAGAAGAGAAGAAGGCCAAAGAAAAGGGGAAGGCCAAAACACTCAAAGCAAGGACATGGGATGATCCTTCATCATCATCATCGGAGGAAGAAAATACCTTTGTCTCAAATCTAGCTCTAATGACAATAGAAGATTTGGACACCACATCCTCTGAAAAAGAAGAAAGAAGCTCAAGTAAGGAAAGCTCAAGTGAAGAGGGAGGCTCTTCATCATCCTCATCATCCGAAGAAGAAGACATAGTAACTATGGTAAAACATCTTCCCACTCAAGAAGTAGTTGCCATGATTTCTAGCTTAACTAGGGATTTGTTTAGGGCTAAAAAGAGAAATAAGAGTATTCTTGATCAAATTAAGGCCCTAGAAGAAAAGCTAGAAAAATCATATTTAAATATTAATGATAATGTTTCTTCTAGTTTCAATGATGCATGCTCACATGATCATTATATGCCTTTAGATGTAAATGATGCATGTATTGAAGAAAATAGGGTTTTAAGGGAAAAGGTGGACCATTTGACTAAAGCCCTAGAAAAATTTTCAATAGGCTCCAATACCTTGAACATGATCATAAAGAGCCAAAGGGCAAGCTTCAATAGGAAAGACCTAGGTTACAAGGGGAAGAAAAATGAAAAGGCCTATCAATGTCTAATTGCTAGGGGTCAAGCCAAAAATAAAACAATTGCTAGAAAATAGATCCCTAAAGAATATTTAGTGAACTCCATAGGGAAGAACTTATATCGGGTTCCTAAATCCATCCTTAAGGGTTAGGAAAACCCTAGGATAGTCAACCATAAGGATTTTACTTATATCATATTATTTGGTTGACTTAGGATGATCGGGACTTAATTTTTGAAATAGTATTGGGTGATGATAATGCACCCATAAATAGCTTAAATCATGCTTTGGGTGATACTTGACTTATTATGATGATTTTATACCTAATGCATGATTACAAATTGATTGATACATTTGTTTCATGATCATAATGAGAAATCAATGCATATATATTTTTATGATCATGTGGTATGTTAGAGTGATACTTAACCACGGATAGAATTGCATGAATTTGAAGGTTAAGTATATAAATACCTTTAGGAACATCTCACACTCACCATAAGGATAACCTTGATTTAAATCTTAGCAATGGTGAGATGTTAGGATGATATTAATGGTCCACTAATGCCTATGGCATTTAGATGGTCATTTAAAGTATCAATAAAGCAATAATAGACCAATCATGGGGAAAGCATATGTTTAATTCATAGACATATTACCCAAAGATCATGGTTGGATATTTCATTTGTTTTCAAAACCATTCCTTACTTTAAAATCTATTTTTTCATGTTTTGAAACAATCTAAAGTAAAACTAGGTGTTAAAATTGATACAAACTTGATCAAAGACTAGTTGTTTTTGAAACTTTTGGATTTTTGGCAAATCATTGAAAATATAAGTAATTTTCATGAAAAAATCATTTTTCACTGATAAAGGACTTTAAAATAAATGTGTTTTTAAAATTTCACAATTTTTCAAATTTTCTGGAATTTCTGGTGCATTTCTGAATTTCGGTCCAAAAATCAGAAATTCTTTAAACTGATGTGTCCGATCGATTCATTGACTTGGGATTTCAGTATTTTCAGGCTATTTTGATGGTGTTTCGACCCTTAGACTTTGATGCCTTGGATTATGACATTATATTAATATTTTTGATGGTGTCAAAGGGGGAGAATTGATAGGTTTAAGTTAATCATGCTAAGGGGGAAATTTTAGCATGTCTTAAAGGGGAGTTGCATGTTTAAGGGGGAGTTTGATACTCATATGATTTACATACTTTATTGCCTTATGTTGTTATTGTTATTTGTTTTACCTAACTTAAACGGATTGCCACACATCAAAAAAGGAGAGATTGTTTGGACAATTAACCCATGTGATATGGTTTTGATGTGTGTGGCAAAGGGTTTAAGTTAAGTTGTTATTGTTTTGATATGCACGTTGGAGTCTTGCAGGACTTAGTAATTCGCACATGGAGCTTTGGCAAGTTTCACCAACTCACAACCTCATGCTTGAGTGGGTGAAGGAACATTGCGAAGCCGTGCACTTGATGCATCCGAGGGACTGCCGGACGAGATGACTTGAAGCAAAGCCAAATAAGCAGACTTCGAGGGCAAGAGACGTGAAATAGCATTGCGAAGCCGAGTGCTTCGTGTTGCCGAGGGACGTGGTCGTGAATGAAGAGAGCTTCGGTGAGGGACTTCAAGTGAGATGAGAGAATGAGTGAAATGTAAGTAGCTCATTAGGTGAACTTGGCCAAAATGGCTAAGTGTCGGAGGCTCGACCGAGAGGGTTGAGGTTTACCCAACCTCCGGACGCTCAAACGGATATAAAGTTTGAGGTTTACCCGACATCAGTCGACTGACATGTCATGGCAGTCATCTGCTCCAAGTCGACTGTGACTCAACTGGTGTTCGAGTCCATTTTGTGTCCCATCAGTCGACTACCAAGGATTGGCAATCGACTGATGAAACCACCAGTCGACTGATGATGACATCAGTCTACTGGTCGCAAGGGTTTCAGGCACAAAATGTTGATCAGTCGAGTGCTCGCTTCTGACACTCGACTGATAGCTCCATCAGTCAACTGATGTGGGAGCTGTTGGATGAAATCCAACGTGGAAGAAGCCATTATTGGGCAATCTCATAGGAGCGATCGATCGGGCATCACGATCGGTTATTCTCTATAAAATGGGGCCTTTGGATACATGGGTAGGTTAATGCTTCTACTCTAAACATCTCCCAAAGTGCCCAAACGAATTTCCTCCTCTTCCTTGTGCTTATATTCATCTTATTGTAAGAGGAGTGATTTTGTAAGAAAAAGGTTACCTCCACCTAGCTTTGTGCAAAGGAGAGATTAGTGGAAGATTTAAGGCGTGATTCACCTTGGACGAATCGGGTCGTGGATTAGCGGTAAGGCCGTGAACCACGTTATATCTTTTGTTAGCATTTGCATCTAGTCTTTCTTTATTTTGTCTTAATTGCTTGTTTAGTTTTTTTTTCCATTGTGCTAATAGTGTTTGTAGACAAGCAATCAACAAGCAAATTCCACCGTACGAAGAAAGAGGGCTATTCACCCCCCCCTCTAGCCGGCCACCGATGTTCCAACACTTTAGAATCCACAGGTGACCCTAAGGCTAGAATTTTAGTTATTGGAGATGCTCGAATTGTGTAAGCCCATTCGAAAAAAATCAAAATCTTAGTGAGCCGAAATAATAAAAGAGAGAAAATAAAAAGAAAAAGAGAGAGAAAAGGAAATGAAAAAGAAAATAAAGAAGAAAAAGAGATTATGAGGGATAAAAAAACAGTTGTCGTGGGGGAAAATGGTTAGGTGCCCCTTTGAAACCAAGTTAGGTTACTAGGGAAACACCTATCAATTTCTCTCAATACCGAGTATGCCTTTGAGACTTTGTGCTAGATCTAGGGAACGACCCTCGTTTTGGGCAGGTAAGTGCCTAAGAGTTGGAGACCTTAGGAAAACTATAGGATGACGACTTAACTTATCATAGAATGAGTATCCCCTAAGAAGATTCGCTTGGCATGAGCACGAGGAGCTAACTTAGTGAATTTCTAGAATGTATCTATTTTGCTTTGATTTCAAATACCACTTGATAAATTTTGTTAACATGCTAAGTATGGAACAATACATTTTTAAATTTCATGGCACTCAGGTTTGCTTGAGGACAAGCAAAGATCTAAGTTTGGGGGAATTGATGTGAGCAAAATATATAGGGTTTTAGGAGTAGTTTTCGCTCACATCTCATTTCATTTTATGTTTGCTTCATGCATATTTTACTTTATTTTCCATGCATTTCTTGTTTTCTAGTTCGGAGATATGCTCTGTATACTTTTTGTGTGCAGGATAGCATTTCATGGGAAAAATGGTGCACTTTCAGAGAAAAAAGAAGACATTTGGCAGCTGGACGCATAAGGGAACACGACCAGGGCATGTGTTTTCACACGATCATGTTCAAGAGGTGAAAACGGACACAATAGCCTGACACATGGCCAGACCGTGTGTTTTTACACAGCCGTGTGGCGACTAGGCGATTTGACGTGTCCAGGGTTTTTTCTAGATTTCGCAGCGATCCGGTGTGATGTCTATATAAGGAAAGCTACGCCCAAACCCTAGGTGGAGGCACGACTGCTGGGATGACACTCTGAAGCCCTAAAAAGCTTCGGGAACTCGCAACGGGGAGAAAGAAGGCCGTCGGAGATCCAAGTTCTGCACTTCAACACCAGAGAGAAGCCCACATTGCATTGTAAATTTCTGTTCCTGCATGTTATCTATTATTTATTCGAACATGAACGTGCTTTGTGTTTCTCCTCTGATATTTATGGAGTAATTTCTTCGATTCTAGAATTAAGGAGTAGTTTGTGTGCGTAGAACATGTTATTCCAAATTAAATTTTGTACTTGAGTTTATATTTGCAATTGGTATTAGCTTAGATTGATATCTATGTGTTTTTGGTTTTTTATTATTTTTTTTAGCCGATACGAGGGGTGACAGCCCTCGTATCTATGATTTAGGGGAATTAAAGAGGAACCTAGGGGTTGGCCTCATCTCTTGTAACTATGGATAGAAGGATACGATAGAATTGGAAACGATTCGTCACAGGGATTGATTCAGCATCCTTGTACTGCCTATCCCGTCCTTGTAAGGCAGAGATAGCTCCTGATAGATGCGAAGGCTCATCGGGAGAGTGTATGATGTCCCTTCCACAAGTCCATAGTTAGACGTTTAGACAATGACCAATTGATAGCATGTTTTGCGACACATAAGCGAAACCGAAATCCTAGGATCCCTTCCAAAGACTTGCGGCAAGCCTTTTCTTCTTCCGTGTGACACCGTATTGAGTTAGGTCCACCGACAACCCTCACAATCATAACCATTAGATTTGACTTCTGAATAATAATGTCCACCGAATAGATCGGTACTCAAATCTCAGTCCCTATGGGATTGATAAATCTATTTATTACTTGATGACATCCGTGCACTTACGGGCATTGAGCATGAGCATGCGCTTTAAGTCCTCGACGATCTCCATTGCGAGATTTGAGTTCGCGTTCGCGTGCATCACACACATGGCCTGGCCGTGTGGAAACACACGGTCGTGTGTTGCTTCGCGATTCTGACGTGATTCGGTTATTTTCCAAGTTTTAGAGAGATCCAAGCTGATGTCTATATAAAGGAGGCTATGCCCAAACCCTAGGAGGGAGGCACAACGGCGGGGACGATACTCTGACGCCCTAAAAAGCTTCGGGAACTCGCAACAGGGAGGAAGAAAGCCATTGGAGATCCAAATTCTGCACTTCAACGCCAGAGAGAAGAGTCACATCGCATTGTAAATTCTGTTCTTTACATAATTTCCATTGTTTATACGAACATGATCGTGCTTTGTGTTTCTTCTCTCTTATTTATGGAATAGACTCTTCGATTCTAGGACTAGGGAGTAGTTTGTGTTGAGTTAGAACATGTTGGTTCAAATATCTTTTCGTTCTTGAATTTATATTTGCAATTGGCATTTGGTTTAGAGCTATAACTATTGTTTTGGTTTTCTATATACAATGCTAGCCGATATGAGGGGTGACAACCCTCGTATCTAAGATTTAGGAGAATTAAGGAGGAACCTGGGGTTGACCTCATCTCCCGTAACCATGGGTAGAAGGATGCGATAGAGTAGGAAATGCGCCCCATTTTCGCCACATCGCAGGGATCGATTTGGCATCCTCATACCAACTATCCCATCCTAAGTCCAGGGGTCAACCTAGTAATGGTAGAGGTAGCTTCCGATAGATGCGAAGGCTCATCAGGGGAGTGTATAATGTCCTTTCTACAAAACTGTAGCTAGAAACTTAGACAAAATCCAATTGACAACGTGTTATGTGACACACAAACGAAACCAAAATCGTAGAATCCCTTTAAAAGACTCGCAACTAGTTTATTTCTTCTTCCGTGTGACATCGTATTGAGTTGGGACCGGCGTCAACCCTCGCAATCGCAATCCTTAGATCTGAATTCCGAACAATAACCTCCACTTACCAAATCGGTAATCGAATCTTAGTTCCTGTGGGATCGATAATCTTTTTATTACTTGACGACATCCGTGCACTTGCAGGTGTTGAGCGTGATCACGCGCTTCGATTCCTCAATGGTCTCCGTCGTGAGATTTGAGGTCGCATTCGCGTGCATCCGTTTTCCATTAGGAAAGGGTTCGTAGCTTTGGTGGATGACTCAGGTCAGTTGTTAGATCTGGAGAAATGGACCACAAACTTTAGGAAAAAGGCTTAAGTCGATTACAAGGCTTTAAACACCTTATAATGCGGACTTACAAATAACGAGCTAAGTCGAGTCGGTTCGGTTCAAAATTCTAAAGAACTGTGGGACAAATTAATTAAATTGCATGAACAGGCTAACTTGAGTCAACCCGAGGATGGTTTAGTTTTGATGGCAGAAACAAACAATAAAGGAAAGAAATCCAAATCGAGGAAAAGAAAAAGATAGAAAACATCTAAGACAAACTTGGAAAAGTCATCATCGGAAGAGTCGGGTGCGGAAATATCAATGACATGCTTCGTAGCACTCATGGCGGCCGACGAGTATGAAGTTGAGCCAAAACAAGATTCTGAGTCTGATTCCGAGTCCTAGAGAAGCCACAGATCCGTATCCATTTCTGAAGGTTCAAATGAGGTAACTTCTCCCTTAGAAGATAAGTTGTATAATATTATTGCATGCTTAGGTAGGAAACTAGCCAAGTTTGAGAATCGAGTCGACTCGCTTCTTGAGGAAGTCCAAGTACTTAAGGAGCAAGTCAACTCGAAGACTTCAACATGCCAAATTAAGGATAGAGACTCAACTCGAGTTGCAAAGCTTGAGGAAGAGAACTCGGTCCTAAAAAGGCAAGTCGAAGATCTAACCGGATCATTGGAAAGGTTCACTTCGGGTTCCAAGTATCTCAACATGATGTTTGGGTCTCAATCAGCCGTGTACAACAAGTCCGAACTCGAATACAAGGCTAAGGACACAAATAGATCATACATGTCATTGTTTAATAGAAATGCTAAGGGTTGAGTCGAAGCTTGGGTTCCTAAGACTAGCTTAGTCAATCAAGTTGGACCGAACCAATTTTTGATTCCCAAAGGACAAGTTTACTTAGTGAACAAGACCCAACTGAGCTACTATGCAGGGGAGCTAACTCGTTGATTATTTCCTTAATTAGATAAAACTCTTGCATATGTTAGTTTACTTTACTTGCTTAATTTAGAATGGACTAGATAGAAAACAAAGTAGTTTAAACTTGAACAATCTAGTACTAAGACAAAGTGAACTGATAGTAAGTTAGGGAAGCTCTTCAAAGTGCATGTCCAGGAAGTGGTCGTTGCTCTGATATCCAAGAAGACCATGTGCCTCGGCACAACCTGGTGCACTAAGTCGAGTGGAACTGACCGAAGCTAACTCACTAAGTCTTTGACTAATTAGACCAAGGCATAGTCCAAAGTGAATCAAGTACTTGATTCCTTCATTGACTTTGTCTAGGAAGTGGTCATTGCTCCGATATCTAAGAAGGTTATGTGCCTCGCCATGACCTGAAAGTCAATGATGGAAAAACCTACTTGACTAGCTCAAACTAAGCTTGAATCTAACACAAGTTTAAAAACTTTGAAATTCCTCATTAAAATTAATTAAGATAAAAAGAAATTCTCATCTCACAAAACTCATAGGATTGACGTGCATTGAAAACCTAATTTGGGTGAGATGATTTAGAACTTAATTAATCTTAATTAGTTTAATACAATTAAACTTAACAACAACTCAATTAAACTTAACAACAACTCAATTAAATTTAACAACAACTCAATTAAACTTAACAATAACTCAATTAAACTTAACAACAACTCAATTAAACTTAACAACAACTCAATTAAACTTAACAACTCAATTAAACTTAATAACAACTCAATTAAACTTAACAATAACTAAATTAAACTTAACAACAACTTAACTAAACTTAACTTAACAAATTCACTTATTTAACTAAACAAATTATCGATTCAATCCTAATCAACTAATTCAACCCTGATCAACATATTCAACTCAATTCTAATAATCTAAACTCAATTTTAATTAATTCAATCAACTCAACTTTAATTCTAAGAGAATCAACATAATTAAGGGGGAGTTAAGATATATTATAATTCTAGGGGGAGCTAAACATTTAAAATTTTATTTTGAAAAGAAATAAAGTATAAATATAAGAATGTTACTTTAAGGGGGAGATCAAGAGTCTTGGGGGAACTTAAAATATTTTGCTAAATTAAGATATGTTTAATATCTTTTCAAAAATTATGCTTTAAAATGGAATTGGATAAGAAATATTCTTAAGAGGGAAATAGAAAAGTTTAAAGCTAGCTAAGAATCTATGAGAAACTATCTTTTTGAAAACTTAAAGCTTTAATTAAGGAGAAGTTTCAAAATGTTAATTAAGAGGGAGAAAAACTTAAGCTTAAATGCTCTTTGAAAAGCTTAAATATTTTCAAGTTTAAAAAATGTAAAAAATTCTACTTAGGTTTTGATGTATGGAAGAAAATAATTAACCATTATAAAGATTTAATTGTGGGGGAGTCTCAAAAATTTTGAAAAGTTTTTTTGAAAATTTTGGAAAGTCTTGAATTTTGAAAATTTTTAGATGGAGTCTCAAAAATTTTTAAAAGTTTGAAATTTTTTGAAAAATTTGAAAATTGTTGAAAATTTTGGAAAGTCTTGAATTTTGAAAATTTTAAGGGGGAGTTTTGAAAATTTTTGAAAAGTTTGAAAATTTTTAAAAAGTTTTTTTTTTAATTTTGAAAATAAGTTGTCATTTAGGGCGAGTTAGAAAAATTGTTTGAAAATTTTGAAAACCTTGAATTTTTAAACTTTTTAAATAATATGGGGGAGTTAGAAAAATTATTTGAAAATTTTTGAAAAGCTTAAATTAAGTTTTTGAAATCAAATTCGTGGGTGAAATATTTTAACTTAATTTTTGAGCTTGAATATTTCTAATTTTTGTGAAAGTTCAACTCTCCACTACATCATATTGGCTTTTTTAAATTTGAGCTTTATTTTGATGTATGCCAAAGGGAGAGAGAAGAGATATAAAGTTAGAGATTTATTGAAAGAAAAATGCAAAAGTTTGATAAGGTTTTATGCATCTCATACATGGTTAATTTTATGTATCCATTATACATGTCAAAATTTGATAGTTCATCTGTTATACATGTCAATATTTGGATATTGACATTTGATTCTCCAAACTTTAACTGATATGTTGTCATACATCAAAAAAGGGAAGATTGTTGATGCAGTGAGCATCACTCATTAGTTTTGATGTATGAGCCATAGTTAAAAGTTAGGATTCACCTATGCTCTAATATCATTGTTAAGTGTGCAAGCTTAACAGGAAGTCCTAGTAGGTCATGTTGACCGGATACTAGGCAAGTATCTTGATAGATCAGGAGGACCAGATACCAGGCATGAAGTTCAGATGGATCGCATGGATCGAACATCTGGCATGAAGACCGGTTGGGTTAGGAGACCAGACACTCGACAAAAAGTCCAGCTGGGTCAGGCAGACCGGACAGCTAGTGGAAACCCTGGTGGGTTAGATCGGATGTCAAGAGTGGTAAGTCCGGCAAGTAGCCGACAGGTAAGCCTCAAGTAAAGAGGTGAGGTCGAGTCCTCTATAGGGGGGCAAAGCTAGGCGTCGATACGATGAAAAATTCTCGTGTGACTTAGTAGTCGAGATCGAGTAGTATTACTACTGCTATCGCATTTTTATATTATCTATTTGTGCTAATCCTACTTTGCAGGGATTAGTCGACTGGATGGATTCAAGCTGACTGAAGTTAAGTCGACTGGATACCTATTTGGCAGGATCAGCTGGTGATCGATCGGAGATCGTGTGACGCAGATGGAAAGGGGTTCAATCGATTGAAGGGTTTGACTCGACTGAAGAGGAAAATTTCCCAATGTGAAGCCGGGTGACGTGTAGTTGACTGGAGAGGGTTCAGTTGACTAGAAGACCACGAATTCCATATCGACGGGCTGATGTAGAGTCGACTGGAAGGCATTCCAGTTGACTGGAAAAGGTTTATAAAACATGTGCTCGACTGGATCTGAGTAGAACATTGAATCTACTTCGAAGTGCTATCGAAATCTACTCTCGTCCACTAAAATAAACTTCCACAACAAGGCGATCTTCCGACACTCCGAGCATACTTCTACCATCTACTTAGTGTCGGTATACGTCTTGTATTTGCTCATTTACTTTTTCGCTTCTGTACTTAAATTCAAGAGTGGGTAGTGTGTTACGCATCTCTATTATTTGTAAAAAGTGAAACCCTCCGAAGTCGAGAGTTCTCGAGTCGGAGGGCATTTAGTGATTGCCCATCGAGGTAGCTCTCGAAAGAGCTACGGGCCTTGAAGTAGCAACCCAGTTAGGGTTGTGAACCAAGTAAAATAAATTATCTTATTTTCATTTCCGCTGCATACTCACAATATTTTTTAAAATATTCTAAATAGTTTGTAAAGATTAAAATAATTTTTTAATATATGGGGTTCACCCCCCTCTCTCGGAGAAACACGATCCTACACATAATTGCTAGACCACCCTTATCCTAGACCTAAGCCTTCTAGCAACCTATATTAGCCTCACGCCTATTGGATCCCTCCAAGTCATCCATGACTTATTCATCCATACATTAGCCTTCTGGTGCTTCCATCGACTATTGTCATGCTAAGCTGGTCTATACTGCCAAGGTACATTTAGGCTTATGCTGCCAAGACACACTCTTGAACTTTACGGCGCCAAACATTATACCCTTGGACTTCCCAATTGCCAAGTGTTGGATCGAAAGTGTCGCTAGAGGGGGGGGGGTGAATAGCGATACGGTGTCGTTAAAAACTTTTGCAATAAGTAAAAAGCAAGTAGAGAATGCACAGCGGAAATATAAAGTAGACAAGATATTTTTACGTGGTTCACAATCTTTTGATTGCTAATCCACGGCCCTAGTGATCCTTGATCACGTACGGAGGGCAATTCACTAAAACCACTCCTCTTCGTTGGAAGTAGGAGCAACGATTACAAAAAGAAATCAAGGCAAAGGGACACTCCCCCTTTCCTTGTTACGATTAAAGCACAAAGACAATTTAAAGAAGTAGAACTTAAATAAATATACCGACAACTCTTATAAGTAGAAGATGTAGCTTTCGTTGTCGGCGGCACTTCGTCGTAGCAAATGTGAGTAGTAGTAGCGGCGTTACGATGGCGTGTTGAGAGCTCTTGAATTCTTGTGATTTGCTTGGCTTGAACATGTCTATTTATGGATATTGATCTATGAATTTAGACATAGGTAGTGTCCAAGGTGAGGTTCTTATCCCAACTCAAGGATGAGGTGTTTCATCCAACCACCTTGTGCCACCTCCAACCTTCTTGTGCGCCAACTCAAGGATGAGGTGTTTCATCCAACCACCTTGTGCCACCTCCAACCTCCTTGGGCGCCAACTTGAGGATGAGGTGTTTCATCCAACCACCTTGTGCCACCTCCAACCTCCTTGGCGCCAACTTGAGGATGAGGTGTTTCATCCAACCACCTTGTGCCACCTCCAACCTCCTTGAGGCGCCAACTTGTTGGAGCCATTCAACTGTGCCACATCATGGTAGCAAACCATCTTGTGCCAACTCACATTAAATTTTTCGTCCACCACAAGGAAGCTTGGTGATGGTTTGGATGTCCACCTTGATGCCACATCACCCTTTGTACCAAAAAACGAGTCAAGTCCAAATTCACCCCCTTGAAATTCGAGCTCTTCTCGAGGCTGGAACTTGACTAGCAGTTGACTGTAGTCAAAGGGTTTTGGACTGCAGTACAAGTTAGCTTAAAATATAAAAATGCGATGGTTCTAACCATCGATCTCGACCTAGACCTTCCATTGGAGGTATTGGGTCGGATCTCGCTGCGACCTTGCGCTTTCACGAGCTTACCTTGTAGCCTCGCTTCCGGTCTTCACCCGAGTACCTCGGCTTCCTCCGAAGTCCCTCTGGTGTTGCCCGACCACCTCGGTTCCCACCGGGTGTCGCAGACCTTCCGCTCAACTTTAGCATTTCTGCACACTTAATTGAGCTCGTAAGATAACAAATATACCCTTAACTATTGAGCCTTTTGCCATAATCAAAATACTGGTTCGACTTTGGTGCCCACTGCACCAACAATCTCCCCCTTTTTGATTCATGGCAAACCGACACAAAAGTTAAGGAAAAATTAAGCATAACAGTAAGCTAGCATAATGATTAAGCATGAATGAGCTAGCATAAAGATTAAATATGAATGAGCTAGCATAATGATTAAGTATGAGTGAGCTAGCATAAAGATTAAATATGAATGAGCTAGCATAAAGATTAAATATGAATGAGCTAGCATAATGATTAAATATGAATGAGCTAGCATAATGATTAAGTATGAATGAGCTAGCATAAAGATTAAGCATGAGTGAGCTAGCATAAAGATTAAGCATGAGTGAGAAATATTATTGTTTCAAGTTCTCCCCTTTGAGGTAACCTCCCCCTTGACCGAAGGTGAGTTCTTGAAAAATAATTTTTACTCCCCCTTAATAGTTGCTTAAGTAATCGGAATTACTTAATATAAAAGGTAATAATTTTGTTTACTTTCTTCCCCTTTAATTTTGGTTAATTTTGGTTACTTTTGTGACTTTCTCCCCCTTTTGCCTTAACTCAAAAAGTTTGTAAATATATTTTAGGGTTTGTAAGTCCAAGCAAGTTCCCAATATGATTTCTAAGGTAAGACTTAGGCTAATTTCATAAAAGAAGCAAAAATAGAGTACATATATAGAAAATTTAAATCCTACTCTATTACGCACATACCTAACTTTTAATGTTGTTAAAGATTAAGCTAAAGTCTTGGAGAGTGTGCTTCATCCAGGAGTGAGAGACACACTCACCCATCGCAAGCGTATTCGGCCGGTGGTAGATAAGGCAACGCAAATCTTTGCTTCCCGCACCAACTCACTAGACTCGAGGATTTGACAACAACCACTCGTGCTCTTTCTATCGAGTTTACTACCGGCATAGTCGGAGTCGGAGTAGCCGATTAGATTAAACTCGGTAGATCTAGGGTACCAAATACCTACGTTTAGCGTGCCCTTTAGATATCTAAGGATACGCTTGACTAGGGTTAGGTGAGACTCCTTAGCACAGGTTTGTAACCTTGCGCACATACTTACCGCGAATAAAATGTCGGGTCGGCTCGCGGTTAAGTATAGGAGACTTCCTATTGCGCTCCTATAGTATTTTAGGTCAACGGGTTTTCCTTCTACATCTTCGTTTATATTAACATTAGTTGCTATAGGTGTATTAATTATTTTAGCATCTTGCATTCCAAATCGATTTATTAAGTCCTTAGTATATTTTTGTTGATGTAAATATATTCCATCTTTAGTTTGTTTAATTTGTAAACCTAAGAAGAAACTTAACTCTCCTACTAAATTCATTTCAAATTCACTTTCCATAAGTGAGATAAATTCGTTTAGCAGGATCGAGTTGGTAGTTCCAAAAATTATATCATCTACATAGATTTGGGCTATAAAGATTTCTTTTCCTACGGTTTTAACGAATAAGGTTGGGTCGACTAAACCTTGGTTGAATCCTTTGGACTTAAGATAGATCGAAAAGCCTTTCGTACCAAGCTCTTGGGGCTTGTTTGAGTCCATATAGGGCTTTCTTAAGTCTAAGGACATGGTCAGTTTATCTAGATTTTCGAATCCGGAGGTTGGTAGCGTAAACTTCTTCCTTAATGTATCCATTCAAAAATGCTGACTTGACATCCATTTGAAACAATTTAAAACCTCGACAACATTCGGATGGACTCTAGTCTGGCTACGGGGGCGTAGGTCTCATCGTAATCTAAACCTTCGACTTGACTAAACCCTTTTGCGACTAACCTAGCTTTATTTCTAACTACTTCACCTTTATCATCAAGTTTATTTCGAAATACCCACCTTGTTCCAATAATTGATTTTTCTTTAGGTGGTGGTACTAATTCCCAGACTTCATTTCTAGTGAATTGAGCTAGCTCTTCTTGCATAGCAATAATCCAGTCGGGATCAAGAAGTGCTTGTTCAATAGTTTTGGGTTCGATTTTGGAAATTAACGAGATTTGATTAAGGTTTCGGTATGAAGCTCTAGTTCGAACCCCTAAATTTGGATCACCTATAACTTGATTGATAGGATGATTTGTTTGAGTCTTAGTGTGACTCGGGTTAGGGTCATCTATCACTTGGTCGATAGGATGACTTGGGTTAGGACGAGATTCAAGTTCAAGATCAGAGTCGGGTTCGCTATAAGTTGATTTGCTAGTTGGTTTTGTTAAGGATTGAACGGGTTCGTGTCCTTCGTCGAAAACTATATTAATGGTTTCTTCGACTCTTATGTGTAGGATCAATGGAATTACTAAAGGGTTGTTTGTAAGTTTTTAAACCTAAATCATCTCACCAATATCTACATGATCAAAACATGTTATTCCTATGTATTCTTGTGAGATGACTTTCAATTTTACTTGATTAATTTTAATGAATTTAAATTAACCAACATTAGGTTAGATTCGATTTAGTCTAAGCTCATCAAGTAATCTTTTCAAGAGATTAGCTTCAGTCGTGGCGAGGCACAGAGGCCTTCTTTGATCGGAACAACGACCACTTCCTTAGACAAAGCTAATTTCAAGAAATTGATAACTCGACTTACTTGAGACTACATCTTGGTCTAACTAGTTATTTTTGAAAAGAGGCTCCCCGAGGCTCAATCTTTTCGTAGGATTTTAGTTGATTTATTTTTGTAAATAGGCTCGAGGCTCAATCTTTCGCAGGATTTTAGTTGGTTATGAGTCCTATCTAACCATTCTAAAAATAAAGGAAAAACTAAGCATGCAATTTCTAAGACTTAACAAAATACATTTTGTATTGGCTCCTGGACCATTGAATCGAGTGGGTCTATTCACATAGTGAATTTGGTCCTTGGGAACCCAATACATGTTAGATCCTAAAGTTGAAATCAAAGTGATCTTAGGGACCCATGCTTGGACATTTTTCTTATGTTGGTTTACTATAGACATATATGACTTATTGGTTGTATTTGAGTTAAACCCGAGTCCGGCCTTGTTGTACACGGCCCTTTGTGATCCAAGTAAGAGGTCAAGTCCCTTGGATCACAAAGTTAACATTTCCAACGTGTTCATAAGGTCTTGACTTGTGTTTTCAAGCGAGTTCTCAACTTCAAGCTTTTCAACTTGAGTTGAGTCCTCCTCTTGAATCTGAGTAGTCGAAGAGGTTAGGAGACCTCATGTTTGAGGAGGTTAACCTCCTCAATTAGGTCTCGACCTTGGACTCGGACTTAGCTAGTTTCTTATTTAAAAATTTAATTGCACCATACAAAGTATTAAGTAACGACCGACTTACCCTTAATGATTCTTTTGAACCGGATCACGGATCCGTGGCTTGTCTTGAATGGAAGCTCATCATCGGATTGGACTCGGACTCTTCTTTGGTTTCGAGTCGTGCTCGGTCGGCAGGCCATTAGAGCTTGGATATCGTCCTTCTTCCTCGAGGGTGGCTTGCTTGGGGGCTTCTTCTTCTTGGAACCCGCAACTAACGCATAATACTCTTCTACCGGACCACGTTAGTTTGCTCATGTAATTCAAGTTCCAAAAACAATTCATCTAACCTAATCTTAGAAAGGTCCTTGGAGACCTTGTAGGCATCGACCATGGATGCCCACAAGGTGGTCCTAGGAAACGAGTTAAGAGAATACCTGATAAGGTCGCGATCCTCGACCTTTGTCCGATGGCATGGAGTTGGTTGACGATGTCTTGGATACGAGCATGTAGTTGAGTTGCGGTCTCGCTTTTCCTGCATTTTCAAGTTATACAATTTATTTAAAAGTAAATCTCTTTTACATACCTTCGTGTCGTCGGTGCCTTCGTGTAGTTCCACTAGCTTGGTCCATAAGTCCTTTGCACTAATGAAGGGGCCGACGCGGTTGAACTCTTCCTTGGACAACCCACATTGCAAGATTTGAGTTGCCTTGGCATCGGCTTCTACTTGTTTTTTCATGGAATTTGACCATTGATCGTAACCCAAAGATTCACCATCTTCATTAATAGGAAGTGTGAAACCGGTTTGGATTACGATCCACATCTCGATTTGGGTTTTAAGAAAGCATTCCATCCGACCCTTCCAATAACGAAAGTCATTACCGTTGTAAAACAGGGGTCGGGCGGTGCTAAACCCTTCGAGATGGGCCATTTAAAAACAAGAAGAAGAACGACGAAAAGAATCTTGCAAAACACACACGGAAAGAATATTCCAAGACTTTCGTCTTGGATTAGTAGTGCGGGAAGAAAAAAAAGATATATAAAATGTAACTTGCAAAAAGAAATAAACAATCAAATGCGAATGTCGTTGAAGTTCCGGAGGACAACCTTACTCGGGATCTAACCCAAAGGACAACCTTATCCGGATCCTAAAGCCTCTAATGCAATTCTATATGTAGGAGAAGATAAGCAAGTGAAATAATTATACGAAAACAGAAATAAATAAATAAAAAATCTGTAAAAAAAAAGAAAAACAAAGCTAGATTGGTGGTTTCACCGAATCTTAGCGCCCCCGGCTCTGATACCAATTGTTGGATCGAAAGTGTCGCTAGAGGGGGGGGTGAATAGCGATACGGTGTCGTTAAAAACTTTTGCAATAAGTAAAAAGCAAGTAGAGAATGCACAGCGGAAATATAAAGTAGACAAGATATTTTTACGTGGTTCACAATCTTTCGATTGCTAATCCACGGCCCTAGTGATCCTTGATCACGTACGGAGGGCAATTCACTAAAACCACTCCTCTTCGTTGGAAGTAGGAGCAACGATTACAAAAAGAAATCAAGGCAAAGGGACACTCCCCCTTTCCTTGTTACGATTAAAGCACAAAGACAATTTAAAGAAGTAGAACTTAAATAAATATACCGACAACTCTTATAAGTAGAAGATGTAGCTTTCGTTGTCGGCGGCACTTCGTCGTAGCAAATGTGAGTAGTAGCGGCGTTACGACGGCGTGTTGAGAGCTCTTGAATTCTTGTGATTTGCTTGGCTTGAACATGTCTATTTATGGATATTGATCTATGAATTTAGACATAGGTAGTGTCCAAGGTGAGGTTCTTATCCCAACTCAAGGATGAGGTGTTTCATCCAACCACCTTGTGCCACCTCCAACCTTCTTGTGCGCCAACTCAAGGATGAGGTGTTTCATCCAACCACCTTGTGCCACCTCCAACCTCCTTGGGCGCCAACTTGAGGATGAGGTGTTTCATCCAACCACCTTGTGCCACCTCCAACCTCCTTGGGCGCCAACTTGAGGATGAGGTGTTTCATCCAACCACCTTGTGCCACCTCCAACCTCCTTGGGCGCCAACTTGTTGGAGCCATTCAACTTGTGCCACATCATGGGAGCCAACCATCTTGTGCCAACTCACCTTATTTTGGGCGTCCACCACAAGGAAGCTTGGTGATGGTTTGGATGTCCACCTTGATGCCAAATCACCCTTTGTACCAAAACACGAGTCAAGTCCAAATTCACCCCCTTGAAATTCGAGCTCTTCTCGAGGCTGGAACTTGACTAGCAGTTGACTGTAGTCAAAGGGTTTTGGAGATACAAGTTAGCTTAAAATATAAAGTACGATGGTTCTAACCATCTGATCTCGACCTAGACCTTCCATTGGAGGTATTGGGTCGGATCTACGCTTAACGACCTTGCTTCGCTTTCACACGAGCTTACCTTGTAGCCTCGCTTCCGGTCTTCACCCGAGTACCTCGGCTTCCTCCGAAGTCCCTCTGGCGTTGCCCGACCACCTCGGTTCCCACCGGGTGTCGCAGACCTTCCGCTCAACTTTAGCATTTCTGCACACTTAATTGAGCTCGTAAGATAACAAATATACCCTTAACTATTGAGCCTTTTGCCATAATCAAAATACCGGTTCGACTTTGGTGCCCACTGCACCAACAACAATTGTTAGTGCTTATAAGCTCCACATATCTCCACAATGGCATGATATTGTCCACTTTGGGCCCAAGCCCTCATGGTTTTGTTTTTGGGCTTTACCCAAAAGGCCTCACACCAATGGAGATATCTTTTTTCTTATAAGCACATGATCTTTTCCATGTCTTACCAATGTGGGACTTTGATTGTATTCCCCATATTCCCAACAATCCCCCCCTCAAACGAAGGACCACATTGGGCCCCCCCTCAAGCCTATCCCTCCTCGAAGGATTTTCTCTGCTTGATGTCCGATCTTCAACCCACCAGGACTTCCTGCCAGTTGTTCGGTCCCCCCGACCCAACTAGACTTCCTTCCTGATGTCTGGTTCTCTTGATCCGGACGTGGGAGCTCAACTTCCTTCGTTCGAGGTTCATGGCTTGACATGGACCATGGCTCTGATACCCATTGTTAGTGCTTATAAGCTCCACATATCTCCACAATGGCATGATATTGTCCACTTTGGGCCCAAGCCCTCATGGTTTTGTTTTTGGGCTTTACCCAAAAGGCCTCACACCAATGGAGATATCTTTTTTCTTATAAGCACATGATCTTTTCCATGTCTTACCAATGTGGGACTTTGATTGTATTCCCCATACTCCCAACACCAAGTACCCATGACTTGGACTTTCATCGTCAATACAAGAAAAATGGATAATTGCTTCACAGGCACTGAAGATTATCGAACCCCCAGCACTTGGATTTCTACGACCAAGTGAATTTCAAGGAGTAGCTAGCACTACTGGTGCACTTATTAAACAAAATAATTTGCAAATTCAGTTACTCATACAGATAGCTGAAGAAGTCAAAGGTATCCGCAGTGATTTGAAGACCCTCTTAGAACGACAGCAAGAAAATACTGGCGGTGTTCTTCCCGATGCTTTATTAACAAAACTCCAAAATTTAACTCTTGGACCCAAAGAAGCTCCTAAAGAAGCACGAGGAAAAATTCTAGTTTTCAAAGATCCATTAAAAATTCTTGCAGAAGAGAAACAAAAGGCCAAGAAATGATGACCACTACCACAAATGAAGGGGCAACGGCGCCAACTCCCTTAATTGAAGATCAAATTCGCAATTAAGCGAGGGCAACGAAGAATCTACAATGCCCAGCAAGCTGCCAGACGAGTTGGCAGAAGACTCACGGGACGATCAACAGCAGCTAACACCTTAGAACAGCAAATTGATCCCCAGGTACAATTGCAATTATCTATGCAGGAACGAGCTGCAATAGCACCAGCTGAGGTGTTATATCACTCCCGACAAGATGATGCACATCATCGAGTTTACATGCACAGATCTGAGGAACCAATTCTGTGTACCTCAAATCAAGTGGATCGGTCTTTCATTCAAGAGGAAAGTTTCAACCAATTACAACGAAGCCAGATGCGTTATATTCACCTTGGCGTTCTTCAAGTACGTATTCAAACTCTACATCGACATGAAGAAGGTACTTTGGCTCTTATTCTCTTTCGAGACAACCGGTGGCAAGATGATAGATCTATCATTGCAACAATGGAAGTTGATTTAACAAGGGGAAGTCAACTGATATATGTTATTCCGGATATGATGATGACAATAGGTGACTTTTTCAGGAATATTCAATTATCCATACTAACCCGTGGATATGAATCATGGCGAAACGGTGAAGCCAATTTATTAATGACAAGGGGTCTTATTGGGCGGCTATCCAATACACCCAATGTTGCCTTTGCATATGAAGTACAGGGAGTCGTGGATTACCTTACTAGCCACGGTGTACATGCACTGCCTGGCAGACGTTATTCAACAGAACAATTACGTGGCATGGATTGGGTAATTCGACCAACACAAGTAATAATCCCTATGCAACCTTCAGAGGTTAGTAGCCGCAATTTATTGGATGGCAGAATATCTGTTAGTTTTCATAATTATTCTACAGCAGTCACTACACCTGTGGAATATGATGACAAAGATGAGGAAGAATTGCGTGAACATATTATTTCTGTCCTAGTACAAGATGAAGATGATGAAAAGGAGGTATGGGATACTCTGGGACAGCCCAGTGGCAAATTTGATTATTATGTACGATATACACCACCAAAACACATAGAATGGGATATGAGCCTCATAAAACCATCTTGGGGTGATTCGGATGACGAAGATGATACATATTTTTCATCAAAAACAACACTTGAAGAAGAGCCAGCAGCAGTATGTGCTGCTACGGAAAGAACCACTCCTCCTGAAGTAGAATCCTTGAGTAATAACTTTCGAACCTACTTAACTCATGCAGAGGATACAAGCCTAGGGGCCACTGTACCTCAGTCCATGGGCTTAAGTATGGACTCAGAAAGTTATTTTGAGGATTATTTTGACAATTCTGACAATGAGTATGAAGAATTCTTAGCAGTAGCAGAGGAATCACCAGAAGAAGGATGGGAAGTCGAGTATCCACAGTTAGCACAATTCACTGAACATATATATTCCTCCTCTGCAGTATCAAACTACCGCCCTCCTCCTGATACCACCATGGGGCCATCAAATTATCCTCCTACCACAAACTTGGAAACACGATCAAGCTCTCGTCCAACATTTGAAGGATATCATGGCGGAAGATTCAAACGCAAGGAGCAGAATGAATGGTGGAACTTACCTTCAGCATTTCACCAAATTGGTGTTATATTCATTATTCCCACTCAACTTGGACTTTTTGATGAAGTATTTATGCGATGGGAATCGATTACCAAAAATTTGGTATCTCTTCAGAATTTCACGGATGCCCAAACCAAGGTTGAATTTATTGAAAATCTGTTAGGAGAAGCAGGAAAAATTAGCCTGGATACAATGGCGTATGAGTTTCAAGAATATCAACTTCTTCTCAACAACGCTGATGGAGCAGGAGGTACGCAAAATATATTATCTCAAATTCGAATGGTTTTCAAATTAGAAGATCCTTTTCAAGGATCTACGCATATGCAAGATGAAGCTTATAAGGATTTGGAGCGCTTAACATGCACTAATTTGAAGGATATTTTATCTTTCCTCAATGACTATCTCCGAATCTCAAAGAAAAAAGCAGGGCCAGTTATTTACTTCTCGAACTTTCAAAACTATGGGCTAAAATGCCAGGAGACCTTGGGAGCCGTATCAAGCAAGCATTTCAAGACCGGTATCAAGGCAATACCGTGGGTGTTTTCCCATGAATCTTATTTGCCTACCGATATCTGGAGAATGAATGCAAAGATGCTGCGTTCAAACGAGCACTAAAAGATTTATCCTTCTGCAGCAACATTCCAATTCCTGGATATTATAAACGACCTGATAAACGAATAGGTGTTCATAAATCTAGGACCTTCCGTGGCAAGCCTCATCCTTCCCATGCTCGGATTGAGCGCCGCAAGCATCTCATTAAAAATAAACAATGTCGTTGTTTTCTCTGCGGTGAGGAAGGACATTTTGCAAGAGAATGCCCTAATGACCGTCGCAATGTCAAACGTGTCGCTATGTTTGAACACCTCCACCTCCCAGATGATTATGATATTGTCTCAGTACAAGAAGGCGAAGACCCTAGTGATGCTATCTTTAGTCTTTCCGAAGATGAAGACCTGGACGACCTTCAACATACCTTGAATCCGTTGTCCGAATCTATTTTTATGCTCAGAGAAAGCGGGAAGACGTGGTGGATTGGCGCAAATCAAGCATCGGAGCATGATACAAGTGTCACAGCAGCAATATGAATGCCATCATATATGGGAAATCAACGAAGATATTGACAGCCAACATGAAGCATGTAAATGTTGCAAACAACCAACTCAACGGCGGCATCGTCGACATTGCCCCTTATGTAAAATGACGGCTTGTGGCATGTGCAGCCTTTATTATTATAACAAGACAACTCCAGTTGCTACAACACCAATCAGGTATGATACTTCCAATTTAGTCAGTGAACAACAAAATTACATTAAGCAATGTGAAGCAGAAATCAAACGCTTGCAAAGTCAACTGGATGATCAAGAACTAGAAAAACGAGAGTGCCATCAGATACGATTGGATGCTATCCAAGTGGCCCAGGAATATCAACATTTACAAAAAGAAAAGCAAGAATTGGCAACCAAGTATCAGGAACTCATTCAAGAAAATATGGAGTTCGACAGACTCATCTTAGAGAAGGAAGGAATAAAGAAGGAAATACAACAATTGCAACATCAAAAACGAAAAGAAATTCTCCCTCCTGAGGAGGAAGAACTCCATGTACTTCTCCAAGAATACCAAGTATGTTCACTCCCGGAACAACCAAGAAAAAAGTGGAAGAAATATGTTATATAACTGAAGGTTAGTTTTGAGATACATACTTTACCTACCTTTCGACAGTGCTATTCTCGACACAGAGCCACAACATGTTGTCGATCAATTCCGTCCCTACAATTGTGCATTGGAAGAAAACCCATTCACTGTCATTTCAACTATTTCTTCAAAAGCTGTAGCTAAGAAAAAATTGAAGGGAGGTAAAATGACAATTGGATACAATACATTCCGAATTCCCTATACATACTCTTTCCCTATGCAACTTGGGGAAAATATTCAAATGATCCTCGGATGTAACTTCATCCGCGCCATGCAGGGAGGCCTTCGCATCGAAGGTAATCAGGTAACCTTTTATAAAAATCTGACAACAATAGAAACATCTCCTTATGTTTCACATTCTATTCTGAATTAGAAATGGAAGAAAATGAATACATTGATTCAAGATATGTTTAGCTATACAAACCATACTATCAAGATATCCTCAACAAGTTCAAAATTATTAGTGACCAAGCGAAGGCTATATTGGGGATGATCCTCTGAAACACTGGAGTAAAAATAAGGTTCTCTGTCATCTGGACATCACCAATCCTGATTTAACTATTGAAGATCGACCACTCAAGCACATAACTCCTGCAGTCAGAGATGCTTTCACCAAGCATATCAAGGCTTTATTGGCCATCGGAGTTATCAGACCCAGTACAAGTCGTCACCGAACTACAGCCATAATAGTTCACTCCGGTACTTCTGTTGATCCAAAAACTGGTCAAGAAATCAAAGGAAAAGAACGGATGGTATTTAATTATAAAAGGCTGAATGATCTAACCCATAAAGATCAGTATAGCCTCCCTGGGATCAACACCATTCTCAAACGAGTCAGCACCAAGCGGATTTTCTCTAAATTTGACCTCAAGTCAGGATTTCATCAAGTTGCTATGCACCATGATTCAATTCCATGGACTGCCTTTTGGGTCCCTGATGGATTATATGAATGGCTGGTTATGCCTTTTGGTCTCAAAAATGCCCCTGCTATTTTCCAGCGAAAAATGGATAATTGCTTCACAGGCACTGAAGATTATATTGCTGTTTATATTGATGACATCTTGGTCTTCTCAGATTCAGAAACTGAACATGAGCGTCATCTACACTCTATGCTTGACATCTGTAAGAAACATGGACTAGTCTTAAGCCCGACCAAGATGAAAATAGCAGTCAGAGAAATAGACTTCCTCGGAGCCGTCCTGGGGAATAACAAAATAAAATTACAGCCCCATATTATTAAAAAGGTTGCTTCATTCAAAGATGAAGATCTTTTGAGCCTCAAAGGAATGCGGTCCTGGTTAGGCTTACTCAACTATGCTCGAGCCTATATACCAAATCTGGGAAAATTACTCGGACCACTTTACGCCAAAACCAGTTCTCATGGTGAAAGAAGAATGAATCAAAATGATTGGGAGTTAGTAAGAAATATCAAGAAACAAGTTCAAAACCTTCCTGATCTTGATATACCTCCAGAAAACTGCTTTATGCTTCTAGAAGTTGATGGCTGTATGACCGGCTGGGGAGGTATCTGTAAATGGAAAACTCATAGATATGATCCGAAAAGCACAGAAAAAATATGCGCTTATGCCAGTGGAAGGTTTAATCCAGTAAAATCCACTATTGATGCTGAAATTCATGCTGTGATGAAAACTATGGAAGCTCTCAAAATCTATTATTTAGATAAAAAGGAGCTCTTGGTCCGGACCGACTGCCAAGCCATAATTAGTTTTTTTGATAAAACCGCAGTTAATAAACCTTCTCGGGTCCGATGGATTTCTTTTGTGGATTATATTACTGGAAGTGGTTTAACAATCACATTTGAACACATAGAAGGCTCTCACAATCAGCTAGCTGACGCCCTCTCTCGACTAATTAATGTGTTAATTTTGTCAGGATGGCAGGAGCAGCATCTGAACACTCTTGGACAACTAGCGGGAGCAGCACAAGAGATAACCAGTCAAGCAAGCCACAAAGTGAAGACTCACTTTGCATTAGCGATCAACAAATTCCTGACCTCATCTCCCAGTATCAGGATCAACTCAACCAAATGCGACATGGACGACAAAAGGGACTCAACCTTGCTGAAGAACACTCAATTGAAGCCCATATGCGACTCATCCAAAAGGAAGCAGCCCAACACGCCATCCAAGCTCTCCAGCAATACCGAGCAATCCATCACATCAAACTTGAAGAATACCGACGATGCGCCACAAATCGCAATTGGTACGGTGATTGGCTACCCGTCATCCAAAGAATAGGACAAGCAAATTTGGAAGATGCCCTAGCTTTAGTCATGGACACCGCCCACCGAGCCACTAGCTTTGGCATCTAACGACTTTCTGTCCAATCCAACTCTCATCAATCTGTATTATTGTCCTTTCGACTGTATTATTAGGTGTGTTGTCCTTTCGACTGTATTATTAGGTGTGTGACCGTGACATGGATTGAGCCCCGGGGAGCCATCCATCTCACTTTATGTCAAAGGGAAGCATAGTGACGGTAAGAAGATAAGAATGCGATGGGGCCCCTTGCGTACCCGGTTCTTATCCCTTCACCTCCTCACTCTATAAATTCCCTTACCTTACTCTTGTCAAGGCATCAGTCGTTCACTGAAGTCTTACTTGAGTACAGTTTGAAGTTCGTAGTCCTGTACAAGTCCTGTACTGTAAGTGTGCTTTATAATGCAAGTCTGTATATTTCTCTAGTTCTTCTATACCTATCTTGTATTAACGAACCAGAAAAACATAAACACGCTTCTTTTGTTAAAGCAATCGACCTCAGGTTAAGGTTGACCTAGCTCGAGTAGGACTCGAGAGAAGTCTAAGTCTTGGGTACTTGGCATGAAAAGTCCAAGCATGGATCTTGGCAATGGTAAAGTCCAAGTCATGGACAATTGGAAATGGTAAAGTCCAAGTCATAGGCAATTGGCAATGGTAAAGTTCAAGTTATGGGCACTTGGCATGTGAAAGTCCAAGTCATGGGTACTTGGCAATAGGAGAGTCCAAGCATGGGCCTTGGCAATGGAAAGTCCAAGTCATGGGTACATGGCAAGGAAAGTTCAAAGGAATAGTCTGTAAGGGATCGATTGGCCGGCAAGAGGGGGGTGAATAGCCCTCGTACGTTGGACGTCGTAAATTGCTCGTCTACAAAAGATTAGCGCAAGCGGAATATACAAATACAAAGCAAAAGACAAACAATAAAACAAATGCTAACACGATGGTATAACGTGGTTCACGGCTACGCCGCTAATCCACGGTCCCCGATTCGTCCTCGGTGAATCACTCCGTTAAACCAATCCACTAAATGGTCTCTCCTTTGCACCAAGCTAGGTGGAGGTAACCTTTACAAACCAAGCACACTCTTCTTACAAATAGAATGGAGTAAGAACAGGTAAGAAGAGTTTAGAGCTTGTGGGGCACTAGGAAGATTGTTTGGAGTATGAGCATTAGCCTCTCAAAGGCTTACACCCTCTCTTTTTATAGAGAGGGCTAACTTCTTCCCGTTGGCCGCCACTTGGTGCCGCCCTTGGCGATCGCGTCACTCTAGCGGCCTCCGAACACGTCGGATCCGGCCGTTGTAGTCAGCAGAACTCTTGGCGATCGGTGATGGACCTCATCATCGCTGCCTTCAGTCGAATCGGCCCGCGATCGGCTATCGGTTACATGGTCGAAACCCTATTGACGATCATTGCGCCCGATGATCGATGGTCTTAGCGATCGCGCCCACGTATGACAATCGACTCGGCCCGCAATCGATCGATCGTATACGATCCGAACTTACTCGACTGAGCGATCCGCCATGACATGCGATCGGCGGTGTCGGAAAACTCATCCGACACTTGGCCAAATGGCCAAGTTTCACCTAAGAGCTTCCCTTCCCGGGTTACAATCGCTCACTCATTTCTGGAGTCCTCGCCTTGAAGTTCTCTTCGTTCGGCCATGTCCTCGGCAAAGATCGAGCGCACGGCTCTGCAATGCTCCTTCGCGTCTCTTGCCTCGAAGTCTACTTCCTCTGGCTTCACTCCAAGCTTCTCGTCCGGCGGTCCCTCGGATGCTCCAAGCGCACGGCTTCCGCAAAGCTATCCTTCACCGACTCAAGGCACGAGTCATGAGATGTGAAACTCGCCACGGTCCCATGTGCGAATTACTAAGTCCTGCATGACTTCAACGCACATATCAAATCATATATCAAACTAACTTAAACCCTTTGCCACACCATCAAAACCATATCACGGCAAGAGATTGCCCTAACAATCTCCCCCTTTTTGATGTGTGGCAATCCGTTTAAGTTAGGTAAAAACATTTGATATAAATTCTAAGGTAAGAAAGCATGTAAAGATAAACATGATATAGCAACATGCAACTCCCCCTTAATCCATGAAACTCTCTATGCAAATTTTCTCCCCCTATCATATTTCTCCCCCTAAAATGATTAACTTAAACATAATTATTTCTCCCCCTTTGACACCATCAAAAAGATTATCACTAAGTTATAAGCTCATGACATCAAGTATAATGGAGGGAAAATATGACAAGTTGATTTAAAATTGGGTACCACTTGTTGGTTTACAAATTGAATTCGGCCTTCAATGACCAATGATCAAGCATCGATTATGGCAATGACGCACAAAGAATCAATTTCGATTTTCGACGTTTAATTTTAGAAATGCATTATAAATTCTAGAAAATTTGAAAAATCATGAAATTTGGGGAACATATTTCTTTTAAGTATATCTATCAATGAAAAATAGTTTTTCATGAAAACTCATTATATTTTCCGAGATTTGCCAAAAATCCAAACACTTGAAAAACCACTAGTTTTTGAGCATGTTAGTATCCATTTTAACACCTAGTTTTCCATCCAATTGTTTCAAAACATGAATACTTGTATTTTAAAGTAAGAAATTGTTTTGAAAACATATGAAATATCCAACCATGATCTTTGGGCAATATGTCTATGAATTAAACATAAGCCTTCCCCATGATTGGTCTATTATTGCTATGTTGATACTTTAAATGACCATCTAAATGCCATAGGCATTAGTGGACATTTGTATCATCCTAATATCTCACCCATGCTAAGTTTTCAATCAAAGTAGCTTTTAGTGAGTGTGAAATGCATCCTAGGGGGTATTTGTATATACTTAACCAATATATTCATGCAATTCTATCATGGTTAAGTATCAACCTAACAACCTACATGATCATAATGACATATATGATTTAATTTCACATTATGATCATGAAGTACATGTTTTCATCACTTTATAACCATGCATTAGGTATTATGTGATGATGATAAACAAATTATCACCTAAAGCATGATTTAAACCTATTTCTTATGATAACGTGCCAAATTTCAATATCATAAATCATGATTACACATATGTGTAACAATTACATTAATCATTATGATTTAAGCATTATTACCTATTTATGGGCACGTTATCATCACCCAACACTATCTAAAAAATGTTGTCCCGTCATCCTAAGTCAACCAACATATGATATAGGTCAAGTTCATATGGTTGACTACCCTAGGGGTTTTCAACCCTTAAGGATGGATTTTGGAACCCAAAATAAATTCTTTCCTATTGGGTTCACTAAGTATTCCTTGGGGATCCATTTTCTAGCTATTACCTTCTTTTTATCTTGTCCCCTAGCTATTAAGCATTTGTAGGCCTTTTCATTTTTCTTTTCCTTGTAGCCTAGACCTTTCTTATTAAAGCTAGCTCTTTGGCTCCCTAAGATCATGTTCAATGTGTTGGAGCCAATTGTGAATTTCTCCAGGGCTTTGGTTAAATAATCTACCTTTTCCCTTAATGCCCTATTTTCCTCTATGCATGCATCATTAACATCCAAAGGCATATAATCATGTGAGCATGCATCATCATGGCAAGAAGAGGTATCATTATTATTTAAACATGCATTTTCTAGCTTATATTCTAATGCCTTAATTTTATCTAGCATGCTCTTATTTTTCTTTTTCATGCCAAATAAATCCTTAGTTAAACTAGAGATTATGGAAACTATTTTCTTAGGAGAAGCATTCGTTACCATAGTTTCCATATCTTCTTCTTCTTCTTCGGATGATGAGGATGTAGAAGCTCCCCCTTCACTTGGGCTCTCTCCTCTTGAGCTTGATTCTTCATTTTCGGATGAAGAGCAATCCAAGTCATCAAAGGCCATCAAGGCCAAATTGGTGACAAATGCATTCTCCTCATTCGATGATGATGAGGAGGATGAGGATGGATCATCCCAAGTCCTTGCCTTGAGAGCTTTAGCCTTTCCCTTTTCCTTTGTCTTCTTCTCCTCTTCCTTCTTTTTCTTCCTCCCCTTTTTCTTCTTCT
This sequence comes from Wurfbainia villosa, assembly GCA_025175895.1. Lineage (NCBI taxonomy): Eukaryota > Viridiplantae > Streptophyta > Magnoliopsida > Zingiberales > Zingiberaceae > Wurfbainia > Wurfbainia villosa. The sequence continues at coordinate 3,996,303 of CM046003.1, forward strand.
TTTCTTCTTTCTTTTTCCTCTCTTCCTTGCTCTTGTTTAGGAGAGGACAATTGTCCCTTATGTGCCCCTCTCCTTGGCAATTGTAGCATATGACCTTCCCCCTTGGTCTTCTATTCCTATCATTAGATTTATCAAATCTAAAATTCTTAAATGCATGTCTTACCCTCCTTACCATATAGGCTTCTTCGGTGCTATCCATGGAGGAGGAGGAAGACGCTTCGTCATCGGAGGAGGAGGGAATTTCCATCTTCTTCTTCCCCTTATTTGCCAACAATGCTACTCCTATTGAGGGTTGAATTCTAGGCTCCTCTTGTATTCCTTCAAGCCTAGTTTCGTGGAGCTCCATTGTTGAGAAAAATTCCTCCAAGGTACTTACTTCCAAGTTCTTGGAGATGTAGAACGAATCTACCATGGAGCTCCACTTTGAGGACCGGGGAAAGCCATCTATAGCCTTCATGAGCATGTCCCGGTTTGATAGCTTCTCACCTACACTTGTTAGCCCAATTAAGATTTCTTTAAACCTAGAGTGTAGTGAGATTACCTTTTCTCCCTTTTCTAGTTTTATATTGGATAGTTGGGAGCGGAGGAGGTCTCTCCTTGCTAGCTTGGCCTCGGATGTGCCTTCATGGAGTTCTATAAGCTTCTCCCACATCTCCTTGGCGCTTAGGCATTCTCCTATTCGGTTGATTTCTTGTTGAGGGAGCACATTGAAGAGATGATGCTTGGCTTTTGAATTTGCAAGATGCTCTTCCCTTTGCCTTTTGGTCCACCTAGATTTCTCTATTGGCTTCCCTTCTTCATCTCTAGGCAAAACAAAACCGGATTCCATTGTAATCATTATATCAAAATCCGTTTCGAAAAATACCTCCATTCGCTTTTTCCACCAAGAGAATTCGCTGTCGAACTTCGGTGGGTGGATGTTTGAGCCGGCCATTTTGAATGTTGCTTGTTGTGGCGGTTAGTCCTCGACAAGCTTTCCTTGGCTCTGATACCACTTGTAAGGGATCGATTGGCCGGGTAGAGGGTGGTGAATAGCCCTCGTACGTTGGACGTCGTAAATTGCTCGTCTACAAAAGATTAGCGCAAGCGGAATATACAAATACAAAGCAAAAGACAAACAATAAAACAAACGCTAACACGATGGTATAACGTGGTTCACGGCTACGCCGCTAATCCACGGTCCCCGATTCGTCCTCGGTGAATCACTCCGTTAAACCAATCCACTAAATGGTCTCTCCTTTGCACCAAGCTAGGTGGAGGTAACCTTTACAAACCAAGCACACTCTTCTTACAAATAGAATGGAGTAAGAACAGGTAAGAAGAGTTTAGAGCTTGTGGGGCACTAGGAAGATTGTTTGGAGTATGAGCATTAGCCTCTCAAAGGCTTACACCCTCTCTTTTTATAGAGAGGGCTATCATTTGCCGCCCTTGGCGATCGTGCATCACTACAACGGCCTCCGAACACGTTGGATCCCGACCGTTGTAGTCCACCGGAACTCTGGGCAGTCGACTGATGCACCTCATCGATCATCGCCGCTGAGTCGGCCCGGCGATCGGCTACGAACGCTTTGTGGCCAAGCCCTATTGACCACCGATCGTGATGGTCTTGGCGCGATCGCCCACGTATGGCGATCATTGCGCCGCAATCGATCGATCGTATACGGTCGAACTTACTCGACTTCGAGCGATCGACCGCGCCATGACATGGCGATCGGGTGTCGAAACCCATCCGACACTTGGCCAAATGGCCAAGTTTCACCTAAGAGCTACCCTTCCCGGGTTACAATCGCTCACTCTCATTTCTGAGTCCTCGCCTTCAAGTTCTCTTCGTTCTCGCCACGTCCCTCGATCGCGCGGCTCGCAATGCTCCTTCGGCGTCTCTTGCCTCGAAGTCTACTTCCTCCGGCTTCACTCCAAGCTTCTCGTCCGGCGGTCCCTCGGATGCTCCAAGCGCACGGCTTCCGCAAAGCTATCCTTCACCGACTCAAGGCACGAGTCATGAGATGTGAAACTCGCCACGGTCCCATGTGCGAATTACTAAGTCCTGCATGACTTCAACGCACATATCAAATCATATATCAAACTAACTTAAACCCTTTGCCACACCATCAAAACCATATCACGGCAAGAGATTGCCCTAACATAGTCTTGGCAGCATAAGTCCAAGTGTGTATTCTTGGCGACGTAAAGACCAAGTGAACTTTGGCGATGAAAGTCCAAGTATGGATGCTTGACAATTGGGAAGTCTAAGGGTGTGATATTGGCGGAGTAATGTCCAAGCATGTAATCTTGGCAGCATAACTTTAATGTTTGCTAGCGTAAAATCCAATCAAGGAGTCTTGGTAGCATAAGTCCAAATGTACCTTTACAAGGAACCCAATTAGCATGACATAGCCGATGGAGGCACTTGAAGGCTAGTGCAAGGATGAAGAGTCACGAACTTGAGGGATCCGAGAGGCATGAGGCTGATGGAAGTGGGTTGAAGGCTTAGGTCTAGGCTAAGGGTGTTTATCAAGTATGAGGGGATCATATTTTGGGTTAAACCTCATTGTTGAGGTTTATCAGTCGATTGAGGTATTAGACAGTTGATTAGCCAAGTGTTTGACACTTAGGAGCCAAGTTGACTCAGAGCAGTCGACTGAGATTATGACCAATCAACTAGTCATGTAGTTAACTGAGGCTCGACTACTCGAGATATGCTCTGGCAATCGACTGTCAGTTATGGGCAGTCGATTGCTATGAATGACAGTCGACTGGTGTTTGCGGACACGAGCACAGAAGCTCTAGTAGTCGACTGACCAGTTGACTACTAAGCATCAGTTGACTGTAGTAGGGGCAGTCGATTGTTGGTGTATCCGTTGGATGGAATGCCAATATGGATTAAGTTCATTGTGAGACAATGAAACTGTAGGTAGTCGACTGGTGCCTCTTGGCAGTCGACTGTTAGGTGGAAATCTAGATCAAATGGAGGCATAAAAGGAGCTCGACAGGGAGGATTTTGACAGCGGTTCTAGGGGCAATTTGAGGCGAAGTACTAGTGTATTTTAGCATCCTTCAAGATCTCCCAAAGCAACTAACAAGCAAGCAATCAAAAGCCCTAGTTTGTAAATTTTTCTTTGCATTTCATTTGTATACTTGTATTTTTTTGGTGTATGGTGAGGTAGATCAATGATAATCCTCTGGTGGAATGGATCATCATTAATGGATCAGGTTTGTGTGGTTCGGATCCATTGGGTGGCCAAGATCCATCTCCTCCTCATGGTCCCTATTATAGCCTATTATAAATAACTCATGAAGCCTAGATCTAAATCAGAAAGGGATTGGCTTGGGCAAGAAGAAGAGGTTTAGGGTTTGGAGTTGTCGTTGGAGACTTGGGCGGCAACCTAGGGTTTGGCTTATCCATTCGGCGGCTGCAACCAAGGGTTTGGCTTTTGCTTTGGTCGACTCCACTTCATCTCTTCCCTCACCTTGGCCGGCGACAACAAGGGATAGGGATTCTCTTCCTTGCTCTTGGTCGGCGCCCATCTTCTTCCTCTCATTTGGTCGGCGACAACAACAGAGCTCTCTTGGCCGGCACACCTTTTCCTTCTCCTTGGCCGGCGGCAACAACCAAACAAGGAGGCTTGGTGGTCGGCGCTAGATAGGAGAAGAAGGAAGCTTGTATCTTCTTTTGTTCGGAAAGAGCAAGGAAAGAAAGATACGTGATCTAGGAGGCTTTAATTCTTGGAAGATCATTGCCCACACAACGTCCAAGAAGAGGATAGGTCATACAATAGAAGATCAAGAGGTAAACAAGAGGTATAAATCTTGTTTGTTTTGATTTTTGTTCTCTTGTATCATGTATGTGGTTTATTTACTTGGACCCCTATGATAAACACAAAAACTGGCGATCCGTACATCATCTATTCCGTGGCTAATCGAGGAAAAGAGTTAGGTTGCTTGAACAACAAGTTTGTTCAAGCAACCACTCAAATCGAAAAGCACGATGATGGATCGGTTGCTTGGATAATCCATCTTCGTCTGGATTAATTTTTTTAATTCGGGGACATGTGATAGGATCACCATGCACAAGCGACCGAAGTAGGGGAAACAATTCCCTTCAATTACTTCTCTTCCCTCTGGCGTTGTGGTGCAGATCTTGATCCTTGAGCGGCTCTCTCCTTCGCTGATGCGTGTTCCCGAAGCTTTTTAGGGCTTCGGGGTGCCGTCCGACCGGGGTTCCTCCCCTTGTGTTTGGGGAGTAGCTTTTCTTATATAAACATCACGTCGGATCGCTGCGAAATCTGGAAAAACCCTTGTTGCATCAAATCGCTTGGCCACCACACGACCATGTGAAAACACACGGCCTGGCAGTGTGTCAGGCTGTGGCAGCCATTTTCGCCTTCTGAACATGGCCGTGTGTAGGCACACGCCCTGGTCGTGTTTGCTTTTGCGTCTAGCTACCAAATATCTTCTTTTTACTTTGAAACTGCGCTGTTATCCCCACGAAATGCTATCCTGCATACAAAAGTATACAGAGTAGATCTCCAAACTAGAAAATAGGAAATACATAGAAAACAAAGTAAAATATGCATGAAACCAACATAAAATTTGATGTGATGTGAGCGAAAATTACTCCTAAAACCCTATATGTTTTGCTCACATCAATAGTCGGTATGAGGATGCTGAATCGATCCCTACGACGAGTCGAATACGGGGCACATTTCCTACTCTATTGCATCCTTATACCCACAGTTACGGGAGATAAGGTCAACCCCTAGGTGCCTCCTTGATTCTCGTAACTCTTAGTACAAGGGTTGTCACCCCTCGCATCGGCTAGCACAGTAGATAGAAAACCAAAACAATAACTATAGCTCTAAAACCAAATGTCAATTGCAAATAGAAATTCAAGAACAAAATTAAAATTTGGAATAACATGTTCTACTCACACAAACTACTCCCAAATCCTATAATCGGAACGTCTACTCCATAGATAAGAGAGGAGAAACACAAAGCATGATCATGTTCGTATAAACAATAGAAATTAAGCAAGGAACAAAAATTACAATGCAATGTGACTCTTCTCTCCAGCGTTGAAGTGCAGAATTTGGATCTCTGGCGACTTCCTTCCTCCCCGATGTGAGTTCTCGAAGCTTTTTAGGGCATCGGAGTGTTGTCCCGACCATCATGCCTCCCCCCTAGGGTTTGGTCTAGCCTCTTTTATATAGACATCAGCCTGGATCTCTTTACAACTTGGAAAAACACCAACTCGCATCGGAATCGTGAGCGCCACACGACCGTGTGTTTCCACATGGCCAGGTTGTGTTTGGTGTTGGGGTGGCCAATTTTGCCCCTTGGACATGGTCGTGTGTAGCCACATGCCCTGGCCGTGTCCCCTTCAGCGTCCAGCTGCAAAATATCCTTCTTTTGCTCTGGAAGTGCGCCTTTTTCCCATGAAATACTATCATGCACACAAAAGTATAAAGAGCAGATCTCTGAACCAGAAAATAGGAAATTCATACAAAACAAAGTGAAATATGCATGAAACAAACATAAAATGTAATGAGATGTGAGCGAAAACTACTCCTAAAACCCTATATGTTTTGCTCACATCAGTTGACATGGGTTTGACCATATGATTGTTGGGATGTATACTGAAAAATCTATCTTTTGTATGAACATCTTTATTTTGAAATAAGAATCACATGATCATTGTTTGCATATTTTTATGGTTATGCATATTGTCTAATACATTACATTGTAGATAACATGGTGTGTGGTGTCACACGGGAAATCATGTTATCGGCTCCTTGTAAAGTATAAGTATAGGATCACAACCGAGATGGCTTTTGACAAACCATTAGAATGGTTGTAGTGTGATTTGGTATTGGTTTGTCTTGACCATAGAATCACACTAGTGCACTTTGTGTGTATTGAGCAGGACCGACTTAGAGGTGATTTGATTTATTGCTGACTACATAATCGAATCGGACCTTAGATATTATATTGTACATACTCTTAATCCCGATATAATAACGGGCACATATACTTAGTATTCATTTCTTTGATTTACCAATGGGCGAGATTTATAGATTAAATCGATAGGCTCGGTAAGTTGGGAAATGATATTATTTATATGGTGTGTCGTTGATTATAGGAGGAAACCGTGTCCTATATTTTAGGATGATGATGTTCCCTTGAGGAGCTCATAAGGTTCATCATGTAAACCCTGCAGGCGGACTTGGTCCGACATGATGAAAAGGTTGAGTGGTACTACTCATGGAGTTAGAAGTTGATTAATCAATGGTCAGTAAATTAATTAATCGATGGAAATTCGAGATCTTAAACACGGGGAGAAAATGTATAAATAATATATGGAGCCCATATAATATTTTAGTGGATTGGATTATCATTAATGGATCAGACTTTATGTGGACTTGATCCATTGGGTGGCCAAGATCCAACTCCTCCTCATGGTCTCTATTATAGCCTATTAATACCTCATAAAGCCTAGATCCAATGGATGGAAACAAAACTCTAGATCCAAAGGTAGAGATTAAATCTCTAGATCCGACGGTGGAGATTAAATCTCTAGATCCGACGGTTGAGATTAAATCCCTAGAACCAATGGTGGAGATTAAAACAAGGCTTATCCCTAACTCTATAAAAGAAGAGGAGGGGGTGGGTGGAAAGAGAATCCCATTAGAGATAGGATTAGGGTTAAGGTGGGCGACAAGCTTGAGGGTTAGGGTTTGGAGTTGGCGGCACCAAATAAGGAAACTTATTCATTATCTTCTTCTTCCTCAAGGTGGTCGGTGCCCATACAGCCCTTTCCAGCCCTTGGCCTGCATCCAAAGCATCCCTTCTCCCTCTCTTTGGCCGATGGAAACAAAGCTTAAGGTCTTCCCTTGGAGATTTTGGACGGAATCCATCTTTCTCCTTCTCCTTGTTGGCCGGTGGCAAGCAATTTGTTTGTTGCTTGTTGGTTGGCTAAAGGAAGGAGAAGGGTCTTGTTTCTATTCTTCCTCTTGCTCAGAACGAGCAAGGAAGGAAGATTGGTGATCTAGGAGCTTCAACCTTTGGTAGATCGTCGCCCACACGACGTCCGAAATGAGGAAGTATAACACTTATCTATCTTCATATGTAACATGTTTGTAATTGTTTTTCAATTATATATGCATGGTATATTCTGTTTTGTGGCTAATATAACAGGACCCCGAACATAAACACAAAAGTCGATGATTCGTACATCGTCTATTCCGCGGCTATCTATAGAATAGAGGTTGGTCGCTTAAACAACAAGTTTGTTCAAGTGACTACTCTAATCGAATAGCACGACGATGACAAGGTTGCTTGGGCAATCCCTCTTGTCAAGGATAAATTTTTTTATCCGGGGACGTAGAAGGGATCGCCATGAACAAGCGACCGAGTTGAAGAGGGAAGCGAAGTTCCCTATCTTCAAGTGGTATCAGAGCCACGGTTTCCGGTTTTGTGTATTTAGGATTCAGTTACTTTTATGCACTTTTCATATATTATATGTGACGGATAATAGTAGGATATGCGTAGGTTAACTCTTTGGTTGCAGGCATAGGATCCAACTATTATGGCCATATGTGTGTATGTGATTGTATGTGTGTAAATGTATATTTTGTTGAATCCTCGGGGTTGACGAGGATAGTATTTTATTTTTGTAAATTAGATACGGCATTGTTTAGCCACTCTTTTTATTTTAGTTTACTTTCGATCTAGATTTCATGTACACTCCCTCGTGGAGTATTGGATCGATGGATGTAAATTAAAATAGATTTTAGTCTCGGCTTGGATCTCCGGATGGCACGTACATGGCGTCGGAGGAGCGGACGAGATGGCGATACGATGGGAGACATATTGAAGACAAAAGCCATAATAGTTGGAAAATAATTATTTTTCATATTTATTGCTTATTGTTTGATATGCATGTCGTAGGCTAGAAAATTCCTCAATTTCAAATTACTAAGTGGGAGAGGGAAATTTTTATAAATTCCCACGACCTCCATTACAATTTGACAAGTGATGCAAACAAACTTGCGCGTCGGCTCTGGAGTGCCTTCCTCCCCATCAGATGAGTTTGTTTGCGGATCACAAGGTCGAATATGGTTATAGGAAATTATTTAGGAGCGTGTGTACTTCCCCATCGGAAGGCACATAACCCGAGATAATTGTTAGGACCTTTGGAATAGCTAGAGGGGGGTGATTAGCGTTTCTTCGATTCTACAAACAAGTTAGCGGAAGCAATACAAATACGAAAATGAATACGAATAAGAAATATGAAACCAATGCTAACACCCGATGTTACGTGGTTCGGAGATGACGCTCCTACTCCACGGCAATCCGTAAGGTGGATTAGTCCTAGCCAAGCTTCACTATCTTCTCCTTTGGATGAACCAAGGTGGAGAAACCTTTCTTACAATGATCTCCTCTTCTTTAGAATGATGGATGATCAAGAACAAGAGAAGAGGAGGTTTTGAATCACTAAAAACACTTAGGAAGCTTGGTGAGCACGAGGATGTAGTTAGGATTAAGAGCACTAGCCTCACCAAGCTTCCCATGGCCCCTTTTTATAGAAGAGGGGCTGTTTTTCCCGTTAGCGACAATCGATCGATGCATGCCATCACGATCGCCCGGCCAACGGCTTAAACGCGATCTCCGTGGAGATTCAGAGCCGCAATCTCCAACGGCCAGTGATCACCGATCGATCCTCCATCACGATCGATGGGGTGATCACCGAGTGATCAAGGCGCAATGAGTGAGGCCGATTCGGGCGATATTTCCCTTGATCACCGATCGATTCCTTGCCCGATCGATCGCAGTATCGACCGATCGATGCCCAAGGCGCGATCGATAGTTAGGTTTCACCTGACTCGGTCGAACGCTGACGGCCGATCGATACATCGATCACGATCGATATCATCAAGTATGAGTAATTCATACTTGATTTTATACCCTAGACCTAGACTCAACCTTCTAGCCCCTCAATAAGCCTTGCGCCTTCAGGATCCTTCCGAGTCCGCGACTTGTTCATCCTTTGCGCTTTGCTTCCAAGAGCTTCCTTCGGTTTCGTCATGTCTTGGATTGCCAAATGCTTGGACTTTATGCCACCAAGACTACAAGCTTGGACTTATGCTGCCAAGACTTTACTTTGGACTTCCTTTGCCAAGGTTCACTTGGACTTTACGCCGCCAAGACTACAAGCTTGGTCTTACGCTGCCAAGTCCATCCCTTGTACTTCCTTTGCCAAGAACATACTTGGACTTCCTTTGCCAAGATCATACTTGGACTTCCCTGTCACTTAATCACTATCGCAATTAGATCACAAGATATTGCCTAACTTAGATGATTATCCAAACATCAAAACATATATAAGTGCTTGGAGCATTGTTGCACCAACAATCTCCCCCTTTTTGATGTTTGGCAATCATTTAGGTTAGGTCTTTAAATACACACATAATCATATTTTCAATATGAATTATAACTTAAATACTCCTTCTCCCCCTTTGACATACATCAAAAAGAGAAGGATTTAAACATGAAGGAAACAATGTGTTTAGATCTTGGATGAAGGTAAAATATTGAAATTAAGATCCCCCTTAATCCAAGATATAGTTTATAATGTGTAAACAATAGTTGAAGCAAAGACTAACAAAACTTCAAAAGTTAAGTCCTAACATTGCACCAACAATATAATTTATGAAACTCCCCCTAAAACACTGCATTATCAGTCCTAAACTTTGTGTATATGTAATATTATCATACTATAGTGTTAGGACATCAAAGATACACCAAATATCAGAAAGTGGAGTTTATTATCCGAAAATACAGTGTATCAGTCGACTGGTTTCTGAACCAGTCGACTGCTAGGCCTGAAACCGAAATTTCAGCCTTTTCAGCCCAATTTCAGAAATGCGGTAGAAATTCCAGAAATCTCAAAAAATCACGAAATTTTGCGTACATATTTCTGAAATCATATGTTATCAAGGAAAAATAATTTGAAAAATATATGTTTTCCAGATTACAAGATTGATACAAACTTGGAACCTATCAAAAAGTTCTAAAGATTTTGCAAACTTTGTATCACTTTTGGGTTTCATTTGAAAACTGTTTTTCAAAATATGATGAACATAGTCTAAACTATATATTATTTGGAATTTCCAACCATGTTCTTCGAGCTATGTATCCATTACTTGAATACAAGCCTTCCCAATGATTGGTCCATAAGGTATTTATGTCTCTAGGTGTGTTATTGGCTCACAGTAATGCATCATAACAAGCATGATGAGCCAAGTATACCTTCCCTATCATCTCACATGGTTCTAAGTGTCTCAATACACAAATCAAGTTTTCTTAAGGCTTTTTGTGAGATGCATCAAGGTATAAAGAAGCTATAAGAGTATAGGATCATGCAAATCTAGAATTTTACTCTACAAAGCACATACCAAGCTCTCTCCTTAATGATGAAAATTCCGCTTCGGGAAGAGCTTTGGTGAAGATATCGGCAAGGTTGGACTTAGATTCTACATAATTAAGTTCAATGTCCCCTCTTGCCACATGATCTCTTATGAAGTGATGTTTCACTTCAATGTGCTTTGTCCTAGAGTGATGTACCGGATTTTTGGTCAAGTTGATGGTACTCACATTATCACAATAAACTTTAATGTTAGAGTAGTGTAGCTCATAATCCACAAGAGTATGTCTCATCCAAAGTAATTGAGCCACACAACCACCCATAGCCACATATTCGCTGGTTGATAAAGCAACACAATGTTGCTTCCTACTACTCCAACTAACTAGGGAGGACCCAAGAAATTGGCATCCACCACTAGTACTTTTCCTATCCAATTTGCACCCGGCATAATCGGAATCGGTATAACCAAGCAATTCAAATGATCTAGTCCTAGGATACCAAAGTCCTACATTTAGGGTGCCTTTAACATATCTTAATATTCTTTTGACGGCTACCAAATGTGATTCTTTGGCACAAGATTGGTATCTTGCACACATACCTACCGCAAATAGAATGTCGGGTCGACTAGCGGTTAGGTATAGTAGGCTACCAATCATACTCCTATAAAGTTTAAGATCAATTGATTTACCTTCATGATCACTATCTATTCTAGTGCTAGTGGCCATAGGAGTGGTTACAATTTTGGCATTTTCCAAACCAAATTTCTTGATCATTTCATTTACATATTTGGTTTGATAAATATGAATACCCTCATTGGTTTGTTTGACTTGTAAGCCTAGGAAAAAAGTAAGCTCTCCAACCAAACTCATTTCAAATTCATTTTCCATATTTTTTATAAAGTCTTGAAGAAGATCATTATTTGTTGACCCAAAGATGATATCATCAACATATACTTGGGCTATGAATATATCTTTCAATGTTGACTTTATAAACAAGGTTTGATCTACTTGTCCTCTTCTAAAATCCTTAGAAATTAAGAATGATGACAATCTTTCATACCATGCCCTAGGAGCTTGTTTTAACCCATATAATGCTTTCCTAAGCTTGCATACATGATTTGGATAATCTATGTTCTCAAACCAGGGTGGTTGCTCCACATATACTTCCTCCTTAATAAAACCATTTAAGAATGCCGATTTAACATCCATTTGGTAAAGTTTAAATCCCATATAGGAAGCATATCCTCGGAGAATTCTAATAGATTCTAATCTAGCAACCGGGCATAAGTCTCATCATAGTCAAGCCCTCAACTTGATTAAATCCCCTAGCAACCAACCTAGCCTTATTCCTAGTGATATTTCCTTGATCATCTAATTTATTCCTAAAGACCCATCTTGTAGTAATTATGGTGCTATCATTGGGTCTAGGTACTAATTCCCACACTTGACTTCTCTCAAATTGAGCCAATTCATCTTGCATTGCCAAAATCCAATCCGGATCATGTAATGCATCATTGATCGATTTGGGCTCAATTTGTGAGATAAGAGCAACTTGACTAGTAGGAGGTCTATGAAATGACCTAGTTCTTACTCCTTGAGATAGATCTCCTACTACTTGGTCAAGTGGATGATCTTGATGAATTCTTAGGTTTCTAGAAGGGGTTTCAATTTGATCATTGTTATCTTCCACCCTTCTTTCATCATCGGAGTCTCCTCTTCCTCCCCTTGATCATTACCCTAATGGTCAAATTTTGAAGTTTTTGGGTAATGTCTTGATTATTGTCATTAATATCCTTATCAATGGAGGACTTTCTAGGTAGGTACTAGTGGTTTCATCAAATTTAACATTTGAGGACTCTCAATCCCTTGGTTCTCTTATTGTAGACTCTATACCCTCTACTTGTGGATGAGTATCCAACTAGGATTCCTCATCCGCTTTAGATTCAAATTTCCCTAAGTTATCTTTGGTATTTAAGATATAAACTTTACACCCAAAGACTTTGAAATAGTGAATTGTGGGAATAGTTCCATTCCATAGTTCAAAAGGTGTTCTTCCTAAAAACCTATGGATTTGAACCCTATTTTGGATATAGCAAGCGTATTAACCGCTCACCCACAAGTAGCTAGGTAGAGAATATGCATTAAGCATAGTCCTAGCGGCCTCTTGTAGGGCACACGATTTCTCCTTTCCACCACCCCATTTTGTTGGGGTGTTCTAGGACAAGAGAACTCATGCTTGTACCCTTGCTCTAAACAAAATTGTGAAAATTTTGAGTTCTCAAATTCACCACCATGATCACTACGGATCCGGTTGATTTTGAGACTCTTTTCATTTTCAACCCTTTTACTAAATCCTATGATTATTTCTAAGGTATCATCCTTATGTTTCATAAAGTAAACCCAAGTATACCTAGAAAAGTCATCTACAATGACTAAACAATATTTGTTACCATTTAAAGATGGAGTGCTATGGCAATCAAATAAATCAAGATGCAATAATTCTAATGGTAAAGAAGTATTAGTTAAGGTTTTACCTTTGTGTGATGCTTTTGTTTGTTTTCCTTCTTGACATGCATCACACATTTTGTTCTTGACATACTTGATCTTTGGTAGCCCTTTGACCAACTCCATCTTGGCTACCTTGGCTATGTTTTTCATGTTGACGTGCCCCAATCTTCTATGCCATAGCCAACATTCTTCTTCTTTTGCCACAAGACACTTAGTAGAAATGTTAGAAGCATATGAAAGATCAACATAATAGATGTTTGATTTCCTATATCCAACTAACATGCAATCATTTAATTCCTTGTGTTTAATCACGCATTTAGAGGATTCAAAGGAGACATGATAGTTTGCATCACAAAGTTGACTAACACTTAATAAATTAAATTTCATATTTTCAACTAGCAAGACTTTGTGAATAACAATTTTAGGGGATACCTCAATTGTACCTCTACCTAGTATCTTGAGTTTTCCACTATTCCCAAAAGATACCGCTCCTTCTTCACATATTTAATTGTGGAGAACTTGCTCACATCCCTCGGTCATATGTGTTGAGCAACCGCTATCCACAATCCACATACCTCGCCTCCTACCTAAATCACATGAAAAACACAAGCTTTTGGTACCCAAACATTTGGACCGTAACATTAATTAAAACTTCTTAGGTACCCAAGCTTTCTTAACCTTACCCTTAATGGTTGCTTTCCTATTAATTAATGAAATATAAGCAACCTCTTTCTTTGGCTTATATCCTAAACCGCCTTGTTATAAACCGCTTCTTGCCTACTAAGAATCATGTCAAGACCTTTGAGCCATTTGAAAATTTTTCTAAACATGTTTTCAATTCACTAACCCTATCCTTAAGTTTTTTCATTTTCTTCCCTAAGCATGCAAGAATCAACATGTAAAAGTTTTTCATCCCTAATGGCCTTTAATTCTATCTTCATGCTCTTAACCTTAGATTTAGATTTATCTAGAGCTTCTTTAAGATATGCAATTGATTTATAAAGAAGTTTCACTTTGGGAGAATTCATTACCTCATCGTCACTAGATGACGATTCATCACTTGAAGAGTCTTCTTGGCTTGATGTTCCGGAATCATCTTCTAATGCCATGAGTGCCACATGGCGAGTGATGTGGCAAAGCTCATCATCGGAAGAGTCTTCAACGCTTGGTGTGTCCCATGTGGTTTGAGCCACCATAGCCTCCTTCTTCTTCTTCTCCTTTTTGTCCTTCTTCTTCTTTTCCTTTTCCTCCTTCTTCTTTAGCTCCGGGCAATTTGGCTTTATGTTCCCTTCTTATTGCAAGCATGACAAATCACATTATTGTTAAAAACTTGAATTACCATTACTTTACCTCTTGATGAATGGGACCCCTTCCTTGCTTCTCTATTCTTGAATTCCTTTGATTTTCTATAAACTTCATGACAAAATTTGCCATTTCACTAGATGAGTCTCCATCACTACTTGACTCTTGCTCCGACTGGATGAAGATGACACCTCTTTCCTTTCTTTCTTCTTCTTTTCCTTCTTTCAACAAATAGGGCTAAACCCTTTTCCTTAGAGGACATGTTAGTTTGCTCATGTAATTCAAACTCACAAAATAGTTCATCAATTTTAATTTGAGAGATCCCTAGTTACCTTAATGGCATCAACTATAGAAGTCCATAAAGAATTTCTAGGAAATGCTTGTAAAATATACCTTACTAAATCGGTTGTCAACTCGCTCACCTATGATATGGAGTCCGTTCACAATTTCTTTGAACCTTCCATGCATTTGACTTACGGTTTCATGCATCTTCATTTGGAAGGCTTGAAGTTGTCCAATTAATAGGTCCTTCTTGGCCCTCTTTGACTTCCTTGAACCTTCATTTAGCTCAATGAGCTTTTCCCATAGCTCCTTGGCGATTCAAAAGGTCCCCACCTTGTTAAGTTGCTCCATGGTAATCCCACATTGGATGGTGAGTACCGCTTTGCATTTGATTCAAACTCCTATTCATTTCTCTTGTCCAATCCTTGCTGAATAGGGTTTCCATGTTCATCCACCGGTTCCTTGAAGCCATCTACAACACTATGCCAAATTTCAATATTACTCATTAAATAGTATCTCATCCTACCTTTCCAATATGCAAAAGTGACTCCCATCGAAGAGTGGTGGCTTGGCGATGCTATATCCCTCTTGAAGAGCCATGATGCCTTGGTTGATGGTGAGATCTTCCAAGCTATCCGGGCTCTGATACCACTTGTTAGGACCTTTGGAATAGCTAGAGGGGGGGGGTGATTAGCGTTTCTTCGATTCTACAAACAAGTTAGCGGAAGCAATACAAATACGAAAATGAATACGAATAAGAAATATGAAACCAATGCTAACACCCGATGTTACGTGGTTCGGAGATGACGCTCCTACTCCACGGCAATCCGTAAGGTGGATTAGTCCTAGCCAAGCTTCACTATCTTCTCCTTTGGATGAACCAAGGTGGAGAAACCTTTCTTACAATGATCTCTTCTTCTTTACAATGATGGATGATCAAGAACAAGAGAAGAGGAGGTTTTGAATCACTAAAAACACTTAGGAAGCTTGGTGAGCACGAGGATGTAGTTAGGATTAAGAGCACTAGCCTCACCAAGCTTCCCATGGCCCCTTTTTATAGAAGAGGGGCTGTTTTCCCGTTGGGCGTCGATCAGTCGACTGATGCATGCCATCAGTCGACTGCCGCCGAAGCCAACGGCTTCTGAAACGCGATCTCCGTAGAGATTCGTAGCTGCAATCTCCAACGGCCAGGTGATCAGTCGACTGATCCCTCCATCAGTCGACTGATGGGGTGATCGATCAGTGATCAAGCGTGATCGAGTGAGACTGCATTCTATGGCGATATTTCCCTTGATCGATCAAGCGATTCCCTTGCGATCGGTGATCATAGTATCGATCATTGATATGCCCAAAGCGATCGGTGATAGTTAGGGTTTCACCGGACTCGATCGAGCGCTCGACGGTCGGTGATACATCGTATCGATCGTATATTCATCTGAGTAATTCATACTTGATTTTATACCCTAGACCTAGACTCAACCTTCTAGCCCCTCAATAAGCCTTGCACCTTCAGGATCCTTCCGAGTCCGCGACTTGTTCATCCTTTACGCTTTGCTTCCAAGAGCTTCCTTCGGTTTCGTCATGTCTTGGGTTGCCAAATGCTTGGACTTTATGCCGCCAAGACTACAAGCTTGGACTTATGCTGCCAAGACTTTACTTTGGACTTCCTTTGCTAAGGTTCACTTGGACTTTACGCCGCCAAGACTACAAGCTTGGTCTTACGCTGCCAAGTCCATCCCTTGTACTTCCTTTACCAAGAACATACTTGGACTTCCTTTGCCAAGATCATACTTGGACTTCCCTGTCACTTAATCACTATCGCAATTAGATCACAAGATATTGCCTAACTTAGATGATTATCCAAACATCAAAACATATATAAGTGCTTGGAGCATTGTTGCACCAACAATAATTACCTTGGTACCGAGTAATGGTGAACACTTAGATACAAATATAAGTATCCTTTCCATCAGAGTCAGTACTTGTATTTGTAGGGCCAAAGAGGAACCAACTATTAATTTTACTTGTCAAAAAGTTAGGTTGACAAGATAGTAAAATTAATGGGTAAAACCTCCTCATACAAATGTAGAATTCGTATACGTCCACACTATCGTGGCATACGATATTCTCGGTGTTTTGAGGTGTTGGTTGATTTTAAAATTTTATTGTTTGAGGAATCAATAATTTTTTGAAATCTAATGTTTTGATCTATGTGATTCTTAGGTTTTCTTTCAAAATGACTTTCAACCCGCTTGCTATGATACTGAAACAGAATAAACTTACTAGACCCAACTATGTTGATTGGAAGAGGAATCTAGACATTGTCTTGACTGCTGAGGAATACAAATATGTACTCCTCGAAGAGTGCCCTCCTAAGCCTGCGGATGATTCTGGGGAAAAGGAGAAAGAGAGTTATAAGATGTGGATAAAGGCCGATGAGATGGCACGGTGTTACATTTTGGCATATATGTCAAATGTACTACAACATCAGCATCAAGCCATGCCCACTGCTTATGACATGATGCTTAATCTCAAAGAGCTTTTCGGACACCAAAATCGGGCTGCAAGGTAGGAAGCTATGAGGAACTTCATGATGACCACCATGATCGAGGGAACACCCGTGAGGGATCATGTTCTCAAGATGATGGCTCATTTGAATGATTTGGAAGTCCTCGGAGCTGAGATCGATGGGGAAACCCAGGTCGATATCATTCTCCAGTCTCTACCTAGGAGTTTTGAGCAGTTTCACCTGAACTACAACATGAACAAGAGGTTGTATTTGTTGGCGGAGCTTCTGACAGAACTCCAGGCGGCAGAGGGCTATTTCGTCGGAGTGCTCAGGCGCATGCCATGGTGACCCAAAAGATTTCTACTTCTAAGCCGAAAGGCAAGAAGAAGAAGAAACAAACTGGGACAAAGGCAGTGGGAGGAACTCAGGGAGGAGTGAAGAAGCCGAAAGGCAAGTGCTTCACTTGTAAGCAGACTAGACACTGGAAGAAGGACTGCCCCAACCGCAAGTAGAACAAAGGTATATCTTTTGGTCTACTCGTTTAAACATGTCTAGCGGTGTTATCTACCAGCACCTGGTGTGTAGATACGGGAGCCACTGATCATATCTGCAATACTTTACAGGGGTTCCAGGAAACCAGACGACTGGTTGAGGGGGAGATTACCGTGTACTTGGGCGATGCCACGAAGGTGGCGGCTGTTGCAGTGGGAGACATTCATTTATCTTTTGAGAAAAATAAAGTTTTGGTTCTTAAGAATTGCCTTTATGTACCTTTATTTAGAAAGAATTTAATTTCGTTTTCTAAATTGTTTATGGATGGATATTCTATTTCTTTTAATGACAGAGTTGTCATAAAAAGGAATATGAACATTATCTGTTCGAGTGCATTGATAGGAAATCTATACACACTTGAACCAAAAGCTCCCACGATGCAAATAGAAGTTAATAACTCATCTTCTAATTCCAATAAGAGAAAACAACCTTCGAAGATGAACCAAACATATCTTTGGCATCTTAGGCTTGGTCATATTAACCTAAGCAGAATTCAAAGGTGGATAGCTGATGGACCTCTGGGTTCATTAGTGGTGGAAGATTTCCTAACCTGCGAATCTTGCTTGGAGGGTAAAATGACCAAGAGGCCTTTTAAGGCCAAGGGGTATAGTATAGAGCCAAAGATGTGTTAGAATTGGTTCATTTTGATTTGTGTGGTCCTATGACTATCCAGGCTAGAGGTGGTTTTGAGTATTTCATCTCTTTAATTTTATAGACGATTATTCGAGATATGGATACATTTACTTGATGCGCCACAAGTCTGAATGCTTTGACAAGTTCAAAGAATTCTAGGCTGATGTGGAGAAACGTCAAGGTAAAAGTATCAAGACACTACGATCTGATCGTGGTGGTGAGTACCTCTTGGAAGAGTTTAGGAATTACTTATCAGAGGCTGGGATTCAATCCCAATTATCTCCACCTGGCACACCCCAGCAGAATGGTGTAGCAGAGCGAAGGAATAGGACTCTTATGGAGATGGTTAGATCGATGATGAGTTATTCTGAGTTGCCAGATTCGTTCTGGGGATATGCTCTAGATACTGTGGTGTACATTCTGAACTTGGTTCCATCTAAATCAGTGGATTCCACTCTCACAGAATCATGGACTGGGCGAAAGCCTAGTCTAAGACATATTTGGATATGGGGGAGTCCAGCACATGTGCTGAAGGCAGATGCTGGCAAGTTGGAACCTCGTACAAAAGTGGGCTTGTTCGTTGGCTATCCTAGAGGAATGAAGGGTGGATTGTTTTATAGTCCTAGAGATCAAAGGGTGATCGTTAGCACGAACGCAAGATTTTTAGAGGAAGACTATGTGATGAACCACAAGCCCATGAGTAAGAGTGTTCTAGAGGAAATAAAAGGGGAAGTCACTTCTTCAGTACCACCGGTACAAGAGGATATACCACAAGTCACTACACTGCGTGTCACAGAGGATACATAGGTGATACCTCATCGTAGTGGGAGGGTTGTGAGACAGCATGATAGATTCATGTTCTTGGGAGAATCTTCTGATTTGGTCCCTGGCGAACATGAACCTGATCCCTGGACATATGACGAGACAATCCAAGATAAAGATGCAGTATCTTGGCGAAGTGCAATGAATGCTGAGATTGAATCTATGGATTCAAATCAGGTCTGGGAGCTAGTAGAACCACCCGATGCTGTAAAAACCATTGGATGCATGTGGATCTACAAAAGAAAGAGAGGAATAGATGGGAAGGTTGAGACCTTCAAAGTGAGGCTTGTTGTGAAGGGGTATACTTAGAAAGAGGGTATCGATTATGAGGAGACCTTTTCGCCGGTAGCCATGCTTAAGTCTATCCGGATTCTCTTATGCATTGCAGCTCATATGGATTATGAGGTGTGGAAGATGGATGTCAAGACAACTTTCCTTAATGGAAGTCTTGAGGAAAACATCTATATGAAGCAACCAGAGTGATTCAATGCGAAGGACAAAGAGCATTTTGTATGTAAGCTTAATCGGTCTATTTATGGATTGAAGCAAGCTTCGAGGTCTTGGAACATCCGATTTGATGAAGTAATCCAGTCTTATGGATTTATTCAAAGTCCGGATGAGTCTTGTGTATACAAGAGATGTGAAGGAAATGTAGTGGTATTTCTTGTACTATACGTAGGTGACATTTTGTTAATTGACAATAATGTCAAGGTGTTATCGGATGTAAGGGTATTGTTGTCCAAACAATTTGATATGAAGGACTTGGGAGATGTGGGACACATCCTTGGGATCAAGGTTATAAGGGATCGCAGGAAAAGGATGTTGTGCTTATCCCAAGCTTCATACATAGACACAATTATGGATCATTTTAGCATGCAAAACTCCAAGAAAGGTTTTCTACCTTTTAAGCATGGAGTTCCTTTATCTAAGGAGATGTGTCCTAGAACATCTAAGGAGATAGAGGAGATGAAGGCGGTTCTTTATGCTTCGATGGTGGGAAGCCTCATGTATGCGCGATGCTATCTATGAGACCAGATATCTTCTTTGCCGTAGGCATGGTCAGCAGATATCAGAGTAATCCAAGACAGGGACATTGGACTGCGGTAAAGCATATATTGAAGTACCTGAGAAGGACTAGGGATTATATGTTAGGAATCGAATGACCGGCTAGAGGGGGGGTGAATAGCCTTCGTTCGTTGGATGCCGGTATTTGCTCGTCTACAAAACTAATTAGCGCAACGGAAACAATAAAGACAAGCAAATAGAAATACAAACGCTAACACGATGGTATAACGTGGTTCACGGCTACGCCGCTAATCCACGACCCGATTCGTCCTCGGTGAATCACGCTGCCAAAACCAACCACTATTGGCCTCTCCTTTGCACCAAGCTAGGTGGAGGTAACCTTTACAATCAAGAGCACTCCTTCTTTTACAATGGATATGAAAGAAAGCTAAGAGAAGGAGTTTAAATCTTGTGGAGCACTTGGATGGTCGTTTAGAACTTGAGCATTAACCCACCAAAGCTCCACACCCTCTCTTTTTATAGAGAGGGCTGATTTCTTCCCATTGGCCGCCATCACGATTTGGCGCCGCCCTACAACGGCCTCAACACGCCGGATCCCAACTTGTAGTCCAACGGAACTTTGAGCAATGATCGATGGACCTCACTCGGCATCGCTCCGTAGTCGACGCCTGGACGAGTGGTTTCGTGCCCGCGATATCCTTCGGAATGGACCGGCATCATAACCCATCAATCGGATACATCGAACCCACTCGACTGGCGAGAGATCGCCGCCATTCCATGGCAATCGGTCGAGTGATGAAACTCAAACTTAACATAAGTTTGAGCTTCCGGCGGTCGGGTAAACCTTAACCCTTGCGGTCAAGTCTCCGACACTCAGCCATTCGGCCAAGTTCACCTAATGAGCTACTTACATTTCACACATTCTCTCATCTCACTCGAAGTCCCTCACCGAAGCTCTCTTCGTTCGCGGCCACGTCCCTCGGCAGCATCAGGCACACGGCTCTGCAATGCTCCATCACGTCTCTTGCCTCCGAAGTCTCCTTCCTTGGCTTCACTTCAAGTCATCTCGTCCGGCGATCCCTCGGATGCTCCAAGCGCACGACTTTCGCAAAGTCATCCTTCACCGACTCAAGGACCGAGGTTGTGAGGATGAACCCGCCAAGGCTCCATGTGCAAATTACTAAGTCCTGCAAGACTCCAACGCACATATCAAATAAACATACCAACCTAACTTAAACCCTTTGCCACACCATCAAAACCATATTACGGCAAGAGATTGCCCTAACAATCTCCCCCTTTTTGATGTGTGGCAATGCATTTAAGTTAGGTAAAAACATTTGATATAAATTTCTAAGGTAAGAAAGCATGTAAACATAAACATGATATAACAACATGCAACTCCCCCTTAATCCATGAAACTCTTTTCTCCCCTATCATATATTTCCCCCTCCCAAAATAATTAACTTAAACATAATTATTTCTCCCCCTTTGACACCATCAAAAAGATTAACACTAAGTTATAACCTCATGGCATCAAGTATAATGGAGGGAAGGTATCAAAAATTGGTTTAAAATATGAATTGATCGCTATCGGGCAATGATCGTACAAAGGAGATCCAAATTCGATTTAGAATTTGAAATGCGTTAAAAATTTCAGAAAATTCAAAAAATCATGAAACTTGGGGAACACATTTCTTTTATGTATATTTATCAAGGAAAAATAGTTTTCATGAGAAATCATTATATTTCCATGTATTTTCCAAAAATCCAAAAGCTTTAAAAACAACTAGGTTTTTGATCATTCTAGTATCAAGTTTAACACCTAGTTTTGCATCCAATTGTTTCAAAACATGAATACATGTATTTTAAGATAAGAAATTATTTTGAAAACATATGAAATATCCAACCGTGATCTTTGGGAAATATGTCTATGAATTAAACATAAGCCTTCCCCATGATTAGTCTATTATTACTATTTTGATACTTTAAATGACCATCTAAATGCCATAGCCATTAGTGGACATTTGTATCATCCTAACATCTCACTCATGCTAAGTTTGCAATCAAGGTAGCCTATGGTGAGTGTGAGATGCATCCTAGGGGGTATTTGTATATACTTAACCATTATATTCATGCAATTCTATCAAGGTTAAGTATCATCCTAACAATCTACATGATCACAAAGACATATATGACTTAATTTTACTTTATGATCATGAAATACATGTTTTCATCAAATTATAATCATGCATTAGGTATTACATGATGATAAATAGTAAATATCACCTAAAGCATGATTTAAATCCTATTTTTCATGATTATGTGCCAAATACCAAAATTATAAATCATGATTGCAAACATATATAACAATTACATCAAACATCATGATTTAAACATCCTTATCTATTTTTGGGCCCATTATCATCACCCAACACTATTTAAAAATGTTGTCCCGCCATCCTAAGTCAACCAAAATATGATATAGGTTAATTCCATATGGTTGACTATCCTAGGGTTATCCTAACCCTTAAGGATGGATTTTGGAACCCAAAATAGATTTTTGCCTATTGGGTTCACTAAATACTCCTTGGGGATCCATTTCCTAGCAATTACTTTCTTCTTATCTTGTCCCCTAGCAATTAGGCATTTGTAGGCCTTCTCATTTTTCTTCTCTTTATATCCTAGGCCTTTCTTGTTAAAGCTAGCTCTTTGGCTCCCTATGATCATGTTCAAAGTGTTTGAGCCAATAGTGAATTTCTCTAGGGCTTTTGTTAAGTAATCTACCTTTTCCCTTAATGCCCTATTTTCTTCTATGCATGCATCATTAACATCAAAAGGCATATAGTTATCATGTGAGCATGCATCATTCAAGCTAGAAGAAATATTATAATTTAAGCATGCATTTTCTAGCTTATTTTCTAAGGCCTTAATTTGTTCAAGCATGCATTTATTTTTCTTTTTCATTCCAAATAAATCCTTAGTTAAACTAGAAATTATGGAAACTATTTTCTTAGGAGAGGCATTCGTTACCATAGTTTCCATATCTTCTTCTTCCGATGATGAGGATGAGGAAGCTCCCCCTTCATTTGAACTATCTCCACTTGAGCTTGATTCTTCATTTTCGGTGGAGGAGGAGCAATCCGAGTCATGAAGAGCCATCAATGCAAGATTGGAGTAGACATGCTCTTCTTCTTCAGATGAGGAGGATGAAGAAGGGTCATCCCATGTCTTGGCTTTGAATGTTTTGACCTTTCCCTTTTCCTTTGCCTTCTTCTCTTCTTCCTTCTTTTTCTTGCTCCCCTTTTTCTTCTTCTTTTCTTCTTTCTTTTTCTTCTCTTCCTTGCTCTTGTTTAGGAGGGGACAATTGTACCTTATATGTCCTTCCCCTTGACAATTGTAGCATATGACCTTCCCCCTTGGTCTTCTATTCCTATCATGAGATTTATCAAATCTAAAATTCTTAAATGCATGCCTTACCTTCCTTACCATGTAGGCTTCTTCCGTGCTATCCATGGAGGAGGTAGAGGCTTCATCGGATGAGGAGGAGGGGACTTCCATCTTCTTCTTCCCCTTGTTTGCCATCAAGGCTACTCCTCTTGAGGGTTGAATTCTAGGCTCCTCTTGTATTCCTTCAAGCC
The DNA here is from genome assembly GCA_025175895.1 of Wurfbainia villosa. Taxonomy (NCBI): domain Eukaryota; kingdom Viridiplantae; phylum Streptophyta; class Magnoliopsida; order Zingiberales; family Zingiberaceae; genus Wurfbainia; species Wurfbainia villosa. The sequence goes on from CM046003.1 coordinate 4,019,994, forward strand.
TAGTTTCGTGGAGCTCCATTGTTGAGAAGAACTCCTCCAAGGTACTCACTTCTAGGTTCTTGGATATGTAGAAGGAGTCCACCATGGAGCTCCACTTTGAGGACCGGGGAAAGGCATCTATAGCCTTCATGAGCATGTCCCGGTTTGATAGCTTCTCACCTACACTTGTTAGCCCAATTAAAATTTCTTTAAACCTAGAGTGTAGTGAGGTTACCTTTTCTCCCTTTTCTAGTTTTATATTGGATAGTTGGGAGCAGAGGAGGTCTCTCCTTGCTAGCTTGGCCTCGGATGTGCCTTCATGGAGTTCTATAAGCTTCTCCCACATCTCTTTGGCGCTAGCACATTCTCCGATCCGGTTGATCTCTTGTTGAGGGAGCACATTGAAAAGATGATGTTTTGCCTTTGAGTTTGCAAGATGCTCCTCTCTTTGCTTCTTAGTCCATCGTGATTTTTCGATTGGTTGACCCCTTTCATCCCTAGGCAACTCGAAACCATTTTCCATTATTAGCATAATAACAAAATCGGTCTCGAAGAATACCTCCATTCTCTTTTTCCACCAAGAGAATTCGCCGTCGAACTTCGGTGGGTGGATGTTTAAGCCGGCAATTTTGAATGTTGCTTGTTGTGGCGGTTAGTCCTCGACAAGCTTTCCTTGGCTCTGATACCACTTGTTAGGGATCGAATGACCGGCTAGAGGGGGGGTGAATAGCCTTCGTTCGTTGGATGCCGGTATTTGCTCGTCTACAAAACTAATTAGCGCAACGGAAACAATAAAGACAAGCAAATAGAAATACAAACGCTAACACGATGGTATAATGTGGTTCACGGCTACGCCGCTAATCCATGACCCGATTCATCCTCGGTGAATCACGCCGCCAAAACCAATCACTATTGGCCTCTCCTTTGCACCAAGCTAGGTGGAGGTAACCTTTACAATCAAGAGCACTCCTTCTTTTACAATGGATATGAAAGAAAGCTAAGAGAAGGAGTTTAAATCTTGTGGAGCACTTGGATGGTTGTTTAGAACTTGAGCATTAACCCACTAAAGCTCCACACCCTCTCTTTTTATAGAGAGGGCTGATTTCTTCCCGTTGGCCGCCATCAGTCGACTGCTGCCCTTGGCAGTCGACTGTCGCCACTACAACGACCTCCGAACACATCGGATCCCGACCGTTGTAGTCCAACGGAACCTTTAGCGATCGGTCGATGGACCTCACCGATCGATCATCGCCTCCGTCAATCGGCCGCTTGATCGGCTACGAGCGCTTCTGCCGCGATATCCTCGGCAATCATTGCCATTCCATGGCGATCCGGGCATAAACCCATCGATCGGATACCGGTCGAACCCACTCGACTTGGGCGATCATTGCCATTCCATGGCAATGATCGGTGGTGCCGTGTGAAACTCAAACTTAACATAAGTTTGAGCTTCCGGCGGTCGGGTAAACCTTAACCCTTGCAGTCAAGTCTTCGACACTCAGCCATTCGGCCAAGTTCACCTAATGAGCTACTTACATTTCACTCATTCTCTCATCTCACTCGAAGTCCCTCGCCGAAGCTCTCTTCATTCGCGGCCACGTCCCTCGGCAGCATCAAGCGCACGGCTCTGCAATGCTCCTTCGCGTCTCTTATCTCCGAAGTCTGCTTCCTTGGCTTCACTTCAAGTCATCTCGTCCGGCGATCCCTCGGATGCTCCAAGTGCACGACTTTCGCAAAGTCATCCTTCACCGACTCAAGGACCGAGGTTGTGAGGGTGAACCCGCCAAGGCTCCATGTGCGAATTACTAAGTCCTGCAAGACTCCAACGCACATATTAAATAAACATACCAACCTAACTTAAACCCTTTGCCACACCATCAAAACCATATTACGGCAAGAGATTGCCCTAACATTATATGCTAGTTTACCAGGCAGACCAATTACTCCCTGTGGGTTACACGGATTTCGACTTCCAATCAGATAGGGATAGTAGTAAGTCTACCTCAGGTTTTGTGTTTACTTTGGGAGGTGGAGCCATTGTATGGAGAAGTGTCAAGCAGAAATGCGTAGCGGACTCCACCATGGAAGCTGAGTAAGTGGCAGCCTTTGAGGCGGCCAAAGAAGCTGTGTGGCTCAGGAACTTCCTGATGGACTTGGATGTGATTCTTGGTTTGCCCAGAACTATCACAATTTATTGTTATAATAGTGGTGCAGTTGCAAACTCGAAGGAACCACTAGCCCATAAGGCAAGTAAACACATAGAGCGCAAGTACCACCTGATACGAGAAATCGTAAAGAGAGGAGAAGTTGCTGTGGCCAAGATTGCATCAGAGGATAACCTGACAGATCCTTTCACTAAGGCCCTTCCGGCGAGAGCTTTTGATAGGCATGTGGAGGGAATGAGGATTAGCTGTATGACAGGTTGAGGACAACATAGTCTTTTAGTATAAGTGGGAGATTGTTGGGATGTATACTGAAAAGTCTATCTTTTGTATGAACATCTTTATTTTGAAATAAGAATCACATGATCATTGTTTGCATATTTTTGTGGTTATGCATATTGTCTAATACATTACATTGTAGATAACATGGTGTGTGGTGTCACACGGGAGATCATATTATCGGCTCCTTGTAAAGTATAAGTATAGGCTCACAACCGAGATGGCTTTGGACAAACCATTGGAATGGTTGTAGTGTGATTTGGTATTGGTTTGTCTTGACCATAGAATCACACTAGTGCACTTTGTGTGTATTGAGCAGGACCGACTTAGAGGTGATTCGATTTATTGCTGACTACATAATCGAATCGGACCTCAGATATTATATTGTACATACTCTTAATCCCAATATAATAACGGACACATATACTTAGTATTCATTTCTTTGATTTACCAATGGGCGAGATTTATAGATTAAATCGATTGGCTCGGTAAGTTGGGAAATGATATTATTTATATGGTGTCTCATTGATTATAGGAGGAAACCGTGTCCTATATATTAGGATGATGATGTCCCCTTGAGGAGCTCATAAGGTTCATCATGTAAACCCTGCAGGTGGACTTGGTCCTACATGATGAAAAGGTTGAGTGGTACTACTCATGGAGTTAGATGTTGATTAATTAATGGTCAGTAAATTAATTAATCGACGGACATTCAAGATCTTAAACACGGGGAGAAAATGTACAAATAATATATAGAGCCCATATTAACTTATGCGGGTTGGTGAGGTAGATCAATGATAATCCTTCAGTGGATTGGATTATCATTAATGGATCGGACTTTATGTGGGCTTGATCCATTGGGTGGCCAAGATCTAACTCCTCCTCATGGTCCCTATTATAGCCTATTAATACCTCATGAAGCCTAGATCCAATGGATGGAAACAAAACTCTAGATCCAAAGGTAGAGATTAAATCTCTAGATCCGACGGTTGAGATTAAATCTCTAGATCCGATGGTTGAGATTAAATCCCTAGAACCAATGGTGGAGATTAAAACAAGGCTTATCCCTAACTCTATAAAAGGAGAGGAGGGGGTGGGCGGCAAGAGAATCCCATTAGAGATAGGATTAGGGTTAAGGTGGGAGGCAAGCTTGAGGGTTAGGGTTTGGAGTTGGCAGCACCAAATAAGGAAACTTATTCCTTATCTTCTTCTTCCTCAAGGTGGTCGACGCCCATACAACCCTTTCCAGCCCTTGGCCTGCGTCCAAAGCATCCCTTCTCGCTCTCTTTGGCCGGTGGAAACATAGTTTAAGGTCTTCCCTGGGAGCTTTTGGCCAGAATCCATCTTTCTCCTTCTCCTTGTTGGCCGGCAGCAAGCAATTTGTTTGTTGCTTGTTGGTTGGCTAAAGGAAGGAGAAGGGTCTTGTTTCTATTCTTCCTCTTGCTCGGAACGAGCAAGGAAGGAATATTGGTGATCTAGGAGCTTCAACTTTTGGTAGATCGTCGCCCATACGACGTCCGAAAGGAGGAAGGTCATACAATAGAAGATCGAGAGGTATAACACTTATCTATCTTCATATGTAACATGTTTGTAATTATTTTTCAATTATATATGCTTGATATATTCTATTTTGTGGCTAATATAAGTTGGACCCCGAACATAAACACAAAAGTCGGCGATCCGTACATCATATATTCCACGGCTATCTGTAGAATAGAGGTTGGTCGCTTGAACAATAAGTTTGTTCAAGTGACTACTCTAATCGAATAGCACGACGATGACAAGGTTGCTTGGGCAATCCTTCTTGTCAAGGATAGATTTTTTTATTCAGGGACGTAGAAGGGACCGCCATGAACAAGTGACCGAGTTGAAGAGGGAAGCGAAGTTCCATACCTTCAATGATGGAGAAGTCCAAGTGTGACACTAGACAATTGGAAAGTTCAAGCATGGGTCTTGGCACTTGGAAAGTCCAACATGGAGTTGGCAAGAAAAGTCCAAGCATGGGTCTTGGCATTTGGAAAGTCCAACGTGGAGTTGGCATGGAAAGTCCAAGGGTGTAGTCTTGCCCATGTAAGTCCAAGTTGTAGGGGATCGTTGGAACGCTAGAGGGGGGGTGAATAGCGTCATGCTATACGTGATGGAATTCTTTTGCGTGTTCATCTACAAACTTCTTTAGCACAGTGGAATATAGATAATAATAACGATAACGAAATGGACAATCACACGAAGAACACAATCATATAACGTGGTTCGGAGCCAAATGGTTCCTACTCCACGGATCGAGCTCTAAAGAGCTCTAGTGATGCACACGCAATCACTAATCACAAATAACTCCTTCTCGACACAAGTCGGAGGTGGAGAAACCTCGTACAATGATTACACTAAGCAATACAAAAGATACAAGCTAATACAAATGAGAAATACAATACAAATAAAGAAATACACTTTACAAGAGCACTTTGGTTGCTTGATCTTTGATTGCCTTGGACTAGCCTTGAAGGACTGGAAAGCACCAACTCTCCCCTTCAATTTTCCCAAGAAAATTGCTGCCTTTTTCCTCCTCCATGAGCTCCTTTTAAAGCTTCTACCTATGCTGGAAAAAGTCGATCAGTCGACTGCTCGGGACCATCAGTCGACTGATGCCACTGTTGTCGTGAGACAATGGCTAGATCCACGTTGGAAAAATCCAACGGATCCATCATCAGTCAACTGATTATGACCATCAGTCAACTGATCAAGCCATCACTCGAATGTTGACCGCAGCGGTTGAGTGAGACTCCATTTTGTGCTCCAAAACCCAAGCACCAATCGACTGATCACAAGATCAGTCGACTGCTCGGCCAATCAGTCGATTGCCCTCCTCTGACAGTCGATTGCTATGACACTTCTCGTAGTCAAACCCTAGTTGACACTCACCAGTCGACTGCCATAAAACACCAGTCCACTGACTCACCTCAAACATGAGGTTTTAGACCAAGTATGGTTCCCCCATACTTGCTAGACCACCCTTAGCCTAGACCTAAGCCTTCTAGCCACCTCCATCAATCTCACGCCTCTCGGATCCCTCCAAGTCATCCATGACTTGTTCATCCATCGCGCTAGCCTTCAGGTGCTTCCATCGACTATTTTATGCTAACGGTGTCTACTGTTGGGTTTCCGGCACCGCGGCGAGTGTGTGTTCGAACATGTTTCGTAAACATGTGCACAGTGGAAGAAATAAAAAATAATAAATCTACATTTATTACAACACACACATCACACGCATGCATAGTACAACATGTGTAGACATAACCGTAAATTTAAATTTTGCAATAAAAAGAAATTTAACTACGTATACCTGACGTATCACGTGTAGCGGGAACGACATCAACCGGAACGATCCTCGCTAGAATCGTCTCTATCCGTATCCACACCGAGTATCTTCGGGATGACTTCACTAAGTCACGAGCCTCGTCTTCGTATGGGTTACTAGCCTCGTGTTGAAGACGATGTGATCGAGAGAAGATCACGATCCGAATCCAAATTCGGATCCAAAAATGAGTCCTCAAAACTCGCTTCTCCGGAGAGGTATTTGTCAACCGTTTGACGAATCCTTCGTCCTCCACCTATGAGGATTGCCGGAGATCGAATTCCCGGCAAGGGAGGCACTGTCGGAGCTCCAAACATCATCCAAACGACGCTCCGACGACAAGGAAACAAGCTGTCCAGAAAACTGGACAGCTTTTGGTGGAGGAGTAGGGGCCGGCCAAAGGAAAGGTGCAAGCTCACCTTTTTACCAAACCCAAGGGAGATCACCGGAGAGTTGCCAGAGGTTCACCGGCCGAAGCTTGGATGCCGGCAACAATTTGGACGGCGGCACAAGAGGGTGGGCGGCGTCAATGGAGGTTGGCGCCGACTTCTCCAAGGGGATGAGGTGGGCGGCAACTTAGCTTTAGGGAATTGGATTAGGGCTTAACAAACCCTTAAGCTCTCTTTTATAGAGAACTAATTCTCTTAATGGTTATTGGATCATAACCATAAGGCCCGTTAACACGCTCCATTAATATAAGTTAAAATAAACCAAACCATGATGGTTTATTTTAAGTTAAAACGAACCGAACCTGTTGGAATGTATACTGAAAGCCTAGCTCTTTTTGTATGAACATTTATATTTTTGGAATAAGAATCACATGATCATTGTTTGCACTTTATATATTTATTATATGTGTGCATATTGTCTAATATTTTACATTGTAGATAACATGGTGCTTGGTGTGGCACAGAAGATCATGTTATCAGTCCCTTGTAGAATATAAGTAGAGGTTCACAACCAAGATGGTTTTGGACAAACCATTGGCATGGTTGTAGTATAGCTTGGTATTATTTTATCTTGAACATAGAGTTACACTAGTACACTTAGGTGTATTGAGCAGGACCGACATAGAGGTGATTCAATTTAGTGCTGACTACATAATTGAATCGGACCTCGGATATTATATTGTACATGCTCTTAATCCCGATATAATAACGGGCACATGTACTTAGTATTTATTTCTTTGATTTACTAGAGGGTGAGATTTAAATGGATTAAATCAATATGCCCAGAAAGTTGGGAAATGATATTATTTACATGGTGTGACATTGATTATAGGAGGAAACCGTGTGCTATACATTAGGTTGATGATGTCCCCTTGAGGAGCTCATAAGGTTCATCATGTAAACCCAGCTGGTTGACTTAGTCAACATGATGATAAGGTTGAGTGGTACTACTTGAAAAGTTAGATGTTAATTGATTGATGGTCAGTAAATCAATTAATTAATGGACATTCGATATCTTAAACACGGGGAGATGGATGTACAAATAATATGTGGAGCCCATATTAATTTATGGGGGTTGGTGAGGTAATTCAATGATGATCCTCTAGTGGAATGGAACATTATTGATGGATCAAGTTTGTGTGGTTCCGATCCATCGGGTGGCCAAGATCCAACTCCTCCTCATGGTCCCTATCGTAGCCTAATATAATCCTCTTGAAGTCTAGATCCAAGAATGTAAAACAAAACTCTAGAACCGACGGTTGGGATTAAATCCCTAGAACCGACGGTTGGGATTAAATCCCTAGATCCGACGGTTGGGATGAAACTCTAGAACCGACGGTTGGGATTAAATCCCTAGAACCGACGGTTGGGATGAAACCCTAGATCCGACGGTTGGGATGAAACCCTAGATCCGACGGTTGGGATAAAACCCTAGATCCGACGGTGGAGATTTAATCCCTAGATCCGACGGTGGAGATTAAAGGAGGCTTAAGCCCAATTCTATAAATAGAGGGCTAAGGCTTGGGCGGCAAGAATGGTTTTTATTGGATTAGGGTTTTGCCTCTCAAGGGTTTAGGTGGCTAGGGTTTTGGTTTGTGGTTTGGGCGGCAACAAGATAGGAGATTAGGGTTTCCTTCTTTTCTGCTTGGTGGCCGGCGCTCACTCCATCCTCTTCCTTGCTTTGGTCGGCCCTCTTCCTCCTCCTTTGCTCCTTGGTGGCCGGCGGTTCTCCAACTTCTTGGTGGCTGGCGCTTCTCCAACTTCTTGGTGGCCGGCGGCAACATTGTCATAAGGTTGGCCGGCGCTCAACCATTCACTCCTTGGCCGGCGATTCCATCGAGCTCCTTGGCTTGTTGGCCGGTTCTAGAAAAGAGAAGGAGTTTTTTTTTGTTCTTCTCTTTGTTCGGAGCGAACAAGGAAGGGAAGAACATGATCTAGGAGGCTTCTACTTGTGGAGGATCTTCGCCCACACGACGTCCACGAGGAGGATAGGACATACGGTAGAAGATCGTGAGGTATAAAGTTTTTCAACTTTATTTTCTGATCTTAGCATGTTCTTATATACATGATTGTATTAGTTCGCATATGCATGTATTTGTATAATTATGGACCCCGAAGACGAACACAAAAACCGGCGATCCATCCGTCGTCTCTTCCGCGGCTAACCAACTAGAAGAGTTGGGTTGCTTGAACAACTAGTTTGTTCAAGCAATCACTCAAGTTGTTAGCACGACGATGAAGTGGTTGTGCTTAGGAAACTCATCCCATCCGGATTAGTTTTTTCATTAGTGAAAATTTTAATCCGGGGACATGGGAGCCAATGAGCCTCCGAGCCGATTCCCTACAACTGGTTTCAGAGCCACGATTTCCGATTTTGTGTGTTTTGGATTCGGTTACTTTCATGGACATATCATATATTGAGTATGCCGGATAATAGTAGGATGTGCGTAGGCTAACTTTTTGGTTGCAGGCATAAGATCTGACTATTATGGCTATTTGTGTGTATGTGATTGTTTTGTGTGTGATTGTATGTATATTATTTGAATCCTCGAGGTTGACGAGGCTAGATTAGTATTTAATTTTTTGTAATTAAATACAACATTGTTTAGCCACTCATTTTAGTTTACTTTTGATCTAGATTATTTGTACACTCCTTCGTGGAGTATAGGATCGATGGATGTAAATTAAAATAGTTTATCTCGGCTTGGATCTCTTTGGTGACTTGCGCACGGGAAAAGATGGAGCGGACGAGGTGGCGACATGACGGGACGCATATTGGAGAACAATGCCATAATAGTTGGAAAAATTCTGATTTTTTCATATTTATTGCTGATTTGTTTTATATGCATGTTGTGTGTTCTTGAAAATTCCCCATTGTCAATTTACTAAGTGGGAGAGGGACATTTTAATTAATTCCCGCGGCCTCCATTACAATTTGACGTGTGATGCAACAAACTTGCGCGTCGGCTCTGAGTGCCTTCCTCCCCATCGGATGAGTTTGTTTGCGGATCACTAGGTCAAATAATGGTTATAGGAAATTATTTAGGAGCGTGTGTACTTCCCCATCGGTAAGGCACATAATCCGAGATAATTCTCTTAGTATCGTGTAATGGTGCACACTTAGATGCAAATAAAAAGTATCCTCCCCATCGGAGTCACTGCTTTTATTTGTAGGGCCAAAGAGGAACCAACTATTAATTTTATTTGTCAAAAAGTAAGGTTGACAAGATAATAAAATTAATGGGTAAAACCTCCTCTTACAAATGTAGAATTCGTATACGTCCATACTATCGTGGCATGCGATATTCTCGGTGTTTTGAGGTGTTGGTTGATTTCGGAATTTTATTGTTTTGAGGAATCAATAATATTTAAAATCTAATGCATTGATCATTGTGATTCTTAGGTTTTTCAAATGGCTTTCAACCCACTTGCTGTGATATTAAAAGAAAATAAGCTTACTGGAACAAATTATATTGATTGGAAAAGAAACTTGGATATTATCTTAACTGTGGAGGAGTACAAATTTGTACTCTTCGAGGTCTGTCCTCCTAAGCCCACCGATGACTCTGATGAAAAGGAGAAAGAAAGTTATAAGAAATGGATCAAGGCAGATGAGATGGCGCGGTGCTACATTTTGGCATCTATGTCAAATGAACATCGATCGTGCCATGGCTGACTTATGACATGATGTTCAATCTCAAGGAACTTTTCGGACATCAGAGTAGGGCAGCTAGACAAGAGGCTATGAGAAAGTTGATGACGACCACCATGATCGAGGGAACACCCGTCAGGCATCATGTTCTCAAGATGATGACTCATCTTAATGAGATGGAAGTCCTCGGAGCTGAGATCGATGGGGAAACCCAGGTCGATATCATTCTCCAATCTCTGCCTAGGAGTTTTGAGCAGTTCCGCCTCAACTACAACATGAACAAGAGGTTGTATTCATTGGCGGAGCTTCTGACAGAACTCCAGGCGGCAGAGGGGCTTTTTCGTCAAAACGCTTAAGCCATGGTTGCTCAGAAGGTTTCTTCTTCTAAACCGAAAGGTAAGAAGAAGAAGAAGCAAGGTGGAGTAAAGAAAGTGGCAGTAGGACCTCAGGCAGGAGTGAAGAAGTCGAAAGGCAAGTGCTTCACTTGCAAGCAGACTGGACATTGAAAGGCGGACTGTCCTCGCCGAAAGAACAAAGGTATATCTTCTTGTTTAGTTGTTGAAACATGTTTAGCGGTGTTATCTACCAGTGCCTGGTGTGTAGATACAGGAGCCACTGATCATGTCTGCAATACTTTGCAGGGGTTCTAGGAAACCCGACGACTAGCTGAGGGAGAAATTATCATCTTCATGGGCAATGTTTCAAAGGTGGCGGCTATTGCAGTGAGAGACGTTTATTTATCTTTTGATAGGAATAAAGTTTTGGTTTTGAGAAATTATCTTTATGTACCTACTTTTAGAAAGAATTTAATTTCAGTTTCTAAATTGTTTATGGATGGATATTATATTTCTTTTAATGACAAAGTGGTTATAAAAAGGAATAGGGTGATTATCTGTTCTGGTACATTGGTTGGCAATTTGTATACTCTTGAACCGAAAACTCCCACGATGCATATAGAAGTAAATAACTCATCTTCTAAGTCTAATAAGAGAAAATAACCTTCGAAAATGAACCAGACATATCTTTGGCATCTAAGACTTGGTCATATTAACCTGAGTAGAATTCAAAGGTTGATAGCTGATGGACCTTTGGGTTCATTAGTGGTGGAGGATCTCCCAACCTGCGAATCTTGCTTGGAAGATAAAATGACGAAGAGGCCTTTCAAGGCCAAGGGATATAGAGCCAAAGATGTGTTAGAATTAGTTCATTCTGATCTGTGCGGTCCTATGTCTATCCAGGCTAGAGGTGGCTTTGAATACTTCGTCTCTTTTATAGACGATTATTCAAGGTATGGATACATTTACTTGATGCACCGCAAGTCTGAATGCTTTGACAGGTTCAAAGAATTCAAGGCTGATGTGGAGAACCGTCAAGGTAAAAGTATCAAGACACTACGATCTGATTGTGGTGGCGAGTACCTCTTGAGAGAGTTTAGGAGTTACTTATCAGAGGCTGGGATTCAATCCCAATTGTCAGCACCTGGCACACCCTAGTAGAATGGTGTGGCGGAGCGAAGGAATAGGACTCTTATGGAGATGGTCAGATCGATGATGAGTTATTCTGAGTTACCTGATTCGTTTTGGGGGTTTGCTCTGGAAACAGATGCACACATTCTGAACTTGGTTCCATCTAAGTCAGTACCCTCTACTCCCACAGAATTGTGGACTGGACGAAAGCCTAGTCTAAGACATATTCGGATTTGGGGTAGTCCAACACATGTGCTGAAGGGAGATGCTGGTAAGTTGGAATCTCGTACAGAAGTACGCTTGTTTGTTGGCTACCCTAAGGGAATAAAGGGTGGTTTGTTCTACAGTCCTAGAGATCAGAAGGTGATCGTGAGTACGAATGCCAGATTTCTAGAGGAGGACTATGTGATGAACCACAAGCCCACGAGTAGGATTGTTCTTGAGGAGTTGACAGGGGAAGTCCCGACTTCAGTACCACCGGTACAAGAGGAGATACCACAAGTCACTGCACCGCGTGTCACAGAGCATACACAGGAGGCTCCTCGTCGTAGTGGGAGGGTTGTTAGACAACCCGAGAGATTCATGTTCTTGGGAGAGTCTTCGGACTTAGTCCCTGGTGAACATGAACCTGATCCCTGGACATATGACGAGGCACTCCAAGATAGAGATGAGGTATCTTGACAAAGTGCGATGAATTCAAAGATAGAATCTATAGATTCTAATCATGTCTGGGAGCTAGTAGAACCACCCGATGGTGTGAAAGCCATTGGATGCAAGTGGATCTACAAGAGAAAGAGAGGAGTAGACGGGAAGGTTGAGACCTTCAAAGATAGGCTTGTTGCGAAAGGGTATACTCAAAAAGAGGGTATCGATTATGAGGAGACCTTTTCGCCGGTAGCTATGCTTAAGTCTATCCGGATTCTCTTATCTATAGCTGCTCATATGGATTATGAGATTTGGCAGATGGATGTCAAGACAGCTTTCCTTAACGGAAGTCTTGAGGAGAACATCTATATGCAGCAACCAGAGGGATTCATTACTAAAGGCAAAGAGCATCTTGTGTGTAAGCTTAATCGGTCCATTTATGGATTGAAGCAAGCTTCTAGATCTTGGAACATCCGCTTTGATGAGGTAATCCAGTCATATGGATTTATTCAACGTCCGGATGAGCCTTGTGTATACAAAAGATGTGATGGAAACGTAGTGGTATTTCTTGTACTATACGTAGATGACATTCTGTTAGTTGGCAACAATAGCAGAGTGTTATCAAACGTAAGGGTATGGTTGTCCAAACAGTTTGACATGAAGGACTTGGGAGAAGTGGGACACATCCTTGGGATCAAAGTAATAAGGGATCGCAAGAAAAGGATGTTGTGCTTATCTCAAGCTTCATACATTGACACTATCCTTGATCATTTTAGCATGCAGAACTCCAAGAAAGGTTTTCTATCTTTTAGGCATGGAGTACCTTTATCTAAAGAGATGTGTCCCAAAACATCAAAGGAAATAGAGGACATGAAGGCGGTTCCTTATGCTTCGGCAGTAGGAAGCCTCATGTATGCTATGCTATGTACGAGACCAGATATCTTCTTTGCCGTGGGCATGGTTAGCAGATATCAGAGTAATCTTGGACAGGGACATTGGACTGCAGTAAAGCATATATTGAAGTACCTGAGAAGGACTAGGGATTATATGCTGGTTTACCGGACGGATCAATTAGTCCCTATGGGTTACACGGATTCGGATTTCCAATTAGATAGGGATAACAGTAAGTCTACCTCGGGGATTGTGTTTACTTTTGGAGGTGGAGCCATAGTATGGAGGAGTGTCAAGCAGAAATGCGTGGCGGACTCTACCATGGAAGTTGAGTATGTGGCAGCCTCTGAGGCAGCCAAGGAAGCTGTATGGCTCAGGAACTTCTTGATGGACTTGAAGGTGATTCCTGGTTTGCCCAGAACTATCACAATTTATTGTGATAACAGTGGTGCAGTTGCAAACTCGAAGGAACCACGAGCCCATAAGGCGAGTAAACACATAGAGCGCAAGTACCACCTGATACGAGAGATCGTAAAGCGAGGAGAAGTGGCTATCACCAAGATTGCATCAGAGGATAACCTGGCGGATCCATTCACTAAGACCCTTCCAGCGAAAGCGTTTGATAGGCATGTGGAGGACATGGGGATCAGATGTATGGCAGTGTGATGACAGCATAGTCTTTTAGTATAAGTGGGAGATTGTTGGAATGTATACTGAAAGTCTAGCTCTTTTTGTATGAACATTTATATTTTTGGAATAAGAATCACATGATCATTGTTTGCACTTTATATATTTATTATATGTGTGCATATTGTCTAATATTTTACATTGTAGATAACATGGTGCTTGGTGTGGCACAGAAGATCATGTTATCAGTCCCTTATAGAATATAAGTAGAGGCTCACAACCAAGATGGTTTTGGACAAACCATTGGCATGGTTGTAGTATAGCTTGCTATTGTTTTATCTTGAACATAGAGTTACACTAGTACACTTAGGTGTATTGAGCAGGACCGACATAGAGGTGATTCAATTTAGTTCTGACTACATAATTGAATCGGACCTCGGATATTATGTTGTACATGCTCTTAATCCCGATATAATAACGGGCACATGTACTTAGTATTTATTTCTTTGATTTACTAGAGGGTGAGATTTAGATAGATTAAATCAATATGCCCGGTATGTTGGGAAATGATATTATTTACATGGTGTGCCGTTGATTATAGGAGGAAACTGTGTCCTATACATTAGGTTGATGATGTCCCCTTGAGGAGCTCATAAGGTTAACCATGTAAACCCAGCTGGTTGACTTAGTCAACATGATGATAAGATTGAGTGGTACTACTCGAGGAGTTAGATGTTAATTGATTGATGGTCAGTAAATCAATTAATTAACGGACATTCGATATCTTAAACACGGGGAAATGGATGTACAAATAATATGTGGAGCCCATATTAATTTATGGGGGTTGGTGAGGTAATTCAATGATGATCCTCTAGTGGAATGGAACATCATTGATGGATCAAGTTTGTGTTGTTCCGATCCATCGGGTGTCCAAGATCCAACTCCTCCTCATGGTCCCTATCGTAGCCTAATATAATCCTCTTGAAGTCTAGATCCAAGAATGTAAAACAAAACTCTAGAACCGACGGTTGGGATTAAATCCCTAGAACCGACGGTTGGGATTAAATCCCTAGATTCGACGGTTGGGATGAAACTCTAGAACCGACGGTTGGGATTAAATCACTAGAACCGACGGTTGGGATGAAACCCTAGACAGACGATTGGGATGAAACCCTAGATCCGATGGTTGGGATAAAACCCTAGATCCGACGGTGGAGATTAAATCCCTAGATACGACGGTGGAGATTAAAGGAGGCTTAAGCCCAATTCTATAAATAGAGGGCTAAGGCTTGGGCAGCAAGAATGGTTTTTATTGGATTAGGGTTTTGCCTCTCAAGGGTTTAGGTGGCTAGGGTTTTTGTTTGTGGTTTGGGCGGCAACAAGATAGGAGATTAGGGTTTCCTTCTTTTCTCCTTGGTGGCCGGCGCTCACTCCATCCTCTTCCTTGCTTTGGCCGGCCCTCTTCCTCCTCCTTTGCTCCTTGGTGGCCGGCGGTTCTCCAACTTCTTGGTGGCCGGCACTTCTCCAACTTCTTAGTGGCCGGCGGCAACATTGTCACAAGGTTGACCGGCGCTCAACCATTCACTCCTTGGCCGGCGGTTCCATCGAGCTCCTTGGCTTGGTAGCCGGTTCTAGAAAGGAGAAGGAGTTTTGTTTGGTTCTTCTCTTTATTCGGAGCGAACAAGGAAGGGAAGAACGTGATCTAGGAGGCTTCTACTCGTGGAGGATCTTCGCCCACACGACGTCCACGAGGAGGATAGGACATACGGTAGAAGATCGTGAGATATAAAGTTTTACAACTTTATTTTCTGATCTTAGCATGTTCTTATATGCATGATTGTATTAGTTCGCATATGCATGTATTTGTATAATTATGGACCCCGAAGACGAACACAAAAACCGGCGATCCATCCATCGTCTCTTCCGCGGCTAACCAACTAGAAGAGTTGGGTTGCTTGAACAACTAGTTTGTTCAAGTGATCACTCATGTTGTTAGCACGACGACGAAGTGGTTGTGCTTAGGAAACTCATCCCATCCGAATTAGTTTTTTCATTAGTGAAAATTTTAATCCGTGGACATGGGAGCCAATGAGCCTCCGAGTCGATTCCCTACAGAACCAACTTTAGTTCATTCGTTTAAAATAAACCAAACCCTTTGGTTTATTCTCCTCCATTGGATTAGAACCAAACCATTTTGGTCCATCAATTATGTCTTCACAAGACACGACCCATCCACGCTTCCATTGCGACTGAAATGATTTCATGCTCGCTTCTTGTTTGGTCCAACCAAACTTAGTTTCTCTCGGTATGAGAATCTCATTCTCAAGATCATTTTAAATCCTTCAGATTACGCTCGTTGTGCGTGTGACTAAATACGTTCTCGGTTTATGTTGGCCGTTTATAATTAACCATTATAGAACGATCATGAGTGGCACCTAGTAGTACATCATGATCCCCAATTAACCAAAAAGATCAACGGTTGATCCAGAACTTTTTCTGAAACCCTTCAGCAGCTCGAATGAATCGTGCCCCATTCCCTTCACTCATCTTATACCCACTTGGTTCAAGACATGGTCTATAGTGTCAGTCCCCACTAGGTTGTCTACGTCACACCTAGCCCAAGTATCATTTCCTCGTCCTACGGATTCTAGTTTCTGCACATGTATCGAAGAGTACCTTACTCTAAACATGTAATGCTTTGGCCAAAGACTTTAGTAACAATCCGACGAGAGGCCATAGGTATACATCTCCTCACAAGGAGTGGTGAATCCTTTATAGGCTATTCAAACACCTTCGATCACTTCGACTTATACCCAATCATCCCGGGTCCACATCTCCTCACAGATGCTTGCTTAAGATGTCAAAGCATAAGTCTCTATGATCAAGATGACTTGAATACCGCAAGTCAAAGGAACATCGCTCTTAAGCTACAGTAAGAACTTCATTGACATATATATATATGCAGAGAACCATATGAAGTCTTACGGTTGGTCACTCCAATGAACTAGTTACCATAACTAGCATCCACGATTAACTCCGGACATCACAATGTCTCCAGCCAGTGAGAATCGGATGCTTGGATACACCAAGGAGTATGCCTCGTGCTAGTCTCGACAGAATTGATTGTGTCCAAATTCATCAATTCATCGACTAGGGATAATTCCGATACATCACAATTACACATGTAGAGATACTCACTAGTTGTGATCCAATCACAAATTCTCTCATGCTGTGAATCATATCGTGGACATTCAGTAAATGAGTTTAAGATCCAATCAAATACATGAAAACATGTATACTCAAATAGTGAATCTTCATTTATCATATAAATGGTTCATACATAAGGCGATTACCTTAGGACATCTCTCATATATCACTAACAAACTCCCACTTGGCCTAATGCCAATCGCTATGGTATCCAATACCATAAGCTCTAACATAACCCTCAAACTTACTTTGAGGTAATGCTTTAGTCAAAGGATCCGCTAAGTTCCTTTCAGTGGGGATTTTCTCGATTTGTATTTCTTTCCTACTGATGATCTCTCTGATAAGATGATAGCGGCGAAGCACATGTTTGGATCATTGATGAGACCACATCAAGTTCACAGATGAACTTCTTGATCCAAACTGCTTCTTTTGCTGCTTCCAAAGCTGCAATGTATTCTGCCTTAGTGGCAGAATCCGCTATAGTGTCAAGCTTGGAACCTTTCCAACTTATTGCGCCTCCATTCCAGGTGAATACATAGCCAGACTCAGACATGGAATCATCCTTTTCTATCTGGAAGCTGGCATCCGTATACCCAAGTATCACCATGTACCCTTCTCCATATATTAGGAACACATCCTTAGTTCTTCTTAAGTACTTAAGGATCGTCTTAACAGTCACCCAATGATTCATTCCTGGATCAAACTGGTATCTGCTCATGACACTCAGAGCATACGATACATCGGGCCTCGTACATAACATAACATGCATGATAGATCCTATTGTGGATGCATAGGGATCTTACTCATGCAAATCCTCTCGTTTTCTATGCGCGGACACATAGACTTCGAAAGGTGTTTCCCATACCTGATGGGTAAGAAACCTTTCTTGGATTCCGACATGCTAAACCTCTTTAGCACTCGGTCTATATATGTAGACTGCGAAAGACTAAGCAACCGTTTCGATCTATCTCTATAGATCTTAATCCCGAGGATGTAGGTTTCTTCTCCAAGGTCTTTCATGGAGAATGTCTTGGATAACCAAATCTTAACTGACTGTAAGACTGAAACATCGTCTCCTATAAGTAATATGTTATCGACATATAATACTAGGAACACGACTGCACTCCCACTAACCTTCTTGTACACACAAGGTTCGTCTGGATTTTGTGAGAAATCAAACTTTTTGATTGTCTCATCAAAATGGATATCCCAGCTCCTGGATGCTTGATTCAATCCATATATGGACCGTCGCAATTTGCATACCTTGGTTTTGTCAACCGATGTGAAACCCTCAGGCTGTATAATATACACGTCCTCAAGCAGGTTTCCATTAAGGAAAGCTGTTTTCACATCCATCTGCCATATCTTATAATCATAATGAGCCTCTACGGCCAGGAGCATCCGAATGGATTTAAGCTTAGCTACAGGCGAATAGGTTTCGTCATAATCAACACCTTATTTTTGACGATATCCTTTCGCCACTAATCTAGATTTATAGGTAATCACATTACCATCCATGTCGGTTTTCTTCTTGAAAACCCACTTGCACCCTATAGGCTTGATGCCTTCAGGTGGGTCAACCAAGTTCCAAACTTGGTTTTCATACATGGAATCCATTTCCGACTTCATGGCATCAAGCCATTTATCCCTTTTTCAACTTGTCAGCACTTCTTCATAACTGGTAGGCTCCTCATCATCAATGAGTAACACGTCATTCGATTCACTTACGAGAAATCCATATCTCTCAGGAATGTTGCGTGTTCTACTAGATCTACGAAGATGTGGTGTTATAGTAGGTCCAGCCGATTGCTTATCACTATGAGTTATCGGCTGTTGTGCTTCACCAGGTATCTCATCTATGTCTATTTGAGTCTCTCGAGCCTCCTCAAGCTCGACGACACTCCCACTGTTTTCTTGCAAGAGAAACTCTTACTCTAGAAACACAGCATGCCTTAAAACAAACAACTTTTGTTCCACAGGATGATAGAATTGGCAAACCCTTGTTTCCTTAGGGTATCCAATAAATAGACATTTATCAAACTTAGCATCCAATTTGTCTGATACAGTCCGCTTCACATAAGCAGGACAACCCCATATCTTCAAGTAAGATACTTGAGGTTTCTTACTATTCCATATCTCATATGGAGTAGTGGAGACTACCTTGGTTGGCATTCTATTTAACAAGTAAACAGCTGTCTGAAGTGCATAGCCCCAAAAGGACTTGGGAAGATTCGCATGATTCATCATTGACCTGACCATGTCCAACAAGGTCCGGTTACGCCTCTCAGATACACCATTATGCTGTGGTGTATATGGCGGAGTCCACTGAGACAATATACCATTGTCTCTTAGATAATCAAGAAACTCTTGACTTAAGTATTCACCATCTCGATCCGATCGAAGTATTTTAATACTCTTGTCATGTTGTTTCTCTACTTCATTTCTGAATTCTTTGAACCTTTCAAAGGCTTCAGACTTGTGTTTCATCAAGAACACATATCCAAACCGTGAGTGATCATCGGTGAAGGTAATGAAGTAGCTATAGCCTCCTAAAGCTTGAGTTGACATAGGTCCACATACATCAGTATGTATTAGATCTAGCAACTCTCCCACTCGTTCACCTTTTCTGGTAAAAGGTAACTTAGTCATCTTGCCTTTTAAGCATGATTCGCATGTATCGTATGAATCCAATTCAAACGATTCCAGAATTCCACATCGGTGTAATTCGGACATGCCTTTCTTGCTTACATGGCCAAGACGACAATGCCACATGTAGGAGTCTAATTGATTATCCTTTCGAGCACGCTTGTTGCTCGCTTCGATATTGAAAATGTCACTGGATACGTCCAACGTATAAATACCATTGCTTAAAGTTCCAGTCCCATAAAGAACTCCATTCAAAGTTATGTAACAACAATTGTTACTAAAAGTCAAATGGTACCCATTTCTATTTAAACAAGAAATAGAAATGATGTTCTTTATCAACGAAGGAACTTAAAAGCAATTGTCCAGTTCTAAGACAAGTCCTGCAGGGAGTTTCAACAAATACGTTCCGATGGCGAGTGCAGCAACCTTTGCTCCATTCCCAACACGTAAATTTGACTCTCCCTTAACGAGTCTTCTTCTATTCCTTAGCCCATGTATGTTATTACATATATGTGAGTCACACCCAGTATCCAATATCCAAGTGTTTGAGGAAATAGAATGACAATCAATAACGAAGATATCTGAAGAAGATGGGGCATCCGATGCCTTATTCTTCTTCACGAACTCAAGATAAATCTTGCAATTTCTTTGCCCATGACCCTCCTTGCCATAATGATGGCAAGTGCCCTTTTGAGCTGGTTCTACCTTTTTAGCCTTTTTCTTCCCCTTCTGCTATTCCTTTGACTTCCTCTTAGAACCTTTCTTCAAGGAATCAACTTACAGCACCGTCCCCTGCTCATGCTTCACAGAAGACTCCACAGTCTTCAGCATGTTTGAGCAGTACCACAGATGAACCTTCTTGCATCTCATAGGTGAAGAGGAGCTTAGAGACTTCGAACCTTTCGAATCTCACTTGCTCATCAACCAACTCATAAAGATGAAAGACTATGGTATGAGCATCCATATGCTCATGCTGCTTCCGCAGCTCAGGTACCATCGTGGCTAGCATGATGCAACTCACCATTTCAGAATCAGTCACATGTTTCTGATAGGCCAACAATTGGTCCAGAGTTGCATTGTCACTAGGACGGGTGGGAAGAGGCGCTTCGAGGACATTTGCAAGCTTTTCAACATTGAGAACAATTCTCAAGTTTCTAAGCTAGTCCAAAAAGTTTGGCCCAGTCAATTTATTTGAATCCAAAATGGAACGTAAATTCAAAGACATCATAATCAATCTTAGAAATACAAAACGAGCATATATGAGAAAATGATTTTAAAATGCATCAATATACATTTATAAATCCCATTCATTTTTTGAATTTCAAAAACCCCCAAAATCACTTCGGGAGATCGTAGGTCCATCTCTGAATGGACTGATATCCATCATAGATATGAACAACCTTGGAGAGATTCCAACAAGTCATTCATAGCTACGATGGTAGGTATCAAATATACTGATTGCATATCACATATATGCAACTATCACAATGTGCTATCAACTAATTAAATGTTCACACATACATCGGGTTGTTAACACATTAAAGTGTATGCATCATATGCATAACACCCAACTTCACCTCCCTTAACATCGACCTTGGAGAGAGTCCAACAAGCCGATGCTCCAGGTTAAAGCCAACCCATTAATCGAGAAATAGTTTTAATATGGTTAGAGCACATTCAACCAATTAGCCCGACTTGGAGAGAGTCCATCAACCAAAGCTAACGATTGACCTCTGACTCTTACCATATTAGTATTAAACTATTCCATGGTTTGAACATGTTCGGGTTCGAGCCGGGCTTGGAGAGAGTCCAACAACCCAAACAAGAAACGGAACTCTAGTTCTAACCATATTAATGGAAGGTGTAGGCTTTAATATTGAGTTAGGGTTTTTATGTCTCATCCTCTTTGCATGCAAATAACTATTATCTACATGGCATGACATACATGGCATACATCTACATGTCACGACATGCATGGCATAATGATATGCATCTAATGCAATTACATGGCATACAATTATGTCATGTACAATATTTCCTTATATGTCATAACTATTTATGGAAATAAAATATGTTTAAGATTTGATTCTCCAAATCAAATCATGATTAAATTAGGAAACAAATTTCCAAATCTAATCACATATTTTATTTGTGGAAATAGTTGATTAAGGAAAGTCAATTTAGGAAACCAATTTCCTAAATCAGCAAAACTACTTATGGAAATAAAATATTTTAATATTTGATTTCTCAAATCAAATCATGATTAAATTAGGAAACAAATTTTCAAAATCTAATCAAATATTTTATTTATGGAAAATATCAATTTCCATAAATACTTCTAACTTTCCAAAAGTGGAAGATTTCCATAAATACTTCAAGACTTTCCTAAATTGAAAAATTTCCATAAATACTTCTAACTTTCCAAAAGTAGAAAATTTCCAGAAATATCATTATGACTATCGCAAAATAATTTTACGATTATGTCGAAACACAACCTGGGCTCTGATACCACTGTTGGGTTTCCGGCACCGCGGCGAGTGTGTGTTCGAACATGTTTCGTAAACATGTGCACAACGGAAGAAATAAAAATAATAAATATACATTTATTACAACACACACATCACACGCATACATAGTACAACATGTGTAGACATAACTGTAAATTTAAATTTTGAAATAAAAGGAAATTTAACTACGTATACCTGACGTATCACGTGTAGCGGGAACGACATCAACCGGAATGATCCTCGCTAGAATCGTCTCTATCCATATCCACGCCGAGTATCTTCGGGATAACTTCACTAAGTCACGAGCCTCATCTTCGTACGGGTTACTAGCCTCGTGTTGAAGACGATGTGATCGAGAGAAGATCACGATCCGAATCCAAATTCGGATCCAAAAACGAGTCCTCAAAACTCACTTCTCCGGAGAGGTATTCGTCAACCGTTGCAATAAAAGGAAATTTAACTACGTATACCTGACGTATCACGTGTAGCGGGAACGACATCAACCGGAATGATCCTCGCTAGAATCGTCTCTATCCGTATCCACGCCGAGTATCTTCGGGATGACTTCACTAAGTCACGAGCCTCGTCTTCGTACGGGTTACTAGCCTCGTGTTGAAGATGATGTGATCCAGAGAAGATCACGATCCGAATCCAAATTCGGATCCAAAAATGAGTCCTCAAAACTCGCTTCTCCGGAGAGGTATTCATCAACCGTTTGATGAATCCTTCGTCCTCCACCTATGAGGATTGCCGGAGATCGAATCCCCGGCAAGGGAGGCGCTGTCGGAACTCTAAACATCGTCCAAACGACGCTCCGACAACAAGGAAACAAGCTGTCCAGAAAACTGGACAGCTTTTGGTGGAGTAGGGGACGGCCAAAGGAAAGGTTGAAGCTCACCTTATTACCGAACCCAAGGGAGATCACCGGAGAGTTGCCGGAGGTTCACCGGGCGAAGCTTGGACGGCGGCAACAATTTGGACGGCAGCACAAGAGGGTGGGTGGCGGCAATGGAGGTTGGCGCCGACTTCTCCAAGGGGATGAGGTGGGCGGCAACTTAGGTTTAGGGAATTGGATTAGGGCTTAACAAACCCTTAAGCCCTCTTTTATAGAGAACTAATTCTCTTAATGGTTATTGGATCATAACCATAAGGTCTGTTAACCTGCTCCATTAATATAAGTTAAAATAAACCAAACCATGATGGTTTATTTTAAGTTAAAACGAACCGAACCAACTTTGGTTCATTCATTTAAAATAAACCAAACCCTTTGGTTTATTCTCCTCCATTGGATTAGAACCAAACCATTTTGGTCCATCCATTATGTCTTCACAAGACACGGCCCATCCACGCTTCCATTGTGACTGAAACGATTTCATGCTCGCTTCTTGTTTGGTCCAACCAAACTTAGTTTCTCTCGGTTTGAGAATCTCATTCTCAAGCTCGTTTTAAATCTTTCGGATTACGCTCGTTGTGCGTGTGACCAAATAGGTTCTCGGTTTATGTTGGCCGTCTATAATTAACCATTATAGAATGATCATGAGTGGCACCTAGTAGTGCATCATGATCCCCAATTAACCGAAAAGATCAACGGTTGATCCAGAACTATTTCTGAAACCCTTCAGCAGCTCGAATGAATCGTGCCCCATTCCCTTCACTCATCTTATACCCACTTAGTTCAGGACATGGTCTATAGTGTCAGTCCCCACTAGGCTGTCTACGTCACACCTAGCCCAAGTATCATTTCCTCTTCCTACGGATTCTAGTTACTGCACATGTATCGAAGAGTACCTTACTCTAAACATGTAATGCTTTGGCCAAAGACTTTAGTAACAATCCGACGAGAGGCCATAGGTATACATCTCCTCGCAAGGAATGGTGAATCCTTTATAGGTTATTCAAACACCTTCGATCACTTCGACTTATACCCAATCATCCCGGGTCCACATCTCCTCACAGATGCTTGATTAAGATGTCAAAGCATAAGTCTCCATGATCAAGATGACTTGAATACTGCAAGTCAAAGGAACATCGCACTTAAGCTACAGTAAGAACTTCATTGACATATATATATATATATGCAGAGAACCATATGAAGTCTTACGGCTGGTCACTCAAATGAACTAGTTACCATAACTAGCATCCACGATTAACTCCGAACATCACAATGTCTCCAGCCAGTGAGAATCGGCTGCTTGGATACACCAAGGAGTATGCCTCGTGCTAGTTTCGACAGAATTGATGGTGTCCAAATCCATAAATTCATCGACTAGGGATAATTCCGATACATCACAATTATACATGTAGAGATACTCACTAGTTGTGATCCAATCACAAATTCTCTCATGCTGTGAATCATATCGTGGACATTCAGTAAATGAGTTTAAGATCCAATAAAATACATGAAAACATGTATACTCAAATAGTGAATCTTCATTTATCATATAAATGGTTCATACATAAGGCGATTGCCTTAGGACATCTCTAATATATCACTAACATCTACACCGACAAGGGACATTGGACTTACGCCACCAAGACTCCGCTTGGACTTTACGCAGCCAACCATTGGACTATGCTGCCAAGACTCCCGCTTGGACTTTACGCCGCCAATATTAAACCCCTTGGACTTCTCATAATGCTAAGACCCATGCTTGGACTTTCCCTTGCCAGCCCATGTTGGACTTTACATTGCCAAGTACTCAAGACTTTGACTTTCCATGACATGGTCAACTTCCAGTCAACCATCAAAGTCTCCCTCGAGTCAAACTCGAGTCCGGTTAAACCTAACCCGGGTTGATTGTATAAATAATATCCCCAAAATATCAATAGACATCAATGTCAAACATCAATGTCAACTCACTTTGTCAAACATCAAAACATCACTCGAGTCAAACTCGAGTCTGGTCAATCGTGACCTGGGCTGATTACACCAACAAACTCATCCTTTTTGATGTTTGACAAAAACAACCTTGAGTTAGGCCCCTAACTCAAATTCCCTTACCAATTTCATAAATTGGTAATTTTATGTTCTCCCCCTTTTTGACATACATCAAAAAGGTTCACTCTCCAAGGAGGTCAATGTCTCATGTCCCAATGAGATCTTATAATCTGCCCCTTGGTCCAAAGATACTTAGGATGCCTACCATCTTCCTAGTGATAAGTCTCATATCACTCAAGAGAGGCAATCCTATATGCTCTCCCAATTTTCAAATTTGGTCTCTCAAAATCCCATTTTCCTCCTCATGAAGAAAAATATCATCCATCATCCCATGATGGATACCTCCCCCTAAAGGCTTGCTCCCCCTTGATCATTGCACCAACAATGTCCTTGGGAAGTCCCTAAGCCAATAGGAACTCTAAACCATCAAAATTAATGTTCAAAGTTCAAACATGAACTCTTCCACCCTTACAATTGATACTTTGACCTAACCCCTCTCCAAATCCATATCCAATGGATTTTCACCCTTTAGAATGCTTCCCAAAGCATATCCTAGGGTTAGGAGTGGTTAGGGACCTTAACTGCAGCTGAACACGGCTAAACATACCTTGTTTTCTCGAAATCAGCATTGGCAATCGACTCCGTCAGTTACCAGTCGACTGACGATAACATCAGTCGACTGCCACCCAGGGCAGTTGACTGATAACTGAAATTTCAGAATTTCAATTATCAGAAATGAATTTTGAAATATCATAAATAATTCTACGTAATTCGAAAAATCATGAAATTTGATACGTATAATACCTATGACCAATACAATGGATGAAAAATGATATAAAAATATTTTATTCATAAAATACTGAAATTGATACAAAATTCAAAAGTGAAGAAAACTTCAAAGTTTTGGTTCACTTTGTATCAACTTCATTAATGGTGATTGCTATCAAAAGATAGACTTCGCCAAGGTTTTTCAAACGGATTTTAAAATATTTTCAAAACCTTATTTTGGATCATATTTCTTGGGCTGAATGTACATGACTTATACACAAGCTTTTCCAATGATCCACCTTTGAATTAAGATGAGTTTTAGTTCATCTAGATGCAAAAACTATGCATCTTGAACTCAACTCATATCCTAGCATCTCACATGTATCTAGGGTGTATAAATACACATACATGTCAATGTGATGTGAGATGTGGGTTTTGCTTATCCTAGACTAGGGTTCCAAGCACTTTTCTAAGACAACCCTACTTGATTCTCTTATAAATGGGACTCCAAGTCATGCCAAAGTCCTTAACTCAATTTTAATCAATTTAAATGCATGAAATGATCATGGCATAATGATAGCAATAATAAAGCATGGGCAATGATCATGATGTCATGGCATAAGATATAATCTAGAAACACATGACATTTAATCCTTAATCCTAAACATGATCAAGACATATAAATGAAAAAATAAACATAATGTCATGACATGTTATATGACAAACAAAGCATGACATATAAAAAATATAGGTATAATAATACCTAAATTTTAATATTAATTGCATTTGATATAATTAAGTATATTTTGCCATATTATTACTTTTCTCCCTAGTGTGCCAAAAACCCAAAATGACACACTATAACCTCTAATCCTAAATTGTGTCATTTCAATTGATTTTTCATAATCCCAAAAATATATTGGCACATCATAAAATATTTTAGGATTATAATATCAAATATATTTTCAAGGTACCCATAACCTTGAAAATTACCTAAAGTGCCACCTTTATCGTGGTTGAGTTAACTACCCATCCAATCAAGGTTGGCACACCCTAAACCCATCTAGCGTGAATCAATCACGCTCTTAGGAACCCAAAACCTATTTGAGCTCCTAGGGTTAATTAGGTATTCCTTATGGATAACCTCCCTAGATACCTTCCTAATGACCCTCCTAGGTTGGTAGCCTTGGTCATTTGAGTCTTACCTAGGTTGACTCTAGGGGTAACTCCCCTTGCATCCTTCTTAGTGGCCATCCTAGGTTTCCATGAAACCCTAGCCACTAGGCATACACCATGGTGAACTCTAGGGATGACTTCCCTTGTGACCTTGGTCTTCCAAGACTTAGTTTGTGTTCCATAATCAAATGGAACACTATGATAAGCCACCTTAGGCTTAGGTTTGTGACCCAAACCTTTCTTGCCCTTGGTTGACTTTTGTCTCTTAGGTCCTAGGTGTTGACTTTGACTTTTGGACCTCGACTTTTGATCATTTGACCCTTTAAATTGATTTTGTATATTCCTAAGGGTCTTTTCTAATTTCTCAAGCCTTGACCTCAAGTCTTGATTTTCTAATTCTAATTGCCCAATTTTAGAATTTTGATTTGGTCTTTGGGCATGAGACTTACTAGGCATATGCCTAGTCCATTTGGCATTAAGACCTAGGTGGTCTCCTATTTTCCTAATGGATTCCCTAGGAAGGACGTTTCTAGGGACATTAGTCCCAAATTTCTCCTTCTTTGAAATAGGTCTAGTATTGTTTGACCTAGGGTTATCCTTAGATGAGACATTTTTAGGGACATTAGTCCCAAATTTCTCCTTCTTTGAAAGGTAGACATTTTCGGCTCCTAAACAAAAATATTTGTTATTTCTAGCATGCTTTTCATGGTAAATTGCAAGGAAATTGAAATTCCTAGCATGCTTTTGTCTATTAACTAATGAAGGAGCATTACAATATACCTTAGGGTTTGCCTTAGAGGCTCCCCCTACTTGTGAAGCTCCCCTTTGAGTCTTCTTCTCCCCCTTTGGGCATTAACTCTGGTAATGCACTTTTTAATTACACTTGAAGCATATGACATGCTCCTTGCTCTTTTGACTTTGGGCACCGGCATCTTTGACCTTTGTGTTGACTTTTGGTGCCGGAGGAGTTTTCCTAATCCATTTCGAACACTTGCTTTTGTAGTGCCCGATTTCCCTACACTCAAAATATATTATATGCATTTTATTATTAACACATATGTTTGAGTTACCTAGGGTGGTTGTGGTCGTTGGAGTGGAATTTTGAGCTTCTTCATCTCTCCTGGAGATGGATAGCTCCTCTTGAAGTTGCTGCGGTGTGGAAGTTCTCTCTTCCCCCTCAATCCTAGAGGTGGATGCTTCTTCCACTTCTTCCACCTCTTCCGATCCGGATGTTGATTCCCTATCAACCTCCGAATCCTCAAGCTCTTTGGATGATGATATACTTGCTTCTTTTTTAGCTTGAGAGGGTGAGCACTCCTTTTCTTCTTCTTCTTCTTGGACCGATGATAAATTTTCATGGAGCTTTGCTACTTGGCTCCATAGCTCCTTGGCATCTACATAATTACCTAATGTACACAAGATATTGTTAGGCATTAAATCAATTAAAAATTTTATCACCTTATCATTTTTCTCGGAGGCTCAGACTTGCTCTTCGGTCCATCTCTTCTTCTTAAGGAACCCTCCCTTTGGTCCTATTGGATAGCTAAAACCCTCCATCAAGGTGGATCATTCTTCGAAGTCCCTCATCATCAAAAAATTTTTAATTCTCTCCATCCAAGAATTGAAGCCTTCTCATCCATAGAAGGCATATGGAATTGGGGTGTTGATATCCCATCCCAATTATTCTTGGACTTCCATCTTCACCCTCTAGCGTGCTCCCTTTATTGTTAAACTTGAAGAGTGGCCTCGCTCTGATACCACTTGTAGGGGATCGTTGGAACGCTAGAGGGGGGTGAATAGCGTCGTGCTATACGTGATGGAATTCTTTCGCGTGTTCGTCTACAAACTTCGTTAGCGCAAGGGAATATAGATAATAATAACGATAACGAAATGAACAATCACATGAAGAACACAATCATATAACATGGTTCGGAACCAAACGGTTCCTACTCCACGGATCGAGCTCTAAAGAGCTCTAGTGATGCACATGCAATCACTAATCACAAATAACTCCTTCTCGACACAAGTCAGAGGTGGAGAAACCTCGTACAATGATTACACTAAGCAATACAAAAGATACAAGCTAATACAAATGAGAAATACAATGCAAGTAAAGAAACACACTTTACAAGAGCACTTTGGTTGCTTCATCTTTGATTGCCTTGGACTAGCCTTGAAGGACTGGAAAGCACCAACTCTCCCCTTCAATTCGCCCAAGAAAATCGCTACCTTTTTCTTCCTCCACGAGCTCCTTTTAAAGCTTCTACCTGTGCTGGAAAAAGTCGATCAGTCGACTGCTCGGAACCATCAGTCGACTGATGCCACTGTTATCGTGAGACAATGGCTAGATCCACGCTGGAAAAATCCAACGGATCCATCATCAGTCGATTGATCAAGCCATCACTCGACTGCTGGCCGCAGTGGTCGAGTGAGACTCCATTCTGTGCTCCAAAACCCGAGCATCAGTCGACTGATCCCAAGATCGATCATTGCTCAATCGATCGATTGCCCTCCTCGTGATCGGCTGCTGACACTACTCTCGTCAAACCCTAGTTGACTCTCACTAGTCGACTGCCATATGACACCAGTCGACTGGCACACCTCAAAAATGAGGTTTTAGCCCAAGTATGGTTCCCTCATACTTGCTAGACCACCCTTAGCCTAGACCTAAGCCTTCTAGCCACCTCCATCAGCCTCACGCCTCTTGGATCCCTCCAAGTCATCCATGTCTTGTTCATCCATCGCGCTAGCCTTCAGGTGCTTTCATCGGCTATGTCATGCTAACGGTGTCTACACCGCCAAGGCACATTGGACTTACTCCGCCAAGACTTTGCTTCGACTTTACACCGCCAACTATTAGACTTATGCTGCCAAGACTCCCGCTTGGACTTTACGCCGCCAATATTAAACCCCTTGGACTTCTCATAATGCCAAGACCCATGCTTGGACTTTCCCTTGCCAGCACATGTTGGACTTTACATTGCCACGTACTCAAGACTTGGACTTTCCATGACATGGTCAACTTCCAGTCAAACATCAAAGTCTCCCTCGAGTCAAACTCGAGTCCGGTTAAACCTAACCCGGGTTGATTGTATAAAGAATCTCCCCAAAACATAAATATACATCAATGTCAAACATCAATGTCAACTCACTTTGTCAAACATCAAAACATCACTCGAGTTAAACTCAAGTCTGGTCAATCGTGACCTGGGCCGATTGCACCAACATAAGTGTGAAGTCTTGGCAGTGAAAGTCCAAGTTATGGGTACTTGGCATTTGGGAAGTCCAAGGGTGTGATATTAGCGACGTAAAGTTCAAGCGGTAGTCTTGGTGCCATAAGTCCAATATTTGGCGGTGTAAAGTCCAAGAGTGGGTCTTAGCAGCGTAAGCCCAAACGTACCTTAGCGGTGTAGACTAGGTTAGCATGATAATAGCTGATGGAAGCACCTGAGGGCTAGCATATGGATGAACAAGTAATGGATGACTTGGAGGGATACGATAGGCATGAGGCTGATGGAGGTGGCTAGAAGGCTTAGGTCTAGGCTAAGGGTGGTCTAGCAAGTATGAGGGCATCGTACTTGGGGTAAACCTCATGGTTGAGATTTAGAAATTGACTGGGGTAATGAACCAGTTGACTAGTCAAGTGTTTTTGTTAGGTGAATCTCTTGCCATGATAAGGTTTTGATGTGTGTGGCAAAGGGTTTAAGTTAGTTTGTAATTGTGATTTGATATGTGCATTGAAGTCGTGTAGGACTTAGTAATTCGCACATGGAGTCGTGGCGAGTTTCACATCTCATGACTCGGTCCTTGAGTCGATGAAGGATTGCTTTGCGAAAGCCGTGCGCTTGGAGCATCCGAGGGACCGCCGAACGAGAAACTTGGAGTGAAGCCGGAGGAAGTAGACTTCGAGGCAAGAGACGCAAAGGAGCATTGCATAGCAATGCGCCTGATGCTGCCGAGGGACGTGGCTGCGAATGAAGAGAACTTCGAAGGCGAGGGACTCCGAGGGATGAGAGTGAGCGAATGTAACCCGGGAAGAGGTAGCTATTAGGTGAAACTTGGCCATTTGGCTAAGTGTCGGATGAGATTTCCCGACACCAGTCGACTGCCATGGAATGGCAGTCGACTGTTCTGAGTCGAATGGGTTCGGTATCGTATCCGGCGGATTGTTGCGTGATCGCCATATAATAGGCGATCATTGCCAAGACCATCGATCATTCTTTGAAAGCGTGATCGGTCGGTGATCAATAGGGTTCGGGCCACATAACCGCTCGTAGCCGTAGGCGGATCGACTACGAGGCGATAATCGGCCCGATGAGGTACATCGATCGGTATCAAGTGTTTTGGACTACAGCGGTCGGGATCCGGCGTGTTGGAGAGGCCGTTAGATGGCGTGATTTGCCAAAGCGATGGTCAGGTGGCGGTCAACGGGAAGAAAAGCTTCCTCTCTATAAAAAGAGAGGGTGTGAAGCTTTAGGAGGCTAATGCTTATGTCTTAAGTGATCTTCCAAGTGCCCCACAAGCTTTAAACTCTTCTTACTTGCTTTTACTCCATTTCTATTGTAAGAAGTGTGATCTTGATTGTAAAGGTTACCTCCACCTAGCTTGGTGCAAAGGAGAGACCAATAGTGAATTGGTTTTGGCGGAGTGATTCACCGAGGACGAATCGGACCGTGGATTAGTGGCGTAGCCATGAACCACGTTATACCATCGTGTTAGCGTTTGTTTTATTGTTTATCTTTTGCTTTGTCTATTTGTATTTGTATATTCCGCTTGCGCTAGTCTTTTGTAGACGAGCAATTTACGACATCCAATGAACGAGGGCTATTCACCCCCCTCTAGCCGGCCGTACGATCCCCAATAAGTGGTATTAGAGCCGAGGTCGCTCTTCAAGGACTAACTGCCGCGAGAGCAATTCAAGATGGCCGGCTTCATCCATCCACCGAACTTCGAAGGTGAATTCTCTTGGTGGAAAAGGAGAATGGAGGTATTCTTTGAAATCGATTTCGATATAATGCTTATAATGGAAAATGGTTTTGAGATGCCTAGGGACGAAGATAGTGAACCAATAGAGAAGTCAAGGTGGACTAAAAAGCAAAGGGAGGAGCACCTTGCAAACTCAAAGGCCAAGCACCATCTCTTCAATGTGCTCCCCCAACAAGAGATCAACCGGATAGGGGAGTGTACTAGCGCCAAGGAAATTTGGGAGAAATTAATAGAAATCCATGAAGGCACATCCCAGGCGAAACTAGCAAGGAGAGATGTCCTTCACTCCCAATTATCCAACATCAAACTCGAAAAGGGAGAGAAGGTAAAATCCCTACACTCTAGATTTAAGGAAATTCTAACCGGCTTAACAAGTGTAGGTGAAAGGCTCTCCAACCGGGATATGGTAATGAAGGCCATAGATGCCTTTCCCCGGTCCTCAAGATGGAGCTCTATGGTGGACTCATTTTACATCTCCAAGAACTTGGAAGTGAGCACCTTGGAGGAGTTTTTCTCAACAATGGAGCTCCACGAAACGAGGCTTGAAGGAATACAAGAAGAGCCAAAAATACAACCCTCAAGAGGATTAGCTTTGATGGCAAACAAGGGGAAGAAGAAGATAGAGATCCCCTCCTCCTCCGATGATGAAGCGTCTTCCTCCTCCTCCATGGATAGCATGGAAGAAGCATATATGGTAAGGAGGGTAAGACGTGCTTTAAAAGGTTTTAGATTTAACAAATCAAATGATATGAGTAGAAGACCAAGAGGGAAGATCATTTGCTACAATTGCCAAGGAGAGGGACACATAAGGGACAATTGTCCCCTCCTAAACAAGAGCAAGGAAGAGAGGAAAAAGAAAGAAGAAAAGAAGAAGAAAAAGGGGAGCAAGAAGAAAGAGGAGAAGACGGCAAAGGAAAAGGGAAAGGCCAAGGCATTCAAAGCAAAGACATGGGATGACCCTTCTTCCTCTTCCTCATCCGAAGAAGAAGAACATGTCTACTCCAACCTTGCTCTAATGGCCTTCGACGACTTGGATTGCTCCTCCACCGAAAATGAAGAATCAAGCTCAAGTGGAGAGAGCTCAAGTGAAGGGGGAGCCTCCTCTACATCCTCATCCGAAGAAGAGGACTTGGTAAGTGAGGTAACTAATCTACCCCCTAAGCAAATTATGTCCATGATTTCTAGCCTCACTAAGGACTTATTTAGAGCCAAGAAAAAGAACAAATGCATGCTTGAACAAATTAAGGATTTAGAACAAAAACTAGAAAAAGCATGTGTTAATGATGATAATGATGATGCTTGCTCACATGATAATTATATGCCATTAGATGTAATTGATGCATGCATAGAAGAAAATAGGGCTTTAAGCGAAAAGGTAGATTATTTGACAAATGCCCTAGAAAAATTCACTATAGGCTCCAACACTTTGAACATGATCATAGGGAGCCAAAGAGCTAGCTTTAATAAAAAAGGCCTAGGTTATAAAGAAAAGAAAAATGAAAAGGCCTACAAATGCCTAATTGCTAGGGGACAAGATAAGAAAAAGGTAATTGCTAGGAAATGGATCCCCAGAGAGTATTTAGTGAACCCCATAGGCAAAAATCTATATTGGGTTCCAAAATTCATTCTTAAGGGTTAGGAACACCCTAGGATAGTCAACCATATGGACTTGACCTATATCATATTTTGGTTGACTTAGGATGGCGAGACAACATTTTTGAAATAGTGTTGGGTGATGATAATGTGCCCATAAATAGATAAGAATACTTAAATCATGATGTTTGATGTATTTGTTACATATGTTTGCAATCATGATTTATGATTTTAATATTTGGCACATAATCATGAGAAATAGGATTTAAATCATGCTTTAGGTGATACTTGCCTTATTATCATGATAGAATACCTAATGCATGATAACAACTTGATGAATACATGTATTTCATGATAATAATGTGTAATTCATTCATATATGTCATTATGATCATGTAGATTGTTAGGGTGATACTTAACTTTGATAGAATTGCATGAATATATTGGTTAAGTATATATAAATACCTCTAGGATGCATCTCACACTCACCATAGGCTACCATGATTGAAAACTTAGCATGAGTGAGATGTTAGGATGATACAAATGTCCACTAATGCATATGACATTTAGATGGTCATTTAAGATATCAAAATAGCAATAATAGACCAATCATGGGGAAGGCGTATGTTTAATTCATAGACATATTGCCCAAAGATCATGGTTGGATATTTCATATTTTTCAAAACAATTACTTACCCTAAAATCTGTGTATTCATGTTTTGAAACAATTGGAAAACAAGAAAATATAATGATCATGAAAAACTATTTTAATTCATAGATATACTTAAAGAAATATGTTCTCCAAATTTCATGATTTTTGAATTATTTGAACAATTACTTACCCTAAAATCTGTATTATTCATGTTTTGAAACAATTGGATGCAAAACTAGGTAGTAAACTTGATACTAGAATGATCAAAAACCTAGTGGTTCCTTCTATTAGACTTGATGCTTTTCTTGGATTAATGCAAAACAAGAAATAATATAATGAAATTATGATGAAAAACTATTTAGAGTATCATGATAGATATACTTAAAAGCTATATATGTTCTCCAAATGTTTACATGATTTTTATAATTTTGGAATCTTTTAATGCACATCAAATTGGAGAAAATCGAATTTGATTTCTGTGTGTAGCAAAGGGTTTAAGTTAGTTTGTAATTGTGATTTGATATGGCCGTGAAGGACTTAGTAATCGCACATGATGGCTGAATTTAGATTTTAAACCAATTTTTGATACCTTCCTTCTATTAGACTTGATGCCATGAGTTTACAACTTAGTATTAATCTTTTTGATGGTGTGAAGTGTTAGCATATAAGATTGTGTTTAAGTAAATTATGATAGGGGAGAAATATGGTATGGGGTATCATGGATTAAGGGGAGATATGCATTTTTCTTATATCATGATCTTATGTTTTACATGTGGGACTTTCTGTATTCCTTATAAATTTCTATCAAATCTCGCCTATCCTAACTTAAGGATTTTCTGCTGATGTCCGATCTTCAAAGGGGAGATTGTTAGGCAATCTCTTGCCACCCAACTAAGACTTTTGATGTGTGTAGCAAAGGGTTTAAGTTAGTTTGTAATTGTGATTTGATATGTGCGTTAGTCGTGAAGGACTTAGTATCCACATCAGTCGTATGATGATATTGTCCATCTCATGGGCCCGGTCCCTCATGAGTTTGGTGGGATTGCTTCAAAAGGCCTCATGCGCTTGGATGATCCAAGGGACCGTCGGACGAGAAGCTTGGAGTGAAGGAGCATTGCAGAGTCGTGCGCCTGATGCTGCCGAGGGACGTGGCCGCGAATGAAGAGAACTTTGAAGGCGAGGGACTCCGAGGGATGAGAGTGAGCGAATGTAACCCGGGAAGGGGTAGCTCTTAGGTGAAACTTGGCCATTTGGCTAAGTGTCGGATGAGATTTCCCGACACCAGTCGACTGCCATGGAATGGCAGTCGACTGCTCTGAGTCGAATGGGTTCGACTGGTATCCGACTGACTGGATTGTGGCCAGCAGTCGACTGCCATATGTGGACGATCATCGCCAAGAATCGATCGTCCAAGGCGCAATGATCGGGTCAATAGGGTTTGGGCCATAGAACCGCTCGTAGTCGACTAGGCAGTCGACTACGAGGCAGCAGTCGACTGATGAGGTCCATCAGTCGACTGCCAAGTGTTCCGTTGGACTACAACGGTCGGGATCCGACGTGTTCGGAGGCCGTTGGAGTGGCGGCAGTCGACTGCCAAAGGCAACAGTCGACTGGTGGCGGTCAACGGGAAGAAAAGCTTCCTCTCTATAAAAAGAGAGGGTGTGAAGCTTTGGGAGGCTAATGCTTATGTCTTAAGTGATCTTCCAAGTGCCCCACAAGCATTAAACTCTTCTTACTTGCTTTTACTCCATTTCTATAATAAGAAGAGTGATCTTGATTGTAAAGGTTACCTCCACCTAGCTTGGTGCAAAGGAGAGACCAATAGTGAATTGGTTTTGGCGGAGTGATTCACCAAGGACGAATCGGACCGTGGATTAGCGGCGTAGCTGTGAACCACATTATACCATCGTGTTAGCGTTTGTTTTATTGTTTATCTTTTGCTTTGTCTATTTGTATTTGTATATTCCGCTTGCGCTAATCTTTTGTAGACGAGCAATTTACGACATCCAACGAACGAGGGCTATTCACCCCCCTCTAGTCGGCCGTACGATCCCCAACAGTTTTGACACTTGGCATCCGAGTTAACTCTTGGTAGTCGACTAGGATTATGACCTGTCGACTGCTATGAGTCAACTGACGTTCGACTGTGGCCGCGTGGTTTTGGCAGTCGACTGCTAGCTTTGTGATGTGAGCAAAATATATAGGGTTTTAGGAGTAGTTTTCACTCACATCTCGTTGCATTTTATATTTGATTCTTGCATATTTCACTTTATTTTGCATGCATTTCCTATTTTCTGGTTCGAAGATCTGCTCTTTTTACTTTTGTGTGTAGGACAACATTCTACGGTAAAAATGGTGCATGTTTGGAGCAAAAGGAAGGCATTTGGCAGCTAGAACCGAAGGACATACAACCTGGCCCTATGAATCCACACGGCTAGCCTCGGAGCACACACTAGCACCAAACACTGCTTGGTCGTGTGAATCCACATGGTCATGTGGCGTTGGGATGATTTCGATGCGATACAATTTTTCCAGGGTTCGGGAAGATCCAGCCTCATGTCTATATAAAGGAAGTTACGCCCTAGGGAAGAGGAACAATGGCCGGGACAACACACAAACACCTAAAAAAGCTTCTGGAACTCGTAATGGGGAGGAAGGAGGCAGCTCGAGGACCAAATTCGACGCTTCGACGCCGGGGAGAAGAACCAAAGTGCATTGTAATTCACTTTCCTTACATAATTTGCATTGTATCTATGAATTCAATTATGCTTTGTGTTTCTCTTCTCGTATTTATGGAGTAGATTCTCTAATTCTAGGATTAGAGAGTAGTTTGTGTGCGTAGAACATGATATTTTAAATATATGTCTGTTCTTGATTTCATATTTGCAAATGGTGATTGTTTAGATCAATAGCTATTTGTTTTGATCTTCTATTTACTATGCATAGTCGATACAAGGGGCGACATTCCTGGATCAAAGATTTAGGAGAATTAAGGAAGAACCAAGGGGTTGGCCTCATCTCCGATAACTGTGGATAGAAGGGTGTGATAGAGTCGGAAACGGGACACGTTGCAACTCGTTATAGGGATTGATCTGACATCCTCGTACCGTCCCATCATAAAGCCAGAGGACGACCTGGTATGGCAGAGGTAGTTCCCGATAGATGCGAAGGCTCATCGGAGAAGTGTATGATGCCCCTTCCACAAGACCATAATTAGACATCTAGATAATACCCAATTGATAGCGTGTTCTGCGATACACAAGAAAAATCGAAATCCTAGAATTCTCTCAGAAGACTCATAGCAATCCTTCTCTTCCTCCGTGTGACACTGTACTAGAGTTAGGACCTCCAACAAACCTGATAAGCACAACCCTTAACATTAAACTCCGAACAATAATGTCTACTGAACAATCGGTACTTGAATCTCAGTCCCTGTGGGATCAATAATATTTTTATTACTTGACGACATCCGTGCACTTGTGGGCATTGAGCGTGAGTGTGCGCTTCGAGTCCTCGACGGTTCCCATTGCGAGATTTGAGGATGTGTTTGCGTGCATCAAGTTTTTGGCACCGTTGTTGGGGACTAATTGATTCGATATCAAATCAAGAGGTGGATAGTTGGATCAGACTTAGGTTAGATTCATTTACTTGCTTTATTTTTATTTTATTTACTTCAATTTTAGATTTTTTTTACATATACCTAGATTTAGTTTAGATTAAGTTTAATTGGCTTCTTGCATTTTCTTTATGTTTTTATTTAATCTTCATCTGACTTCGCATCTTTAAAATATTTTTAATTCTTGTTCTTAAGCATTAGGTATACTCATAATTTAGTGGATCGGTTCTTCATATGCATAGACGCTTAGGATCGAAAAATCTATTTCCGATAGACCCAGAGATCGAAAGAACCTACAATCGCAGAAAAGCAGAGCTGCGATGCTTGGAAGACCTAAACACATCTGTGGTGAACTTAGGTAGCCGGCCTCTACAAGACATGCATCCCCTAGTGCTCGAGGATATAAGCCGAGCATATCTGGCCCATCGATTTCTGCAAACAACTTTGAGGTGAAACCTCTGCTCATACACATGGTCTAGCAAAGTCAATTCGGGGGAGCTGCAACTGAAGACCCGAACCGGCACCTGGTGACATTTTTGAAAATTTGCTCGACGATGAAGATCAATGGAGTACCTGCCGACGCAATCTACCTGAGCCTATTCCCTTTCTCATTGCGGGATAAGGCTAAGGCATGGTTTCACTCCTTGCCGTCGGGAAGCATTACTACATGGGAGTAGTGTGAGCAGCAATTTTTGAACAAATTTTTCCCACCAAGCAAGGCTGCTCACATGCACCATTTAATTACTACCTTCCGTTAGACGGAAGGGGAGTCTCTATTCGAAGCCTGGGATCACTACAAGGGGCTACTCCACTAAGGCCCCCATCATGGACTGGAAAGGTGGCTGGTGATCCACATCATCTATAATGGGATCA
Organism: Wurfbainia villosa; assembly: GCA_025175895.1. Lineage (NCBI taxonomy): Eukaryota > Viridiplantae > Streptophyta > Magnoliopsida > Zingiberales > Zingiberaceae > Wurfbainia > Wurfbainia villosa. The sequence continues at coordinate 4,058,455 of CM046003.1, forward strand.
CGTATGCCACAAAGGTCCGACTTTGTGGTCATGGAAATGGAAGAAGATCTAAAGATACCCATCATCCTAGGATGACCATTTTTAGCTACTGCTAGAATGGTCATTGACGTTAAGAATCACAAGATGATCCTAAAAGTAGAGGATGATAAGATGGAATTTGAGCCTGCTAGCGCGGCACGTTAGGGACCCGTGTCAGGGAAGTATGTTATTCCAGCTAGAGCTAAAGATGATAGCGTAGATGAAGTATTCAAAAAATGTGGAACCGCCACATTAGCGCCCCCCCACCGCTACCCCTACGTGTGGAGGGGGGTAAATCAGGTCCCAGGTGGCTAGCGCAGAAATGCAGAATCATCGGTAGCCTGGTTGTCACCTCTAGGAATCGACCCCTTGCCCTTTCAATCCTTAACATGGCTGCGCTAGCCATCTGGGTTTGCCTTGGGGACTAGCGTAGATAAAGTGTTCAAGATAGATGAATGGTGGTTTACAGAAGCTCCAGAGCCAAGTTGAGATAATGGACTGTGGTCAAGCTAAAAGACCTTAAACAAAGCGCTTCTTGGGAGGCAACCCAAGTTTAGTTTTTACTTATTTTTTACTTAATTGCATTCGTTTTTGTAATTTGAACTTTGATTTCTAGCTTTTAGCATTTTTTAGCATGAATTAGGACAAGAAAGAACTTGCTAGGTAAACACAAAAATCATTTTGAGCCTACGCGGTGGGGGTGTGTGGGAGAATTCTGACCATGGTACACTTCAAGAGAGAAACAGAAGGGCACACAACCAAGCCGTGTGGTTTCACATGGTCGTGCCCCAAGCTGACTCATCTCCCAGTGGCACACACGGTTAGGCCGTGTGTTTACACGCGGCCATGTCGAGCAAGGGATAAAAGGGTCGCACCGTGTGTTTATTTTTTTATAGGTATAGGAGCCCACCTAGTCCACGTATAGAGCCTGCACCTACACCACCTATGAGTAGGATGCAGGCATATCTGCCTATGACTTCTCAGAGTTCCGATCATGCCTCAACGACATATACGCCGAGCAGCAAACATAGGGGCAGCGATGGGAGGAGCAGATCGCCTACACGCAGGCGGAGTTTCAGGGCCTACGGGAGCACTTCCAGTGGGTCGAGGAGTTCTACGACAAGGCCCGAGTTTATTTTCAGGAGGAGGCTACCCATTGTCAGGAGGTCAGACAGCACATGCATTCCCAGCAGGCACAGTGGGCTAGGGAAAAGGAGCACAGAGCAGCTATTGCATCCACCAGCTCTCAGATCGACCACATGTACATGTGGCATCAGCGGCTGAGCACCAGGTTCTCCCAGGAGCGAGACATGCTGAGGCTACCAGACTTCCTTCTTTGACCACTGTATTAGAGGCATGATTTTATAAAAGTCTTGGGGGGCCTAAGTTTTGATTTATTTTGTTTCTAGCAGTAGTTTCTTTCCTGATATTTGCATTTTAGTTAGCATCCATTTGTTCATGAATAGGTTGTTTAGTTTCTTTCAGCACTTAGTTCTTGCTATCTATAAGCTGCCTCTGTAGTATTTTTAAAAGTTTTCTTTATGATTTGTTTCCATGAGTAACTTAATTTCATTTACCTCATGGTATTTTATTTTATTTGCTCTAATAAATGTTCTAGACTTGCACTGGTTAGCTTTTATTTTACACTTACACGTGACAAAAATTCTGTAAGGGAAAGTCTAGTGCATACCTAGTTATGATTCATCTCAGCAGTCTAGTACTTTAGAATCCATAGGTGACTCTAGATTTAGCATTTTAGTTATTGGAGATGCTCGGATTGTGGAAGCCCATTCAGAAAAATAAAAAAAAAATAGTTGTCGTGGGTGGAAATGTTAGGTGCCCCTTTGAGACCGAGTTAGGTTACTGGGAAACATCTACCAATTTCTCTCAATACCGAGCACGCCTTTGAGACTTTGTGCTAGATCTAAGGAATGACCCTTGCTTAGGGTGGGGCATTGCCTAAAAGTCAGAGACCTTAAAAAAGCTATAAGATGACGACTTAACTTACTTTGGAACGAGTATCCCTTTAGGAGATTCGCTTAGCACATGAACGAGAAGCTAACTTAATGAATTTTTAGAGCATATCTATTTGCTATGATTAAAAATACCACTTGATAAATCTAGTTAACATGCTAAGTATGGAATAATATCTTTTTAAAATTTTATGGTACTGAGATTTGCTTGAGGACAAGCAAAGACTTAAGTCTGGGGGACTTGATGTGAGCAAAATATATAGGGTTTTAGGAGTAGTTTTCGCTCACATCTCATTGCATTTTATATTTGATTCTTGCATATTTCACTTTATTTTGCATGAATTTCTAATTTTCTGGTTCGAAGATCTGCTCTTTGTACTTTTGTGTGCAGGACAACATTCTACGGGGAAAATGGATAATTTTTGGAGCAAAAGGAAGGCATTTGGCAGCTAGAAGTGAAGGACACACAGCCTAGCCCTGTGAATCCACATGGCCAGCCCTGGAGCACACACTAGCACCACACATGGCCTGATCGTGTGAATCCACACGGTCATGTGGCGTTGGGGCAATTTCGATGCGATTCAATTTTTTCCAAGGTTCGAGAAGATACAGCCTCATGTCTATATAAAGGAAGATATGCCCAAACCCTAGGGAAGGAGGCATGATGTTCGGGACGACACACCGAAAGACTAAAAGGCTTTGGAAACTCGCAATGGGGAGGAAGGAGGCCGCTCGAGGACCAAATTCTGCGCTTAAATGCCGGGGAGAAGTGTTAGTGATATATGAGAGATGTCCTAAGGCAATTTTCTTATGGTTGTACCATTTATTTGATAAATGAAGATTCACTATTTCAGTATACATGTTTTCATGTATTTGATTTGATCTTAAACTCATTTGCTGAATGTTTGCAATAACACAGCATGAGAGAATTTGTGATTGGATCACTACTAGTGAGTATCTCTACATGTGTAATTGTGATGTATTGAAATTGTAGGAGCGATGGTGGCCAGCTAGAAGGGGGTGAATAGCCCTTATCGTAGACGATGATAGTCGTTCATTGATTGCTCATCTATAAACTTAATTAGCGCAAGTGGAATATACTAATATAGATAATTAAGACAAAATAAAGTAAAGAATAAAAGCACAAATGCTAACACCACAATGTAACATGGTTCACGGCCTCGCTGCTAATCCACAGTCTGATTCGTCCAAGGTGAATCATGCCTTAAGCTTTCACTATTCTCTCCTTTGCACCAAGCTAGGTGGAGGTAACCTTTCTTACAATCTCTCTTCTTACAATAGAATGGAATAATAGCAAGTAAGAAGAGTGAGAAACATTTAGGTCACTTTTAGAGTTGTTAGGAGTCAAACCATTAGCCTCCCAAAGTCCCTCACCCCTTCTCTTTATAGAGAAAGGGAATTTCTTCCCGTTAACAGCAGCAGTCGACTGATGCCCCGTTCAGTCGACTGCTCCTATAGCCATTGCCCAATAATATCTTCTTCCACGTTGGATTCCAACCAATGGCTCTACATCATCGATGATCATCCCATCGATCGGTGATGGAGCTATCGATCGAGTGCAGTGAGCACTGATCGCCACCATTCTCGCGTCGAAACCCTTGACCCGGTCGTGATGCCTTCATCACCGACTAGTGTCTAATCGATCGCCAATCCATAGCAGTCAACTATTGGCACATGAACCGGACTCAAACACTAGTCGAGTAATAGTCGACTTAGAGTAGTCGACTACCATGACATGGCAGTCGACTGATGTCTGGAAATCCCATCCGACACTTAGCCAATTGGCCAAGTTTCACCTAAGCGCACTACCCCTTCCCGGGTTACATTCACTCACTCTCATTCCTTGAAGTCCCTCGCCTTTGAAGTTATCTTCATTCGGCAACATCCCTCGGATGCGCCAAGCGCACGACTCTACAACGCCATCCTTCGTGTCACGCCCTGAAGTCTACTTCCTTCGGCTTCACTCCAATGCTCCTCGTCCGGCAATCCCTCGGATGCTCCAAGCGCACGACTTCCGCAAAGCCATCCTTTACTGACTCAAGGACCGAGTCATGAGAGGTGAAACTTGCCAATGCTCCATGTGCGAATTACTAAGTCCTGCAAGACTCCAACGCACATATCAAATTCAATCATCCTAACTTAAACCCTTTGCCACGCACATCAAAACCATATCACGGGTTGATTGCCCTAACAATCTCCCCCTTTTTGATGTGTGGCAATCCGTTTAAGTTAGGTAAACATTTGATAAAAATATTAAGGTAAGAAAGCATGTGAATAAACATGATTATCAACTCTCCCCCTTAATATATGAAACTCCCCTTAAATGCAATTCTCCCCCTTAATATAACTTACTTAAACATACATATTTCTCCTCCTTTGACACCATCAAAAAGATTAAACTAAGTTTTTCAAACATGGCATCAAGTCTAGGAAACAAAAATCACCAAAACATGCCTTAAAATCTGACAAAAGAAGGTTACTGGACATGTTTTCAGTCGATCAGTCAACTGGTTCAGACTACCAGTCGATTGACACTCTGATTTCGGGATTTTCTAATTTTCGGGCTGAATTTCAGAAATGCATAAAAAATTCTATAAAATTCGAAAAATCATGAAATTTGGAGAACACATTTCTTGTAAGTTCCTTTATCAATAAAAAATATTTTTCCATGAAAAATCATTATATTTTCGAAAATTAGGGAAAATCTCAAAAGTTGGAAAATATCTAAAGTTTTTATCAATTTTAAAGCCTAGTTTTGCCTTGAAGCTTTTCAAAACATGAAAATTCAGTTTATGAAATAAGAAATGGTTTTCAAAAACATTTGAAATATCCAACCATGATCTTTGGACAATATGTCTATGAATTAAACATAAGCCTTCCCCATGATTGGTCTATTATTACTCTTTTGATACTCTAAATGACCATCTAAATGTCATAGGCATTAGTGGACCATTTGTATCATCCTAACATCTCACCCATGCTATGTTTTCAATCAAGGTAGCCTATAGTGAGTGTGAGATGAACCTAAGGTATTTGTATATACTTAACCATTTATTTCATGCAACTTTACACAAGGTTAAGTATCATCCTAACATACTACATGATCATAAAAACATATATGCATTGATTTCTCATTATGATCATGAAACAAAAGTATCCATCAATCATGCATTAGGTATAAAATGATAATAAGTTAAGTATCACCTAACATCATGATTTATCTATTTATGGGTGCATTATCATCACCAAACACTATTTCAAAAATTAAGTCCACGCCATCCTAAGTCAACCAAATAATAAGATATAGGTGAAATCCTTATGGTTGACTATCCTAGGGTTTTTCTAACCCTTAAGGATGGATTTAGGAACCCAAAACAAATTCTTTCCTATGGGGTTCACTAAAAATTCCTTAGGGATCCATTTTCTAGCTATTGTTTTCTTTTTATCTTGACCCCTAGCAATTAAACATTTATAGGCCTTTTCTTTTTTATTTTCCTTATATCCTAGGCCTTTCCTATTGAAGCTTGCCCTTTGGCTCCCTATGATCATGTTCAAAGTGTTGGAGCCTATGGTAAATTTTTCTAGGGCCTTGGTTAAATGGTCTACTTTTTTCCTTAAGACCATATTTTCATCTATACATGCATCACTAACATTAAAAGGCATATAGTTATCATGTGAGCATGCATCATTGAGACTAGAGGAAATATTATCATTAAATTTTAAGCTTGCTTTTTCTAGTTTTTCTTCTAAGTCCTTAATTTGATCAAGCATGCATTTATTCTTTTTCTTAGCCCTAAATAAGTCCTTAGTAAGGCTAGAAATTATTGACATAATTTTCTTGGGAGGTAGATTTGTTACCTCACTTACCAAATCCTCTTCCGATGAAGAGGATGTAGAAGAAGCTCCCCCTTCACTTGAGCTCTCCTCACTTGTGCTTGATCTTTCTTGTTCGGAAGAGGAGGTTTCTAGATCATCAAACGCCAATAAAGCAAGGTTGGTGACAAAAGCGTTTTCCTCTTTCGATGATGATGATGAAGAGGGATCATCCCATGTCCTTGCCTTTAGTGCCTTGGCCTTCCCCTTTTCCTTGGCCTTCTTCTCCTCTTCCTTCTTCTTGCTCCCCTTCTTCTTTTCCTCTTTCTTCTTCCTCTCCTCTTTGCTCTTGTTCAAGAGGGGACAATTATCCCTTATGTGTCCCTCTCCTTAGCAATTATAGCAAATTATCTTCCCCCTTGGTCTTCTTCTCCTATCTTTAGATTTATTAAATTTAGAATTCTTCAAAGCACGTCTTACCTTCCTTACCATGTATGCTTCTTCCGTGCTATCCATGGAGGAGGAGGAGGAGGATTCATCGGAGGAGGAGGAAATCTCTATCTTCTTCTTCTTCCCCTTGTTGGCTACCAAGGCTACTCCTCTTGATGGCTTGATACTTGATTCTTCATTTATTCCTTCAAGCCTTTTTTCATGGAGCTCCATGGTTGAGAAGAACTCCTCCAAGGTGCTCACTTCTAGGTTCTTCGACATGTAGAAGGAGTCTACCATTGAGCTCCATTTCGATGACTAGGGAAAAGCATCGATTGCTTTCATAAGCATATCCCGGTTCGAAAGTCTTTCTCCTACACTTGTTAGCCCAATTAAAATTTCTTTAAACCTAGAGTGTAAGGAGGTTACCTTTTCTCCCTTTTCAAGTTTGATATTTGTTAGTTGGGAGTGGAGGAGGTCTCTCCTTGCAAGCTTGGCCTCGGAAGTGCCTTCATGGAGTTCTATGAGCTTCTCCCACATTTCCTTGGTGCTTGCACATTCCCCTATCCGGTTTACTTCTTATTGGGGGAGTACGTTGTAGATGTGGTGCTTTGCCTTTGAGTTCACCAAGTACTCCCCCCTTTGTCTTTTTTTCCATCTTGTCTTCTCTATTTGCTCTCCATTTTCAGCCCTAGGTATCTCGAAACCATTTTCCATTATTAATAAAATTTTGAAATCGGTTTCGAAAAATACCTCCATGCGTTTCTTCCACCACACAAATTCCCCCTCGAACTTTGGTGGATGGATATTTGAGTCGGTCATCTCTTGATGTAGTGTTTGTTACGGCGGTTAGTCCTCGACAAGAGACTTGGCTCTGATACCACTTGTAGGAGCGATGGTGGCCGGCTAGAGGAAGGTGAATAGCCCTTATCGTAGACGATGATAATCGTTCGTTGATTGCTTGTCTATAAACTTAATTAGCACAAGCGAAATATACTAATATAGACAATTAAGACAAAACAAAGTAAAGAATAAAAGCACAAACGCTAACACCGCAATGTAACGTGGTTCACGACCTTGCCACTAATCCACGATCCGATTCATCTAAGGTGAATCACGCCTCAAGCTTTCACTATTCTCTCCTTTGCACCAAGCCAGGTGGAGGTAACCTTTCTTACAATCTCTCTTCTTACAATATAATGGAATAATAGCAAGTAAGAAGAGTGAGAAACATTTAGGGCACTTTGAGAGTTGTTAGGAGTTAAAGCATTAGCCTCCCAAAGTCCCTCACCCCTTCTCTTTATAGAGAAAGGGAATTTCTTCCCGTTAACAGTAGCAGTCGACTGATGCCCTGATCAATCGACTGCTCCTGTAGCCATTGCCCAATAATGGCTTTTTCCACGTTGGATTCCAACCAATGGCTCCCACATCAGTCGACTGATCATCCCATCAGTCGACTGATGGAGCTATCAGTTGAGTGTCAGAAACGAGCACTCGACTGCTCACCATTCTATGCCCGAAACCCTTGTGACTAGTCGACTGATGCCTTCATCAGTCGACTGGTGGTCTCGGCCTTCGACTGCCAATCCATGGCAGTCGACTGTTGGCACATGAATCGGACTCGAACACTAGTCGAGTCATAGTCGACTTAGAGTAGTCGACTGCCATGACATGGCAGTCGACTGATGTCTAGAAATCCCATCCAACACTTAGCCAATTGGCCAAGTTTCACCTAATCCCACTACCCCTTCCCTGGATACATTCGCTCACTCTCATTTCTTGAAGTCCCTCGCCTTTGAAGTTATCTTCATCCGACCATATCCATCGGATGCGCAAAGTGCACGGCTCTGCAGCGCCATCCTTCGCATCTTGCCCTGAGGTCTACTTCCTCCTGCTTCACTCCAATGCTCCTCGTCCGGCGATCCCTCGGATGCTCCAAGCGCACGGCTTCCACAAAGCCATCCTTCACCCACTCAAGGACTAAGTCATGAGAGGTGAAACTCGCCAATGCTCCATGTGCGAATTACTAAGTCCTGCAAGACTCTAACACACATATAAAATCCAATCATCCTAACTTAAACCTTTTTCCACACACATCAAAACCATATCACAAGTTGATTGCCCTAACAGAAATTATCCCTAGTCAATGAATTGATGTATTCGGACACCATAAATTCTGTTGAGACTAGCACGAGTTATACTCTTTGGTTTATCCAAGCAGTTGTTCCTCATTGACTGGAGACATTGGGGTGTCCAGAGTTAATCGTAGATGCTAGTTATGGTAACTAGTTCATTGGAGTGACTAGCTGTAAGACTTCATATGGTTCTCTGCATATATGGATATGTAAATGAAGTTCTTACTGCAACATAAGTGTGATGTTCCTTCAACTTGTGGTTTTCAAGTCATCTTGGTCATGAAGACATGTTTTGACATCTTAAGCAAGCATCTCCGAGGAGATGTGGACCCAGGATGATTGGGTATAAGTTGAAGTGGTCGAAGGTGTTTGAAAAGCGTACAGAGGATTCACCACTCCTTGCGAGGAGATGTATACCCTATGACCTCTCGTCGAATTGTTACTAAAGTCTTGGGACAAAGCATTACATGTTTAGAGTATGATACTCTTGGATACATGTGCAATAACTAGAATCCGTAGGACGAAGAAGTAATACTTGGGCTCGGTGTGACGTAGTCAGCCTAGTGGGGACTCACACAATGGACCATGTCCTGAACTAAGTGGGTATAAGATGAGTGAAGGGAACGAGACACGATTTACTGTAGCTGCTGAAAGGTTTCAGAAGCGTTCTGGGATCAACCAAAGATTTTCCGATTAATTGGGGATCATTATGTACTACTCGGTGTCACTCATGATCGTTCTATAATTAATGTTTAATTATAGACAGCCAACATAAACCGTGAACCTATTTGGTCACACGCACTACGAGTGTAATCCGAAGGATTTAAATCGAGCTTCAGAATAGGCTTCTCATATCAAGAGAGACATTGTTTGGTTGGACCAAACAAAGAGCGAGCATGAGATCATTTCAGTCGTATCGGAAGCATGAATGAGCCGAGTCCTATGAAGACATGATGGATGAACCAAATCGGTTTGGTTCTAATCCTATGGTGGAAAATAAACCAAAGGGGTTTGGTTTGTTTTAAACGAATAAACCGAAATTGGTTCGGTTTGTTTTAACTTAAAATAGACCAATGCGGTTTGGTTTATTTTAACTTAAGTTATTGGAGTGGGTTAATGGATTTTGGTTATGAACCAATAACTGTTAGGAGAATATGTTCTCTATAAAACACGGCTTAAGGGTTTTTGTGATTTAATCGATTCAAGGTTTTGGAAACCCTAGCTGTTTTTTTTCTCTTCTCCTCCCTTATTGTTGCCGCCCAACCCTAGGAGAGGTGTGGTTGTCACCCAAGCTCCTTGTTCTGCCGCCCATTGGAGTTGCTGCTCCTCTTCCTTGCCGTCGACCATCCACCGGTCACCGGAAACTCCTCCGGCCATCCTTCCTTGGTTGGCATCCATTAAGGGCAGCCGACCAAGTCTTTGACCGGCCATCTCCTCCACCAAAATAAGCTGTCCAGTTTTGGACAGCTTGTTGTCCTCTTCGTGGAGAGGTCGTTTGGTCGATGTTTTGTGCTCTGGCAGTGAACTACTTATCGGGGATTGGATCTCCAGCAATCCCCTTTGGTGGAGGACCAAGGTTTCGTCAACTGGTTGACGAAAACCACTTCCGAGAAGTGAGTTCGTTGAACTCAATTTTTGGATCCGAATTTGATTCGGATTGTGATCGTCTCTAGGATCACAACGACATATACGCGAAGCTAGTACCTCTCGTGAAGTCGGGGCTCGTGGCTTTGTGAAGCTATCCCGACGATACTCAGCGTGGATACGGATAGAGGCGAAACTCACGAGGGTCGATTGGTTGATGTCATTTCCGCTTCACGTAATTCGTCAGGTATACCTAGATTAGTTTCTTTATTGCAAAATATGAAATTGCAATTATGTCTACACTTGATTTATCCTTGCATGTGTGTGGTGTGTGTGTTGTAATAAATTAGTTTATTGCTTATTTTTACTTTCACTGTGTGCAGGTTAACGAAATATGTTCGAACACACCCACGTCGGTGCTCGGAAAACCTAACAGTGGTATCAGTGCCCGACTGTGTTTCGACATAATCGCAAAATTATTTTGCGATAGTCATAATTGTATTTTTGGAAATTTTCTACTTTTGGAAATTTTAGAAATAATTAAGGAAATTTTAATTAGTAAAGAAATTCAAATTAGAAATTTTCTAATGTAATTAGAAAATTATAATTTAGGAAATTTGTTTCCTAAATTAAATTTGAATTTCCTTAATCAATATTTTTCATAAATAAAATATGTGATTAAATTTGGAAATTTGTTTCCTGATTTAATCAGGATTTGATTTGGGAAATCAAATCGCAAACATATTTTATTTCCAAAAATTAATTTTGACAATATGGAAATTACTTGTACATGCATAATTGTATGTCATGTAATTGTATTAGATGCATATCATTGTGTCGTGCATGTTGTGACATGTTGATGTATGCCATGTGTTTCATGTCATGTAGATAATAGTTTTTTGCATGCAAAGAGGATGAGACCTTAAATCCCTTGCACAATATTAAAGCCTACACCTTCCATTAATATGGTTAGAAACAGAGTTTCGTTTCTTGTTTGGGTTGTTGGACTCACTCCAAGCCCGTCTTTATCCTGAACATGTTCAAATCATTGGAATAGTTTGACACTAGTATGGTAAGAGTCAGAGGTCAATCGTTAGTTTGAGTTGTTGGACTCACTCAAGCCTGGCTAATTGGTTGAATGCGCTCTAACCATATTAAAACTATTTCACGAATAATGGATCGGCTCTAACTTGGAGCATCAATTTGTTGGACTCACTCCAAGGTCGATGTGAAGAGAGGTGAAGTTGGGTGTTATGCATATGATCACACTTGTTAATGTGTTAACAACCCAATGTATGTGTGAACATTCAATTAGTTGATAGCATATTGTGATAGTTACATATACGTGATATATAATCGGTATACTTGATACCTACCATCATAGCTAAGAATGACTTGTTGGACTCACTCCAAGGTTGTTCTTATATATGTTAGATATCAGCCCATTCGGAGATGGATCTACAATCTCCCGAATTGATTTTGAGGGCTTTTGAATTTTGAAATATGAATGGGATATATAAATGTATGTTGATGCATTTTAAAATCATTTTCTCATATATGCTCGATTTGTATTTCTAGGTTAATCGTTTGATCATGATGTCTTTGAATTTGTGCTCTATTTTGGATTCGAATAAATTGATTGGGCCGAACTTCTTGGATTGGCTTAGAAATTTGAGAACTGTTCTCATGGCTAAAAAGCTTGAGTATGTTTTCAAAGCGCCTCTTCCTGCCCGTCCTAGTGATGATGCAACTCCGGACCAAATGTTGGCCCATCAGAAACATGTGAGTGATTCTGAACTAGTGAGTTGCATCATGCTAGCCGTGATGGTACCCGAGCTGCAGAAGCAGCATGAGCATATGGATGCTCAAACCATAGTCTTTCATCTTTATGAGTTGTTTGATGAGCAAGTGAGATCTGAAAGGTTCGAAGTCTCCAAGCTCCTCTTCACGTCTGAGATGCAAGATGGTTCATCTATGGTACTGCACAACATGCTGAAGATTGTGGAGCCTTCTGTGAAGCATGAGCATGGGACGGTGTTGTTATTTGATTCCTCGAAGAAAGGTCAAAGATGAAGTCAAAGGAATAGCAGAAGGGGAAGAAGAAAAGGGATAAAAAGGCAGAACTAACTCAAAAGGGCACACGCCATCATTGCAGCAAGGAGGGTCATTGGCAAAGAAACTATAAGATTTATCTTGAGTCCGTGAAGAAGAATAAGGCATCTAATGCCCCATCTTCTTTATATATCTTCGTTATTGATTGTCATTCTATTTCCTTAGATACTTGGGTATTGGATACCGGGTGTGGTTCAAATATATTTAATAACATACATGGGCTAAGGAATAGAAGAAGACTCATCAAGGGAGAGTCAAATTTATGTGTTAGGAATGGAGCAAAGGTTGCTGCACTCTCCATCGGAATGTATTTGTTGAAACTCCCTACATGACTTGTTTTAGAACTGGACAATTACTTTTATGTTCCTTCATTGATAAAGAACATCATTTCTATTTCTTGTTTAAATATAAATGGGTATCATTTAACTTTTAGTAACAATTGTTGTTACATAACTTTGAATGGCGTTCTTTACGGGATTGGAAATTTAAGCAATGGTATTTATACGTTGGACGTATCCAATGACATTTTCAATATTGAAATGAGCAACAAGTGTGCTCGAAAAGATAATCAATTAGACTCCTACATGTGGCATTATCGTCTTGTCCATGTGAGCAAGAAATGTATGTCCGAATTACACCGATGTGGAATTCTGGAATCATTTGAATTTGATTCATTTGATAAATGTGAGTCATGCTTAAAAGGCAAGATGACCAAGTTACCTTTTATTGGAAAAGGTGAACTGGTGGGAGAGTTGCTTGGTCTAATATATACTGATGTATGCGGACCTATGTCAACTCGAGCTCTAGGAGGCTATTGCTACTTCATTATCTTCACTGATGATCACTCATAGTTTGGGTATGTGTTCTTGATAAAACACAAGTCTGAAGCCTTTGAAAGTTTTAAAGAATTCAGAAATGAAGTAGAGAAATAACTTGGCAAGAGTATTAAAATACTTCGATCGGATCGAGGTGGTGAATACTTGAGTCAAGAGTTTCTTGATTATTTGAGGGACAATGGTATATTGTCTAAATGGACTCCATCGTATACACCATAGCTTAATGGTGTATCTGAGAGGCGAAATCGGACCTTGTTGGAGATGGTCAGGTCGATGATGAATCATGTGAATCTTCCCAAGTCATTTTGGGGCTATGCACTTCAGACAACTATTTACTTGCTAAATAGAGTCCCGACAGAGGTAGCCTCTACTACTCCATTTGAGATATGGGCTAGTAAGAAACCTTATTTATCTTACTTCAAGATATCGGGTTGTCCTGCTTATGTGAAGCGGACTGTGTCAGACAAATTGGATGTTAAGTCTGATAAATGTCTATTTATTGGATACCCTAAGGAAACGAGGGTTTACCAATTCTATCATCCCTTCGAACAAAAGGTGTTTATTTCAAGGAATGTTGTGTTTCTAGAGAAAGAGTTTTTCTTGTAAGAATACAGTGGGAGTGTCGTTGAACTTGAGGAGGTTCAAGAGACTCCAATAGACATTGAAGAGATACCCGATCAAGCATCTCAACCGGTAACTCATAGTGATGAGACATTGACTGAACCTATTGTGACACCAAATCTTCGTAGATCTAGTAGGACATGCAACATTCCTGAGAGATATGGATTTCTCGTAAGCGAATCGAATGACGTGTTACTCATTGACGATGAGGAGTCTACCAATAATGAAGAAGTTCTGAAAGTTTATAAGGGGACAAATGGATTGAAGCCATGAAGTCGGAAATCGATTCCATGTATGAAAATCAAGTTTGGAACTTGGTGGACCCACCTGAAGGCTTTAAGCCTATAGGGTGCAAGTGGGTTTTCAAGAAGAAGATCGACATGGATGGTAATGTGATTACCTTTAAGGCTAGTTTAGTGGTGAAAGGCTATCATCAAAAGCAAGGTGTTGATTATGACGAGACCTATTCACCAGTAGCTATGCTTAAATAAATTCGGATGCTCTTGGCCATAGCAGCTCATTATGACTATGAGATATGGTAGATGGATGTGAAAACGGCTTTCCTTAATGGAAATCTACTCGAGGACGTGTTTATGATACAACCGAGGGTTTCACATCGATTGATAAAACCAAGGGATGCAAGCTTCAACGATCCATATATGGACTGAAGCAAGCATCTAGGAGTTGGAATATTCGTTTTGATGAAACAATCAAAAGGTTTGATTTCTCGCCAAATCCAGATGAACCCTATGTATGCAAGAAGGTTAGTGGGAGTGCATTTGTGTTCCTAGTGTTGTATATTGATGACATATTACTTATAGGAAATGATATATCTATCTTACAGTCAGTTAAAATTTGGTTATCCAAAACGTTCTCTATGAAGGACCTAGGAGAAGCGACCTACATCCTCGGGATTAAGATCTATAGAGATAGATCGAAATGATTGCTTGCTCTTTCACAGTCTACATATATAGACCGAGTGCTAAAGAGGTTTAGCATGTCAGAATCCAAGAAAAGTTTCCTTCCCATCAGGCTTGGGATACACCTTTCAAAGTCTATGTGTCCGCGCACAGAATACGAGAGGATTTGCATGAGTAAGATCCCCTATGCATCTGCAATAGGATCTATCATGTATGCTATGTTATGTACGAGGCCCAATGTATCTTATGCTCTGAGTGTCACGAGAAGATATCAGTTTGATCCAGGAATGGATCATTGGGCGGCTGTTAAGACAATCCATAAGTACTTAAGAAGAACTAAGGACGTGTTCCTAATATATGGAGAGGGTGATATGGTAATACGTGGGTATACGGATGCCAGCTTCCAGACGGACAAGGATGATTCTAGGTCTCAGTCTTGTTACGTATTTACCTTGAATGGAGGTGCAATAAGTTGGAAAAGTTCTAAGCAAGACACTGTAGCGGATTCTACCACTGAGGCAGAATACATTGCGGCTTCGAAAACTACAAAGGAAGCGTTTTGGATCAAGAAGTTTGTCTCTGAACTTGGTATGGTTCCAACCATTGTTGAAGCAATACATATCTACTGCGACAAAAATGGAGCGATTGCACAGGCCAAGGTTCCAAGGTCACATTAGCGATCCAAACATGTGCTTCGCCGCTATCATTTGATCAGAGAGATCATAAGTAGGAGGAAATACAAATCGAGAAGATTCCCACTGAAAGGAACTTAACAGATCCTTTAACTAAGGCCTTACTAATAACTACCATTTTGTCGAGTTATTTTGGTCTTTAATATCACTATTTTTATCCTCTCGAGTGATTTATTAATGATTATTATCATGTTTTATGAGTTGGATTTATTTTTGGACCTTATTATAAATTCTCCTTAATTTTTGACTTATATGTAAAATTTATCTTTGTTTGTAGAAGATCGAGATGAGCCACTGGACTAGACTCAAGTTGGATCAAATATGACTTCATCTAAGGGTCATAATGGGCATTTTAAGCTGGAAGAATCTGAGCCCTCCATCAAGATCAGATGCAATTTAATCAAGGGTTTAGATCTGTTTAATCCTGACCGTCCGATGAGATATGATTCATCTGAGTCATCTATCTAGATTTGGAGCGATCTAGTCCATACATTTAGATCTGGACATCTGAGCCCTTTCTCCAGATTCGACTGATCATGATTATCCTTTCAGATTGATCAGATCCATCCATTAAAAGTCGGAGAATTCTCAATCATTGGATGCACAGCTAGCTTATGCATTAATTAAGGCAATCAAAACCTAGCTCTAATTGGTGGTTGAGATTAGATGACCATTTGATCGGACGGCTGCTAAAATGAACCATATAAATCCAACATTTTCCCATCGCTCCTTCTTCATCGCGCAGCACAGAAGCTTTCTTCATCCGCTCCATTGCGCGACGTCGGAGTCCGCCTTCTCCTTCCACGCCCAAGCACCGCTGGCCGTCCACTTCCTCCCCCAAGGTCGACCATGATCTCCACCATCTCCTTCCCTTTCACGCGGAAGGAGTCGGCTTCGCACCCTTCTTCTCCCATAATCGCCCGATGCCTCCGCTCCGAGCTCTGTAGCGCCGATCACTGGAGTGAGGATTCCCCTCCGATTTCATCCATCAGCAGCTCCGGTGGTCTCCTCCATCACTCCCTCCACCGTCAGCAACCACCATTTATAGGTTCTGCAGGTCATCTTTAAGCTTCATCCAACAATTGCAGCATTTCTGAACAACTTCCTTCATCCGCGACAGATTCCTACAGCATGCTTTTCCAATGTTGATGTGCTTTGATTGTTTTTTTTTTCATTTATTGAAAGTTTGTAATGAAATGATCTTCTGTGTTTAAAATTGCACGTACATAGTTTAAGTTGTTTCATGCCTACGTAGTGTTCGATGAAATTCTTCTTTGGATAATTAGGTTGTAGTTAGTTAAGTTAGATTTTGTTTCATGCTTTACTTTAATTGCTCTCTTTTAATCATGTTCATGTATTAAATTTCGTTGATGCATTGCTTATTTTATTTAGTTGTTAGTTAAATCTTTTCTTCCCTTGAGCCTTAGCAGCCGCCTCCACCTTGCTTCCATCCATTTTCCTCCACGGATTCAAGGAGGAACTGCTTCATCGAGAGATTTTGGCGATGTCCTCCATCTCCACAACATCCACCTTCTCTTTCAGATTCGAGGAGGAGTCCGCCCCGACGACACTTCTTCGAGCTCAATCGGATCCGCGAGAGTTCGGAGCATCCATCAAACTACAAAATTCAAGAGTTTGCACCATCCCACATCCACTGCCATTTGCAGAGTCTCGATTGAGCTATTAGGGCAATCAACCCATGTGATCTAGTTTTGATGTGTGTGGAAAAGGATTTAAGTTAGGATGATTGGATTTGATATGTGTGTTGGAGTCTTGCAAGACCTAGTAATTCGCACATGGAGCTTTGGCTAGATCACCAACTCACAGCCTCGTGCTTGAATCGGCGAAGGAGCATTGCGAAGCCATGTGCTTGATGCATCCGAGGGACCGTCGGACAAGATGACTTGAAGCGAAGCAAAGGAAGCAGACTTCGAGGGCAAGAGACGCGAAGAAGCATTGCAGAGCCGTGCGCTTGATGCTGCCAAGGGACGTGGTCGCGAACGAAGAGAGCTTCTGCGAGGGACTTCAAGTGAGATGAGAGAATGAGTGAAATGTAAGTAGCTCATTAGGTGAACTTGGCCGAATGGCTAAGTGTCGGAGGCTTGACCGTAAGGGTTGAGGTTTACCCGACCGTCGGACGCTCAAATGAATGTAAAGTTTGAGGTTTGGCCGGCATCAGTCGATTGCCATGTCATGGCAGTCGACTTCTCCAAGTTGACTGTGACTCGACTGGTATATGAGTTTGGATTTTATGCCATCAGTCGATTGCCACTGTTTGGCAGTCGACTGCCGAAACCACCAGTCGACTGATGATGGCATCAGTCGACTAGTCGCGAGGGTTTCGGGCACAGAATGGTGATCAATCGAGTGCTCGCTTCTGGCACTCGACTGATAGCTCCATCATTTTATTGATGGGAAGATCAGTCGACTGATGTGGGAGTCGTTGGATGAAATCCAACATAGAAGAAGCCGTTATTGGGCAATGGCTACAAAAGCAGTCGACTGATCTGGGCATCAGTCGACTACTAGTGGCCAACGGGAAGAAAATAGCCTTCTCTATTAATAGAGAAGGTGTGGGTATTTGGATGACTAATGCTTATACTTTAACTGATCATCCAAGTGCCCTACAAGCTTCCAACTCTTTCTCTTGTTCTTAATTCACATCTATTGTAAGAGAGAGTGTTTGTGTTGTAAGAAGGTTTACCTCCACCTTGCTTTGGCTAAAGGGAGAGACCAATAGTGGATTGGTTTCAGAGTGATTCACTGGAGACGAATCGGACCATGGATTAGCGGCGAGGCCATGAACCACGTTATATCTTTTGTTAGCATTATTTTTATCTTGTTTATCTTTATTGTTGTTTAGTTTTGTTTCTGTTGCGCTAATATTATTTGTAGATAAGCAATTCCATCATACGACGATTGAGGACTATTCACCCCCTCTAGCCGGCCACCAACATTCCTACAAGTGGTATCAGAGCCAAGGTAGCTTACCGAGGACTAACCGCTGCAACAAGCACAATCAAGGATGGCCGGCTCCAACATTCATCCACTAAAGTTTGAGGGAGAATTCTCTCGGTGGAAGAAGAGAATGGAGGTATTCTTTGAAACTGATTTCGATATTATGCTTATAATGGAAAACAATTTTGAGATGCCTAGGGACAAAGAGGGTGATCCAATAGAGAAGTCAAGATGGACTAAAAAGCAAAGGGAGGAGCACCTTGCAAATTCAAAGGCCAAGCACCACCTCTTCAATGTGCTCCCCCAACAAGAGATCAACCAGATAGGGGTATGTGCAAGCACCAAGGAAATGTGGGTAAAGCTCATAGAGCTCCATGAAGGCACTTCCGAGGCCAAGCTTGCAAGAAGAGATCTCCTTCACTCCCAATTAAGCAACATCAAACTCGAAAAGGGAGAGAATGTAAACTCTTTACATTCTAGGTTTAAAGAAATTTTGATTGGACTAACAAGTGTAGGAGAAAGACTCTCTAACGGGGACATGGTCATGAAGGCAATAGATGCGTTCCCTCAGTCATCAAGATGGAGCTCAATGGTGGACTCTTTCTACATCTCCAAGAATCTAGAGATAACCACTCTAGAGCAATTCTTTTCAACCATGGAGCTCCACGAAACAAGGCTTGAGGGGATAAGTGAAGAACCAAGCATCAAGCCATCTAGGGGAGTGGCACCAGTAGCCAACAAAGGGTAGAAGAAGAAGATAGAGACTCCCTCCTCCTCCGATGAAGCATCCTCCTCATCCTCCATGATTGGCAATGAAGACGCTTATATGGTAAGGAAGGTAAGGTGTGCTTTAAAAAATTTAAAATTTAACAAATCTTATGATAGGAGAAGGCACAAAGGGAAAATCATATGCTACAATTGTCAAGGAGAGGGGCATATAAGAGATAATTGTCCTCTTTTGAACAAGAGCAAAGAATAAAGGAGGAAGAAAGAAGAAAAGAAGAAAGGGAGCAAGAAGAAGGAAGAAGAGAAGAAGGCCAAAGGAAAGGGGAATGTCAAAGCACTCAAAGCAAGGACATGGGATGATCCATCTTCATCCTCATCCGAAGAAGAAGAACATGTCTACTCAAACCTTGCCCTAATGGCATTTGATGATCTCGACTCCACCTCCTCCACCGAAAAAGAAGAAGCAAGCTCAAGTGAGGAGAGCTCTAGTGAAGGGGGAGGCTCATCATCATCCTCTTCATCCGAAGAAGAAGACATGGAAACTATGGTAACGAATCTATCTCCCAAGAAAATAGTTTCCTTGATTTCTAGCTTAACTAGGGACTTATTTAGGCCCAAAAAGAAAAATAAGTGCATGCTTGATCAAATTAAGGATTTAGAAGAAAAACTAGAAAAATCATGTTTGAGTATTAATAATGATGATGCATGCTCACATGATAACTATATGCCTTTTAATGTAAATGATGCATGTATTGAAGAAAATAGGGTTTTAAGGGAAAAGGTAGACCATTTGACTAAAGCCCTAGAAAAATTTACAATTGGCTCCAACACCCTTAATATGATTATAGGGAGCCAAAGGGCAAGCTTCAATAGAAAAGGCCTAGGTTATAAGGGAAAGACAAATGAAAAGGCCTATAAATGTTTGATTGCTAGGGGTCAAGCCAAGAACAAGACAATTGCTAGAAAATGGATCCCTAAGAAATATTTAGTGAACCCTATAGGAAAGAACTTGTATTGGGTTCCTAAATCTATCCTTAATGGTTAGGAAAACCCTAGGTTAGTCAACCAAAAGGATTTTATTTATATCATACTATTTGGTTGACTTAGGATGGTGTGGACTTAATTTCTGAGAGAGTGTTGGGTGATGATAATGCACCCATGAATATATAAATCATGCTTTTGGTGATACTTGACTTACTATCATGATTTTATATCTAATGCATGATTACAAATTGATAGATACATTTTTTCATGATCATAATGTGAAATCAATGCATATATGTCTTTATGATCATGTGGTATGTTAGTGTGATACTTAGCCTTGGGTAGAATTGCATGACTTTGAAGGTTTAAGTATACAAATACCTTTAGGAACATCTCACATTCACCATAAAGATAACTTTGATTGAGAACATAGTATGTGTGAGATGATAGGATGATACTAATGGTCCACTAATGCTTATGGCATTTAAATGGTCATTTAAAATATCAAAAGAGCAATAATAGACCAATCATGGGGAAGGCTTATGTTTAATTCATAGACATATTGCCCAAAGATCATGGTTGGATATTTCAAATATTTTCAAAACAATTTCTTACTTAACAATCTATGTTTTCATGTTTTGAAACAATCTAAAGAAAAACTAGATGTTAAGATTGATACAAACTTGATCAAAATACTAGTTGTTTTTGAAGCTTTTGGATTTTTGAAAAATCATTGAAAATATAAGTAATTTTCATGAAAACTCATTTTTCACTAATAAAGGACCTTAAAAGAAATGTGTTTTCAAAATTTCATAATTTTTCGAATTTTCTGAAATTTCTAGTGCATTTCTGAATTTCATTTAGAAAATTAGAAAACCTGTAATCTGTGTGCCAGTCGAATGGTAGTCTGAACCAGTCGACTGGTGTACTGTGCACGAGCACAGTAACCTGATTTTATCAGGTTTTGTTTGATTTTTGTTTTTTTTCCTCCTTAGAGTTGATACCTTGGATTATAACATTTGGATAATGTTTTTGATGGTGTCAATGGGGGAGAATTGATAGGTTTAAGTTAATCATGCTAAAAGGGAAATTTAGCATGCCTTAAGGGGGAGTTGCATGTTTAAGGGGGAGTTGTTATACTCATGTTTTTATTTACATGCTTTCCTTACTTATGTTTATTGTTATTTATTTACCTAACTTAAACGGATTGCCACATATCAAAAAAGGGGAGATTGTTAGGGAAATCAACCTATGTGATATGGTTTTGATGTGTGTGGCAAAGGGTTTAAGTTAGGATGATTCGATTTGATATGTGCGTTGGAGTCTTGCAGGACCTAGTAATTCGCACATGGAGCTTTGGCAAGATCACCAACTCACAACCTCGTGCTTGAGTCGGCGAAGGAGCATTGCGAAGCCGTGCACTTGATGCATCCAAGGGACCACCGAACGAGATGACTTGAAGAAAAGCCAAGGAAGCAGAATTCGAGGGCAAGAGACACGAAGGAGCATTGCAGAGCCGTGCGCTTGATGCAGCCGAGGGACATTGCCGCAAACGAAGAAAGCTTCGGCGAGGGACTTCAAGTGAGATGAGAGAATGAGTGAAATGTAAGTAGCTCATTAGGTGAACTTGGCCGAATGGCTAAGTATCGGAGGCTTGACCACAAGGGTTGAGGTTTACCCGACCGTCGGATGCTCAAACGGATGTAAAGTTTGAGGTTTGGCCGATATCAGTCGACTTCCATGTCATGGCAGTCGACTGCTCCAAGTCGACTGTGACTCGACTGGTATACGAGTCTGGATTTTGTGCCATCAGTCGACTGCCACTGTTTGGCAGTCGACTGCCGAGACCACCAGTCGACTGATGATGGCATCAGTCGACTGGTCACGAGGGTTTCGGGCACAGAATGGTGATCAGTCGAGTGCTCACTTCTGGCACACGACTGATAGCTCCATCAGTCAACTGAGATGAAATCCAACATGGAAGAATCCGTTATTGGGCAACCACTATAGGAGCAGTCGACTAATCGGGGCATCAGTCAACTGCTAGTGGCAACGGGAAGAAAACAACCTTCTCTATTTATAGAGAAGGTGTGGCCTTTTGGATGGCTAATGCTTATGCTCTAACTAATCATCAAAGTTCCCTACAAGCTTCCAACTCTTTCTCTTGTTCTTAATTCATATCTGTTGTAAGAAAGAGTGTTTGTGTTGTAAGAAGGTTTACCTCCACCTTGCTTTGGCTAAAGGGAGAGACCAATAGTGGATTGGTTTCGGAGTGATTCACCGGAGACGAATCGAACCGTGGATTAGTGACGTGGTCATGAACCACATTATATCTTTTGTTAGCATTGTTTTTATCTTGTTTATCTTTATTGTTGTTTAGTTTTGTTTCCATTGTGCTAATATTGTTTGTGGACAAGCAATTCCATCATACGACGATTGAGGGCTATTCACCCCCTCTAGCCGGCCACCAACATTCCTACATGAGCTTCGTCGGACTTAGTCGGAGGAACTTGTTCATTCACCGGGCCTATCTTGGGTTAATCATATTATTTTCTCTTTCAGTTTTCTTTGTTGATTTACTTCCTTCATTGTTTGATTTAGTTGTTGCATGTTAGTTTAGGATTTTAATTACCTTGCAATCATAGGTTAGAGCTCAAATCCCAAACCCCATCTTCAATTGAAAACCCAAAGCAATAATTAGAAATCCTAAGTTTACTATTCTGTCGATTACACTCGTTGGGAAACGATCCGAGCCATTCACTATGCTATATTAGTTTAGAGGGGGTTCGGTAATTAATTTGAAACGGTACCACGATAAAAATGCACATTTATCAAATTTTGAGGCCATTATCGGAGACTGTAATGATGTTTGGTAGACTTAAGATTGCTTACCTATTTTTCTAAAATAAAAAATAAAAAAAATCAAAAACTTTTGTTTAGGGTTGCATTCTTTTATTTCTTGCATATCCATGTACTTGATCATGTCTATTTCCTGTGACTTTTGATTGTGTTTGTTAGTTTTTTAGGAAAGACTTGGAATTCCTTGCAACATAGATCCATATTATCAGCCATTTAGAGATCTCAATGATGTTTTCTATTCAGGTACTGGACAATAGGAGTATTATCAGTACCAACCTCAATATCATCAACCTGATCCTCAACATTCTCAGTATCATCAACCGTACCAGCAGGAAAGGTATAATTCAGTTTCTGGTACATCTTTTCATAATTTTGATTCATATTTCAGGTATGGGCACACACCACTCTATGTTCATGAGCAGTCTCAGTGCTATCTACCCCCACTATCTATCGATATGTACATGCTTAGATGGGGTGATCAATATTATAACAGTTATGGAGAAGCATATCAGGAAGAGGCTCAGAATTTTACAGCTTATCATAGTCCATTGGGATTTCAAGGTGATATAGTGTGCGAGGGACTGCAACCATTCCAACAAGCTGAGTCAACTACAGAGACACTAGAAAAGCTTTTACAGCATGGATCATTGATGCAGCAGCATATGCAACAAATTCAATAGATGCAACAACAGATGCATCAACAAATTAGTAATAGACATAAACAATAACAACAGAGGATACATAACATGCATATCCAGCTGGATCTAATTGCATCATCCATCAACCAAACACAAGAACAAGAGTTCATTCAGCCTCCGTCAGACACCATTTATATGGATATCAACGCGCTTAGGGAGATGGATTGTGGAGTGAGTAAAAGGGATGTCTATGATGCAGCTACTCCATAGGACTCCTATGACTCTTCGTGTTGTGATGCTATTGTGGATATTGATGGATGTGGATTTGTAGATGAAGTTGCTATTATGGCAGATGATGTGGATAATGATACTAGCGGCTTAGATTTACTCTGTGATGTTATTTGTGCCCCGGATTATACTAATGAAATGGAGCAGCTTCCAGATGTTGTAGGATCGAAGTGAGCGCTAGAGGGGGGGGGTGAATAGCGAAAAACCTTTTTCTTCTTTTACGAGTTCGTATCAAAACAAATAAGTGCAGCGGAAAGATAAATGAAACAAAAAGAGACAAGTTTATTTTTTACTTAGTTCGTAGCCTTCGGCTACTACTCCAAGGCCCTAACGGTCCTAGACTGTGTACGGAGGGCAATTCACTAAAACACTCCTCCTCGTTGGAGGTAGGAGTTTGACGATTACAAAAAAAACTTTCGAAGCAAAATGATAGAGAGAGAAACCCTCTCTTCTATTAAAGTAAAGTGCAACGATAGAAAAATCTCGAGTAAAAGAATTGCAATTGAAAACAAGGATTATACCAACAACTAAAAAGAAAGAACTTAAGCTAGGGTTGTTGGCAGCACTTCGTTGTCGTAGAGTCGTCGGAGAGTTGCAGCGTTGCGGAAGCTTTTGAGCACTTAGAATTAATGATGAAACCCTAGGTTTGGCCCTCCTTTTATAGCCTTTATGCCCCTCATCGAATGGGTCTTCAACCAATAGGAATTGGGCATAAAACTCCTTGAAAAATGGTGATAAAGCTTGACTCCTCGAGGCTGATTTTTGACCACCGCTGAATCGCCGGTTGAACTCGCCCGCTGAATCGGCCGTTGAACTGATGGCCATGATTTTTGACTAAAAAAAAGAGTTAGCTCAAAATATAAGTGGATTCGACGGCCACATGCCGTCCGATATCAACATAGACCTTCCATGGGAAGTCTTGGGTCGGATCGTCGCCTAAGATCATCCCCGTAAAGAGGATACGACCTCACTTACGCTCGCACACACGAGCTTACCTCGATACTTACGTGTCGCTTTTGCTTCCGGCCTTCCACTCGATTCCTTCGGCTCCCTCCGAAGTAACTCGAGTGTCGCCCGACCACCGCAGCTTCCTCTGGGTGTCGCTAGCCTTCAGCTCCAGCATTGAGACTTTTCTACACACTTGATTTAGCTCGTGAGATAACAATATAAGCTTAACTTTGTATCGTTTTCTATAATCAAAACTTAGGTTCGACTTAGGTGCCCACTGCACCAACAATCTCCCCCTTTTTGATTTATGGCAAACCCACATACAAAGTTAAGACAAAAATAAGTATGAGATTATGCATGAATGAGTAGGAGTATATAAAAATTCTTTTTCAAGTGCTCCCCCTTGACCGAGGGTGAGTACTTGAGAAAGGGTTTTAACTCTCCCCCTTGATATTTGCTACTAAGAAAAAGAATTAAGTAACCGAAATTACTTAATATTGGCCATAGTGTTTAAAATAAGTTTTAAGTTAAGAAACCAAAAATGATTTCTTAACCTTGGCCTTTTGTTAAAAGTTAAATAAGTTTTCAAAACTTAAAGTTAACTTTTGGTTTAACTATGAAGTAAGAGTTAAGTTATCAAAAAAAAATTTTGACCCCTTAACTTTGGTCCTTTTTCTCCCTTTCACAGATATCGAAAAGAGTAAGGGGTGTGTGGAAACCAAAATAAATGTTAAATTTAAAGTCCAAGCATGTTCCACATTTTTATTTTTTTTAAAATAATATACTGAAAATAAGTTCATCTACAAAATGTTCGACTCATATTTGGCTTGATTGATATGAAGGATCAACCAGTCCTGGTCAGAGTCGGTTAGTATGTATGATTATACTCCGTGGTTCATAGCGATGCACTAGCTCTACATCTGGAACCAGGAGTAAGGTCCTAACATCTCACGCCCATCTACGTGGCTAAGTACACAAACACATTAGTCCTATGTGTTGTGAGATGTATTGGCTCCTTAAATCTATAGGTGCATGATATCTAAGGTATGTCCTATGCTAGTTCCATGAAAAAGTAAGAAATAGTAGTAAGAAAATATAATTTGCAAGTTCCTATTCTATTACGCACATGCCTAATTTTCGTCTCAAGAGACTAAATTCGGCTTCGGGTAGTGGTTTAGTAAATATGTCTGCTAGGTTAGACTTCGAGTCAACATATTCGAGTTGTATGGAGCCGTTGGCTACATGTTCTCGAATGAAATGGTGTTTTACCTCTATATGCTTTGTTTTTGAATGACATATAGGGTTCTTAGTTAGATTTATCGAACTTATGTTGTCTACAAAAATTTTAGTTTTGGTGAAGTCCAACCTAAAGTCTCTGAGAGTGTGCTTCATCCAAAGAAGCTGAGTTACACACTCACCCATCGCAACGTATTCGGCTTCGGTGGTAGATAAGGCAACACAATGTTGCTTCCTACTGCACCAACTCACTAGACTCGAGCCGAGTAGTTGACAACAACCACTCGTGCTCTTTCTATCGAGTTTACTACCGGCATAATCCGAATCGGAGTAGCCGATTAGTTCGAACTCCGTAGATCTAGGGTACCAAATACCAACGTTAAGTGTACCCTTAAGATATCTAAGGATACGCTTAACTAGGGTTAGGTGAGACTCCTTAGCATGTGTTTGAAACCGCACATACTTATCATGAATAGGATGTCGGGTCGACTCATAGCTTAAGTATAGGAGACTTCCTATCGCGCCTCTATAGTACTTTAAGTCAATGGACTTACTTTCTAGGTCTTCTCTATGTTAACATTAATCGCCATCGGGGTGTTTATTATCTTAGCGCCTTGCATTCCAAATCTTTTAATTAACTCCTTAGTGTATTTTTGATATAGGTATATACCATCCTTAGTTTGTTTAATTTGTAGACCTAAAAGAAACTTAACTCGCCTACTAAGTTCATTTCAAACTCACTTTCCATGAGTGAAACGAACTCGTTTAGTAAGGCTGAGTTAGAGGTTCCAAAATTTATATCGTCTACGTAAATTTGAGCTATGAATATTTCTTTACCTAAGGTTTTACGAAGAGAGTTGGGTCAACTAAGCCTTGGTTAAACCCTTTTGACTTAAGATGGATTGAAAGTCTCTCGCATCAAGCTCGAGGAGCTTGTTTAAGTCCATAGAGAGCTTTCTTAAGTTTTAGAACATGGTCGGGTTTATCTAGATTTTCAATCCGGGGTTTTAACATAAACTTCTTCTTTAATGTATCCATTTAAGAATGCCGACTTAACATCCATTTGAAACAACTTAAATCTCGATGTGCGCATAAGCTAGCAACATTCGAATGGATTCGAGTCTAGCCATCGGGCATAGGTTTCGTCGTAATCTAAGCCTTCGACTTGACTAAACCCTTTGGCGACTAACCTAGCCTTGTTTCTAACTACTTCACCTTATCATCGTTTATTTCAAACACCCACCTTGTTCCAATTATCGCTTTGTCTTTAGGTGGTGGTACTAATTCCCACACTTCATTCCTAGTAAATTGAGCTAGCTCTTCTTGCATTGCAATAATCCAATCGGGATCAAGAAGAGCTTGTTCAATTGATTTAGGTTCTATCTTGAAATTAAGGAAATTTGACTAAGGTTCCTATAGGATGCTCTAGTTCAACTCCTAGATTAGGATCTCCTATCACTTGATCGATAGGGTGGTTAGTCCAATCCTAGATTGGGCTGGGTTTGTGTCACCTAATGCTTGATCAATGGGGTGACTTGGTTGAACACTAGTTTGGTTAGAGTCATCTATCACTTGATCAATAGAGTGACTTGGTTGACTTAGGTTAGATTAACACTAGACCCGATCTCCGGATCGAGAGTTAGGTCTAGTATGAATCGCCTGCAATTGGGGTTGCTGGGTTTTGTAGGTTCATGTCCTTCATCAAATACTACATTGATAGTCTCCTCGACTCTAAGGGTGTCGTGGTTATATACTCTATAAGCTCTACTTGTAGTCCAGCATCCTAGAAAGATTCCTACGTGGTTTTGGATGTAAATTTCCCTAGGTAATCCTTAGTGTTTAGGATATGTACCTACACCCAAATACCTAAAGTACTTGATGTTAGGTATTTTATCGTGATAAATCTCAGAGGTCTTAAGGTGCCTCTTTACCATAAGGATCCTATACTCACGGCTCACCCAAAACCTATCGGGTAGGTTGTATTCGTTCAACATGGTCCTAGCGGCTTCTTGTAGAGTTCGGTTTTTCCGCTCCACTAGGCAATTTTGTTGAGGGGTCCTAGGGCAAGAGAATTCATGGTGGTATCCGTTTAGGTTACAGAAGTCGGTGAACCTTTGATTTTCGAATTCACCACCATGATCGCTTCTAAGTCTTTTAACCATAAGGTTTTTTTGATTCTCGATTAATTTGAATAAATTAATTAATTGATCTAGGGTATCATTTTTATGTTTGATGAACCTAACCCAGGTAAACCTGGAGTAGTCGTCAATTATGACTAAGCAATATTGACTTCTATTAAGTGACTTGGCTCCATGTGAATCGAATAGATCCATATGCAGGAGCTCAAGTACACTTGAGGTTCGTTCTTGGTTAGTTAACTTGTGTTGTGTCCTAGGTTGTTTTCCTTGTTGACAAGCATTACAGATTTTATTAGCCAAATTGTTAAGGTTAGGTAAGCCTCTGACTAAGCCACTCTGACTCATCTTGTGGACGAGTCTTGGGTGTGAGTGACCGAGTCGTCGGTGCCACAACCATGATTCCTCTTCCTGTGTCATAAGACATTTGGCTGAGGATTTGATCAAGTTAATTGTATAAATATTATTTGTCCTAGTTCCTTTGAGTATTGTTTTAGCTGTTTCATTTGTTTTAATTACACATTCATTTTCTAAAAATACGACCTTATAGTTATTGTCACATAATTGGCTTACGCTAAGCAGGTTATATTCAAAATTCTCTACAAGTAATACATTTTTAATAATAAAATTCGAGTTAAGCTCGATATCACCTGATCCGATGATTTTGAGCTTGCCATTATTCCCAAAGGCTACCGATCCTTGTCGTTTGAATCGAAGCTTCGTGAATTTGAGTTGATCCCCGGTCATGTGTCGGGAGCAACCGCTGTCTAACATCCATTGATCCTACACACAAGGTGGTTGGATTGGATGTTAGATTATTTTTTTTTTTAAAAAATGGTTGTAAGTTGTTAAGCCTAGGTCATCTCACCTGAGTCTATATGATCAAGCATGTTATACTTAAGTGTTCTTTGTGAGATGACTCCCAATTAAATTGATTAAGTGGATTTAGGTTTAAGTAATTTTATGTTGAGATGATTTTCAATTAAATTGATTAAGTGGATTTAGGTTCAAGTAATTTTATGTTGAGATGATTTTCAATTAAATTGATTAAGTGGATTTAGGTTCAAGTAATTTTATGTTGAGATGATTTTCAATTAAATTGATTAAGTGGATTTAGGTTCAAGTAATGTTAGATTTGGATTTAACCCAAGGCTTGTCAAGTTTACCTTTTCAAAATCATGGCTTCCAGGTCGTGGCGAGGCACAGAGGCCTTCTTTTATCGGATCATCGACCACTTCCTTAGACAAAGCCATGTTCAAGAAAATGATGACTTGACTCACCTAAGACTATTTCCTAGTCTAACTAGTTATTTTTGAAAAGAGGCCCCCGAGGCTCAATCTTTTCGAAGGATTTTAGTTGGTTATTTTAAAAGAGGCTCCCCGAGGCTCAATCTTTTCGAAGGATTTTAGTTGGTTATTTACGTGTTCTAAGTGAATTTATAAGTTAAAAAAATCTAAGCATGCAATTTCTAAGTTAAAACACAAACATGTTTTGTACTGGCTCCCCCTAGACCGTTGAATCGGTTCGGTCTATCCACATAGTGGATTTGGTCCTTGGGAACCCAGTACGAGTTGGATCCTAGAGTTGAAATCAAAGTGGTCTTAGGGACCCATGCTTGGACACATTTTTAATGTCTACTTACGATTGACATATACGACTTATTGGTCGTGTTAGAGCTAAACCCTAGTCCGGCCTTGTTGTACATAGCTCTTTGCGATCCAAGTAGGAGGTAGGAGGTCAAGTCCTTTGGATCCCAAAGTAAACCTTTCCAACGTATTCCTAAGATCTTCGACTTGACTTTTCAAGAGTGAGTTCTCGACTTCGAGTTTTTCAACCCGAGTTGAGTCCTTCTCTTGAACTCGACTAGTCGAAGAGGTTAGGGAGACCTCGTGTTTGAGGAGTTTAACTTCCTCAATCAGGGTCTCGACCTTGGACTCAGACTTAGCTAACTTCCTAGACAAAAACCTAACCATATTATGCAAAGTATTAAATAAAGCTCGACTTACTTTAAGGGTATCTTTTGAACCGGATGCGTATCCGTGGCTTGACTTGAAGGTAGCTTCGTAGTCCGAGTCATCCTCAGGTTCTGACTCAAGTTCAGGCTCGGTCTCTGTGTCCGACTCAATTGATTTCGCCATGAAGACGTGGTCTTCGTCTTCTTCAGATGACGCTTCTTCCCATGTCGCGTTGAGGGCCTTCTTGTGCTTAGGTGCTTGGTGGTTGAGCTTTGGGCACTCGGACTTGATATGTCCAAACCTGTTACACTCATAACACCTAATGTTATAACTTTTAGACTTACCTTGGTTGGGTCGAGTCGTGGTTCGCTTTCATCCCTTGGCTATCCTTCGAGCTAGGTTCATTAGTTCGGCAGTCAACTCCGGGTCAACTTCTTCTTTGGACTCGTCTTCCTCCTCGGTTGGTGGTGGCTTGCTTGCGATTTTCTTCTTCTTTGAACCTGCAAACAAGGCTATACCCCTCTCGGGTTCCGAGTTGGACTGCTCATGTAATTCAAAATCCAAAAAGAGTTCATCTAACCTAATTTTAGAAAGATCCTTGGAGACCTTGTAGGCATCGACCATGGATGCCCACAAGGTAGTCCTCGGAAACGAGTTTAGAACATACCTTATAAGGTCGCGGTTTTTGACCTTTTGCCCGATTACGTGTAGGTTGTTGACGATGTCCTGGACTCGGGCGTGAAGTTGCATCGCAGACTCGTGTTCCTGCATTTTTAGTGTGTACAATTTATTGAACAATAAATCACGTTTGCAAACCTTAGCTTGATCCGATCCTTCGTGTAACTCGATTAGTTTTGTCCAAAGATCCTTTGCGCTTATGAAGGGGCCGACGCAATTTAGCTCCTCCTTGGATAGGCCGCATTGGAGGATTTGTGTTGCCTTGGCGTCGGCTTCGACTTGTCGTTTTGTCGCAATGGTCCATTGATCATAATCAAAGGACTCACCCACTTCATTAGTCGGAAGTGTGAAACCCGTTTGGATTATGATCCACATCTCGAGTTGGGTTTTGAGAAAGCATTCCATCCGACCCTTCCAATAACGGAAGTCATCTCCGTTGTAAAACGGAGGTCGGACGGTGCTAAAACCCTCGAGATGGGCCATTAAAACAAAAAGACAAAAAGAGACGAAGACCGAAAAGCTAGCAAAGACAAAAACTCAAAAACAAGTACCAAGACTCGCGTCTTGGATTAGTAGTGCGGGAGAAAACTTTAACAAAGCGAAATAAATAAAAAAAAACAGAATTAAAGGATAAATAAATCTGTAAAATGGCTAGATTGGTGGTTTCACCAAATCTTAGCAACCCCCGGCTCTGATACCAATTGTAGGATCGAAGTTAGCGCTAGAGGGGGGGGTGAATAGCGAAAAACCTTTTTCTTCTTTTACGAGTTCGTATCAAAACAAATAAGTGCAGCGGAAAGATAAATGAAACAAAAAGAGACAAGTTTATTTTTTACTTGGTTCGTAGCCTTCGGCTACTACTCCAAGGCCCTAACGGTCCTAGACCGTGTACGGAGGGCAATTCACTAAAACACTCCTCCTCGTTGGAGGTAGGAGTTTGACGATTACAAAAAAAACTTTCGAAGCAAAATGATAGAGAGAGAAACCCTCTCTTCTATTAAAGTAAAGTGCAACGATAGAAAAATCTCGAGTAAAAGAATTGCAATTGAAAACAAAGATTATACCAACAACTAAAAAGAAAGAACTTAAGCTAGGGTTGTTGGCAGCACTTCGTTGTCGTAGAGTCGTCGGAGAGTCGCAGCGTTGCGGAAGCTTTTGAGCACTTAGAATTGATGATGAAACCCTAGGTTTGGCCCTCCTTTTATAGCCTTTAAGCCCCTCATCGAATGGGTCTTCAACCAATAGGAATTGGGCACAAAACTCCTTGAAAAATGGTGATAAAGCTTGACTCCTCGAGGCTGATTTTTGACCACCGGTTGAACTGGCCCGGTTGAACTGGCCGGTTGAACTGGCCCGGTTGAATTGGCCGGTTGAACTGATGGCCATGATTTTTGACTAAAAAAAAGAGTTAGCTCAAAATATAAGTGGATTCGACGGCCACTTGCCGTCCGATCTCAACATAGACCTTCCATGGGAAGTCTTGGGTCGGATCGTCGCCTAAGATCATCCCCGTAAAGAGGATACGACCTCACTTACGCTCGCACACATGAGCTTACCTCGATACTTACGTGTCGCTTTTGCTTTCGGCCTTCCACTCGATTCCTTCGGCTCCCTCCGAAGTAACTCGAGTGTCGCCCGACCACCGCGGCTTCCTCCGGGTGTCGCTAGCCTTCAGCTCCAGCATTGAGACTTTTCTGCACACTTGATTTAGCTCGTGAGATAACAATATAAGCTTAACTTTGTATCGTTTGCTATAATCAAAACTTAGGTTCGACTTAGGTGCCCACTGCACCAACAGATGTCAGTGCCCAGACTTGCCAGCTAGACCAGAAGTCAAGTGAGATAGCAGTGGCAAGCAATTGTGATGAGATGATTTCCATGGAAGTGGTGGATAGCTGGAGGCCCCCAGACTGGACACTTCCATCTCAGCCAGAGTCTCCAAGAATTTTGCGGATGAAGGCATTGACATTTCATGCAATAATCAAGCCCCAAGGCTGAACACTTTTTCTTAATCGGCTCCGACCGCCAGAGATTACATATGATGAGGGGATCATATTGGAGGGAGCAGCATAATACTATCATGATCACACCATGAAGGCACTCACCCCCATTCTGTACATCCCACTCCCGGCATGGATGCTTACTTTGAATCTTCTTCAACCACCGGGACAGGATTTCTTTTGGAGCACTCCACGACCTGCATGGCTCCTCCTGCTAAATCTTCTTCAACCGCCAGGACCTCAGGGGAGTTTGCTCCATCTCATCTCTTTTCTTTAATTTTTGTATATATATTTCTTTTACTTCATTTGTTTTTATTTTAGTTATTATGTTTTGGTTGTTGAGTTTTTGTTTTGTCGATTTTTCAAATAAATTTCCTATACATTCCTTTATATCATCTTAGAAGTCTTGAAAGCTAGTTAAATTTAATTTTCGAGTTTCGGGGATTTATTGTCATGAATGGATTATTTGATTGCATGTGTTACTACTTGGTGATGGATTCTATGTTGATAGACTGAGTTGATTATTTTTATTTACCTAGTGACGATTGAGCCTATTTTTATTGATTGTGTGTGGTGTATTTGTGGTTATTGTAACTCTAGAACTTGCTTTAATTCTTTCGAGACCACACAACAGTAGGTTTGCATGATTATTATGAATGCAATCACATTTGTTTTCGTTCACTTTTTTTATCATCACATGCTCATTTGAATAACATTCTAGTGATTCACCCTTACATTTTTTATTTCATTCCATTACTTTCTTCTCCATTTCTATTTCGTGATGTGGAATACTTGGATGAACCATGATGAGCGTTTTGCCCAGGATGGACAAAAATTTAAGTGTGGGGGAGAGGAGTAGCTTAGGGAAATTTAGTGTTAGCATAGGCGAGTTGTGTTTGATCACCATGAGCTAGCCATGATCTTTATCTTTTTAGCTGAGCTTGATGTTGGAGCATAGGGAAGTGCACTACATGTCAGAAAAAAAAAGTTAAAAAAAAATTAGGTGCCCATGAAATAAAAAAAAAGTATTGTGAAAATTTTGGCATGTGGTGTCATTCATTTTTATTTATGTGATAGTATTTTTGTTAACGACATCCCTTGTTGCAATCATTGAGAGATTTATTATATATCATGAGTAGATTTGTATTAAAGAATGTGATAAGGGTTGTTTACATATTTATTAGGTTGAAAAAAAAATTAGGGCAATGCTTTTTTGTACTCATATATGTAGCATTCCAGTATTTCCATATCTTCTTCTTGCATTTCTTTAGCTATTTCATTTCTTATCTTTCTTTCCTTTCGCACATATTGTCATTTTTCTTGTATTCATGTTTCCCTTACATTTTTAATAAGCCTTCAGTGATTGTGCATTCTTATGTGTATATAAAGTAAGGTAGAGAGCAACATGTAACTGAACGGGAAGTTCATAAACCATGAGTAGCTTGAGTGAACTCCACTATTACATGCTTATGAGAGCGAGAGAAACCACCACTTACCTTGGAGGCTTAATCATTCTTAGTCTATTCATAATGGATTGTAGTTACCTTGTTTGTTAACCTATGTAAGATTTGAATCCATAATTGCTTGAGTCTTTGAGATTTGACAATCCTAGGTAACTTTCTTTCACGATTTTCTTTGTATGATTGGGAATTGCTAGGGAAATATACTTTCAATTTACTTTTAATTTTCTTTACTTTCTCGGGACGTGCAAGAATAAGTGTGGGGGAATTGATAACTACCATTTTATTGGGTTATTTTGATCCTTAATATCACTGTTTTTATCCTCTCGAGTGATTTATTATTGATTATTATCATGTTTTATGAGTTGGATTTATTTTTGTACCTTATTATAAATTCTCCTTAATTTTGGACTTATATGTAAAATTTATCTTTGTTTATAGGAGATCGAGATGAACCACTGGACTAGACTCAAGTTGGATCAAATATTGCTTCATCTAAGAGTCATAATGGTCATTTTAAGCTGGAAGAATATGAGCCCTCCATCAAGATTAGAGGCAATTTAATTAAGGGTTTAGATCTGTTTAATCATGATCATCCGATGATATCTGATTGATCTGAGTCATCTATCCAGATTTGGAGCGATCCAGTCCATACATTTATATCTGGACATCTGAGCTCTTCCTCTATATTCGACCGATCATGATTGTCCTTTCAGATTGATCAGATCCATCCATTCAAAGTCGGAGAATTCTCAGCCGTTGGATGCATAACTAGCTCATGCATTAATTAAGGTAATCAAAACCGAGCTCTAGGTGGTTGAGATTAGATGACCATTTGATCGGACGACTGCTAAAATGAAGCATATAAATCCAACATTTTCCCATCGCTCCTTCTTCATTGCGCAGCACAGAAGCTTTCTTCATCCACTCAATCATGTGACGCCGGAGTCCGCCTTCTCCTTCCACTCCCAAGAACCGCCGGCCATCCACTTCCTCCTTCAAGGCCAGCGGTGACCTCCACCATCTCCTTCCCTTTCATGCATATGGAGCCGGCTTCGCACCCTTCTTCTCCCGTAATCACCCGACGCCTCCGCTCCAAGCTCTGTAGCGCTGATCACTAGAGTGGGGATTCCCCTCCGGTTTCATCTCATTTCATCCATCAGTAGCTCCGACGGACTCCTCCATCACTCCCTCCACCGTCAGCAACCATCATTTCTAGCTTCTGCAGGTCATCTTTCAGCTTCAACCAGCAATTGCAGCATTTCCGAACAACATCCTTCATCCGCGACAAATTCCTACAGCAAGTTTTTCCAATGTTGATGTGCTTTGATTGTTTTTTTTTTCATTCGTTGAAAGTTTGTAATGAAATGATCTTCCATGTTTAAAATTGCACATACTTAGTTTAAGTTGTTTCATGCCTACGTAGTGTTCGATGAAATGTTTCTTTGGATAATTAAGTTGTAGTTAGTTAAGTTAGATTTAGTTTCATGCTTTACTTTAATTGCTCTCTTTTAATCATGTTCATGTATTAAATTTTGTTGATGCATTGCTTATTTTATTTAGTTGTTAGTTAAATCTTGTCTTCCCTTGAGCCTTAGCAGCCGCCTCCACCTTGCTTCCATCCATTTTCCTCCACGGATTCGAGGAGGAACTGCTTCATCGAGAGATTTCGGCGATGTCCTCCATCTCCACAACATCCACCTTCTCTTTTAGATTCGAGGAGGAGTCCGGCCCGACGACACTTCTTCAAGCTCAACCGGATCCGCGAGAGTTCGAAGCATCCATCAAACTACTGAATTCAGGAGTTTGCACCATCCCACATCGACTGTCGTTTGTGGAGTCTCGATTGAGCTTCGTCGGACCTAGCCAGAAGAACTTGTTCATTCACCGGGCCTATCTTGGGTTGATCAGATTATTTCCTCTTTCAGTTTTCTTTGTCGATTTACTTCCTGCATTTTTTTTATTTAGTTGTTTCATGTTAGTTTAGGATTTTAATTACCTTGAAACCATAGGTTAGAGCTCAAATCCCAAACCCCCATCTTCAATAGAAAACCCAAAGCAATAATTAGAAATCCTAAGTTTACTATTCTGTCGATTACACTCATTGGGAAACTATCCGGGCCATTCATTATGCTATATTAGTGTAGAGGGGGTTCGGTAATTAATTTGAAATGGTACCCCGACAAAAATACCAGTTGATCACTTACCTCAAAGTAAGTTTGAGGGTCATGTTAGAGCTTATAGTATTGGATACCGTGGCGATTGACATTAGGCCAAGTGGGAGCTTGTTAGTGATATATGAGAGATGTTCTAAGGCAATCTCCTTATGGTTGTACCATTTATTTAATAAATGAAGATTCACTATTTGAGTATACATGTTTTCAAGTATTTGATTGGATCTTAAACTCATTTGCTGAATGTCCGCAATACAATTCATAGCATGAAAGTATTTGTGATTGGATTACAACTAGTGAGTATCTCTACTTGTGTAATTATGATGTATTGAAATTATCCCTAGTCAATGAATTGATGTATTCGGACACCATCAATTTTTGTTGAGACTAGCACGAGTTATACTCTTTGGTTTATCCAAGTAGCTGTTCCTCACTGGCTGGAGACATTGGGATGTCCGGAGTTAATCGTGGATGCTAGTTATGGTAACTAGTTCATTGGAGTGACTAGCTGTAAGACTTCATATGGTTCTATGCATATATGGATATGTCAATGAAGTTCTTACTACAGCTTAAGTGCGATGTTCCTTCGACTTGCGGTATTCAAGTCATCTTTGTCATGAAGACTTATTCTTTGACATCTTAAGCAAGCATCTCCGAGGAGATGTGGACCCGGGATGATTGGGTATAAGTCGAAGAGGTCGAAGGTGTTTGAATAGCCTACAGAGGATTCACCACTCCTTGCGAGGAGATGTATACCCTATGGACTCTCGTAGGATTGTTACAAATGTCTTTGGCCAAAGAATTACATGTTTAGAGTATGGTACTCTTGGATACATGTGCAGTAACAAGAATTTGTAAGATGAGAAAGTAATACTTGGGCTAGGTGTGACGTAGTTAGCCTAGTGGGGACTAACACAATAGGCCATGTCCTGAACCAAGTGGGTATAAGATGAGTGAAGGGAATGGGACACAATTTACTGTAGTTGCTGAAAGGTTTCAGAAGCATTCTGGGATCAACCATTGATTTTTTGGTTAATTGGGGATCATGATGTAGTACTAGGTGTCACTCATGATCATTCTATAATTAATGGTTAATTATAGACATCCAACATAAACCAGGAACCTATTTGGTCACACAGACTACGAGTGTAATCCGAAAGATTTAAAACGAGCTTGAGAATAGGATTCTCATATCAAGAGAGACATGGTTTGGTTGGACCAAACAAAGAGCGAGCATGAAATTGTTTCAGTCGCATCGGAAGTATGGATGAGCCTGTTGGTGCAGTAGACACCTAAGTCGAACCTGAGTTTTGATTATAGCAAACGATAGAAAGTTAAGCTCATATCGTTATCTCACAAGCTGAATCGAGTGTGCAAAAAAGTGGTATAGCTGGAGCTGAAGGCTAGCGACACCTGGAGGAAGTCGCGGTGGTCGGGCGACACTCGAGTGACTTCAGAGGGAGCCGAAGGAATCGAGTGGAAGGCCGAAAGTGAACGCGACACAGTAAGTATCGAGGTAAGCTCGTGTGTGTGCGAGTGTAAGTGAGGTCGTATCCTCCTTACGGGGATAGACTTAAGCATAGATCCGACCCAAGACATCCCATCGGTGGTCTAGGTCGAGATCGAACGGTCGGAGGTCGTCGAAATAATGTTTTTGTTTAGCTAACTTTTCATTTAAGCTAGCATCGATCATCGCCACTTGGAGAACTCATCGTAGTGAATCGATTGACTATCCGCTTGTCGACATTCGATCGATAGCCGCCATCACCAATCGATGATGGCTATCAGTCGACTGATGGTCAAGGATTAGCTTCGAGGAGTCAAGGCTTATCACCTCATTTCAAGGGGAGTGGTACTCAATTTTGATTGGTTGAAGTTCCTCTCGAAAAGGGGCTCA
The DNA here is from genome assembly GCA_025175895.1 of Wurfbainia villosa. NCBI lineage: Eukaryota > Viridiplantae > Streptophyta > Magnoliopsida > Zingiberales > Zingiberaceae > Wurfbainia > Wurfbainia villosa. The sequence goes on from CM046003.1 coordinate 4,096,545, forward strand.
AAGGCTATAAAAAGAGGGCCTATCCTAGGGTTTCATCATCAATTCTAAGCTTCCAAAAGCCTCCGCAAAGCTACAACTCTCCTACAACGAAGTGCTTCCTCTCCGACGTCTAGGTTTAAATTGTTTTTATTTTGGTATGTCGGTATAAGCTTTATTTCAGTTTATTGCTTTATTTTCTCAGAGTTTTTATCATAACGAGGAGAGGGGGATTGTCCCTGTACCTCAAGCTTTTGTTGTGTTCTTGTATCGATTAACTCCTACCTCTAACGAGGAGGAGTTCTTTAGTGATTTACCCTCTGTGCGTGATCAAGGATCACTAGGGCCTTGGAGTAGTAGCCGAAGGCTACGAACCAAGTAAAAATCTATTTGTTTCTTTTAATTTTCATTTATCTTTCCCCTGCATATAATTTTTTTGAAACGAATTCGAGAAAGAAAAGGTTTATCGCTATTCACCCCCTCTAACGATCCGCTTCGATCCAACAATTGGTATCAGAGCCGGGGGTTCTAAGATTTGGTGAAACCACCGATCTTGCTTTTTACATATTTTTTTTCCCTTTTATTCTGTTTATTTCGAAGTTATTTCATTTGGTTAGTTTTTCTCCCCCACTACTAATCCAAGATGCGAGTCTTGGTACATTTTGTGTGTTTGTGTTGTTGTTAGGTTTCCTCATCTTCATCTCCTTGTTTCTTTTGTATCAATGGTCCATCTCGAGGGTTTTAGCACCGTCCGACCTTCGTTTTACAACGGAGACGACTTCCATTATTGGAAGGGTCGGATGGAATTCTTTCTTAAAACTCAAATCGAGATGTGGATCATAATCCAAACGGGATTCACACTTTCGACTAACGAAGTGGGTGAATCCTTGGATTATGACCAATGGACCATTGCGACAAAAAGACAAGTCGAATCCGACTCAAATCCTCCAATGCGGCTTGTCCAAGGCGGAGCTTAATCGCGTCGGCCCCTTCATCAGCGTAAAGGACCTTTGGACAAAGCTAGTGGAGCTACACGAAGGGACCGATGAAGCCAAGGTATGTAAGCGCGATCATTTGTTTAATAAATTATATAATCTAAAAATGCAGGAACATGAAACGGTGACACAACTTCACACTTGCATTCAAGACATAGTCAATAACCTACACGCGATCGAGCAAAAGGTCGAAAATCGTGACCTTATAAGGTATGTTCTTAACTCGTTTCCGAGGACTACCTTGGGGGCATCCATGGTCGATGCCTATAAGGTCTCCAAGGATCTTTTGAAACTTAGGTTAGATGAGTTATTTTCTAATTTCGAACTTCATGAGCATTCTAACTCGGAACCCGGTATAGCACTTTTTGCAGGTTCGAGAAAGAAAACCGCAAGTAAGCCACCCTCGAAGGAAGAAGAGGGTGAGTCCGATTCGGAGGTCGACTCGGAAATGGAGGCTGAACTAGTCAACCTAGTTCGGAGGATAGTCAAGGGCCGAAAATGAACCGTCACTCGACCCAACGAAGGTAAGCCTAAAAGTTCGAATATTAGATGTTACGAATGCAACAGGTTTGGACATATCAAGTCCGATTGCCCAAAACTCAAGAGCAAAGCACCAAAACACAAAAAGGCACTCAATGCTACATGGGAAGAAGCATCCGAGGAAGAAGATGATGATCGTGTCCTCATGGCTAAACTGGTGGAATCAGAGACGGAGTAAGAACCGGAACACGAATCGAAAACCGAAGATGAGTCGGACTGCGAAGCGCTATTCAAGACAAGCCACGGATACACTTTCGGTTCAAAAGATACACTCAAGGTAAGTTGATCCCTTATTAGTATACTTTATAGTGCAATTAATTTCTTAACTAGGAAATTAGCTAAGTCTGCGTCCAAGGTCGAGACCCTGGTTGAGGAAGTTAAACTCCTCAAACACGAGGTCTCCCTAACCTCTTTGACTAGTCGAGTTCGAGAGGAGGACTCAACTCGGGTTGAAAAGCTCGAAGTTGAGAACTTACTCTTGAAGAGTCAAGTCGAAGATCTTAGGAACACATTGGAAAGGTTTACTTTGGGATCCAAAGGACTTGACCTCCTACTTGGATCGTAAAGGGTCGTGTACAACAAGGTCGGACTAGGGTTTAGCTCAAATACGACCAACAAGTCGTATATGTCGATTGTAAATCAACATAAAAAATGTGTCCAAGCATGGGTCCCTAAGACCACCTTGATTTCAAACATTGGATCGTACCAGTACTGGATTCCCAAGAACCAAATCCACTATGTGGAGAGACCGAACCGATTCAACGGTCCAGGGGGAGCCAGTACAAAACTAGTTTGTATTTTAACTTAGAAATTGCATTCTTAGGTTCTTTATTTAGTTTGATTTTTCTTTTTAGAATGGTTAGATAGGACTATAACTCGTCAATACTTGATAACATAGTACCAGGATGCGGCAAGATGATAGTACGCTAGGAAAGCGGAGTCTTGTGTATTCGGGCTAGATAAGGCGTATCTAGTTCGATGCACTTGACCGAGCGGAACTAGCTGAAGCTACCTCGCCATATCCTAGACTAGTTAGACCAAGAAGAGGTCTTAGGTGAGTCAAGTCTCTATTTTCTTGAAAATGGCTTTGTCTAAGGAAGTGGTCGTTGTTCCGATCAAAGAAGGCCTCTGTGCCTCGCCACGACCTGGAAGCCATGATCTTGAAAAGGTGACTTGATAAGCCTAAGGTCAAATCCGAATCTAACGCAAGGTTGACAAGTGTTCAATTCATTAAATTTAAATCAAGTAAAATTGGAAGTCATCTCACAAGTTTAGTAAAGTTCTGATTCAGCCTAATTGGCGTTAAGTATGCCACGTGGTCTGGTACCGCCAAGAATAGCAATACGTATAAATCCAATATCCGATCCAACTACCTTGCGTGTAGGATCAATGGATGTTGGACAGTGGTTGCTCCCGACACATGACCGGGGATCAACTCATGTTTTTGAAGCTTCGATTCAAACGACAAGGATCGGTAGCCTTCGGAAACAATGGCAAGCTCAAAATCATCGGATCAGGTGATATTGATCTCAAATCTAACTTTATTATTCAAAATGACTTATTGGTAGGAAATTTTCAATATAATTTACTTAGTGTAAGCTAATTGTGTGATAACAACTATAAGGTCATATTTCTAGAAAATGAATGCGTAATTAATACAAATGAAACCTCTAAAACAATCCTTAAGGGAACCAGAAATAACAATATTTACACTATTAACTAAACTAACTCCTCAACTAAGTATCTTATGACACGGCAAGAGGAATCATGGTTGTGGCACTGACGACTCGGTCACTCACACCCAAGACTCATCCACAAGATGAGTCAGAGTGACTTAGTCAGAGGTTTGCCTAACCTCAATAATTTAGATAATAAAATATGTAATGCTTGTCAACAAGGTAAACAATCTAGGACACAACATCAACCAACTAATCAAGAACGAACCAAAAGTGTTCTTGAGCTCCTACACATGAATCTATTTGATTCACACTGAGCTAAGTCACTTAATGGAAGTAAATTCTGCTTAGTCATAATTGATGACTATTCTAGATTTACTTGGGTTAGGTTCATCAAACACAAAAGTGATACCCTAGATCAATTAATAAACCTATTTAAGTTAATAGAAAATCAACAAACCATTAAAATCAAAAGACTTAGGACTGATCATGGTGGTGAATTCGAGAACCACAGGTTTACATAATTCTGTAACCTAAATGGATACCACCTTGAGTTCTCTTGCCCTAGAACTCCACAACAAAATGGCCTAGTAGAACGCAAAAATAGAACCCTACAAGAAGCCGCTAGGACAATGTTATATGAGTATAACCTACCCGATAGGTTTTGGGCGGAAGCCATGAGTACGACATGCTATGTCCAAAATAGGATCCTTATGGTAAAGAGGCACTTAAGACCTCATACGAGATTTATCATGATAAAATACCTAACATCACGTACTTTAGGGTATTTGGGTGTAAGGTACATATCCTAAACACTAAGGATTACCTAGAGAAATTTACATCCAAAACCTCAATCGGAATCTTTCTAGGATACTCGACTACGAGTAGAGCATATAGAGTATATAATCATGACACCCTTAGAGTCGATGAGACTATCAATGTAGTATTTGATGAAGGACACGAACCTACAAAACCCCCGGCAACCCCAATTAGCGAGCCGATTCATACCAGACTCAACTCCGATCCGAAGATCAAGTCTAGTGGTAATCCTAACCTAAGTCAACCAAGTCAGCCTATCGACCAAGTGGTAGATGACTCTTAACCAAACTAGAACTCAAACGAGTCATCCTATTGACCAAGTGGTAGACTCAAACCCAAATCCAACTAGGATGCAAACGAATCATCCTATCGACCAAGTGATAGGTGATCCAAGTCTAGGAGTTCGAACTAGAGCCTCATACAGAAACCTTAGTCAAATCTCCTTGATTTCTAAAGTTGAACCCAAAACTATTGACCAAGCTCTTTTTGATCCCGATTGGATTATTGCAATGCAAGAAGAGCTGTCTCAATTCACTAGGAACGAAGTATGAGAATTAGTACCACCACCTAAAGATAAAACAATCGTTGGAACAAGGTGGGTGTTTAGAAATAAACTTGATGATAACGGTGAAGTAGTTAGAAATAAGGCTAGACTAGTCGCTAAAGGGTTTAGTCAAGTCAAAGGTTTAGATTACGATGAGACCTATGCCCCAGTAGCAAGATTAGAGTCCATTCAAATGCTATTAGCGTATGCTGCACATCGAGGATTTAAGTTGTTTCAAATGGATGTGAAATCAGCGTTCTTGAATGGATACATTAAAGAAGAGGTTTATGTTAGTCAACCCTCCAGTTTCAAAAGTTTAGATAAACCTGACCATGTCCTTAGGTTAAAGAAAGCCCTCTATGGACTTAAACAAGCTCCTCAAGCTTGGTACGAGAGACTTTCAGTGTATCTTATGTCCAAAGGATTTAACCAGGGTGTAGTTGACCCAACTCTTTTCATAAAAACCTTAGGTAAAGATATATTCATAGCTCAAATCTACGTAGATGATATTATTTTCGGAACCACCAACTCGATCCTACTGAATGAGTTCATTTCACTTATGGAAAGTGAATTTGAAATGAATTTAGTAGGCGAGTTGAGTTTCTTCTTAGGTCTACAAATTAAACAAACTAAAGATGGAATATACCTACATCAACACAAATATACTAGGGAATTAATTAAACGCTTTGGAATGCAAGACGCTAAAATTATTAATACCCCAATGGCAACTAATGTGAATATAGAAGAAGATGTAATCGGAAACTCAAGTGATTTAAAATACTATAGGAGCGTAATAGGGAGTCTTCTTTACTTAACTGCAAGCCAACCTGATATCTTATTTGTAGTAAGTATGTGTGCAAGGTTCCAAACCTGTGCCAAGGAGTCTCACCTAACTCTAGTCAAACGTATCCTTAGATATCTAAAGGGTACACTTAATGTCGGTATTTGGTACCCTAGATCTATCGAGTTTGAACAAACCGGCTACTCCGATTCAGACTATGTCGGTAGTAAGCTCGATAGAAAGAGTACGAGTGGTTGCTGTCAACTTCTCAACTCGAGTCTAGTGAGTTGGTGCAGTAGGAAGCAACACTGTGTTGCCTTATCTACCACCGAAGTCAAATACATCGCGATGGGTGAGTGTGTCACTCAGCTTCTTTGGATGAATCACACTCTTGAGACTTTAAGGTAGACTTTACACACACTAAACTTCACGTAGATTACATTAGTTCAATTAACCTTACTAAAAATCCGATATATCACTCTAGGACCAAACATATAGAGGTCAAACACCATTTCATTCGAGAACATGTGGCCAATGGAGTCATACAACTCGAATACGTCGAATCGAAGTCTAACTTGGCAGACCTATTTACTAAACCCCTACCCAAAGCCGAATTTAGTTTATTAAGACGAAAATTGGGCATGTGCGTAGTAGAATAGGAACTTACAAATTATATTTTCTTACTACTATTTCTTACTTTTCATTTTCATGGAACTAGCATAGGACATACCTTAGATATCATGCACCTATAGATTTAAGGAGCCAATACATCTCACAACACATAGGACTAATGTGTTTGTGTACTTAGCCACGTAGATGGGTTTGAGATGTTAGGACCTTACTCTTGGTTCCAGATGTAGAGCTAGTGCATCGCCATGAACCACGGAGTATAATCATACATACTAACCGACTCTGACCAGGACTGGTTGATCTTTCATATCAATCAACCAAATATGAGTCGAACATTTTATAGATGAGCTTATTTTCAATATATTATTTTCAAAATAATATGGAACATGCTTGGACTTTAAATTTAATACTTATTTTTGTTTTTCACACACCCCCACTCTCTTCGATATATGGCAAAAGGGGGAGAAAAAGGCCAAAGTTAAGGGATCAAAAATTTTTTTTTTATAACTTAACTCTCCTTCATATTTAATTACATGGCCAAAAGTTAAGTAAATGTTTACTTAACTTTAAGTTTTGAAAATTTATTTAACTTGTTTTTTTTGGAAGTAAAGGTTAAGTTAAGAGAATTCTTAACTTAAATTTATTGAAAATTTACTTAACTCATTTTTGTTAACAAAAAAGAAGTAAAGGCTAAGTTAAGAGAATTCTTAACTTAAAAACTTATTCTTAACAAAAAGGAAGTAAACGTTAATGTTTTACTTAAGAAATGGGGAAAAAGGGCCAAGTTAAGAAGTCCTCTTAACTTAAACGTATTACCAAGGCCAACTTTAAGTAATGTTAATTACTTAAACTCTTCCTAAATAGCAACACTCAAGGGGGAGGATTAAGGTCTTCCTTCAAGACTCACCCTCGGTCAAGGGGGAGGTTTCCTCAAGGGAGAGTACTTGAAGAAAATCCTTACTACTCCAACTTAATCTTTATTTTTTTTTCTCATGCACATTATTATTCTTCATGCATGCTATTTTCTTAACTTTGTATGTGGGTTTGCCATAAATAAAAAAGGGGGAGATTGTTGGTGCAGTAGGCACCTAAGTCGAACCTGAGTTTTGATTATAGCAAACGATACAAAGTTAAGCTCATATCGTTATCTCACGAGCTGAATCGAGTGTGCAGAAGAGTGTTATAGTTGGAGCTGAAGGCTAGCGACACACGGAGGAAGCCGCGGTGGTCGGGCGACACTCGAGTGACTTCGGAGGGAGCCGAAGGAATCGAGTGGAAGGCCGAAAGTGAAAGCGATACAGTAAGTATCGAGGTAAGCTCGTGTGTGTGCGAGTGTAAGTGAGGTCGTATCCTCTTTACGGGGATAGGCTTAAGCATAGATCCGACACAAGACATCCCATCAGTGGTCTAGGTCAAGATCGGACGGTCGGAGGTCATCGAAATAATGTTTTTGTTTCGCTAACTTTTCATTTCAGCTAGCATCAGTCGACTCCCAGCTTGGAGGACTCGACTGTTGTCAATCAGTCGACTGTCTACGGTCAGCATTCAACTGATGCTACCATCAGTCAACTGATGATGGCTATCAGTCGAATGATGGTCAAGGATCAGCTTCGAGGAGTCAAGTCTTATCACCTCATTTCAAGAGGAGTGGTGCTCAATCTTGATTGGTTGAAGTTTCTCTCGAAAAGGGGCTCAAAGGCTATAAAAGGAGGGCCTATCCTAGGGTTTCATCATCAATTCTAAGCTTCCAAAAGCCTCCGCAAAGCTACAACTCTCCGATCACGAAGTCCTTCCTCTCCGACGTCTAGGTTTATATTGTTTTTATTTTGTTATGTCGGTATAAGCTTTATTTCAGTTTATTGCTTTATTTTCTTGGAGTTTTTATCATAATGATGAGAGGGGGAGTGTCCCTCTACCTCAAGATTTTGGTGTGTTCTTGTATCGATTAACTCCTACCTCTAACGAGGAGGAGTTCTTTAGTGATTTTCCCTCCGTGCATGATCAAGGATCAATAGGGCCTTGGAGTAGTAGCTGAAGGCTACGAACCAAGTAAAAATCTATTTGTTTCTTTTAATTTTCATTTATCTTTTCGCTGCATATAATTGTTTTGAAACAAATTCGAGAAAGAAAAGGTTTATCGCTTTTCACCCCCCCTCTAGCGATCCGCTTCGATCCAATAGAGCCAAGTCTTATGAAGACATGATGGATGAACCAAATTGGTTTAGTTCTAATCCTATGGTGGAAAATAAACCAAAGGGGTTTAGTTTGTTTTAAACGAATGAATCGAAATTGGTTTGGTTCGTTTTAACTTTAAATAGACCTAGCCGGTTTGGTTTATTTTAACTTAATTTATTGGAGCGGGTTAATGGATTTTGGTTATGAACCAATAACCGTTAGGAGAATATGTTCTCTATAAAAACATGGCTTAAGGGGTTTTTATGATTTAATCGGTTCAAGCTTTTTGAAACCCTAGCCATTTTTTTTCTCTTTTCCTCATTGTTGCTGCCCAACTCTAGGAGAGGTGTTGTTGCCGCCCAAGCTCCTTGTGTTGCCACCCATTGGAGTTGCTGCTCCTCTTCCTTATCGCTGACCATCCACCGGTCGCCCGCAACTCCTCTGGCCATCCTCCCTTGGTTGTCGTCCATCAAGGGCAGCCGACCAAGTCTTTGGCCGACCATTTCTTCCACCAAAACAAGTTGTCCAGTTTTGGACAGCTTGTTGTCCTCTTCATGGAGAGGTCGTTTGGTCGATGTTTTGCACTCCGACAGTGACCTACTTGCCAGGAATTGGATCTCTGACAATCCCCTTTGGTGGAGGACCAAGGTTTTGTCAATTGGTTGACGAAAACCGCTTTCGAGAAGCGAGTTCGTGGAACTCGATTTTTGGATCCGAATTTGATTCGAATTGTGATCATCTCTCGAATCACAACGACTTCAATGCGAAGCTAGTATCTCTCGTGAAGTTGGGGCTCGTGGCTTTGTGAAGCTATCCCAATGATACTCAGTGTGGATATGGATAGAGGTGAAACTCATGAGGGTCGCTTGGTTGATGCCATTTCCGCTTCATGTAATTCGTCGGGTATACCTAGATTAGTTTCTTTATTGCAAAATTTGAAATAGCGATTATGTCTACACTTGATGTATCCTTGCATGCATGTGGTGTGTGTGTTGTAATAAATTAGTTTATTACTTGTTTTTGCTTTCGATGTGTGCATGTTTACGAAATATATTCGAATGCACACCCACGTTGGTGCCGAGGAAACCCAACAAGAAGAACCAAAGTGCATTGTAATTCACTTTCCTTACATAATTTGCATTGTATCAATGAATTCAATTATACTTTGTGTTTCTCTTCTCGTATTTATGGAGTAGATTCTCTAATTCTAGGATTAAGGAGTAGTTTGTGTGCGTAGAACATGCTATTTCAAATATATGTCTGTTCTTGATTTCATATTTACAATTGGTGATTGTTTAGATCGATAGCTATTTATTTTGGTCTTCTATTTACTGTGCGTAGCCGATACGAGGGATGACAACCCTCAGATCAAAGATTTAGGAGAATTAATGAGGAACCTAGGGGTTTGCCTCATCTACGATAACCATAGATAGAAGGGTGTGATAGAGTCTGAAATGGGACACATTTCGACTCGTTACAGGGATTGATCCGACATCCTCATACCGCCTATCCCATCCTAAAGCCAGGGGTCGAGCTGGTATGGCAGAGGTAGTTCCCGATAGATGCGAAGGCTCATTGGGGAAGTGTATGATGCCCCTTCCACAAGACCATAGTTAGACATCTAGATAATGTTAGTAATATATGAGAGATGTCCTAAGGCAATCGCCTTATGTATGAACCATTTATATGATAAATGAAGATTCACTATTTGAGTATACATGTTTCATGTATTTGATTGGATCTTAAACTCATTTACTGAATGTCCACGATGTGATTCACAGCATGAGAGAATTTGTGATTGGATCACAACTAGTGAGTATCTCTACATGTGTAATTGTGATGTATCGGAATTATCCCTAGTCGATGAATTGATGGATATGGACACCATCAATTCTGTTGAGACTAGCACGAGGTATACTCCTTGGTGTATCCAAGCAGCTGATTCTCACTGGCTGGAGACATAGTGATGTCCGGAGTTAATCGTGGATGCTAGTTATGGTAACTAGTTCATTGGAGTGACCAGTCGTAAGACTTCATATGGTTCTCTGCATATATAGATATGTCAATGAAGTTCTTACTGTGGCTTAAGTGCGATGTTCCTTTGACTTGCGGTATTCAAGTCATCTTGATCATGGAGACTTATGCTTTGACATCTTAAGCAAACATCTCTAAGGAGATGTGGACCCGGGATGATTGGGTATAAGTCGAAGTGATCGAAGGTGTTTGAATAGCCTATAAAGGATTCACCACTCCTTGCGAGGAGATGTATACCCATGGCCTCTCGTCGGATTGTTACTAAAGTCTTTGGCCAAAGCATTACATGCATAGAGTAAGGTACTCTTCGATACATGTGGAGTAACTAGAATCCGTAGGACGAGGAAATGATACTTGGTCTAGGTGTGACGTAGTCAGTCTAGTGGGGACTGACACAATAGACCATGTCCTGAACCAAGTGGGTATAAGATGAGTGAAGGGAATGGGGCACGATTCATTCGAGCTACTGAAGGGTTTCAGAAATAGTTCTGGATCAACCGTTGATCTTTCCGGTTAATTGGGGATCATGATGTACTACTAGGTGCCACTCATGATCGTTCTATAATTAATGGTTAATTATAGACGGCCAACATAAACCGAGAACCTATTTGGTCACACGCACAACGAGTGTAATCCAAAGGATTTAAAACGAGCTTGAGAATGGGATTCTCAGACCGAGAGAAACTATGTTTGGTTGGACCAAACATAAAGCGAGCATGAAATTGTTTCAGTCGCAATGGAAGCGTGGATGGGCTGCGTCTTATGAAGACGTAATGGATGGACCAAAATGGTTTGGTTCTAATCCAATGGATAAGAATAAACCAAAGGGTTTGGTTTATTTTAAACGAATGAACCAAAAGTTGGTTCGGTTCGTTTTAACTCAAAATAAACCATCATGGTTTGGTTTATTTTAACTTATCTTAATGGAGCGGGTTAACGGGCTTTATGGATATGATCCATTAACCATTAAGAGAATTAGTTCTCTATAAAAGTGGGCTTAAGGGATTGTTAAACCCTAATCATCCAAAACCCTAAAGCAAGTTGCCGCCCACCTCCTTGGTGAATTCGGCGCCAACAACCTTGTGCCGCCGCCCAACCACTTGTGCCGCCGTCCAACTTGTTGCCGGCGACCAAGCTTCAGCCGGTGAACCTCCGGCGACCCTCCGGCGACCCTCCGGTGATCTCCTATAGGTTTGGCATCAAGGTGAGGCTTTTCTCTCCTTGTTTTGGCCGGCGCCTACTCCTCCACCAAGCTGTCCAGTTTTCTGGACAGCTTCTCCTACTCTCGTCGGAGCGTCGTTTGGACGACGGTTAGTGCTCCGACAGCGGCTAACTTACCGGGGATTTGATCTCCGGTAATCCTCTGAGGTGGAGGACGAAGGATTCGTCAAACGGTTGACGAATACCTCTCCGGAGAAGCGAGTTTTGAGAACTCGTTTTGGATCCGAATTTGGATTCGGATCGTGATCATCTCTCGATCACGTCGTCTTCAACACGAGGCTAGTAACCCGTACGAAGACGAAGCTCGTGACTTAGCGAAGTCATCCCGAGGAGCTCGGCGTGGATACGGATAGAGACGATTCTTACGAGGATCGGTCCGGTTGATGCCGTTCCCGCTACACGTCATACGGAAGGTATAACGTAGTTTAATTTCCTTTTATTTCAAATTTTAATTTACGGTTATGTCTACACTTGTTGTAATAGCATGCGTGTGTTGTGTGTGTTGTAATAAATAGGAGTATTTATTATTTTTATTGCTTCCGCTGTGCTCATGTTTGCGAAACATGATCAAACACACACACGCCATGCTGCCAAACCCAACAAAGGGTATCGTGAGCCTGTGTTGTGTTTCGACATAATCGTAAAATGGTTTTGCGATAGTCATAATGTATTTCTGGAAATTTTTTAATTTTGGAAATTTAGAAGTATTTATGGAAATTTTTCAATTTTGGAAAGTCTAGAAGTATTTATGGAAATCTTCCACTTTTGGAAAGTTAGAAGTATTTATGGAAATTGATATTTTCCATAAATAAAATATTTGATTAGATTCTGGAAATTTGTTTCCTAATTTAATCATGATTTGATTTGGGAAATCAAATCTTAAAATATTTTATTTCCATAAGTAGTTTTAATGATTTAGGAAATTGGTTTCCTAAATAGATTTTCCTTAATCAAATAATTCCATGAATAAAATATGTGATTAGATTTGGAAATTTGTTTCTAATTTAATTATGATTTGATTTGGAGAATCAAATCTTAAACATATTTTATTTCCATAAATAGTTATGACATATAAGGAAATTATATACATGACATAATTGTATGCCATGTAATTGCATTAGATGCATAACATTATGCCATGTGTCGTGACATGTAGATGTATGCCATGTATGCCATGCCATGTAGATAATAGTTATTTGCATGCAAAGAGGATGAGACATAAAACCCTTAATCAATATTAAAGCCTACACCTTCCATTAATATGGTTAGAACCAGAGTTCCGCTTTCTTGTTTGGGTTGTTGGACTCTCCAAGCCCGAACCTCAACATGTTCAAACCATGGAATAGTTTAATACTAATATGGTAAGAGTCGAGGTCAATCGTTAGCTTTGGTTGTTGGACTCTCCAAGCTGGGCTAATTGGTTGAATGCGCTCTAACCATATTAAAACTATGTCCCGATTAATGGGTTGGCTTTAACCTGGAGCATCGGCTTGTTGGACTCTCTCCAAGGTCGATGTAAAGGGAGGTGAAGTTGGGTGCTATGCATATGATGCATACTTGTTAATGTGTTAACAACCCGATGTATGTGTGAACATTCAATTAGTTGATAGCACATTGTGATAGTTGCATATACGGGATATGCAATCGGTATAGATGATACCTACCGTCGAGTTATGAATGGCTTGTTGACTCTCTCCAAGGTTGTTCATAACTATGATGGATATCAGCCCATTCGAGATGGACCTACAATCTCCAAGTGATTTTGGGGTTTTTGAAATTCAAAAATGAATGGGATTTATAAATGTATATTGATGCATTTTAAAATCATCTTTCTCATATATGCTCGCTTTGTATTTCTAAGTTAATATATTGATCATGATGTGTTTGAATTTGCATTCCATTTTGATTCAAATAAATTGATCGAGCTTCTTGGATCGGCTTAGAAGCTTGAGAATTGTTCTCAAGGTTGAAAAGCTTGCAAATGTCCTCGGCGCCTCTTCCCGCTGCCCTAGTGACAATGCAACTCGACCAATTATTGGCCTATCAGAAACATTTGAGTGATTCTGAACAAATAAGTTGCATCATGCTAGCCACGATGGAACCCAAGCTACGAAAGAAGCATGAGCATATGGATGCTCATATCGTAGTCCTTCATCTTTGTGAGTTGGTTGATGAGCAAGTGAGATTCGAAAGGTTCGAAGTCTCAAAGCTCCTCTTCACCTCTGAGATGCTAGGAGGTTCATCTGTGGTACTCGCCAATATGTCAAGACTGTGGAGTCTTCTCGAGAAGCATGAGGGACGGTGTTGTTAGTTGATTCTCGAAGAAAGGTTCTAAGAGGAAGTCAAAGGAACAGCAGAAGGGAAAGAAGAGAAGGGCTAAGAAGGTAGAACTAGCACAAAAGGAAACTTGCCATCATTATGGCAAGGAGAGCCATTTGCGAAGAAAGTACAAGATTTATCTTGAGTCCGTGAAGAAGGATAAGGCATCGGATGCCCCATCTTCTTTAGATATCTTCGTTATTGATTGTCATTCTATTTCCTCAAACACTTGGGTATTTGATACTGGGTGTGGCTCACATATATGTAATGACATACATGGGCTAAGGAATAGAAGAAGACTCGTCAAGGGGAGAGTCAAATTTACGTGTTGGGAATGGAGCAACAGTTGCTGCACTCGCCATCGGAACGTATTTGTTGGAACTCCCTGTAGGACTTGTCTTAGAACTGGACAATTGCTTTTATGTTCCTTCGTTGATAAAGAACATCATTTCTATTTCTTGTTTAAATAGAAATGGGTACCATTTGACTTTTAGTAACAATTGTTGTTACATAACTTTGAATGAAGTTCTTTATGGGACTGGAACTTTAAGCAATGGTGTTTATACGTTGGACGTATCCAGTGACATTTGCAATATCGAAGCGAGCAACAAGAGTGCTCGAAAGGATAATCAAATAGACTCCTACATGTGGCATTGTCGTCTTGTCCATGTAAGCAAGAAACGCATGTCCGAATTACACTGATGTGGAATTCTGGAATCGTTTGAATTGGATTCATACGATACATGCAAATCATGCTTAAAAGGCAAGATGACTAAGTTACCTTTACGGGAAAAAGGTGAACGAGTGAGAGTTACTAGGTCTAATACATACCGATGTATGTGGACCTATGTCAACTCAAGCTTTAGGAGGCTATAGCTACTTCATTACCTTCACCGATGATCACTACGCTTGGGTATGTGTTCTTGATGAAACACAAGTCCAAGCCTTTGCAAGGTTCAAAGAATTCAGAAATGAAATAGAGAAACAACATGACAAAAGTATTAAAATACTTCGATCGGATCGAGGTGGTGAATACTTAAGTCAAGAGTTTCTTGATTATCTAAGAGACAATGGTATATTGTCTCAATGGACTCCGCCATATACACCAAGGCATAATGGTGTATCTGAGAGGCGTAACCGGACCTTGTTGGACATGGTCAGGTCAATGATGAATCATGCGACTCTTCCCAAGTCCTTTTGGGGCTATGCACTTCATACAATGTTTACTTTGTTAAATGTAATGCCTACTAAGGTAGTCTCAACTACTCCATACGATATGGAATAGTAAGAAACCTCATGTATCTTACTTGAAGATATGGGGTTGTCCGCTTATGTGAAGTGATCAGACGTATAAATTGGATGCTAAGTCCGATAAATGTCTATTTGTTCGATACCCTAAGGAAACAAGGGGTTACTAATTCTATCATCCCGTGGAACAAAAGGTGTTTGTTTCAAGGCATGCCGTGTTTCTAGAGAAAGAGTTTCTCTGCAAGAAAACAAGTGGGAGTGTCGCTGAGCTTGAGGAGGCTCGAGAGACTCAAATAGACATTAATGAGATACCCGGTGAAGCACAACACCGACAACTCATAGTGATGAGCAATCTACGGACTATTGTAACACCACATCTTCGTAGATCCGTAGAACACGCAATATTCTCGAGAGATATGGATTTCGTAAGTGAATCGAACGACGTGTTACTCATTGATGATGAGGAGCCTACGCTTATGAAGAAGTGGCCGACAAGTTCAGAAGGGATAAGTGGCTTGGTGCCATGAAGTCAAATGGATTCCATGTATAAAAACCAAGTTCGAACTTGGTCGACCCACCAAGGCATAAAGCCTATAGGGTGCAAGTGGGTTTTCAAGAAGAAAACCGACATGGATGGTAATGTGATTACCTATAAGGTTAGATTGGTGGAAAGGATATCGCCAAAAGCAAGGTGTTGATTATGACGAAACCTATTCGCCTCAGTAGCTATGCTTAAATCCATTCGATGCTCCCGCCATAGCGGCTCATTATGATTATGAGATATGGCAGATGGATGTGAAAACAATTTCCTTAATGGAAACTCGCTCGAGGACGTGTATATGATACAAATGAGGGTTTCACATCGCTGATAAAACCAAGGCACGATCCATTTATGGATCAAGCAAGCATCCAGAGTCGGAATATCCGCTTTGATGAGACAATCAAAAAGTTTGATTTCACAAAATCCGCATTTAACCTTGTGTGTACAAGAAGGTTAGTGGGAGTGCAACAGTTCCTAGTATTGTATGTCGATGACATATTAACTTATAGGAAACGATGTGTCAATCTTACAGTCAGTTAAGGTTTGGTTATCCAAGACATTCTCCATGAAAGACCTGGGAGAAGCAACCTACATCCTTGGGATTAAGATCTATAGAGATAGATCGAAATGGTTGCTTGGTCTTTCGCAGTCTACATTTATATAGACCGAATCGAGCAAAGAGGTTTAGCATGTCAATCCAAGAAAGGTTATCTGCCCATCAGGCATGGGGTACACCTTTCGAAGTCTATGTGTCCGCGCACAGAAGACGAGAGGATTTGCATGAGTAAGATTCCCTATGCATCCGCAATAGGATCTATCATGTATGCTATGTTATGTACGAGGCCCGATGTATCGTATGCTCTGAGTGTCACGAGCAGATACTCCTAATCCGATCCAGAATGGATCATTGGGCGGTCATAAGACGATCCTTAAGTACTTGAGAAGAACTAAGGATGTGTTCCTAATATATGGAGAAGGGGACATGGTGATACGCGGTATACAGATGCCGACTTCCAGACATGCAAAGGATGATTCCGTGTCTCACCGATACGTGTTCACCTTGAATGGGGGCGCAGCTGAGTTGGAAAAGTTCCAAACAAGAGATCAGAGCGGATTCTACCACCGAGGCAGTAATATATTGCAGCTTCGGCGAAAGGAAGCGGTTTGGATCAAGAAGTTCGTTCATGAACTTGGTGTGATTCCGGCCATTGTTGAAGCAATACCGGTCTACTGCGACAACAATGGAGCAATTGCACAGGCGAAAGAGCCAAGGTCTCATCAACGATCCAAACATGTGCTTCGCCGCTATCATCTTATCAGAGAGATCATCAGTAGGAACGAAATACAAATCGAGAAAATTCCCACTGAAAGGAACTTAGCGGATCCTTTGACTAAAGCATTACCTCAAAGTAAGTTTGAGGGTCATGTTGGTGCTTATGGTATTGGATACCATAGCGATTGGCATTAGGCCAAGTGGGAGTCTGTTAGTAATATATGAGAGATGTCCTAAGGCAATCGCCTTATGTATGAACCATTTATATGATAAATGAAGATTCACTATTTGAGTATACATGTTTCATGTATTTGATTGGATCTTAAACTCATTTATCAATGTCCACGATGTGATTCACAAAGATGAGAGAATTTGTGATTGGATCACAACTAGTGAGTATCTCTACATGTGTAATTGTGATGTATCGAATTATCCTAGTCGATGAATTGATGGATCCGACACCATCAATTCCGAGACTAGCACGAGGTATACTCCTTGGTGTATCCAAGCAAATGATTCTCACCGGGCCGAGACATAGTGATGTCCGAGTTAATCGTGGATGCTAGTTATGGTAACTAGTTCATTAGTGACCAAAGAAGACTTCATATGGTTCTCTGCATATATAGATATGTCAATGAAGTTCTTACTGTGGCTTAAGTGCGATGTTCCTTTGACTTGCGGTATTCAAGTCATCTTGATCATGGAGACTTATGCTTTGACATCTTAAGCAAACATCTCTAAGGAGATGTGGCCCCGGGATGATTGGGTATAAGTCGAAGTGATCGAAGGTGTTTGAATAGCCTATAAAGGATTCACCACTCATTGCGAGGAGATGTATACCCATGGCCTCTCGTCTGATTGTTACTAAAGTCTTTGGCCAAAGCATTACATGTTTAGAGTAAGGTACTCTTCGATACATGTGCAGTAACTAGAATCCGTAGGACGAGGAAATGATACTTGGGCTAGGTGTGACGAGTCACCTAGTGGGACTACACAATAGACCATGTCCTCAACCAAGTGGGTATAAGATGAGTGAAGGGAATGGGGCACGATTCATTCGAGCATCAAGGGTTTCGTAAATAGTTCGATCAACCGCTGATCTTTTCTAATCGGGGATCATGATGTACTACTAGGTGCCACTCATGATCGCTCTATAATTAATGGTTAATTATAGACGGCCAACATAAACCGAGAACCTATTTGGTCACACGCACAACGAGTGTAATCCAAAGGATTTAAAACGAGCTTGAGAATGGGATTCTCGCATCGAGAGAAACTATGTTTGGTCGACCAAACATAAAGCGAGCATGAAATTGTTTCAATGCAATGGAAGCGTGATGGGCCGCGTCTTATGAAGACATAATGGATGGACCAAAATGGTTTGGTTCTAATCCAATGGATAAGAATAAACCAAAGGGTTTGGTTTATTTTAAACGAATGAACCAAAAGTTGGTTCGGTTCGTTTTAACTTAAAATAAACCATCATGGTTTGGTTTATTTTAACTTATCTTAATGGAGCGGGTTAACGGGCTTTATGGATATGATCCATTAACCATTAAGAGAATTAGTTCTCTATAAAAGTGGGCTTAAGGGATTGTTAAACCCTAATCATCCAAACCTCCTTGGTGAATTCGGCGCCAACAACCTTTGCCGCCGCCCAACCACTTGTGCCGCCGTCCAACTTGTTGCGGCGCCAAGCTTCAGCCGTGAACCTCCGCGACCCTCCGGTGATCTCCTATAGGTTTGGCATCAAGGTGAGGCTTTTCTCTCCTTGTTTTGGCCGGGCGCCTACTCCTCCACCAAGCTGTCCAGTTTTCTGACAGCTTCTCCTCCTTCGCCGGAGCGCCGCTTGACGACGGTTAGTGCTCCGACAGCGGCTAACTTACCGGGATTTGATCTCCGTAATCCTCTGAGGTGGAGGACGGCGATTCTCAAACGGTTGACGAACACCTCTCCGGAGAAGCGAGTTTTGAGAACTCATTTTGGATCCGAATTTGGATTCGGATCGTGATCATCTCTCGATCACGTCGTCTTCAACACGAGGCTAGTAACCCGTACGAAGACGAAGCTCGTGACTTAGCGAAGTCATCCCGAGGAGCTCGGCGTGGATACGGATAGAGACGATTCTTACGAGGATCGTTCCGGTTGATGCCGTTCCCGCTACACGTCATACGGAAGGTATAACGTAGTTTAATTTCCTTTTATTGCAAATTTTAATTTACGGTTATGTCTACACTTGTTGTAATAGCATGCGTGTGTTGTGTGTGTTGTAATAAATAGGAGTATTTATTATTTTTATTGCTTCCGCTGTGCTCATGTTTGCGAAACATGATCGAACACACACACGCCGCGGTGCCGGAAACCCAACAGATAATACCCAATTGATAGCGTGTTCTGTGACACACAAGCGAAACCGAAATTCTAGAATTCCCTTAGAAGACTCATAGCAACCCTTCTCTTCCTCCATGTGACACCGTACTAGAGTTAGGACTACCGACAAACCTCATAAGCACAATCCTTAACATTAAACTCCGAACAATAACGTCCACTGAACAATTGATACTCAAATCTCAGTCCCTGTGAGATTGATAATCTTTTTATTACTTGACGACATCCGTGTACTTGCGGGTGTTGAGCGCGAGTGCGCGCTTTGAGTCCTCGACTGTTCCCATCATGAGATTTGAGGATGCATTTGCATGCATCACTTTACGCAGTCGACTGGGCTTGAGCAGTCGATTGCCATGAAGGGCAATCTGTTGGTGCAGGGGCACCAGATAATCGAACCTAGGTTTTGATTTTGGAAAAGGATCAAAGTTAAGGTGTTCTCATTATCTCATAAGCTACTCTTGAGTGTGCAAAAATGTTTAAGCTGAGCTAAAGGTCGGTGATACCCGGAGAATCTCGAGTTGAGAAACTGTGGTGGTCGGGCAACACCAAGAGAACTTCGGATGGAGTCGAAGAACCCAGGTGAAGACTGGAAGCTAAGCAACAAGTCATAAAGGACCAGAGGTAAGCATGAGTGTGGAGTAAAGGGGAAGTCGGGTCCTCTGTACAGGGACGACTTTATACAGCGATCCAACTATGACTTCCAGTGGAAGGTCTTGGTCGAGATCGGACGATAAGCGGTCGCCAAATTTATCTTTACTCTTGTGTTTGTGCTAACTCTTTATTACAGTTGAATAACTAAGTTGGCAGTCGACTACTAGCTGTTGGCAATCGACTACTGATAGCATCAGTCGACTGATGAAGGTCATTAGTCGACTGCTATTCAAACTATCCAGCTCGATGAAGGTGAAGATAAGTTCCCTTTATCTTGGGTGAGGTATCCTTTTGATCCAGATCTGGATCTCAATGAGATGGGACTTGGAGAGCTATAAAAGAAGGGGGGTTTCACCCTTTTAGGTCATCTCAATTGCTCTCAAAGTGCTCCCACAATGCCAAAAGACTATGCCATTATAACGTCGACGCAACACCAAGATCTCGCATCCTCTTCGTCGGCAAGCAGCAAGTTTGTTTTTATTTTGTTTTCATTTTATTTTATTCGTTCTTTTATCGTTACGAGGTGAGGTAGGTTTGTTGCCTCCACCTCAAGCTTTTTATTTCATTGTACTCGTTGTCTCCTACCTCCAACGAGGACGAGATTTATAGTGCTTTGCCCCTTCGTACGCGATCTAGGATTGTGGGGCCTTGGAGTAGCAATCTTTTGGTTGCGAACCAAGTAAAAACAAATTGTGTCCATTACTTTTTCCGCTGCATTAATTTATTTTTATCGAACGAAAATAAAAGTTTCAAGCTCGCTATTCACCCCCCCTCTAGCTTGCTTTCGATCCAACACAGTCGACTGCTGGTTTTGGTCACGAGCATAGAAAGGTCGATAGATAACTGAGCAGTCGGCTACGGGCTTGGCAGTCGACTGATGGTAATGTCAGCCGACTGCCAGGGTATCTGTTAGAGTTTTTTTTCAGCGTGGATCAAGCCGTTATTTCACAACAACTATAGGATAAGTCGACTGATCGGTATGAGCAGTCAACTGCCAAGCACAAAATCAGCTCGATGTTGGTTATAAAGCTGCTCGAGAAGGAGGATTTTGCAATGATTTTTGGAGAGGTTGTGAAGGGAAATTGTTGCTGCATTTCAAACCTTCAAGAGAAAACCAAAGTCATAAACAAGCAAAGCGTTCAAAGCAATTGTTGTAAAGTTTTTCTTTACTTGTATTTCATTATTGTCTTTGTATTTGCTTGTATCTTTTGTATTACTTTTGTAATCCCTTTTACGAGGTTTCTCCACCTCTGGTGTGTCACCGAGGAGTGTTTTGATTAGTGGTGTGTTGCATCACTAGAGCTCATTCGAGCTCGACCTGTGGAGTAGGAGCCCTAAGGTTCCGAACCACGTTATATCCTTGTGTTGATTGTGTTTGTGTATTCGTATTCATATTCATATTTGTATTTTGTATTTCTTCTGTGCTAACTGAACTCTAGAGTTAAACACGATCGAATTCTAACGATCAACGAATCGCTATTCATCCCCCTCTAGCGAAGCCCGATCACCCTACATACATGCTTGGACTTATGCCGCTAAGTCCACATTCTTGAACTTCACTTGCCAAGGCTTCACCCTTGGACTTTCCTTGCCAAGTCTTCACACTTGGACTTTCCTTGCCAAGATTCACACTTGGACTTTCTTGCAACTCAACCATCTATGTTAGATCACAAATATTGCTTAACTATAAATGATTATCCAAACATCAAAATACCCTAATACTTATGGCATTCTTGCACCAACACACTGCATATCATTGAGCAATCCTAGGGTTTCAAGGAGAGGTTCATCTATATACCTAGTTACAAGTATATTGCAGGTAGAGAGCATAACAAACCAAGTTTTATGAGCATCATTACATAATATAATGCATAAAGGGGTGTTACCTTCATCCGGAGCTTGTTGCCTATCTCTTCCTCTGGATCCGAGCCATGAGGAAGAAGATTTTGTTGTGGCATGCTTAGTCCTTCTCATCCTTGCTTCTAGAAAGCTTCTTGGTGTAGATCAAGGTCAAGGAAGGACTCCTTGGAGGCTGGAACGATTGCACACAGAAGACCTAAGGATGGAAATCAAAAAACACAATGGGTTTGGGGAGAAACACATGTCTCACACCCTTTTAAAGGGGTGCGACATGGCCATGTGAAATTCACACAGTCAGTTGTGTGTCAATCTGTGCCAAGCATTTAGGAAATTTCTAGGAAAAATCACAGTCGTGTGAAATTCACATGGTCGGTTGTGTGTCCCTCTGGAAGTTCCTATTATGGCACACGGTCCGAACTCCTTTAGCACGCCCTACCGTATTTTGTTCTGCCCATGAGGCATAGTCGTGTGAAATTCATATGGTACCCTTGTTTTGCTTTGTGGGTTGTTCCGAAATGCTCTTTTTCTGCTCGATAAGTCCTACAAACACCTATAAACACAAGTAAATAATGATAAACAAAAACTTTGAAACTTAAAACTAAAATATATCAAAATAAACTAAAGTAAACTTGGGTTGCCTTCCAAGAAGTGCTTATTTAAGGTCTTTAGCTCGACCCTACTTTTGTCTTTTAGTTTGTGTTGGTGGCTCGGTAAATCTCTATTTGTCCCCATTGGGATTTAAGTTCTCAACCTGCGAGAATTTTGTTATTCTGCAAGAAGAATATCTTGTAGATATGGGGTTTCCATACCCTGATAAATCAAATTGTATTACTTCATTCTCTAGTTCCAAAGATATTCTATGCTTTCTGACATTAGTGATGGCTCCAGCAGTCGCCAAGAAAGGTCTTCCTAGGATTAAAGGGGTCTGATGTTCCTGACCTGTGTCAAAAATGATGAAGTCATTTGGTATTAAAAAATTCTCTATATCCACTGGCACATTTTCCAAAATTCTGACAGGTTTCCTGATGGTATAATCTGCAAGATATAGTGCCATATCGGTAGGCTTAACATTATTCAATCTCATCTCCTTGTGGAATGTGTATGGCATCACATTGACGATCGAACCAAGGTCACACAATGCAATGTCAAAATTGAACCCATAAATCCTGCATGGAATTATGAAGTCGCTTGGGTTCTCAAGTTTAGGTGGAGACTTGTCTTCAATTACCACATTGCTCTCGAGCGTCAAGATCATAGTTGCATAGCCCTTGGCACGTCTTTTTTTTAAAATCCACCAAATCCCTTGATTATTCGTCATGCTCTGTTTGTCCCTCATGTCATTTCATAGCATGCACCATATTGCAATGTTCTATATTGCTTGGTTCAGCCTTCCTTGTGAATCCCTTCGTAGAACGCGATGATGCACTGACTATTTGGGCTACCTGTGTTTCCAATATCTTGGTATAACTTGTGAGTCCATCTATATATAGAAGCCTTTAATTCTTTCAACACCTCTTTAGTTTTCTAGTGCATCTATTGGAACTCAACATTAGCCTTCTGCTAGGTTTGAATGAAGCTCTCCATCATCTACTCCAACCTAGATTTTTGAGGTTGGTACTATGTATTATTCTACTGCTCGTACCATCTTGATTTCTAGAAATTCCCTGAATTATTCATGTAGGAGAAATTTGGATGGTTTCTCCAACCGGGGTTATAAGTGCTAAAGTATAGGTCATTAAGCCTTTGATTGAAATTTCCCGCATGTCAATTTGCTCAATCTGACCTTCTAGGTTAGTTGGGTCTCCAAAACAATATTCCTCAAAATACACTGTTAATTCACAACTTGCACCAAGAGAATTAGCAATGTATACAATATTCGAATTTAATGAATCAAATCCCTTTGCCAGCGCGTCCATTCTAGCTGCTAAGTGGTCTATTGAATTAATAGAATATCTTCCTACTGTTTGTGTGGGATGACTACGTTCAGAAGCCCATTGGTGGTGGTTTTGTGCCACCTCCTAAATTAGTTCCTTAGCTTCTTCGATAGTCTTATTTATCAGAGCTCCTCGTATAGCAGAGTCCAAGGATACCTTCGTTGCATAAGTGATTTCGTTGTAGAACGTGTGAATCACTAACCACCTCTCAAGTCGATGATGGGGGCACTGATGTAGCAAATTTTAAAATGATCCAATGATTCAAATAAAGACTCCCCCTCCTTCTGGCAAAAATTGGTGATCATATGGCACATGTGAGCTATCTTGCTTGGTGGAAAGAATTTGTTTAAAAACTATAGCTCACACTACTCCCAAGTCGTGATGCTTCCAAATGGTAGTGAATGCAGCCACATCTTTGCCTTGTCTTTAAGGGAGAATGGGAACAAGCTCAGGCGAATGGCATCTACAAATACTCTGTTAAACTTCAGGGTGGAGCATATCTCTAGAAACATCTCTATGTGCAGTTTTCTTCAACAGTCGTCCCTCCAAACTGATTCTGCTGGACCATATGGATCAATGTAGGTTTAAGTTCAAAATTTTTTGCTGTAATAGTGGGTCCAACAATGCTCGATCTAAATCCTTTGGTACTCAGAGCAACATAGTCCCGCAAGGGATGATTTCCTAAGTTTACCATAGGTGCACCATTTCCTTCCATCTCCCACTGCTCTTCTCTCCTGCAATGAAAAGTCTTGACTATCTCTAGATCTAGCAAAAGCAAATTTGTAGACCTCATACACCTGTGCATACATTGAAAAACAAAAGTAGCATAGCAATAGAACCTAAAATAAAATAGCAAAATAAAGTAAAACAAGGACTAAGAAAATAGAAGAAAATAACTAAAAAGGAAAATTAATGCTAAAATGGAAAATAAGCAAAAAGGGTAAAACTACTAAACTGAGCTAAAATTAAGAAAGAAAACTAGTCCAATCCAATCAAGACACTTTTAGACTCATATCAAACAACTCAGTCGTTGACAACGATGCCAAAAACTTGATGCATGCAAATGTGCCCGCAAATCCCTGGTGAAGATGCCAAAAACTTGATGCACACAACCCCAAATCTCTAACGGTGAGGCTAAAGATTGTCTTGTGCTCAACCTTGCAAGTTCACGATTGTCGTCAAGCAATAAAAATTATCAATTCCACAGGGAATGGTGTTCGATTATTTGTTTGTCCAGTGAACGTTGATTATTTGGAAAGAATCTTCGTGCTGAGAGTTCTTGGTCACAAACTAAGCTCTAGGTTGGTGTCACACAGAGTAAGGCAAGGGTTTTACTCAAGGCTAAGGATAAGATTCCAGGATTTCAGTTTCACTTATGCAATGTTGAACACATCTTTTATTTATGTTCCTAGGTTCTCCAATTTCGATCTTACAAGAGAATCATCAAGTTTAATCCCGATGAACTTTTTGTACTATGCGAGAATTACCTAATCTAACTAGAACATACCTTTTGGATCCACATAGCTTAGGAGGTTGCTATCAATGGGTTGCCCTTATCACTGGTCCCACAACCTCTCGGAGTTAATTTCTCCTACTTTGCGGCTTCTAGATAAATTAGGTTCATGGAGTTCTAAGATGTCTTTTGATTTCTCCATGAGAAAGTCAACCTTATTTCAGATCCTACTCTTTCACGTCTTGTTATCTACGGTTTTGGGAGAGAGGTCGACCTTCCAATTTCTTTTTGATTCTCCTAGGTTTTGATAAAGATGCTTTTGACATCTAAATCGACTACGCATAGTAGAAACAAAAGCAAGTCATCGTTATCATAGAACTAGAACACATAAACTGTAAATATAAAGAGAAGAAATCAGAATATACTTGCATAGACATGTCTAATATGCTTAAGTTACTCCCTAATCCGAGAATCAAGGGTTCTACTCCATAGAATTCGAAGAACAAGCATAAGATATTATTAGTTTAATGTTTACAACTAAACAGAAATTAAAATGAAAGAGAATACGCCCTACTTTGGTTGGAGAAGCATCTTGGCGGCCTTCAGATGGATGAAGCTTCGTCGTCGCCTTCGAGTCTCCTTCCTTCCTCCCCAATTAACGAGCTTTTCAGTTCAATTTAGGGCATCAGTCGTCCCCCTCGTGGTTTGGTGTGCCTTCCTATATATAGGAATGAACCCGACTTTCCATCTTTGCATGGAAAATCTATTCTTTGTGTTTTACGATAGCCCGACATGGTCATGTGGATTTCACAAGGTCATGTGTCGCACCATGAATCACACCTGGAAACTACTCTAGAGAAAAGGCACGACCGTGTCAATTTCACACAATCGATCGTGTGTCTTTCTAGAAGGCTGTCTGAACTCCATTTTTTCGTTCGGAAGCATGCTCGTGTCTGGAGAACATGGCGAGAGCATGTTGTCCTCTCTTCATGCTTGATCCAGGTCTTTATTAAGCTCCGAAACTCAATCTTGTACATGAAAAACAACAAGAGTAGACCTCTAAACTAGAATGTAATAATAG
Organism: Wurfbainia villosa; assembly: GCA_025175895.1. NCBI lineage: Eukaryota > Viridiplantae > Streptophyta > Magnoliopsida > Zingiberales > Zingiberaceae > Wurfbainia > Wurfbainia villosa. The sequence continues at coordinate 4,122,684 of CM046003.1, forward strand.
AGTGCAAACTAAAGTAAATATACATAAAATAACTACTAAATACGATGAGATGTGTGCTAAAATAACCACTGAAACCCTATTTGATTTACACATATCATATACCTAGATTACTCAAACTTGTGTTTCTACCCTAAAGAGTACCTTCACTATCCAAATGTGTAAGTTTATTTGAAGGGATTTTTAGATTATCTAAAAGGATGTGTCTATCTAAATGGTGTTGGTGTAGAAGTACTAGATAATTGAATATGAATTTTGATTATAACAAAGATTTAAATTTAAGTCATATTGGGATATGATATTCCTGGTAGGTCTGTTGAACCTAACTAGGTGGGTGAAAGTCCTAGTAGGCCAGCTGGACCTGACTAGGCAAGGAAGTTTTAGTAGATCAAGGACACAAGGCAATGTCTTGGTGGATCAGAGGAGTTTAGACCTCAGAAAGAGTTGGGGTGATTAAAGGATCATACACTAAGTAGGAAAGTCCAAATAGGTTGGAGGACTAAGGGTTTGGCAAAGGTAATCAAAGTAAGAATCTTGTATGAAGTGGTTCTTTTGGACAGAAGAACTTATAAAGTCATGTCCTCGGTATTGGAACAACCTTAGGTGTTGATTTGACTAAGGATTCTGAGGGAATGGCGAAGTCGAGATCGTACAGTTGGAAGACTGTCATTACTACTCATACTACTTTGCTTACTCTATGATGTAGGTACTATTCAGGTGATCGATCGACCAGACTTCTAGGCATCTGAAAAGGTTCCAAGCAACTGGATCTAGGTACAGACGATATCGAGAACCAATTTATGTACGAAGTGATGTGGCAAGTGCCTGGGGTGGCTTCCAAGCAACTAGGATCAAATAATGAGTAGTTGAATAAGCCAGGATCAAGATTTTATTAAAGGCAACCACATCAACCTCCATGTGCCTAGAAGAGGTCCAGATACATGGATTGGTAAAAGACTCATTGCGACAGATCGAATCAAGGCTCAGTTGAAAATGCCTGGAGGGACTTCTAGGCCTAGATAAGCTCTTTAAAAAGACCCTCGAACTGAGATCTCTACATCTCATTCCAAGCTATAGCGCTCTTGTCTCTTATATTCAAAAACTCTTCTCAAGTCCTGTAATGTACAACTCCGACCGCAAGATGCATCTGCAATCTTCAAGTGTCGGTATATTTTCATTACTATCATTTTTTTTGTGTACTTAATTTTTAAGGGATGACAAGTTTGTTACCGTACCCTATCTATTGTAAAAGAAATGAATCTTTTATCTCCAACAAGAAAGAGTTACTTAGTGTTTGCCCTTTCAATAGCAGTCTCGGATCATGGGCCTTGGACTAGCAGCCTTTTGGTTGTAAACCAAGTAAAAATATTTTGTGTCTCGAGTCTTTTACATTTCTACTCATTTTACTTTACACCTTATGAAATTTATGAAAAAGTGCTTGCACAATTCTCCCCCTTTAATGCATCTGTCCTACAATTGGTATGAAAGCGAAGACGGTCAGATTCGGTGCGACCATCGATCGGGCAATTATTTTTCATTTGTCTTAATTTTTCTTCCCCCACTACTAATCCAAGATCATGTCTTGGTACATTTTCTTTGTTCCTATTTTTTGCAAAGTCTTTACATGGCCCATCAAGAATGTTACAGTACCATCCACCCCCCTATCTTTTGTAGAAATGATTTTGGATATTGGAAGGGTCAGATGGAGTTTTTTTTTTTTTGAAGACACAAGTAGAGATGTGGATTATCATTCAAACTTGATTCAACTTCCCACTAACGACCTCGAAGAGCCACTTGAGTGAAACAAATGGGTGGCCAAAATAAAGTGACAAATTGAAGCAGACACTAAAGCTACACAAATCTTATAATGTGAGCTATCCATAGAAGAACTCAACTGGATCGGTCCATTCATAAGCGTCAAGGACCTAAGACACAAACTCATTGAACTTCACGAATGAACCTTCGATATATACGAAGGTATGTAAGAGAGATTTATTGTTAAATAATTTATTTAATATAAAAATACAGGATGACAAGTCTTCTAGCCAACTCTACACAAGAATTCAAGACATCTTGAACGGGCTACATTCAATCGGACAGAAGGTAAAAACTTGAGATGTAATCAGGTATGCCCTTAAGGCTTTCCCAAGAACCACTTTGTGAGCATCTATGGTAGATATGTACAAAGTATCTTGCTATTTGTCAAAAATTAAATTATATGAGTTATTTTTAAAATTTGAATTACATGAGAAGACTAACTCGAGCCAGGTTGAGAAAGGCATTATTTTGATTGCAAGTCAGGAGAAGGGCAAGATCAAATACAAAATCGAGTCTGATGAGTCTTAGTCCAAGCTAGATGATGATATGGCATCTGAGCTGGTTAGCCTAGTTCAAAAGTTTATCAAAAAGAATAAACGAATGACTAATCAAACCAAGGGGAAACAACCAATCTCAAGTCGGATTACCAAGTCAAAGTCTAATGAAGAATGATGCAAGTGCAACAAAAAGAGGCACTTTGAAGTTGACTATTCAAATCTAAAGTCTAAACGGCAACGGATGAAGAAAGTTCTCAAGGCTATGTGGGATGAATCATTAGATGAAGAGGAGCAAGATCAATCTAGCAACTTAGCACTCATGGCAAGACCCGAATCCGAGTTCGAGTCCGAGTCCGAATCTGAACCCGAGTCTAATTCTTGCCACAAATTCATATCTGGTTCAGAAGGTTTCTACAAGGTACACCCATCAATAGTTTAAAAAAATTTGCATGTAATGGTTACATGCTTATCTAGAAAATTAGCTAAGTTTAATTACAAGGTCAAGTCTTTACTTAAGGAGGTTGAAGCCCTTAAAGAAAAGGCTAACCTAACCACTTCAACTTTTCAAGCTCAAGAAGGAAACTCAACTCAAGTCCAAAAGATTGAGGAAGAGAATTCCTTGTTGAAAGGACAAGTTCAAGAGCTTAGGGGAATGTTGAAAAGTTCACATTGGGCTCCAAGTGTCTAGACATGATGCTTGGGTAAGAAAGAGTTGTGTACAACAAGATCGAACTTGGATTCAAGGCTAAATCAACTAATATATAATACCTTTATATTGTTAATCGTAATTGTAAAAGAATCCAAGCATGGGTCCCTAAGTCAAGACTAGTAAAACAATTAGGTTCAACCAAGTATTAGGTTCCCATGGATCAAATTTATTATGTGGGTAAATCGTATCATGGTCTAGGAGGAGTTAATACTAAACTTGTATGCTTAATTAAATGAATGACATGATTGTTTCTATTTACTGCATGGTTAGTTTTATTTAATTGCTTTAATTATAATGGTTAGATAAAAATGGTTAGTTAACCTTGACAATATAGTATCAAGATGTGGTGAGATGATAGTAAATTAGTGAAGCTTGGTTTAGGTGTGTCCAAGTTGGATAAGGCATATCTAGCTTGGTGCCCTTAGCTAAGTGAATCTAGCCCAAGCTACCTCACCACATCCTAAACTAGTTAGACTAAAAATTTTATCAAAGTTGATTAAATGTATAATTTCCTAAGTTGGCTTTGTCCAAGGAAGTGATTGTTGATCCGATTAAGAATGCTCCTCTACCTTGCCATGACATGGAAGCTAACTTTAGAAATGTGCATTTAATTGACTAAAGGACAAATTTGAATATAACACAAGGTCAAGCAATCCTCTCAACTGGACACTAAATTTAACTAAGTAAAATTGAAAAGCATTTCAAAACACATAGGAAAAACTTGATTGATCATGTAGAATGAGTGAAATGGAACCTAGGATAAAACTTATAAATGTCTTTAAAATTCTAAAATACGATTCAAAATTCAAATACCTAATTTTTTTTCAATTTTAATTTGAAAATGTCTCATAAAAACTATGATTTGAATATTTAAAGAAAAATTAACTAAACATTAAAATTTTTTAAATCCTGATCCAAGCACCCATACCATGTCCAAGCACCTCGATGAACCTTAAAATAGAAATTCAAAATTAATCACCCCAGGTGCCTCAACCAATTCTCGCACGAGGTAGAATACCGAATCAGGTCCGGTCTCCAATAGGACCAAGCATTTATTATGGTGGTAAAAACTTTGCTTCCAGGCACCCGAAACCCTTCCAAGCACTTGGGGGCCTAACAAGACTAGTCCTTCATTATGTCTTCAAGCACCTAGGACCCTTCCAGACTCTCAAAAAGATAGTATAAGTAGGGGGATGGGGTAGCAACTAAAGGCGCCCAACTCCTCTTCTAAAACTTCTAAAATTCTCCTAAATTCTACCCAAGACCATTTCCTACACTCTCGCTACATTGACTAGGTAATATCTCAACTTAATCTAGTAATTTCTTTAATTTTTAAATTTTTGCTTATTTGTATTGTGATAGGATTGAGAGAAAGACTACTGAGATTGGCCTCTCTAGCCTCCCTAGTTTTGACAGTAGATTTTCTTCTAAAGAACTTATGTTTAGATTCTCCACCATCATATTCATACCCATGCCCATTAGGTATTTGAGTAGAATATTTTTTAGTAGGTCGTGTTTACCCACCACAGAAATCATTGACCATTATGGATTACATAACATAGCTTGTTATACCAACTCAGTCAACATTAGGTTATGTGTTGAGTGTAGGATATTTGAAGCCGCTAGAGGGGGGGTGAATAGTGTCGTGTTCGTTCGTAGATGGAATTCGTTCGCGTTCGTCTCTACAATTTTGTGAGCGCAGCGGAAATAGAAAGATAATAATGATAACGAAATATAGAACACGCAAACACAAATATTTAACGTGGTTCGGAACCGAAACGGTTCCTACTCCACGGATTGGGTTCGTACGAACCCTAGCGATGCCAATCACACACCACTATGATAAACACTCCTTCTCGACACAAGTCGGAGGCGGAGAAACCCCTTACAAGAAATCTTACAACAATAAGAAACTAAAACAAGAAATTACAACAATTTATATGAAAGACAAGTAAAGAAAAACTTTACAACTCTTGCTTTTGATTGCTTGAATGCTTGGTTGTTTGATTAGCACTTGGACACCTGATTTGCAGCAAAAAATTGCCCCTAAAGCTCTCAAAAACCGGATCCAATTTTCTCCATCATGAGCTCCTTTTATAGCTTCAACCTGTGCTGGAAAAAGTCGATCAGTCGACTACTCGGGACCATCGATCGATCGATCGCTGCTATTCGTGAGACAACCGTAATCCACGCTGAAAAGTCAGCAACGGCAGACATCAGTCGACTGATCATGAGCATCAGTCGACTGATGAGCCATCACTCGACTACTCGTCCCAGCGGTCGAGTGAAACTCCATTCTGTGCCCCAAAATCTGACGGTCGATCGATCACGATCGATCGATCAGCTAATCGACCGATTGCCCACCTATGGCAGTCGACTGCTTGGGCAATTCCCGTAGTCAAACCCTAGTTGACTATGCCAGTCGACTGCCACATGGCATCAGTCGACTAGCACACCTCAAACATAAGGTTTTAACCCAAGTATGGTGTCCCCATACTTGCTAGACCACCCTTAGCCTAGACCTAAGCCTTCTAGCCACCTCCATTAGCCTCACACCTCTCGGATCCCTCCAAGTCATCCATGACTTGTTCATCCATCGCGTTAGCCTTCAGGTGCTTCCATCGGCTATATCATGCTAACGATGTCTACACCGCCAAGGCATATTGGACTTACACCGCCAAGACTCTGCTTGGACTTTACGCCGCCAATTATTGGACTTATGCTGCCAAGACTCCCGCTTGGACTTTACGCCGCCAATATCATACCCCTTGGACTTCTCATGCCAAGACTCAAGCTTGGACTTTCCCTTGCCAACCCATGTTGGACTTTCCATTGCCAAGACCCATGCTTGGACTTTCCCAAATGCCAAGTGTCCCACTTGGACTTCCCTTGGCAACTCATGTTGGACTTTCCATTGCCAAGACCCATGCTTGGACTTTACCATGACAATTACATTGTCATATATTTTTGTCGAAACATCAAAATATCACTCGAGTCAAACTCGAGTCCTGGTCAATTGTGACCTGGGCCGATTGCACCAACAATCTCCCCCTTTTTGATGTTTGACAAAACCAAACAAACCATTGAGTTAGAACACTAACTTAAATCCCTTACCAATTATCCCAAATTGGTAATCTTAACATTCTCCCCTAAGCATTCTCTGCCTTTTTGACTAACATCAAAAAGGTTATCTCTCCAAGAAGGTCAATGTCTCATGTCCCAATGAGATCTTACATTCTCCCCCTTGGTCTAAAAATACCTAGGATGCCTACCATCTTCCTAGTGATTAGTCCCATATCACTCAAGAGAGACAATCCTATACTTTCCCAATTTGAAAATTGGGTATGTGAAAATCTCATTTTTCCTTCCCATGAGGAAAAGAATCCCATCCATCATACCATGATGGATACCTCCCCCTAAAGGCTTGCTCCCCCTTAACTATTGCACCAACAATGTCTTTGGGAAGTCCCTAAGCCAATAGGAACTCTAAACCATCAAAGGTAAGGTTAGAAATTCAACATTGAACTTCCCAACACCTTAAATTTGATACACACCCTAAACACCTCTCCAAATCCATATCCAATGGATTTTCACCCTTTATAATGCTTCCCAAAGCATATCCTAGTGCTAGAAGAGAATAGGAACCTTAACCGTAGCTGAAATCGGGCTAAACAAACTTAGTTTTCTCGAAATCAGCATTGTGATCAACTAATCGGCTACCGACCGATCGATGTGTCCATCGATCGCACGGCTAACGATCGAGTGATACTGTGTTGCCAGTCAAGTCCAAGCGCTGCCCATCAGTCGACTCGACTGCCCTGTAGAGACAGTCGATTGATAACTGAAAACCCGATTTTCAGATATCAGACTCGACTTTTGGAAATCCATAAGTAATTCTACGTAAATCAAAAAATTACAAAATTTGATACTTATAATACTTATGACACATACAATCGGTGAAAAATGTTGAAAAAATATTTTTACCATTGAAATAGGAGATTGGTACAAAGTTCAAAAACTATTAAAACTTTAATGTTTTTGATCTACTTTGTATCAACTTCTACAATGATGATGGATATCAAAAGATAGACTTCACCAAGGTTTTCTAAATTGATTTTAAAATGTTTTTGAAAACCTATTTTGAACCATGATTTATTGGATAAATATACATAGCTTGTATATTAGCTTTCCTCGTGATTCTTGATGATGATTGAGATAAGTTTGGGTTCATCTAGATGCACTATCTATGCACCTTAAACTTAACTTATTATCCTAGCATCTCACATGTATCTAGGGTGTATAAATACACATACATGTCAATGTGATGTGAGATGTGGATTTTGTTCTCCCTAAACTAGGGTTTCATGCATTTTTCTAAGGCAACTCTACTTGATTCCCTTATAAATGGGACTCCAAGTCATGCCATTAACCTTAAATCATTTTTAAACAATAAAATGCATGAAATGATCATGGAATAATGATAGAAAAATAATAGCACATGGCCAATGATCATGATGTCATGACATATGATATAATCTAAAAACAAACATGACATCTAAAATAATCCTAAACAAAGGCATGACATGTTATATGAGAAGATGAAATTTCATGTCATGATATGACAATTTTCCAATACATTAATACAAGAACACAATCAGACACAAGTGATTTTCATAAAAATAGAATATTTCATTCAATTAATAAAACTTCAATTTTTACACCCAAAATGGAGATTTGAGACGCTCAATCTCACTACAAAAACTGAAAACAAAAAATCCTAATATCCTCTAGCTCTAATCATCTGCAAAAGGTGGAGGTGGAGGGGGCTGATGGCTCAAGGTCCAGGCTCACATCATCTCATAAATGTCGATCTGGCGCAGCTCAATGCAGCCCTGCCCTGCCAGAATCTCATCTAGTCTGGAGTCCACTGTCTGCTGGTACTCTTGAAGTCTGGCCTCCAGCTGGCCAAACCAATCTGATGGACCTGCTGCTGATTCATCTGCAGGTATTTGATCGTCCATAGCAACAGCATCAGGATCCTCATAGTCCTCTGCTGCCTCTCTAAGCACTCGAGGTGGCTCCCCACGTGCCCTGGGCGGAGGTCGAGGTGCCAGCTCCATCTGCCCCTATCCTATCCTCAGCTTCGCCAATGAGAAGTTACGAATGGATATGCAGTCGTACACCTCTGATAGCGCCCTCATCGATCCCCTGTTAATATTGATGCCTACTGATTCCAACCATGCAGTGATGATGTGGCCATAAGGCATATGAAATATGTTCAATGCAATGTTTATGTCTAGTCTATGGTGTAAGGCGTACAGGAGAAAGAGATGGGGAGGCCGAATCTTGGCCAGACCCCGAGTCACAATCGGAAGAAAACATCCAACAATGACTTTATAGAGTACATTGTCAGGTGCAGATAGCTCGGTGATAGGAAATAGGTTCTGAGCTGGTGGACGAGGATGGCCAAAAACATGCTCATGCATGGTGTCCAAAGAGATATCGTCAAAGGGCTCGGGTAAAGGGGTATCGAAGGTAGGGTAGAAAATGAACGTGTTAGCCGATGGCCTACACTCAAGAAACTCCTGCAATATCGCAGGAGTGAACTCTAAATCGCGTTTTGCAACGCGAGTAGTGTAGGTAGGGCCATCGTCTACCTTCTTCAAATTCTGATAGAACTCCTTAAGGAGATCATCATTGATGGCATGTGTGCATAAGACTATTTTCATGAGATGATAGTATGAAAATATGTCCATGACGTCACTACAGTAACGTGTAAAGAAGTCCCTATCGATGTACCTAACCAACATGGTTTGGTACAATCGTGACTCAATCTCGGGTGGGTCATTTCTACGGGATCGCCTATATGAATGTAATGCAATGACATGGAATACAAAGGCACAAATGCACGATTAGATCATAGTAAATTATAATGGAAAAGAAATTAGGGTTTTAGTGGGGTAATAAAGTTATACTTTGGCGCCATTTAGAGTGATGATGAGAGGGTACTCAAACACCGCTGAGAGGATCACCGGAGAGTTCGCCGGAGCAGTGGATCGCCGGAACCCTAATCGGAGAAGAGAAATCACTGGAGAAGTGAGTGGATTAGGGCTATAAGACGGTAAAAATGTGAGTGAAATAGTTTAGCTATCAAACCTAAGGCTTAGGTGACCGACGCTGTCGGAAACACGGGTCGGAGAAGAGAGCGGCGACCGGAGAGGAGGAAGAAACGAGGGATCTGCGCGTGAAGACGCCGAACCCTAGCGGTTCGGCGTTATAAAATCGCGACTCCAGTCGACTAATGTGCAACATCAGTTGACTGATTGTAACTTATCAGTTTTATCAACCGCCGATCACTGCGGCTTAGCACTCGGCTGAATTTCGTATCGTGCTATAGTAATATCGCCGATCGATGTTGCTCATCGATCGGCCCGATGCGATCACCACTCAACCGCTCGGTGAGCACTCGATCGATGATCCTCGCTCGATGAGCGGTGATATCGATCGGTGATGTAACCTATCGATGATCGATTTACTAACGATGGAGTCCTCGAAACAACACTCGATCGCTTGCGCATCGTATCGTTATAGATATGATCGATCGTATAGATCTCGATTTCGATTCAAATTCAGAAAATCTCGATTTCTTTATCCAACTTGCTTCATTTCCTCATGTTTAATCTTGTATATCGAATATATTATTGTTATGCTTATATTCATGTATTCATTAATGTATTTTGATATTGTATTTCATTTTGGAAAACATTAACATCCAATGGTTTCAAAATCCTAACATCTCACCCTTTCTAAGTGTTGAAATACACAATCAAGGTAAAAGACTTGTTATGTGAGATGCAATCCACCCTAGACATTCCTTCCATGCAAACACATGGTGAAACACATGAAGCATGGTAAGTGCAAGACATCAAGGTGTGTGGAACTTGAGTATCACTCTTGATGTAACTTCTACACCTTAAACACAATTCTCTTGATACATTGATTCCTAAAGTGTGCCAAAGATCAAAATGACACACTATGACCTCTAAATCTAGATTGTGCCAATTTTATTGATTTTTCATGATTTCAAAAATATATTGGCACATCCTAAAATCTTTTTAGGATAGAATATCAAGCCTATTTCCAAGGTATCCATAACCTTGAAAATAACCTAAAAATGTCAACTTTACTATGGTTGAGTTAACTACCCATCCAATCAAAGTGGGCACATCCTAACCCATTTAACGTGAATCAATCACGCTCTTTGGAACCCAAAATCTATTCGAGCTCATTGGATTAATTAGGTATTCCTTAGGGATAACCTCCCTAGATACCTTTTTAATGACCCTTCTAGGCTTATTAGCCTTGGTCATTATGGTCTTGTCGTGGTTAGTATTAGGGATTGCTTCCCTAATAACCTTCTTAATGGCTTCCTTAGGTTTCCTAGAAACCTTAGCCACTAAGCACACCCTATGGTTGGCCTTAGGAATAATTTCCCTAAAGACCTTGGTTTTCTCAGATCTAGGTTTAGTTCCATAATCAAATGGAACATTGTGATAAGTAGGCATTGCTTTCTTAGACATAGATTTGTGACCCAAACCTTGTCTCCTAGATAATTCTTGCCTCTTACACCCTTTTTGTTGACTTCTAGATCCTAGAGTTTGACACTTTGACCCTTTAAATTGATTTTGCATATTTGCAAGGGTCTTTTCCAATTTCTCAAGCCTTGACCTCAAGGCTTGATTTTCTAACTCTAATCGCCCAAATGATTTTTGATTAGGTTTTTGGGCATTACCATTCACTTTAGACATATGTCTACCCTTATTGGGATTAATACCTAAGTGGTTTTCGATTTTCTTAATTGTTTTCTTAGGAATGACATTTCTAGGGACATTAGTCCCAAATTTCTCCTTCTTTGAAATAGACCTAGAGTTATCATTCCTAGCATGCTTTGATTCATGAGTAATAGCAAAGCTATTTGAATTAATTCTAGCATACTTTTGCTTAGAATTTAAAGAATGAACATTATGAAAATATACCTTAGGGTTAGTCTTAGAGACTCCCCCTACTTGTGAAGCTCCCTCCTTTCTTCTAGGACATTGGCTCCTATAGTGTCCCGGTTGTCGGCATTTGAAGCACACCATGTGCTCCTTGCTCTTCTTGATGGGGACATCGGCATCCTTGACTTTTTCATTGACTTTTAGTGCCGGAGGAGACTTCTTAACTCTTTTCGGACACTTACTCTTGTAGTGTCCGGATTCCCTACACTTAAAGCATATTATATGATTTTTATTTACAATTGACATGCTTGAGTTACCTATAGTGGTGGTAGGTGCCGGAATTGGAGCTTCTTCATCTTGACTAGATGTCGAAGCTTTCTCTTGTTGCTCTGGAGTGGAAATTCTTTCCTCCCCCTCAATCCTAGAGGTGGAGGTGTCTTATACTTCTTCCATCTCCTCTTCCACCGATCCGGAAGTTGACTCCTCTTCAACTTCCGATTCCTCACTTGCTCGTGAGGATGATGAACTTTCTTCATCCTCTTCCTTATCTTCTTCTACTTGTGCCAAGTGGGGCTTCTCATTGAACATGGCCAATTTGTCCCATAGCTCCTTGGCGTCAAGATATTCACCTAGCATAGACAAAACATCATTAGGTATCAAATCTTCTAAAAGTTTTGTTACCTTGGTTTCAGTTTTGAATTTTTGCCGTTGCTCTTGGGTCCATTTCTTCAATTTGAGGACTTGTCCCTTTTTATCCCGAGGAGGCTCAAAACCTTCTACGAGGATGAACCAATCCTCTTTATCCATCATCAAGAATGTCTCCATTCTTGTTCTCCACGCTGAAAAGTCTTCTCGATCATATGGCGGTGGAGTGTTGATGTCCGATCCAAGCTTGTCTTGGAATTCCATCTTGTTCCTCTAGCGTCTTGACTCCGGGTTGTTAATCCGTAGAAGAGCCCCGGGCTCTGATACCAATTGTAGGATATTTAAAGCCGCTAGAGGGGGTGAATAGCGTCGTGTTCATTCGTAGATGGAATTCGTTCGCGTTTGTCACTACAATTTTGTTAGCGCAGTGGAAATAGAAAGATAATAATGATAACGAAATATACAACATGCAAACACAAATATTTAATGTGGTTCAGAACCGAAACACTTCCTACTCCACGGATTGGGTTCGTACGAACCCTAGCGATGCCAATCACACACCACTATGATAAACACTCCTTCTCGACACAAGTTGGAGGCGGAGAAACCCCTTACAAGCAATCATACAACAGTAAGAAACTAAAACAAGCAATCACAACAATTTATATGAAAGACAAGTAAAGTAAAACTTTACAACTCTTGCTTTTGATTGCTTGAATGCTTGGTTGTTTGATTAGCACTTGGAGACCTGATTTACAGCAACAAATCGCCCCTAAAGCTCTCAAAACCCGGATCCAATTTTCTCCATCACGAGCTCCTTTTATAGCTTCAACCTGTGCTAGAAAAAGTCGATCAGTCGACTGCTCGGGACCATCAGTCGACTGATCACACTGTTGCTGTGAGACAACGGTGTAATCCACACTGGAAAAGTCCAATGGCTAGGACATCAGTCGACTGATAATGAGCATCAGTCGACTGATGAGCCATCACTCGACTGCTCGTCCCAGCGGTCAAGTGAGACTCCATTCCGTGCCCCAAAATTTGAGCATTAGTCGACTGATCACACGATCAGTCGACTGCTCGGCCAATCAGTCGACTGGCCACCTATGGCAGTCGACTGCTAGGGCAATTCCCGCAGTCAAACCCTAGTTGACTATGCCAGTCGACTGCCACATGGCATCAGTCGACTGGCACACCTCAAACATGAGGTTTTAACCCAAGTATGATGTCCCCATACTTGCTAGACCACCCTTAGCCTAGACCTAAGCCTTCTAGCCTCCTCCATCAGCCTCATGCCTCTCGGATCCCTCCAAGTCATCCATGACTTGTTCATCCATCACGTTAGCCTTCAGGTGCTTCCATCGGCTATGGCATGCTAACGGTGTCTACACTGCCAAGGCACATTGGACTTATGCCGCCAAGACTCTGCTTGGACTTTACGCCACAAATTATTGGACTTATGCTGCCAAGACTCCCGCTTGGACTTTACGCCACCTATCATTGGACTTATGCTGCCAAGACTCCCACTTGGACTTTACGCCGCCAATATCAAACCCCTTGGACTTCTCATGCCAAGACTCAAGCTTGGACTTTCCCTTGCCAACCCATGTTGGACTTTGCATTGCCAAGACCCATGCTTGGACTTTCCCAAATGCCAAGTGTCCCACTTGGACTTCCCTTGCCACCTCATGTTGGACTTTCCATTGCCAAGATCCATGCTTGGACTTTACCATGACAATTACATTGTCATATGTTTTTTTCGAAACATCAAAACATCACTCGAGTCAAACTCGAGTCCTGGTCAATCGTGACCTGGGCCGATTGCACCAACATTGAGTTGTACAATAACTTGGTTAAGTTAGATGACCTTGCAAATGCCACTCGGGTTAGATGTATAGACATCATACTCACTCCCAAAGTAATTAGAATGTTGGGGAGATTTTTGGTGCAATCAACCTAAGGTCAAGGTTGATTAAGCTTGAGTGGGATTCGAGTAGAGTTTTGATGTTTAACAATAGGTTTGACAATACATTTGACAATATCCATAGTCATATGGAGTTGTTGACTGAGAAGTCCAAGTATAGAGACTTGGCAAGGAAAAGTCCAAGTATAGATGCTTGGCAAAGAAAAAGTCCAAGAATGGAGAGTTGGCAAGGAAAAGTTCAAGTATGGATGCTTGGCAAGGGAATGTCCAAGCATGGAGACTTGGCAAATCGAAAGTACAAGTATAGATACTTGGCACGGAAAGTCTAAGTATGGAAACTTGGCAATGGAAGACCCGGAGGCATGGCCTCTTGCCAAAGGAAGATCCATTAGCATGACGAAGCTAAAGGAAGCACTTGAAAACTAGCACAAAGGGTGAGGAGACGTGGACTCAACTTGAGGGTGTGATGCTGACGGAAGTAGCTTGAAGGCTTAGGTCTAGGCTAAGAGTACTCGGTTGTTGTTGCAACTAGCCCCGGGTCAATGTTGTCCAAACTCAAGTGGGACTCGAGTAGTGTTTTGATGTGTTGACAATGGGTTTAACCATTGTTTAACAATATGATTTAACCATATGTTGACCATATGACTGGGTGATGATTGGGATATCCAAAGTCATATGAAGGAGATTATTTGAGGGAGATTGTTAGAGTAATCAACCTCGGAATTCCAAGGTTGGATACTAGGCAAGGAAAGTCCAAATATAGATATTTGGCAAGGGAAGTCCAAAGGTATAATCTTGACGACATAAGTCCAAGTGTGAAATCTTGGCGTCGTAAAGTCCAAGTGAACTTTGGCAATTGAAAAGTGCAACATGGAGTTGGCAAGGAAAGTCCAAGAATGATCTTGCCAAGGAAAGTCCAAGTCATGGGTACTTGGCAATGGTAAAGTCCAAAGGTATATTCTTGGTGGCATAAGTCTAAACATGTAGTCTTGGTGGCATAATGTCCAATTGATCTTTGGCAATTTGGAAGTCCAAGGGTAGGTTTGGCGGCGTAAAGTCCAAGCATGGGTCTTGGCAGTGTATGTCCAAATGGATCTTGGCAAGAAAGTCCAAGCATTGAGGCTTGAAAGTGGGAAATTCCAAGGGTGAGTCTTGGCAGCATAAGTCCAAGCATGTAGTATTGGTGGCGTAAAGTCCAAGTGGACCTTGGCAAAGGACCTGGTTAGCATGACATAGCCGATGGAAGCAACTGAAGGCTAACACGAAGGATGAAGAGTCATGGACTTGAGGAATTCGAGAGGTGTGAGGCTGATAGAGGTAGCCAGTAGGCTCTCCAAGGACATTGTTGGTGCAATGGTCAAGGGGGAACAAGCCTTTAGGGAGAGTGTGTCCATCTTGGGATGATGGATGCAATTTTGACCTTTGATTCCAAAGGAAGAGAAATGAGTGTTTAGACACCTTCATTGTGGATTATCTCTCATTTAGTGATATGGGATTTATCACTAGGAAGAGTGAAGGTATCCAAGAAATTTTTGAACCAAGGGGGAGAATGTTGAATCTCTTTGGGAGATGAGACATTGAAAATCTTGGTAGTCTTTTTGATGTGTTTCAAAGGGGAAGAAGTGAGGTTTAATTTACATAAACTGTTACCATGCTTTCGCATTGGAAGAGTTATGTTTGGTTATTGTTAGCCTAACTTAATGGTATTGTCAAACATCAAAAAGGTAGAGATTATTTGTGAAACAAGCCCCATGTCAATGTTGACCAAACTCGAGTGGGACTCGAGTAGTGTTTTGATGTTTGACAATGGGTTTGACCATTTTTTGACAATATGATTGGACCATATATTGACCATATGACTAGTGGATGATTGGGATATCCAAAGTCATATGGGGGAGATTATTTGAGGGAGATTATTGGAGCAATCAACCTTGAAAATCCAAGGTTGGATACTTGGCAAGGAAAGTCCAAATATGGATATTTGACAAGGGAAGTCCAAAGGTATAGTCTTGGCAGCATAAGTCCAAGTGTGAAGTCTTAGCAGCGTAAAGTCCAAGTAAACTTTGACAATTAAAAAGTCCAACATGGAGTTGACAAGGAAAGTCCAAGAATTGTCTTGGCAAGGAAAGTCCAAGTCATAGGTACTTGCCAATGGTAAAGTCCAAAGATATAGTCATGGCGGCGTAAATCCAAGCATATATTCTTGGCGACGTAAAGTCCAAGTGAACTTTGGCAATTGGGAAGTCCAAGGGTAGGTTTGGCGGCGTAAAGTCTAAGCATGGGTCTTGGTGGTGCAAGTCCAAATGGATCTTGGCAAGAACATCCAAGCATTGAGGCTTGGCAATGGGAAAGTTGAATGGTTAGTCTTGTCAACAAAAGTCCAAGTATGTAGTCTTGGTGGTTTAAAGTCTAAGCAGACTTCGCAAAGGACCCGGTTAGCATGACATAGTCGATTGAAATACCTGAAGGATAACGTGAAGAATCAAGAGTCATGGACTCGAGGGATCCGAGAGGCGTGAGGCAGATGGAGGTGGCTAGAAGGCTTAGGTTTAGGCTAAGGGCAGTCAATCAAGTATGAGGGGATCATACTTGGGTTAAACCTCATGGTTGAGGTTTATCAGTCAATTGAGACTTTGGGTTAGTCGATTGGTCGAGTGTTTGATACTCGGGAGCCTAGTTATCTCGGAGCAGTCGACTGGGATTATGACAAGTCGAATTGTCATGGAGTTGACTGAGGCTCGACTGCTCGGCTGAATTTGCAACAGTCGACTACCATGTATGGGCAGTCGACTGGCCTTGAGAAGTCGACT
This sequence comes from Wurfbainia villosa, assembly GCA_025175895.1. Taxonomy (NCBI): domain Eukaryota; kingdom Viridiplantae; phylum Streptophyta; class Magnoliopsida; order Zingiberales; family Zingiberaceae; genus Wurfbainia; species Wurfbainia villosa. The sequence continues at coordinate 4,139,081 of CM046003.1, forward strand.
TCCATGAATGGGTAGTCGACATTCTTGGATAGTCGGTAGCGATCGATTCTGATCGATGTCATTCAATCTGGTAAGAAGCGATCAACTACTGGTGTATTCGTTGGATAGATTTCATCTTGGATGGAGTTTTTGTGAGATAATGGATAGGCTAGCAGTCGATTGGTTCCTTTTGGCAGTCTACTGCTAAGCACGAAATCAGCTTGAGATTAGCTTTATAAAGAGGTTTTATAGAGGATTTGGAGCAGCCGATTCTTGAGCATTTGGGAGAGGATTTGCTGTTGCATTCCAGATCTTCCAGGGCATTCAAAGCAACCAACAAACAAGTGATCAAAAGAAAGCTTCTTGTAAAGTGTTCTTTGCATTTCTTGTATTTGCTTTTGTATATTATTGTATTTGCTTTTTTCCATGTTTATTGTTATAAACATTCATATTGTATGAGGTTTCTCCACCTCCAGATTGTATTCTGAGAAGGAGACAAGGTTTAGTTGAGTAGACACAAAATTCTAGCTGTGGAGTAGAAACCCTTGTTCCGTACCACATAAAATAGTGTAGTGCTTGTGTTGTTTTCATTTATGCTATTTTGTATATCCATTGCGCTAACGAATTGTAGACAAGCACGAATGCGATCGAAGAAAAGAAATCGTGAAAAATGCTATTCACCCCCTCTAGCATGGTCACCGATTCCTCTACTCCAGTAGCATGATAAAGTGAAAGGATAAGGAGTCGCGGAGGACTTGGTGCATCCTAAAGACGTGATGCTGATGGAAGATGCTTGAAGGTTTACGTCTGTTGGACTTTCTGAGCCGCAAAAACTGCTTTTTGCATTGCAAAAACCCCAGAAGTTCGGCCACGGATCTGTGCGAAGATATATTAAAATAAAAAAACATGTATGTGCTAAGTAAACCTAGACCTACCTTAGATCTAGAAGTTGAGAGTGTTACCCTCGATGCGACACCCTTCGAAAATCCCGCTCGTCCAAATAGCTTGCCGGAACTCTAGAGTGTCAAGTGTACACTCCTCTATTGGTATCCACACAAGCAATAGGTGCAGAAAAGAAACCTAGAGTGTGCTAGCACGCTTAGAAGTTTCGGCCAAGGAGGAGAGGGGAGCTTGAGAGGATGATCCAAGGAAGAAGATGAAGTTCTAGTAACTCACCAAAATCAATTACACCCATCAAATGGAGTGGCCGGCCATTTCATGACTTGGGGGGTTACATGGATGCATGTAACTCCAAGAGCCAATGGCTCTAGGTCTCTCTCATGAGGTGGCACCACATGATAATTCAATTATGATGTGGAGCATCATCATTGGCCGGCCATGCCAAGTCATCATCATGACATGGCATTTGGTCAAGTCAAACTTTACCTTTCATCTTCCCTCACAAGTCAAATCAAACTTGACCTCTTGTCTCCCATGGTTAATCAAATCCAACCACTTGATTCAAGTCAATTTGATTTAATGAATCTCTATTCATTAATTTAAATTGACTAAATGAATCAAATCTAAATTAGACTCATTCAACACTTGAATAAACTTGAGTCTTACTCAATTAGTCTAATTTGGATTACTCTTAATCCAATTTGGTTCATCACAGGAACCTAATCCTCATTGTTCATCATATGAACCTAATCTCCATCTAATTGCCCTTTGTATGTGACCCTATAGGTTCTTGTAACGCTGGCAATGTCCCTAAACCGATTTAGGAACATAAGCAATGAGCGGTATCTAGCAACACATCTTTGCTACCCAAGTTAATAGAATGTTGAGCTCCAACATCACCTTTGTGACTACTAATTGTGACTCACAATATGTGACAATGTCCCTCTATTCTTCACATCTAGATTGACCAATTGAGACATAGACCGTGTCATCCTCGGTACAATCTATATCTTGAACTCCAAGTAGACTCACTCTAATCAAATGAACTCAATATCTCATATTGACTCATTTGGGCATAGCCATGCACTTCGTGGTCTCACTCTATCAAGAATAACGATGTCTCTCCCGTCATATAGGAGGGATAGCTCCCATCTACATCACTCACATCCCTCCGCATAATTTGTAACATACCCAGAAATCGCCTTTATAGTCCACCCATTTACGGGTGACGTTTGACGAAGCCAAAGTATGCAACTCCTTATGTAGGGAACCATGGTGACTTCAGGTCTAAGGATTAATAGTTATACTAATAGCCACATGAGAAAGTATATGACACTCATATAACGATCCATGATACTTTCTCATGGCGGGTCATTCAGTATACATTCTCCAATGCATACCCATGTGTCAACTTGATATCTCATACCTATGCATTAACATTGTCCCTGAATGTTAATACTTGACTAGGAAGTGTTCTCTATATCATCTCATTATCGATTCACCCAATCGATTGATATAGATAAGAACCTACTACTCAAGGATATTATTATATTTAGTTATTTGGCACCAATACAAGTAAATATAATAACCATGCCTTTATGAATAGGAATATGATACAATAAAGTCCATACAACAATCATCACATGATTGGCTCTAGGGCTTTCACTAACAACGTCTAGGTTAAGGGTAAGTGTTAAGTATGAGAGGAGCATACTTGGTGTTAAACCTCAATTTTGAGGTGTACCAGTCAACTTCCAATCGAGGTCAGTCGACTGGCAACGAGAAGTCCCAAGTAGCTATTGGAATGTATACTGAAAAGTCTATCTTTTGTATAAACATATTTATTTTTAAGTAAGAATCACACGATCATTGTTTGCTTATTTATGGTTATGCATATTGTCAAATACATTACATTGTAGATAACATGGTGTGTAGTATCACACGGTAGATCATGTTATCAGCTCCTTGTAGAGTATAAGTAAAGACTAACAATCGAGATGGCTTTGTACAAACCATTGGTATGGTTGTAGTGTGATTTGGTATTGGTTTGTCTTGACCATAGAATCACACTAGTACACTTTATGTGTATTGAGCAGGACCGACTTAGAAGTGATTCGATTCATTGCTGACTAGATAATCGAATCGGACCTCAGATTTATATTGTACATGCTCTTAATCACGATATAATAATGGGCACATATACTTAATATTCATTTATTTGATTTACCAATGCGCGAGATTTATAGAGTAAATCGATAGGCTCAGTAAGTTGGGAAATAATATTACTTATATGGTGTGGCATTGATTATAAAAGAAAACCGTGTCCTATATATTAGGATGATGATGTCCCCTTGAGGAGCTCATAATGTTCATTATGTAAACCCTGCAGGTGGACTTGGTCCTGCATGATGATAAGGATGAGTGGTACTACTCATGGAGTTAGATGTTGATTAATTAATTGTCAGTAAATTAATTAATCGACGGACATTCGAGATCTTAAACACGGGGAGATAAATGTTCTAATAATATATGGAGCCCATATTAACTTATGGGGGTTGGTGAGGTAGATCAATGATAATCCCCTAGTGGAATGAATTATCATTAATGGATCGGACTTTATGTGAGCTTGATCCATTGGGTGGCCAAGATCCAACTCCTCCTCATGGTCCCTATTGTAGCCTATTAAAACCTCATGGAGCCTAGATCCAATGATGGAAAACAAAACTCTAGATCCAATGGTGGAGATTAAATCTCTTGATTCGACGGTTGAGATTAAATCTCTAGATCTGATGGTTGAGATTAAATCCCTAGAACCGACGGTGGAGATTAAAACAAGGCTTAATCCTAACTCTATAAAAGGAGGGATTAGGGTGGGCGGCAAGGAGGGATTAGGGTTTTGGGCGGCAAGGGGCTTGGAAGTTGGGCGGCAACAAATTAGGAAATTTTGTCCTTCTTCTTCCTTAGGTGGCCGGTACCCATCTTCTCCTCTCCTCTCCTTTGCCGGCATCCAAAGCTCTTCTTTCTCTTCTCCTTGGCCGGTGGAAACAAGGGTTAGGGTGATTCCTTGGAGCTCTTGGTCGGCACCCAACTTCCCTTCTCTTTGGGCCGGCGGCAAGCTTCAAGTTGGGAGCTTGTTGGTTGGTCCTAGATTGAGGAGAGTTTTGTTTCATATTCTTCCTTTTGTTCGGAGCGAGAAAAGAAAGGAAGATTGGTGATCTAGGAGGCTTCGACTTTTGGAAGATCGTCGCCCACACGACGTCCAAAAGGAGGAAGGACATACAATAGAAGATCGAGAGGTATAACGCTTGTTTATATTCTTTTGTATTATGTCTATAATTGTTTTTCAATTATATGCATGTTGTATGTTTTGTTTCATGGCTAAATTAACTTGGACACCGAATACAAACACAAAAATCAGCGATCCGTACATCGTCTATTCCGCAACTATTCATAGAATAGTGGTTGGTGGCTTGAACAACAAGTTTGTTAAAGTGACGACTCTAATCGAATAGCACGATGATGAAACAGTAGCTTGGGTAATCCCTCTTGTCAAGGATAAATTTTTTTATCCGGGGACGTAGAAGGTGTTGGTGCAGGGGCACCTAAGTCGAACCTGTATTTTGATTATGACAAAAGACACAAAGTTAAGGATATATCATTATCTCACGAGTTGAATCGAGTGTGCAGAAAAGTGCTAAAGCTGGAGCTAAAGGCTAGCGACACCCAGAGGGAGACATGGTGGTCGGGCGACACTCGAGTGATTTCAGAGGAAGCCGAAGGAATTGAGTGGAAGGCCGAAAGCGAAAGCGACACAGTAAGTATCGAGGTAAAGCTCGTGTGTGTGAGAGTAAGAGAGGTCGTATCCTCCTTACGGGGATGATCTTATGTGTAGATCCGACCAAAGACATCCTATAAATAGTCTAGGTTGAGATCAGACGGTCAGTGACCGTTGAAATAAAGTTTTTGTTAAGCTAACTTTGCCCTGCAGATAGCATCGATCATCGATCGCTTGGAGGACTCGAGAACAATCAATCGATCATTGATACGATTCGATCGGATGATCGCCATCGATCGTGATGATGGCCATCAGTCGACTGATGGTCAAGGATCAGCCTCGAGGAGTAAAGCTCTATCACCATTTTTCAAGGAGTCTTGTGCCCAATTCCTATTGGTTGAAGACCCATTCGATGAGGGGCTCAAAGGCTATAAAAGGAGGGCTTGTCCTAGGGTTTTTCATCAATTCAAAAGCTTCCAAGTGCTTACGATATGCTCCGACTCTCCGACATCCCTACGACGAAGCGTTGCCGAGACGACGACTAGAGCTTCAACCTCTAACCTTTGAAGTCGTCGATAACGAAAGTTTCAATTATATTTCAGTTTACTTATTTCGTAAAACTTTCATTATAACAAGGAGAGGGGGAGTGTCCCTCTACCTCGAGCTTTTGTGATTTCGTGCATCCGTCTAACTCCTACCTCCAACGAGGAGGAGTTCTTTAGTAGTTTGCCCTCCGTGAGTGGTCAAGGACCACTAGGGCCTTAGAGTAGTAGCCTTCAGCTACGAACCAAGTAAAACTCTCGTGTCTATTGTCTCGTTTGTTTGGTTTTTATCTTTTACTGTGTCTACTCGTGTTTTAACGAACAAAGTCGAACGAAAGATTCTCTATCGCTATTCACCCCCTCTAGTGATCCGCTCGATCCAACAGAAGGGATCGCCATGAACAAGCGACCAAGCTGAAGTGGGAAGCGAAGTTTCCTACCTTCAAGTGGTATCAGAGCCACGGTTTCCAGTTTTGTGTGTTTAGGAATCGGTTACTTTTATGCACTTTTCATATATTATATGTGCCGGATAATAGTAGGATGTGCATAGGTTATCTTTTTGGTTGCAGGCGTTAGATCCAACTATTATGGGCATATGTGTGTATGTGATTGTATGTGTGTAATTGTATATTTTGTTGAATCCTCGAGGTTGTCGAGGCTAGTATTTAAATACGGCATTGTTTAGCAACTTTTTTTATTTTAGTTTACTTTTGATCTAGATTTCATGTACACTCCCTCGTGGAGTATAGGATCGATGGATGTAAATTAAAATAGTCTTTTCTCGGCTCGGATCTCCGGATGGCTTGTACATGGCGTAGGGAGGAGCGGACGAGATGGCGATACGACGGGAGGAATATTAGAGATAAAAGCCATAATAGTTGAAAAAAAATTTCTTTTTCCATATTTATTGCTTATTGTTTGATATGCATATCGTAGGCTAGAAAATTCCTCAATTTTAAATTACTAAGTGGGAGAGGGATATTTTTATAAATTTCCACAACCTCCATTACGATTTGACATGTGATGCAAACAAACTTACACGTCGGCTCTGAGTGCTTTCCTCCCAATCGGATGAGTTTGTTTGTAGATCACATGGTCAAATATTGTTATAGGAAATTATTAAGGAGCATGTGTACTTCCTCATCGGAAGACACATAACCCGAGATAATTACCTTGGTACCGAGTAATGGTGAATACTTAGATATAAATATAAGTATCCTCCCCATCGGAGTGACTGCTTTTATTTGTAGGGCTGAAGAGGAACCAACTATTAATTTTATTTGTCAAAAAGTTAGGTTGACAAGATAGTAAAATTAATGGGTAAAACCTCATCTTACAAATGTAGAATTCGTATACGTCCATACTATCGTGGCATACGATATTCTCGGTGTTTTGAGGTGTTGGTTGATTTAAAATTTTATTGTTTGAGGAATCGATAATTTTTTGAAATATAATGTTTTGATCTATGTGATTCTTAGGTTTTTTCAAAATGACTTTCAACCCACTTGCTGTGATACTGAAAGAAAATAAACTTACTGGACCCAATTATGTTGATTGGAAGAGGAATCTTGACATTGTCTTGACTGCTGAGGAATACAAATATGTACTCCTCAAAGAGTGTCCTCCTAAGCATGCGGATGATTCTGGGGAAAAGGAGAAGGAGAGTTATAAGAGTGGATCAAGGCTGATGAGATGGTGCGGTGTTACCTTTTGGCATCTATGTCAAATGTACTGCAACATCAACATCAAGCCATGCCCACTGCTTATGACATGATGCTCAATCTCAAAGGGCTTTTCGGACACCAGAATCGGGCTGCCAGGCAGGAAGCCATGAAGAACTTGATGACGACCACCATGATCGAGGGAATACCCGTGAGGGATCATGTTTTCAAGATGATGGCTCATTTGAATGAGCTGGAAGTCCTTGGTGCTGAGATCGATGGGGAAACCCAGGTCGATATCATTCCAGTCTCTACCTAGGAGTTTTGAGCAGTTTCGCCTGAACTACAACATGAACAAGAGGTTATATTCATTGACAGAGCTTCTGACAGAAGTCCAGGCGGCAGAGAGGCTTTTTCATCAGAGTGCTCAGGTGCAAGCCATGGTTGCCCAAAAGGTTTCTACTTCTAAGCCGAAAGGCAAGAAGAAGAAGAAATAAGCTGGGCTAAAGGCAGTGGGAGGAACTCAGGGAGGAGTGAAGAAGCCGAAAGGCAAGTGCTTCACTTGTAAGCAGACTGGACACTGGAAGAAGGACTGCCCCAACAAGAAGTAGAACAAAGGTATATCTTTTGGTATAGTCATTGAAACATGTTTAGCAGTGTTATCTACCGACACCTGGTGTGTAGATACGGGAGCCATTGATCATGTCTGCAATACTTTGTAGGGGTTCCAGGAAACCAGACCACTGGCTGAGGGGGAAATTACCGAATACTTGGGCGATGCCACAAGGTGGCGGCTGTTGCAGTGGTAGATGTTTATTTATCTTTTGAGAAATATAAAGTTTTGGTTTTTAAGAATTGCTTTTCTGTACCTTTATTAAGAAAGAATTTGATTTCGGTTTCTAAATTGTTTATGGATGGATATTCTATTTCTTTTAATGACAGAGTTGTTATAAAAAGGAATAGGGAGATTATCTGTTCTGGTGCATTGATAGGAAATTTATATACACTTGAACCAAAAGCTCCCACGATGCAAATAGAAGTCAATAACTCATCTTCTAATTCCAATAAGAGAAAAGAACCTTCGAAGATGAACCAAACATATCTTAGGCATCTAAGACTTGGTCATATTAACATAAGCAGAATTCAAAGGTTGATAGTTGATGGACCTTTGGGTTCATTAGTGGTGGAAGATTTCCCAACCTGCGAATCTTGCAGGGTAAAATGACCAAGAGGCCTTTTAAGGCCAAGGGGTATAGAGCCAAATATGTGTTGGAATTTGTTCATTCTGATTTGTGTGGTCCTATGTCTATCCAGGCTAGAGGTGGTTTTGAGTATTTCGTCTCTTTCATAGACGATTATTCAATATATGGATACATTTACTTGATGCGCCACAAGTTTGAATGCATTGACAAGTTCAAAGAATTCAAGGCTGATGTGGAGAAACTTCAAGGTAAAAGTATCAAGACACTACGATCTGATCATGGTGGTGAGTACCTCTTGGGAGAGTTTAGGAGTTACTTATCAGAGGCTGGGATTCAATCCCAATTGTCTGTACCTGGCACACCCCAGCAAAATGGTGTAGCAGAGCGAAGGAATAGGACTCTTATGGAGATGGTTATATCGATGATGAGTTATTCTGAGTTGCCAGATTTGTTCTGGGGATATGCTCTAGATATGGCAGTGTATATTCTGAACTTGGTACCATCTAAATCAGTGCCTTCTACTCCCACAGAATTGTGGACTGGGCGAAAGCCTAGTATGAGACATATTCAGATTTGGGGGAGTCCAGCACATGTGCTGAAGGAAGATGGTGGTAAGTTGGATCCTCGTACAGAAGTGTGCATGTTCGTAGGCTATCCTAGAGGAACGAAAGGTGGTTTGTTCTATAGTTCTAGAGATCAGAGTGTGATCGTTAATGTTGGACTATCCGAGCCGCAAAAACTGCTTTTTGCGTTGTGGAAACCCCGGAAGTCGGCCACGGATCCGTACAAAGGTAAATAAAACTACATGTATGTGTTTAAAAAAACCTTTAAATCTACTCTAGATCTACATGTTAAGATTTTACCCTTGATGCGACGCCCTTCGCTTATCCCACTCGTCCATATGGCTTGCCAGAACTCAAGAGTGTCAAGTGTACACTCCTCTATCGGTATCCACACAAACAATAGGTGGAGAAGATCAATTAGAGTGTGCTAGTACACTAAGGAACCCATGGCAAGAGGAGAGGGAGAGAGCTTGAGGGAAGATCCAAGGAAGAAGATGAAGTTCACCACTTAACTTCACACTCTAACTCCACCTAAAGTTGCCGACCACTTCATGGAGGTGGGGGGGGGGGGGGGGGTTACATGCATGCATGTAATTCCAAGAGTCAATGGATCTTGGTCTCCCTCATGAGGTGGCACCCCTTGATGTGTCCATGATGATGTGGAACAACATCATTGGCCGACCCTCATGCCAAGTCAACATGACATGGCAATTTGTCAAGTCAAAATTGACCATTCATCTTCCCTCTCAAGTCAAGTCAAACTTGACCGATTATCTCCCATGGTTGATCAAATCTAACCACTTGATTCAAGTCAATTTAATTTAATGAATCTCTATTCATTATTTTAAATTGACTCAATGAATCAAATCTAAATTAGACTCATTCAACACTTGAATCAAATTGAGTCTAACTCAATTAGTCTAATTTGGATTACTCTTAATCCAATTTGGTTCATCCCATGAACCTAATCCTCATGGTTCATCATATGAACCTAATCTCCATCTAATTGCCCTTTGTGTGTGACCCTATAGGTTCTTGTAACGTTGGCAATGCTCCTAAACCGATTTAGGAACATAAACAATGAGCGGTATCTAACAACACATCATTGCTACCCAAGTTACAAGAATGTTGAGATCCAACATCACCTTTGTGACTACTAATTGTGACTCTCACAATATGTGACAATGTCCCTCTATCCTTGACATCTAGATTGACCAATTGAGGCATAGACTGTGTCATCCTCGGTACAATCTATATCTTGCACTCCAAGTAGACTCACTCTAATCAAATGAGCTCAATATCTCATATTGACTCATTTGGGCATGGCCATGCACTTCGTGGTCTTACTCTATCAAGAATAACAATGTCACTCCCATCATAAAGGAGGGATAAATTCCATCTACATCACTCACATCCCTCCACATAATTTGTTACATACCCAGTAATCGCCTTTATAGTCCACCCATTTACGGGTGACGTTTAACGAAGCCAAAGTATGCAACTCCTTATGTAGGGAACCATGGTGACTTCAGATTCAAAGACTAATAGTCGTACTAATAGTCACATGAGAAAGTATATGACACTCATATAATGATCCATGATACTTTCTCATGGCGAGTCATTCAATATACATTCTCCAATGCATACCATGTGTCAACTTGATATCTTATATCCATGACTTGTGAGATCAAGTCATCGAGTTGACCTACATGCTAGTCTCTACGCATTAACATTGTCCCTGAATGTTAATACTTGACTAGGAATGATTAAGAGTAGTGTTCTCTATATCATCTCATTATCGCTTCAACCGATCGACTGATATAGATAAGAACCTTCTACTCAAGGACGTTATTATACTTAGTTATTTGGCACCAATACAAGTAAATATAATAACCATGCCTTTATAAATAGGAATATGATACAATAAAGTTCATACAACAATCATCACATGATTGGCTCTAGGGCTTTCACTGACAATCTCCCACTAGCACTAGTGCCAATCACCGTAGTATCTAATACCCAATGGCCTAGTGTGACCATCATATTTTTTTTGTGCCAAAGCCTTGGTCAAGGGATGTACGATGTTAGCCTCTATGGGTACTCTGCAAATCTTCACATCTCCTCTATCGATAATCTTTCGAATGAGATGGAAGCGCCGTAGTATGTGTTTGGTCCACTGGTGTGAGTGAGGTTCCTTAGCCTGCGCAATCGCTCCATTGTTGTCACAATAGAGCTCTATAGGATCTACTATGCTAGGAACCACTCCAAGCTCAGTAATGAACTTGCGGATCCAAACTGCCTCCTTTGCTGCCTCTGATGCAACGATATACTCGGCCTCTATTATAGAATCATCAACTGTGTCCTGCTTCGAATTCTTCCAGCTCACAGCGCCACCATTCAAGCAAAACACGAACCCTGACTGTGATCTATAATCATCCTGGTCAGTTTGGAAACTGTTGGATCGAGAAGCATCGCTAGAGGGGGGAGGTGAATAGCGATCGTAAATCTTTTCGACGTTTCATTCGAGTAGATAATTAAATGAGTAAGAGCAGCAGAAAATAAAGAGACACGTTTATTTTTACTTGGTTCACAACCCAGCGGTTGCTACTCCAAGGCCCTATTGGTCCTAGACCGCGTACGGAGGGCAAAGCACTATAACGTCTCCTCCTCGTTGGAGGTAGGAGACAACGATCACAAAACCGAAAGTACGAGGATGAGGCAACAAGCCTACCTCACCTCGTTACGATTAAAACAAAGAATACAATAAAAACAATTACTTGCTACTGCTGCCGACGAAGGAGATTTGAACTTGTCGTCGCGTCGGCGTTATTACGGCATTGGAGCGTTGGCGTTGTAGGAGCACTTGAGAATAAACTTGATGATCGTTTGGAGTTGGAATCCACCCCTCCTTTTATAGATTTTGGCCTTTGAATATGTCTCCTCTTTTTTTTGGAACAGATCACGAAGTTGTATAATTTTTATCGCGAAGTGGCCGCGTCAAACCTTATTCATTTTGACCTAGCACAAAGGTTGATTCGTCGCCATCAGTCAACTGATGACTCCCATCAGTCGACTGATGAGCATCAGTCGACTGCCAGCCTGGCCACTTTCCTACACTAAGAGGTTAGCTCAGAAAATGATAAATGTGACGGTTTCTAATCGTCCGATCTCGACCTAGACCTTCCACAGGAAGTCTTAGTCGAATCGCACCCTACGGTCATCACCGTAAAGAGGACACGACCTTACAATCTCTCACTCACACGAGCTTTCCTCGATACTTACCTTGTAGCTCTCGCTTCCGGCCTTCCACTCGATTCCTTCGGCTCCCTCCGAAGTCACTCGAGTGTCGCCCGACCACCACGACTTCCTCCGGGTGTCGCTAGCCTACAACTCCAGCTTTAGTACTTTTCTGCACACTCGATTTAGCTCGTGAGATAACGATGTAAACTTAACTTTGTGTCTTTTCCATAATCAAAACACAGGTTCGATTATCTAGTGCCCCTGCACCAACAATCTCCCCCTTTTTTATCTATGGCAAACCAACACAAAGTTAAGGGAAATTAAAGCATAAAACAAGTATAGTAAATGATGAATGTCATTTTCAAAAACTCCCCCTTATCCAAAACTCCCCCTTAACCCTAGGTGAGTTTTGAAAGAGATACTTTAGTTTTCAAAATTAAATAAATTTTATGTTACTCCACCTTAACTTTTGCTCTTCTCCCCCTTTTGCCATAAATCAAAACAAATGTTGGGGTTTGTTATGTAAAATTGAAGTTTGTTATATAAAATAGGGGTTTAAAAACAATATGGTATATGCATGCATCAAGATAAATCAACTATGAGTCTAAGCATGCGTCTAGCAGTAATTAGATAGATTGGTTCGAGGTGTGTCCCTCTGCACTAATAATCTAAAGGTTTGTAATATAACACTTAGGGTTAGTTTGCTTTCCCCCCTAGTCAAATATATGAAGTATAAGAGATGTAGGGGGTGCTAAACTTTGGCCTAAGAGTTGTTAAGTACAATCGTTGGGAAAATAAGTAGTATTTTGAAGAGGTTATATTTCAATTATCCTTAACATCTCACCCATTCTATGTGTCTCAGAATTTGTTCACCTTATATGTTTTGTGAGATGATTTTAAATTGATTAAAGATAGTCAACCTTGGGTTAGATTCGGATTTAACCTTTAGATCGTTAAGTAACTTTTCGAGAAATTGGCTTCCAGGTCGTGGCGAGGCACAAGGGCCTTCTTTGATCGGAACAACGACCACTTCCTTAGACAAAGCCAAATTCAAGAAAATATCACTTAAGTCACTTAGGGTTACATCCTGGTCTAACTAGTTTAGGATACGGCGAGGTAGCTTCATCTAGTTCCACTCGGTCAAGTGCACCAAGCTAGATACGCTTTATCTAGCTCGAATACATGAGACTTTGTTTCCCTAACGTACTATCATCTCGCCGCATCCTGATACTATGTTGTCAAGAGTTGACTAACTATTTTCCCTATCTAGCCTTTCTACAAATTAAAGTAAAATATTCAATGGTTTTGCTAAGTAAGCGGGTATACTATTTTAGCGTTAGCTCCCCCTGGACCATTGAACCAATATGGTCTATTCAAATAATGAATTTGATCCTGGGGAATCCAAAACTTATTAGTCCTTATATGTGAATTCAATAAAACCTTTGGGACCCATGCTTGGACTCTTTGATGACTACGATTTACGATAGACATATATGACCTATTTGTAGTCGTTGACCTAAATCCGAGTCCGACTTTGTTGTACACGGCTCTTTGGGTTCCAAGTAGTCGATTAAGATTCTTATATCCCAACGTGAACCTTTCCAACGTAGCCTCAACCTCTTGAACTCGGTCTTTCAAGAGAGAATTCTCCTTCTCAAGTTTTTCAATTTGGGTTGAGTTTCCCTCTTGAACTTGACTAGTTGAAGAGGTTAGAGTAGCCTCTTGCTTGAGGGTTTCAACCTCCTCAATTAACGACTCAACCCTAGACTTGGACTTAGTTAATTTCCTATTAAGCATTTTAATTGTATTGTAAAGCGTATGAATTAGTGAGCGGCTAACCTTAATTTTCTCTTTTGATACGGCTTTGAGTTGCTTCTCGAAGTAGTCCTCGAGTTCGGAGTCGGTGTTGTAATTGGATTCGGATTCGGACTCTGACTCGGACTCTTCGGGTCTTGCCATGCATGCTATGCCGCCGCCTTCTTCGTTGTCCCATGTTGCATGAAAAGCCTTCTTTTGATTTGATTTGAATTGTGCCCTCTTTTGATTCTTTAGTAGCCTCCTTTCCCTCCGAACGATCTTCCACACTACGTTCACTATTGCTTCCAACTTTTCGGATTCAGACTCTAATTCGTCGTCAGGTTCGAGTCCATCTTCTTGCCTGGTAGGTGGCTTGCTTCTTTGTCCTGCAAGTAGAGCAATACCTCTCTCGGCCCCGACCATGTTAGTTTGCTCGTGAAGTTCAAACTCAGAAAATAATTCATCTAACCTAAGCTTCGAAAGGTCCTTAGAGACCTTGTAGGCATCGACCATGGATGCCCACAAGGTAGTCCTAGGAAATGAATTAATAACGTACCTTAGTAGGTCGCGGTTTTCAACCTTGTGTCCAATGGTGTGCAGGTCGTTGACAATGTCCTGGACGCAGGCGTGTAGTTGCGTCGCCGTCTCGTGTTCCTGCATCTTAAGGTTATACAACTTATTGAAAAGAAGGTCACGTTTACATACCTTAGCATTGGACGTTCCTTCGTGTAGTTCGATTAATTTGTTCCATAGGTCCTTGGCGCTAATGAATGGTCCGATGCGGTTGAGTTCCTCCTTGGACAAGCCGCATTGCAATATTTGGGTTGCTCTTGGTTGCATTTGTCCACTTGTTGAAATCCAAGGGCTCTCCTTGATCATTGGTGGATAGAGAGAAAGCCGGTTTGGATTATTATCCAAGTCTCGACTTGTGTTTTCAAGAAACACTCCATCCGACCTTTCAAATAATGGAAATCATCTCCGTCAAAGAACGGAGGTCGGGTGGTGCTATACCCCTCAATGTGAGCCATTAAGTATCTTGCAAAACACGAATAAAAACCAAGGGGAATTCCAAGACTTGGTCTTGGATTAGTAATGAAGGAAATAAATAGGAAATAAACATAATTAAATGAGAAAAATAAGAAACTAACAAAAACTAACAACTTCCGACCTTCGATGTCCCCGAAAGGGTACTAGACGTTGGATTTTGGGGCTGGAAAAGGCTTGTTACGAGGGTAAACCCTCCTAAGAAATGTAGATCACTCAGAGAACTTCGATTTGGTAGGTAGATCGTTATGTGAGTCCACTTGTGCGAAAAGTTATGGCCGTTTTACCGTCGGCTACTCCAAGAGAGAATACTTGCAAGCACACAACCAAAAGAAACGTACCAAGACTTCGTCTTGGATTAGTAGTGCAGGAGGAAAAAGACCAAAAAAAATGAATCGAAAAATATGAAAAGAAAACCAAAACATGCTAGATCGGTTGTTTCACCAAATCTTAGCGCCCCCGCTCTGATACCAATTGTTGGATCGAGAAGCGTCGCTAGAGGGGGGGTGGGGGTGAATAGCGATCGTAAATCTTTTCGACGTTTCATTTGAGTAGATAATTAAATGAGTAAGAGCAGTGGAAAATAAAGAGACACGTTTATTTTTACTTGGTTCACAACCTAGCGGTTGCTACTCCAAGGCCCTATCGGTCCTAGACCGCGTACGGAGGGCAAAACACTATAACGTCTCCTCCTCGTTGGAGGTAGGAGACAACGATCACAAAACCGAAAGTACGAGGATGAGACAACAAGCCTACCTCACCTTGTTACGATTAAAACAAAGAATACAATAAAAACAATTACTTGCTACTGCTGCCGACGAAGGAGATTTGAACTTGTCGTCGCGTCGGCGTTATGACGGCGTTGGAGCGTTGGCGTTGTAGGAGCACTTGAGAATAAACTTGATGATCGTTTGGAGCTGGAATCCACCCCTCCTTTTATAGATTTTAGCCTCTGAATATGTCTCCTCTTTTTTTGGAACTGATCACGAAGTTGTATAATTTTTATCGCAAAGTGGCCGCGTCAAACCTTATCCGTTTTGACCTAGCGCAAGGTGATTCGCCGCCATCGATCGACCGATGATTCCTTGATCGTGATGAGCATCGATCGGCCTAATGTCCAGATGGCCCGGCGCCACTTCCCTGCAGTAAGAGGTTAGCTCGGAAAATGATAAATGTGACGGTTTCTAACCGTCCGATCTCGATCTAGACCTTCCACAGGAAGTCTTAGTCGAATCACCGCCTACGGTCATCCCCATAAAGAGGACACGACCTTACAATCTCTCACTCACATGAGCTTTCCTCGATACTTACCTTGTAGCTCTCGCTTCCGGCCTTCGATTCGATTCCTTCGGCTCCCTCCGAAGTCACTCGAGTGTCACCCGACCACCGCTGCTTCCTCTGGGTGTCGCTAGCCTACAGCTCCAGCTTTAGTACTTTTCTGCACACTCAATTTAGCTCGTGAGATAACGATGCAAACTTAACTTTGTGTCTTTGCCATAATCAAAACACAGCTTCTATTATCTTGTGCCCCTGCACCAATAGAAACTGGCATCGCTGTAACCCTTTACAGCTACCTCCTCATCGCCTCCAAATATCAAGAAATATTCTTTAGTCCTTCTCAAGTACTTAGGAATATTCTTGACTGCTATCCAGTGACGCCCACCTAGATCTGACTGGTATCTACTCGTCATGCTCAAACCATACGAGACATCAGGACGAGTACACACCATGAAGTACATGATAGATCCTATAGCAGATGCATAAGGGATCTTATCCATGCGGTCTCTCTCCTCTCTAGAAGAGGGACTTTGAGTCTTCGAAAGACTCACACCATGTGACATCAGCAGAAGTCCCTTTTTGGAGTTCTGCATGGCAAACCGTAGTAAAATCGTGTCAATATATGTACTCTGACTTAGGCCAAGCAATCTCTTAGATCTATCTCTATAGATCTCGATGCCTAGAATACAGGCTGCTTCACCTATGTCCTTCATTGAGAAGCACATCCCCAGCCAAGTCTTCATAGACTGTAGCGAAGGGATGTCATTCCCAATGAGTAGTATGTCATCCACATACAATACAAGGAAGACAACTGTGTTTCCATTAACCCTCTTGTAGACACAGGGTTCATCTTCATTCTTGATGAAACCAAATTGTTTGATCGCATCATTGAATCGAAGATTCCAGCTCTGAGAAGCTTGCTTTAGCCCATAAATGGACCTTTGCAGCTTGCATACTTTCCTAGTATGTTGTGGATCCACAAAACCCTCAGGCTGTGTCATGTACACATCCTCGAGCAAGTTTCCATTCAAAAATGCAGTCTTGACATCCATCTGTCAGATCTCATAATCGCGGTACACTGCAATAGCAAGCATGATTCGAATGGACTTAAACATCGCCACTGGAGAAAAGGTTTCATCATAGTCAATACCATGAATTTGCTTGAAACCTTTAGCCACCGATCGTCCCTTATAGGTATGTGTAAGTCCATCCATGTTAGTTTTCTCTTAAAGACCCACTTACACTGAATGAGTTTGACGCCTTCAAATGGATCAACCAAAGTCCATACATGGTTGGTGTACATGGATTCCATCTTGGATCTCATGGCCTCTAGCCATTTCTCAGAATTTGGGCTCATCACATCTTCCTGATAGGATGTAGGCTCATTCTTAATGAGCATAATGTCATCATGGTCAGATAAGAGAAATGAGTATCTCTCAGGCTGACGATGTACCCTATCAGACCTACAAAGAGGTAGGTCTACCTGAAGAGGTGGTTGTTCCACAACTCTTTGTGCAACAATCTCATCACCCACAACACTTTGTGGTTCATGTTCAACCTCCATTAAGGCCTCAGTGCTATGGTCCTTATCTTGAATTTCTTCAAGATCGAACGTACTCCCACTAGTTTTTCTAGAAACAAAATCCCATTCTAGAAATACCCTAGTCTTTGCCACAAACACTTTGTGTTGACTGGGAATGTAGAATTAATATCTCTTCGTCTCCTTGGGATATCCAACAAAATAACACTTATCGCATTTGGGTCCCAGTTTGTCTGAGACATGACATCGAACGTAAGCCTCACAACCCAAAATCCTCATGAAATACATCTTGGGATTTCTCCCTATCCATATCATATATGGTATTTTTATCACAAATATGGTGTTTTTATCACAACCTTGGATGGTACACGGTTAAGTGTGAAGGCTTCTGTGTCTAGTGCATATCCCCAAAAGGATATAGGAAGATCTGTGTGACTCATCATAGATCGTACCATATCTAATAGGGTACGATTCCTCCTTTCAGATACACCATTCCACTGTGGTGTTCCAGGAGGAGTGAGTTGGGATAGAATCTCACACTCATCTAGATAGTCACGAAACTCATGGCTAAGGTATTCACCACCTTGATCTGATCGAAGTATCTTAATACACTTGCCATGTTGGTTTTGTACTTCATTCTTGAATTCTTTGAACTTTTCAAAGGATTCTGACTTATGTGTCATCAGATACACATAGTCATATCTACTGAAGTCATCAGTAATGTAATGAAGTACTTGTAACCACCTCTAGCAGGAACATTGAAAGGGCCACATACATCACTATGTATAAGTCCTAACAAGTATATTGCTCTTTCGCTATGTCCACTAAAGGGAGTCTTGGTCATCTTGCCTAGAAGACAAGACTCGCATGTCTCATATGATTCAAAATCAAATGAGTCCAGCAACCTATCCTTATGGAGATGAGATAAGTGACTCTCATTTATGTGACCTAAGCAACAATGATAGAGATAGGTCTGGTTCAACTCATTTGACTTGAACCTTTTGGTACTTATGTTATAGATGGGGCTCTCTAAGTCTAGAATGTAGAGTCTGTTCATTAGAGGTGCACTACAATAGAACATATCATTTAAATAAACTGAACAATATTTGTTCTTTATTATAAATGAAAAGCCTTTCTTGTCCAAACAAGAAATTGAAATTATGTTCTTTGTCAAAGCAGGCACATAACAACATTCATCTAGTTTTAGTACAAGCCCAAAGGGCAGAGATAGAAAATAAGTTCCTACAGCAACAGTAGCAACTCTTGCTTCATTGCCTACTCGTAGGTCCACCTCGCCCTTTGTCAATGCCCTGCTATTTCTCAGCACCTGCACATTGGTACAAATGTGAGATTCACATCTGGTATCTAATACCTATGATGAAGAAATAGATAGATTGACTTCTATAACATTTATACCTGAAGTAGAAGTCTCACATCTCTTCTTCTTAAGATCTTCCAGGTATGCTTTGCAGTTACACTTCTAGTGTCCAGCTTCCTTGCAGTGGAAGTAAGTCCCTTCTTTGGCCACCCCTCCTTTCGATTTCAGTTCCTTGCCTTTGCCCTTGACTTGAGATTTTCCCTTACCTTTAGGCTTGCCCTTGCTTTTCTTCTTTTGTACCATCAAAATGGAGTCAGATTTTCCCTTCTTAAGTTTGAGTTCAATAGTTTTCAACATGCTAAGCATCTCAGGCAGTGACTTATCAATTTCCTTTATGTTGTAATTCATGAGAAATTGATTGTAGCTTTGTGGCAAAGATTGCAAGATCAAGTCAGTGGCCAGCTCTTGGCCAAATGGGAATCCTAGCCTCTGTAGGTTTTCTATGTACCCAATCATCTTGAGTACATATGGACCTATGGGAGTCCCATCTTGCATCTTGGACTGAAACAATGCCTTAGAGATCTCATATCTCTCGTGCCTTGCTTG
Organism: Wurfbainia villosa; assembly: GCA_025175895.1. Classification (NCBI taxonomy): domain Eukaryota; kingdom Viridiplantae; phylum Streptophyta; class Magnoliopsida; order Zingiberales; family Zingiberaceae; genus Wurfbainia; species Wurfbainia villosa. The sequence continues at coordinate 4,158,526 of CM046003.1, forward strand.
TCCTTGATATAGTTGACGAAGATGTTCAACCATATCATAAGCATTCATGAACTCGTGTTGCTTCTGAAGCTCAGAGTTCATGGTTGCGAGCCTGAGACATGACACATCTAATGCATCATCTTGATTCTTCTTGTAAGTATCATGGTCAGTTCGCGAGGTAGTGGCAGGAGGTCAAACCACATTACTAGATTCATACAAACAAGCTATAATTCTTGCGGGACAAGATCCACATCATACTAGGCCTTGAGTTAGCTTTGTCTAAATCGCCCAAGACTTAGTATGATCGGTAGGTAACAAATTATCAATTACATCTCTATTAAACTCTTTTTTATAGGATCAAGATCCACATTTACAAAAGACCTTGAGTTAGCTTTGGCTAAATCGCCCAAGATTTAGTGTAAATGCGATCTTATCCTTTCTTTCCAACAGTTGAAATATGCCTATAGTTATACTCGATCTAATTGAGTTAACTAGTTTTACTCAATCTAATTGAGCTTATTCTCACCCAAGCTGTAATAGGCGGGACCAAGATTTTCCCTCCGCACTCTACCAAGATAATATGCGTTGCTATGCTTTGGCAGATTCAACAACAACAAATGATCGAGGTAGTGATGGGTATCAAAACTTAGTAGGCATTTTATGAGTTGATTCAATTAAGATCTAATATAATCGTGAATGTTTATCATATATGCATCAAGGCCTTTATTATCCTACACTAGCATGCATCACATACATACAAGCAATATATTAGCATGCATCATATACATACAAGCAAAATATCCTAGCATGCATCATATACATACAAGCAAAATTTACTAGCATGCATCACATACATACAAGCAAAACAAATATATATATATATATATATCATGGCCCTACTATGATCTATTGAGATGTATACTGAAAAGTCTATCTTTTGTATGAACATCTATATTTTTGAAATAAAAATCACATGATCAATGTTTGCATATTTATGGTTATGCATATTGTCTAATACATTACATTGTAGATAACATGGTGTGTAGTGTCACACAGGAGATCATGTTATCAGTTCCTTGTAAAGTATAAGTAAAGGCTCACCACCTAGATGGTTATGGACAAACCATTGGAATGGTCGTAGTGTGATTTGGTATTGGTTTGTCGTGGCCATTGAATTACACTAGTATACTTTGTGTGTATTGAGCAGGACCGACATAGAGGTGATTCAATTTATTGTTGACTACATAATTGAATCGGACTTCAGATATTATGTTGTACATGCTCTTAATCCCGATATAATAACATGCATATAAACTTAGTATTCGTTTCTTTGATTTATTAATGGGTGAGATTTATAGAGTAAATCGATAGGCTCGGTACGTTGGGAAATGATATTATTTATATGGTGTGTCATTGATTATAGGAGGAAACCGTGTCCTATATATTAGGATGATGATGTCCCCTTGAGGAGCTCATAAGGTTCATCATGTAAACCCTGCAGGTGGACTTGGTCCGGCATGATGATAAGGTTGAGTGGTACAACTCATGGAGTTAGATGTTGATTAATTAATTATCAGTAAATTAATTAATCGATGGACATTCGAGATATTAAACACGGGGAGATATATGTACAAATAATATATGGAGCCCATATTAATTTATGGGGGTTGGTGAGGTAGATCAATGATAATCCTCTAGTGGAATGGATTATCATTAATGGATCGGACTTTATGTGGGCTTGATCCATTGGGTGGCCAAGATCCAACTCCTCCTCATGGTCCCTATTGTATCCTATTAAAACCCTCATGGAGCCTAGATCCGATGATGGAAAATGAAACTCTAGATCCGACGGTGGAGATTTAATCTCTAGATCCGATGGTGGAGATTAAATCTCTAGATCCGACGGTTGAGATTAAATCTCTAGATCCGACGGTGGAGATTAAATATATAGATACGACGGTGGAGATTAAATCTCTATATCTGACGGTTTAGATTAAATCTCTAGATCCGACGGTGGAGATTAAATCTCTAGATCCGACGGTGGAGATTAAATCTCTAGATCCGACGGTTGAGATTAAATCCCTATATCCTACGGTGGAGATTAAAAGGAGGCTTAAGCCTAACTCTATAAATATGGCTTAAGGGGTGGGCGGCAAGGTATCTTGGAGGCTAGGGTTTTGATTGGGCGGCTAGGGTTTGGGAGGAGTCTTGGGCGACAACACAAGTGGAAGGTTTTCCTATCTTCCTAGGGTTTTGGCTGGTGCCCCTCTTCTCTATTCCTCTCCTTGGTCGGCGTCCAATCTTCTTCCCCTAATCCTTAGCCAGCGGCAAGAGATAGGGTCTTCCCTTGGAGCTTTTGGCTGGCGCCCAAACTCCCTATTTCTCTCTTTGGCCGGCGGCAAGCATCAAGCTTGGAGCTTGGTGGTCGGTTCTAGGTAGGAGAAGAGTTTCATTTTATAATCTTCCTTTGTTCGGAGTGAACAAGGAAAGGAAAATTGGTGATCTAGGAGGCTTCGACTTTTGGAATATCGTCGCCCACACGATGTCCAAAAGGAGGAAGGACATACGATAAAAGATCAAGAGGTATAACAAGAGGTATAATTCTTGTTTATGATCTTTTCTTATTCTATGCATGTTGTATATTTTGTTTGTGGCTAATTTACTTGGACCCCGAATACAAACACAAAAATAGGTGATCCGTACTTCGTCTATTCCACGGCTAATCGTAGAATAGAGGTCGGTTGCTTGAACAATAAGTTTGTTCAAGTGACCACTCTAATCGAATAGCACGACAATGAAACGGTTGCTTGGGTAATCCCTCTTTGTCTAGGATTAATTTTTTAATCCGGGAACGTAGATGGGATAGCTATGAACAAGTGACCAAGTTGAAGTGGGAAGCGAAGTTTACTCCCTTCAAGTTGTATCAGAGCCACGATTTTCGGTTTTGTGTGTTTAGGATTCAGTTACTTTTATGCACTTTTCATATATTATATTTGTCGGATAATAGTAGGATGTTCGTAGGTTAACTTTTTGGTTGCAGGCATAGGATCTAACTATTATGGCCATATGTGTGTATGAGATTGTATGTGTGTAATTGGATATTATTTGAATCCTCAGGGTTGACGAGGCTAGTATTTAATTTTTATAATTAAGTACGACATTGTTTAGCCACTCCTTTTATTTTAGTTTACTTTCGATCTAGATTTCATGTACACTCCTTCGTGGAGTATAGGATCGATGGATGTAAATTAAAATAGTTTATCTTGGCTCGGATCTCCGGATGGCTTATACATGGCATAGGGAGGAGTGTACGAGATGGTGATACAACGGGAGGCATATTGGAGAAAAAAGCCATAATAGTTGGAAAATATTTTTTTTTCATATTTATTTCTTCTTGTTTGATATGCATGTCATAGTCTAGGAAAATTCCTCAATTTTAAATTACTAAGTGGGAGAGGGATATTTTTATAAATTCCCACGGCCTCCATTACGATTTGACATGTGATGCAAACAACTTACGCGTCGGCTCTAATTGCCTTCCTCCCCATCGTATTAGTTTGTTTACGGATCACAGGGTCGAATATGGTTATAGGAAATTATTAAGGAGCGTGTGTACTTCCCCATCAGAAGGCACATAACCCGAGATAATTGCTTTGGTACCGAGTAATGGTGAACACTTAGATGCAAATAGGAGTATCCTCCCCATTGGAGTCACTACTTTTATTTATAGGGCCGAAGAGGAACCAACTATTAATTTTATTTGTCAAAAAGTTAGGTTGACAAGATAGTAAAATTAATGGGAAAACCTCCTCTTACAAATGTAGAATTCGTATACGTCCACATGATCGTGGCATACGATATTCTCGATGTTTTGAGGTGTTGGTTGATTTTAAAATTTTATTGTTTGAGGAATCAATAATTTTTTGAAATCTAATGTTTTGATCTATGTGATTCTTAGGTTTTTCAAAAATGACTTTCAATCCACTTGTTTTATTACTAAAAGAGAATAAACTTACTGGACCCAATTATGTTGATTGGAAAAGAAATCTTGATATTGTCTTGACTGCTGAGGAGTACAATTGTGTACTCTTCGAAGAGTGCCCTCCTAAGCCTGCGAATGAGCTGGAAGTCCTTGGAGCTGAGATCGATAGGGAAACCCAGCTCGATATCATTCTCTAGTCTCTACCTAGGAGTTTTGAGCATTTTCGCTGAATTACAACATGAATAAGAGGTTGTATTCGTTGACTGAGCTTCTGACAAAACTCCAGGCAGTAGAAGGGCTTGCTCAGGCTCAGGCTATGGTTGCTCAGAAGGTTTCTACTTCTAAGCCGAAAGGCTAGAAGAAGAAGAAACAAGGTGGAGCAAAGGTGGTGGGAGGATCTCAGAGATGAGTGAAGAAGCCGAAAGGCAAGTGCTTCACTTGCAAGCATACTGAACATTGGAAGGACTGTCCCAACCGGAAGCAAAACAAAGATATATCCTTTGGTCTAGTGGTTGAAACATGTTTAGTGGTGTTATCTACCAACACCTAGTGTGTAGATACGGGAGCCACTGATCATGTCTGTAATACTTTGCAGGGGTTCTAGGAAACCAGACGACTGACTGAGGGGGAGATTACCGTATACTTGGGTGATGCTATGAAGGTGGCGGTTGTTGCAGTGAGAGATGTTTATTTGTCTTTTGAGAGGAATAAAGTTTTGGTTCTGAAAAATTGCCTTTATGTACCTTTATTTAGAAAGAATTTGATTTCGGTTTCTAAATTGTTTATGGATGGATATTCTTTTTATTTTAATGACAGAGTTGTTATAAAAAGGAATAGGGAGATTATCTGTTCTGGTACTTCTTATAGGAAATTTATATACACTTGAACCAAAAGCTTCCACGATGCAAATAGAAGTAAATAACTCATCTTCTAATTCCAATAAGAGAAAAAAAAACCTTTGAAGATGAACCAAACATATCTTTGGCATCTAAGGCAAGGTCATATTAACCGAAGCATAATTCAAAGGTGGATAGCTGATGGACCTCTGGGTTCATTAGTGGTGGAAGATTTCTCAACCTGCGAATCTTGCTTGAGGGTAAAATGACCAAGAGGTCATTTAAGGCCAAGGGGTATAGAGCCAAAGATGTGTTGGAATTGGTTCATTCTGATTTGTGTGGTCCTATGTCTCTCCAGGAAAGAGGTGGCTTTGAATATTTAGTCTCTTTTATAGATAATTATTCAAGGTATGAATACATTTACTTAATGTGCCGCAAGTCTGAATGCTTTGACAAGTTCAAAGAATTCAAGGCTGATGTGGAGAAACGTCAAGGTAAAAGTATCAAGACACTATGATCTAATCGTGGTGGTGAGTACCTCTTGGGAGAGTTTATGAATTACTTATCAGAGGCTGGGATTCAATCCCAATTATCTGCACCTGGCACACCCCAGTAGATTGGTGTAGCGGAGTGAAGGAATAAGACTCTTATGGAGATGGTTAGATCGATGATGAGTTATTATGAGTTGCCAGATTCGTTCTGGTGATATGCTCTAGATACGGCAGTGTATATTCTGAACTTGGTACCATCTAAATCAGTGCCTTCTACTCCCACAGAATTGTGGACTGGGCGAAAGCCTAGTCTGAGACATATTCGGAAATGGGGGAGTCCAGCACATGTGCTGAAGGTAGATACTGGTAAGTTGGAACCTCGTACAGAAGTGTGCATGTTCGTTGGCTATCCTAGAGGAACGAAAGGTGGTTTGTTTTATAGTCCTAGAGATCAGAGGTTGATCGTTAGCACGAATGCCAGATTTCTAGAGGAAGACTATGTGATGAGCCACAAATCCATGAGTAAGATTGTTCTAGAAGAATTAAGAGGGGAAGTCACTACTTTAGTACCACCGTTACAAGAGGATATACCACAAGTCACTGCACCGCGTGTCATAGAGGATACACAGGTGATACCTCGTCGTAGTGGGAGGGTTGTTAGTTAAGGTAGGAAACTTCGCTTCCCACTTCAACTCGGTCGCTTGTTCATAGCGATCCCTTATACGTCTCCATATAAAAAAATTTAACCTTGACAAGAGGGATTACCCATGCTACCGTTTCATCGTCGTGCTATTCGATTAGAGTAGTCACTTGAACAAACTTGTTGTTCAAGCCACCAACCTCTATTCTACGAATAGTCGTGGAATAGACGATGTACATATCGCCGGCTTTTGTGTTTGTATTCAGGGTCCAAGTTAATTTAACCACAAAAAAGAATATACAACATGTATATGATTGAAAAACAATTATAGACATGTTACAAAAGAAAATAAACAAGCGTTATACCTCTCGATCTTCTATTGTATGTCCTTCCTCCTTTTGGACGTCATGTGGGCGACAATCTTCCAAAAGTCGAAGCCTCCTAGATCACCAATCTTCCTTCCTTGCTCGCTCCGAACCAGAGGAAGTATAGAAACAAAACTCTTCTCCTTCCTTTAGCCAACCACCAAGAACCAACCTAGATGCTTGCCGCCGGCCAACAAGAAGAAGAGATGAGGAAGTGGGCCGACCAAAAGCTTCAAGGGAAAACCCTAAGCTCCGGCCAAGGATGAAGGGAAGAAGGTTGGACGCCGACAAAAAAAAGGAGAGAAGAGGGAAGGATGGGTGCCGGCCAACTAAGGAAGAAGAAGGAAAAACTTTCCTTAATTGTGGCCGCCCAAGCCTCCAAGTCTCCCTTGCCGCCAAAAACATTAGCCCCTCTTCAATTGCTCTTGCCGCCCACCCCCTTGCCTCCTTTTATAAAGTTAGGCCTAAGCCTCCTTTAATCTCCACCATCGGTTTTAGGGATTTAATCTCAACCGTCGGATCTAGGGATTTAATCTCCTTCGTCGGATCTAGAGTTTTGTTTTCGACCATTGGATCTAGGCTCCATGAGGTTTTAATAGGCTATAATAGGGACCATGAGGAGGAGTTGGATCTTTGCCACCCAATGGATCAAGCCCACATAAAGTCTGATCTATTAATGATAATCCATTCCACTAGAGGATTATCATTGATCTACCTCACTAACCCCCATAAGTTAATATGGGCTCCATATATTATTTGTACATTTTTCTCCCCGTGTTTAAGATCTCGAATGTCCGTCGATTAATTAATTTATTGACAATTAATTAATTAACATCTAACACCATGAGTAGTACATCTCAACCTTATCATCATGCCGGACAAAGTCCACCTGTAGGGTTTACATGATGAACCTTATGAGCTTCTCAAGGGGACATCATCATCCTAATATATAGGACACGGTTTCCTCCTATAATCAACGGCACATCATATAAATAATACTATTTCCCAACTCACCGAGCCTATCGATTTACTCTATAAATCTCGCTCATTGGTAAATCAAAGAAATGGATACTAAGTATATGTGCATGTTATTATATCGGTATTAAGAGCATGTACAATATAATATCTGAGGTACTGCTCAATAAATCGAATCACCTCTAAGTCGGTCTTGCTCAATACATACAAAGTGTACTAGTGTGATTCTATGGTCAAGACAAACCAATACCAAATCACACTATAACTATTCCAATGGTTTGTCCATAACCATCTCGGTTGTGAGCCTTTACTTTGTTGGTATTGCCCAGAAGCTCTGATACCATTTTGATGGCGTTGCTATGCTAGCTCGGAGGCTCATTGGCTCCCATGTCCCCGGATTAAAATTTTCACTAATGAAAACTAATCCGGATGGGATGAGTTTCCTAAGCACAACCAATTTCGTCGTCGTGCCAACGACTCGAGCGATCGCTTGAACAAACTTGTTGTTCAAGCAATCAACTCTTCTAGTCGGTTAGTCGCGGAAGAGACGACGGACGGATCGCCGGTTTTTGTGTTTCTTATCGGGGTCCATGATTATACAAATACATACAAATGTAAACTAGTATAATCAACACATACATAAAGTAAACATCCACATAATAATAAAAACATGCAAAGATCAATAATAAAAGTTATAAAACTTTTATACCTCTTGATCTTCTATTGTATGTCCTAACCTCCTTGTAGACTTCGTGTGGGCGAAGATCCTCCACAAGTTGAAGCTTCCTAGATCTTCTTCAATCTAAAGAAAGAAGAACTCTCCTTCCCTTCTTGCTTGAGCCAACCACCAATCCACAAAGGATTGATGCCGCTGGCCCCAAGAATGGAGAGAACAAAATGGAAACCACCAAGGAACCAAACTAGGGACAAACCCTAGCTTCTAGTGCCGCCGGCCAAGAGGAAAAGAAGAGGAGAAAGGGAATTCGGTTGAGCCCCGACCAAGGTAGAAGGAATAGAGATAGGTCCCGGCAACACCTTAGGAAGAAGAAGAGAACCTCTCCTATAGTTGCCGCCCACTCCAACTTCCAAACCCTAGCCGCCCAACCAAACCCTAACCTAAGATTTCTTGCCGCCCAACCAAAGGAAAGGCAAAACCCTAATCTCTTTGAAAACCATCTTCTATGTGCCGGCTATGGAAGAGGGGAAGAAGAATAGAATGAGCACCGACCAAGGTAGAGGGTAGACGGAAGGGACCGGCCATGCCTTAGGAAGAAGAAGAAACTCATCTTCCACTTGTTGCCGCCCACCTTTTCTCCCAAACCCTAGCCGCCCAAAAAATTCTAAACCAACTAGTATTCCTAGCCTCCAAAGGAAGCAAACCCTAATCCCCTAAACCATCCATCATCAACCAACCTTGCCGCCCACCTTAAGCCCATATATATAGAGTTAGGTTTAGGCCTTGGTTTAATCTCCACCGTCGGTTCTAGGGTTTTAATCTCAACCGTCGGATCTAGGGTTTCATCCCAACCGTCGGATCTAGGGTTTTATCCCAACCGTCGGATCTAGGGTTTCATCCCAACCGTCGGATCTAGAGTTTCATCCCAACCGTCGGATCTAGGGATTTAATCTCAACCGTCGGTTCTAGAGATTTAATCTCAACCGTCGGTTCTAGATATTTGTTTTCCATCATTTGATCTAGACTTCATGAGGTTTATATTAGGCTACGATACGGACCATGAGGAGGAGTTGGGTCTTGGCCACCCGATGGATCGGAACCACACAAACTTGATCCATCAATGATGTTCCATTCCACTAGAGGATCATCATCGAACTACCTCACCAACCCCCATAAATTAATATGGGCTCCATATATTATTCGTACATCCATCTCCCCGTGTTTAAGATATCGAATGTCCGTCTATTAATTGATTTACTGACCATCAATTAATTAACATCTAACTCCTCGAGTAGTACCACTCAACCTTATCATCATGTTGACTAAGTCAACCTGTAGGGTTTACATGATGAACCTTATGAGCTCCTCAAGGGGACATCATCAACCTAATATATAGGACACGATTTCCTCCTATAATCAACGACACACCATGTAAATAATATCATTTCTCAACTTACCGGGTAGATTAATTTAATCCATCTAAATCTCACCCATTGGTAAATCAAAGAAATAAATACTAAGTACATGTGCCCGTTATTATATCGGGATTAAGAGCATGTACAACATAATATCCGAGGTCCGATTCAATTATGTAGTCAGCAATAAATTGAATCACCTCTATGTCAGTCCTGCTCAATACACCTAAGTGTACTAGTGTAACTCTATGTTCAAGACAAAACAATACCAAGCTACACTACAACCATGCCAATGGTTTGTCCAGAACCATCTTGGTTGTGAGCCTCTACTTATATTCTACAAGTGACTGATAACATGATGTTCTGTGCCACACCAAGCACCATGTTATCTACAATGTAAAATATTAGACAATATGTACACATATAATAAATATAAAAGTGCAAACAATGATCATGTGATTCTTATTTCAAAATAAAGATGTTCATACAAAAGATCTAGGCTTTCAGTATACATCACAACAATCTCCCACTTATACTAAAAGACTATGCTGTCATCATACTGCCATACATCTGATTCCCCTTCCCTCCACATGCCTATCAAACCTCTCGCCAGAAGGGCCTTAGTGTAAAGGGTCTACCAGGTCATCCTCTGATGCAATCTAGGCAACATCAACTTCTACCTCCTTTACGATTTCTCGTATCAGGTGGTACTTGCGCTCAATGTGTTTACTAGCCTTATGGGCTCGTGGTTCCTTCGAGTTTGCAACTGCACCATTATTATCACAATAAATTGTGATAGTTCTGGGCAAACCAGAAATCACATCTAAGTCCATCAGGAAGTTCCTGAACCACACAACTTCTTTGGCCGCCTCAGGGGCTGCCACATACCCAGCTTCCATGGTAGAGTCCACCACACATTTCTTCTTGACACTCTTCCATCCTATGGCTCCACCTCCAAAAGTAAACACAAAACCTGAGGTAGACTTACTGTTATCCCTATATGATTGGAAATCAGAATCCGTGTAACCCACAGGGAATAATTGGTCTGCCCGGTAAATTAGCATATAATCCCTAGTCCTTCTCAGGCACTACAATATATGCTTTACCGCAATCCAATATCCCTGTCCTGGATTACTCTGATTTCTGATGACCATGCCTACGGCAAACCAGATATCTGGTCTCGTACAGAGCATCGCATACATGAGGATTCCTACCGCCGAAGCATAAGGAACTGCCTATATCTCCTCTATCTCTTCAGATGATATAGGACACATCTCCTTTGATAAAGGAACTCCATGCCTGAAAGGTAGAAAACCTTTCTTGGAGTTTTGCATGCTAAAACGCTCCATATCATGTCTATTTATGAAGCTTGGGATAAGCACAACATCCCTTTCCTGTGATTCCTTCTAGCCTTGATCCCAAGGATGTGTCCCACCTCTCCCAAGTCCTTCATATCAAACTATTTGGACAACCATACCCTTACGTCCGATAACACTTCGATGTTGTTGCCAACCACCAAAATGTCATCTACGTATAGTACAAGAAATACCACTACGTTTCTGTCACATCTCTTGTATACACAAGACTCATCCGGACTTTGAATAAATCCATAAGACTGGATTACCTCATCAAAGCGGATGTTCCAAGATCTTGAAGCTTGCTTCAATCCATTAATGGACCGATTAAGCTTACACACAAGATGCTCTTTGCCCTTAGCAATGAATCCCTCTGGTTGCTTCATATAGATGGTTTCCTCAAGACTTCCATTAAGGAAAGCTGTCTCGACATCCATATGCCACACCTCATAATCCATATGAGCTGCTATGCATAAGAGCTCTCAGACCTGACTTGAATCCATAGATTCAATCTCAGTATTCATTGCACTTTGCCAAGATGCTGCATCTATATCTTGGATTGCCTCGTCATATGTCCAGGGATCAGGATCATGTTCGCCAGGGACCAAATCAGAAGATTCTCCCAAGAACATGAATCTATCAGGCTGTCTAACAACCCTCCCACTACGACAAGGTATCACCTGTGTATCCTTTGTGACACGCGGTGCAGTGACATGTGGTATATCCTCTTGTACCGATGGTACTAAAGAAGTGACTTCCCTTTTTAACTCCTCCAGAACAATTTTACTCTTGGGCTTGTGGCTCATCACATAGTCTTCCTCTAGAAATCTGGCATTCGTGCTAACGATCACCCTCTGATCTCTAGGACAATAAAGAAATCCACCCTTCGTTCCCTTGGGATAGCCAACGAACATGCATACTTCGGTACGAGGTTCCAACTTACCATCATCTGCCTTCAGAACATGTGCTGAACTCCCCATATCCGAATATGTCTTAGACTAGGCTTTCGCCCAGTCCACAACTCTGTGGGAGTAGAAGGCACTGATTTAGATGGAACCAAGTTCAGAATGTACACCGCCGTATCTAGAGCATATCCCCAGAACGAATCTGGCAAGTCAGAATAACTCATCATCGATCTAACCATCTCCATAAGAGTCCTATTCCTTCACTCCATAAGATTTTTCAGTATACATCTCAACAATCTCCCACTTATACTAAAAGACTATGTTGTCCTCAAACTGCCATACATCTGATTCCCATTCCTTCCATATGCCTATCAAAAGCTCTCGCTGGAAGGGCCTTAGTGAAAGGGGCTGCCATGTTATCATCTGATGCAATTTTGGCTACAACAACTTCTCCTCACTTTACGATTTTTCGTATCATGTGGTACTTGCACTCTATGTGTTTACTTGCCTTATTGGCTCGTGGTTCCTTCGAGTTTGCAACTGCACCACTATTATCACAATAAATTGTGATAGATCTGGGCAAACCAGTAATCACATCCAAGTTCATCAAGAAGCTCCAGAGCCACACAACTTCTTTGGCTGCCTCAGAGGCTGCCACATACTCAGCTTCCATGGGGGAGTCTGCCACGCATTTCTGCTTGACACTCCTCCATACAATGGCTCCACCTTCTAAAGTAAACCCAAAGCCTGAGGTAGCCTTACTGTTATCCCTGTCTGATTGGAAGTCAGAATCTGCGTAACCTATGGGGAATAATTAGTCTGCCTAGTAAACTAGCATATAATCCCTAATCCTTCTCAGGTACTTCAATATATGTTTTATCGTAGTCCAATGTCCTTGTCCAAGATTACTCTGATATCTATTAACCATGCCGATGGCAAAGCAGATATTCGGTCTCGCACACAGCATAGCATACATGAGGCTTCCTACTGCCGAAGCATAAGGAACCGCCTTCATCTCCTCTATCTCCTCAGATGTTCTAGGATACATCTCCTTAGATAAAAGAACTCCATGCTTAAAAGGTAGAAAACCCTTCTTGGAGTTCTGCATGCTAAAACGAGCCAAAATGGTATCTATGTATGAAGCTTGAGATAAGCACAACATCCTTTTCCTGCGATCCCTTATAACCTTGTTCCCAAGGATGTGTCCCACATCTCCCAAGTCCTTAATATCAAACTGTTTTGACAACCATACCCTTATGTCCGATAAGAGCTTGACATTGTTGCCAATTAATAAAATGTCATCTACGTATAGCACAAGTGTTGGGATGTATACTGAAAGCCTAGCTCTTTTATATGAACATTTTTATTTTGAAATAAGAATCACATGATCATTGTTTGCACTTTATATTTATTATATGTGTGCATATTGTTAGTGAGAGCCCTAGAGCCAATCATATAATGATTGTTGTATGGACTTTATTGTATCATATTCCTATTTATAAAGGCATGGTTATTATATTTACTTGTATTGGTGCCAAATAACTAAATATAATAATGTCCTTGAGTAGTAGGTTCTTATCTATATCAATCGATTGGTTGAATCGATAATGAGATGATATAGAGAACACTACTCTTAATCATTCCTAGTCGAGTATTAACATTCAGGGACAATGTTAATGCATAGAGACTAGCATGTAGGTCAACAAGATGACTTGATCTCAAAAGTCATGGATATGAGATATCAAGTTGACACATGGGTATGCATTGGAGAATGTATACTGAATGACCCGCCATGAGAAAGTATCATGGATCGTTATATGAGTGTCATATACTTTCTCATGTGGCTATTAGTATGACTATTAGTCCTTAGACCTGAAGTCACCATGGTTCCTACATAAGGAGTTGCATACTTTGGCTTTCACAAACGCGTCACCCGTAAATGGGTGGACTATAAAGGCGACATGGGTATGTAACGAATTATGCGGAGGGATGTGAGTGATGTAGATGGGATCTATCCCTCCTATATGACGGGGGTGACATCGATATTCTTGATAGAGTGAGACCACGAAGTGCATGGCCATGCCTAAATGAGTCAATATGAGATATTGAGCTCATTTGATTAGAGTGAGTCTACTTGGAGTTCAAGATTTAGATTGTACCGAGGATGACACGGTCTATGCCTCGATTGGTCAATCTAGATGTCAAGGATAGAGGGACATTGTCACATATTGTGAGAGTCACAATTAGTAGTCACAAAGGTGATGTTGGAGCTCAACATTCTTGTAACTTGGGTAGCAATGATGTGTTGCTAGATACCGCTCATTGCTTATGTTCCTAAATCGGTTTAGGGACATTGCCAACGTTACAAGAACCTATAGGGTCACACACATAAGAGCAATTAGATGGAGATTAGGTTCATATGATGAACCATGAGGATTAGGTTCATGGGATGAACCAAATTGGATTAAGAGTAATCCAAATTAGACTAATTGAGTTAGACTCAAGTTGATTCAAGTGTTGAATGAGTCTAATTGAGATTTGATTCATCAAATCAATTTAAATTAATGAATAGAGATTCATTATATTAAATTGACTTGAGTCAAGTGGTTAGATTTGATCAACCATGGTAGATTAGAGGTCAAGTTTGACTTGACTTGAGAGGGAAGATGAAAGGTCAAGTTTGACTTGACCAAATGCCATGTCATGATGATGACTAGGCATGGCCGGCCAATGATGGTGCTCCACATCATCATTGACTTGGTCAATTGGTGCCACATCATGAGGGAGACTGGTCATGGGAGTTACATGCATGCATGTAACCTCCATAATGTGGCCGGCCAACACCATTAGGGGTTATGTGGATGAATTCATTTGGTAGAGTTACTCACAATTACTTCATCTTCAACCTTGGAATTTTTCCTCTCAAGCTCTCCCTCTCCAACCTCATCTTGCCGAGACACCATAGAGGAGTGCTAGCACACTCAAGTGTCTTTTTCTCCACCTATTGCTTGTGTGGATACCATAGAGGAGTGTGCACTTGACACTCGAGTTCCGGCTGAACTTTGGACGAGCGGATAAGGGCGGCGCGCGAGGGTAAAGTCTAAACTCTTAGATCTAAGGTAGATCTAGGGTTTTTTGTAGCACATACATGTTTTTATAATTTTTATACTTCGCACGGATCCGTGGCCGGGGCTTCCGAGGTTTCCGCAACGCAAAAAGCGGTTTTGCCATGCTCTGAAACCCAACAAAGGGTATCGAGCCACGTATGAAGCATGTATGTGTTTCGTTTTTTGTAGTTTTTATATTAGATATAAAAATTACAGATTTATATGTTTCTGTAAATTTTCTTATTTTATAGAATTTTTGGGTATTTTCTCAGAGTCCAACGAAAGTGTGGGACACTGTAGGCTTCAACTCGAGAAAAATCCTCCGAATCGGCGAGTTCTCGCTTAGGTTTTGGGACAGTGACTTAAGTCGCTGTAAGATCATTGTAGGGACACTCAGTTTATTTTTAGTAGGGCGCTGCCCCTATCCCCGAAAGGGGCCATGTCGCGATCGCGCAAAACCGCTTTAGCGGACGTTACGGAGAGTTGACTCATAAATTTGAAATAAATTAGGAAAAATTATAGAAATTTCTGTAAAAATACATAATTTAGAATTATGTATAATTCTGTGATTGTCATGGTCCAATGACCCCAAGTTGATTGAATAAGTGTGTTGTAATTCATAATACGCCGCTTTGTGGTCAGGCGTGTGTTGTATAGTGTATGCGACCTGGCCGTGACCTCTTCTTTTTGAAATTCTAGTTGTAATTAGTTTTAGACTCAATGTAACTCGAGTTTCATATTTGTAATGTACAAAATGGAGCGGTGGAAAGTCCACTTGAAGACGAGATTCGAGAAGGGTGACGACGACACACATGGCTCAAAGGAAGCGCTGAGAAGCCGCTAGCCTTAGGTTGACCGTCCGATCTTCTCATTGGCTTGAGAAGATCGTAGTAGGGCCATGACTATATCACATTTAATGATATATATATATATATATATATATATATATATATATGTTTTTGGTTGTGTGTATGTGTTGCATGCTAGTAGAATAATGCGTGTCTGTATATGAGGCATGCTAGGATATTTTTGTTGTCTGTATATGATGCATGCTAGAATAATTAATGTATGTATATGATGCATGCTAATATAGGATAATAAAGGCCTAATGCGATAAGATACACATTACGATTAGATTAGATCATAATCGAATCAACTCGAAAATGCCTACCGAGCCTTGATACCCATCACTACCTCGATCATTTGTTATTGTTGAATCTGCCAAAGCAGAGCAACGCATATTATCTTGGTAGGGTGCGGAGGGACAATCTTGGTCCCGCCTATCACGACTCGGGTTAGAGTAAGCTCAATTAGATTGAGCAAAATTAGTTAACTCAATTGGATCGAGTAGAACTATAGGCATATTCCAATCGTTGGAAAGATAGGTTAAGATCGCATTTACACTAAATCGATTTAGCCAAAGCTAACTCAAGGTCTTTTGTAAATGTGGGTCTTAATCCTATAAACAAGAGTTGCATAGAGATGTAATCGGTAATGTGTTACCCACCGATCGTACTAAGTCTTGGGCGATTTAGCCAAAGCTAACTCAAGGCTTAGTATGATGTGGATCTTGTCCCAAGAATTATAGCTAGTTTGTATGAATCTAGTAAAAGTGGTTTGACCACATCCATAACTCGATTCTACAAAATTCCTATAATTTAGTGGGAGCATCATTTGATTAAAGGCCTAATTAAATGATAAAAGAAATATGATATTAATTCTCTGCATTGTATGTTGTAGATAACTATGTCGACAACCACGAACACTCTCTCTCTGCGATCCGTCCTTGAGAAGGACAAGCTCAATGGAGCAAATTTCCGGATCTGCACAGAACTTGAGAATTGTTCTCACCCAAGAAAGGAAGTCAGTACGCCCGGAGCAGCCCATTCCGAGGCACCTCCGCCAATGCCTCGCGAGTGACAAAGATGCTTACAAGAAGCATCAAGATGATGCATTAGATGTGTCATGTCTAATGCATACCATGAACTCGAGCTGTAAGCAACACGAGTTCATGAATGGTTATGATATGGTTGGACATCTTCGCCAACTATATCAAGGACAAGCTAGGCATGAGAGATATGAAGTCTCTAAGGCATTATTTGGGTCCAAAATGCAAGAAGGGACTCCCGTAGGTACATATGTACTCAAGATGATTGGGTACGTAGAAAACCTACAAAGGCTGGGATTCCCACTTGGCCAAGAGCTGGCCACTGACCTAATCTTGCAATCTTTGCCACAAGCCTTCAATCAATTTGTCATGAATTATAACATGAATGAAATTGATAAGCCATTGCCTGAAATGCTCAGCATGTTGAGAACTGCTGAGCTTAACCTTAAGAAGGGTAAATCTGACACCATTTTGATGGTGCAGAAGAAGAAAGGCAAGGGCAAGCCTAAAGGTAAGGGAAAGTCCCAAGCCAAGGGCAAAGGCCAAGAACTTAAACCCCAAGGAGGGAGAGCCAAGGACGGGGCTTGCTTCTTCTGCAAGGAAGCAGACACTAGAAGCGTAATCGCAAGGCAAATACCGAAGATCTTAAGAAGAAGAGAAGTGAGACTTCTACTTCAGGTATAAATGTTATAGAAGTCAATCTATCTATTTCTTCATCATGGGTATTAGATATCGGATGTGCATCTCACATTTGTACCAATGTGCAGGGGCTGAGAAATAGCAAGGCATTGACAAAGGGCGAGGTGGACCTACGAGTAGGCATTGGAGCTGGCAAGGTCAGAGGAACTTATGATCTATCTCTCGCCTCCGGGCTTGTACTAGAATTAGATGAATGTTGTTATGTGCCCGCTTTAACTAAGAACATCATTTCAGCTTTCTTGTTTGACAAGAAAGGATTTTCATTTATAATAAAGAACAAATGTTGTTCAGTTTATTTAAATGATATGTTCTATTGTAGTGCACTTCTAATGAACGGACTCTACTTTCTAGACTTAGAGAGCCCTATCTATAACATAAGTACCAAGAGGTTCAAGTCAAATGAGTTGAACCAAACCTATCTCTGGCATTGTCGCTTAGGTCACATAAATGAGAGTCGCGTATCTCAGCTACATAAGGATGGGCTGCTAGACTCATTTGATTTTGAATCATATGAGACATGCGAGTCTTGCCTTTTAGGCAAGATGACCAAGACTACCTTTAGTGGACATATAAAGAGCAATGATTTGTTAGGACTTATACATAGTGATGTATGTGGTCCTTTCAATGTTGCTGCTAGAGGTGGTTACAGGTACTTCATTACATTTACTGATGACTTCAGTAGATATGGTTATGTGTATCTTATGACACACAAATCAGAATCCTTTGAAAAGTTCAAAGAATTCAAGAATGAAGTACAAAACCAGCTTGGCAAGAGTATTAAGATACTTCGATCAGATCGAGGTGGTGAATACCTTAGCCATGAGTTTCATGACTATCTAGCTGAGTGTGGGATTCTATCCCAACTCACTCCTCCTGGAACACCACAGTGGAATGGTGTATCCGAAAGGAGGAATCGTACCCTATTGGATATGGTACGATCTATGATGAGTCACACAGATCTTCCTATATCCTTTTGGATATGCTCGGACACAGCCTTTACCCTTAAGTGTACCATCCAAGGTCAGGTAAAGACACCATATACGATATATGGACAGGAAAAATCCCAAGATGTCTTTTATGAGGATTTGGGGTTGTGAGGCTTACGTTCGACGTCAAGTCTCAGACAAACTGGGACCCAAATCCGATAGGTGCTATTTTGTTGGATATCCCAAGGATACAAAGGGATATTACTTCTACATTCCCAGTCAGCACAAAGTGTTTGTGGTAAAGACTGGGATTTTTCTAGAAAGGGATTTTGTTTCTAGAAAAACTAGTGGGAGTACCTTCGATCTTGAAGAAATTCAAGATAAGGACCATAGCACTGAGGCCTTGATGGAGGTTGAACAGGAACCACAAAGTGTTGTGGGTGATGAGGTTGTTGCACAAAGAGTTGTGGAACAACAACCTGTTCAAGTAGACCTACCTCTTCGCAGGTCTGATAGGGTACGTTGTCAGCCTGAGAGATACTCATTTCTCTTGTCTGACCATGATGACGTTATGCTCATTGAGAATGAGCCTACCTCCTATCAGGAAGCTGTGATGAGCCCAGATTCTGAGAAATGGCTAGACGCCATGAGATCCGAGATGGAATCCATGTACACTAACCAAGTATGGACTTTGGTTGATCCACCTGAAGGGGTCAAACCCATTGGGTGTAAGTGGGTCTTTAGGAGAAAGACTGACATGGATGGACTTACGCATACCTATAAGGGCCGATTGGTGGCTAAAGGTTTCAAGCAAATTCATGGTATTGACTATGATGAAACCTTTTCTCCAGTGGCGATGTTTAAGTCCATTCGGATCTTGCTTGCTATTCGGCATACCACGATCATATGATCCGCAGATGGATGTCAAAACCGCATTTCTGAATGGAAACTTACTCGAGGATGTGTACATGACACAACCTGAGGGTTTTGTAGATCCACAGCATACTGGGAAGGTATGCAAGCTGCAAAGGTCCATTTATGGGCTAAAGCAAGCTTCTCGGAGCTGGAATCTTCGATTCGATGATGCGATCAAACAGTTTGGTTTCATCAAGAATGAAGATGAACCCTGTGTCTACAAGAGGGTTAATGGGAACACAGTTGTGTTCCTTGTATCAGATGTGGATGACATACTACTCATTGGGAATGACATCCTTCGCTACCTCGAAGACTTGGTCGGGACGTGCTTCTCAATGAAGGACTTAGGTGAAGCACAGTATTCTAGGCATCAAGATCTATAGAGATAGATCTAAGAGATTGCTTGGCCTAAGCCGAGTACATACATTGACACGGATACTTGCGTTTGCCATGCTAATTCCAAGAAAGGACTTCTGCGATGTCACATGGTGTGAGTCTTTCGAAGACTCAAAGTCCCTCTTCTAGAGAGGAGAGAGACCGCATGGATAAGATCCCTTACGCATCTGCTATAGGATCTATCATGTACGCCATGCTGTGTACTCGTCCTGATGTCTCGTATGCTTTGAGCATGACGAGTAGATACTAGTCAGATCCAGGTGAGCGTCACTGGATAGCAGTCAAGAATATTCTTAAGTACTTGAGAAGGACTAAAGAATATTTCTTGATATTTGGAGGCGATGAGGAGCTAGCTGTAAAGGGTTACAGTGATGCCAGCTTCCAAACTGACCAGGATGATTACAGATCGCAGTCAGGGTTCGTGTTTTGCTTGAATGGTGGCGCTGTGAGCTGGAAGAGTTCGAAGCAGGACACAGTTGCTGATTCTACAACAGAGGCCGAGTATATCGCTGCATCTGAGGCAGCAAAGGAGGCAGTTTGGATCCGCAAGTTCATTACTGAGCTTGGGGTGGTTCCTAGCATTGCAGATCCTATAGAGCTCTATTGTGACAACAATGGAGCGATTGCACAGGCTAAGGAACCTCGCTCATACCAGCGGACCAAACACATACTACGGCGCTTCCATCTCATTCGAGAGATCATCGATAGAGGAGATGTGAAGATTTGCAGAGTACCCACAGAGGCTAACATCGCAGATCCCTTGACCAAGGCTTTGGCACAGAAAAAGCATGATGGTCACACTAGGTCATTGGGTATTAGATACTACGGTGATTGGCACTAGTGCTAGTGGGAGATTGTTAGTGAGAGCCCTAGAGCCAATCATATGATGATTGTTGTATGGACTTTATTGTATCATATTCCTATTTATAAAGGCATGGTTATTATATTTACTTGTATTGGTGCCAAATAACTAAATATAATAATGTCCTTGAGTAGTAGGTTCTTATCTATATCAATCGATTGGTTGAATCGATAATGAGATGATATAGAGAACACTACTCTTAATCATTCCTAGTCGAGTATTAACATTCAGGGGCAATGTTAATGCATAGAGACTAGCATGTAGGTCAACAAGATGACTTGATCTCACAAGTCATGGATATGAGATATCAAGTTGACACATGGGTATGCATCGAGAATGTATACTTGAATGACCCGCCATGAGAAAGTATCATGGATCGTTATATGAGTGTCATATACTTTCTCATGTGGCTATTAGTATGACTATTAGTCCTTAGACCTGAAGTCACCATGGTTCCCTACATAAGGAGTTGCATACTTTGGCTTCATCAAACGTCACCCGTAAATGGGTGGACTATAAAGGCGATTACTGGGTATGTAACAAATTATGCGAGGGATGTGAGTGATATAGATGGGATCTATCCTCCTATATGACGGGGTGACATCGATATTCTTGATAGAGTGAGACCACGGCGTGCATGGTTATGCCCAAATGAGTCAATATGAGATATTGAGCTCATTTGATTAGAGTGAGTCTACTTGAGTTCAAGATTTAGATTGTACCGAGGATGACACGGTCTATGCCTCGATTGGTCAATCTAGATGTCAAGGATAGAGGGACATTGTCACATATTGTGAGAGTCACAATTAGTAGTCACAAAGGTGATGTTGGAGCTCAACATTCTTGTAACTTGGGTAGCAATGATGTGTTGCTAGATACCGCTCATTGCTTATGTTCCTAAATCGTTTTAGGGACATTGCCAACGTTACAAGAACATATAGGGTCACACACATAAGAGCAATTAGATGGAGATTAGGTTCATATGATGAACCATGAGGATTAGGTTCATGGGATGAACCAAATTGGATTAAGAGTAATCCAAATTAGACTAATTGAGTTAGACTCAAGTTGATTCAAGTGTTGAATGAGTCTAATTGAGATTTGATTCATCAAATCAATTTAAATTAATGAATAGAGATTCATTATATTAAATTGACTTGAGTCAAGTGGTTAGATTTGATCAACCATGGGAGATTAGAGGTCAAGTTTGACTTGACTTGAGAGGGAAGATGAAAGGTCAAGTTTGACTTGACCAAATGCCATGTCATGATGATGACTAGGCATGGCCGGCCAATGATGGTGCTCCACATCATCATTGACTTGGTCAATTGGTGCCACATCATGAGGGAGACCAAGGGTCATGGGAGTTACATGCAAGCATGTAACCCCCCCCCTCCATAATGTCGCCGGCCAACACCATTAGGGGTTATGTGGATGAATTCATTTGGTAGAGTTACTCACAATTACTTCATCTTCAACCTTGGAATTTTTCCTCTCAAGCTCTCCCTCTCCAACCTCATCTTGCCGAGACACCATAGAGGAGTGCTAGCACACTCAAGTGTCTTTTTCTCCACCTATTGCTTGTGTGGATACCATAGAGGAGTGTGCGCTTGACACTCTCGAGTTCCGGCGAACTTTTGGACGAGCGGGATAAGCGAAGGGCGTCGCAACGAGGGTAAAGTCTAACCTCTTAGATCTAAGGTAGATCTAGGGTTTTTTGTAGCACATACATGTTTTTATAATTTTTATACTTCGCACGGATCCGTGGCCGGGGCTTCCGAGGTTTCCGCAACGCAAAAAGCGGTTTTTGCGGCTCAGAAAAACCCAACAGATATTGTCTAATACTTTACATTGTAGATAACATGGTGCTTGGTGTGACAAAGAATATCATGTTATCAGTCCCTTGTAGAATATAAGTAGAGGCTAACAACCAAAATGGTTTTGGACAAACCATTGGCATGGTTGTAGTGTAGCTTGGTATTGGTTTGTCTTGAACATAGAATTACACTAGTACACTTAGGTGTATTGAGCAGATCAATAGAGGTGATTCATCTTCGACTACATTGACTAATCCTGATATTATATTGTACATGCCTAATCCCGATATAATCTAGCACATGTACTTAGTATTTATTTCCCTCATCCTAAATCACAAACTAATATGCCCTTAGTTAAAAATGAGCAATACGTAACTGGAACGAAGCACAATATAGGAGGAAATCGTGTCCTATATATTAGGTTGATGATGTCCCCACAGGAGCTCATAAGGTTCATCATGTAAACCCTACAGGTTGACTTAGTCAACATGATGATAAGGTCGATGGTACTACTCGAGGAGTTAGATGTTAATTGATTGATGGTTAGTAAATCAATTAATTGACGGACAATCGATATCTTAAACACAGAGAGATGGATGTACAAATAATGTATGGAGCCCATATTAATTTATGGGGTTGGGGAGGTAATTTAATGATGATCCTCTAGTGGAATGGAACATCATTGATGGATCAAGTTTGTGTGGTTCCGATCCATCGGGTGGCCAAGATCCAACTCCTCCTCATGGTCCCTATCGTAGCTTAATATAATCCTCATGAAGCCTAGATATAAGAATAGAAGTAAAAGAAAGGGGAGGGAAAGGAAAGGAAATGAAGAGGAAAGGTTGGATGAGGTGGGCAGCAAGTTTAAAGATTGATAAAAAAAAATTTTATTTCCTAATTCTATGCCACCTTAGGCGGCAAGATTTGAATTAGTTAAAAAAAATTTTCCAAGATTAGAATTGGTAAAAAAAAAATTTCTATTTTCTATGCCACCTTGGGCGGCAAGATTAGAGGAGGTAGAAATTTTTTTTTTACTAATTCCTTGTTACCTTGGGAGGCAAGAGTAATTAGGAATTAGTTCCTAATTTTTTGGCCACCTCATAAATAACCAACTTTCTCCTAAGTTCTATAAAAGGGAGGCTAAGGGGGCGGCACAATGAGGATGAAGAATTAAGGTTTAGGTTTCTTTGCTTGGCCGGCTCTATCCCCTTGTGGTTGGCGGCACAAAGATATAAGAAACCCTCAGATATCTTCCTTAGCCTCTTCTCCTCTTCACTCCATCTAGGGCCGGCAGCACAAAGGGGTTGTAGGGTCTTCTATTGCTCCCCTTTGGCCGGTCTTTCTCTCATCCTTTTCCTCTTGGCCGGCGGCACTAGGAGCTAGGGATTGTTCCCTTGTTTGGTTCCTTGGTTGGCCATCTTGTTCTCTCTTTTCTTGGGGCCGGCGGCAACAAGCTTTTGTGGCTTGGTGGTTGGCTCAAGCAAGAAGGGAAGGAGAGTTCTTCTTTCTTTTGATTGAAGAAGGTCTAGGAAGCTTCAACTTGTGGAGGATCTTCGCCCACACGAAGTCTACAAGGAGGTTAGGACATACGATAGAAGATCGAGAGGTATAAAAGTTTTACAAGTTTTATTATTGATCTTCGCATGTTCTTATTAATATGTTTGTATGTGTTGATTATACATGTCTACATCCATATGTATTTGTATAATCATGGACCTCGAAGATAAACACAAAAACCGACGATCCGTCCATCGTCTCTTCCGCGGCTAACCGACTAGAAGAGTTTTGTTGCTTGAACAACTAGTTTGTTCAAGCGATCGCTCAAGTCGTTAGCACGACGACGAATTGGTTGAGCTTAGGAAACTCATCCCATCCGAATTAGTTTTCATTAGTGAAAATTTTAATCCGGGGACATGGGAGCCGACAAGCCTCCTAGCACTCCATCAAAAATGGTATCAGAGCCAGGTTTCCGATTTTGTGTGTTTTGGATTCGGTTACTTTCACACACTTATCATATATTGTGTATGCCGGATGATAGTAGGATATGCATAGGATAACTTTTTGGTTGCAGGCATAAGTTCCAACTATTATGGCTATATATGTGTGTATGTGATTGCATGTGTGTGTGATTGTATATTATTTGAATCCTCAGGGTTGACGAGGCTAAATTAGTATTTAATTTTTGTAATTAAATATGTCATTGTTTAGCCACTCTTTTTAGTTTACTTTCGATCTAGATTATTTGTACACTCCTTCATGGAGTATAGGATCGATGGATGTAAATTAAAATAGTTTATCTCGGCTTGGATCTCTTTGGTGACTTGCGCACGGGAAAAGGTGGAGCGGACGAGGTGGCGACACGACAGGATGCATATTGGAGAACAATGCCATAAGAGTTGGGAAAATTCTGATTTTTTCCATATTTATTGCTGATTTGTTTTATATGCATGTTGTGTGTGCTTGAAAATTCCTCACTGTCAATTTACTAAGTGGGAGAGGGGCATTTTAATTAATTCCCACGGCCTCCATTACAATTTGACGTGTGATGCAACAAACTTGTGCGTCGGCTCTGAGTGCCTTCCTCCCCATCGGATGAGTTTGTTTGCGGATCACTAGGTCAAATATTGGTTATAGGAAATTATTTAGGAGCGTGTGTACTTCCCCATCGGTAAGGCACATAATCCGAAATAATTCCCTTAGTATCGTGTAATGGTGCACACTTAGATGCAAATAAAAAGTATCCTCCCCATCGGAGACACTGCTTTTATTTGTAGGGCCAAAGAGGAACCAACTATTAATTTTATTTGTCAAAAAGTAAGGTTGACAAGATAATAAAATTAATGGGTTAAACCTCCTCTTACAAATGTAGAATTCGTATACGTCCATCGTTGCATGCGATATTCTCGGTGTTTTAAGGTGTTGGTTGATTTCGAAATTTTATTGTTTGAGGAATCAATGATATTTGAAATCTAATATTTTGATCATTGTGATTCTTAGTTTTTTTTTCAAATGGCTTTCAACCCACTTGTTGTGATATTGAAAGAAAATAAACTTACTGGAACAAATTATATTGATTGGAAAAGAAATTTGGATATTGTCTTAACTGCAGAGGAGTACAAATTTGTACTCTTCGAGGTCTGTCCTCCTAAGCCCACCGATGACTCTGATGAAAAGGAGAAAGAGAGTTATAAGAAATGGATCAAGGCAGATGAGATGACGCGGTGTTACATTTTGGCATCTATGTCAAATATGCTGCAACATCAGCATCAGGCCATGGCCACGGCTTATGACATGATGCTCAATCTCAAGGAACTTTTCGGACATCAGAGTAGGGCGGCCAGATAGGAGGCTATGAGGAACTTGATGACGACCACCATGATCGAGGGAACACCCGTCAGGGACCATGTTCTCAAGATGATGGCTCATCTGAATGAGATGGAAGTCCTCGGAGCTGAGATCGATGGGGAAACCCAGGTCGATATCATTCTCCAGTCTCTGCCTAGGAGTTTTGAGCAGTTCCGCCTCAACTACAACATGAACAAGAGGTTGTATTCGTTGGCGGAGCTTCTGACAGAACTCCAGGTGACAGAGGGGCTTTTTTGTCAAAGCGCTCAAGCCATGGTTTCTCAGAAGGTTTCTACTTCTAAACCGAAAAGGAAGAAGAAGAAGAAGAAAGGTGGAGCAAAGAAAGTGGCAGTAGGACCTCAGGCAGGAGTGAAGAATCCAAAAGGCAAGTGCTTCACTTGCAAGCAGACTGGACATTGGAAGGCGGACTGTCCTCGCCGAAATAACAAAGGTATATCTTCTTGTTTAGTTGTTGAAACATGTTTAGCGGTGTTATCTACCAGTACCTGGTGTGTAGATACAGGAGCCACTGATCATGTTTGCAATACTTTGCAGGGGTTCCAGGAAACCCGACGACTAGCTGAGGGAGAGATTACCGTCTTTATGGGCAATGCTTCAAAGGTGGCGGCTATTGCAGTGGGAGATGTTTATTTATCTTTTGATAGGAATAAAGTTTTGCTTTTGAGAAATTGTCTTTATGTACCTACTTTTAGAAAGAATCTAATTTCAGTTTCTAAATATTTTCAGGATGGATATTCTGTTTCTTTTAATGACAAAGTTGTTATAAAAAGGAATAGGGAGATTATCTGTTCTGGTACATTGGTTGGTAATTTGTACACTCTTGAACCGAAAACTCCCACGATGCATATAGAAGTGAATAACTCATCTTCTAAGTCTAATAAGAGAAAAGAACCTTCGAAAATTAACTAGACATATCTTTGGCACCTAAGACTTGGTCATATTAACCTAAGTAGAATTCAAAGGTTGATAGTTGATGGACCCTTGGGTTTATTAGTGGTGGAAGATCTCCCAACCTGCGAGTCTTGCTTGGAAGGTAAGATGACCAAGAAGCCTTTTAAGGCTAAGGGGTATAGAGCCAAAGATGTATTGGAATTGGTTCATTCTGATTTGTGCGGTCCTATGTCTCTCCAGGCTAGAGGTGGCTTTGAATAGGTTGTCTCTTTTATAGACGATTATTCAAGATATGAATACATTTACTTGATGCGCCGTAAGTCTGAATGCTTTGACAGGTTTAAAGAATTCACGGCTGATGTGGAAAATCGTCAAGGTAAAAGTATCAAGACACTACGATCTGATCGTGGTGGCGAGTACCTCTTGGGAGAGTTTAGGAGTTACTTATCAGAGTCTGGGATTCAATCCCAATTGTCCGCACCTGGCACACCCCAGCAGAATGGTGTGGCGGAGCGAAGGAATAGAACTCTTATGGAGATGGTCAGATCGATGATGAGTTATTCTGAGTTACGATTCATTGGCGAAAGACACATTCGAACTTGGTTCCATCTAAGTCACTTACCCTCTCCCAGAATTGGGATGGGCGAAAGCCTAGTCTAAGACATATTCGATTTGGGGTAGTCCAAAGGCACATGTCCAAGGGAGATCGGTAAGTTGGAATCTCGCATGTATACGCTTGTTTGTTGGCTACCCTAAGGGAACGAAGGGTGGTTTGTTCTATAGTCCTAGAGATCAGAAGGTGATCGTGAGTACGAATTCCAGATTTCTAGAGGAGGACTATGTGATGAACCACAAGCCCACGAGTATGATTGTTCTTAAGGAGTTGACAGGGGAAGTCCCAACTTCAGTACCACCGGTACAAGAGGAAATACCACAAGTCACTGCACCGCGTGTCACAGAGCATACACAGGAGGCACCTCGTCGTAGTGGGAGGGTTGTTAGACAACCCATGAGATTCATGTTCTTGGGAGAGTCTTCGGACTTAGTCCCTGGTAAACATGAACCTGATCCCTGGACATATGACGAGGCACTCCAAGATAGAGATGCGATATGGTGGCAAAGAGCGATGAATTCAGAGATAGAATCTATGGAATCTAATAATGTCTGGGAGCTAGTAGAACCACCCGATGGTGTGAAAGCCATTAGATGCAAGTGGATCTACAAGAGAAAGAGAGGAGTAGACGAGAAGGTTGAGACCTTCAAAGCTAAGCTTATTTCGAAAGGGTATACTCAGAAAGAGGGTATCGATTATGAGGAGACCTTTTCACCGGTAGCTATGCTTAAGTCTATCCGGATTCTCTTATCTATTGCTGCTCATGAGGATTATGAGATTTGGCAGATGGATGTCAAAGACAGCTTTCCTTAACGAAAGTCTTGAGGAAAACATCTATATGAAGCAACCAGAGGGATTCATTGTAAAGGGCAAAGAGCATCTTGTGTGTAAGCTTAATCGGTCCATTTATAGATTGAAGCAAGCTTCTAGATCTTGGAACATCCTCTTTGATGAGGTAATCCAGTCGTATGGATTTATTTAAAGTCCGGATGAGCCTTGTGTATACAAGAGATGTGATAGAAACATAGTGGTATTTCTTGTACTATACATAGATGACATTTTGTTAGTTGGCAACAATATTAGAGTGTTATCAGACGTAAGGGTATGGTTGTCCAAACAGTTTGATATGAAGGACTTGGGAGAAGTGGGACACATCCTTGGGATCAAGGTGATAAGGGATCGCAAGAAAAGGATGTTGTGCTTATCTCAAGCTTCATACATTGACACTATCCTTGCTCGTTTTAGCATGCAGAACTCAAAGAAAGGTTTTCTACCTTTTAGGCATGGAGTACCTTTATCTAAAGAGATGTGTCCCAAAACATCAAAGGAGATAGAGGAGATGAAGGCAGTTCCTTATGCTTCGGCAGTAGGAAGCCTCATGTATGTTATGCTATGTACGAGACCAGATATCTGCTTTGCCATGGGCATGGTTAGTAGATATCAGAGTAATCCTGGACAGGGACATTAGACTGCGGTAAAGCATATATTGAAGTACCTGAGAAGGACTAGGGATTATATGCTGGTTTACCGGGCAGATCAATTAGTCCCTGTGGGTTACACGGATTCTGATTTTCAATCAGATAGGGACAACAGTAAGTCTACCTCGGGGTTTGTGTTTACTTTTGGAGGTGGAGCCATAGTATGGAGGAGTGTCAAGCAGAAATGCGTGGCGGACTCTACCATGGAAGCTGAGTATGTGGCAACCTCTGAGGCAGCCAAGGAAGTTGTATGGCTCAGGAACTTCTTGATGGACTTGGATGTGATTCCTTGTTTGCCCAGAACTATCACAATTTATTGTGATAACAGTGGTGCAGTTGCAAACTCGAAGGAACCACGAGCCCATAAGGCGAGTAAACACATAGAGCGCAAGTACCACCTGATACGAGAGATCGTAAAGCGAGGAGAAGTAGCTGTCGCCAAGATTGCATCAGAGAATAACCTGGCGGATCCATTCACTAAGGCCCTTCCAGCGAAAGTGTTTGATAGGCATGTGGAGGACATGGGGATCAGATGTATGGCAGTGTGATGACAGCATAGTCTTTTAGTATATGTGGGAGATTGTTGGGATGTATACTGAAAGCCTAGCTCTTTTGTATGAACATTTTTATTTTGAAATAAGAATCACATGATCATTGTTTGCACTTTATATTTATTATATGTGTGCAAATTGTCTAATACTTTACATTGTAGATAACATGGTGCTTGGTGTGGCACAGAAGATCATGTTATCAGTCCCTTGTAGAATATAAGTAGAGGCTCACAACCAAGATGGTTTAGGACAAACCATTGGCATGGTTGTAGTGTAGCTTGGTATTGGTTTGTCTTGAACATAGAGTTCACTAGTACACTTAGGTGTATTGAGCAGGACCGACATAGAGGTGATTCAATTTATTGCTGACTACATAATTGAATCAGACCTCGGATATTATGTTTTACATGCTCTTAATCCCGATATAATAACGGGCACATGTACTTAGTATTTATTTCTTTGATTTACCAAAGGGTGAGATTTATATGGATTAAATCAATATGCCCGGTAAGTTGGGAAATGATATTATTTACATGGTGTGTCGTTAATTATAGGATGAAACCGTATCCTATATATTAGGTTGATGATTTCCCCTTAAGGAGCTCATAAGGTTCATCATGTAAACCCTGCAGGTTGACTTAGTCAACATGATGATAAGGTTGAGTTGTACTACTCGAGGAGTTAGATGTTAATTGATTGATGGTCAGTAAATCAATTAATTGACGGACATTCGATATCTTAAACACGGGGAGATGGATGTACAAATAATGTATGGAGCCCATATTAATTTATGGGGTTAGTGAGGTAATTCAATGACGATCCTCTAGTGGAATGGAACATCATTGATGGATCAAGTTTGTGTGGTTCCGATCCATCGGGTGGCCAAGATCCAACTCCTCCTCATGGTCCCTATCGTAGCCTAATATAATCCTCATGAAGCCTAGATATAAGAATAGAAGTAAAAGAAAGGGGAGGGAAAGGAAAGGAAAGGGGAGGGAAAGGAAAGGGAAGGGAGAGGAAAGGTTGGATGAGGTGGGCGGCAAGTTTAAAGATTGATAAAAAAAAATTTTATTTCCTAATTCTATGCCACCTTAGGCAACAAGATTTGAATTAGTTAAAAAAAATTTTTCAAGATTAGAATTGGTAAAAAAATTTTTTTCTATTTTCTATGCCACCTTGGGCGACAAGATTAGAGGAGGTAGAATTTTTTTTTTTACTAATTCCTTGTTACCTTGGGTGGCAAGAATAATTAGGAATTAGTTCCTAATTTTTTGGCCACCTCATTAATAACCAACTTTCTCCTAAGTTCTATAAAAGGGAGGCTAAGGGGGCGGCACAATGAGGATGAAGAATTAAGGTTTAGGTTTCTTTGCTTGGCCGGCTCTATCCCCTTGTGGTTGGCGGCACAAAGATATAAGAAACCCTAAGCTTTCTTTCTTAGCCTCTTCTCCTCTTCACTCCATCTAGGGACGGTGGCACAAAGGGGTTGTAGGGTCTTCTATTGCTCCCCTTTGGTCGGTCTTTCTCTCATCCTTTTCCTCTTGGCCGGCGACACTAGGAGCTAGGGATTGTTCCTTTGTTTGGTTCCTTGGTTGGCCATCTTGTTCTCTCTTTTCTTGGGGCCGATGGCAACAAGCTTTTGTGGCTTGGTGGCTGGCTCAAGAAAGAAGGGAAGGAGAGTTCTTCTTTCTTTTGATTGAAGAAGGTCTAGGAAGCTTCAACTTGTGGAGGATCTTCGCCCACACGAAGTCTACAAGGAGGTTAGGACATACGATAGAAGATCGAGAGGTATAAAAGTTTTACAAGTTTTATTATTGATCTTTGCATGTTCTTATTAATATGTTTGTATGTGTTGATTATACATGTCTACATCCATATGTATTTGTATAATCATGGACCCCGAAGATAAACACAAAAACCGGCGATCCGTCCGTCGTCTCTTCCGCGGCTAACCGACTAGAAGAGTTTTGTTGCTTGAACAACTAGTTTGTTCAAGCGATCGCTCAAGTCGTTAGCACGATGACGAATTGGTTGAGCTTAGGAAACTCATCCCATCCGGATTAGTTTTCATTAGTAAAAATTTTAATCCGGGGACATGGGAGCCGACGAGCCTCCTAGCATGCCATCAATAAGAAATACCACTACGTTTCCGTCACATCTCTTGTATACACAAGACTCATCTAGACTTTGAATAAATCCATAAGACTGGATTACCTCATCAAAGTGGATGTTCCAAAACCTCGAAGCTTGCTTCAATCCATAAATGGACCGATTAAGCTTGCACACAAGATGCTCTTTTCCCTTCTCAATGAATCCCTCTGGTTGCTTCATATAGATGTTTTCCTCAAGACTTCCATTAAGGAAAGTTGTCTTGACATCCATCTGCCATACCTCATAATCCATATGAGAAGCAATGCATAAAAGAATCCGGATAGACTTAAGCATGGCTACCGGCGAAAAAATCTCCTCATAATCGATACCCTCTTTCTGAGTATACCTTTTCGCAACAAGCCTTGCTTTGAAGGTCTCAACCTTCCC
Organism: Wurfbainia villosa; assembly: GCA_025175895.1. NCBI lineage: Eukaryota > Viridiplantae > Streptophyta > Magnoliopsida > Zingiberales > Zingiberaceae > Wurfbainia > Wurfbainia villosa. The sequence goes on from CM046003.1 coordinate 4,190,192, forward strand.
ATCTATTCCTCTCTTTCTTTTGTAGATCCACTTGCATCCAATGGTTTTTACACCATTGGATGGTTCTACTAGCTCCCAGACCTAATTTGAATCCATAGATTCAATCTCAGCATTCATTGCACTTTGCCAAGATACCGCATCTTTATCTTGGATTGCCTCGTCATATGTCCAAGGATCAGGTTCATGTTCGCTAGGGACCAAATCAAAAGATTCTCTCAAGAACATGAATCTATCAGGTTGTCTCATAACCCTCCCACTACAATGAGGTATCACCTGTGTATCCTCTGTGACATGCGGTGTAGTGACTTGTGGTATATCCTCTTGTACCGGTGGTACTGAAGAAGTGACTTCCCCTTTCAATTCCTCCAAAACAATCTTACTCATGGGCTTGTGGTTCATCACATAGTCTTCTTCTAGAAATCTAGCTTCCATGCTAACGATCACCCTCTGATCTCTAGAACTATAAAACAAACCTCCTTTCGTTCCTCTATGATAGCCAACGAACATGCACACTTCTGTATGAAGTTCCAACTTACCAGCATCTGCCTTCAGCATATGTGCTGGACTCGCCCAAATCCGAATATGTCTTAGACTAGGCATTCGCCCAATCAATAATTCTGTGGGAGTAGAAGGCAGTGATTTAGATGGTACCAAGTTTAGAATATACACTGTTGTATCTAGAGAATATCCCCAGAACGAATCTAGCAACTCAGAATAACTCATCATCGATCTCACCATCTCCATAAGAGTCCTATTCCTTCGCTCTGCTACACCATTCTGCTGGGGTGTGCCAGGTGCAGACAATTGGGATTGAATCTTAGCCTCTGATAAGTAATTCCTAAACTCTCCCAAGAGGTACTCACCACCACGATCAGATCATAGTGTCTTGATACTTTTACCTTGACGTTTATCCACATCGTCCTTGAATTCTTTGAACTTGTCAAAGCATTCAGACTTGTGGCGGATCAAGTAAATGTATCCATATCTCAAATAATCATCTATAAAAGAGACGAAATACTCAAAACCATCTTTAGCCTAGATAGACATAGGACCACACAAATCAGAATGAACCAATTTTAACACATCTTTGGCTCTATACCCGTTGTTCTTAAAAGACCTCTTGGTCATTTTATCCTCCAAGCAAGATTCGCAAGTTGGGAAATCATCCACCACTAATGAACCCAAAGGTCCATCAGCTATCAACCTTTGAATTCTGCTTAGGTTAATATGACCAAGTCTTAGATGCCAAAGATATGTTTGGTTCACCTTCGAAGGTTTTTTTTTCTCTTATTGGAATTAGAAGATGTGTTATTAACTTCTATTTGAATCGTGGGAGCTTTTGGTTCAAGTGTATATAAATTTCCTATCAATGCACCAGAATAGATAATCTCCCTATTCCTTTATATAACAACTCTATCATTAAAAGAAATAGAATATCTATCCATAAACAATTTAGAAATCGAAATCAAATTCTTTCTAAATAAAGGTACATAAAGGCAATTCTTAAGAACCAAAACTTTATTTTTCTCAAAAGTCAAATAAACATCTCCCACTGCAACAGCCGCCACCTTCGTGGCATCGCCCAAGTATATGGTAATCTCCCCCTCAGCCAGTCGTTTGGTTTCCTGGAACCCCTGCAAAGTATTGCAGACATGATCAGTGGCTCCTGTATCTACACACCAGGTGCCGGTAGATAACACTGCTAAATATGTTTCAACGACTAGACCAAAAGATATACCTTTGTTCTGCTTCCTATTGGGGCAGTCCTTCTTCCAGTGTCCAGTCTGCTTACAAGTGAAGCACTTGCCTTTCGGCTTCTTCACTCCTCCCTGAGTTCCTCCCACCACCTTTGCCCCAGCTTGTTTCTTCTTCTTCTTGCCTTTCGTCTTAGAAGTAGAAACCTTTTGGGCAACCATGGCTTGCACCTAAGCACTTTGACGAAAAAGCCCCTCTGTCGCCTGGAGTTCTGTCAGAAACTCCGCCAACGAATACAACCTCTTGTTCATGCTGTAGTTTAGGCGAAATTGCTCAAAACTCCTAGGTAGAGACTGGAGAATGATATCGACCTGGGTTTCCCCATCGATCTCAGCTCCGAGGACTTCCAGCTCATTCAAATGAGCCATCATCTTGAGAGCATGATCCCTCATGGGTGTTCCCTCGATCATTGTGGTCATCATCAAGTTTCTCATGGCTTCCTGCCTAGCATCCCAATTTTGGTGTTCGAAAAGCTCTTTGAGATTGAGCATCATGTCATAAGCAGTGGACATGGCTTGATGCTGATGTTGCAGTACATTTGACATAGATGCCAAAATGTAACACCGCGCCATCTCATCGGCCTTAATCCACTTCTTATAACTCTCCTTCTCCTTTTCGCCAGAATCATCTGTAGGCTTAGGAGGGCACTCTTCGAGGACTACATATTTGTATTCCTCAGTAGTCAAAACAATATAAAAATTTCTCTTCCAATCAACAAAGTTGGGTCCAGTAAGTTTATTTTCTTTCAGTATCATAGCAAGCGGGTTGAAAGTCATTTTGAAAAACCTAAGAATCACATAGATCAAAACATTATATTTTAAAAAATTATTGATTCTTCAAACAATAAAATTTTTAAATCAACCAACACCTCAAAACATCGAGAATATCGTATGCCACGATAGTGTGGACGTATATAAATTCTTCATTTGTAAGAGGAGGTTTCACCCATTAATTTTATTATCTTGTCAACCTAACATTTTGACAAATAAAATTAATAGTTGGTTCCTCTTTGGCCCTACAAATAAAAGCAGTGACTCTGATGGGGAGGATACTTATATTTGTATCTAAGTGTTCACCACTACTCGGTACCAAGGTAATTATCTCGGGTTATGTGCCTTCCGATGGGGAAGTACACACGCTCCTTAATAATTTCCTATAACTATATTCGACCTTGTGATCCACAAACAAACTCATCCGATGTGGAGGAAGGCACTCAGAGCCAACGCGCAAGTTTGTTTGCATCACATGTCAAATCGTCATGGAGGCCGTGAGAATTTATAAAAATATCCCTCTCCCACTTAGTAATTTAAAATTGAGGAATTTTCTAGCCTACGACATGCATAACAAAGAATAAGCAATAAATATGAAAAATAAATATTTTCCAACTATTATGGATTTTGTCTTCAATATATCTCCCGTCGTATCGCCATCTCGTCCGCTCCTCCCTACGCCATGTGCAAGCCATCCGGAGATCCGAGCCAAGAAAAACTATTTTAATTTACATCCATCGATCCTATACTCCACGAGGGAGTGTACATGAAATCTAGATTGAAAGTAAACTAAAATAAAAAAGAGTGGCTAACCAATGTCATATCTAATTAAAAAAATTAAATAATAGCCTCGTTAACCCCGAGGATTCAACAAAATATACAATTACACACATACAATCACATACACACATATGGCCATAATAGTTAGATCATATGCCTGCAACCAAAAAGTTAACCTATGCACATCCGACTATTATCCGACACATATAATATATGAAAAGTGCATAAAAGTAACTGAATCCTAAACACACAAAATCGGAAACCGTGGCTCTGATACCACTTGAAGGTAGGAAACTTCGCTTCCCACTTCAACTCGGTCGCTTGTTCATGGCGATCCCTTCTATGTCCTCAGATAAAAAATTTATCCTTGAAAAGAGGGATTACCCAAGCTACCATTTCATCGTCGTGCAATTCGATTAGAGTAGTCACTTGAACAAACTTGTTGTTCAAGCCACCAACCTCAATTCTGCGAATAGCTACGGAATATACGATGTACGGATCGCCAGCTTTTGTGTTTGTATTTGGGGTCCAAGTTAATTTAACCACAAAACAAAATATACAACATGTATATGATTGAAAAAAAATTATAGACATGTTACAAAAGAAAATAAACAAGCATTATACCTCTCGATCTTCTGCTGTATGTCCTTCCTCCTTTTGGACGTCGTGTGGGCGACGATATTCCAAAAGTCGAAGCCTCCCAGATCACCAATCTTCCTTCCTTGCTCGCTCCAAACAAGAGGAAGTATAGAAACAAAACTATTCTCCTTCCTTTAGCCAACCACCAAGCACCAACCTAGATGCTTGCTGCCGGCCAACAAGAAGAAGAGATGAGGAAGTGGGCCGGCCAAAAGCTTCGAGGGAAGACCCTAAGCTCCGGCCAAGGATCAAGGGATGAAGGTTGGACGCCGACAAAAACAAGGACAGAATAGGGAAGGATGGGCGCCGGCCACCTAAGGAAGAAGAAGGAAAAACTTTCCTTAATTATGGCCGCTCAAGCCTCCAAGCCTCCCTTGCCACCCAAAACCCTAGCCCCTCTTCAATTGCTCTTGCCGCCCACCCCCTTGCCTCCTTTTATAGAGTTAGGCCTAAGCCTCCTTTAATCTCCACCGTCAGTTCTAGGGATTTAATCTCAACCGTCGGATCTAGAGATTTAATCTCAACCGTCGGATCAAGGAATTTAATCTCCTTCGTCGAATCTAGAGTTTTGTTTTCAACCATTGGATCTAGGCTCCATGAGGTTTTAATAGGCTACAATAGGGACCATGAGGAGGAGTTGGATCTTGGCCACCCAATGGATCAAGCCCACATAAAGTCTGATCCATTAATGATAATCCATTCCAATAGAGGATTATCATTGGTCTACCTCACCAACCCTCATAAGTTAATATGGGCTCCATATATTATTTGTACATTTTTCTCCCTTTGTTTAAGATCTCGAATGTCCATCGGTTAATTAATTTACTAATAATTAATTAATCAATATCTAACTCCATGAGTAGTACCACTCAACCTTATCATCACGCCGGACCAAGTCCACCTGCAAGGTTTACATGATGAATCTTATGAGCTCCTCAAGGGGACATCATCATCCTAATATATAGGACACGGTTTCCTCCTATAATCAATGACACACCATATAAATAATACCATTTCCTAACTTACCGAGCCTATCGATTTACTCTATAAATCTCGCTCATTGGTAAATCAAAGAAATGAATACTAAGTATATGTGTCTGTTATTATATCGGGATTAATAGCATGTACAATATAATATCTGAGGTCCGATTCAATTATGTAGTCAACAATAAATTGAATCATCTCTAAGTCAGTCCTTATCAATACACACAAAGTGTACTATTGTGATTCTATGGTCAAGACAAACCAATACCAAATCACACTACAACCATTCCAATGGTTTGTCCATAACCATCTCGGTTGTGAGCCTTTACTTATACTTTACAATGAATCGATAAGATGATCTCCTGCGTGATACTAAACACCATGTTATCTACAATGTAATGTATCAGACAATATGCATAACCATAAATAAGCAAACAATGATCCTGTGATTATTATTTAAAAAATAAAGATGTTCATACAAAAGCTAGACTTTTCAGTAAACATCCCAAAAGTTAGACAGCCTGATAGATTCATGTTCTTGGGAGAATCTTCTAATTTGGTCCCTGGCAAACATGAACCTAATCCCTGGACATATGACGAGGCGATCCAAGATAATGATGCAGTATCTTGGCAAAGTGCAATGAATTCGGAGATAAAATCTATGAATTCAAATCAAGTCTGGGAGCTAGTAGAACCACCCAATGGTGTAAAAGGCATTGGATGAAAGTGGATCTACAAAATAAAGAGAGGAATAGACAGGAAGGTTGAGACCTTCAAAGTGAGGCTTGTTGCAAAGGGGTATACTCAGAAAGAAGGCATTGATTATGAGGAGACCTTTTCGCCGGTAGTCATGCTTAAGTCTATCCAGATTCTCTTATGTATTTCTGCTCATATGGATTATGAGGTATGTCAGATGGATGTCAAGATAGCTTTCCTTAATGGAAGTCTTGAGGAAAACATCTAAATGAAGCAACCAGAGGGATTCATTGCAAAGGGCAAAGAGCATCTTGTGTGCAAGCTTAATCGATCCATTTATGGATTGAAGCAAGCTTCGAGGTCTTGGAACATCCGCTTTGATGAGGTAATCAAGTCTTATGGATTTATTCAAAGTCCGGATGAGTCTTGTGTATACCAGAGATGTGATGGAAATGTAGTGGTATTTCATATACTATACGTAGATGACATTTTGTTAATTGGCAACAATGTTAAGGTGTTATCGGACGTAAGGGTATGGTTGTCCAAACAGTTTGATATGAAGGACTTGGGAGAAGTGGGACACATCCTTGGGATCAAGGTTATAAGGGATCGCAGGAAACGAATGTTGTGTTTATCTCAAGCTTCATACATAGACACCATTTTGGCTCGCTTTAGCATGCAGAATTCCAAGAAAGGTTTTCTACCATTCAGGCATGAACTTCCTTTATCTAAGGAGATGTGTCCTAGAACATCTGAGGAGATAGAGGAGATAAAGGTGGTTCCTTATGCTTCGGCAATAGGAAGCCTCATGTATGCTCTACTGTGTACGAGACCGGATATCTGCTTTGTTGTTAGCATGGTTAGTAGATATCAGAGTAATCCAGGATACGGACATTGGACTGCGGTAAAGCATATATTGAAGTACCTGAGAAGGACTAGGGATTATATGATAGTTTACTAGGCAGATCAATTACTCCCTATGGGTTACAAAGATTCTGACTTCCAATCAGATAGGAATAACAGTAAGTCTACCTCAGGTTTTGTGTTTACTTTGGGAGGTGGAGCCATTGTATGGAGGAGTGTCAAGCAGAAATGCGTGGCAGACTCTACCATAGAAGATGAGTATGTGGCAGCCTCTGAGGCGGCCAAAGAAGCTGTGTGGCTCAGGATCTTCTTGATGGACTTGGATGTGATTCCTGGTTTGCCCAGAACTATAACAATTTATTGTGATAACAGTGGTGCAGTTGCAAACTCGAAGGAACCATGAGCCCATAAGGCAATTAAACACATAGAGCGCAAGTACCACCTGATATGAGAAATCGTAAAACGAGGAGAAGTTGTTGTGGCCAAGATTGTATCGGAGGATAACCTGGCAGATCCTTTCACTAAGGCCCTTTTGGCGAGAGCTTTTGATAGGCATATGGAGGGAATGAGAATCAGATGTATGGCAATTTGAGGACAGTATAGTCTTTTAGTATAAGTGGGAGATTTTTGGGATGTATACTGAAAAGTCTATCTTTTGTATGAACATCTATTTTTTTGAAATAAAAATCATAGGATCATTGTTTGTATATTTATGGTTATGCATATTGTCTAATACATTACATTGTAGATAACATGGTGTGTAGTGTCACACGGGATATCAAGTTATCAGTTCCTTGTAAAGTATAAGTAAAGGCTCACAACTTAGATGGTTATGGACAAACCATTGGAATGGTTGTAGTGTGATTTGGTATTGATTTGCCTTGGCCATTGAATTACACTAGTATACTTTGTGTGTATTGAGCAGGACCGACTTAGAGGTGATTCAATTTATTGCTGACTACATAATTGAATCGGACCTCAGATATTATGTTGTATATGCTCTTAATCCCGATATAATAACGGGCACATATACTTAGTATTCATTTATTTGATTTACCAATGGGAGAGATTTATAGAGTAAATCGATAGGCTCAGTAAGTTGGGAAATGATATTATTTATATAGTGTGTCATTGATTATAGGAGGAAACCGTGTCCTATATATTAGGATGATGATGTCCCCTTGAGGAGCTCATAAGGTTCATCATGTAAACCCTGCAGGTGGATTTGGTCCGGCATGATGATAAGGTTGAGTGGTACTACTCATGAAGTTAGATGTTGATTAATTAATTGTCAGTAAATTAATTAATCGATGGACATTCGAGATCTTAAACACGGGGAGATATATGTACAAATAATATATGGAGCCCATATTAATTTATGGGGGTTAGTGAGGTAGATCAATGATAATCCTCTAGTGGAATGGATTATCATTAATTGATCGGACTTTATGTGGGCTTGATCCATTGGGTGGCCAAGATCCAACTCCTCCTCATGGTCCCTATTATAGCCTATTAAAACCCTCTTGGAGCCTAGATCCGATGATGGAAAATGAAACTCTAGATCCGATGGTGGAGATTAAATCTCTATATCTGACGGTGGAGATTAAATCTCTTGATCCGACGGTTGAGATTAAATATCTAGATCTGACGGTGGAGATTAAATCTCTAGATCCGACGGTGGAGATTAAATCTCTAGATCCGATGGTGGAGATTAAATCTCTAGATCCGACGGTTGAGATTTAATCTCTAGATCCGACGGTGGAGATTAAATCTCTTGATCCGACGGTGGAGATTAAATCTCAAGATCCGACGGTTGAGATTAAATCCCTAGATCCTACGGTCGAGATTAAAAGGAGGCTTACGCCTAACTCTCTAAATATGGCTTAAGGTGTGGGCGGCAAGGTATCTTGGAGGCTAGGGTTTTGATTGGGCGGCTAGGGTTTGGGAGGAGTCTTGGGCGGCAACACAAGTGGAAGGTTTTCCTATCTTTCTAGGGTTTTGGGCGGTGCCCCTCTTCTCTATTCCTCTCCTTGGCCGGCGGCAAGAGCTAGGGTCTTCCCTTGGAGCTTTTGGCCGGCGCCCATACTCCCTATTTCTCTCTTTGGCAGCGGCAAGCATCAAGCTTGGAGCTTCGTGGTCGATTCTAGGTAGGAGAGGAGTTTTGTTTTATGATCTTCCTTTATTCGGAGTGAACAAGGAAAGGAAGATTGGTGATCTAGGAGGCTTTGACTTTTGGAAGATCGTCGCCCACACGACGTCCAAAAGGAGGAAGGACATACGATAGAAGATCAAGAGGTATAACAATAGGTATAATTCTTGTTTATGATCTTTTCTTATTCTATTAATGTTGTATATTTTGTTTGTGTCTAATTTACTTGGACCCCGAATATAAACACAAAAATCGGTGATCCGTACATCGTCTATTCCGTGGATAATCGTAGAATAGAGGTCGGTTGCTTGAACAACAAGTTTGTTCAAGTTACCACTCTAATCGAATAGCACGACGATGAAACGGTTGCTTAGGTAATCCCTCTTTGTCTAGGATTAATTTTTTAATCCGGGGACGTAGACAGGATCGCCATGAACAAGTGACTGAGTTGAAGTGGGAAGCGAAGTTTCCTCCCTTCATGATCTTCTCAAGCCAATGAGAAGATCAGACGGTCAACCTAGGGTTAGCGGCTTCTCTAAGTGCCTCCTTTGACCGCCATGTGTCGTCGGCTCCCTCCTGGTAACTCCGTCTACAAGTGGACCTTCCACCGCTCCATTTTGTACATTACAACCATGAAACTCGAGTTACATTCAAGTCTAAAACTATTTACAACTGAAATTTTAAAAGAAGAGGCATGACGCGCAGGTCGCATACCCTATACAACATACACAACCACAAAAACGGCGCGTAAGCCGTATTATGAATTACAACACATTTTTCCAATCATATTGGGGTTATTGGGCCATGACCATCACAGAATTATATATAATTCCAAATTATGTATTTTACAAAAATTTCTATAATTTTTCCTATTTTTTATTTCAATTTTATGAGTCACCTCTCTGTAACGGTACCGCTAAGCGGTTTACGAGCGCGATCGCGGGACAATGCCCCTTTCGAGGTTAGGGGCAGCGCCCCTACTCACAAAATGAAATTTGCGAGTTTCCCATCTTGATCTTACAGTTACTTAAGTCGCTGTCCCAAAAATCTAAAGCGATAACTCGCCGTTTCAGAGAGTTTTTCTCGGTGGTTGAAGCCTACAAGTGTCCCAACACTTGTTGCTTCGACTCTCCGAGAAAAATACCCAAAAAATCTATAAAAATAGGAAATTTACAGAAACTTATAGATCTATAATTTTTATATCTAATAGATAAACTACAAAATAAAAATACATACATGCTTTTCACGTGGCTCTGATACCACTGTAGGACTATCGGAGCCGCAAAAATCACTTTTTGCATTACGGAAACCTCAGAAGTCGGCCAAAGATCCGTGCGAAGGTAAATAAAACTATATGTATGTGTTTAAAAAAAAATTAGATCTACTGTAGATCTACATGTTAAGAGTTTACCCTCGATGCGACGCCCTTCGCTTATCCCGCTCGTCCAAATGGCTTGTCGGAACTCGAGAGTGTCAAGTGTAGACTCCTCTATCGGTATCCACATGAACAATAGGTGGAGAAGATCACTTAGAGTGTTCTAGCACACTAAGGAACCCACGGCAAGAGGAGAGGGAGAGAGCTTGAGGGAAGATCCAAGGAAGAAGATGAAGTTCACCACTTAACTTCACACTCTAACTCCTCCTAAAGTAGCCGGCCACTTCATGGAGGGGGGGGGGGGAGTTACATGCATGAATGTAATTCCAAGAGTCAATGGTTCTTGGTCTCCCTCATGAGGTGGCACCCCTTGATGTGTCCATGATGATGTGGAACATCATCATTGGCCGGTCCTCATGCCAAGTCAACATGACATGACAATTGATCAAGTCAAAATTGACCATTCATCTTCCCTCTCAAGTCAAGTCAAACTTGACCTATTATCTCCCATGGTTGATCAAATCTAACCACTTGATTCAAGTCAATTTGATTTAATGAATCTCTATTCATTATTTTAAATTGACTCAATATATCAAATCTAAATTATACTCATTCAACACTTGAATCAAATTGAGTCTAACTCAATTAGTCTAATTTGGATTACTCTTAATCCAATTTGGTTCATCCCATGAACCTAATCCTCATGGTTCATCATATGAACCTAATCTCCATCTAATTGCCCTTTGTGTGTGGCCCTATAGGTTCTTGTAATGTTGGCAATGCTCCTAAACCGATTAAGGAACATAACTAATGAGCGGTATCTAGCAACACATCATTGCTACCCAAGTTACAAGAATGTTGAGATCCAACATCACCTTTGTGACTACTAATTGTGACTCTCACAATATGTGACAATGTCCCTCTATCCTTGACATCCAGATTAACCAATTGAGGGATAGACTATATCATCCTCGGTACAATCTATATCTTGAACTCCAAGTAGACTCACTCTAATCAAATGAACTCAATATCTCATATTGACTCATTTGCGCATGGCCATGCACTTCGTGGTCTCACTCTATCAAGAATAACAATGTCACTCCCGTCATATAGGAGGGATAGATCCCATCTACATCACTCACATCCCTCCGCATAATTTGTTACATACCCAGTAATCGCCTTTATAGTCCACCCATTTACAGGTGACGTTTGACGAAGCTAAAGTATGCAACTCCTTTTGTAGGGAATGATGGTGACTTCAGGTTCAAGGACTAATAGTCGTACTAATAGTCAAATGAGAAAGCTTATGACACTCATATAACGATCCATGATACTTTCTCATGGCGGGTCATTCAATATACATTCTCCAATGCATACCAATGTGTCAACTTGATATCTCATATCCATGACTTGTGAGATCAAGTCATCGAGTTGACCTACATGCTAGTCTCTACGCATTAACATTGTCCCTAAATGTTAATACTTGACTAGGAATGATTAAGAGTAGTGTTCTCTATATCATCTCATTATCGATTCAACCAATCAATTGATGTAGATAAGAACCTTCTACTCAAGGACGTTATTATACTTAGTTATTTGGCACTAATGCAAGTAAATATAATAACCATGCCTTTATAAATAGGAATATGATACAATAAAGTCCATACAACAATCATCACATGATTGACTCTAGGCTTTCACTAACAGTTAGCACAAACGCCAGATTTTTAGAGGAAGACTATGTGATGAACCACAAGCCCATGAGTAAGATTGTTTTGGAGGAATTGAGAGGAGAAGTCACTACTTCAGTACCACCGGTACAAGAGGATATTCCACAAGTGACTACATCGCGTGTCACAGAGGATACACAAGTGATACCTCATCATAGTGGGAGGGTTGTTAGACATCCTGATAGATTTATGTTCTTGGGAGAATCTTCTGATTTTGTCCATGGTGAACATGAACTTGATCCCTGGACATATGATGAGGCAATCCAAGATAAAGATGCGGTATCTTTGCAAAGTGCAATGAATTCTGAGATAGAATCAATGGATTCAAATTAGGTTTGGGAGCTAAGTAGAACCACCCAATGGTGTAAAAACCATTGGATGCTAGTGGATCTACAAAAGAAAGAGAAGAATAGACGGGAAGGTTGAGACCTTCAAAGCAAGGCTTGTTGCGAAAGGGTATACTCAGAAAGAGGGTATCGATTATGAGGAGACCTTTTCGCCGGTAGCCATGCTTAAGTCTATCCGGATTCTCTTATGTATTGCTGCTCATATGGAATATAAGGTATGAAAAATGGATGTCAAGACAGCTTTCCTTAATGGAAGTCATGAAGAAAACATCTATATGGAGCAACCAGAGGGATTCATTGCTAAGGGCAAAGAGCATCTTGTGTGCAAGCTTAATTAGTCCATTTATGGATTGAAGCAAGCTTTAAGATCTTGGAACATCCATTTTGATGAGATAATCCAGTCTTATGGATTTATTCAAAGTCTAGATGAGTCTTGTGTATACTAGATATGTGACGGAAACGTAGTGGTATTTCTTGTACTATACATAGATGACATTTTGTTAATTGGCAACAATGTCAAGGTGTTATAAGATGTAAGGGTAAGGTTGTCCAAACAGTTTGATATGAAGGACTTGGGAGAAGTGGGACACATCCTTGGGATCAAGGTTATAAGGGATCACAGGAAAAGGATGTTGTGCTTATCTCAAGCTTCATACATAGACACCATTTTGGCTTGTTTTAGCATGCAGAACTCCTAGAAAGGTTTTCTTCCATTTAGGCATGGAGTTCCTTTATCTAAAGAGATGTGCCCTAGAACATCAAAGGATATAGAGGAGATGAAGGCGATTCCTTAGGCTTCGGTAGTAGGAAGCCTCATATATGCTATGTTATGTACGAGGACGGATATCTGCTTTGCCATGGGCATGGTTAGCAGATATCAAAGTAATCCAGAATAGGGACATTGGATTGTGGTAAAGCATATATTGAAGTACCTGAGAAAGACTAGGGATTATATGCTGGTATACAAGGTAGATCAATTACTCTCTGTGGGTTACATAAATTCCGACTTCCAATCAGATAGGGATAGCAGTAAGTCTACCTCGGATTTTGTGTTCACTTTGGGTGGTGGAGCCATTGTATGGAGGAGTGTCAAGTAGAAATGTATGGCGGACTCCACCATGGATGCTGAGTATGTGGCAGTCTCTAAGGCAGCCAAAGAAGTGTATGGCTCAGGAACTTCTTGATGGACTTGGATGTGATTCTTGGTTTGCCCAGAACTATCACAATTTATTGTGATAATAGTGGTGCAGTTGCAAACTCGAAGGAACTACGAGCCCATAAGGCAAGTAAAAACATAAAGCGCAAGTACCACCTGATACGAGAGATCATTAAGCGAGGAGAAGTTGTTGTAGCCAAGATTGCATCAGAGAATAACCTTGTAGATCCTTTTCTAAGGCCCTTCCAGTGAGAGCTTATGATAAGCATGTGGAGGGAATGAGAATCAGATGTATGGCAGTATGAGGACAGCATAGTCTTTTAGTATAAGTGGGAGATTATTGCGATGTATACTGAAAAGTCTATTCTTTGTATGAACATCTTTATTTTTAAAATAATAATCACATGATCATTGTTTGCATATTTATGGTTATGTATATTGTGTGATACATTACATTGTAGATAACATGGTGTGTGGTGTCACACAGAAGATCATGTTATCAGTTCCTTATGGAGTATAAGTATAGGCTCACAGCCCAAATGGTTTTGGACAAACCATTGGTATTGTTGTAGTGTAATTTGGTATTGGTTTGTCTTGACCATAGAATTTCACTAGTACACTTTGTGTGTATTGAGCAGGACCGACTTAGAGGTGATTCAATTTATTGCTGACTACATAATTTAATCGGACCTCGGATATTATGATGTACATGCTCTTAATCCCGATATAATAACGGGCACATCTACTTAGTATTTATTTCTTTGATTTACCTATGGGCGAGATTTATAGATTAAATCGATAGGCTCGGTAAGTTGGGAAATGATATTATTTATATGGTGTGTCGTTGATTATAGGAGGAAATCGTGTCCTATATATTAAGATGATGATGTCCCCTTGAGGAGCTCATAAGGATCATCATGTAAACCCTATAGGTGGACTTGGTCTGGCATGATGATGAGTTGAGTGGTACTTCTCATGGTGTTATATGTTGATTAATTAATTGTCAGTAAATTAATTAATTGACAGGCATTCGATATCTTAAACACGGAGAGACATTTGCACAATTAATATATGGAGCCCATATTTATTTATGGGGGTTGGTGAGGTAGATCAATGATAATCCTCTAGTGGAATGGATTATCATTAATAGATTGGATTTTATGTGGGTCGGATCCATTAGGTGGCCAAGATCCAACTCCTCCTCATGGTTCCTATTGTAGCCTATTTAAACCCTCATGAAACCTAGATCCGACGAACACGATTAAAAGGAGGCTTAGGAGAAATCTATAAATAAGGTTGGAGAGGCTTGGGCGTGGAACACATGAATTGGTGTTTGGGTTTGCTTCCAAAGGTTTTTGGCCGAAAACACATCAATTAGGGTTAGGGTTTTTGGAGTTGGCTATAGAGAGGCTTGGGCAGCAACCCTAGGGTGGGGCTTCTACATTGGGCGGCGCCTCCCTCTCTCTCTCTAGGATTGGCCGGCGGCTTCCCCTCTCTCTCTACTCTTTGGCCGGCGGCAAAGTAAGGAAGAAAGGTTCCTTTTCTTCCATTCTCTTTGGCCGGCGCCCAATCTACCTTCTTTCTCTCCTTGGTCGGCGGTAACAACCTAGCTTGGAGCTTGGTGGTCGACACTAGATAGGAGAATAAGGGTTCAGTCATCTTCCCTTTGTTCGGAGTGAGCAAGGAAGGGAAGAATGAGATATAGAAGGTTTCAATTCTTGGAGGATCGTTGCCCACACAACGTCCAAGAATAGGATAGGACATACAATAAAAGATCAAGAGGTATACAAGAGGTATAATCTTGTTTATTTTGATTTAGTTCTTTTGTATAATGCATGTGGCTAATTTACTTGGACCCCGAAGATAAACACAAAAACTGGCGATCCGTACATCATCTATTCTGCGGCTAATCAAGGAAAAGAGTTAGGTATCTTGAACAACAAGTTTGTTCAAGAGATCACTCGAATCGAATAGCACGATGATGGATCGATTGCTTGGGTAATATGTCTTCCTCAAAGATTATTTTTTTTTAATCCTGGGACATAGATAGGATCGCCATGCACAAGCGACCGAAGCAGGAAACAATTCCCTATAGATTTTGCATGCAATACTGAGCCTGAACATTGTATGAGTCATTGATCCTTGACTACTGTATGAGGCATTTGAGCCTTGACTACTGTATGATGCATTTAAACCTTGACTATTGTATGAGGCATTTGAGCCTTGACTACTGTATGAGGTGTTGGGCCTTATTAGAAATTTACCTATCCATTATAGCTGGCGTTATAGTTCCCTGTGGGGGAAAATAACTATCTAGCCCTTAGGTTGTTATATGACGATCTTTGAGAACATTTTACATATGTCATATTGTGGCATTATAGTTCCCCGTGGGAGAAAATAGTTTATCTAGCCCATAAGCTGTTATAGTAGGCATTGAGCCTTAAAAATTTTACATATGCCCTATAGTGGCATTATAATTCTCCATGGGGGAAAATAGCTTATCTATCCCATAAGCTGTTA
Source organism: Wurfbainia villosa (assembly GCA_025175895.1). Classification (NCBI taxonomy): domain Eukaryota; kingdom Viridiplantae; phylum Streptophyta; class Magnoliopsida; order Zingiberales; family Zingiberaceae; genus Wurfbainia; species Wurfbainia villosa. Next base: position 4,205,957 of record CM046003.1, read on the forward strand.
TAGTAGGCGTGAAGCCTAAGTTAATTTTTACAAGAGAATTGTGAAGAATTTACCATACCTTGGATAAAATATCACTGACATAAGCGATGCGAGCAAAATATATATGGTTGTAGAAGTAGTTTTAGTACACATCTGATTGCATTTTATACTTGTTTCATGCATATTCTTCCTTGCTTTGCATTCAATTCCTATTTTCTAGTTCGGAGATCTACTTTTGTTAATTTATGTGTAGGACAACATTTTTGGAGCAAAAATTGTGTAATTTGTGGAGCACAAACCTTAGGGAACATGCACTGACCATGTCCCCAGACATGGGCATGTTTCCGAAGCGAAACGGAGGCTCCAGAAATCCATATGGTCGTGTCTTTTTTTTTCAGCCTGATTTTTAGCCCAGATTTCAGTCGTTTCCATCCTTGAACATGGCCAGCCATGTGAAATTCACACGGTTGTGTGGTTGCGCCACAAATTCGAAAAAATAGGGTTTTTCCAAGCATTTATAGAAAGCCAGAGCCCCCTCTATATATAAGAAACTCATCTAAGAGGCTAGAGATCATGAGGGGTGCTTCTCGAGGGCTCCCAAGCCCTAGAGGAGGCCAGACGACTACGATGACAAGAAGGTGCCCAAAAAAGTACCGGAGACTCACACTGGGGAGGAAGGAAGCAGCTCGAGGATCGAAATCTACGCTTCAACGACAAGGAGAATGACCAAGAGTACTGTAATTTCATTCTTAGATATCTTTACATTGTAATGATTCATTCTATGATGCCTTGTGTCTGTTTTCTTTCATCTATGGAGTAGATACTTCAATTCTAGGATTAGGGAGTAGCTTGTGCACATTGGACATGCTAGTTCGAATATATTTTCTGTTCTTCAGTTTATGTTTGCAATTGGTGTTTTCTGGATTGATGAAAATTATGTTTGGATTCTATATCTAGTGCGCATAGCCGATATAAGGGGTGACAGCCTTTGTGTCAAAGATCTAGGAGAACTAAGGAGGAACCTTGTGTTGTCCTTCCTTCGATAACTGTAGATATTAGAATATGATAGAGTGGGAAACGAAATACGTTCCAACTCTTCATAGGGATTATTAGGACATCCTTGTACCCAATAGCCTATATTAGCAGAAGGGCCAAAGTAGGAGAAATTAAGTCTAGAAGGGTTGAGTGACCTTAGTGACAGAGGGCTCCCAATGGTACCAACCCCGTGAGCTCTGATGATCCGAAAGGTTAGCTTGGTTAGGAATAGGTAGTTCATGGTAGAAGCAAAAGTCATCGAGCAAATATATGATGATCCTCCCACAAGATCGTAATTAGAGATTTATGAAGCATTTAATTGATAGCACGTTCCAATAACGCACAAGTGAAACCGAAGTCCTAGAATCCTCTTAGGGAACCTTGAACCTACCTTTGCTTCCTCCAAGTGACACCGTACTTGAGTTAGGACTGCTGTCAACCTCGCAACCCTCATCTATAGGACATTCGCTCCGAACAACAACATTCACTGGACAAACGGTCATCGGATCTCAGTCTTTGTGGGATCGATAAATCTTTTATTACTTGACGATATTCGTGCACTTGCAAGCATTGAGAGCGAGCACGCGCTTCGAGTCCTTGATGATTCCCATTGGAGATTTGAGGTCGTGCTCGTGTGCTTCAAGTTTTTTGCGCCTTTGTTGGGCACTATTGATTCGATATTGAATCGAGAGTGAATAGTTTGAATCGGACCTAGTTTAGGTTTATTTCCCTAGTTTTTATTACTTTTCAGTTTAATTTAGTACTAATTTAGATTTTAGTTTTCTTCTAGCTTTAGTTATTTTCTAGCAGTTTTTCTATTCAGTTATTTTCTTAGTACTTGTTTCCCTTTTAGTCTCTTGTTGAGGCACTGCTTTTCCTTTCCTTGTCTATAATTTCCTGTATATAATGATGCATTCTTTCACTCATGATTATGATCAATTTAATGTTGTGACTTTTGGTAACATTTATTATGGGCATTCTGGTGAAACATGGCATACCATTAACGATTGTTCGGATATATTTAGACTTTCACAATTTGAACAAGAAAAAGTCACCTACGATTACAATCAGTGGCCACAAGATGATTCCTATTCATATGGTTATGACCCTGGCTACTTAAATCCTCAATATTGTCTGCCTAAATTCTGACTTGAGCATATGATGGAAAATTTCATTCAAATGCAACAAGCGGTGAACATTGAATTCTAGCGGCGGCATTCGCAGATAGAGACGATGCTGAGACAATATTGTTTCCCAAGTAAGAATGAGAGCTATGAATCACCCTACGAATTTTATCCAGAACCAAGTCCCCACATAGAAGCCTTGCTAGACAATTTTACTAGGCACCGAGGAGCATAGTCGACAATTTGCAAAGTTTATGCAACGACAGCTAGCAGAAGAAGAATCCAAACGACTAAAAGGTGGCTTAGATGACTGGATTACACCTAATATGGTGGAGACTCATGTCGAATGAATGGAGGAGGAAGACATAGATGACATAGGAAGTGAAGAAGGACAATCTATTCAATCACCATTAGAGGGAGAACTTGAGGATTATATAGTTGATACTTTAATCGAGGAGTGCATTGCTTCAATTAAAATACCTCCTAACCTCAAGGACTCAGAAGAGCTTGCCTTAACCCTCACCAAAACTTTAGTTTCCAATAATGAAGTACTTTTAGTGATTGGTAAAGATAAAGTTTCATTCGATATAATAGAATCTACTAATCAATCTCTTGGTGAGGATGTTTGTGGTGAGTTACATTATTTACAACATTTGAACACAATGGAATATCATGATCAAACTCCTAAAGACTCTTTGAGGCTCAACATGTTCAATCTCGAGCCAAGGAAAGCATCTAACAAGTATGTTGCCCCTCCACGAGCAAGATTTAAGAGATATAGTGATGGAGGACCAAAAGGCAAGAAGCATAAAGTGAGCAAATATCTTGCTCCTCCACGATCCAGATTTAAGAGATATGGTGATGAAGGACTACAAGGCAAGAGTTGAAAGCAAATATCTTGCTCCCCCACGAGCAAGATTCAAACGCATTAAGAAAGGGGGAGGAAAAATATCCTTGGGCCATTAGAGACAAGATGATACATAGGGGTACGGTCGAGCTAGAGACCTTAAACAAGCGCTTCTTGGGAGGCAACCCAAGTTTAAATCTACATGTTTTTAGTCTTTTTGCATTCATGCATGTTAGTTTTGACTTTAATTTTTGTCCATTGGAATTTTCACAAGTGTTTTAGGGTCAGATATAACTTGCTAGGTAGAAAGGAGAGCCCTTGTTAGAACCTCAGAAGGAAGCACCAGTGGTCATGTGGATTTCACACGGTCGTGCCCAACCATCAAAAGAGCATATGGCTAGGCATGTGGAAAGTCTCGAACCGTGTTGCACTCTAGGAGAAATCCAGAGTCGCACACGATCGGCCATGTGAATTTCATATGGTTGTGCCAAATTCAGAACTTTTTCTAAGCGCCCAATTGGAGCCCACCTAGTCTGTGCCACGAAACTACACCTACATCGCCTTCTTTTTCTACTTTTGAGCAGGATGCAGGTACATTAACCTATGATTTCTCCGAGTTCCAATCGAGCCTCGACGACATTCACATCGAGCAGTAGACATAGGGGCAGCAGTGGGAGAAGCATAGGACATATACACAGGTGGAGTTTCAGGACCTCCGAGAGCATTTCCAATCGGCCGAGGAGTTCTATGGCCAGACCCATGATTATTTTCAAGAGGAGGTTGTCTACCGCTAGGAGGTACGACATTGTTGGAATGTATAGTGAAAGCCTAGCTCTTTTTGTATGAACATTTTATTTTGAAATAAGAATCACATGATCATTGTTTGCACTTTATATATTTATTATATGTGTGTGCATATTGTCTAATATTTTACATTGTAGATAACATGGTGCTTGGTGTGGCATAGAAGATCATGTTATCAGTCCCTTGTAAAATATAAGTAAAGGCTCACAACCAAGATGGTTTTGGACAAACCATTGGCATGGTTGTAGTGTAGCTTGATATTGTTTTATCTTGAACATAGAGTTACACTAGTACACTTAGGTGTATTGAGCAGGACCGGCACAGAGGTGATTCAATTTAGTGCTGACTATATAATTGAATCAGACCTCGGATATTATGTTGTACATGCTCTTAATCCCGATATAATAACGAGCACATGTACTTAGTATTTATTTCTTTGATTTACCAGAGGGTGAGATTTAGATGGATTAAATCAATATGCCCGGTAAGTTGGGAAATAATATTATCTACATGGTGTGTCGTTGATTATAGGAGGAAACCGTGTCCTATATATTAGGTTGATGATGTCCCCTTGAGGAGCTCATAAGGTTCATCATGTAAACCCAGCTGGTTGACTTAGTCAACATGATGATAAGGTTGAGTGGTACTACTCGAGGAACTAGATGTTAATTAATTGATGGTCAGTAAATCAATTAATTGACGGACATTCGATATCTTAAACACGGGGAGATAAATGTACAAATAATAATATGGAGCCCATATTAATTTATGGGGGTTGGTGAGGTAGTTCAATGATGATCCTCTAGTGGAATGGAACATCATTGATGGATCAAGTTTGTGTGGTTCCGATCCATCAGGTGGCCAAGATCCAACTCCTCCTTATGGTCCCTATCGTAGCCTAATATAATCCTTGTGATGTCTAGATCCAAGAATGTAAAACAAAACCTAGAACCAACGGTTGGGATTAAATCCCTAGATCCGATGCTTGGATGAAACCCTAGAACCAACGGTTGGGATTAAATCCCAAAGATCCGATGGTTAGGATGAAACCCTAGAATCGATGGTGGAGATTAAATTCCTAGATCTGACGGTTGGGATAAAACCCTAGATCCGACGGTTGGGATGAAACCATAGATCCGACGGTTGGGATGAAATCCTAGATTCGACGGTTGGGATTAAACCCTAGATCCGACGGTTGGGATAAAACCCTAGATCCGACGGTGGAGATTAAATCCCTAGATCCGACGGTGGAGATTAAAGGAGGCTTAAGCCTAATTCTATAAATAGGGGGCTTAGGCTTGGGCGGCAACTAATTGATTCGAAATAGGAGTTAGGGTTTTGGGCGGCTAGGGTTTTTTTGGAGCAAAGTGGGCGGCAACCTCCTTCCATCTTGTTGATTGTCGGCGCCCACTTCCATTGATTCTTCCTTGGCCGGCGCCCATCCTAGAAGGCTCTCTCTTTTTCCTTGGCCGGCGGTTCTCCTCCCATTGGTGGCCGGTTCTCTCCTCCTCCCATTTCTCCTTGGTGGCCGGCGGCAACTTCTCTTCAAGTTGGCCGGCGATTCATCCAATTGTTCCTTGGCCGGCGGTTGCATCAAGTTCCATAATTTGGTGGCCGGTTCTAGATAGGAAGGTATTTGTTGTTTCTTCTCTTTGTTTGCAGCGGACAAGGTAGAGAAGAAAGCGATCTAGAAGGCTTCTACTCGTGGAGGATCTTCGTCCACACATCGTCCACGAGAAGGATAGGACATACGGTAGAAGATCGTAAGGTATAAAGTTATTTAACTTTAGGTACAGATCTGAGCATGTTCTTATTTGTTTTGATTATGCATGTGTGTGTATGAATATATATTGTATAATCATGGACCCCGAAGACAAACACAAAAACCGGCGATCCGTCCGTTGTCTCTTCCCTGGCTAACCAACTAGAAGAGTAGTGTTGCTTGAACAACTAGTTTGCTCAAGCGACCACTCGAGTTGTTAGCATGACGACGAATTGGTTGTGCCAAGGAAGCTCATCCCATCCGGATTAATCCTTTCATTAGTAAAAATTTTAATCCGGGGACATGGGAGCCAATGAGCCTCCGAAGCAACTCCCTACATTCATGCACGATACACGATCACAGTGGGCCAGGGAGTAGCATAGAGTCTTCGATGTGTCCACAAGTTATATTTCTTTACCCCTATGGATCCCATCCTTCAATTTTCCTACTGCTGTAGAACACCATTTAAAGATCTCCCTGTCCTTAAAACTGTTAAGGCAACAATTAACTTTCCCTCCATCAAAGACAAGCTCAAAAATAAACATTTCAGCATCAACGAGCTTCTCCAAGAACCCATTTTGTCCCATTATGGACTATCACCTGCTCAATTATCGGATGCACACCCCATTGGTAAGTTTCCCTTATTGCAATTGTCTTAATATATATAACAATACTGCATCTTGTTTCTTATCCTGTACATTAGCAACATATCCTATTTAATTATTATACTGATCTGGAAGCATATATTGAAACCCCATCTTACATGCCTGAAAAATATACTAATGTCTAAATTTACATATCCACAATGCCTGATTTTGCATACTCATTAATCACCTGATACCGTCAGCTCGTGCTAAACAGTTACAATTTCTTCTTTCCCATATATATCGACATCAAACTCTATATCATCACTAAACTTACTTTACAATGCTCATCCACATTCTGTTTTGTAGAGGGCATGATGAGTGTAGCCATCGCCAAGACTCTGGCCAAACAACATAGGAAAAGAAAAGGAACTGATCCAGTAGCCACCTCCACTGTCATCCCCGAGCCACCTGCCTAAGTAACTAGCCCTTACCTCTCTACAATATCTTATTTTAAATATCTTGATTCAATTTCACCAAAAATAACTTATACTTCTCTATCATAGGTTCCCCTTGAACATCTTGTAACCCCCATCACTATTATCGATGAACCGAACCAGCCAACCCTTACCCTAATAGCATCTGACCTTATCCCTCCTCCACCAAGCACCCATTCCTAACCTTTGTCCTTTTCTCATCCCTTCATCTTTACCAAAACCTTCTTCCTCAAACCCTCCATCAGAATCTCTGCCCCCTTCCGACACACTTATCCACAGCCCTCCTACTGATACATTCAACGAACCCATTGAACTTTCCTCGTCTCCTTCCCCTCCTTCCTCCACAGACGACCTCCCCTTAGCCTCCTTATTCCCCCATAAGCAACAACAATCCACACCTCCTCCAAGTCCAATTAATCCAATACTTACAACCTCTTCACCACTAGACGTGCTAGTACAAGCAATATCAGAATCTTACCCCAACTATCTTCTCTCTTCCCTTCCTGATATGCCTATCTTAGATTCTCTCCCTACACTTCCTTCACCTATCCTTCCTCTTGATTATATTCTCACCGTATTAGATTCTGCCCTACCGCAACCTACTTCCCCCCCTCTTCCTCTAATACTCCTCACATAATTCAAGAAATGCAAGAAAGCCTTCAGACAGTATGTTTCTTTACCCATTAATTATTTCTTTGTATAAACAACTCATTTCATAATACTTCCCCTATATTTTTCATAGTACTTCCAAACTACAATCCTTCGCACAGTGGCTATCAGAATACCAGAGTCAACAAGACAACCCATCCACCTCATCCACAAGGCCACTCGCACTTTTAACAACACCAATTGCCCTTCAATTTCTTGGGCACCCCAGATGACCTCAAGAAATTACCACATCTGGGCCACAGGCACACTTCTCCCAATCGAGCATCAAAAGAAACAGAACTCCAACAAAAAATACAATGGTTGCAACTGCAAGTGAAGACTTTTCCTGTCGATCGAGAACAAATAATAGCATATTACAAGAAAGAACTCTCTCTTAAAGATACACATATAAGGCAACTGCAAGAGCAGACTGAAATATCAAACCTGACCATCACTTCCCAACAATCAAAAATTCAGAAGTGGAATGAAAAGGAAAGCTACTGGCGCCTCTAGTCAGTTGAGTGCTTCTAGCCTATGGAAGACCTTATAGATGCCTATCTTGCACTCAGAGATAAAATCTTCAACAACCTGAATGAATTCCCCTTCCATTTCAATGTATTAAAACAACATTTCCATACACTATCAAACACTGCCCATGAACAAACTATCCGAGCCAACCATCTTCACTAAGAATTATCTCAATTAAAAGAGACAGAGGCTAAAAGATGGACCATCGAACAAACAAAAATTCTAACCAGAACAGCCAAGACACTCAACAAGTATTTTCAAAGAGTGTTCGAAGGTGCTCTGCAAACAACAAACGAGAGAAAATATTTCCTTCCTAGCCTGCCCAACCATGAGCTTAGCATAGAAGAAGCTTACAGAAAATTTCCTCCGGAGGCCTTTAACATTGACTCAGATATTGATTCCGAGCAATAATTCTTGTAATCGACATTTTACAATTTTTGAACAGCTGTAATAGAAAACTTACCTTTGTAACTTTATTTGTTTCTGAACATGCTTGCAATGAATGTTTAACTCTTCATATTTGCACTGTATTCATCTTTATATCATTTTATATCATCCTGCACAAGTCTACTAATATCTTGTAATCAAAGAATGCTCTCCTCATACTACATATACTATCAAACAATGTACAAAAAGACAAATATTTTCTGTATATGTATATCAGATGCTATGTCATTTATGAAAAATATAAGAATACCCTCCTAGGGTAGCAATCCTATGAATCATAATACATACCTTCACCTTATTTGTATAGGCATATCGAACAGAAAACCCATGAGAACCAAGAATATACTATCATAAATAGCTCAACAGTATCAATCTAGCAGATTGGTACACTTTATCATAACATCAAATCAGAATCAATGAAACACCCCCATACTTCTTTAAAACTCCTTTGAAATTAAGGAGAAACCGTTGCCAATAACTACCTTAAAAATATTTCTCAGAATGCCTACACATTTATTTCCAAACAAATAACATGATCATTTCCAAACTTCCCCTTATAATTTGCATATTATTCAAAAAATCGATATAGTATCTGTTGCCCAGAAATTGCCCGTACCACTACTTTTCTAACAGAAATTATCATACCCTAATCTTACCTCATTAGAAGCTAAATTCTTTACCTTCCCACAATTTCCACCCTAACAAACTTATGTCATATGATTCTATAATACCACTTCTCAAAACCAAGTGTTGGTGCAGTAGGCACCTAAGTCAAACCTGAGTTTTGATTATAGCAAACGATACAAAGTTAAGCTCATGTCGTTATCTCATGAGCTGAATCGAGTGAGCAGAAGATTGCTATAGCTGGAGCTGAAGGCTAGCGACACCCGGAGGAAGCCGCGGTGGTCGAGCGACACTCGAGTGACTTCAGAGGGAGCCGAAGGAATCGAGTAGAAGATCGGATGCAAAAGCGACATAGTAAGTATCGAGGTAAGCTCGTGTGTGCCAGCGTAAGTGAGGTCGTATCCTCTTTACGGGGATGATCTTAAGCGTAGATCCGACCAAAGACATCCTATAGATGGTCTAGGTCGAGATCGGACGGTCGACGACCGTCGAAATTATATTTTTGTTGAGCTAACTTTGACTTGCAACAAGCATCGGTCATTTGCCCGGACTTGGAGGACTCATTGCCAATCAATCAAGGTCGAAGACGACCACTCGGTGATGCTTCCATCGATGTCAAAGGATCAGCCTCGAGGAGTCAAGGCTTATCACCACTTTTCAAGGAGGTTGTGTGTCCATTTTTGATTGGTTGAAGACCCATTCGATGAGGGGCTCAAAGGCTATAAAAGGAGGTCCTAACCTAGGGTTTCATCATCAATTCTAAGCTTCCAAAAGCCTCCGCAAATCTACAACTCTCCGACAACGAAGTGCTTCTTCTCCGACGTCTAGGTCTTAACTTCTTTTCTTTTTTGTAATGTCGGTTTAAGCTTTTACTTCAGTTTACTATTTTAATTCTTTCGGAGCTTTTATTGTAACGAGGAGAGGGGGAGTGTCCCTCTACCTCAAGTTTTGTTCTTTATTGTATCGATTAACTCCTACCTCCAACGAGGAGGAGTTCGTTTAGTATTTTGCCCTCCGTGCGTGGTCAAGGACCACTAGGGCCTTGGAGTAGTAGCCGAAGGCTACGAACCAAGAAAAAAGAATTGTCTCTTTTATTTATTGTCTATCTTTCCGCTGCAAATTATCTACTCGAGTTTTAACGAACGATTTCGTAAAAGTTTTATCACTATTCACCCCCCCTCTAGCGATCCGCTTCGATCCAACACCAAGCGGGAAAAAAATGTTATTTCTCTCCATTTTACTCACAATAAATACAGAAGTATCCATCACTAATCATTGTCTTTCATTTTCAAGAAAGTGCAACCCCTCTCTTCACTTCCCCGTCCATGGTTTACCTCCACCCATTCCAAAATTACAGGAGAACATTACCAAACCCTTTCCTCCCACATACAACTTCCCTCCGGGTACCATATTATTGTAGCTAACTCCACCGAGCGCCCACACCTACCTCCTGGCCACACCAAAGCCTTTTTCTCTGATCAAATAGAGGTCGGTTTATTTTTCCCAATTCATTCCTTACTCTTAGAAGTTTCCAAATACTTTTCTATCCCCCTAAATCAACTAGCCCCAACTCCTTCCGTTTAATGCTAGGATTTTACCTTTTCACATCCTTTTTATCGATCACTCCTTCAGCCTTTCTTTTCCACTACTTTTTCCAAATAAAATCATCAGAAATATGTATTTTTTTACTTCCAAGCTCGGTCAGACTTTCAATTCCTTATCGGCATCCCTTCCTCACACAAAGGATGAAAGGAACATTACTTCTTTGTACATTCTCCCTCTCCCTTTCCTTTTTCCTTTACATGGTTAACTACTCTCCCTCCTCGCCCCTCTCTAGGCTCTCACAGTGATAATGAAGAGTATCAAATGATGACTCTATTGTTATCAGAATAACGATTCAATTTGAACCAGATATTGACCAGATTAGCACTATTATTAATCAGAACCGACTATTCTCTCTAGTCGACGGGCACACTCGGTAACAATTGCTTCTGACTGTATCTCTTCATATTGCTATAACCTATATAAATTTTTACTTGTTTCTTTTTTCAGAATCATTATTACTGCAGGCTATCGAACATACTCCACCCCCTTCCCATACAAATCCTATTCAACTCCACCCCCGACAACCAACACTTTCCATCCATCCCTTATCCACTCATCAAACTCCCCAAACCCCCCTTTCTTCCTTCTCAACATCTGATCTGCCAAATTCCTTAACACCCAGTATAAACGAAGTCAGCATGTACTTTCTTTTACTTATTTTTCTCGATACTAACACCTATCTCTGCAGGGGATCACAGAGATAACTCACTTAAACAACCAGTGGGAACAATACACTAATAATCTAAAAAAAGAATTACAAGAATGTCAAACCAGAGAGCTGGAATTACAACAAGCGTATCAAAGATTTGAACGAGAACTACAAGCCTCCTATATAAAGGCACAAGCCGACCGAGCAGAACTATCCGCCCTTTATTTCAAAACTTCTTACTTACAAAACGCTCTAGATGTATTAAAAGCCCGACCTCTTCAAGCAAGAACCAATACTTCTTATGACAATTCCTTGACTTCAGTTGCTATAAATGACATGTTCCTGGACAGAGGCTTTGCCTTCCTTCAATGGGGCTTCCAAGATTGTATTAATCAATTCAAAGCAGTCGGCTATCAACCTCCTAGGCACTCTACCAGCATTTTGAATATCGACAATACAATTGACTGCACTCCTTCTAATTTACTATCTTTCCCCTTCCCTTCTAATACTGAGAAAATGTAACTTGTATTTATCATAATATCTGCAATACAATACACGACTTTTTCTACATTATACTATTTAAAGGAACAAAACATAGACATTACAATGTTTTATCAACTAAAATAAGGGTACAAGTGATTCTATGATTCTATTAAAAGCCTTCCTTCAGGGTCCTTTAAATAACAATATATAATTCCTGCTCAACTACCCATCTGAGAAAAATCCTTTCCCTTTGCATCTTTTTGGTCAACATTTCTCCACCATACTAAGTCTCATACTTGAAAAATGCGAAGAACTACCTTGTTATTATAAACTTTTCATTACCTGTAACCCATACCGTCCACAATAGTCTCTCTTTACTAAGTACAACCCCTTACACCGAGTCACCTTATTGTCGCTCGAGATATAAGTCATTACTCGGGCAAATTTTTGTTTTCCATAAACAACCCTACTCCCATACCAACCCTTATGTTATCAAGAAGTAATCAGCATACCCCTATCCCCCTTCTACCTCACCATTATAAGAGACTTCCCGAGCAGCCGCCTCTTCCCTTTCCATATCAAAATAGGATGACTCTTCCACTTCCCCAATTTAATTCCTTAAACTTCCTCGGTAATAATGATGCACACAAACGCGACCTCAAATCTCACGACGGAGATCGTTAAGGGCTCGAAGTGCACGCTCACGCTCAATGGTCGCAAGTGCACGGATGTTGTCAAGTAATAAAAAGATTATCGATCCCACAGAGACTGAGATTCGAGTACCGATTTATTTAGTGGATGTTATTGTTCGGGACTAGACTCTAAAGGTTGCAATTAGAAGGGCTATCAACGGTCCTAACTCTAATACGGTGTCACACGGAGGAAAAGAAGGGTCGCTACGGGTCTTTAGATGGATTCTAGGATTTCGATTTCATTTGTGTGTCACGGAACATGTTTTAAATTGGGTTTTACTTAGGTTTCTAGTTATGGTTTTGTGGAAAGGATATCATACAATCCCTCGATGAGCCTTCGCATCTATCAGAAGCTACCTTTGCCATACCAGGTCAACCCTTGGCTTTAGGACGGGATAGTCGGTACAAGGATGTCGAATCAATCCCTGCGACGAGTCGAAAACGATGTACATTTCCTACTCTATCGCATTCTTCTACCCACAATTATCAGGTGATGAGGCCAACCCTTAGGTGGCTCTTTAATTCCCCTAATTCTTTGATACGAGGGTTGTCACCCCTCGTATCAGCTAAGCACAGTGACTAGAAAACCAAAACGATAACTATAGATCTAAACCAAAACACCAATTGCAAATATAAATTCAAGAATGAAAAGATATTTGAATTAAGATGTTCCAAGTCAACACAAACTACTCCCTAATCCTAGAATCAGAGAGTCTACTCCATAGATACGAGAGAAGAAACACAAGGCATGATCATATCCATATAAACAATAGAATGTACGCAAAGAATAGGATTTACAATGCAATGTAGGTCTTCTCCTCGACGCTGAAGTGCAGAATCTTGACCTCCGGCGACGTTCTTCCTCCCCGTTGTGAATTCCCAAAGCTTTTCAGAGCTTCAGAGTGTTGTCCCAGCCGTCGTGCCTCCCCCTAGGGTTTGGGCAGAGCTTTCCTTATATAGACATCACGCCGGACCATTGCGAAATCTGGAAAAAAACCTAGCCACGTCAATTTGCTGGGCCGCCACATGGCCGTGTGAAAACACACGGCATGGCCATGTGTTAGGCTGTAGCGGTCGTTTTTGCCCTCCGAACACGATCGTGTGTGGGCACACGCCTTGGCTATGTTCCCTTCTGCGTCCAGCTGCCAAATGTCTTCTTTTGCTCCGAAATTGCACTATTTTCCCTATTAAATACTATCCTTCACAAAAAAGTAAACAGAGAAAATCTCCGAACTAGAAAATAGGAAACACATGCAACATAATGTAAAATATGCATGAAACGAACATAAAATGCTATGAGATGTGAGCGAAAACTACTCCTAAAATCCTATATGCTTTGCTCACATCAATTCCCCCAGACTTAAATCTTTGCTTGTCATCAAGCAAACCTCAGTGCCATGAAAATTTAAAAGGTATTGTTCAATGCTTAGCATGTTAACTAGATTTATCAAGTGGTATTTGCAATAAAAGCAAAATAGATATGTTCTAGAAATTCACTAACTTAGCTCCTCGTGCTCATCCTAAGTGAATCTTCTTACGGGATACTCGTTCCATGGTGAGTTAAGTCGTCATCCTATAGCTTTCCTAAGGTCTCCAGCTCTTAGGCACTTACCTGCCAAAGCGAGGGTTGTTCCCTAGATCTAGCACAAAGTCTCAAAGGTGTTTTCGGTATTGAGAGAAATTGGTAGGTGTTTCCCCAATAACCTAACTCGGTCTCAAAGGGGCACCTAACCATTTCCACTCATGACAACTGTTTTTTATCCCTCATAATTTCTTTTCTTTATTTTCTTTTTCATTTCTATTTCTCTCTCTCTTTATTTTTCTTTTATTTTTTGGCTCATTGGGATTTTGATTTTTCCGAATGGGCTTACACAATCCGAGCATCTCCAATAACTAAAATGATAAACTTAGGGTCACCTGTGGATTCCAAAGTACAAGACTATTGAGATGAATCATAACTAGGTATGTACTAGACTCTCCCTTACAGAAAGTTTGTCATGTGTATGTGTGAAATAAAAGCTAACTAGTGTAAGTCTAGAATATTCATTCAAATCCAATAAAATAAAATACCACAAGATAAATGAAGTTGCACTACTCATGGAAACAACTCATGAAGAAGACTTTTAAAAATACTACTGAGGTAGCTTATAGGTAGCAAAAACTAAATGCTGAAAGAATCTAAACAACTAATGCATGAATAAATGAATGCTAACCAAAATGCAAACATTAGGAAAGAAACTACTTCTAGAAACAAAACAAAACTTGGGGTCCCCCCCAAACTTAAGTGAAGCATACCTCTAGTATGGTGAACGAGGTGGAAAGTCTGGTAGCCTCGGCATCTCAGGGTCCTGGGAGAACCTACTACTGAGCCGCTAATGCCACATGTATATGTGGTCGATCTGAGAGCTGGTGGATGCAGCAGCTGCTCGGTGCTCCTCCTCCCTAGCCCACTGTGCCTGTTGGGCTCGCATATGCTGCCGTATCTCTTGGTGGTAGGCAGCCTCCGCATGGCGATGGGTAGCCTCCTCCTAGAAGTAGATACGGGCCTCATCGTAGAACTCCTCGGTGTATTGGAAGTGCTCCCGGAAGCCCTGAAACTCCGCCTATGTGTAGGCGCTCTACTCCTCCCATCTCTACCCCTGTGTCTGTTGCTCGGCATATATGTCGTCAAGGCACTCGGAACTCTGAAAAATTGTAGGCAGATGTACCTACATCCTGTTCAAAAGTAGAAAAAGGTGGTGGTGCAGGTGCAGGCTCATGTCGACGTGGACTAGGTGGGCTCCTATGCATGTGTGGACTAGAGGGAGAGTGATGCAAAGGGGGAGAGATGGGCACCGATGTGGATGGTCCCTCATATGGAGGGGACTCCACTATTAGGTCTAAGCGCCAGTTGGCGCGTGTGGTGATAGTGGTACGATTGGGGTCGGAGAGCCTAAGGGCCGTCAAGTTTTTCCTTACAAAGCATAAGGAGTGTCCTCTTACAATCATCTTCATGGTCATACACACTCCCAGGTCGACCCTACGTCTCCCCTCTATGCTATCTAGCGCAGTGTAGTCGTACCCCATCCTATGACAAATGTTGGTAAGCAGGCCTCCCACATTAATCTCTCCTTTCGCTGCTTTGCCCATTTTCACTAAGTGTCTAATGAAATGTGAATCTACATCGATGCTACTCCTTTCTTGTAGCATGTCCCATAGGCAAAGCAACTCCCTAGCTCTCACTACACCGTCACTCTCCCTACATCCAAAAATAGTGCTTACCATGATTCGGTGGAGGTATCGGAAAATGGGATTTTGGAGGCGTGATGCTTTGGCCCTAGAAGGGTCGTAAGCGTGCTCTCCCGTCAATTCAGTCCAAAATATTCGAGAGTTAAACCCAATAGGGGTTCTTTTATCTCCCCCACTCGGCAAGCCAAAGCATGAATTCCATTGGTGAAGTGTCCATTCATTCTCAATGTTAAATATCCTAAAGGTAATCCTACCGTCTTTGCTCTCTCTACCCATTAAAATTTCCGCTTCTAAGGAACTCAAAAATTCTAAAACTATCCTACGGTAAGTTGGGTATCTTATTCCCATTATCTCTTCCCACCCCATTTTTGTAAATAGGGCTTGAATGTCACCCAACAACCCTAAGGACTCTAGCAAATCTTCATCAAGATACCTAGTTGCAGTGGGTTTACGAGTAGAAAGCAGGTTATATCTATCCCTATGCTTATTGTTGTGAAAAAGAAGGGTTGGTAAGGCATTACCTTCCTCTGGAGCTTAAGGCGCGTCGGTCCTTCTTTCACGTCGCTCCGAAACACCAGATTAAGATATCACTTGCTTGGTCCTCCTCATCCTTGCTTCTTTTAGCTTCTTTCAAGGTTGGAAAAACTTCTAGGTGGTGGGGATGAAGGATTCACATGGCTAGGGCAAGAAAAATCGAAACACACGGTGCGTTTGGAGAAAAAAATATACGGCGTGCCCTTTTTAACCTCGCGTGACACAACCATATGAAAACACACGGCTAGGCCATGTGCGCCTCAGGTTAGTCGGGCATGGCCGTGGAAAAACACAAGACCAGGCTGTGTGTCCCCTATTTCTCTCCTTTTGTGCACAACGGTTCGAATTTTCTCACACGCTTCACCATGTAAGCTAAAATTGATTTTATTTTTACCTAGCAAGTTCTTTTTGGTCTTAATGCTAAACGAAATGGAAATCAGAGTTCAAATTAACCAAATGAATGCAATACAATCAAAAGAAAACCTAAAAACTAAACTTGGGTTACCTCCCAAGAAGTGCTTTGTTTAAGGTCGTTTAACTCGACCACACTCCATTATCAACTTGGCTCTGGAGGTTCTGTGAACCTCCATTCATCCGTCTCGATGTCTACATCCAGTGGGCTCAGCTTTATCCTGCTGAAAGTAAAGTCGTCTAGGAAGGGAGCTTTATACTCTGATAGGCTGAAGAGGATGATCTCCCCATCTACCTCTAATGAGATCTTGTGTGCCTGTACATCTATGCATGCCCCCGCAGATGCTAGAAAGGGTCTTCCCTAGATGATGGGATTCTGGGGATCTGGCCCTGTGTCAAGTATAATAAAATTTGTATGTATCACAAAGTTCTCGACGACCACAGGCACATGTGCTAGCATGCCGATGGGTTCCTTGACTGAGTCATCCCCCATACGAATACCAAGGTTCACTGGTTGGAGCCCATTCAGTCCCATCTTCAAATAATATGCGTAGTGCATCACACTTACTGATGACCCCAAGTCGCACAGTGCTTCATCAAAGCTTTCCCCATAAATCGAGCAGGGGATAAGAAATTCACCAGGGTCCTCAAGTTGGGGTGGAATCTTGCCCTCAGTTTTTGCTTGGTCAGGTAGGGTGAAAATCATGGCAGCACACCCCTTTGCAAATCTGTTTCTCTGTGCTACTCTCTCACTACCCACTCCTTCCTCCTTAGCTTGACTCGGCTCGGGTAATGATGGAGACATCTCCATAGGTTGTGACATGGTTTGGGATATCTTGGCCAACTGTGTCTCCAACATCCTTGTGTGACTTGCAAGACCGTCAACAGTGGCCTTCAAGTCTCTGAGTGTCCCCTCGGTTTTCTGATGCTGGTGATGGAATTCTTCATTGGCCTTCGTTTGGGTAGCAATAAAGTCTTCCATCATCAGTTCTAACCTAGACTGCTGTTGCTGCTGCCCATTGCCTTGTTATTGCCCATACCCTCCTAATGGTTGGAAGTTCCCCGAGTTATTCGGATAGGAAAAGTTCGGGTGGTTCTTCCATCCGGGGTTGTAAGTACTGGAGTATGGGTTGTTGAGCCTTTGGTTATAGTCCCCAACCGCATCGTAGTGCTCAATCTGCTCTTCTAAGTTGCTTTGCCCTCCATAGTAGTCCTCCCGATACGTTGTTGGGTGGTTTACGAAGTTGACAGTATATCGTCCTACTGCAGGAGTTGGGCAACCACGTTTGGAAGCCCATTGATGGTGGTTCTGGGCCACTTCTTCTATCAGCTCCTCTGCTTTCTCGATAGTCTTGTTCATAAGTGCTCCTCCTGTGGCAGAATCGAGGGACATCTTTGTGGCGTACATGATCCCATTGTAGAAGATGTGGATCACCAGCCACCTTTCCAATCCATGGTGGGGGCATTGGTAGAGTAGCCCCTTGTAGCGATCCCAGGCTTCAAATAGGGACTCCCCCTCCTTCTGAAGGATGCTTATGATCAGATGGCACATGTGAGCAGTCTTGCTTGGTGGGAAATATTTATTCAAGAACTATTTCTCACATTGCTCCCATGTAGTAATGCTTCTCGAAGGCAGGTAGTGAAGTCATGCCTTAGCCTTATCCCGCAATGAGAATGGAAATAGGCTCAGGCGGATCGCGTCCGCAGGGACTCCATTCATTTTCATCGTCGAGCAGATCTCCAAGAATGACTCCAGGTGCCGGTTCGGGTCTTCAGTTGTAGCTCCCCAGAATTGACTATGCTGGACCATATGTATGAGTGCTGACTTCAGTTCAAAGTTGTTTGCCGAAATTGATGGTCCAGCTATACTCGGCCTAAATCCTCTAGCACTAGGCGTTAAATAATCCCGTAAGGGTCGGCTACCTATATTCACTTCAGATGCAAATTGGTCCTCCATCCTCTTCTTTTCAGCTTTCCAATGGTAATAGGTTCGTTCGATTTCTAAATCGATCGGAATCAGGCATTTCGATCCTAAACGTCTAAGCATACGAAGAACCAAGCCACAAAAATTAGGAGTATTTCCTAATACTAGAGAACAGGAAATAAACTAATCTAGTTGCCAAAATTAAAGAGTCAATAAGAAAATAGAGAACTACTGCTAAAATAAAATAAAACTAAATCTAAATATGGAAAATCTAAAAAAAAAATCAGATAAAATAAAAAAAAATAAACAAGTAAATAAATCTAACCTAAGTCCGATCCAACTATCCACTTTCTTGATTCAATATCGAATCAATCAGTCCCTTGCAACGACGCCAAAAACTTGATGGACACAAATGCGACCTCAAATCTCGCGATGGAGACCGTCGAGGACTCAAAGCGCGCACTCGCACTCAACACCCACAAGTTCACGGATGTCATCAAGTACTAAAAAGATTATCAATCTCACAAGGACTAAGATTCGAGTACCGATTTGTTCAGTGGATGTTATTGTTCGGAACTAGACTCTAAAGGTTGCAATTTGGAGGCCTGTCAGCGGTCCTAACTCTAATACGGTGTCACATGGAGGAAAAGAAGGGTTGCTACGGGTCTTTAGATGGATTCTAGGATTTTGGTTTCGTTTATGTGTTGCGAAACACGTTTTCAATTGGGTTTTGCTTAGGTTTCTAGCTATGGTTTTGTGGAAAGGACATCATACACTCCCTTGATGAGCCTTTGTGTCTATCGGAAGCTACCTCGGCCATACCAGGTCAACCCCTGGCTTTATGACGGGACAGTCGGTATGAGGATGCTGAATCGATCACTACGACGAGTCGAAAACGAGGTGCGTTTCCTACTCTATCGCATCCTTCTACACACAATTACCGGTGATGAGGCCAACCCTTAGGTCCCTCTTTAATTCCCCTAAATCTTTGATACGAGGGTTGTCATCCCTCGTATCGGCTAAGTACAGTGACTAGAAAACCAAAATGATAACTATAGATCTAAACCAAAACACCAATTGCAAATATAAATTCAAGAACGAAAAGACATTTGAATTAACATGTTCCAACTCAACACAAACTAGTCCCTAATCCTAAAATCAGAGAGTCTACTCTATAGATACGAGAGAAGAAACATAAGGCATGATCATATCCGTATAAACAATAGAATTTACGCAAAGAATAGGATTTACAATGCAATGTAGGTCTTCTCCTCGGCATTGAAGTGCAGAATCTTGACCTCTGGCGGTGTTCTTCCTCCCCGTTGCGAGTTCCCGAAGCTTTTCAGGGCTTCGGAGTGTCGTGCCAGCCGTCGTGCCTCCACCTAGGGTTTGGGTGGAGCTTTCCTTATATAGACATCACGCCGGATCGCTGCGAAATCTAGAAAATAACCTAATCACGTCAATTTGCTGGGCCACCACACGACCATGTGAAAACACATGGCCTGGCCATGTATCAGGCTGTGGCAGTCGTTTTTGCCCTCCGAACATGGCTGTGTGTGGGCACACGCCCTGGTCGTGTTCCCTTCTGCATCCAGCTACCAAATGTCTTCTTTTGCTCTGAAATTGCACTGTTTTCCCTATAAAATGCTATCCTACACACTAAAGTAAACAGAGCATATCTCCGAACTAGAAAATAGGAAATGCATGCAACATAATGTAAAATATGCATGAAACAAACATAAAATGCTATGAGATATGAGCGAAAACTACTCCTAAAATCCTATATGTTTTGATCACATCAAATAACCTTACCCTTCGCCTTCCCCCTCAACCCCTCTATAAAAACTAAATTCCATCTCCTCCTTCCCCCACCTCTACCTTCCCTCCATTCATGGCCTCCCCATCACACCCTATCTTCATAAGTTCTGATACAAACTCAACTACAGATTCAGAAACCCACTCTACTGCAACCTCAGCATATCGCGCCCTTCCTCTTAGAGATCCCATCAACGCAGCAACTCCAGGTGCCACACGGTCCTTCCGATCCCCTTGCCCCTCCTTTGTGTTAGGGCAATCTCTTGCCATGATAAGGTTTTGATGTGTGTGGCAAAGGGTTTAAGTTAGTTGGTTATGTTGATTTGATATGTGCGTTGAAGTCATGCAGGGCTTAGTAATTCGCACATGGAGCCATGGCGAGTTTCACATCTCATGACTCGTGCCTTGAGTCGGTGAAGGATAGCTTTGCGGAAGCCGTGCGCTTGGAGCATCCGAGGGACCGCCGGTCGAGAAGCTTGGAGTGAAGCCGGAGGAAGTAGACTTCGAGGCAAGAGACGCAAAGGAGCATTGCAGAGCCGTGTGCCTGATGCTGCCGAGGGACGTGGCCGCGAACGAAGAGAACTTCGAAGGTGAGGGACTCCGAGGGATGAGAGTGAGCGTTGTAACCCGGGAAGGGGTAGCTCTTAGGTGAAACTTGGCCATTTGGCCAAGTGTCGGATGGGTTTTCGACACCCGGTCATTGCCATGTCATAATGATCGGCCCGCTCGAGTCGATGGATCGATCGACCGTATAAGACCGGTTTAGGGCTTGGCGATCGCCATGGAACCGGCAATCGATCGATGTCGGCAATGATCCGCCAGGAAGCGGTCGGATCGATGGAACTGCAGACGGGCGAATGGAGTCGACTCGGTGAGCACTTCGAGCATCGGTCGATCGATGGTCCCATCATCGGATCGATGATGCAATACCGCTGGATGGAATCCAGCGTGGAGCATTATTCGACTACGAGATCACCGACCGATCGAGGCATCGATCGATCGATCCTGTGTCAACGGGAAGAAACCCTCTTCCTCTATAAAAAGGAAGGGGGTAAGGGTTTGGGAGCCTAATGCTTATGCTCTAATACTCTCCCAAAGATCCCTAAAGCTTTCCATCCTCTTACTCAAGCTTATTTCCATTCTATTTGTAAGAGGAGTGTTTGTAAAGGTTACCTCCACCTAGCTTGGTGCAAAGGAGAGACCGATAGTGATTGGTTTTGGCGGAGTGATTCACCGTGGACGAATCGGACCGTGGATTAGCGGCATAGCCGTGAACCACGTTACATCTCGGTGTTTGTCTTGCTTGCTTATATTTTGCTTGTATTTATTTACATTTGTATATTCCGCTTGCGCTAATATTTTGTAGACAAGCAAAATACGACGTCCGACGAATTAGGGCTATTCACCCCCCCTCTAGCCGGCCAACCGATCTCCTAACAAGTGGTATCAGAGCCAGGTTGTTTGTCAAGGACTAACCGCCACGACAAACACTTCATTAAAAGATGGCCGGCTCCAACATCTACCCGCCGAAGTTCGACGGCGAATTCGCTTGGTGGAAGAAGCGAATGGAGGTATTCTTCGAGACCGATTTTGATGTTATGCTTATAATGGAAAATGGTTTCGAGTTGCCTAGGGATGAAAGGGGTGAACCAATAGAGAAGACAAGGTGGACTAAGAAGCAAAGAGAGGAACACATTGCAAATTCAAGGGCTAAGCATCATCTCCTCAACGATTCCCAACAAGAGATAAACCGAATTGGGGAGTGCTCTAGTGCCAAGGAGATGTGGGAGAAGCTAGTAGAGCTTCATGAAGGTACCTCGGAGGCAAAGCTAGCAAGAAGAGACCTCCTCCGCTCCCAACTATCAAACATCAAATTAGAAAAGGGAGAAAAGGTAACTTCATTGCATTCTAGGTTTAAAGAGATTTTGCTTGGACTAACAAGTGTAGGAGAGAAGTTATCCAACCGGGATATGGTAATGAAGGCCATAGACGCCTTTCCCCGGTCCTCAAGATGGAGCTCCATGGTGGATTCATTCTACATCTCCAAGAACTTGGAAGTAAGTACCTTGGAGGAGTTCTTCTCAACAATGGAGCTCCATGAAACAAGACTTGAAGGAATACAAGAAGAACCAAGAATTCAACCTTCAAGAGGAGTGGCCTTGATAGCAAATAAGGGAAAGAAGAAGATGGAAATTCCCTCCTCCTCCGATGACGAAGCCTCATCCTCCTCCATGGATAGCACCGAAGAGGCCTATATGGTAAGGAGGGTAAGGCGTGCATTTAAGAATTTTAGATTTCATAAATCTAATGATAGGGGAAGGAGACCAAGGGGGAAGGTCATATGCTACAATTGCCAAGGAGAGGGGCACATAAGGGACAATTGTCCCCTCCTAAACAAGAGCAAGGAAGAGAAGAAGAAGAAGGGGAGCAAGAAGAAAGAGGAGAAGAAGGCCAAGGAAAAAGGAAAGTCCATGGCTCTCAAAGCCAAGACATGGGATGACCTTGCCTCCTCCTCCTCATCCGATGAAGAAGAGCATGTTTACTCCAACCTAGCACTAATGGCTCTTCATGACTCGGATAGCTCCTCCTCCTCCTCAAATGAAGAATCAAGCACAAGCGAGGAGAGCTCAAATGAAGGGGGAGCTTCATCTACCTCCTCATCCGAAGAAGAAGAGGAGGATATGGAAACTATGGTAACAAAAGCCTCTCCTAAGAAAATAGTTTCCATAATTTCTAGTTTAACTAAGGACTTATTTGGCATGAAAAAGAAAAATAAAAGCATGCTTAATCAAATTAAGGAATTAGAGCAAAAATTAGAAAAAGCATGCTTAAGTGAAAATATTTCTTCTTGCCATGATGATGCATGCTCACATGATGAATATATGCCATTAGATGTTAGTGATGCATGTATAAATGAAAATAGGGCTTTAAGGGAAAAGGTAGATTATTTAACCAAAGCCCTAGAAAAATTCACAATAGGCTCCAATACCCTTAACATGATAATTGGGAGCCAAAGGGCAAGTTTTAACAAGAAGGGCCTAGGATATAAAGAGAAGAAAAATGAGAAGGCCTATAAATGCCTAATTGCTAGGGGACAAGACAAAAACAAAGTAATAGCTAAGAAATGGATCCCCAAGGAATTTCTAGTGAATCCCATAGGAAAAAATCTATTTTGGGTTCCAAAATCCATCCTTAAGGGTTAGAAAACCCCTAGGGTAGTCAACCATATGAACTTGACCTATATCATATTTTGGTTGACCTAGGATGACGGGACAACATTTTTAGATAGTGTTGGGTGATGATAACGTGCCCATAAATAGATAATATTGCTTATAAATAATCATGATTTATGATATTTGGCACATTATCATGAAAAATAGGTTTAAATCATGCTTTAGGTGATACTTTACTTATAATCATCATATAATACCTAATGCTGGTTATAATTTGATGAAAACGTGTATTTCATGATCATAATGTGAAATTAAATCATATATGTCATTATGATCATGTAGGATGTTAGGTTGATACTTAACCATGATAGAATTGCATGAATATGTTGGTTAAGTATATACAAATACCCCCTAGGATGCATCTCACACTCACTATAGGCTAACTTGATTGCAAACTTAGCATGGGTGAGATGTTAGGATGATACAAATGTCCACTAATGCTTATGGCATTTAGATGGTCATTTAATGTATCAATTTAGCAATAATAGACCAATCATGGGGAAGGCTTATGTTTAATTCATAGACATATTGCCCAAAGATCATGGTTGGATATTTCATATGTTTTCAAAACAATTTCTCACTTTAAAATACATGTATTCATGTTTTGAAACAATTGGAACCAAAACTAGGTGTCAAACTTGATACTTTCATGATCAAAAACCTAGTAGTTTTTAAAGTTTTTGGATTTTTGGTAAATATCAGAAAATATAATGACTTTTCATGAAAACATATTTTTCACTGATAGAAATACTTAAAAGAAATGTGTTCCCCAAATTTTATGATTTTTCGAATTTTCTGGAATTTTTAACGCATTTACAAATTAAAAAATCGAAATCCCGAAAATCATGTGCCGATGTATTCTACGAACGATCGATGGCCAAAATCGAGCGTGAAGGCCGAATTCAGTTTTTTTTTTGTGCTAATTAGTGTTAATCTTTTTGATGGTGTCAAAGGGGGAGAAATAATTATGTTTAAGTTAATTATTTTAGGGGGAGAAATATATGATAGGGGGAGAAAATTTGTGTAGAAAGTTTCATTGATTAAGGGGGAGTTGCATGTTGCTATGTCATGTTTATACTTACATGCTTTTCTTACCTTAGAAATTTTTATCAAATGTTTACCTAACTTAAACGGATTGCCACACATCAAAAAGGGGGAGATTGTTAGGGCAATCTCTTGCCATGATAAGGTTTTGATGTGTGTGGCAAAGGGTTTAAGTTAGTTGGTTATGTTGATTTGATATACACAATTACGTGATGAGGCCAACCCTTAGGTCCCTCTTTAATTCCCTAAATCTTTGATACGAGGGTTGTCATCCTCGATCGGCTAAGTCTGATGACTAGAAACCAAAATGATAACTATAGATCTAAACCAAAACACCAATTGCAAATATAAATTCAAGAACGAAAAGACATTTGAATTAACATGTTCCAACTCAACACAAACTAGTCCCTAATCCTAAAATCAGAGAGTCTACTCTATAGATACGAGAGAAGAAACACAAGGCATGATCATATCCGTATAAACAATAGAATTTACGCAAAGAATAGGATTTACAATGCAATGTAGGTCTTCTCCTCGGCATTGAAGTGCAGAATCTTGACCTCTGGCGGTGTTCTTCCTCCCCGTTGCGAGTTCCCAAAGCTTTTCAGGGCTTCGGAGTGTCGTGCCAGCCGTCGTGCCTCCACCTAGGGTTTGGGTGGAGCTTTCCTTATATAGACATCACGCCGGATCGCTGCGAAATCTAGAAAATAACCTAATCACGTCAATTTGCTGGGCCACCACACGACTATGTGAAAACACATGGCCTTGCCGTGTATCAGGCTGTGGCAGTCATTTTTTCCCTTCGAACATGGTTGTGTGTGGGCACACGCCCTGGTCGTGTTCCCTTCTGCATCCAGCTACCAAATGTCTTCTTTTGCTCCGAAATTGCACTGTTTTCCCTATAAAATGCTATCCTACACACTAAAGTAAACAGAGCATATCTCCGAACTAGAAAATAGGAAATGCATGCAACATAATGTAAAATATGCATGAAACAAACATAAAATGCTATGAGATATGAGCGAAAACTACTCCTAAAATCCTATATGTTTTGATCACATCAAATAACCTTACCCTTCGCCTTCCCCCTTAACCCCTCTATAAAAACTAAATTCCATCTCCTCCTTCCCCCACCTCTACCTTCCCTCCTTTCATGGCCTCCCCATCACACCCTATCTTCATAAGTTCTGATACAAACTCAACTACAGATTCAGAAACCCACTCTACTGCAACCTCAGCATATCGCGCCCTTCCTCTTAGAGATCCCATCAACGCAGCAACTCCAGGTGCCACACGGTCCTTCCGATCCCCTTGCCCCTCCTTTGGCAATAGTCTATGGCATCCACCAGCACCCCAGTAGAAACCCCGACCGGCTCCCCCTCTTCCCCCAACTAACATCCCTCCTCCAATAGTTCCACTACCTTTCTTAGAAGGAGAGTCTTCCGTGGATTCTTCTCCCCTTAGCCCCTTATAAATAAGAATGTTCTTCATATATCATTTGTATTTTCAACCAGTTTATATAAAGAATTATGTATTCTCCTCATATATATACTAAATGTTATAAATAAAAATGAAATATCAAATAATACAAATATAAGAACACCCTAACGGGATATAAGAAGCAAACCAGCAATCATACGAGTTAAACTGTGAAATACCCTCTGCCTTTAGCTCATTTGTAAACAAATTAGAAATCTAATAAAGACCAATAATGATGAATATCCTGAAGTTACTAACTAAGCAGGCTGATACATTCGAAGAAAATATAACACCATATTTCTTTTTCCCTAGAAAAAATAGTAAAATTCAGGGGTCTACAGTATACTCCATTCTAAAATACCTCAAGAATTAAGGAAGAACCCTTAATAATATTTCCACTGACGACTACTTCAAAAACATCACAGAATACCCTCGGTGTCAAACTTAATCAAAGAATCCTTTCCTTGCAAAAATCAGACTCAATATTTTTCCCTTTGATCATACATACCACATTCTCATATTGACTAAATTTCTGAAAAGTCTTAACAACAAATTTTCCCTTCTGTCCCATCCGGATAGTATCAACATAACACTTTCGAGAAAGATGCTGATCACTTTTAACATCCCCTACTTCATTTCCAACAGGAAACTTAATTTTTTGATGATAAGGAGAAGCCACTTCTTGTAAATGCTTAGAACAGGTATACCTAAAATAGCATTATAAGAAGAATGCATATCAACTATTGTAAAATTAATAAGTACTGTTCTTGTCCTCGGCTCTTCTCCTAAAGATAAAGGTAATTTGATTTGACCCTTTGGTTGCACATCATGACCAGAAAATCCAAACAAAGAAGTGACAACCGATTGCAAATCAGTGATATTAACTCCCATTTGCTCTAAGGTCGACCAATACATAATATCTACTGAACTGACTAGGTCACAAAAACTCTTCCCACATTAAAATTGGCAATAAGAGCTCGGATGACTAAGGCATCAGTATGAGGGATTATTACTCCTTCTAAATCATTAGAATCAAAATCCAACATGTGTCCTCTTGATTTAGGAAGAGCAACAATAGCTATACATTCTTCTCTATTGTTTCTCTTTCATGCTCTATTAGAATCTTCATTAGTGGAACCATCGAAAATCATATTAATAGAACCTCTCACAGGCGACTGATAAGTAGGCGCTTCCTGGTCAGGAGCTATCTTCCTTAGTTGAGTAGACTGTACAAATTGATTTATAAGAGGTCTCCCTGGATTTCCTCTATCATAATTTCTTCCTCTGAACCCCCTCTGATAAGAGTTGGATTTCTAACCAAATTTCGAACATGGGGATGAGCCCCCATAATTCTATATAGCTCAAAATCTAACTGCTGACAATTCTAAGTATTATTCCCATATTCCTGATGATAAGCATAGAAAGTAGGAGCCGGTAATTTCCTAGACCCTCTGTCAGCTCCAAAGGGTCTTCTCAATAACTACTATTGTATACAAATATTCATAGCTCTTTCCTTAGAAAATCATAATTGAGGAGCATATAGAGATATGTCCTCTCAAGGTTGGGCAGGTCTTACCCATTCAATCCTCCTTTTCGATATTTCTACAATTCTGAAATCTTGAGAAGTTTGTCGAGACTTCTGGGCATCTTTAAGATTAATAAATTTCTCAGCTCGAGATAATAGATCCTCAAAGCTTGTAGGTCTTTTAGCCAAAGATTTAAAGAAGTCTCCCTCTCTAAGTTCCTGAGGGAAGGTTCCTACCATCATACCAGATCCCATATTGGGAATTTCTCGTGTTGCCTGTGTAAATCTCTATACAAATTGCCACAAACTTTCTTGTTCTCTACATTTAAGATCAAAAAGACTTAGCGGTTGAGGCAAATATTTTTTAGAACTAGAAAAATGTCTTAAAAATAATGTTGAAAAATCTTGGAATGACACGATACTCTGTGGCTTCAAATCACTGAACTATTGTTGTACCGACCCTACTAATGTAGTAAGGAACACCCGACACTTAACCCCATTAATATAGTGGTACAACAAAGCATAATTCTCAAATCTACTTAAATGATCCTTAGGATCAGAAGAACCAGTATATTCAGGCATTTGAGCCATTCGGAAATGCCGGGGCAATTCTTCATTCAATATATCCTTAGTAAAGGAATTTGACTCCTCTGTTTTTACAATAGTTCCTTCAAAAAGAGCATCCTCCTCAGGTTGCTTATTCTCGAGGGGAGCAACACACTTCTCTCTCCCCTTTGCTTTCTTACAGACACGAGAGGAACCTTTCTTTGGTAGAGAAACTCTAACCACCTCTTCTTCAGAATCATCATCGGATACATCCTCCTCCTTAATCTTCTTTGGGGTGGCCCTCTGTGGCATTTGATCCATCATCTCAACCATTATTTGGATAAGATTCTCCCTATACAAGGGCTCATGACGTCTTTTGGTTGTGCCTCCTTTAGAAGTACTAGAGACATATTTCTCCTCCTCCATCAGCTCCTTCAGCGTCCTTCTAGTGTTCACCATCATGACTTTTTATTCAGATTCCCACAGATGGTGCCAATTTGATGGTATTGACTTCTTCGACCTGCCAAGATCTCCCTCCCCCTTCTTGTGAAATACTAGATTTGTCACCAAAGAAGGTTAAATATGAGATCAAGAAATCTCTTCCTTCTGATTCACCTTGGATCCTTGGAATAGAGCTGGATCTGTCACTTTGTGAGAAGTGCTAGAGATGGGTCGGCTTCTCGGCGCGACCACTCCGACACTCAAGTCAGTAAGAGTATGAAGAAAAAATAGTAACGCAGAAAGAAGAATGAGAAGAAGATCTTCGAGGTACCGAATAGTGAAGAAACAACTATCCCCAATCCTTTCCTCCTCTGCCCCTTTTACAGATGGTTCTCCCCGCCTTCTCCTTAAGATGAATTTACTCTAATTCTCTTTGCAGGCTATCATTGTAACTGCTTTTTTCGCTTATATTCAAAATATCTCTTTCTAATGCTTCATGTGCCTTATATTTCCCTACCAAGTATTAATCAAATAAAAAATATATAAAAAATGACAAAATATCTTATATTAATTATATTTATCTTCCTCGAACTCCTCCTACTATTCCCAACATCCCAGGATACTCATTCCTCCTTATTGCATCATGTACAAAAAGAACCTCCGATACCCACACATATACCTCGGGAAACAAACACATTGCTGGGGAATTATACATACTGCTCGAGAATTACAAATGTTGATCGGGAAAAGCATAGACTACTCAGAAATTATACAGACTGCTCGGGAAACACACTAACCGCTCGAGATTCAACATAGACTACTCTACTAGCACCATACTTGTCACTGAACAACATTGCCCTACTCAACCCTACTATGTTCGGGAATCATACATACTGCTCGGGCAACACATATACTACTCGAGAAACACACTAACAGCTCGAAATTCCACATAAACTACTGTGCTAGCACCATACTTGTTGTAATGAATAACATCAGCTTCGCTTGGTCTCACCTTTACTTTTATCGACCGCCTTTCGAGCAACATATATACTACTCGGGAAACACACTAACTGTTCAGAATTCCACATAAACTGCTCTGCTAGCACCATACTTGTCACTGAACAATACTGCCCTACTCACCCCTACTGTGTTCGGGAATCATACATACTGCTCGGGCAACACATATATTGATCGAGAAACACACTAACTAATCGGAATTACACATAAACTGCTCTTCTAGCACCATGCTTGTCCCTGAACAACACTACTCCTGCTCACTCATACTGCGCTCAGGAATCATATATAATACTCGGGCAATGAACATACGACTCGGGAAATACATTAACCGCTCGGAAAATACTTAATCCTGATCAGAAAAAACCTCGACCCCATCACATACTATTGTGTAGATATATGAATCTTAAAGGTAAAAACCATTGGTATTAGAGTCATAGCATATGTCAAACCATGCACCTCGAATGAAGGAAGTGGGACTCCCATGTCAAACCATGCAAATGTAAACTAGTATAATCAACATATACTAACATAAAGAACATAAGCTAGCATATAAAATAAGAACATGCAAAGAACAATAATAAAAGTTGTGAAACTTTTATACCTCTTGATCTTCTATCGTATGTCCTAACCTCCTTGTATACTTCATGTGGGCGAAGATCCTCCACAAGTTGAAGCTTCCTAGATCTTCTTCAATCCAAAGGAAGAAGAACTCTCTTTCCCTTCTTGCTTGAGCCAACCACCAATCCACAAAGGATTGATGCCGCCGACCCCAAGAATAGAGAGAACATAATGGAAACAACCAAGGAACCGAACTAGGGACAAACCCTAGTTTTGGTGTCACCGGACAAGATGGAGTGAAGAGGAGAAAGGGAATATGTTGGGCGCCGCCCACGGTGGAGGGAATAGATGAAGGAGCCGGCCACAACCTAGGAAGAGGAGGATCTCCTCTCTTATAGTTGCCGCCCACCTTCCTTGCATACCCTAGCCGCCCAACCATAGGAACCAAACCCTAATTAGGGTTTCTTCCTTAGGTCTTCTTGCCGCCCAACAAAGGTGGAAGGAGGAGATCTAAACCGGCCACCTTTCCTAGGAAGAAGAAGAACTCTTCCACAAGATGCCTCCTACCCTCCTTCCCCATCTTGGCCGCCCAACCCATAGGAGCCAAACCCTAATTAGGGTTTCCTCCTTAGGGTTTCTTGCCGCCCAAGCCATCCAACTCCATCAACTATGTGCCGGCCATGGAAAAGGGGATAAAAGAATAGAATGTGGATCAACCAAGGTACCAAGGTAGAAGGAAGGGACCGGCCATGCCTTAGGAAGAAGAAGAAACCCTTCTTCCACTTGTTGCCGCCCCATGCCTTTCTCCCAAACCCTAGCCGCCCAAAATAATCTAAACCAACTAGGATTCCTAGCCTCCAAAGGAAGCAAACCCTAATCCCCTAAACCAACCATCAAAAATTGTTGCCGCCCAACCCATGCTCCCTTATATATAGAGTTAGGTTTAGGCCATGGTTTAATCTCCATCGTCGGTTCTAGGGTTTTAATCTCAACCGTCGGATCTAGAGATTTAATCTCAACCGTCGGTTCTAGGGTTTCAATCCAACCGTCGGATCTAGAGATTTAATCTCCACCATCGGTTCTTGGATTTAATCCCAACCGTCAGATCTAGAGATTTAATCTCAACCGTCGGTTCTAGGGTTTCAATCCAACCGTCAGATCTAGAGATTTAATCTCCACCGTCGATTCTAGGATTTAATCCCAACCGTCGGATCTAGAGATTTAATCTCAACCGTCGGTTCTAGGATTTAATCCCAACCTTCGGATCTAGAGATTTTTTTTCCATCATTTGATCTAGACTTCATGAGGTTTATATTAGGCTACGATAGGGACCATGAGGAGGAGTTGGGTCTTGGCCACCCGATGGATCGGAACCACACAAACTTGATCCATCAATGATCTTCCATTCCACTAGAGGATCATCATCGAACTACCTCACCAACCCCCATAAATCAATATGGGATCCATATATTATTTGTACATTCATCTCCCCGTGTTTAAGATATCGAATGTCCGTCAATTAATTGATTTACTGACCATCAATTAATTAACATCTAACTCCTCGAGTAGTACGACTCAACCTTATCATCATGTTGACTAAGTCAACCTGCAGGGTTTACATGATGAACCTTATGAGCTCCTCAAGGGGACATCATTAACCTAATACATAGGACACGGTTTCCTCCTATAATCAACGGCACACCATGTAAATAATATCATTTCCCAACTTACCAGGCATATTGATTTAATCCATAGAAATCTCACCCTCTGGTAAATCAAAGAAATAAATATTAATGACATGTGCCCGTTATTATATCGGGATTAAGAGCATGTACAACATAATATCCGAGGTCCGATTCAATTATGTAGTCAGCAATAAATTGAATCACCTCTATATCGGTCCTGCTCAATACACCTAAGTGTACTAGTGTAACTCTATGTTGAAGACAAAACAATACCAAGCTACACTACAACCATGCCAATGGTTTGTCCAAAACCATCTTGGTTGTGAGCCTCTACTTATACTCTACAAGGGACTGATAACATGATCTTCTGTGCCATCACCCAAGCACCATGTTATCTACAATGTAAAGTATTAGACAATATGCACATATAAATATAAAGTGCAAACAATGATCATGTGATTCTTATTTCAAAATAAAGATGTTCATACAAAAGAGCTAGGCTTTCAGTATACATCTCAACAATCTCCCACTTATACTAAAAGACTATGCTGTCATCATACTGCCATATATCTGATTCCCCTTCCCTCCACATGCCTATCAAAGCTCCCCCTAGAAGGGCCTTAGTGAAAAGGGTCTACCAGGTTATCCTCTGATGCAATCTAGGCGACAGCAACTTCTACCTCCTTTACGTTTTCTCGTATCAGGTGGTACTTGCGCTCAATGTGTTTACTAGCCTTATGGGCTCGTGGTTCCTTCGAGTTTGCAACTGCACCATTATTATCACAATAAATTGTGATAGTTCTGGGCAAACCAGGAATCACATCCAAGTCCATTAGGAAGTTCCTAAACCACACAGCTTCTTTGGCCGCCACAGGGGTTGCCACATACCCAGCTGACATGGTAGAGTCCGCCACGCATTTCTGCTTGACACTCTTCCATACTATGGCTCCACCTCCAAAAGTAAACACAAAACCTGAGGTAGACTTACTGTTATCCCTATATGATTGGAAATCGGAATCCGTGTAACCCACAGGGAATAATTGGTCTGCCCGATAAACTAGCATATAATCCCTAGTCCTTCTCAGGCACTACAATATATGCTTTACCGCAGTCCAATATCTCTATCCTGGATTACTCTGATATCTGCTGACCATGCCCACGGCAAAGCAGATATCTGGTCTCGTACAGAGCATCGCATACATGAGGCTTCCTACTGCCGAAGCATAAGGAATCGCCTTCATCTCCTCTATCTCCTTAGATGATCTAGGACACATCTCCTTTGATAAAGGAACTCCATGCCTGAAAGGTAGAAAACCCTTCTTGGAGTTTTGCATGCTAAAACGCTCCACAATCGTGTCTATGTATGAAGCTTGGGATAAGCACAACATCCTTTTCCAGCGATCCCTTGATCCCAAGGATGTGTCTCACCTCTTCCAAGTCCTTCATATCAAACTCATTGGACAACCATACCCTTACGTCTGATAACACTTCAATGTTGTCGCCAACCACCAAAATGTCATCTACGTATAGTACAAGAAATACCACAATGTTTCCGTCACATCTCTTGTATACACAAGACTCATCCGGACTTTGAATAAATCCATAACACTGATTTATCTCCTCAAAGCGGATGTTCCAAGACCTCGAAGCTTGCTTCAATCCATAAATGGACCGATTAAGCTTACATTCAAGATGCTCTTTGCCCTTAGCAATGAATCCCTCTGGTTGCTCCATATAGATGGTTTCCTCAAGACTTCCATTAAGAAAAGCTGTCTTGACATCCATATGCCACACCTCATAATCCATATGAGCTGCTATGCATAAGAGCTCTCAGACCTGACTTGAATCCATAGATTCAATCTCAGTATTCATTGCACTTTGCCAAGATGCTGCATCTATATCTTGGAGTGCCTCGTCATATATCCAGGGATCAGGTTCATGTTCTCCAGGGACCAAATAAGAAGATTCTCCCAAGAACATGAATCTATCAGGCTGTCTAACAACCCTCCCACTACGACGAGGTATCACCTGTGTATCCTCTGTGACACGCGGTGCAGTGACATGTGGTATATCCTCTTGTACCGGTGGTACTAAAGAAGTGACTTCCCTTTTAATTCCTCCAGAACAATTTTACTCTTGGGCTTGTGGCTCATCACATAGTCTTCCTCTAGAAATCTAGCGTTCGTGCTAACGATCACCCTCTGATCTCTAGGACTATAAAGCAATCCACCCTTCATTCCCTTGGGATAGCCAACGAACATGCGTACTTCTGTACGAGGTTCCAACTTACCATCATCTGCCTTCAGCACATGTGCTGAACTCCCCATAACCGAATATGTCTTAGACTAGGCTTTCTCCCAGTCAACAACTCTGTGGGAATAGAAGGCACTATTTAGATAGAACCAAGTTCAGAATGTACACCGCCGTATCTCTAGCATATCCCCAGAACAAATCTGGCAAGTCAGAATAACTCATCATCGATCTAACCATCTCCATAAGAGTCCTATTCCTTTGCTCTGCTACACCGTTCTGCTAGGGTGTGCCAGGTGTAGTCAATTGGGATTGAATCCCAGCCTCTGATAAGTAGTTCCTAAACTCTCCCAAGAGGTACTTACCACCATGATCAGATCGTAGTGTCATCCATATTTTGAACAGTCATCTATGAAAAAGATGAAATGTTCAAAACTACATCTTGTCTGGATAGACATAGGACCATACGAATCAGAATGAACCAATTCTAACACATCTTTGGATCTATACCCCTTGGCCTTGAAAGGCCTCTTGGTCATCTTAGCCTCCAAGCAAGATTCACAGGTTGGGAGATGCTCCACCACTAATGAACCCAAAGGTCCATCAGCTATCAACCTTTGAATTCTGCTTAGGTTAATATGACCAAGCCTAAGATCCCAAAGATATGTTTGGTTCATCTTCGAATGTTCTTTTCTCTTATCGAAATTAGAAGATGAGTTAACAACTTCTATTTGCATTGTGGGAGCTTGTGGTTCAAGTTGTAAATTTCCTATCTATGTACCTGAATAGATAATGTTCCTATTCCTTTTATAATAAATCTGTCATTAAAATAAATAGATTATCCATTCATAATTTAGAAACCGAAATCAATTCTTTCTAAATAAAGGTACATAAAGAAAATTCCTAAGAACCAAAAACTTTATTTTTCTCAAAAGATAAATAAAACATCTCCCACTGCAATAGCCGCCATCTTCATGGCATTGCCTAAGTGAATGGTAATATCCCCTTTGGCTAGTCGTCGGGTTTCGTGGAACCCCTGCAAAGTATTGCAGACATGATTAGAGGCTCTCGTATCTACCCACCAGGTGCCGGTAGATAATACCGCTAATCATGTTTCAACGACTAGACCAAAAGATATACCTTTGTTCTGATTTGGATTGGGACAGTCCTTCTTCCAATGCCCATCCTGCTTGTAAGTGAAGTACTTGCCTTTCGGCTTCTTCACTCCTCCCTGAGATCCTCCCACCACATTTGCTCTACCTTGTTTCTTCTTCTTCTTGCCTTTCGGATTAGAAGTAGAAACATTTTTGAGCAACCATGGCTTGAGGACACTCTTTGAAGAGTGTATACTTGTACTCCTTAGTAGATAAGACAATATCTGAATTCTTTTCCAATCAACATTATCTAGGTACAGTAAGTTTATTTCCTTTAGTATCATAACAAGTGGACTGAAAGTCAATTTTGAAAATCCTAAGAATCACAATGATCAAAATATTAGATTTCAAATATTATTGATTCCTCAAAACAATAAAATTCCGAAATCAACCAACACCTCAAAACACCGAGAATATCGTATGCCACGATAGTGTGGACGTATACGAATTCTTCATTTGTAAGAGAAGGTTTTACTCATTAATTTTATTATCTTGTCAACCTTACTTTTTGACAAATAAAATTAATAGTTGGTTCCTCTTTGGCTCTACAAATAAAAGCAGTGACTCCGATGGGGAGGATACTTTTTATTTGCACCTAAGTGTGCACCATTACACGATACTAAGGGAATTATTTCGGATTATGTGCCTTACCGATGGGGAAGTACACACGCTCCTAGATAATTTCCTATAACCATTATTTGACCTAGTGATCCGCAAACAAACTCATCCGATGGGGAGGAAGGCACTCAGAGCCGACGCGCAAGTTTGTTCCATCACATGTCAAATTGTAATGGAGGCCGCGGGAATTAATTAAAATGTCCCTCTCCCACTTAGTAAATTGAAAATGAGGAATTTTCAAGCACACACAACATGCATATAAAACAAATCAGCAATAAATATGGAAAAAATAGAATTTTTCCAACTATTATGGCATTGTTCTCCATCGACCTCGTCGTCCGCTCCATCTTTTCCCGTGCGCAAGTCACCAAAGAGATCTGAGCCGAGATAAACTATTTTAATTTACATCCATCAATCCAATACTCCATGAAGGAGTGTACAAATAATCTAGATCGAAAGTAAACTAAAATGTGCGGCTAAACAATGCCGTATTTAATTACAAAATATTAAATACTAATCTAGCCTCGTCAACCCCGAGGATTCAAATAATATACAATCACACACAACCAATCACATACATCCATAAAGCCATAATAGTCGGATCTTATGCCTGCAACCAAAAAGTTAGTCTACGCACATCCTACTATTATCCGACATACACAATATATGATAAGTGCATGAAAGTAAACGAATCCAAAACACACAAAACCTGAAACCGATGCTCTGATACCATTTGTTGGAAATGGCCGAGAAGCTCATTGGTTCCCATGTCCCCGGATTAAAATTTTCACTAATGAAAACTAATCCGAATGGGATGAGTTTCCTAAGCACAACCAATTCGTCATCGTGCCAACGACTCGAGCGATCGCTTGAACAAACTAGTTGTTCAAGCAACCCACTCTTCTAGTCAATTAGCCGCGGAAGAGACGACGGACGGATCACCAGTTTTTGTGTTTCTTATCGGGGTCCATGATTATACAAATACATGCAAATGTAAACTAGTATAATCAATATATACTAACATAAAGAACATAAGCTAGCATATAAAATAAGAACATGCAAAGAACAATAATAAAAGTTGTGAAACTTTTATACCTCTTGATCTTCTATCGTATGTCCTAACCTCCTTGTAGACTTCGTGTGGGCAAAGATCCCCCACAAGTTGAAGCTTCCTAGATCTTCTTCAATCCAAAGGAAGAAGAACTCTCTTTCGCTTCTTGCTTGAGCCAACCACCAATCCACAAAGGATTGATGCCACCGGCCCCAAGAATAGAGAGAACATAATGGAAACAACCAAGGAACCGAACTAGGGACAAACCCTAGTTTTGGTGCCGCCGGCCAAGATGGAGTGAAGAGGAGAAAGGGAATATGTTGGCCACCGGCCATGGTGGAGGGAATAGAGGAAGGAGCCGGCCACAACCTAGGAAGAGGAGGAGCTCCTCTCTTATAGTTGCCGCCCACCTTCCTTGCATACCCTAGCCGCCCAACCATAGGAACCAAACCCTAATTAGGGTTTCTTCCTTAGGTCTTCTTGCCGCCCAACAAAGGTGGAAGGAGGAGATCTAAACCGGCCACCTTTCCTAGGAAGAAGAAGAACTCTTCCACAAGATGCCGCCTACCCTCCTTCCCCACCTTGGCCGCCCAACCCATAGGAGCCAAACCCTAATTAGGGTTTCCTCCTTAGGGTTTCTTGCCGCCCAAACCATCCAACTCCATCAACTATGCGCCGGCCATGGAAAAGGGGACCGAGGTACCAAGGTAGATGGAAGGGACCGACCATGCCTTAGGAAGAAGAAGAAACCCTTCTTCCACTTGTTGCCGCCCCATGCCTTTCTTCCAAACCCTAGCTGCCCAAAATAATCTAAACCAACTAGGATTCCTAGCCTCCAAAGGAAGCAAACCCTAATCCCCTAAACCAACCATCAAAAATTGTTGCCGCCCAACCCATGCTCCCTTATATATAGAGTTAGGTTTAGGCCTTGGTTTAATCTCCACCGTCGGTTCTAGGGTTTTAATCTCAACCGTCGGATCTAGAGATTTAATCTCAACCGTCGGTTCTAGGGTTTCAATCCAACCGTCGGATATAGAGATTTAATCTCCACCGTCGGTTCTAGGATTTAATCCCAACCGTCGGATCTAGAGATTTAATCTCAACCGTCGATTCTAGGGTTTCAATCCAACCGTCGGATCTAGAGATTTAATCTCCATCGTCGGTTCTAGGATTTAATCCCAACCGTCGGATCTAGAGATTTAATCTCAACCGTCGGTTCTAGGATTTAATCCCAACCTTCGGATCTAGAGATTTGTTTTCCATCATTTGATCTAGACTTCATGAGGTTTATATTAGGTTACGATAGGGACCATGAGGAGGAGTTGGGTCTTGGCCACCCAATGGATCGGAACCACACAAACTTGATCAATCAATGATGTTCCATTCCACTAGAGGATCATCATCGAACTACCTCACCAACCCCCATAAATCAATATGGGCTCCATATATTATTTGTACATTCATCTCCCCGTGTTTAAGATATCGAATGTTCGTCAATTAATTGATTTACTGACCATCAATTAATTAACATCTAACTCCTCGAGTAGTACCACTCAACCTTATCATCATGTTGACTAAGTCAACCTGCAGGGTTTACATGATGAACCTTATGAGCTCCTCAAGGGGACATCATCAACCTAATACATAGGACACGGTTTCCTCCTATAATCAACGACACACCATGTAAATAATATCATTTCCCAACTTACCGGGCATATTGATTTAATCCATAGAAATCACACCCTCTGGTAAATCAAAGAAATAAATATTAAGTACATGTGTCCGTTATTATATCGGGATTAAGAGCATGTACAACATAATATCCGAGGTCCGATTCAATTATGTAGTCAGCAATAAATTGAATCACCTCTATGTCGGTCCTGCTCAATACACCTAAGTGTACTAGTGTAACTCTATGTTCAAGACAAAACTATACCAAGCTACACTACAACCATGCCAATGGTTTGTCCAAAACCATCTTGTTTGTGAGCCTCTACTTATACTCTACAAGGGACTGATAACATGATCTTCTGTGCCATCACCCAAGCACCATGTTATCTACAATGTAAAGTATTAGACAATATGCACATATAAATATAAAGTGCAAACAATGATCATGTGATTCTTATTTCAAAATAAAGATGTTCATACAAAAGAGCTAGGCTTTCAGTATACATCCCAAATATCATATTAAATTAAAATAAATTAATTGCTTTTTGCGTTGAGAAAACCCCGGAAGTCCTGCCACGGATCCGTGCGAAGATATATTAAAATAAAAATATGTATGTGCTAAGTAAACCTAGATCTAATTTAGATCTAGAAGTTGAGAGTGTTACCCTCGATGCGACGCCATTCGCAAATCCCGCTCGTCCAAATAGCTTCGCCGGAACTAAAGAGTGTCAAGTGAACACTCCTCTATTGGTATCCACACGGACAAATGGTGGAGAAAAATACCTTAGAGTGTGCTAGGAATTTCGTCCAAGGAGGAGAGGGGAGCTTGAGAGGATGATCCAAGGAAGAAGATGAATTTAGAGTAACTCATAAAATCAATTCCATCTAATGGAATAAGTGGTCGGCCACAATCTCTTGGGGGGTTACATGCATGCATGTAACTCCAAGAGCCAATGACTCTTGGTATCCCTCATGAGGTGGCACCAAATGATAAGTCAATGATGATGTGGAACATCATCATTGGCCGGAAATGCCAAGTCATCATCATGACATGACATTTGGTCAAGTCAAACTTGACCTTT
This sequence comes from Wurfbainia villosa, assembly GCA_025175895.1. Classification (NCBI taxonomy): domain Eukaryota; kingdom Viridiplantae; phylum Streptophyta; class Magnoliopsida; order Zingiberales; family Zingiberaceae; genus Wurfbainia; species Wurfbainia villosa. Next base: position 4,245,531 of record CM046003.1, read on the forward strand.
CATCTTCCCTCTCAAGTCAAGTTAAACTTGACCTCTTATCTCCCATGGTTGATCAAATCCAACCATTTGATTCAAGTCAATTTGATTTAATGAATCTCTATTCATTAATTTAAATTGATTTGATGAATCAAATCTAAATTAGACTCATTCAATACTTGAATCAAATTGAGTCCAACTCAATTAGTCTAATTAGGATTACTCTTAATCCAATTTGGTTCATCCCATGAACCTAATCCCATTGGTTCATCATATGAACCTAATCTCCATCTAATTTCTCTTATGTGTGTGACCCTATAGGTTCTTGTAACGTTGGCAATGTCCCTAAACCGATTTAGGAACATAAGCAATGAGCGGTATCTAGTAACACATTATTGCTACCCAAGTTACAAGAATGTTGAGCTCCAACATCACCTTTGTGACTACTAATTGTGACTCTCACAATATGTGACAATGTCCCTCTATCCTTGACATCTAGATTGACCAATCGAAGCATAGACCGTGTCATCCTCGGTACAATCTATATCTTGAACTCCAAGTAGACTCACTCTAATCAAATGAGCTCAATATCTCATATTGACTCATTTGGGCATGGCCATGCACTTCGTGGTCTCACTCTATCAAGAATATCGATGTCACTCCCATCATATAGGAGGGATAGATCCCATCTACATCACTCACATCCCTCCACATAATTTGTCATATAGCCAGTAATCGCCTTTATAGTCCACTCATTTACGTGTGACGTTTGACGAAGCCAAAGTATGCAACTCCTTATGTAGGGAACCATGGTGACTTCAGGTCTAAGGACTAATAGTCATACTAATAGCCACATGAGAAAGTATATGACACTCATATAACGATCCATGATACTTTCTCATGGCGGGTCATTCAGTATACATTCTCCAATGCATACCCATGTGTCAACTTGATATCTCATATCCATGACTTGTGAGATCAAGTCATCGTGTTGACCTACATGCTAGTCTCTATGCATTAAAATTGTCCCTGAATGTTAATACATGACTCGGAATGATTAAGAGTAGTGTTCTCTATATCATCTCATTATCGATTCAACCAATCGATTGATATAGATAAGAACCTACTACTCAAGGACATTATTATATTTAGTTATTTGGCACCAATACAAGTAAATATAATAACCATGCCTTTATAAATAGGAATATGATACAATAAAGTCCATACAATAATCATCACAAGATTGACTCTAGGGCTTTCACTTACACTCCCCCCTTTCATGCGCGAGCGACGACCTTCCTCCACACGGCAGCGGTGATTGCTGCGGTAGCCCATCTCCAGCGGCACTCCCATCCATCCTCTGGCATTGATCCTCTCCCATCGCGCTGGCAGACAAAGATGCGATGGTTCGGCAGCTTGGTCAGTAGTGAGCAGAAGTAGGGATTCTGGTCTAACTTCACCGGTGAACTTTCTAGTGCCTGCGGCCGGAGCTGAGACACCTCAGCTAGACGTGGTTCGAAAGGCTGAGGTAACTCCTACTATGATGGTTCGACAGAATTTTTTTCCATCTCCGGTAGCCTCTCGATTTCCAATTTCCGGCGGCAACCCTAATTTTCAGTGCTAGTGAAGACCCATGGATGACCACTATTCCAGTTCCATTCCTTCCCGCGACTGTGGTTCAACCGCTCCGCCTTCGAAATTCATCCCATGGCTGTGGTGGTTCGGCAACTCCATCATCCATCGCTGGAGTAGTGGCAGTCATCAACCCTATCAACCCTTGTTGGAGGAATTCTCTGACAACGAGATACGCTTCATCATCCGCTAGAGGGGGGTTGTTCGGGTCATCGTCATTGCCAGAGAGGGAGGTCCCTTCTCCCGGTGTTGTGGATCGTCGGTTTATCTTTAGAATTCATGATGAATTGAATTGTTATCACCCCTTGATTGTTATCACTGTAGTTTCATTTGTATTTTAAGATGTTAAATTCATAGTTTAATTTGGATGTTAGTCTGTAGTTTGTCTTGGAGTTAATTAGTAGTTTCATTTGGATGTTTAGTTTGTTAGACTCTTTGAGCCGCAAAAATCGCTTTTTGCGTTGAGGAAATCTCGGAAGCCGGCCATGGATCTGTGCGAAGATAAATAAAATTCATGTACATGTTTATCTACACTAGATCTACCTTAGATCTACATGGGAAGAATGTTACCCTTATAACGATGCCCTTCGCTTATCCCGCTCATCCAAAAAGTTGCAAGATCTTATAGAGTGTCAAGTGTACACTCCTCTACACGTATCCACATGGACAAAAGGTGGAGAGAACCACTTAGAGTGTGCTAGCACTCTTGGGAGGTCTCAGCAATGGAGGAGAGGGAGAGAAGAAGAGAAGAGAACGAAGAAGATGAATTCAATTCACCACTAACTCCTTTAGCCGACCACTTAAGGAGGGTTAAATACATCCATGTAATACCAAGAGCCATGGCTCTTGGTCTTCCTCATGAGGTGACACACCATAATGTGTCCATGATGATGTGGAACATCATCATTGGCCGGCCCTATGCCAAATCACCATGAAGTGGCATTTGGTCAAGTCAAACTTGACCCTTCATCTTCCCTCTCAAGTCAAGTCAAAATTGACCTCTTATCTCCCATGGTTGATCAAATCTAACCTTTGATTCAAGTCAATTTAATTTAAAGAATCTCTATTCATTAGTTTAAATTGACTCAATGAATCAAATCTAAATTTGACTCATTCAACACTTGAATCAAATTGAGTCCAACTCAATTAGTCTAATTTGGATTACTCTTAATCCAATTTGGTTCATCACATGAACCTAATCCTCTTGGTCCATCATATGAAACTAATCTTCATCAAATTGCCCTTTGTGTGTGACCCTATAGGTTCTTGTAACGTTGGCAATGCTCCTAAACTGATTTAGAAACATAAGATATGAGCGGTATCTAGCAACACATCATTGCTACCCAAGTTACAAGAATGTTGAGATCCAACATCACCATTGTGACTCTCACAATATGTGATAATGTCCCTGTATCCTTGACATCTAGATTGATCAATTGAGGCATAGACCGTGTCAGCCTCTATACAATCTATATCTTGAACTCCAAGTAGACTCACTCTAATAAAATGAGCTCAATATCTCATATTGACTCATTTGGGTATCCCATGATGGATACCTCCCTCTAAAAGTTTACTCCCCCTTGACAATTGCACCAACAATGTCCTTGGAGGGTCCCTAAGCCAATAGGAATGCTTAAACAATCAAAATTAAGGCAAAGTTCAACAATGAACTCTCATCCACCTTAAAATTGATACTCACCCTAAACTCTTCTCCTAATTCATATCCAATAGATTTCCACCCTTTCTAATGCTCTCCCAAGCATGTCCTAGGGTTATGAGTGATTAGGGGACAAAACATAGCTGAACATGGGCCTAACAACCAAGGTTTACCCGAAATTAGCATTATCAATCGACTAAATCAGATATCAGTCGACTCCTTCTCACATCATTCGACTGCCATCCATGGCAGTCGACTGATAACTACAAAATGCATAAATCAAATTTCAGAACCTAAGTTTCAAAATTCATAAGTAAATATACATAAAGTGAAAAATTATGAAATTTTGTATGTATATTACTTATTACAAATATTATGGGTGAAAAATATTAGAAAATTATTTTACCCACTAAATATTGAGATTGATACAAATTTCAAAAGTTGAGAAAAGCTTCAATATTGAGCCCTCTTTGTATCATCCCATTCAATGGTGATTGTTATCAAAAGATAGACTTCTCCAAGGTTTTTCAAAATGTTTTTAAAATGTTTTTAAAACCTTTAATTTAATTTTCCTAAACATCTCACTTGTATCTAGATGTGTAAAACACATACAAGTCAAGTATTAGTGAGATGTGGGGTCTTTGTTATTTAGGGTTTCATGCATATCTCTAGGCACATTTTTTGATTCCCTTCAAATCATACCTTAAATCCATTTTATTTATGCATGAATGATTATGGAATACAGGATAGCATGAATAAAACATGCGTCAAAATCATGATGTCATGGCATGTGATATATACTTAAGCATACATGACATATAAAAATAAACCCTAATCATGATCATGACATTTTACATGATAAAAGTAAATATGATGTCATGACATGGTATATGGCAAGTAAATCATGGCAAGTAAAAGATAAAGGTATAAATATCTAGATTTTAGTATTAATTGCCATTTGATATAATTAGTGTTGGGATGTATACTGAAAAGTCTATCTTTTGTATGAACATCTTTATTTTGAAATAAGAATCACATGATCATTGTTTGCAAATTTATAGTTATGCATTTGGTCTAATACATTACATTGTAGATAACATGGTGTGTAGTGTCACACGGGAGATCATGTTATCAGTTCCTTGTAAAGTATAAGTAAAGGATCACAACCGAGATGGTTTTGGACAAACCATTGGCATGGTTGTAGTGTGATTTGGTATTGGTTTATCTTGACCATAGAATTACACTAGTACACTTTGTGTGTATTGAGCAGGACCGACTTAGAGCTGATTCGATTTATTGCTGACTACATAATTAAATCGGACCTTAGATATTATGTTGTACATGCTCTTAATCCCGATATTATAACGGGCACATATACTTAGTATTCATTTCTTTGATTCACCAATGAGCAAGATTTATAGAGTAAATCGATAGGCTCGGTAAGTTGGGAAATGATATTATTCATATGGTGTGCTGTGGATTATAGGAGGAATCATTGTCCTATATATTAGGATGATGATGTCCCCTTGAGGAGCTCATAAGGTTCATCATATAAACCCTGCAGGTGGACTTGGTCTGGCATGATGATAAGGTTGAGTGGTACTACTCATGGAGTTAGATGTTGATTAATTAATTGTCAGTAAATTAATTAATCGACGGACATTCGAGATCTTAAACACGAGAAGATATATGTACAAATAATATATGGAGCCCATATTAACTTATGGGGGTTGGCGACGTAGATCAATGATAATCCTCTAGTGGAATTGATTATCATTAATGGATCAGACTTTATGTGGGCTTGATCCATTGGGTGGCCATGATCCAACTCCTCCTCATGGTCCGTATTGTAGCCTATTAAAATCTCATGGAGCCTAGATCCGATGATGAAAAATGAAACTCTAGATCCGACGATGGAGATTAGATCTCTAGATCCGACGGTGGAGATTAAATCTCTAGATCCGACGGTGGAGATTAAATCTTTAGATCCGACGGTGGAGATTAAATCTCTAGGTCTGACGGTTGAGATTAAATCTCTAGATCCAACGGTTGAGATTAAATCCCTAGATTCGATGGTGGAGATTAAAGAAGGCTAAAGCCTAACTTTATAAATAAGGCTTAAGGGGGTGGGCGACAAGTATTACAAGGGAGGCTAGGGTTTTAGATTGGATGGCTAGGGTTTTGGAGGAGGCATTGGGCGACAACACAAGGGGAAGTTTTTCCTTCTTCCTAGGGTTTTGGCCGGCGCCCATCTTTTCTATTCCTCTCCTTGGCCGGAGTCCAATCTTCTTCCTCTCATCCTTGGCCGGCGCCAAGGGCTAGGGTCTCTTCCCTTGGAGCTTTTGGCCGCTGCCCAGACTACTTGTTCTCTCCTTGGCCGGCGGTAATCACCAAGCAAGGTGGCTTGGTGGTCGGTTCTAGATAGGAGAAGAGTTTTGTTTTATTCTTCCATTTGTTCGGAGAGAGCAAAGAAAGGAAGAACGTGATTTAGGAGGCTTCGACTTTTGGAAGATCGTCGCCCACACGACGTCCAGAAGGAGGAAGGACATACAATAGAAGATCGAGAGGTATAATAATTGTTTATGTTCTTTTGTATTATGTCTATAATTTTTTTCAATTATATGTGGCTAATTTACTTGGACCCCAAATACAAACACAAAAACCGGTGATCCGTACATCGTCTATTCCGCGGCTAATTGAAGAATACTGGTTGGTTGCTTGAACAACAAGTTTGTTCAAGTGACCACTCTAATCGAATAGCACGACGATGAAACAGTTGCTTGGGTAATCCTATTTTGTCTAGGATTAATTTTTTTAATCCGGGGACGCAGACGAAATCGCCATGAACAAGCGACCAAGTTGAAGTTGGAAGCGAAGTTTCCAACCTTCAAGTGGTATCAGAGCATTGGTTTCCGGTTTTGTGTGTTTAGGATTCGGTTACTTTTATGCACTTTTCATATATTATATGTGTCGGATAATACTATGATGTGCATAGGATAAATTTTTGGTTGTAGGAATAGGATCCAACTATTATAGACATATGTGTGTATGTGATTATATGTGTGTAATTGTATATATTTTGAATCCTCGGGGTTGACGAGGCTAGTATTTAATTTTTTAATTAAGTACGGTATTGTTTAGCCACTCATTGATTTTAGTTTACTTTCGATAGAGATTTAATGTACACTCCTTCGAGGAGTATAGGATCGATGGATGTAAATTAAAATAGTTATTCTCGGCTCGGATCTCCGGATGGCTTGTACATGGCGTAGGGAGGAGCAGACGAGATGGCGATACGACAGGAGGCATATTGGAGACAAAAGCCATAATATAAAAATATTTCTTTTTCATATTTATTGCTTATTGTATGATATGCATGTCGTAGGCTAGAAAATTCCTCAATTTTAAATTACTAAGTGGGAGAGGGATATTTTTATAAATTCTCACAGCCTCCATTACGATGTGACATGTGATGCAAACAAACTTGCGCATCGGCTCTGAGTGCCTTCCTCCACATCGGATGATTTTGTTTACGGATAACAAGGTCAAATATGGTTATAAAAAATTATTAAGGAACGTGTGTAGTTCCCCATCGAAAGGCAAATAACCCGAGATAATTACCTTGGTATCGAGTAATGGTGAACACTTAGATTCAAATAGAAGTATCCTCCCCATCAGAGTCACTGCTTTTATTTGTAGGGCCGAAGAGGAACCAACTATTAATTTTATTTGTCAAAAAGTTAGGTTGACAAGATAGTAAAATTAATGGGTAAAACCTCCTCTTACAAATGTAGAATTCGTATACGTCAACACTATCGTGGCATACGATATTCTCGGTGTTTTGAGGTGTTGGTTGATTTTAAAATTTTATTGTTTGAGGAATCAATAATTTTTTGAAATCTAATATTTTGATCTATGTGATTCTTAGGTTTTTTCAAAATGACTTTCAACCCCCTTGTTGTGATACTGAAAGAAAATAAACTTACTGGCCCCAATTATGATGATTGGAAAAGGAATCTTGACATTGTCTTGACTGCTGAGGAATACAAATATGTACTCCTCGAAGAGTTCCCTCCTAAGCCTGCGGATGAATCTGGGGAAAAGGAGAAGGAGAGTTATAAGAAGTGGATTAAGGATGATGAGATGGCGCGATATTACATTTTGGCATCTATGTCAAATGTACTGCAACATCAACATCAAGCCATGCCCACTGCTTATGACATGATGCTCAATCTCAAAGAGCTTTTCGGACACCAGAATTGGGCTGCTAGGCAGGAAGCCATGAGGAACTTGATGACGACCACCATGATCGAGGAAATACCCATGAGGGATCATGTTCTCAAGATGATGGCTTATTTGAATTAGCTGGAAGTCCTTGGAGCTGAGATCGATGGGGAAACCTAGGTCAATATCATTCTCTAGTCTCTACCTAGGAGTTTTGAGCAATTTCGCCTAAACTACAACATGAACAAAAGGTTGTATTCATTGGTGGAGCTTCTGACAGAACTCCAGGCGGTAGAGGGGCTTTTTTGTCAGAGTGCTCAGGCACAAGCCATGGTTGCCCAAAAGGTTTCTACTTCTAAGCCGAAAGGCAAGAAGAAGAAGAAACAAGCTGGGTTAAAGGTGGCGGGAGGAACTCAGGGAGGAGTGAAGAAGCCGAAAGGCAAGTGCTTCACTTGCAAGCAGACTAGACACTGGAAGAAGGACTGCCCCAACCGGAAGCAGAACAAAGTTATATCTTTTGGTCTAGTCATTGAAACATGTTTAGCGGTGTTATCTACCGGCACCTGGTGTGTAGATACGGGAGCCACTGATCATGTCTGTAATACTTTGCAGGGGTTCCAGGAAACCAGACGACTGGCTGAGGGGAAGATTACCGTATACTTGGGCGATGCCACGAAGGTGGCGGATGTTGCAGTGGGAGATGTTTATTTGTCTTTTGAGAAGAATAAAGTTTTGGTTCTTAAAAATTGCCTTTATGTACCTTTATTTAGAAAGAATTTGATTTCGGTTTCTAAATTATTTATGGATGGATATTCTATTTCTTTTAATGACAGAGTTGTTATAAAAAGGAATAGGGAGATTATCTATTCTGGTGCATTGATAGAAAATTTATATACACTTGAACCAAAAGCTCCCACCATACAAATAGAAGTAAATAACTCATCTTCTAATTCCAATACGAGAAAAGAACCTTCAAAGATGAACCAAACATATCTTTGGCATCTAAGGCTAGGTCATATTAACCTAAGCAAAATTCAAAGGTTGATAGCTGATGGACCTCTGGGTTCATTAGTGGTGGAAGATTTCCCAACCTGTGAATCTTGCTTGGAGGGTAAAATGACCAAGAGGCCTTTTAAGGCTAAGGGGTATAGAGCAAAAGATGTATTGGAATTTGTTCATTCTGATTTGTGTGGTCCTATGTCTATCCAGGCTAGAGGTGGTTTTGAGTAGTTTCATCTCTTTCATAGATGATTATTCAAGATATGGATACATTTACTTGATGCACCGCAAGTCTGAATGCTTTGACAAGTTCAAAGAATTCAAGGCTGATGTAGAGAAACGTCAAGGTAAAAGTATCAAGACACTACGATCTGATCGTGGTGGTGAGTACCTCTTGGGAGAGTTTAGGAATTACTTATCAGAGGCTGGGATTCAATCCCAATTGTCTGGACCTGGCACACCCCAGCAGAATGGTGTAGCAGAGCAAAGGAATAGGACTCTTATGGAGATGGTCGATGATGAGTTATTCTGAGTTGTCAGATTTGTTCTGGGGATATGCTCTAGATACGGCAGTGTATATTCTGAACTTGGTAACATCTAAATCAGTGCCTTCTACTCCCATATAATTGTGGATTGGGCGAAAGCCTAGTCTAAGACATTCGGATTTGGGGGAGTCCATAACATGTGTTGAAGGCAGATGTTGGTAAGTTGGAACCTCATACAGAAGTACGCATGTTCGTTGGCTATCCTAGAGGAACGAAAGAAGGTTTGTTTTATAGTCCTAGAGATCAGAGGGTGATCGTTAGCACGAATGCCAGATTTCTAGAGGAAGACTATGTGATGAACTACAAGCCCATGAGTAAGATTGTTCTGGAGGAATTGAAAGGGGAAGTCACTACTTCAGTACCATCGATACAAGAGGATATACCACAAGTCACTCCACCACGTGTCACAGAGGATACACAAGTGATACCTCATCGTAGTGTGAGGGTTGTGAGACAGCCTGATAGATTCATGTTCTTGAGAGAATCTTATGATTTGGTCCTTGGCGAACATGAACTGGATCCCTGGACATATGACGAGGCAATCCAAGATAAAGATGCAGTATCTTGGCAAAGAGCAATGAATTATGAGATTGAATCTATGGATTCAAATCAGGTCTGGGAGCTAGTAGAACCACCCAATGGTGTAAAAGTCATTGGATGCAAGTGGATCTACAAAAGAAAGAGAGGAATAGACGGGAAGGTTGAGACCTTCAAAGCAAGGCTTGTTACGAAGGGGTATACTCAGAAAGAGGGCATCGATTATGAGGAGACCTTTTCTCCAGTAGCCATGCTTAAGTCTATCTGGATTATCTTATGTATTGCTGCTCATATTGATTATGAGGTATGGAAGATGGATGTCAAGACAACTTTCCTTAATGGAAGTCTTGAAGAAAACATCTATATAAAGCAACCAGAGGGATTCATTGCAAAGGGCAAAGAGCATCTTGTGTGTAAGCTTAATCGGTCCATTTATGGATTGAAGCAAGCTTCGAGGTCTTGGAACATTCGCTTTGATGAGGTAATCCAGTCTTATGGATTTATTCAAAGTCTGGATAATTCTTGTGTATACAAGAGATGTGACGGAAATGTAGTAGTATTTCTTGTGCTATACGTAGATGACATTTTGTTAATTGGAAACAATATCAAGGTGTTATCGGACGTAAGGGTATGGTTGTCCAAATAGTTTGATATGAAGGACTTGGGAGAAGTGGGACACATCCTTGGGATCAAGATTATAAGGGATCACAGGAAAAGGATGTTATTCTTATCTCAAGCTTCATACATAGACACCATTATGGATCGTTTTAGCATGCAAAACCCCAAGAAAGGTTTTCTACCTTTCAGGCATGGAGTTCCTTTATCTAAGGAGATGTGTCCTAAAACATCTGAGGAGATAGAGGACATGAAGGCAGTTCCTTATGCTTCGGGAGTAGAAAGCCTCATGTATTTTCTACTATGAACGAGACCGGATATCTGCTTTGCCGTCGGAATGGTTAGCAGATATCAGAGTAATCCAGGACAGGGACAATGTACTATAGTGAAGCATATATTGAAGTACCAGAGAAGGACTAGGGATCATATGCTAGTTTACCAGGCAGACCAATTACTCCCTGTGTGTTACACGGATTCCGACTTCCAATCAGATAGGGATAACAGTAAGTCTACCTCAGGTTTTGTGTTTACTTTGGGAGGTGGAGCCATTGTATGGTGGAGTGTCAAGCAAAAATGCGTGGCGGACTCCACCATGGAAGCTGAGTATGTGGCAGCCTCTGAGGCGGCCAAAGAAGCTGTATGGCTCAAAAACTTCTTGATGGACTTGGATGTGATTCCTGGTTTGTCAAGAACTATCACAATTTATTGTGATAATAGTGGTGCAGTTGCAAACTTTAAGAAACCACGAGCCCATAAGGCAAGTAAACACATAGAGCGTAAGTACCACCTGATACGAGAAATCGTAAAGAGAGGAGAAGTTGTTGTGGCCAAGATTGCATCAAAGGATAACCTGGCAGATCCTTTCACTAAGGCCCTTCCGGCAAGAGCTTTTGATAGGCATATGGAGGGAATGGGAATCAGATGTATGGCAGTTTAAGGACAGCATAGTAATGGGAATCAGATGTATGGCAGTTTAAGGACAGCATAGTTCGGATGTATACTGAAAAGTCTATCTTTTGTATGAACATCTTTATTTTGAAATAAGAATCACATGATCATTGTTTGCATATTTGTGATTATACATATTGTCTAATACATTACATTATAGATAACATGGTGTGTAGTGTCACACAGTAGATCATGTTATCAGCTCCTTGTAGAGTATAAGTAAAGGCTCACAACCTAGATGGCTTTGGACAAACCATTGGTATGGTTGTAGTGTGATTTGGTATTGGTTTGTCTTGACCATAGAATCACATTAGTACACTTTGTGTGTATTGAGCAGGACCGACTTAGAGGTGATTCGATTTATTGCTGACTACATAATCGAATCAGACCTCAGATATTATGTTGTACATGCTCTTAATCCCGATATAATAATGGGCAAATATACTTAGTATTCATTTCTTTGATTTACCAATGGGCGAGATTTATAGAGTAAATCGATAGACTCAGTAAGTTGGGAAATGATATTATTTATATGGTGTGTCGTTGATTATAGGAGGAAATCGTGTCCTATATATTAGGATGATGATGTCCCCTTGAGGAGCTGATAAGGTTCATCATGTAAACCCTGCAGGTGGACTTGGCCCGGCGTGATGATAAGGTTGAGTGGTACTACTCATGGAGTTAGATGTTGATTAATTAATTGTCAGTAAATTAATTAATCGACGGACATTCGAGATCTTAAACACGGGGAGAAAAATGTACAAATAATATATGGAGCCCATATTAACTTATTGGGGTTAGTGAGGAAGATCAATGATAATCCTCTTGTGGATTGGATTATCATTAATGGATTAGACTTTATGTGGGTTTGATCAATTGGGTGGCCAAGATCCAACTCCTCCTCAGGGTCCCTATTGTAGCCTATTAAAACCTCATGAAGCCTAGATCCAATGGTTGAAAACAAAACTCTATATCCGATGGTGGAGATTGAATCTCTAGATCCGACGGTTGAGATTAAATCTCTAGATTCGACGGTTGAGATTAAATCCCTAGAACCGACGGTGGAGATTAAAAGGAGGCTTAAGCCTAACTCTATAAATATGGACTTAAGGCTCTGTGCGGATGAGAATTAGAAGCAAGATAGGATTGGGGTTTGGGCGTCTTAGGGTTTGGAGGCTTGGGCGGCCACAATTAAGGAAATTTTTTTCCTTTCTTCTCTTCTTCCATTAGGTGGTCGGCGCCCATCATCTTCTCCTCTCCCTTTGCTGAAGTCCAAACCTCCTCCTTCTCTTCTCCTTGGCCGGTGGAAACAAAGCTTAGGGTATTCCCTTGAAGCTCTTGGCCGGCGCCAACTTCCCTATCTCTTCTTTTTCTTCGCCGACGGCAAGCACAAAGCTTGGAGCTTGGTGGTTGGTTGAAAGAAAGAGAAGTGTTTTGTTTCTATACTTCCTCTTGTTCGGAGCGAGCAAGGAAGGAAGATTGGTGATCTAGGAGGCTTCGACTTTTGGAAGATCGTCGACCACACGACGTCCAAAAGGAGGAAAGACATACAATAGAAGATCCATAGGTATAACGCTTGTATATTTTCTTTTGTAACATGTCTATAATTATTTTTCAATCATATACATGTTGTATATTCTGTTTTGTGGTTAAAATAAATTGGACCCCGAATACAAACCCAAAAACCAGCGATCCGTACATCATCTATTCCGTGGCTATTCGTAGAATAGAAGTTGGTGGCTTGAACAATAAGTTTGTTCAAGTGACTACTCTAATCGAATAGCACGACGATGAAACGGTAGCTTGGGTAATCCCTCTTGTCAAGGATAAATTTTTTTATCCGGGGATGTAGAAGGGATCGCCATAAACAAGCGACCGAGTTGAAGTGGGAAGCGAAGTTTTCTACCTTCAGAAAGGTTTCTTACCTTTCAGGCATGGAGTTCCTTTATCTAAGGAGATGTGTCCTAGAACATCAAAGGAGATAGAAGAGATGAAGGTGGTTCCTTATGCTTCGGCAGTAGGAAGCCTCATGTATGTTATACTATGTATGAGACCGGATATCTACTTTGTCATTGGCATGGTTAGCAGATATAAGAGTAATCCAGGACAGGGACATTGGATTGCGGTAAAGCATATATTGAAGTACCTAAGAAGGACTAGGGATTATAAGTTAGTTTACCAGGCAGAACGATTACTCCCTGTGGGTTACACAGATTTCGACTTCCAATCAGACAGGGATAATAGTAAGTCTACCTCAGGTTTTGTGTTTACTTTGGGAGGTGGAGCCATTGTATGGAGGAGTGTCAAGCAGAAATATGTGGCGGACTCCACCATGGAAGCTGAGTATGTGGCAGCCTCTGAGGCAGCCAAAGAAGCTGTATGGCTCAGGAACTTCTTGATGGACTTGGATGTGATTCCTAGTTTGTCAAGAACTATCACAATTTATTGTGATAATAGTGGTGCAGTTGCAAACTCAAAGGAACCACGAGCCCATAAGGCAAGTAAACACATAGAGCACAAGTACCACCTGATACGAGAAATCGTAAAGAGAGGAGAAGTTGTTGTGGGCAAGATTGCATTGGAGGATAACTTGGCAGATCCTTTCACTAAGGCCCTTCCAGCGAGAGCTTTTGATAGGCATGTGGAGGGAATGGGAATCAGATGTATGGAAGTTTGAGGACAACATAGTCTTTTAGTATAAGTGGGAAATTGTTGAGATGTATACTGAAAAGTCTATCTTTTGTATGAACATCTTTATTTTGAAATAAGAATCACATGATCATTGTTTGCATATTTATGGTTATGAATTTTGTCTAATACATTACATTGTAGATAACATAGTGTGTATTGTCACAGGGAGATCATGTTATCAGTTCCTTGTAGAGTATAAGTAAAGGCTCACAACCGAGATGGTTTTGGACAAACCATTGGCATGGTTGTAGTGTGATTTGGTATTGGTTTGTCTTGACAATAGAATTACACTAGTACACTTTGTGTGTAATGAGCAGGACCGACTTAGAGGTGATTCGATTTATTGCTGACTACATAATCGAATCGGACCTCAGATATTATGTTGTACATGCTCTTAATCCCGATATAATAACTGACACATATACTTAGTATTTATTTCTTTGATTCACCAATGAGCGAGATTTATAGAGTAAATCGATAGACTCTGTAAGTTGGGAAATGATATTATTTATATGGTGTGTTGTTGATTATAGGAGGAAACCGTGTCCTATATATTATAATGATGATGTCCCCTTGAGGATCTCATAAGGTTCATCATGTAAACCCTGTAGGTGGACTTGGTCCGGCATGATGATAAGGTTGAGTGATACTACTCATGGAGTTAGATGTTGATTAATTAATTGTTAGTAAATTAATTAATCGACGGACATTCGAGATCTTAAACACGGGGAGATATATGTACAAATAATATATGGAGCCCATATTAACTTATGGGGGTTGGTGAGGTAGATTAATGATAATCCTCTAGTGGAATGGATTATCATTAATGGATCGGACTTTATGTGGACTTGATCCATCGGGTGGCCAAGATCCAACTCCTCCTCATGGTCTCTATTGTAGCCTATTAAAACCTCATGGAGCCTAGATCTGATGATAAAAAATGGAACTCTAGATCCGATGATGTAGATTAGATCTCTAGATCCAACAGTGGAGATTAAATCACGAAATCTGACAGTGGAGATTAAATCTTTAGATCCGACGGTGGAGATTAAATCTCTAGGTCCGATGGTTGAGATTAAATCTCTACATCCAAATGTTGAAATTAAATCCCTAGATCCGACGGTGGAGATTGAAGGAGGCTTAAGCCTAGCTCTATAAATATGGCTTAAGGGGGCGGGCGGGAAGAATTACAAGGGAGGCTAGGGTTTTGGATTGGGCGGCTAGGGTTTTGGAGGAGGCATTGGGCGGCAACACAAGGGGAAGTTTTTCCTTCTTCCTAGGGTTTTGGCTGGTGCCCATCTTCTCTATTCCTCTCCTTGGCCGGCGTCCAATCTTCTTCCTCTCATCCTTGGTCGGCGGCAAGGGCTAGGGTCTCTTCCCTTGGAGCTTTTGGCCACCGCCCATTCTCGTTGTACTCTCTTTGGCCGGCGGTAATCACCAAGCAAGGTGGCTTGGTGGTCGGTTCTAGATAGGAGAAGAGTTTTGTTTTATTCTTCCTTTTGTTTAGAGTGAGCAAAGAAAGGAAGAACGTGATCTAGGAGGCTTCGACTTTTGGAAGATCGTCGCCCACACGACGTCCAAAAGGAGGAAGGACATACAATAGAAGATCAAGAGGTATAATGCTTGTTTATGTTCTTTTGTATTATATCTATAATTGTTTTCAATTATATGTGGCTAATTTACTTGGACCCCGAATACAAACACAAAAACAAGCGATCCGTACATCGTCTATTCCGTGGCTAATCAAAGAATAGAGGTTGGTTTCTTGAACAACAAGTTTATTCAAGTGACCACTCTAATCAAATAGCACGACGATGAAATGGTTGCTTGGGTAATCCCTTTTTGTCTAGGATTAATTTTTTTAATCTGGGGACATAGACGGGATCGTCATGAACAAGCAACCAAGTTGAAGTGGGAAGCGAAGTTTCCTACCTTCAATTAGTTCCATTTTGCCATAATACAACCCACATCTCTAGTGTACCAAAAACCCAAAATGACACATCATGACTTCTAAACCTAAAGTGCCAATTTTGATCATTTTTTTAACTTCTCAAAAAGACATTGGCACATCCTAGAGTGTCAACTCTCCATGGTTAGGTTAACTACCCATCCACTTAGGGTTGACACCCCCTTACCCGTCTAGCGTGAATCGATCACACTCCTAGGAACCCAATACCTATTGGAGCTCCTTGGGTTAATTAGGTATTCGCTTGGGATAACTTCCCTAGATACCTTCCTAATGACCCTTTTTGGCTTTGAAGCCTTAGTCAATTGGGTCTTTCCTAGGTCAACTCTAGAGGTGACTCCTCCTTTGTCCTTCTTAGTGGCTTTCTTGGTTTTTCTTAAGTCCTTGGCCACGAAACATACACCATGGCTAGTCTTAGGGATATCTTCCCTATTAGCCTTGGTTTTCCTAGACTAGACCTAGAAATTGTTCCATAATTGAATGGAACATTAAGGTAGGACATAGGTTTATGACCCAAATCTTTCTTGCCCTTAGATATTTCTTGTTTCCTAGGCCTTAAATTTTGATCCTTTAACCCCTTAACTAAATTTGTAATTATTGCTAGGGTCTTTTCAAGTTTCTCAAGCTATGACCTCAAGGCTCGGTTCTCTAACTCTAACTTTCCCAATTTTGATTTATCATGAGATTTTTGGGAATTGTTTTTCCTTTTAGGCATATGCCTAGATTTCTTGGGGTTAATGCCCAAGTTTTCTTCTATTCTCCTTATAGACTCCCTAGGTAGGATTGGTCTAGAGTTATGATGTCTAGGTTTGTCCTTAGGTAAGTCAACATGCTTGGCACCTAAACAAACATATTTGTTCCTACTAGCATGCTTTTCATTAATAATTCCAAGAGAACTAAAATAATTTTTAGCATGCTTTTTAACCTTTGGAATTGAAGGTGATTAACTAAATTTACCTTAGGGTTAGCTTTGGAAGCTCCCCCTACATGAGATGCCCCTTCTTGCCCTTTCTTCTTCCCCCTAGGGCATTGGCTTCGGTAGTGTCCTCTTTTGTTGTATCTAAAGCACACAATGTGCTCTTTGCTCTTTTTAGCGAGGACTCCGGCATCCTTTGACTTTTGGTTGACTTTTGGTGTCGGTACCTTTTCCTTAGCCAATTTTGGGTATTTGCTCTTGTAATGCCCGGTTTGCCTACACTCAAAGCATATTATATGATTTTTTATCTTTAATTATAATGCATGAGTTACCTAGGGAGGTGGTGGAAGCCTCTTGATCACTTCTTCCATAGGTAGATGCTTTGTCTTGACCTTGCTCCGGAATGGAAGACCTCTCCTCCCCCTCAATGCTAGAGGTGGAGGTTTCCACCAAGTCATCCACATCTTCGAATGTGGATGGCAATTCTTCAACATCCTCAGATCCGGATGTTGATGGGCACTCTTCCTCAACTTCTTCCTCTACTTGTGCCAATTCGGGATGTTCATTGAATTTTACCACCTTATGCCATAGCTCCTTTGCATCCCTATACTCACCTAGCCTAGACCAAATGCTGTTAGGAATCAAATCACAAAGCAATGTGATTACCTTTGAAATCCTTCATTTGGTCCTTGGTCCATCTTGCCTTTTCTATTTGCCTATTGCTTTCATCCCTAGGCATTTCGAAATTATTTTCTAGAATTAACATGAAATCGAAATCAGTTTCGAGATATACCTCCATTTTTCTTCTCCACCATTGAAAGTCCCCTTGGATTTTTTCTGGTTGGAGGTTGTAGCCAACCATCTTATCATGCTTGTGTTGGCAGTTAGTCCTCGACAAGCAACCCACTCTGATACCACTTGTTGGAACGTCGGTGGCCGGCTAGAGGGGGTGAATAGTCCGATATGCGTAGACGATGGAAATCGTTCATTCTTCTTATGTCACTTGTCTATATTTGTCGTTAGCGCAACGGAATAGTAATACAAATGAAAATGCTAACAACACATACAAGCATACACAAGATATACGTGGTCCGGAACTGAATGGTTCCAACTCCACAGGACGAGCTCAATGAGCTCTAATTATGCGCACGTCACTAACTAAACTCCTTCTCGACAACAAGTCGGAGGTGGAGAAACCTCGTACAAGCAATTACAATAGTAATACAAAAATACAAGCCAAAATACAAAGACAATACAAAAGAAAACTTTTACACAATTGCTTTGATCACTTGCTTGTTGCTTGCTTTGGATTGCTCTTGAAGGTCTGGAATGCAACAGTAATTCCCCTCCAAAATCTCCCCAAAAGTCTTGGCGAAATCCTCCATCTCGAGCTCCATTTATAACCTGCATCGAGCTGATTCCGTGCCCATCAGTCGACTAATCGTGACCATCAGTCGACTGATCCTATAGCCATTGTCTCATAATGACTCGATCCACGCTGGCCAAGTTCCAACGGATCCATCATCAGTCGACTGATCATGCCCATCAGTCAACTGATGATCCCATCAGTCAAGTGGTCACCGCGATCACTCAACTGGAAGATCTTCTGTAGTTGAAAACACCCCTATCAGTCGACTGATATCCCTCATCAGTCATCTTATGATGTCGACAGTCAACTGCCCTCCCTCAGCAGTCGACTATTCAGCCAGAACCTAGTCAGTCGAACCCCAGTCGAGTCCAATCGGCCTAGAGTAGTCGACTAGCACCTATGTCAGTCGACTGATGTCGGGTAAAACCTCAAACACCAAGTTGTTTGAGCATCCGATCGTCGGGTAAACCCTCAAAAACCATGTTTGAGCCTCCAACACTCAGTCTTAGCCACTTGGCCAAGTCCACCTCATCCTCTCACGGAGTTCCCGACTGAAGCTCTCTTCCCTCGGCCTATGTCCCTCGGATGCACCAAGCGCACAGCTTCGCAATGCCATCCTTCACGTTTGTTTCCCTCGAAGTATGTTGTTAGGGCAATCTCTTGCCATGATAAGGTTTTGATGTGTGTGGCAAAGGGTTTAAGTTAGTTTGTAATTGTGATTTGATATGTGCATTGAAGTCGTGCAGGACTTAGTAATTCGCACATGGAGCCGTGGTGAGTTTCACATCTCATGACTTGGTCCTTGAGTCGGTGAAGGATTGCTTTGTGGAAGCCGTGCGCTTGGATCATCCGAGGGACCGCCGGACGAGAAGCTTGGAGTGAAGCCGGAGGAAGTAGACTTCGAGGCAAGAGACGCGAAGGAGCATTGCAGAGTCGTGCGCCTGATGCTGCCGAGGGACGTGGCTACGAATGAAGAAAACTTCGAAGGCGAGGGACTCCGAGGGATGAGAGTGAGCGAATATATCCCAGGAAGGGGTAGCTCTTAGGTGAAACTTGGCCATTTGGCTAAGTGTCGACTGCTCTGAGTCGAATGGGTTCAACTGGTATCCGACTGGATTGATTGGCAGATCGCTAAGACCATCGATCATCAAGGCGCGATCGATTGGTCAATAGGGTTTGGGCCACAGAACCACTCGTAGCCGATTGGGCAGTCGACTACGAGGTAGCAGTCGACTGATGAGGTCTATCAGTCGACTGCCAAGTGTTTCGTTGGACTACAATGGTCGGGATTCGACGTGTTCGGAGGCCGTTGGAGTGGCGGCAGTCGACTGCCAAAGGCAGCAGTCGACTGGTTGCGGCCAACGGGAAGAAAAGCTTCCTCTCTTTAAAAAGAGAGGGTGTAAAGCTTTGGGAGGCTAATGCTTATGTCTTAAGTGATCTTCCAAGTGCCCCACAAGCTTTAAACTCTTCTTACTTGCTTTTACTTCATTTCTATTGTAAGAAGAGTGATCTTGATTGTAAAGGTTACCTCCACCTAGCTTGGTGCAAAGGAGAGACCAATAGTGGATTGGTTTTGGCGGAGTGATTCACCGAGGACGAATCGGACCGTGGATTAGCGGCGTAGCCATGAACCACGTTATACCATCGTGTTAGCATTTGTTTTATTGTTTATCTTTTTCTTTGTCTATTTGTATTTGTATATTCCGCTTGCGCTAATCTTTTGTAGACGAGCAATTTACGACATCCAACAAACGAGGGCTATTCACCCCCCTCTAGCCGACCGTACAATCTCCAACAAGTGGTATCAGAGCAGAGGTCGCTCTTCAAGGACTAACCGCCGCGAGAGCAATTCAAGATGGCCGGCTTCATCCATCCACCGAAGTTCGAAGGTGAATTCTCTTGGTGGAAAAAGAGAATGGAGGTATTCTTTGAAACTGATTTCGATATAATGCTTATAATGGAAAACGGTTTTGAGATGCCTAGGGACGAAGAGGGTGAACCAATAGAGAAGTCAAGGTGGACTATAAAGCAAAGGGAGAAGCACCTTGCAAACTCAAAGGCCAAGCACCATCTCTTCAATGTGCTCCCCCAACAAGAGATCAACCAGATAGGGGAGTGTACTAGCGCCAAGGAAATGTGGGAGAAATTAATAGAAATCCATGAAGGCACATCCGAGGTGAAACTAGCAAGGAGAGATGTCCTTCGCTCCCAATTATCCAACATTAAACTCGAAAAGGGAGAGAAGGTAAAATCCCTACACTCTAGATTTAAGGAAATTCTAACCGGCTTAACAAGTGTAGGTGAAAGACTCTCCAACCGGGATATGGTAATGAAGGTCATAGATGCCTTTCCCCGGTCCTCAAGATGGAGCTCTATGGTAGACTCATTTTACATCTCCAAGAACTTGGAAGTGAGCACCTTGGAGGAGTTTTTCTCAACAATGGAGCTCCACGAAATGAGGCTTGAAGGAATACGAGAAGAGCCAAAAATACAACCCTCAAGAGGAGTAGCTTTGATGGCAAACAAGGGGAAGAAGAAGATAGAGATCCCCTCCTCCTCTGATGATGAAGCACCTTCCTCCTCCTCCATGGATAGCACGGAAGAAGCATATATGGTAAGGAGGGTAAGACGTGCTTTAAAAGGTTTTAGATTTAACAAATCAAATGATAGGAGTAGAAGACCAAGAGGGAAGATCATTTGCTATAATTGCCAAGGAGAGGGACACATAAGGGACAATTGTCCCCTCCTAAACAAGAGCAAGGAAGAGAGGAAAAAGAAAGAAGAAAAGAAGAAGAAAAAGGGGAGCAAGAAGAAAGAGGAGAAGACGGCAAAGGAAAAGGGAAAGGCCAAGGCATTCAAAGCAAAGACATGGGATGACCCTTCTTCCTCTTCCTCATACGAAGAAGAAGAACATGTCTACTCCAACCTTGCTCTAATGTCCTTCGATGACTTGGATTTCTCCTCCACCGAAAATGAAGAATCAAGCTCAAGTGGAGAGAGCTCAAGTGATGGGGGAGCCTCCTCTACATCCTCATCCGAAGAAGAGGACTTGGTAAGTGAGGTAACTAATCTACCCCGTAAGCAAATTATGTCCATGATTTCTAGCCTCACTAAGGACTTATTTAGAGCCAAGAAAAAGAACAAATGCATGCTTGAACAAATTAAGAATTTAGAACAAAAACTAGAAAAAGCATGTGTTAATGATGATAATGATGATGCTTGCTCACATGATAATTATATGCCATTAGATGTAAGTGATGCATGCATAGAAGAAAAAAGGGCCTTAAGGGAAAAGGTAGATTATTTGACAAAAGCCCTAGAAAAATTCACTATAGGCTCCAACACTTTGAACATGATCATAGGGAGCCAAAGAGCTAGCTTTAATAAAAAAGGCCTAGGTTATAAAGAAAAGAAAAATGAAAAGGCCTACAAATGCCTAATTGCTAGGGGACAAGATAAGAAGAAGGTAATTGCTAGGAAATGGATCCCCAAAGAGTATTTAGTGAACCCCATAGGCAAAAATCGATATTGGGTTCCAAAATCCATTCTTAAGGGTTAGGAACACCCTAGGATAGTCAACCATATGGACTTGACCTATATCATATTTTGGTTTACTTAGGATGGCGGGACAATATTTTTGAAATAGTGTTGGGTGATGATAATGTGCCCATAAATAGATAAGAATACTTAAATCATGATGTTTGATGTATTTGTTACATATGTTTGCAATCATGATTTATGATTTTAATATTTGGCACATAATCATGAGAAATAGGATTTAAATCATGCTTTAGGTGATACTTGCCTTATTATCATGATAGAATACCTAATGCATGATAACAACTTGATGAATACATGTATTTCATGATCATAATGTGTAATTCATTCATATATGTCATTATGATCATGTAGATTGTTAGGGTGATACTTAACCTTGATAGAATTGCATGAATATATTGGTTAAGTATATATAAATACCTCTAGGATGCATCTCACACTCACCATAGGCTACCATGATTGAAAACTTAGCATGAGTGAGATGTTAGGATGATACAAATGTCCACTAATGCTTATGGCATTTAGATGGTCATTTAAGATATCAAAATAGCAATAATAGACCAATCATGGGGAAGGCGTATGTTTAATTCATAGACATATTGCCCAAAGATCATGGTTGGATATTTCATATGTTTTCAAAACAATTTCTTACCCTAAAATCTGTGTATTCATGTTTTGAAACAATTGGATGGAAAACTAGGTAGTAAACTTGATACTAGAATGATCAAAAACCTAGTGGTTTTTAAAGCTTTGGATTTTTTGAAAAAACAAGAAAATCTAATGATTTTTCATGAAAAACTATTTTTCATTGATAGATATACTTAAAAGAAATATGTTCTCCAAATTTCATGATTTTTTGAATTTTTTGGAATTTTTAATGTATTTCTAAAATTCGCCCAGAAAATCAGAATTTCAGATTTCTTTGTGCCACGATCATTATCATCGATAGCAATGATCGTGGCTAAAATCGTAATAAAGGCTGAATTCAGATTTTAAACCAATTTTTGATACCTTCCTTCTATTAGACTTGATGCCATGAGTTTATAACTTAGTATTAATCTTTTTGATGGTGTCAAAGGGGGAGAAATAATTGTGTTTAAGTAAATTATGATAGGGGGAGAAATATGTATGGGGAGTATCATGGATTATGGGGGAGTTGCATGTTGCTATATCATGTTTATGTTTACATGCTTTCTTACCTTATAAATTTCTATCAAATGTTTGTACCTAACTTAAACGGATTGCCACACATCAAAAAGGGGGAGATTGTTAGGGCAATCTCTTGCCATGATAAGGTTTTGATGTGTGTGGAAAAGGGTTTAAGTTAGTTTGTAATTGTGATTTGATATGTGCGTTGAAGTCGTGCAGGACTTAGTAATTCGCACATGGAGCCGTGGCAAGTTTCACATCTCATGACTCGGTCCTTGAGTCGGTGAAGGATTATTTTGCGGAAGCCGTGCGCTTGGAGCATCCGAGGGACCGCCGGATGAGAAGCTTGGAGTGAAACCGGAGGAAGTAGACTTCGAGGCAAGAGACGCGAAGGAGCATTGCAGAGTCGTGCGCCTGATGCTGTCGAGGGACGTGGCCGCGAATGAAGAGAACTTCGAAGGCGAGGGACTCCGAGGGATGAGAGTGAGCGAATGTAACCCGGGAAGGGGTAGCTCTTAGGTGAAACTTGGTCATTTGGCTAAGTGTCGGATGAGATTTACCGACACGATGATCGCCATGGAATGGCACGATCGCTGAGTCGAATGGGTTCAACCGTATCCGATCGATCATTGGCCGCAATGATCATATGTGGGCGTCGATACCAAGAACCATCGATCGTGCGCATGATCGTCAATAGGTTCGCCAGAATCGCCGTAGCCGAGGCGCCGATTGATAGGCGAGCCGATCGATGAGGTCCATCAATCGATCGCCAAGTGTTCCGCTGACTACACGAGGATCCGACGTGTTCAAGGCCGTTGGAGTGGCGGCGAATGATCGCCAAAGGCGTGATCGTATGTAGGGATTTCTTTATGCAAAATAGCATATGCGCAATGGAAAAATTAGGATCCCTTCCAAGTGATCCTTGCGAAAGAAAACCTCGTACAAAATAAATTTCTCATAAACCTATCTTATAGGAAATTATTACCTTTGTTGCGTGCCCTTTTTAATCCCGCTTCTTCTTGGGTTTGTTGGATCTTTTAGCACGTTCAAATGTCCGTGCCTCTATATGTATCCACACGAGCAAGCTCTTGTCTCACAAAAGAAACTAGAAGAGCTCTCCTTTATTTCTTGCTAGAGAAGTCCCTAAAGGAGAGGAAGGTAGGGAAAAAGAGAAAGGAAGAAGAAGACCACTCTTCTTGCTACACTCACAAAAACCACACAACCAAAGCCTCTCACCACCAAGCTCTCTCCAAGCCTCAAGCTTTCAACCAATCCACCAAGCTTGGCCGGCCACTCCATGGGGTGTTTTATAGGATTGAAAAAACCTTTCATCTCCTATCACATTCAATGCAATCAATTTCATTGAAAAACAATTTTGGCCGGCCACATGTGGAGGAAATCGAAGGGTCAAAACCCTTTGTCTCCTTCCACCTCATCAAGCTTAGGTGGTATGCTTATGTGGCATGCTTATGTGGCATGCTTAGGTGGCATTCATGCATGTTGAATTAATCTTATTAATTCAATAAGCTTTTGTTATCATATTGAATTAATCTCATTAAATCAATAAGGTAACATATTGAATTAATCTTATTAAATCAATAAGCTTAGCATATTGAATTAATCTCATTAAATCAATAAGCTAAAATTCTCATTAAGCTTAAAGTCCAAAACTATTTTGTACTTAAGCTTATTCCCAAATTATTCTAGTCAAACTAGAATACACTAATTCTTCTAATCATCATGCTCTTTGTGTGTGACCCTATAGGCTTTCATAACGTTGGCAATGGATCTAAACTCTTTTAGATACACAAGCAATGAGCGGCATCTAGCAATACATCATTGCTACCCAAGTTACGAAATAAGTCAAGATCCGACTAACCTTTCCATGACTACTATAATGTATGAATGTGTCCTTCTATCCTTGATATCAGATTGACCAATGAGGCATAGACCGTGTCATCCTTGATCAATCTATATGTTTCTTGATCCCTGAGTAAACTAACTCAAACAAATGAGCTCAATATCTCATATTGAATCATTCGAGCATGGCCATGGGTTTTAGTAGTTCTACTCAATCAAGGGGCCCACAGATATCACTCCCGTCATATGGGAGGGATAGATCCCATCTACATCACTCACATCCCTCCGCATAATTTGTTATATACCCAGTAATCGCCTTTATGGTCCACCCTGTTACGGGTGACGTTTGACGATACCAAAGTACATAACTCCTTATGTAGGGAACCGTAGTGACTTCAGGTTTGAGGACTATTCATACCAATAGTCACATGAAAAAGTTTATGACACTCATATGACGATCCATGAAACTTTCTCATGGCAGGTCAGTTCAGTATATATTCTCTAATATATACCCATGTGTCAACTTGATATCATATATCCATGACTTGTGAGATCAAGTCATCAATTGACCTACATGCTAGTCTTTATGTATTAATATTGCCCTTGCTTATTAATACTTGACTAGGAACATTTAGGAAAGTGTTATCTATAGCCTCTCATAATCAATTCTGCCAATTAATGTGCTGTAGATAAGAACCTACTTTTCTAGGGCATTATTATATTTAATTTAGTTGGCACAAGCAAGACATAAATATAATAACCAATCCTTTGCCTTTATAGAATATGATACAAAATGTTCCCTATTCAACCATTACATGATTGGTTCTAGGGGTATAACTAACAATCTCCCACTAGCACTAGTACCAATCACTATGATATCTAATACCTAGTGACCTAGTGTGACCATCATGCTTCCTCTGTGCCAAAGCCTTGGTCAATGGATCTGCGATGTTAGCTTCTGTCGGTACTCTGCATATCCTCACATCTCCTCTATCGATGATCTCTCGAATGAGATGGAAGCGTCGTAGTATGTGTTTGGTCCCCTGATGTGATCGAGGTTCCTTAGCCTGTGCAATAGCCCCATTGTTGTCACAATAGAGGTCTATTGGATCTGCAATGCTAGGAACTACCCCAAGTTCACTGATGAACTTGCGGAGCCAAACAGCCTCCTTCTTTCATCGACGCAACAATATACTACATTGTAGAATCAAGAATCGTGTCCCGTCAACTCTTCTTCACTCCACCATTACTCCACCATTCGTGCAAAATACGTACTCGATTATCTATAGTCATCCTTGTCTGTTTGGAAGCTTGCATCACTGTAACCCTTTACAGTTAGCTCCTCATTGCCTCCAAATATCAGGAAATATTCTTTCGTTCTTTGTAAGTATTTAAGAATATTTTTGACTGCTATCCAGTGACTTTCACCTGGATCCGACTGGTATCTACTCATCATGCTCAAAGCATATGAGACGTCAGGACGAGTACAAAGCATGGCGTACATGATAGACCCTAGGCAGATGCATAAGGGATCTTATCCATGCGTTCTCTCTCCTCCTTAGAAAAGGGACATTGAGTCTTTGAAAGACTCACACCATGTGATAAAGGCAGAAATCCTTTCTTGGAATTTTGCATAGCAAAACGATCTAGCACTTTATCAATGTATGTACTCTGACTTAGGCCAAGTAATCTTTTAGATCTATCTCTATAGATCTTGATGCCTAGAATATAGGCAGCTTCATCTAAGTCTTTCATCGAGAAACAATTCCCTAACCACATCTTCACAGACTGGAGTGAGGGAATATCATTTCCGATGAGAAGTATGTCATCTACATACAAGATAAGAAATACAACTGTGCTCCCACTATTTCTCTTGTAGACACAAGGTTCATCTTCATTCTTGATGAAACCAAACTCCTTGATTGCATCATCGAATCGAAGATTCCAGCTTCGAGAGGCTTGCTTTAGTCCATAAATGGACCTTTACAGTTTGCATACCTTTCCAAGATGCTTTGGATCTTCAAAACCCTCAGGCTGTGTCATGTACACATCCTCGAGTAGCTTTCCATTCAGAAAAGCGGTTTTGACATCCATCTGCCAGATCTCATAATCGTGGTAGGCTGCAATAGCAAGTATGATCCGAATGGATTTAAGCATTGCAACTGGTGAAAAGGTTTCATCATAGTCAATACCATGAATTTGTTTGAATCCTTTAGCCACCAATATAGCTTTATAGGTATGCTTATTACCATCCATGTCAGTCTTTATTTTAAAGACCCACTTACACCCAATGGGTTTTACCCCTTCAGGTGGATCAACCAAAGTCCATACTTGGTTAGTGTACAAGGATTCCATTTCGGATCTCATGGCCTCTAGCCATTTATCGGAATCTGGACTCATCATAGCTTCTTGATAGGATGTAGGCTCGTCAAGATCGACAAGCAATACATCACCGTTGTCAGTCAAGAGAAAAGAATATCTCTCGGGTTGACGACGGATCCTATCAGATCTACGAAGAGGTTGGTCTACTTGACCAGGTGTTTGCTCCACAACTCTTTGGGCAACAATTTCCTCATCCACAACATTTTGTGGTGCCTGTTCATTTTCCATCGAAGCCTTAGTGTTATCTTCATCTTGAATTTCTTCAAGATGAATTTTACTCCCACTAGTCTTTCTAGAAATAAATTCTCTTTCTAGAAAGACAACATTTCTGGCAACAAACACCTTGCCAAGTGTGGGATTGTAAAAGTAATATCCCTTAGTTTCCTTGGGATATCCTACAAAATAACACTTATCTGATTTGGGTCCTAGTTTATCTGAGACTTGACGTCTAACATAAGCTTCACAAACCCAAATCTTTATAAAAGACATTTTGGGACTCTTCCCAGTCCATAACGTATATGGTGTCTTTTCTACGGCTTTTGATGGGACGCGATTAAGTTTGAAAGTGGCTGTCTCTAGAGCTAAACCCCAAAAGGAAGTAGGTAGATCAGTCTGACTCATCATTGATCATACCATATCTAATAGAGTACGATTTCTCCTCTCAGATACACCATTCCATTGTGGTGTTCTAGGTGGAGTGAGTTGGGATATTATCTCACACTCAGCCAGGTGATCACGAAACTCTTGGCTAAGGTATTCACCACCTCGATCTGATCGAAGTAGCTTAATATGCTTACCAAGTTGGTTTTGTACTTCATTCTTGAATTCTTTGAACTTTTCAAAGGATTCTGACTTATGTCTCATCAAATATAAGTAGCCAAATCTACTCATATCATCAGTGAAAGTAATAAAGTACTTATAGCCTCCTCTGTTGGGTTTCCGGTACCGCGGCGTGTGTGTGTTGGATCATGTTTCGTAAACATGAGCACAGCGGAAGCAATTAAAAAATAATAAATCTATATTTATTACAACACACACAACACACGCATGCTATTACAACAAGTGTAGACATAACCGTAAATTAAAAATTTGCAATAAAAGAAATTATCTACGTTATACCTTTCGTATGACGTGTAGCGGGAACGGCATCAACCGGAACAATCCTCGTAAGAATCGTCTCTATCCGTATCCACGCCGAGCTCCTCGGGATGACTTCGCTAAGTCACGAGCTTCGTCTTCGTACGGGTTACTAGCCTCGTGTTGAAGACGACGTGATCGAGAGATGATCACGATCCGAATCCAAATTCGGATCCTCAAACGAGTTCTCAAAACTCGCTTCTCCGGAGAGGTATTCGTCAACCAATTGACGAATCCTTCGTCCCCCACCTCAGAGGATTACCGGAGATCAAATCCCCGGTAAGTTAGCCGCTGTCGGAGAACTAACCGTCGTCCAAACGACGCTCCGACGAGAGGAGGAGAAGCTGTCCAGAAAACTGGACAGCTTGGTGGAGGATATAGGCGCCGGCCAACCAAGGAAAGAAAAGCCTCACCTTGATGCCAAACCTATAGGGGATCACCGGAGGGTCGCCGGAGGTTCACCGGCTGAAGCTTGGTCGCCGGCAACAAGTTGGAAGGCTGCACCACAAGCTGGGCGGCAACAAGATGTTGGGCGGCAGCTATATGTTGGGCGGCAACTAGGTTTAGGGTTTTGGATGATTAGGGCTTAACAATCCCTTAAGCCCTCTTTTATAGAGAACTAATTCTCTTAATGGTTAATGGATCATATCCATAAAGCCCGTTAACCCGCTCCATTAAGATAAGTTAAAATAAACCAAACCATGATGGTTTATTTTAAGTTAAAACGAACCGAACCAACTTTTGGTTCATTCGTTTAAAATAAACCAAACCCTTTGGTTTATTCTCATCCATTGGATTAGAACCAAACCATTTTGGTCCATCCATTATGTCTTCATAAGACACGGCCCATCCATGCTTCCATTGCGACTGAAACAATTTCATGCTCGCTTTATGTTTGGTCCAACCAAACATAGTTTCTCTCGGTCTGAGAATCCTATTCTCAAGCTCGTTTTAAATCCTTTGGATTACACTCGTTGTGCGTGTGACCAAATAGGTTCTCGGTTTATGTTGGCCGTCTATAATTAACCATTAATTATAGAACGATCATGAGTGACACCTAGTAGTACATCATGATCCCCAATTAACCGAAAAGATCAACGGTTGATCCAGAACTATTTCTGAAACCCTTCAGTAGCTCGAATGAATCGTGCCCCATTCCCTTCACTCATCTTATACCCACTTGGTTCAGGACATGGTCTATTGTGTCAGTCCCCACTAGGCTGACTATGTCACACCTAGCCCAAGTATCATTTCCTCGTCCTACGGATTCTAGTTACTCCACATGTATCGAAGAGTACCTTACTCTAAACATGTAATGCTTTGGCCAAAGACTTTAGTAACAATCCGACGAGAGGCCATGGGTATACATCTCCTCGCAAGGAGTGGTGAATCCTTTATAGGTTATTCAAACACCTTCGATCACTTCGACTTATACCCAATCATCCCGGGTCCACATCTCCTTAGAGATGTTTGCTTAAGATGTCAAAGCATAAGTCTCCATGATCAAGATGACTTGAATACCGCAAGTCAAAGGAACATCGCACTTAAGCCACAGTAAGAACTTCATTGACATATCTATATATGCAGAGAACCATATGAAGTCTTACGAATGGTCACTCCAATGAACTAGTTACCATAACTAGCATCCACGATCAACTCCGGACATCACTATGTCTCCAGCCAGTGAGAATCAGCTACTTGGATACACCAAGGAGTATACCTCGTGCTAGTCTCGACAGAATTGATGGTGTCCAAATCCATCAATTCATCGACTAGGGATAATTTCGATACATCACAATTACACATGTAGAGATACTCACTAGTTGTGATCCAATCACAAATTCTCTCATGCTGTGAATCGTATCGTGGACATTCAGTAAATGAGTTTAAGATCCAATCAAATACATAAAACATGTATACTCAAATAGTGAATCTTCATTTATCATATAAATGGTTTATACATAAGGCGATTGCCTTAGGACATCTCTCATATATTACTAACAGACTCCCACTTGGCCTAATGCCAATCGCTACGGTATCCAATACCATAAGCACTAACATGACCCTCAAACTTACTTTGAGGTAATGCTTTAGTCAAAGGATCCGCTAAGTTCCTTTCAGTGGGAATTTTCTCGATTTGTATTTCATTCCTACTGATGATCTCTCTGATAAGATGATAGCTGCGAAGCACATGTTTGGATCATTGATGAGACCTTGGCTCTTTCGCCTGTGCAATTGCTCCATTGTTGTCGCTGTAGACCGATATTGCTTCAACAATGGCCGGAATCACACCAAGTTCATGAACGAACTTCTTGATCCAAACCGCTTCCTTTGCTGCTTCCGAAGCTGCAATGTATTCTGCCTCAGTGGTAGAATCCGCTACAGTCTCTTGTTTGGAACTTTTCCAACTCACTGCGCCCCCATTCAAGGTGAACACGTATCCAGACTGAGACCTGGAATCATCCTTGTCTGTCTGGAAGCTGGCATCCGTATACCCGCGTATCACCATGTCCCCTTCTCCATATATTAGGAACACATCCTTAGTTCTTCTCAAGTACTTAAGGATCGTCTTAACAGCCGCCCAATGATCCATTCCTGGATCAGACTGGTATCTGCTCGTGACACTCAGAGCATACGATACATCGGGCCTCGTACATAACATAGCATACATGATAGATCCTATTGCGGATGCATAGGGAATCTTACTCATGCAAATCCTCTCATCTTCTGTGCGCGGACACATAGACTTCGAAAGGTGTACCCCATGCCTGATGGGCAGATAACCTTTCTTGGATTCCGACATGCTAAACCTCTTTAGCACTCGGTCTATATATGTAGACTGCGAAAGACCAAGCAACCATTTCGATCTATCTCTATAGATCTTAATCCCAAGGATGTAGGTTGCTTCTCCCAGGTCTTTCATGGAGAATGTCTTGGATAACCAAACCTTAACTGACTGTAAGATTGACACATCGTTTCCTATAAGTAATATGTCATCGACATACAATACTAGGAACACGACTGCACTCCCACTAACCTTCTTGTACACACAAGGTTCGTCTGGATTTTGCGAGAAATCAAACTTTTTGATCGTCTCATCAAAACGGATATTCCAGCTCCTGGATGCTTGCTTCAATCCATAAATGGACCGTCATAATTTGCATACCTTGGTTTTATCAACCGATGTGAAGCCCTCAGGCTGTATCATATACACGTCCTCGAGCAGGTTTCCATTAAGGAAAGCTGTTTTCACATCCATCTGCCATATCTCATAATCATAATGAGCCGCTATGGCCAGGAGCATCCGAATGGATTTAAGCATAGCTCTGAGAATAGGTTTGTCATAATCAACACCTTGTTTTTGGCGATATCCTTTCGCCACCAATCTAGCCTTATAGGTAATCACATTACCATCCATGTCGGTTTTCTTCTTGAAAACCCACTTGCACCCTATAGGCTTTATCCTTGGTGGGTCAACCAAGTTCCAAACTTGGTTTTCATACATGGAATCCATTTCGACTTCATGGCACCAAGCCACTTATCCCTTCTGAACTTGTCGGCACTTCTTCATAAGCTGTAGGCTCCTCATCATCAATGAGTAACACGTCGTTCGATTCACTTACGAGAAATCCATATCTCTCGGGAATATTGCGTGTTCTACGGATCTACTGAAGATGTGGTGTTACAATAGGTCCAGCCGATTGCTCATCACTATGAGTTGTCGGCTGTTGTGCTTCACCAGGTATCTCATCAATGCCTATTTGAGTCTCTCGAGCCTCCTCAAGCTCGACGACACTCCCACTGTTTTCTTGCAAGAGAAACTCTTTCTCTAGAAACACAGCATGCCTTGAAACAAACACCTTTTGTTCCACAAGATGATAGAATTGGTAACCCCTTGTTTCCTTAGGGTATCCAATAAATAGACATTTATCAGACTTAGCATCCAATTTGTCTGATACAGTCCGCTTCACATAAGCAGGACAACCCCATATCTTCAAGTAAGATACATGAGGTTTCTTACCATTCCATATCTCATATGGAGTAGTTGAGACTACCTTGGTAGATATTCTGTTTAACAAGTAAACAGTTGTCTGAAGTACATAACCCCAAAAGGACTTGGGAAGAGTCGCATGATTCATCATTGACCTGACCATGTCCAACAAGGTCCGGTTACGCCTCTCAGATACACCATTATGCTGTGGTGTATAGGGCGGAGTCCATTGAGACAATATGCCATTGTCTCTTAGATAATCAAGAAACTCTTGACTTAAGTATTCACCACCTCGATCCGATCGAAGTATTTTAATACTTTTGTCATGTTGTTTCTCTACTTCATTTCTGAATTCTTTGAACCTTTCAAAGGCTTCAGACTTGTGTTTCATCAGGAACACATACCCAAACCGTGAGTGATCATCGGTGAAGGTAATGAAGTAGCTATAGCCTCCTAAAGCTTGAGTTGACATAGGTCCACATACATCAGTATGTACTAGACCTAGTAACTCTCCCACTCGTTCACCTTTTCCAGTAAAAGGTAACTTAGTCATCTTTCCTTTTAAGCATGATTCGCATGTATTGTATGAATCCAATTCAAACGATTCCAGAATTCCACATCGGTGTAATTCGGACATGCGTTTCTTGCTTATATGGCCAAGACGACAATGCCACATATAGGAGTCTATGTGATTATCCTTTCGAGCACGCGTGTTGCTCGCTTCGATATTGAAAATGTCACTGGATACGTCCAGCGTATAAATGCCATTACTCAAAGTTCCAGTTCCATAAAGTACGCCATTCAAAGTTATATAACAACAATTGTTACTAAACGTTAAATGGAACCCATTTCTATTTAAGCAGGAAATAGAAACAATGTTCTTTATTAGAGAAGGAACATAATAGCAATTGTCCAGTTCCAAGACTAGTCCACTAGGGAGCTTCAGCAAATAAGTTCCGATGGCGACCGCAGCAACCTTTGCTCCATTGCCAACTCGCAAATTTGACTCCCCTCTGACAAGTCTTCTTCTATTCCTTAGCCACTGTATGTCATTACATATATGTGAGCTACACTCAGTATCCAATACCCAAGTGTCTAAGGAAATAGAATGACAATCAATAACGAAGATACCTGAAGAGGATGGGGCATCGGATGCCTTCTTCTTCATGGACTCAAGATAAATCTTGCAGTTTCTTCGCCAGTGGCCTTCCTTGCCACAGTGATGGCAAGTGCCCTTTTGCGCTGGTTCCGCCTTCTTTGCCCTTTTCTTTCCTTTCTTCTGTTCTTTTGCCTTCCTCTTAGAACCTTTCTTTGAGGAATCAACTAACAGAACCGCCTTCTCCTCATGCTTTACAGAAGGCTCCACAGTCTTCAGCATATTGAGGAGCTCGGGAATGGTGGATTCCAATTTGTTCATCCGATAGTTCATCACAAATTGCGAGAAACTCTTGGGCAAACAATGCAGAATTAAGTCAATACTTAACTCATGATCCATCACAAAACCGAGGGTAGCTAGCCGCTCTATGTACCCGTTCATCTTTAGCACAAACTGCACTACAGACGAACCTTCTTGCATCTTCGTAGTGAAGAGGAGCCTAGAGACCTCGAACCTTTCGGATCTCGCTTGCTCATCGAACAACTCATGAAGATGGAAGACCATAGTATTAGCATCCATATGCTCATGCTGCTTTTGCAGCTCAGGTACCATCGCCGCTAGCATGATGCAACTCGCCAGCTCAGAATCTGCCACATGTTTCTGATAGACCAACATTTGGTCTGGAGTTGCATCGTCCTTAGGACGGTCAAGAAGAGGCTCTTCAAGGACATATGCAAGCTTTTCCGCCTTGAGAACAATTCTCAGGTTTCTAAGCCAGTCCAGGAAGTTAGGCCCAGTCAGTTTGTTCGAATCCAAAATAGTGCGCAAATTCAAAGACGTCATGATCAATTTATTGACCTAGAAATACAAAATGAGCATATATGAGAAAATGATTTTAAAATGCATCAATATACATTTATAAATCCCATTCATTTTTCGAATTTCAAAAACCCCAAAATCACTTCGGGAGATCATAGGTCCATCTCCGAATGGGCTGATATCCATCATAGTTATGAAAAACCTTGGAGAGAGTCCAACAAGTCATTCATAACTACGACGGTAGGTATCATCTATACCGATTGCTAATCACGTATATGCAACTATCACAATGTGCTATCAACTAATTGAATGTTCACACATACATCGGGTTGTTAACACATTAACAAGTATGCATCATATGCATAGCACCCAACTTCACCTCCCTTTGCATCGACCTTGGAGAGAGTCCAACAAATCGATGCTCCAGGTTAAAGCCAACCCATTAATCAGGACATAGTTTTTAATATGGTTAGAGCGCATTCAACCAATTAGCCCAGCTTGGAGAGAGTCCAACAACCAAAGCTAACGATTGACCTCTAACTCTTACCATATTAGTATTAAACTATTCCATGGTTTGAACATATTCAGGTTCGAGCCGGGCTTGGAGAGAGTCCAACAACCCAAACAAGAAACAGAACTCTGGTTCTAACCATATTAATGGAAGGTGTAGGCTTTAATATTGATTAAAGGTTTTTATGTCTCATCCTCTTTGCATGCAAATAACTATTATCTACATGGCATGACATACATGGCATACATCACTACAAAAAAAACAGAAATTTGGGACGAATTTAGCGACGAATTTTTAAAAAAATTAGTGCAAAAATTTATGACAATTTAGCGACAAACATTTTTGGTTGGGAATAAAGCGTCGCAAATATTAGCGACAAAAATAGCGGCAATTTTTGCGGCGAATTTTAGCGGCGAAAATTAGGGGAATTTTAAAATTTAGTCCTAATTTTTGTTGCAAAAGTTACCTCGATTTCCTAAATTAAATCATTCGTCGCTAAATTTTGCAGCAATTACAAATTCGTTGCAAATTTTTGACAATTTGTAATTAGTTGCAAAATTTTTACGAATAAATTTTTTCGTCGGAAAATTTACTTAGGAAATAAGAATTCGTTGGTAAATTTGCGTAGCTTCAAATTCGTCGCAAAAATTAGTTGCAAAATATTTGCGACAATTCGTTTCGTTTGCAAATATTTGCGACGAAATAATTTTGTTGCCAAGTTAAATGCAAATTTCGTTGCAAAATTTGTCGCATGATTGGATTCGTTGCTAATTTAAGCAAACTTTGCGGCGAATTAGTTCGTTGCAAATATTTGCGACGAAATAATTTTGTTGCAAAGTTCAAATTTCGTTGCAAAATTTGTCGCATTGGATTCGTTGCTAATTTAAGTGCAATTTTTTGCGGCCGAATTAGATTCGTTGCAAATATTTGCGGAAATAATTTCGTTGGAAAATTAAATGCAAAATTCGTTGCAAAAGTTGTCGCATGATTGGATTCGTTGCTAATTTTCATAAATTTGCGAAATTTAAATTGTCATAAAGTTAAATCAGCAGATTTATCGGGATTTAGCAGCGAATTGATATATTTGTCGCTAAATTTGTCGCATAAAATTAAAAAAAATTGATGATTTATTCCGTTTCGATATTCTATCATATACAAATAATCACACACACACAACAAAAACAATAAGTTCTAATATCCAAATAAATACTTTCAATACAACCAAAACACACACACATTCAATATAACAAAATAATAAGCAACATTCCAACAAAAGATATCCAAATAAAAAGTTATATCCTACTAAAATTCAAACATCAACATAGTTAATTATGATATCCAAATAACAATGTTTACAAAGATCTAAACACATGAGGAAAAAGAAAATCTAGTAGTAAGCGATCGCCGACATTCTTCTACTGCATTAGAAAAGAAACAAAAAAGTAACAAAAGTAACATACATTAAAAAAACTATATATTAGCGAAAATAAATATGCAAAGACTTACAATGATGTGCATTTTCAACGCTATAAGGATTGACTTCATAGATCATTCCTGTTTAAAGCAAAATAAAAAGAACTAATAAAAAATGTAAAAAATGAAGGAGTAACAAACTAAATAAACTAAATAATTTTAAAGGTACTAATTAAAAACATGCATACAATATCATCATCGTCACCACCATCATCGTCTTGACTCGGAGGAATATGACTTGGACCAGAAGTAAATTGTTGGCGGCGTAAGAAAGGCTTGTTGTCGTCATCTCTATCATTTCTGATCCCTTTGTGAGTTTTGATGTTGTATTGCTAAAATTTCTGATCTCTTTCATGTATTATGCCCTTCAAATTGCTAACCTCCTCGGTCAAGTTGTGTACGTGCCATTGAAGAAATAGATCTACGAGGAGCATTATGCGATCTGCTCGGAGAACCCATACCTAGTATCCTTCCCCTTTGGATCCTCCACTACTTCGAGCCATAAATCCATATTATTACTAACAGATGGCTCGGATCCTCGATATCACCGTCTCTGAAATTCTCTGAGATGAGGATAACTGATCATATCTCTCCTACACAAAATTAAAAATTTAATCAGAGCATTTACATAACTAACAGAATTAAAGTTATAAAGTAAGTTTAAAGATTATTTCAAACCTTAATAGCTCGAGCTCTATCTCCACTCCAAGTCTTATCTTTTTTTTGGAAAGTGCGAACGAAAGTATCTATAAATTCCGGCTCCTTTCCCAATTCCTTAGACTAAATATAAGAATGTTAGAAATAAAATAATAATCTGAAATAAATTTAAAAACTAATTGTAGACTTTAAAATTACCAATCTCGTGAATGCTCCTCGATATTTATAGATCCGCGCGTATATTGCGGATAAGTCTCGAATTACAGGCTTGATTTAATTTATTACATTGACTTCTTTTTGCTCTCATCCGATTGCCAATAATTGGAGATTTTACTCCAATTTTACGTGACACAGTGGGTTTTTCCGATGATTTGGCATGACTCAATACATCAGGATTTGATCGCCACATTTTTTTTTAAAAATTCTTTTAATTTCTAAGTCTTGACTAGGGTCCCAAATAAATCTCCGCTGAGATGGAAAAAAAACAATTGATTATATAATCACTTATTTAATATATAAAATGAATCAATTATACCTGAAACTCGCACCACCATAATTCTTTTGTAGGTCCTGGCGTGCTCGAGTATGACAAAGAATCTCCTCTCGATAGTTATTCACGATTTTATTGATCTACTTGAATACTTAGTCTGAAATTTTCAAACCTACGATCAAGTGAAAAAATTTGAATAAATAATTAAGATATTTTAAATTTAATACTTATATTACTTACGAATCTCCCATAGGAAATATATATGGTCGACTTTCGATGTTCTCAGTGGAGGAGTGTCTGGCGGGTACGGGTGAATCAGAATGGGAAGGCCGTGCCGGCAAATGAGATGGTACTGGTGGCTGATCATGTGAAGGTCCAGGAAGATCAGGAGGGCAAGTAGGTATAGTTGGTGGATCACTCGCTAGTACTCTGCTCTGCCCACCACGTCGAAACTATCAACCAAAAACAAAATTAGAATAAAGAAAATAAAACTTTTATGCTTAATGAAGAACATGAAAACTTACAATATGCATAATGAAGATATGAGATCTGCGCTAAGCTACGATGATTTCACCACTGATAACCTATAAGAACAAATTATACAAAACATACAGAGACAAAAGATATAAATTTAACAATCAGACATTATATAAACAAATAATTGAGCTAAGAAATTTTGTAAAATTATAGTTTAAAACAAAAATTATATATATAAAAACTTACCCTAGGCGTCAAATTTCAAAGTCCTCATTATCATCTTCCTCATCCTCATCGATCCTCCTCATCCTCGGTCTCCTCCTCTTCCTCTCCTCGTCCCCCTCCTCCTCGTCACCCTCCTCCTTTTCATCATTATCATCAATTTCAGTTGCATCCAAGTTTATCACTACTCCGCTGGGATCTCGTAACGTTGGAATTATATATTCCTCGGTATGAAACATATTTGTAACTTTGTCTTGTTGATATGCAATGTCTTGCCAGCGCTCTTCAATTTTTTTCCGTGCTTTTGTTTTACAAACAGCCCACCATTCATTTTTGTCACGCCTCAAACTAGGATATGGAGCATAGAAAACTTGAATCGCTTGTTGTGCCAAAATAAATGGTTCATATCTCTTATAAAATCTTTTATGATTTACTTCAACCAAATTATACTGTGGATGCACCTTCATCCACTGACGGTCAAACCAGCGACACATAAATAAGATAACTCGCATCTCTGGACCAGGATAATCAATCTCTATAATTTCATCCAGCAAACCATAAAATTCATTGCTTGCACCTCCATCATTGGAAGACTGAACACATACTCCACTATTCATTGTACTCTTTCCATTTCCATATTCTTGAGTGTGGAAATTATATCCGTTTATGAAATATGCTGGCCAAGTGCGTACCATTGATTTTGGACCCCATGATAGATGGATTAGCAATTCTTGCTGAACGTGAGTTTGATTAGCATAAACCTATACTCAAATGAAAATGATATTTATTTAAAAGTTAAGATATGTCTAAACAAAAATGAGGTAATTAAAACTGCTTACATATGATTTGAACCAAGGTGCAAATTCCTGATCGCAGAAGTGATCAAAGTCACGTGTCGGGATTTCAGAGTATAAGTTTTGGAAAATCCTATAATAAAAAATTGTATTATAACACAAACAAATTAACACTTGACGAAGAAATAGGAAATATATACTAACTCGAAATATGGCGATACTTCTGGACAATTAAGTAAAACATATGTCTG
This sequence comes from Wurfbainia villosa, assembly GCA_025175895.1. NCBI lineage: Eukaryota > Viridiplantae > Streptophyta > Magnoliopsida > Zingiberales > Zingiberaceae > Wurfbainia > Wurfbainia villosa. The sequence goes on from CM046003.1 coordinate 4,284,473, forward strand.
GGCTGCCCGCCATTCTTGATCAGTTAAGTATCGTTGCTTTCTATGTCCACTTGGTCGACCAAGATAATTAAAAATTGAGAAAGAATTTAAATTGGGATCGACAGGACCTTCATCATTCCTTCCGGATTTCCGTCTTTTGGTCTGAACGTGAGGCTCAAAATAATATGATGCAAAAGTTGTTACTTCCTCCACAATATATGCATTCACAATAGAGGCTTCAACATGTGCCTTATTTTCACCTTTTCTTCAAAATGATATAAGAATCGATTGTAATATAATAAATTGTATTAGAAATGAATATATAAAAAAAATTAACATTTTTATGCAATATTAACAAAATATAGAATATGTGAATTATACCTTTCAAAAGGATACATCAATCGATAATGAAAAGGTCCTCCAACTTTGGCCTAATATGTCAAGTGAAACAAAAGATGTTACATTTAATCAAAAAATACAGGCGGAAAAATTCTTTCTAAATTGAACAAAATGATTTGAAAGTCTCTCTCTAACTTCTCCATGTGTGAATATCCCAAAGCGTTGAGCATATATCATGAAGAAAAATACTTAACTCGTAATGGCACCCCAGACAAAATTCGGTAAGAGTTCTTTAAAGGCAATAGGAATAAGTCTTTCCATGAATATATGGCAATCATGGCTTTTCAAACCCATCAATTTGCATTCCTTCATATCGACACATCTCCCAAGATTAGAAACATAGCCATCAGGAAATCTCAATGACTTCAACCATTCACAAACAACACGTCTCTGTTCCTTATTCAATGTATAAACTGCCTTTGGTTTTGGTCCTCTACTATTTTCATCAACATCAATTTGGGTCGTTTGCAAATGAGTCGCATATCTTTTCTTGCATTCAGATTATCTTTTGTTTTCGGTGATATCCATCCTTTGTATTTATCAGATTATCAAAAACATTCTTCTCAATATGCATAACATCGAGATTATGATGAATCAAATTACTAAACCAATACGGTAACTCCCAAAATATACTTCGTTTGGTCCATTTATGGTTGCTTCCATATCCATAAGTTGTATCGTGTGGCTCTTCTATAACAGATGGAAAGTGAAGAACTCTGTACCAAATATCTTGGCCTGTCAATCTCAATGGCGGAGGTGTTCTTTCAATTCGATTCCTAGTGAATTCATCTTTATTCCTTCTGAAATTATGATTTAGTGGTAAAAATTGTCTGTGACAATCAAAATAACTCGGCTTCTTACCATGCTTCAATCTAATCGACTTTGATCTCTCCATACATATTGGGCATCCTAAGATCCCTGCAGGACTCCAACCTGATAGCATACCATAAGCCGGAAAGTCATTAATGGTCCAAAGAAGAGCAGCCTTCATTACAAACATCTGATTAGTATGAACGTCGTATGTAGGAAAACCTTCATCCCATAGTTGTTTTAGCTCTGCAATCAATGGTTGCATATAAACATCTATTAACTTCTTGGATTTTTGGGCGAGGCACAACCAATGTTAAAAACATATACGGTGTTTTCATGCACATCGAGCGGAAGATTATACGGAGTTAATATAAGCGGCCAACAAGAATAGTGTCTTCTGATTTACCAAATGGAGCAAATCCTGACAGAGACCTAACCTAATATTTGAGTCTCCTTCGCAAAATCGGGGATATGTTCTATCAAAATTTTTCCACGCCTCTGCATCGATGGATGACACATTAGTCCCTCTTACATTCGATGATTTGCATGCCAAGTCATGTGTTGTGATTGTCTTCGATGCATAAAGCCTTTGTAACCTAGGAGTTAAAGGCAAATAAAACAAGCGACTATATGATTTACGTCGTTCTTTGCCTCCTACTAGTGCTCTTGTACCTATCTTGATTCTGAATTTACAAACATCCACATCTCGCATCATCTCCCAATATAACATACAACCATCTCTGCACACATCAATTCTTTCCACCGAGGAGACCTAATTCTTTCATCGCTTTTTTCATCTGTACAAATCATCGTTATATTATCACTGTGACAATGCCTCTTCAAAAGCTTGAACAAAATTATTAAAACACTCTTGGACACATTGTGCTCGCCTTGACATTCAACATTCTTGCGGTGAGCGATAGTTTAGTGTGAGTCTCACATCGACCCATAAAGGTGCATCTGCGGACTCAACACCTCCACGAAATTTGAGATATGCTTCATTATTCATATTACGACCGATATACATTACGTGCACCTCTTCCAAGGGTGATCGTTAGTAAACATTTGCTCAACTATTGGAGGACAACTTGAAGTTGCACCTTGTGATTGGGGAATCAAATTCGGGCCCGCTACATCATATATCATCCTCTGATATGGATTTAATTGATTATAATCACTTTGATCCCTAGAGACTTGTGTGTTGTGTCTATCATAGTCTTCATCAGATATAAATGGTTCACCATGACATGTCGATTATAATGCAACCGAATCCAAACCTACAGAGATGCTCACGAAACTTTGCTAGGCGATAAAAATCTACCATTGTGACACTTTACGCACGGACACCTTATCGATTACCATCCATAAACTCAATATTACTAGTGCGAAATTTAAAACTCTTGCAACCCACTCATAAATTCATCGATTAAACCCCGCGTTGTAAATTCCTATTATACATCCAACTCCTTTCATGCTGCATTTTGTCTGTTTTCAATCAATTATATTAATATAAACCATACCACTCTAATACCATTCTAGATCAACACAAAATTAACAATAATATAAATTTCAATTTAAAAATTAATACTGATTTAAGAAAATTTAAAGGAGGAAGTGAGGCGAGCCGGGCAGGGCCGGCCGGCGGGGCGGGCCGCGAGAAGTGGCCGGAGGCGTCTCGTGGGGCCGAGCCCGTGGAGCCGGCGGCCGACCAGCGCGGAGCGAGGCTGCAGAAAGTGGCCCGAGGAGGCGAGGCCAGGCAATGCCGTGTGGCGCAGCAGAAGCGGGCGGCGGGCCACCGGGAAAGCCAGCCAGGCGAGAGCGCCGGGAGCTTGCGGCCGCTGGCCAAGGCTACGGCCGGAGGCGAAGGCTCACTGCGGCTGGGCGCGCGTGGCCGGACGAGAGGCGGTGGCCGGACGGCGGCGAACTCGGCGGTGAGGACTCAGGTGTGCGGCGGCCTCGGCCGACCAGAGGCGGCTCGGCGGGGCATACCGGAGCTTGTGGCGGGCTGGCGGCCGGCTGACGGTCGGGCGACGCCCGGCGCGGATCGGGCAGCGGCCGGACGCCACGGTCGGCGGGCGTCTGTGTGTGGCGGCGGCGGTAGGCGCGGATAAGTCGGCGCGAAGAAAAAAATTAGACGCGTGATAGCAGATTTAGCGAATCCGGATTCGTTGCAATTTTGCAACGAATCTCGGATTCGTTGCAATTTTGCAACGAATCCGTGGATTCGTTGCTAAATTGCAACGAATCCGTGGATTCGTTGCAATTTTGCAACGAATCCCGGATTCGTTGCAATTTGTTTGCAACGAATCCGTGGATTCGTTGCAAAAAAATTGCAACGAATCCGTGGATTCGTTGCAATTTGGAAATTAAAATAAAAATTTTAAACTTTTTAAATTTTTCCAATTCTCGATTCGTTGGAAAATTTCCAGCGAATCGAGAATTCGTTGGAAAAATTTCCAACATTGCGGATTCGTTGGAAAATTTCAACGAATCTAGAAATCGTTGGAAAGTTTCCAGCAATTCTTGATTCGTTGGAAATTTCAACGAATCGAAATCGTTGGAAAAATTTCCAACGAATTCTCGATTGTTGGAAAATTTCCAACGAATCGAGAATTCGTTGGAAATTTTTCCAACGATTTCTTGATTCGTTGGAAATTTCCAACTAATCCTGAATTTGTTGCAAATTATTTTTCCAAGATATAACAAGATTCGTTGCATAATTAATATTACAATTTTAAATAGTTTATTTTTTTTAATTTAGCGAATCAGATTCGTTGCAAATATTTCCAACGAATCCATTTTTCGTTGCAAATATTTCCAACGAATCCAAGATTCGTTGCAAATATTTGCAACGAAAAATGGATTCATTGGAAATATTTGCAACGAATACATTTTCGTCGCTAATTTGCGACAAATCAGAAAATTCGTCGCTAAATTGGTTGCAGATTTCCAACGAAAATAATTCGTTGCCAAAATTCATCGCTAAAAAACAGTTTTTTTGTAGTGCATCTACATGTCACGACACGCATGACATAATGTTATGCATCTAATGCAATTACATGGCATACACTTATGTCATGTTTATAATTTCCTTATATGTCATAACTATTTATGGAAATAAAATATGTTTAAGATTTGATTCTCCAAATCAAATCATAATTAAATTAGGAAACAAATTTCCAAATCTAATCACATATTTTATTCATGGAATTATTTAGGAAAATCTATTTAGGAAATCAATTTCCTAAATCATTGAAACTACTTATGGAAATAAAATATTTTAAGATTTGATTTCCCAAATCAAATCATAATTAAATTAGGAAACAAATTTCCAGAATCTAATCAAATATTTTATTTATGGAAAATATCAATTTCCATAAATGCTTCCAACTTTCCAAAAGTGGAAGATTTCCATAAATACTTCTAGACTTTCCAAAATTGAAAAATTTCCATAAATACTTCTAAATTTCTTAAATTTAGAAAATTTCCAGAAATACATTATGACAATCGCAAAACCATTTTACAATTATGTCGAAACACAACCTGGGCTCTGATACCACTGTTGGGTTTCCGGCACCGCGGCGTGTGTGTGTTCGATCATGTTTCGTAAACATGAGCACAGCGGAAGCAATTAAAAAATAATAAATCTATATTTATTACAACACACACAACACACGCATGCTATTACAACAAGTGTAGACATAACCGTAAATTAAAAATTTGCAATAAAAGAAATTATCTATGTGATACCTTTCGTATGACGTGTAGCGGGAACGACATCAACCGGAACGATCCTCGTAAGAATCGTCTCTATCTGTATCCACGCCGAGCTCCTCGGGATGACTTCGCTAAGTCACGAGCTTCGTCTTCGTACGGGTTACTAGCCTCGTGTTGAAGACGACGTGATCGAGAGATGATCACGATCCGAATCCAAATTCGGATCCTCAAACGAGTTCTCAAAACTCGCTTCTCCGGAGAGGTATTCGTCAACCAATTGGCACGAATCGCCCGTCCCCACCTCAGAGGATTACCGGAGATCAAATCCCGAGTAAGTTAGCGCTGTCGACAACTGCCGTCCCAAACGGCGCTCGGCGAAGGAGGAGAAGCTGTCCAGAAAACTGGACAGCTTGGTGGAGGATATAGGCGCGCCAACCAAGGAAAGAAAAGCCTCACCTTGATGCCAAACCTATAGGGGATCAGGAGGGTCGGAGGTTCACCGCTGAAGCGGCAACAAGTTGGAAGGCTGCACCACAAGCTGGGCGGCAACAAGATGTTGGGCGCTATATGTTAGGCAACTAGGTTTAGGGTTTTGGATGATTAGGGCTTAACAATCCCTTAATCCCTCTTTTATAGAGAACTAATTCTCTTAATGGTTAATGGATCATATCCATAAAGCCCGTTAACCCGCTCCATTAAGATAAGTTAAAATAAACCAAACCATGATGGTTTATTTTAAGTTAAAACGCAAAAACCAACTTTTGGTTCATTCGCTTAAAATAAACCAATAAACCCTTTGGTTTATTCTCATCCATTGGATTAGAACCAAACCATTTTGGTCCATCCATTATGTCTTCATAAGACACGGCCCATCCACGCTTCCATTGCGACTGAAACAATTTCATGCTCGCTTTATGTTTGGTCCAACCAAACATAGTTTCTCTCGGTCTGAGAATCCTATTCTCAAGCTCGTTTTAAATCCTTTGGATTACACTCGTTGTGCGTGTGACCAAATAGGTTCTCGGTTTATGTTGCCATCTATAATTAACCATTAATTATAGAACGATCATGAGTGGCACCTAGTAGTACATCATGATCCCCAATTAACCGAAAAGATCAACCCGCTGATCCGAACTATTTTGAAACCCTTGATGCTCGAATGAATCGTGCCCCATTCCCTTCACTCATCTTATACCCACTTGGTTCAGGACATGGTCTATAGTGTCAGTCCCCACTAGGCTGACTACGTCACACCTAGCCCAAGTATCATTTCCTCGTCCTACGAATTCTAGTTACTCCACATGTATCCAAGAGTACCTTACTCTAAACATGTAATGCTTTGGCCAAAGACTTTAGTAACAATCCAACGAGAGGCCATGGGTATACATCTCCTCGCAAGGAGTGGTGAATCCTTTATAGGCTATTCAAACACCTTCGATCACTTCGACTTATACCCAATCATCCCGGGTCCACATCTCCTTAGAGATGTTTGCTTAAGATGTCAAAGCATAAGTCTCCATGATCAAGATGACTTGAATACCGCAAGTCAAAGGAACATCGCACTTAAGCCACAGTAAGAACTTCATTGACATATCTATATATGCAGAGAACCATATGAAGTCTTACGGCTGGTCACTCCAATGAACTAGTTACCATAACTAGCATCCACGATCAACTCCGGACATCACTATGTCTCCAGCCAGTGAGAATCAGCTGCTTGAATACACCAAGGAGTATACCTCGTGCTAGTCTCGACAAAACTGATGGTGTCCAAATCCATCAATTCATCGACTAGGGATAATTCCGATACATCACAATTACACATGTAGAGATACTCACTAGTTGTGATCCAATCACAAATTCTCTCATGCTGTGAATCGTATCGTGGACATTCAGTAAATGAGTTTAAGATCCAATCAAATACATAAAACATGTATACTCAAATAGTGAATCTTCATTTATCATATAAATGGTTTATACATAAGGCGATTGCCTTAGGACATCTCTCATATATTACTAACATCCTCTGGCTTCGACATTGAAAGGGCCACATACATAAGTATGTATGAGTCCTAACAAGTCCGTCGCTCTCTCGCCATGTCCACTAAATAGAGTTTTAGTCATCTTTCCTAAAAGACAAGATTCGCATACCTTATATGATTCAAAATCAAATGAGTCCAATAATCCATCTTTATGGAGTTGGGATATGCGTTTTTCATTTATGTGACCTAGGCGACAGTGCCAGAGATATGTTTGGTTCAAATTATTCGATTTGAATCGTTTGGTATTTATGTTATAAATTGGGTTTTCTAAATCTAGAACATAGAGACCATTCATAAGTGGTGTATTACAATAGAACATTTCATTCAAATAAATGGAACAACATTTGTCCTTTATTATAAAAGAAAAGTTTCTCTTGTCTAAACAAGATACAGAAATTATGTTCTTCGTTAATGCAGGTACATAAAAGCACTCCTCTAGTTCTAAGATAAGCCCAGTGGGCAAAGACAAAGAATATGTTCCTACAGCTACAGTAGCAACTTTTGCGCCATTGCCTACTCGTAGGTCCACTTCGCCCTTTGCCATTAGTCTACTATTTCTCAGTCCCTGCACATTAGTACAAATGTGAGATGCACATCCGGTATCTAATACTCATGTAGAAGAAATAGATAGATTAACTTCTATAACGTGTATACCTGAGGCAGAAGTCCCACTTCTATTCTTCTTTACTTCCTCGGTCCGGTGTCCATCACCAGAATGGAAACAGTCCCCTTCCTTAGGTACTTTACCTTTACCCTTTGAAGTGGATGAATTGGCTTTGCCTTTGGCTTGGGTCTTACCCTTGCCTTTGCGTTTACCTTTGCCCTTTTTGACCATTAGTACGTTACTAACTTTCTTGTTGAGATTCGGTTCAGCAGTTCTTAACATGCTGAGAATCTCAGGCAAAGGCTTATCAATTTCATTCATGTTATAATTCATGACGAATTGATTATATGCTTCCGGCAATGATTGCAGGATAACATCGGTTGCCAATTCTTGGCTCAGTGGAAAACCTAGTCTTTCAAGGTTCTCAACATACCCTATCATTTTAAGTACGTGAGTTCCTATAGGTGTTCCTTCTTGCATCTTGCATGCAAAAAGAGCCTTAGACACTTCAAAACGCTCGTGCCTAGCTTGTCCTTGATATAGTTGTTTCAAATGCTCAACCATATCATAGGCATCCATGTTCTCATGTTGCTTCTGAAGCTCAGAGTTCATGGTGGCAAGCATAAGACATGACACATCTAATGCGTCATCTTTATGCTTCTTATAAGCATTTTTTCAGCACGAGTGGCCGCAGGGGCGGGTATTTCAGGGATAGACTGCTCTAGGACATACAGTTTATGTTCTTGCTTGAGGATAATCCTCAAGTTCCTATACCAGTCTAGAAAGTTAGCCCCATTGAGCTTGTCTTTCTCAAGGACAGATCGCAAGTTGAGGGGGTGGGTCGTGTTAGATGACATGGTGATCTACAACATTAAAATGCAAATTTATGTATCATACCTAAGTCATTTAATTAGGCCTTTAATTAAATGAGGTTCCCACTAAATTCTCATAGCTTTGATATGAGCTAATCATTGATGTAGGCAAACACATTTTGCTTACATCATTAGCTTCTATTTAGCTATAAATTTATATGGGATAAAGATCCACATCATACTTCGTCTTGAGTTAGCTTTGGCTAATCGCCCAAGACGTAGTATGATTAGGTAGGCAATTTTGCCAATTACATCTGATGTAATTCTTTAATAGCTTTGGTTAAGTTTAGATTAGTTTAGTGCTTATTCCTAAACCAGCTTCCAGGCCATGGCGAGGCACAGAGGCCTTCTTGGATATCGGAGCAACGACTACTTCTAAGACAAAGCTGATGTTCGGAAATCACACAAAACTAATTTTTAAAACTTATGTTCAAAGCTAATATATGCCTCTACTTTCTTAATTAATTAAGAAAAACTTAATTAAGTCCTAACCAAGTTTGATAGCGGGACATCACGATTGTCCACTCGCACTCTTCCAAGATAAAATGCATTGCTTTGCTTTGGCAAACCCAATAACAAATGATCGAGGAAGTAGTGAGTACCAAACTTTGGTAGGCATATCATTTTTGACTTATTAAGAAATAAACTTAAACATGCATCATATACATATTAGCATACATCACATATAAGCTAAACTAACATGCATCACATACATATTAAACTAAGTGTGTCATGGTTATGGCCCTTATTCTACAATCTTCTCAAGCAATTGAAAAGATTCATTGGTCAACCTAGGGATAGCATCTTCTCCCAAGTGCTTCCTTTTGGTTGTCTTGTGTGTTGACTTCCTCCTTGTAACGTCATCTTCCAATGGACCCTCCATCTTTATTTTGTATATTACAAAAGGAGAAATACTCGAGTTACATTCGAGTCTAAAGCTAATTTTACAACAAGAATTTTAGGAGAAAGGCACGACACGCAGGCCGTATTAAGAATTACAACACACATTCACAAACTTTTTGGGACTAGGCCATAACCATGTACCATGTCAATTTTAACTTTTAAAAGACATCGGATATTTTATTATGTTTGAAAAATTGCTAATGCAATTATCAACTCATAATAAAATTTATCCTACTTCTATATCATATATAAAATAGAGAAAAACTATTTTTATACGATCTTTGGCAAGTGGCTCTGATACCACTGTAGGGATTTCTTTATGCAAAATAGCATATGCGCAATGGAAAAATTAGGATCCCTTCCAAGTGATCCTTGCGAAAGAAAACCTCGTACAAAATAAATTTCTCAAAAAACTATTTTATAGGAGATTATTACCTTTGTTGCGTGCCCTTTTTAATCCCGCTTCTCCTTGGGTTTGTTGGATCTTTTAGCACGTTCAAATGTCCGTGCCTCTATATGTATCCACACGAGCAAGCTCTTGTCTCACAAAAGAAACTAGAAGAGCTCTCCTTTACTTCTTGCTAGAGAAGTCCCTAAAGGAGAGGAAGGTAGGGAAAAAGAGAAAGGAAGAAGAAGACCACTCTTCTTGCTACACTCACAAAAACCACACAACCAAAGCCTCTCACCACCAAGCTCTCTCCAAGCCTCAAGCTTTCAACCAATCAACCAAGCTTGACCAGCCACTCCATGGGGTGTTTTATAGGATTGAAAAAACCTTTCATCTCCTATCACATTCAATGCAACCAAAGCCACTCCTTGTTTGGCCGGCCACATGTGGAGGAAATCCAAGGGTCAAAACCCTTTGTCTCCTTCCACCTCATCAAGCTTAGGTGGCATGCTTAGGTGGCATGCTTATGTGGCATTCATGCATGTTGAAATAATCTTATTAATTCAATAAGCTTTTGTTATCATATTGAATTAATCTCATTAAATCAATAAGGTAACATATTGAATTAATCTTATTAAATCAATAAGCTTAGCATATTGAATTAATCTCATTAAATCAATAAGCTAAAATTCTCATTAAGCTTAAAGTCCAAAACTATTTTGTACTTAAGCTTATTCCCAAATTATTCTAGTCAAACTAGAATGCACTAATTCTTCTAATCATCATGCTCTTTGTGTGTGACCCTATAGGCTTTCATAACGTTGACAGTGGATCTAAACTCTTTTATATACACAAGCAATGAGCGGCATCTAGCAATACATCATTGCTACCCAAGTTACGAAATAAGTCAAGATCCGACTAACCTTTCCGTGACTACTATAATGTATGACCGTGTCCTTCTATCTTTGATATCAGATTGATCAATGAGGCATAGACCGTGTCATCCTCGATCAATCTATGTGTTTCTTGATCCCTGAGTAAACTAACTCAAACAAATGAGCTCAATATCTCATATTGACTCATTCGAGCATGACCATGCGTTTTAGTAGTTCTACTCAATCAAGGGGCCCACAGATATCACTCCCGTCATATGGGAGGGATAGATCCCATCTACATCACTCACATCCCTCCGCATAATTTGTTATATACCCAGTAATCGCCTTTATGGTCCACCCTGTTACGGGTGACTTTTGACGATACCAAAGTACATAACTCCTTATGTAGGGAACCGTAGTGACTTCAGGTTTGAGGACTATTCATATCAATAGTCACATGAGAAAGATTATGACACTCATATGACAATCCATGAAACTTTCTCATGGCGGGTCAGTTCAGTATATATTCTCTAATATATACCCATGTGTCAACTTGATATCATATATCCATGACTTGTGAGATCAAGTCATCAATTGACCTACATGCTAGTCTTTATGTATTAATATTGCCCTTGCATATTAATACTTGACTAGGAACATTTAGGAAAGTGTTATCTACAGCCTCTTATAATCAATTCTGCCAATTGATGTGCTGTAGATAAGAACCTACTTTTCTAGGGCATTATTATATTTAATTTAGCTGGCACAAGCAAGACGTAAATATAATAACCAATCCTTTGCCTTTATAGAATATGATACAAAATGTTCCCTATTCAACCATCACATGATTGGTTCTAGGGCTATAACTAACAGACTGGTGGCGGCCAACAGGAAGAAAAGCTTCCTCTCTATAAAAAGAGAGGGTGTGAAGCTTTGGGAGGCTAATGCTTATGTCTTAAGTGATCTTCCAAGTGCCCCACAAGCTTTAAACTCTTCTTACTTGCTTTTACTCCATTTCTATTGTAAGAAGAGTGATCTTGATTGTAAAGGTTACCTCCATCTAGCTTGGTGCAAAGGAGAGACCAATAGTGGATTGGTTTTGGCGGAGTGATTCACCGAGGACGAATCAGACCGTGGATTAGCGGTGTAGCCGTGGACCACGTTATACCATCGTGTTAGCGTTTGTTTTATTGTTTATCTTTTGCTTTGTCTATTTGTATTTGTATATTCCGCTTGTGCTAATCTTTTGTAGACGGGCAATTTACGACATCCAACGAACGAGGGCTATTCACCCCCCTCTAGCCGGTCGTACGATCTCCAACATATGCTTCCCTTGGACCTCACTCAATTCGCTTCCCGTCTGGTGGTCTCTTGGATGCACCAAGCGCATGGCTTCACAATGCCATCCTTCACCGACTTAAGGACCCCGAGCCTAATGAACTTGCCAAGTTCTCAAGACTTCCCACACCAAGCCTCATGCTTGGACTTTCACAGCCAAGGCTACACACTTGGACTTACGTGGCCAACCCATGTTGGACTTTCCAACACCAAGCCCTAGGCTTGGATTTTCCCAACGCCAAGCCCCATGCTTGGACTTTTCACCACCAAGGCTACACACTTGGATTTACGTGGCCAACCCATGTTGGACTTTCCATGACAATCCGACGTCATACGTTTTGTCTAACATCAAAATACAGTTCGAGTCAAACTCGAGTCTTGGGCTGATTGCACCAACACATTGTTATCACAATAGAGCTCTATAGGATCTGCTATGCTAGGAACCACCCCAAGCTCATTAATGAACTTGTGGATCGAAACTGCCTCTTTTGCTGCCTCTGATGTAGCAATATACTCGACCTCTATTGTAGAATCAGTAACTGTATCCTGCTTCAAACTCTTCTAGCTCACAGCACCGCCATTCAAGCAAAACATGAACCCTGACTGCAATCTATAATCATCCTGGTCAGTTTGGAAGTTGGCATCACTGTAACCCTTTACAACTAGTTCCTTATCGCCTCCAAATATCAAGAAATATTCTTTAGTCCTTCTTAAGTACTTAAGAATATTCTTGACCGCTATCCAGTGACGCTCACCTAGATCTGACTAGTATCTTCTTGTCATGCTCAAAGCATATGAGACATCAGGATGAGTACATAGCATGATGTACATGATAGATCCTATGGCAGATGCATAAGGGATCTTATCCATGCGGTCTCTCTCCTCTCTAGAAGAGGGACTTTGAGTTTTCGAAAGACTCACACCATGTGACATCGACAAAAATCCCTTCTTGAAATTTTGCATGGCAAATCGTAGTAATACTGTGTCAATATATGTACTCTAACTTAGGTCAAGCAATCTCTTAGATCTATCTCTATAGATCTTGATGCCTAGAATACATTGCTTCACCTAAGTCCTTCATTGATAAATAATTCCCTAACTAAGTCTTCACAGACTGTAGCAAAGGAATGTCATTCCCAATGAGTAGTATGTCATCCACATACAATACAAGGAAGACAACTGTGTTCCCATTAACCCTCTTATAGACACAGGGTTCATCTTCATTCTTGATGAAACCAAACTATTTGATCACATCATCAAATTGAATATTTTAGCTCCGAGAAGCTTGTTTTAGCCGATAAATGGACTTTTGCAGCTTGCATACTTTGCCAGTATGCTGTGGATCTACAAAACCCTCAGGTTTTGACATCCATCTGCCAGATCTCATAATCGTGGTACGCTGTAATAGCAAACATAATCCGAATGGACTTAAACATCGCAACTGGAGAAAAGGTTTCATCATAGTCAATACCATAAATTTGCTTGAAACCTTTAGCTACCAATCGGCCCTTATAGGTATGCATAAGTCCATCCATGTTAGTCTTTATCTTAAAGACCCACTTACACTAAATGGTTTTGACGCCTTCAGGTGGATCAACCAAAGTCCATACTTGGTTGGTGTGCATGGATTCCATCTCGGATATCATGGCCTCTAGCCATTTCTCAGAATCTGGGCTCATCACAGCTTCCTGATAGGAGGTAGGCTCATTCTCAACGAGCATAACATCATAATGGTCAGACAAGAGAAATGAGTATCTCTCAGGCTGACGACGTACCCTATCAGACCTGTGAAGAGGTAGGTCTACCTGAACAAGTTGGTGTTCCACAACTCTTTGTGCACTAATCTCATCATCCACAACACTTTGTGGTTCCTGTTCAACCTCCATCAAGGCCTCAGTGCTATGGTCCATATCTTGAATTTCTTCAAGATCGAACGTACTCCCACTAGTTTTTCTAGAAACAAAGTCTCTTTCTAGAAATACCCCAGTCTTTGCCACAAACACTTTATGCTGACTGGGAATGTAGAAGTAATATCTCTTCATTTCCTTGGGATATCCAACAAAATAGCACTTATCGGATTTGGATCCTAGTTTGTCTGAGACTTGACGTCGAACGTAAGCCTCACGACCCCAAATCCTCATGAAAGACATCTGGGGATTTTTCCTTGTCCATATCATTTATGGTGTCTTTATCACAACTTTGAATGGAACACGGTTAAGTGCGAAGGCTGCTGTGCCTAGAGCATATCCCTAAAAGGATATAGGAAGATATGTGTGACTCATCATAGATCATACCATATCTAATAGGGTACAATTCCTCCTTTCGGATACACCATTCCACTGTGGTGTTCCAGGAGGAGTGAGTTGGGATAGAATCCCACACTCATCTATATAGTCACGAAACTCATGGCTAAGATATTCACCACCTCAATCTGATTGAAGTATCATAATACTCTTGTCAAGCTAGTTTTGTACTTCATTCTTGAATTCTTTGAACTTTTCAAAAGATTCTGACTTATATGTCATCAGATACATATAACCATATCTACTGAAGTCATCAGTAAATGTAATGAAGTACTTATAACCACCTCTAGCAGCGACATTGAAAGGGCCACACACATCACTATGTATAAGTCCTAACAAGTCTGTTGCTCTTTCGCTGTGTCAACTAAAGGGAGTCTTGGTCATCTTGCCTAGAAGACAAGATTCACATGTCTCATATAATTCAAAATCAAATGAGCCCAGCAACCCATCCTTATGGAGCTGGGATAAGTGACTCTCATTTATGTGACCTAAGCGACAATGCTAGAGATAGGTTTGGTTCAACTCATTTGACTTGAACCTTTTGGAACTTATGTTATAGATGGGGTTCTCTAAGTCTAGAATGTAGAGTTCGTTCATCAGAGGTGTACTATAATAGAACATATCATTTAAATAAACGGAACAACATTTGTTCTTTATTATAAATGAAAAGCCTTTCTTGTCTAAACAAGAAACTGAAATGATGTTCTTTATGAGAGCAGGCACATAACAATATTCATCTAATTCTAGTACAAGCCCAGAGGGAAGAGATAGAAAATAAGTTCCTACAGCAACAACAGCAACCCTTGCTCCATTGCCTACTCGTAGGTCTACCTCACCCTTCGTCAATGCCCTGCTATTTCTCAGCGCCTATACATTAGTACAAATATGAGATGCACATCCGGTATCAAATACCCACGATGAAGAAATAGATAAATTGACTTCTAAAATATATATACCTGAAGTAGAAGTCTCACTTCTCTTCTTCTTAAGATCTTTCAGGTATCCTTTACAGTTCCACTTCCAGTGGCCGATCTGACTGCAATGGTAGCATTCAGCATCCTTGGCAACCCCTCCTTTAGGTTTCATTGCATTGCCTTTGCCCTTGGCTTGGGACTTTCCCTTACTTTTAGGCTTGCCCTTGCCTTTATTCTTTTGCACCATCAAAATGGAGTTGAGCTTTGCCTTCTTAAGGTTGAGCTCAACAGTTCTCAACATGCTAAGCATTTCAGGCAGTGGCTTATCAATTTCATTCATGTTGTAATTCATGACAAATTGATTGTAACTTTCTGGCAAGGATTGCAAGATCAAGTCAATGGCTAGTTCTTGGCCAAGTGGGAATCCCAACCTCTATAGGTTCTCTATATACCCAATCATCTTGAGTACATATGGACCTACGGGATTCCTATCTTGCATCTCGCACTGAAATAGTGCCTTAGAGATCTTGAATCTCTCGTGCCTTGCTTGTCCTTGATACAGTTGACGAAGATGTTCAACCATATCAAAAGCATCCATCAACTCGTGTTGCTTCTGAAGCTCAGAGTTAATGTTCGCGAGCATGATGCATGACACATCTAATGCATCATCTTGATGCTTCTTGTAAGCATCTCGGTCAGCTCGCGTGGCAGTGGCAGGAGGTGCTTCCGGAATGGGCTTCTCCAGGACGTATAGTTTTCTTTCTTGTTTGAGAACAATTCTCAGATACCTTTACCAATCCAGGAAAATCGCTCCATTGAGCTTGTCCTTCTCAAAGACAGAACGCAGGGAGAGAGTGTTCGTGTTTGACGACATGGCAATCTACAACATAAATAATGCAGAAAGTAAATATCATATTCCATTTATCATTTAATTAGGCCATTAATTAAATGATGTTCCCACTGAATTATAGGACTTTTGTAGAATCGAGTCAAGGATGTGATCAAACCACACTACTAGATTCATACCCACTAGCTATAATTCTTGCGGGACAAGATCCACATCATACTACGCCTTGAGTTAGCTTTGGCTAAATTTCCCAAGACTTAGTATGATCGATAGATAACAAATTACCAATTACATCTCTATGCAACTCTTGTTTATAGGATCAAGATCCACATTTACAAAAAAAAACATGAGTTAGCTTTGGCTAAATCGCCCAAGATTTAGTGTAAATGTGATCTTGTCCTATCTTTCCAACCGTTGGATATGCCTATAGTTTTACCTGATCCAATTGAGTTAACTAGTTTCACTCAATCTAATTGAGCTTATTCTCACCTATGCTTTGATAGGCAGGACCAAGATTGTCCCTCCGCACCCTACCAAGATAATATGCGTTGCTTTTCTATGGTAGATTCAACAACAACAAATGATCGAGCTAGTGATGGGTATCAAAACTTGGTAGGAATTTCGAGTTGACTTGATTAAGATCTAATCTAATCGTGAATGTGTATCATATATGCATTAAGGCATTAATTACCCTATACTAGCATGCATCATATACATACAAGAAAAAACAAAAATATATATACATATCAATATATATATATATATATACTAATTAATTAATTTGTGATGATGTCATGGCCCTACTACAATATTCTCAAGCCAATGAGAAGATCAGACGGTCAACCTAGGGTTAGCAGTTTCTCCAAGCGCCTCCTTTGACTGCCATGTGTCGTCGGCACCCTCCTCGTAACTCCGTCTACGAGTAGACCTTCCATCGCTTCATTTTGTACATTAAAAACATGAAACTCGAGTTACATTCAAGTCTAAAATCTATTTACAATAGGAATATAATAAGGGAGGCACGACGCGTAGGTCGCATATCATATACAATATGCACAATACTAAAAACGGTGCGCAAGCCGTATTATGAATTACAACAAAATTTTATCCAATCACATTGGGGTTTTGGGGCCATGACCATCACAATATCATACATAATTCTAAATTATGTATTTTACATAAATTTCTATAATTTTCCTAATTTTATTCTTTCAATTTTATGAGGCACAACTCCGCTGCGATCCCTCTAAGCGATTTTCGGGTGCGATCACGAGACAATGCCCCTAGCGGGGTTAGGGGCAGCGCTCCTTCTCACAAAATGAATCTCACGAGTGTCCCATACTGATCTTACAGTTCCTTAAGTCGCTGTCCCAAAAAACAAAAACGAGACCTTACCATTTCGGAGAGTTTTTCTCGGTGGTTGAAGGCTACAAGTGTCCAAACACTTGTTGCGCGACTCTACGAGAAAAATACTCACAAAATCTATAAAATTATAGAAACTTAAAGATCTGTAACTTTTCGTATCTAATACAAAAATTACAAATACAAACATGTACATGCTTCGCACGTGGCTCTAATACCACTGTTAGACTCTTCGAGTCGCAAAAATCACTTTTTGCATTGCGGAAACCTCGGAAGCCGGCCACGGATCCGTGCGAAGATAAATAAAATTCATGTACATGTTTATCTACACTAGATCTACCTTAGATCTACATGGGAAGAATGTTACCCTTGTAGTGATGCCCTTTGCTTATCCCACTCGTCCAAAAGGTTGTCGGATCTCATAGAGTGTCAAGTGTACACTCCTCTACACGTATCCACACGGACAAAAGGTGGAGAGAACCACTTAGAGTGTGCTAGCACTCTTGGGAGGTCTCGGCAATGGAGGAGAGGGAGAGAAGAAGAGAAGAAAAGGAAGAAGATGAATTCAATTCACCACTAACTCCTTTGGCTGGCCACTTAAGGAGGGTTAAATACATCTGGCTCTTGGTCTTCCTCATGAGGTGGCACACCATGATGTGTCCATGATGATGTGGAACATCATCATTGGTCGGCCCTATGCCAAATCACCATGAAGTGGCATTTGGTCAAGTCAAACTTGACCCTTCATCTTCCCTCTCTAGTCAAGTCAAACTTAACCTCTTATCTCCCATGGTTGATCAAATCTAACCTTTGATTCAAGTCAATTTAGTTTAATGAATCTCTATTCATTAGTTTAAATTGACTCAATAAATCAAATCTAAATTAGACTCGTTCAACACTTGAATCAAATTGAGTCCAACACAATTAGTCTAATTTGGATAACTCTTAATCCAATTTGGTTCATCACATAAACCTAATCCTCTTGGTCCATCATATGAACCTAATCTCCATCTAATTTCCCTTTGTGTGTGACCCTATAGGTTCTTGTAACATTGGCATGAAGGTTTTGCGGAACCGAAGCTCAGATACCACTTGAAGGTAGGAAACTTCGCTTCCCACTTTAACTCAGTTGCTTGTTCATGGCGATCCCGTCGTCGTCCCCGGATTAAAAATTTAATCCATGACAATTAGGGATTACCAAAGCTACCGTTTCATCGTCGTGCTATTCGATTAGAGTGGTCACTTGAACAAACTTGTTGTTCAAGCAACCAACCTCTATTTTACGATTAGCCGCGGAATAGACGATGTACGGATCGCCGGTTTTTGTATTTGTATTCGGGGTCCAAGTTAATTTAGCCACAAAACAAAATATACAACATGCATATAATTGAAAAACAATTATAAACAAAATACAAAAGAATATAAACAAGCATTATACCTCTCGATCTTCTATTGTATGTCCTTCCTCCTTTTGGACGTCGTGTGGGCGACGATCTTCCAAAAGTCGAAGCCTCCTAGATCACCAATATTCCTTTCCTTGTTCAAAGGAAGGTGATAAAATAAAACTCTTCTCCTTCCTTTAACCGACCACCAAGCTCCAACCTTGATTCTTGGCGCCGACCAAAAAGAGAATAGAAGAGGAAGTGGGCGCTGGCAAGAGCTCCAAGGAATCACCCTAACCCTTGTTTCCACCGGCCAAGGAGAGGAGGAAGAAGACGTAGGACGCCGACCAAAGTGAAGAGAAGGAAAGGGGCGTCGGCCAAAACCCTAGGAAAAACCTTCCAAAAATGTGGTTGCCCAAGCCTCCAAGCCCTAGCTGCCCAAACCCTAATCCCCTCTTCAATTTCTCTTGCCGCCCACCCCTAGCCTCCTTTTATAGAGTTAGGCCTAAGCCTCCTTTAATCTCCACCATCGGATCTAGGGATTTAATCTCAACAGTCGGATCTAGAGATTTAATCTCAAGCGTCGGATCTAGAGATTCAATCTCCACAGTCGGATCTAAAGATTTAATCTCCACTGTTGGATCTCGAGATTTAATCTCCACTATTGGATCTAGAGTTTTATTTTCCACCATCGGATCTAGGCTCCTTGAGGGTTTAATAGGCTACAATTGGGACCATGAGGAGGAGTTGGATCTTGGCCACCCAATAGATCAAGCCCATATAAAGTCCGATCCATTAATGATAAATCCATTCCACTAGAGGATTATCATTGATCTACCTCACCAACCCTCATAAGTTAATATGGGCTCCATATATTATTTGTACATTTTTCTCCCCGTGTTTAAGATCTCGAATGTCCGTCGATTAATTAATTTACTGACAATTAATTAATCAACATCTAACTCCATGAGTAGTACCACTCAACCTTATCATCATGCCGGACCAAGTCCACCTGCAGGGTTTACATGATGAACCTTATGAGCTCCTCAAGGGGACATAATCATCCTAATATATAGGACACGGTTTCCTCCTATAATCAATGACACACCATATAAGTAATATCATTTCCCAACTTACCGAGCCTATTGATTTACTCTATAAATCTCACCCATTGGTAAATCAAAGAAATGAATACTAATTATATGTGCTCGTTATTATATCGGGATTAAGAGCATGTACAACATAATATCTGAGGTCTGATTTGATTATGTAGTAAGCAATGAATCGAATCACCTCTAAGTCGGTCCTGCTCAATACACACAAAGTGTACTAGTGTGATTCTATGGTCAAGACAAACCAATACCAAATCACATTACAACCATACCAATGGTTTGTCCAAAGTCATCTCGGTTGTGAGCCTTTACTTATACTCTACAAGGAGATGATAACATGATCTACCGTGTGACACTACACACCATGTTATCTACAATGTAATGTATTAGACAATATGCATTACCATAAATATGCAAACGATGATCATGTGATTCTTATTTCAAAATAAAGATGTTCATACAAAAGATAGACTTTTCAGTATACATCCCAACATGGCAATCCTCCTAAACTGATTTAGAAACATAAGCAATGAGCGGTATCTAGCAACACATCATTGCTACCCAAGTTACAAGAATGTTGAGATCCAACATCACCATTGTGTCTACTAATTGTGACTCTCACAATATGTGACAATGTCTCTCTATCCTTGACATCTAGATTGATCAATTGAGGCATAGACCGTGTCATCCTCTGTACAATCTATATCTTGAACTCCAAGTAGACTCACTCTAATAAAATGAGGTTAATATCTCATATTGACTCATTTGGGCATGGCCATACACTTAGTGGTCTCACTCTATCAAGAATCATGATATCACTCACGTCATATAAAAGGGATAGATCTCATCTACATCACTCACATCCCTCCGCATAATTTGTTACATACCCAATAATCGCCTTTATAGTCCACCCATTTACGGGTGACGTTTGACGAAGCCAAAGTATGCAACTCCTTATGTAGGGAACCATGGTGACTTCAGGTCCAAGGACTAATAGTCATACTAATAGTCACATGAGAAAGTATATGACACTCATATAATGATCAATGATACTTTCTTATGGCGGGTCATTCAGTATGCATACCCATGTGTCAACTTGATATCTCATATCCATGATTTGTGAGATCAAGTCATCGAGTTGACCTACATGCTAGTCTCTTCGCATTAACATTGTCCCTGAATATTAATACTTGACAAGGAATGATTAAGAGTAGTATTCTCTATATCATCTCATTATCGATTCGACCAATCGATTGATATAGATAAAAACTTTCTACTCAAGGATGCTATTATACTTAGTTATTTGGCACCAATACAAGTAAGTATAATAATCATAAAGAAATGCCTTTATAAATATATATAGGAATATGATACAACAAGTCCATACAACAATCATCACATGATCGGCTCTTGGGCTTACACTAACATAGTTGTAGTCTAATTAGGATATTTAGTTTTTAGTATAATTTGTAGTTAATGAGTTTGACTGCTATTTCCATTAGTTAGGAGTGTTTAATATTAGGTTAGATTTATTTCATGTTTTCTTTACACTCATGTTATTTTGCATTTGAATTGTTATTTAAATTCCTTCATTGTCTTTATGTTTTTGAATGCTCTTGTTTGAATGCTTAGTTTACATCTTTAATTTCGTTATCTTCGTAGTTTAGTTAGATTAAGGTTTTAATTACTTGTATATTCTTTCATTTAGTAGGATTAGACTTTTACATTCCAAACCCCATTTATAATAGAAAACACAAAGCAATAATTAATAATCCTAAGACTACTGTTCTATCAATTACACTCATTGGGAAACAATCCCGACCATTCACTATGCTATATTAGTGGAGAGAGGGTTTGGTAATGAATTTTATAATTGTACCACGACACAAACTGCCATCATTAAAATTTTGGCGCCGTTGTCGTGGAGTGTAATGGTGCTTAGTAGACTTAGGATTGTTGGTCCATTTTTCTTTAAAAAAATCAGGATTTTTGTTTAGGGTTGCATTCTTTTATTTCTTGTATATCCATGTACTTGGTCATGTCTATTTTCTGTGTCTTTTGATTGTGTTTGTCAATTTTTCAAGAAATACTAAAAATATCTTACAACATGGATCCATATTATCAGCCATTTGGAGATCTTAGTGATGCTTATCAGCCTGAACATCAACAATGTCGGCACCAGCCTCAATATCATCAACCTGATCCTCAGTATTCTCAGTATCATCAGCCGTATCAGCAGCATAGGTATACTTCATTTTCTGGTACATATAATTTCAATTTAAATTTCAGATATGGGCACACGCAGCAGTATGTTAGTGAGCAACCTCAGTGCTATCCACCTCCCCCATCTACTAGTTCTTACATGCCAAGTTGGGGAGATCAATCACGTTACACATATGGGATATCACAACATCCAGATGCTCATAACTCTTCTGCATATCAGAGTCCATTGGGATTTCAAAACTATAGTCAACAAGCTTCTAGCCGTAGCCAATGAGAAAATTCAATACAAGATTTGAGGAAGTTTATCCAGCAGCTAGCTACAAAGAGAATGGAAATGGCCAGTGGTCTTTATTCTCAACAAGAAATTGAAGCATCAGAGCATGAAATGGAAAGTCAGTTAGATCAGCTTAGATCATCCATCCAGCAGATGCAGGCACAAGAAGTCATTCAGCCTTCGTTAGAGGGTATTCTTCGTTGCTTTATGCCGAGCCAGACTAATGTGCTTGAGGAGATGGATTGCAAGGTTGGGGATATGCTTGACTCTACTTCTACAGCTCTATAGGACTCCTCTTCTGGTTTCATGTTGATGATGTAATTTTTGATGGTCCAGAAATTGATGTGAATGTTGATGTTGGGAACTTTGAAGATAATGTTGATGCATGCAGAACACTAGATGAGAGTATTATTATTGCAGATCTTATTGTTGATGATGTTGCATGTGTAATTATGGATGAAGTTGTTACTATGTTAGATGTTGAGGATGATGACATGGGTGTGTTGCTAGCTCCTCCTGCTGATATTCTAGTTGCAGAGGAGGCAGTGCCTACAAAATTATCATATTTAGCTGTGCAACCACCTGCTATGCATGATCAAAGGTCAATTCTCACAGGAGTGGTGGATAGCTGGACACCCCCAGACTGGACACTCCCACCTGAGATCGAGTCTCCAAAAATTTTATTGGTGAAGGCCCTGACATATCATGCAATAGTCCAGCATCCAGGCTAGAAACTTCCGATGAATCGCCTCCGACCACCAGAGATTACATATGATGAGGCAATCATTTTGGAGGGAGCAACATTGAACTACCCTGATCACATCAAGAAAGAACTCACCTCCATTCAGTTCATCCCACTCCCAGCATGGATGTTAAAGCTAAATCTTCTTGAACCACCGGGAAGGGATTTCTTTCGAAGCACTCCACGACCTGTGTGACTTCTTTTACTGAATCTTCTTCAACAGCCAACACCTCAGGGGAGTTTGCTTCATCTCATCTTCTTTTTTTCTTTGTATATATGTTTATTTTACTTTATTTGTTTTCATTTTAGTTGTTAAGTTTTGTTTGTTGAGTTTTTCAAATAAATTTTCTAAGTATTCCTTTATATCATCTTAGAAGTCATGAAAGCAAGTTAAATTTGATTGTCGAGTTTTGGGGATTTATTATCATGAATGGATTATTTGATTGCATATGGTTTCTACTTGGTGATGGATTCTGTATTCATAGATTTAGATGATTTTTTTCATTCCTAGTGAGGATTGTGCCTGTTTTTATTACTTGTGTATGGTGCACTTATGGTTATTGTAACTCTAGAACTTGCTTTAATTCTTTCGAGACCACACAACTATAGATTTGCATGATTATTATGAAGTCATTCTCACATATTTACCTTTACTTCTTTTATTGCCACATGCTTTCTGAATAATATTGTAGTTATTCATCGTGTCATTATTCTTTCCTTCCATTACTTTCTTCTTTGTTACTCTTCTGGATGTGGAATACTTGAATGTTCCATGATGAGTATTTTGCCCGAGATGGACAAAAGTTTAAATGTGGGAGAGAGAGTAGCTCAGGAGAATTCAATGTAAGCATAGGCATGTCGTGCTTGATCACCATGGACAAGCCGTGTTTTTATTTTTATAGCTGAGCTTGATGTTTTTTTTAGAGCATAGGGAAGTGCACTGCATGTCAAGAATAAAATGGAAAAAAATATTGAAAAAAAGTTAAAAAAAAAAAGAAAAAAAACATTTGGCCAAAACAATAAAGGCAATAAAAAAATCTTTGACATGTTATGCAATTTTTTTGTGTGTGATAGTATTTTTGTGATAAACATCCCTTATTGCAACTATTGAGAGATTTATTGTATGTCATCTATGGATTCGTATTGTGAAAGTGATAGGGGTTGTTTACATGTTTAGTGAAGTGTGAAAAGCTAGCTTGGATGAAAACTTTTGGGGCATTGCTTTCTTGTACTCATCTATGTAGCATTCCAGTATTTCCATATCTTCTTGTATTTCTTTAGCTATTTCATTTATTACCTTTCTTTCCTTACACACATACTATCATTTTCTTGCATTCATGTTTCCTTTACATTCCTAATAAGCCTTCAATGATTGTGCATTCTTATGTGTATATAGTGGTGAAGGTAGAAGAAAAGCAAGTATATGGTAGTGCATAAACCATGAGTAGCTTGAGTGAACTCCACTATTATATGCTTATGAGAGCGAGAGAAACCACCACTTATCTTGTGAGGCTTAATCATTCATAGTCTATTCAGGATGTATTGAAGTCACCATGTTTGTTAACCTGTGTAAGATTTGAGTCAATGATTGCTTGAGTCTTTGAGATTTGACAATCCTAGGTAACTTTCTTTCACGATGTTCTATGTATGATTGGGAATTGCAAGGGAAATATATCTTCAGTTTACTTTTAGTTTTCTTTGTTTGCTCGGGATGCACAAGAATAAGTGTGGGGAATTGATAACTGTCATTTTATCGTAATATTTTGGTCCTTTATATCAATGTTTTTATCCTCTCGAGTGATTTATTGTTGATTATTAACATGTTTTATGAATTTGGATTCATTTTGGACCTTATTGTAAATTCTCTTATATTTTGGACTTATATGCAAATTTTGTCTTTATTTGTAGGAGATTGAGATGAGCCAATGGACTAGACTCAAGTTGGATCAAATATGACTTCATCTAGGATCATAATGAGCATTTCAAGCTGATTTAATTTGAGCCCTTCATCAAGATCGAAAGCAATCCAATCAAGAGAACAAATCTGAGCAATCTAGACTGTTCGATGAAAGCGACTTGATTCTGAGCCATCTATTCAGATCTGGAGAGATCCAATCTGTGCATTTAGATCTAGACATCTTAGCCCTTCATTAGATTCGACCGATCATGATCATCCATTCAGATTGATTAGATCCTTTCATTCAAACTCGAAGAAATCCTAACCGTTGGATGCATAGCCGCCTTAATTGATTAATCAAGGCATTGAACCCTAGATTTAATGGATGGCTGGGATTTAATGGGCAAAGCGATCGGACAGTAACAAAAAATCTTCCTTAAATTCCACATTTCCTCACCGAAGAATCGAGTAGAACACAGAAACAAAAGTCACATCCTTCTTTTCCCTTTCACGTGCGAGCGACGACCTTCCTCCACACGGTGGCGATGATAGCTTCGGCAGGCCATCTCCGGCGGCACTCCCGTCCATCCTCCAGCATTGATCCCCTCCCATCCCGTCGACAGACCAAGATGCGGTGGTTCGGCAGCTTGGTCGGCAGCCGGATTCTGTTCCAACTTCACCGACGAACTTTCCAGTGCCTACGACCGGATCTGAGACGCCTCAGCTAGAAGTGGTTCGAAAGGCTAAGGTAACTCCTACAATGGTGGTTCGACAAAATTTATTTCCAACTCCGACAGCCTATCGCTTTCCAATTTCCGACGGCAGCCCCAATTTCCAACGTCGGTGAAGACCCATAGACGACCACTGTTCTGGTTCCAATCCTTCTCGCGACCATGGTTTGGCCGCTCCGCCTTCGAAATTCATCCCTTGGCTACAGTGGTTTGGCAACTCCGTCATCCATTGTCGGAGTAGTGGCAGTCATCAACCATATTAGCCCTTGTCAAAGGAATTCTCCGACAAGGAGATCCACTTTATCATCTGCCAAAGGGGGGTTGTTTGGGTCATCGTCGTTGTCAGAGAGGGAGGTCTCTTCTCTGGGTGTTGTGGATCATCGGTTTATCTTTGGAATTCGTGATGAATTAAACTGTTATCACCCCTTGATTATTATCACTATAGTTTCATTTGTAGTTTAAGTTGTCGAGTTCATAGTTTAATTTGGATGTTAGTCTGTAGTTTGTCTTGGAGTTAATTAGTAGTTTCATTTGGATGTTTAGTTGTAGTCTAATTAGGATGTTTAGTTTTGAGTTTAATTTGTAGTTAATGAGTTTGACTGATATTTCCATTACTTATGAGTGTTTAATAATAGGTTAGATTTATTTCAAGTTTTCTTTACACTCATGTTATTTTGCATTTGAATTATTAT
The DNA here is from genome assembly GCA_025175895.1 of Wurfbainia villosa. Taxonomy (NCBI): domain Eukaryota; kingdom Viridiplantae; phylum Streptophyta; class Magnoliopsida; order Zingiberales; family Zingiberaceae; genus Wurfbainia; species Wurfbainia villosa. The sequence goes on from CM046003.1 coordinate 4,310,879, forward strand.
TTAAATTCTTGCACTGTCTTTATGTTTTTGAATGCTCTTGTTTGAATGCTTAGTTTACATCTTTAATTTCGTTATTTTCATAGTTTAGTTAGATTAAAGTTTTAATTACTTGAATTGTCTTTCATTTAGTAGGATTAGACTTTTACATTCGAACCCCCATTTATAATAGAAAACACAAAGCAATAATTAATAATCCTAAGACTACTGTTCTATCAATTGTACTCATTGGAAAACGATCCGGGCCATTCACTATGCTATATTAGTGTAGAGAGAGTTTGGTAATTAATTTTGTTATGGTACCATGACACAAACTGTCATCATTAGTGACCCGTTAGCATGACATGGTCGACGGAAGCACTTGAAGGCTAGGGACAAAGGTGAGGAGTCATGGACTCGAACCAAGGGCTTGAGACTGATGGAAGTGGCTTGAAGGCTTAGGTCTAAGCTTAGGGTACCCAATAGCATGACATAGTTGATGGAAGCACTTAAATACTAGCGCAAAGAGTGAATGAGTCATGGAGGACTCGGATGGACCCTGAGGGCATGAAGCTGATGGAAATGGCTAGAAGGATTAGGTCCAGGCTATGGGTGAGTAACAAGTGTGAAGGGATCATACTTTAGTTAATCCTCAATTTTGAGGTTTACCAGTCGACTAGTGGCATTGGCCAGTCGAGTGCATGACATTCAGGAGGCTTAGTTGACTTGAGCAGTCAAATGGAGTTATAACCCAGTCAATTGGTCTAGTAGTTTATTGAGGCTCGACTACTGACTGTGGCTCTGACAATTGACTGCTAGGGTTTTGCAGTCGACTGGTCACTTGCAGTCAACTACTAGGGTTGAGCTGTCGACTGGAATTAAGTGGGTAGAGCACAAAAGATTTGGCAATCAATTGTTCGCTCAAGGAAGTCGATTAGTGCCTATGGCAGTCGATTGCTAGGTCAGAATAGTCGATTGACTGGTCAAACTCTAATGTGGATTACTCCATTGTAAGACAACAAATAGGTGAGCAGTCGACTGCTGGATAAGATTGCTAGGCAAAAATCGGCCCGAGCTCAACTTTATAAGGAGACTTCGTGGAGGATTTGGAGTAGCTGATTCTTGAGGGATTTGAAGGGAAGTGTTATTGTAATTCCAAGTCTTCAAAGTCATTCAAAGCAACCAAAAGATCAAGCATCCAAAAGCTCACTTATAAAGTGTTGTAATTTCATTTCTTTTATTTGCTTGTATTTTGTGTTGCTTGTTTGTTGTTGTAAGTTATTGTAAGAGGTTTCTCCACCTTTGGTGTGTTGCCAAGAAGGAGAAAGAGATTTAGTGGAGTAGACACTAAAGTTCGCCCGTGGAGTAGGAACAGTAGGATCCGAACCACGTAAAACCTTTATGTTGTGCGTGTGATTCTTGTTTTCGTATTTGTTTCTATTAGGATTTTGTATTCCATTGTGCACTAATAATTTATAGACAAGCAATCATGATCACAATCGAACGAGAAATCGACGAAGACGCTATTCACCCACCTCTAGCGAACTCTGATCCTAACACGGACCACGGTGGGTGTGAGTGGCCATGACCTGGCCATGGTGGGGACCATAATCAGGTTGTGGTCCCTGTCGAAGGTCCCATGTCGAGCCATGGAATAATCTATGCCCGTGTTGGTGACCACGAGTAACTCATGGTAGACTCTGGGAGCTCCATTATGTTTTGTTCTAATTCAAAATGAAGCATGTCCATGTCAAGGGCCATAGAGGTGTTGAAATCCTTATTTCTCCTCCTCGTCTGACTCCTCATCACATCTTATGATAAAAGAGGATCTATCTTTGGATCACATCTTATGATAAAAGATGAACTTTTGACTTATGCTAGCATTAGGTGCCCAGCTTTGATCGATGAAACATTCGATTTTGACTTCCCTAATGTGCTTAGTAGAATATTTTGCCAATTTTATTGAACACATTATTTATATATTTTTGTTCTTTGATCTAAACATTACTATTTTCAAAATGTGCTTAGTAGAATAAGATTTTATTCTACATTATTTATATATTTTTTATTTCTCTAGAACTAGCTTAAAGACTTATCTTAAAAATCATGTACCTATAAATTTAAAGAACTAGTGTATCTTACAACACTTAGGTATGATGAGTTTCATAGATGGTGTGAGATGTTAGGACTTTATTCATGATTTCATATGTAAATCAAGTGCATCGACATAAATCTTGGAGTATAAATATAGACCAATCACATAGGTGACTAGATTCTATCAAGATTTAGTGATAAATTAATATCAATTAAGTCAAAAGTGAAGTTCACCACTTCTTTAAGGACAATTTATTAGATGGCTTATTTTAGAATATTATTTTCGTTTTTTAGAGTTATTTAAACTCATTAAAGGAAACATGCTTGGATTCTACTTACCCAACTCATTTAATATAAATGTTTTCTCAGAATGGAACAAGTTTTCTAAAATTTCAAATTTTCAAATATTTTTCAAAATCTTTGATGCTAATTTGTTTGGTTACTTAGAAAATAGTTGAAATATTGAAACTTCACGAAAATATTTTCCCTTAACAATTTTAAAAATTCTTTAATTTTTTTAAGAAATTTTTAGTGTATTTTAAAATATTTGAACTAGTTAAGCAAAAGTTTGAATTTTTTTTTACCGTCAAAGTTTATATCTTCATATGAATCACCTTTATACTATCTTCTTGTCGTTTATGAATCTTTTTTACTTTCATTTGCGGAGGTTCTAACCCTTTTAAGGCATTAAATAATATCATCATAGTATCATCTTGTACTTCGTTGAGATCATCTTCTTCCTTTAATTCCTCTATCGGTTCCACTATCAATATTCTCTTTTGTGTACATTGTGTAGGAATGTCGGTGAGTGCTAGAAGGGGGGTGAATGGCGCGTTCATCGGTTGTCGGAATTTGATCGTGCTTGTCTCTATAAAATGATTAGTCCGCGGCAAAAAATAAAAGCATACACTAAAACAAAGACAAACAACACAATCACACACAAAACACACGATATAATGTGGTTCGGAACCTAAGGGTTCCTACTCCACAAGTTGAGCTCAAACAAGCCCTAGCGATGTAAACACCACTAATAACTCATTCTCGATAACAAGTTGGAGGTGGAGAAACCTTGTACAAGGATTACAAAAGTAATACACGAAATATACAAGCAAATATGAATGAAATACAACAAAAGAAGTAAAGAACACTTTACAAAACTCTTTTGAATGTTTGCTTGTTTGATTGCTTGAGCCGCACTTGAAGACCCTGACTTGCACCAGCAAATCGCTCCAAATCTCCCAAGAACTCGCTTAAAGAACTGATGGCGAAATCCTCCACAAGATGCTCCTTTTATGTCTGCATCGGGCTAATTCCACGCCTGGCAGTCGACTGCCATAAGGCCCCAGTCGACTACCAAAAGTGTCGTTGTCTCACAACGACTTAATCCACGTCGACATCCAAGCAAACAGATACACTAGTAGTCAACTTCCATTACCATCAGTCGACTGCCAACACCCATAGCCGACTACCCAATCGGCTACTGAGTGTTCTGTGATTGTGACCAACACCAGTAGTCGACTGCCCTTCACAACAGTCAACTGCTAAAGCCATTAGTCGACTGCCCAATGCTGGTAGTCGATTGCCAAGGCCTTTTGTCGCAGTCGAATGCCAGTCGACTCTAGGACAGTCGATTGCTCATAATCCTAGTCGACAGCTCAGAGTTAACTCGGCTGCTAAGTGTCAAAATACTTCACCAATTAACTGGTCGATAATCCCAGTCGACTACTACACCTCAAATATGAGGTTTTCCCCAAGTATGATGCCCTCATATTTGCTAGACCCCCCTTAGCCTAGACCTAAGCCTTCTAGCCACCTCCATCATCCTCACACCTATTGGATCCCTCCAAGTCATCCATGATTTGTTCATCCATACGCTAGCCTTCAGGTGCTTCCATCGACTATTGTCATGCTAAGCTGGTTTACACTGCCAAGGCACATTGGGCTTACGGTGCCAAAACACACGCTTGGACTTTACGCTGCCAAGCTATTGGACTTATGCTGCTAAGATTCCTGCTTGGACTTTACATTGCCAATATCAACCCTTGGACTTCCCTTGCCAACCCATGTTGGACTTTCCATTTGCCAAGACTCAAGCTTGGACTTTCCCTTGCCAACACATGTTGGACTTTCCAATTGCCAAGGCTCAAGCTTGGACTTTCCCTTGCCAAGACCCATGCTTGGACTTTCCATGTCAACCTATGTTGGACTTTCCAATTGCCAAGACTCAAGCTTGGACTTTCCCTTGCCAAGACCCATGCTTGGACTTTCCATGCCAACCCATGTTGGACTTTCCAATTGCCAAGACTCAAGCTTGGATTTTCCATGCCAAGTGTCCCACTTGGACTTCTCCATCATATGATCAACCCCATGTCAATCATATAGTCAACTCATTGTCAAACATAAATGTAAAACATCAAAACACTACTCGAGTCCAACTCGAGTCTAGTCAATCATGACCTGGGCCGATTCCACCAACAATCTTCCCCTTTTTGATGTTTGACAAAAACCAAACATTTGAGTTAGAACACTAACTCAATTCAATCCTCCCAATACTCCAAATTGGGAATTCCAAAATTCTCTCAATTCTCCCCCTTTTTGACATACATCAAAAGGGCTCTCCCCAAGGGTGTCAATGTCTCATATCCCAATGAGATCTTACAATCTCCCCCTTGGTTCAAAGCATCTAGGATGCCTTCACTCTTTCTAGTGATAAGTCTCATATCACTAAAGAGAGACAATCCTTCAAACTCTTCCAATTTTTCCAATTGGGCATCTTACATTCTCCCATTTTCTAATTCTCCAAACTTCTCCCCCTCATGAGGAAGAACACATCCATCATCCCATGATGGATAATCTCCCCCTAAAGGCTTGCTCCCCCTTGACCATTGCACCAACAATGTCCTTGGAGAGTCCTTAAGCCTATAGGAACACTAAAACATCAAAATTAAGGTTAAAAGTTCAACCATGAACTTTCACACACCTTAAACTTGATACACACCCAAACAACTCTCCTAATCCATATCCAATGGATTTTCACCCTTTTCAATGCTTTCCAAAGCATATCCTAGGGTTATGAGAAGTTAGGGTAGCCTAACATAGCTGAAATCAGACTAAACAACCTTTGTTTACCCGAAATTAGGTCTGACAGTCGACTCTTTCAGCTACCAATCGATTGCCCCTAAGGTCAGTCGAGTCATAGCAGCTGCAGTCGAGGTGCCTCCTCGACTTCTCTTGACGCCAGTCAACTGCCATACTTGGTAGTCGACTGATTTCTGCAGTTTGTAGAAATCAAGTTTAGAAATTGATTTTCACAAAATCATAAGTAATTATACATAATATGAAAAATCATGAAATTTCATATGTATAATACTTATAACAATCATAATGGGTGAAAAATATTTGAAGAATAAAATACCCATTAAATAGTGTGATTGATACAAAGTTCAAAACCATTGAAAGTTCAATGTTTTGGTTCTACTTTGTATCAACTCTATCAATGGTGATTGCTATCAAAAGATAGACTTTACCAAGTTTTTCAAATTGATTTTAAAATATTTTTTAAAACCTTATATTGAACCATGGTCTATGGGCTTAGTGCCCATGACTTGTACATAAGTTTTCCTCATGATTCATCCATGATATAGGATGAGTTTGAGTTTATCTAGATGCAAGAACTATGCACCATGAACTTAACTCATTTCTAGCATCTCACATGTGTCTAGGGTGTATCAATACACACATATGTCAATGTGATGTAAGATGTATGTTTTATTCATCCCAATCAAAGGCCTCATGCATTTTCTAAGGCAACACTACTTGATTCCCTTATACATGAGACTTCAAGTCATGTCATAGTCCTTAAATCAATTTTCATTAAAACTAAATGCATGAATGATGATTATGGCATAAATGATAACATAAATAAACATGTGTCAATAATCATGATGTTATGGCATATGATTAAATCTAAATACACATGATATAAAAACTAAACCCTAAGCATGATCATGACATTTTATAAGATAAGAATAAGAATGATTTCATGACATGTTATATGGCAATCAAGGCATGACAAATAAAATATAAGGCATAAGAATACCTAAATTTTAAAATTTGTTGCCATTTGTTAGGGTTTAATTCCATTTTGTAATATTATCACTATTCTCCCAAGTGTGACAAAAATCCAAAATGACACACCAAGACTTCTAGACCTAATTTGTGCCAATTCGATTGATTTTTCAACTTTCATAAATTATATTGGCACATCCTAAAATCCTTTAGGATTAAATTCAACCTTATTTCCAAAGTATCCCATTACCTTGGAAATGCCCTAAAGTATCAACTTTGCTATGGTTGAATTAACAACCCATCCGATCAAGGTTGACACATCCTGACCCATTTAGCATGAATCGATCACGCTCTTATGAACCCAATACCTATTGGAACTCCTTGGGTTTACTAGGTATTTCTTAGGGATAACTTCCCTAGATACCCTCCTAATGACCCTCCTAGGCTTAGAAGCCTTGGTCATTTGGGTCTTGCCTAGGTTAACTCTAGGGGTGACTCCCCTTGTAACCTTCTTTGTGGCTTCCCTAGGTTTCTTCAAAACCTTAGCCACTAGGCACTTGCCATGGTCAGCCTTAGGGATGACCTTCCTAGTAACCATGGCCTTCCTAGACCTAGGTTGAGTTCCATAATTAAATGGAACATTGTGGTAGGTCTCCTTGGGCTTAGGTTTGTGACCCCGACCTTTCTTGCCCTTGGGTGAGCTTTGCCTCCTAGAACCTAGGTTTTGACTCCTAGATCCTAAATCTTGACCATCTGACCCTTGTATTTGATTTTACATTTTCCTAAGGGTCTTTTCTAATTTCTCAAGTCTTGACCTCAAGACTTGATTTTCCAATTCTAATTACCCAATCTTCAAATTTTCATTTAGTCTTTGGGAATTACCATTTCTTCTAGGCATATGTCTACCCTTCTTAGGGTTAATGCCTAAATGGTCTCCTTCCTTCCTAATAGTTTCCCTAGGTAGGATTGTTTTAGAGATATCAGTCCCAAATTTCTCCTTATTTCTAAAATTATATGATTTGGCACCTAAGCAATAGAGCCTATTATTTCTAGCATGCTCCTTATGATTATGCACAATTGCAAGAGTATTGAAAGCATGCTTTTTTAACATTAACATTTGAAGGTGCATTATTGAAATATACCTTAGGGTTTGCTTTAGAAGCTCCCCCAACATGCGATGCTCCTTCTTGGGTCTTCTTTCTCCCCTTAGAGCATTGACTCCTATAATGCCCTCTTTGATGGCACTTGAAGCACACCACGTGCTCCTTGCTCTTCCTAATCGGGACTCCGACTTCATTGGTCTTTTCTTGAAATTTTGGTGTCGGTTGACTTTTCTTGATTCTTTTAGGACATTTACTCTTGTAATGTCCTACTTCCCTACACTCAAAGCATACAATATGAATTTTATTTTGAATTGGAATGCTTGAGTTACCTAGGTCAATGGTGGTCGGTGCCAGAGTTGATTCTTCACTTCTTCTGGAGGTTGAAGCTATTTCTTGATTTTGCTCCGGCTTCGGTGATCTAATGTCCTCCCCCTCAATCCTAGAGGTGGAGGCTTCCTCCAATTCTTCCACCTCTTCCGATCCGGATGTTGATTCTCTATCGACCTCTGAATCCTCAAGCTCTTGTGATGAAGATGATGTGCTCTCTTCTTCTTGAACCTGAGAGGATGAACATATCTCTTCGGTCTCCTCCTCTTCCTTATCTTTTTGGACCTGTTCAGAATTTTCATGGAACTTGACCAACTTGTTCCACAACTCCTTAGCATCCCTATAACTTCCTAACCTAGAAAAAATATAGTTAGGCATCAAATTTACTAACATTTTTATTACCTTAATGGTTGTCTCGAATTTTTATCATTGCTCCTCGGTCCACCTCTTCATCTTGAGAATTTCTCCGTTCTTTTCCCTCGTAGCATCGAATCCTATAATCACAGAAAACTAATTTTCTATATTGGACATTAGGAAATATTCCATCCTACCTTTCCAATACGCAAAATCTTCGCGGTCAAAGGCGTGTGGAATTACTATGTCATCACCCAATCTTTCGTTGAGCTTCATCTCCTTCTCTAGCGCATTTTCTCCTTGGCGGTTTGTCCAAATGAAGAGCGGCCTCGCTCTTATACTAATTGTAGGACTTTGGGGAGCGCTAGAGGGGGGGTTAATGGCACATTCGTCGGTTGTCGGAATTCGACCGTGCTTGTGTTTATAAAATGATTAGTGCACAGTGGAAAATAATATAAAAGCACAAACTAAAACAAAGACAAAAAAACACAATCACATGCAAAACACACGATATAATGTGGTTCGGAACCTTAGGGTTCCTACTCTACGGGTTGAACTCAAATGAGACCTAGCAATGCAAACACCACTAATAACTCCTTCTCGACAACAAGTCGGAGGCGGAGAAACCTCGTACAAGGATTACAAAAGTAATACACGAAATATACAAGCAAATATGAATGAAATACAATAAAAGAAGTAAAGAACACTTTACAAAACTCTTTTGAATGCTTGCTTGTTTGATTTCTTGAGCCGCACTTGAAGACCCTGACTTACACCAGCAAATCACTCCAAATCACCCAAGAAATCGCTCAAATAACTGATGGCGAAATCCTCCATGAGCTGCTCCTTTTATGACTGCATCGAGTTGATTCCGCGCCTAGCAGTCGACTGCCATAAGACCCCAATCGACTGCCAACAATATCATTGTCTCACAATGACTTAATCCATATCAGCATCCAAGCCAACGGATACACTGACAATCAACTGTCATTACCATCAGTCGACTGCCAATGCCCGTAGCTGACTGCCCAGTCAGCTACCAAGTGTTCTGTGCTTGCGACCAACACTAGTAGTCGACTGCCCTCCATGACAGTCGACTGCTCAAGCGATCAGTCAACTGCCCAATGCTGGTAGTCGACTTCCAAGGTCTTTTGCTACAGTCGAATGACAGTCGACTCTCGGACAGTCGACTGGTCATAATCTTAGTCGACTGCTCAGAGTCAACTCGACTGTCAAGTGTTAAAACACTTGACCAGTTGACTGCTACACCTCAAAAATAAGGTTTTCCCCAAGTATGATGCTCTCATACTTGCTAGACCACCCTTAGCCTAGACCTAAGCCTTCTAGCCACCTCCATCAGCCTCACACCAATTGGATCCCTCCAAGTCATCCATGACTTGTTCATTCATACGCTAGCCTTCAGGTGCTTCTATCGGCTATTATCACGCTAAGTTGGTCTACACTGCAAAGGCACATTGGGCTTATACTGCCAAGACACACGCTTAGACTTTACGCCGCCAAGCCATTGGACTTATGCTGCCAAAACTCTCGCTTAGACTTTATTCCGCTAATATCAACCCTTGGACTTCCCTTGCCAACCCATGTTGGACTTTCCATTTGTCAAGACTCAATCTTGGACTTTCCCTTTCTAAACCATGTTGGACTTTCTAATTTCCAAGACTCAAGCTTGGACTTTCCCTTGCCAAGACCCATGCTTGGACTTTCCATGTCAACCTATATTGGACTTTTCAATTGCCAAGACTCAAGCTTGGACTTTCCCTTGCCAAGACCCATGCTTGGACTTTCTATGCCAAGTGTCCTACTTGATGGCATGCTAGGAGGCTCGTCGGCTCCCATGTCCCCGGATTAAAATTTTCACTAATGAAAACTAATCCAGATGGGATGAGTTTCCTAAGCTCAACCAATTCGTCGTCGTGCTAACGACTTGAGCGATCGCTTGAACAAACTAGTTGTTCAAGAAACAAAACTCTTCTAGTCGGTTAGCCGCAGAAAAAACGACGGACGGATCGCCGATTTTTGTGTTTATCTTCGGGGTCCATGATTATACAAATACATATGGATGTAGACATGTATAATCAACACATACAAACATATTAATAAGAACATGCGAAGATCAATAATAAAACTTGTAAAACTTTTATACCTCTCGATCTTCTATCGTATATCCTAACCTCCTTGTAGACTTCGTGTGGGCGAAGATCCTCCACAAGTTGAAGCTTCCTAGATCTTCTTCAATAAAAAGAAAGAAGAACTCTCCTTCCCTTCTTGCTTGAACCAACCAACAAGCCACAAAAGCTTGTTGCCGCCGGCCCCAAGAAAAGAGAGAACAAGATGGCCAACCAAGGAACTAAACAAGGGAACAATCCCTAGCTCCTAGTGCCGCCGGCCAAGAGGAAAAGGATGAGAGAAAGACCGGCCAAAGGGGAGAAATAGAAGACCCTACAACCCCTTTGTGCCGTCGGCCCTAGATGGAGTGAAGAGGAGAAGAGGCTAAGGAAGAAAGCTTAGGGTTTCTTATATCTTTGTGCCGCCAACCACAAGGGGATAGAGCCGGCCAAGCAAAGAAACCTAAACCTTAATTATTCATCCTCATTGTGCCGCCCCCTTAGCCTCCCTTTTATAGAACTTAGGAGAAAGTTGGTTATTGATGAGGTGGCCAAAAAATTAGGAACTAATTCCTAATTATTCTTGCCGCCCAAGGTAACAAGGAATTAGTAAATTTTTTTTTTACCAATTCTAATCTTGAAAATTTTTTTTAACTAATTCAAATCTTGCCGCTTAAGGTGGCATAGAATTAGGAAATAAATTTTTTTTTATCAATCTTTAAACTTGCCGCACACCTCATCCAACCTCTCCTCTCCCTTTCCTTTCCTTTCCCTCCCCTTTCCTTTCCCTCCCCTTTCTTTTCCTTCTATTCTTATATCTAGGCTTCATGAGGATTATATTAGGCTACGATAGCGACCATGAGGAGGAGTTGGATCTTGGCCACCTGATGGATCGGAACCACACAAACTTTATCCATCAATGATGTTCCATTCCACTAGAGGATCATCATTGAATTACCTCAACAACCCCATAAATTAATATGGGCTCCATACATTATTTGTACATCCATCTCTCTGTGTTTAAGATATCGAATGTCCGTCAATTAATTGATTTACTGACCATCAATCAATTAACATCTAACTCCTCGAGTAGTACCACTCAACCTTATCATCATGTTGACTAAGTCAACCTGCAGGGTTTACATGATGAACCTTATGAGCTCCTAAGGGGACATCATCAACCTAATATATAGGACATGGTTTCCTCCTATAATTAACGGCACATCATGTTAATAATATCATTTCCCAACTTACCGGGCATATTGATTTAATCCATATAAATCTCACCCTTTGGTAAATCAAAAAAATAAATACTAAGTACATGTGCCCGTTATTATATCGGGATTAAGAGCATGTACAACATAATATCCGAGGTCCGATTCAATTATGTAATCAGCAATAAATTGAATCACCTCTATGTCGGTCCTGCTCAATACACCTAAGTGCACTAGTGTAACTCTATGTTCAAGACAAACCAATACCAAACTACACTACAACCGTGCCAATGGTTTGTCCAAAACCATCTTGGTTGTGAGCCTCTACTTATATTCTACAAGGGACTGATAACATGATCTTCTGTGCCACACCAAGCACCATGTTATCTACAATGTAAAGTATTAGACAATATGCACACATATAATAAATATAAACTGCAAACAATGATCATGTGATTCTTATTTCAAAATAAAAATGTTCATACAAAAGAGCTAGGCTTTCAGTATACATCCCAACAATCTCCCACTTATACTAAAATACTATGCTGTCATCACACTGCCATACATCTGATCCCCATGTCCTCCATATGCCTATCAAACGCTTTCGCTGGAAGGGCCTTAGTGAATGGATCCGCCAGGTTATCCTCTGATGCAATCTTGGCGACAGCTACTTCTCCTCGCTTTACGATCTCTCGTATCAGGTGGTACTTGCGCTCTATGTGTTTACTCGCCTTATGGGCTCGTGGTTCCTTCGAGTTTGCAACTGCACCACTGTTATCACAATAAATTGTGATAGTTCTGGGCAAACCAGGAATCACATCCAAGTTCATCAAGAAGTTCCTGAGCCATACAACTTCCTTGGCTGCCTCAGAGGCTGCCACATACTCAGCTTCCTTGGTAGACTCCGCCACGCATTTCTGCTTGACACTCCTCCATACTATGGCTCCACCTCCAAAAGTAAACACAAACCCCGAGGTAGACTTACTGTTGTCCCTATCTGATTGGAAATCAGAATCCGTGTAACCCAGGGGACTAATTGATCCGCTGAAACCAAAGATATAATCCCTAGTCCTTCTCAGGTACTTCAATATATGCTTTACCGCAGTCCAATGTCCCTGTCCAGGATTACTCTGATATCTGCTAATCATGCCCATGGCAAAGAAGATATCTAGTCTCGTACATAGCATAGCATACATGAGGCTTCCTACTGCCGAAGCATAAGGAATCGCCTTCATCTCCTCTATCTCCTTTGATGTTTTGGGACACATCTCTTTAGATAAAGGTACTCCATGCCTAAAAGGTAGAAAACCTTTCTTGGAGTTCTGCATGCTAAAACGAGCAAGGATAGTGTCAATGTATGAAGCTTGAGATAAGCACAACATCCTTTTATTGCGATCCCTTATCACCTTGATCCCAAGGATGTGTCCCACTTCTCCCAAGTCCTTCATATCAAACTGTTTAGACAACCATACCCTTACGTCTGATAACACTCTGATATTGTTGCCAACTAACAAAATGTCATCTACGTATAGTACAAGAAATACCACTATGTTTCTATCACATCTCTTGTATACACAAGGCTCATCCGGACTTTGAATAAATCCATATGACTGGATTACCTCATCAAAGCGGATGTTCCAAGATCTAGAAGCTTGCTTCAATCCATAAATGGACCGATTAAGCTTACACACAAGATGCTCTTTGCCCTTTGCAATGAATCCCTCAGTTGCTTCATATAGATGTTTTCCTCAAGACTTAGTTAAGGAAAGTCGCTTGACATCCATCTGCCAAATCTCATAATCCTCATGAGCAGCAATAGATAAGAGAATCTGGATAGACTTAAGCATAGCTACCGGTGAAAAGGTCTCCTCATAATCGATACCCTCTTTCTGAGTATACCCTTTCGCAACAAGCCTAGCTTTGAAGGTCTCAACCTTCCCGTCTACTCCTCTCTTTCTCTTGTAGATCCACTTGCATCCAATGGCTTTCACACCATCGGGTGGTTCTACTAGCTCCCAGACATGATTAGAATCCATAGATTCTATCTCTGAATTCATCGCTCTTTGCCAAGATACCGCATCTCTATCTTGGAGTGCCTCGTCATATGTCCAGGGATCAGGTTCATGTTTACCAGGGACTAAGTCCGAAGACTCTCCCAAGAACATGAATCTCACGGGTTGTCTAACAACCCTCCCACTGCGACGAGGTGCCTTCTGTGTATGCTCTGTGACACGCGGTGCAGTGACTTGTGGTATTTCCTCTTGTACCGGTGGTACTGAAGTCGGGACTTCCCCTGTCAACTCCTCAAGAACAATCCTACTCGTGGGCTTGTGGTTCATCACATAGTCCTCTAGAAATTTGGCATTCGTACTCACGATCACCTTCTGATCTCTAGGACTATAGAACAAACCACCCTTCGTTCCCTTAGGGTAGCCAACAAACAAGCGTACTTCTGTACAAGATTCCAACTTACCAGCATCTCCCTTCAGCACATGTGCTGGACTACCCCAAATCCGAATATGTCTTAGACTAGGCTTTCGCCCAGTCCACAATTCTGTGGGAGTAGAGGGTACTGACTTAGATGGAACCAAGTTCAGAATGTGTGCTGCCGTTTCCAGAGCAAACCCCCAGAACGAATCAGGTAACTCAGAATAACTCATCATCGATCTGACCATCTCCATAAGAGTCCTATTCGCCTCCGCCACACAATTCTCTTTGGGTGTGCAGTGCGAACAATTGGGATTCAATCCCGGCCTCTGATAAGTAACTCCTAAACTCTCCCAAGAGGTACTCGCCACCACGATCAGATCGTAGTGTCTTGATACTTTTACCTTGACGGTTCTCCACATCAACCTTGAATTCTTTGAAACTATCAAAGCATTCAGACTTGCGGCGCATCAAATAAATGTATCCATACCTTGAATAATCGTCTATAAAAGAGACAAAGTATTCAAAGCCACCTCTATCCTGGATAGACATAGGACCGCACAAATCAGAATGAACCAATTCCAATACATCTTTGGCTCTATACCCCTTAGCCTTAAAAGGCCTCTTGGTCATCTTACCTTCCAAGCAAGACTCGCAGGTTGGGAGATCTTCCACCACTAATAAACCCAAGGGTCCATCAGCTATCAACCTTTGAATTCTACTCAGGTTAATATGACCAATTCTTAGGTGCCAAAGATATGTCTGGTTCATTTTCGAAGGTTCTTTTCTCTTATTAGACTTAGAAGATGAGTTATTCACTTCTATATGCATCGTGGGAGTTTTCGGTTCAAGAGCGTACAAATTGCCAACCAATGTTCCAGAACAGATAATCTCCCTATTTCTTTTAATAACAACTTTGTCATTAAAAGAAATAGAATATCCATCCAGAAACAATTTAGAAACTGAAATTAGATTCTTTCTAAAAGTAGGTACATAAAGACAATTTCTCAAAACCAAAACTTTATTCCTATCAAAAGATAAATAAATGTCTCCCACTGTAATAGCCGCCACCTTTGAAGCATTGCCCATGAAGACGGTAATCTCTCCCTCAGCTAGTCGTCGGGTTTCTTGGAACCCCTTTGTTCTTTCGGCGAGGACAGTCCGCCTTCCAATGTCCAGTCTGCTTGCAAGTGAAGCACTTGCCTTTTGGCTTCTTCACTCCTGCCTGAGGTCCTGCTGCCACTTTCTTTGCTCCACCTTGCTTCTTCTTCTTCTTCCCTTTCGATTTAGAAGTATAAACCTTGTGAGCAACCATGGCTTAAGCACTTTGACAAAAAAGCCCCTCTGCCGCCTGGAGTTCTGTGAGAAGCTCCGCTAACAAATACAACCTCTTGTTCATGTTGTAGTTGAGGCGGAACTGCTCAAAACTCCTAGGCAGAGACTGGAGAATGATATCGACCAGGGTTTCCCCATCAATCTCAGCTCTGAGGACTTCCATCTCATTCAGATGATCCATCATCTTGAGAACATGGTCCCTGACGGGTGTTCCCTGGATCATGGTGGTCGTCATCAAGTTCATCATAGACTCCTGTCTGGCCGCCCTACTCTGATGTCCGAAAAGTTCCTTGAGATTGAGCATCATGTCATAAGCCGTGGCCATGGCCTGATGTTGATGTTGCAGCACATTTGACATAGATGTCAAAATGTAATACTGCGCCATCTCATCTGCCTTGATCCATTTCTTATAACTCTCTTTCTCCTTTTCATCAGAGTCATCGGTGGGCTTAGGAGGACAGACCTCGAAGAGTACAAATTTGTACTCCTCTGCAGTTAAGACAATATCCAAATTTCTTTTCCAATCAATATAATTTGTTCCAGTAAGTTTATTTTCTTTCAATATCACAGCAAGTAGGTTGAAAGCCATTTGAAAAAAAAACCTAAGAATCACAATGATCAAAATATTAGATTTCAAATATCATTGATTCCTCAAACAATAAAATTTCGAAATCAACCAACACCTCAAAACACCGAGAATATCGCATGCCACGATAGTGTGGACGTATACGAATTCTACATTTGTAAGAGGAGGTTTAACCCATTAATTTTATTATCTTGTCAACCTTACTTTTTGACAAATAAAATTAATAGTTGGTTCCTCTTTGGCCCTACAAATAAAAGCAGTGACTCCGATGGGGAGGATACTTTTTATTTGCATCTAAGTGTGCACCATTACACGATACTAAGGGAATTATTTCGGATTATGTGCCTTACCGATGGGGAAGTACACACGCTCCTAAATAATTTCCTATAACCATTATTTGACCTAGTGATCCGCAAACAAACTCATCTGATGGGGAGGAAGGCACTCAGAGCCGACGTGCAAGTTTGTTGCATCACACGTCTAATTGTAATGGAGGCCATGGGAATTAATTAAAATATCCCTCTCCCACATAGTAAATTGACAGTGAGGAATTTTCAAGTACACACAACATGCATATAAAACAAATCAGCAATAAATATGGAAAAAATCAGAATTTTCCCAACTATTATGGCATTGTTCTCCAATATGCGTCCCGTCGTATCGCCACCTCGTCCGCTCCACCTTTTCCCGTGCGCAAGTCACCAAAGAGATCCGAGCCAAGATAAACTATTTTAATTTACATCCATCGATCCTATACTCCACGAAGGAGTGTACAAATAATCTAGATCGAAAGTAAACTAAAATGAGTGGCTAAACAATGTCCTATTTAATTACAAAAATTAAATACTAATTTAGCCTCGTCAACCCCGAGGATTCAAATAATATACAATCACACACACATGCAATCACATACACACATATATAGCCATAATAGTTGGAACTTATGCCTTCAATCAAAAAGTTATCCTACGCATATCCTACTATCATCCGGCATACACAATATATGATAAGTGCGTGAAAGTAATCGAATCCAAAACACACAAAATTGAAAACCTGGCTCTGATACCATTTCTGATGGCATGCTAGGAGGCTTGTCGGCTCCCATATCCCTGGATTAAAATTTTCACTAATGAAAACTAATCCGGATGGGATGAGTTTCCTAAGCTCAACCAATTCGTCGTCGTGCTAACGACTTGAGCGATCGCTTGAACAAACTAGTTGTTCAAGCAACAAAACTCTTCTAGTCGGTTAGCTGCGGAAAAGACGACGGACGGATCACCGATTTTTGTGTTTATCTTCGGGGTCCATTATTATACAAATACATATGGATGTAGACATGTATAATCAACACATACAAACATATTAATAAGAACATGCGAAGATCAATAATAAAACTTGTAAAACTTTTATACCTTTCGATCTTCTATCGTATGTCCTAACCTCCTTGTAGACTTCGTGTGGGCGAAGATCCTCCACAAGTTGAAGCTTCCTAGATCTTCTTCAATCAAAAAGAAAGAATAACTCTCCTTCCCTTCTTGCTTGAGCCAACCAACAAGCCACAAAAGCTTGTTGCCGCCGGCCCCAAGAAAAGAGAGAACAAGATGGCCAACCAAGGAACCAAACAAGGGAACAATCCCTAGCTCCTAGTGCCGCTGGCCAAGAGGAAAAGGATGAGAGAAAGACCGGCCAAAGGGGAGCAATAGAAGACCCTACAACCCCTTTGTGCCGCCGGCCCTAGATAGAGTGAAGAGGAGAAGAGGCTATGGAAGAAAGCTTAGGGTTTCTTATATCTTTGTGCTGCCAACCACAAGGGGATAGAGCCGGCCAAGCAAAGAAACCTAAACCTTAATTCTTCATCCTCATTGTGCCGCCCCCTTAGCCTCCCTTTTATAGAACTTAGGAGAAAGTTGGTTATTGATGAGGTGGCCAAAAAATTAGGAACTAATTCCTAATTATTCTTGCCACCCAAGGTAACAAGGAATTAGTAAAAAAAATTTTTACCAATTCTAATCTTGAAATTTTTTTTTAACTAATTCAAATCTTGCCGCCTAAGGTGGCATAGAATTAGGAAATAAATTTTTTTTATCAATCTTTAAACTTGCCGCCCACCTCATCCAACCTCTCCTCTCCCTTTCCTTTCCTTTCCCTCCCCCTTCCTTTCCCTCCCCTTTCTTTTCCTTCTATTCCTATATCTAGGCTGCATGAGGATTATATTAGGCTACGATAGGGACCATGAGGAGGAGTTGGATCTTGGCCACCCGATGGATTGGAACCACACAAACTTGATCCATCAATGATGTTCCATTCCACTAGAGGATCATCATTGAATTACCTCACCAACCCCATAAATTAATATGGGCTCCATACATTATTTGTACATCCATCTCCCCGTGTTTAAGATATCGAATGTCCGTCAATTAATTGATTTACTGACCATCAATCAATTAACATCTAACTCCTCGAGTATTACCACTCAACCTTATCATCATGTTGACTAAGTCAACCTGCAGGGTTTACATGATGAACCTTATGAGCTCCTCAAGGGGACATCATCAATCTAATATATTGGACACAATTTCTTCCTATAATTAACGGCACACCATGTAAATAATATCATTTCCCAACTTACCGGGCATATTGATTTAATCCATATAAATCTCACACTTTGGCAAATCAAAGAAATTAATACTAAGTACATGTGCCCGTTATTATATCGGGATTAAGAGCACGTACAACATAATATCTGAGGTCCGATTCAATTATGTAATCAACAATAAATTGAATCTCCTCTATGTCGATCCTGCTCAATACACCTAAGTGCACTAGTGTAACTCTATGTTCAAGACAAACCAATACCAAGCTACACTACAACCATGCCAATGGTTTGTCCAAAACCATCATGGTTGTGAGCCTCTACTTATATTCTACAAGGGACTGATAACATGATCTTCTGTGCCACACCAAGCACCATGTTATCTACAATGTAAAGTATTAGATAATATGAACACATATAATAAATATAAAGTGTAAACAATGATCATGTGATTCTTATTTCAAAATAAAAATGTTCATACAAAAGAGCTAGGCTTTCAGTATACATCCCAACACCACTTGGACTTCTCCAACATATGGCCAACCCCATGTCAACCAAATAGTCAACTCATTGTCAAATAATGGTCAACTCATTATCAAACATCAATGTCAAACATCAAAATACTACTCGAGTCCAACTCGAGTCTGGTCAATCGTGACCTGGGTCGATTGCACCAACACATTGATAACTTTGTTGTCATTTTTTTTTGTGCTTCCTCTTGATTTTCTTTTCCTATAATCATGCAATGGATAATGTAATAATTTTTTTTGGGTAAAACTGTTGGGTTTCCGGCACCGCGGCGAGTGTGTGTTCGAACATGTTTCGTAAACATTTGCACAGCGGAAGAAATAAAAATAATAAATCTACATTTTTTACAACACACACATCACACGCATGCATAGTACAACATGTGTAGACATAACCGTAAATT
The DNA here is from genome assembly GCA_025175895.1 of Wurfbainia villosa. Lineage (NCBI taxonomy): Eukaryota > Viridiplantae > Streptophyta > Magnoliopsida > Zingiberales > Zingiberaceae > Wurfbainia > Wurfbainia villosa. The sequence continues at coordinate 4,330,013 of CM046003.1, forward strand.
TAAATTTTGCAATAAAAGGAAATTTAACTACGTATACCTTTCATATCACGTGTAGAGGGAACGGCATCAACCGGAACGATCCTCGCTAGAATCGTCTCTATCCGTATCCACGCCGAGTATCTTCGGGATGACTTCACTAAGTCACGAGCTTCGTCTTCGTACGGGTTACTAGCCTCGTGTTGAAGACGATGTGATCTAGAGAAGATCACGATCCGAATCCAAATTCGGATCCAAAAAATGAGTCCTCAAAACTCGCTTCTCCGGAGAGGTATTCGTCAACCGTTTGACGAATCCTTCGTCCTCCACCTATGAGGATTGCCGGAGATCGAATCCCCGGCAAGGGAGGCGTTGTCGGAGCTCCAAACGTCGTCCAAACGACGCTCCGACAACAAGGAAACAAGCTGTCCATAAAACTGGACAGCTTTTGGTGGAGGAGTAGGGGCCGACCAAAGGAAAGGTGGAAGCTCACCTTATTACCGAACCCAAGGGAGATCACCGGAGCTCCTCCGGTAGCAGCTCGACGCCGGCAAGAGGGAAGGTCAGCACCTTCTGGACGCCGACAAGGGAGCTTGATGGTGGGCGGCGGCAAGGGGAGGTGTTGGCGCCGAAATCACCAAGGAGAGGAGGTGGGCGGCAACTCTAGGTTTGGGTTTTTGGATTAGGGCTTAACAAACCCTTAAGCCCTCTTTTATAGAGAACTAATTCTCTTAATGGTTATTGGATCATAACCAAAAGACCCGTTAACCCGCTCCATTAATATAAGTTAAAATAAACCAAACCATGATGGTTTATTTTAAGTTAAAACGAATCGAACCAACTTTGGTTCATTCGTTTAAAATAAACCAAACCCTTTGGTTTATTCTCCTCCATTGGATTAGAACCAAACCATTTTGGTCCATCCATTATGTCTCCACGAGACACGGCCCATCCACGCTTCCATTGCGACTGAAACGATTTCATGCTCGCTTCTTGTTTGGTCCAACCAAACTTAGTTTCTCTCGGTCTGAGAATCCTATTCTCAAGCTCGTTTTAAATCCTTCGGATTACGCTCGTTGTGCGTGCAACCAAATAGGTTCTCGGTTTATGTTGGCCATCTATAATTAACCATTAATTATAGAATGATCATGAGTGGCACCTAGTAGTACGTCATGATCCCCAATTAACCGAAAAGATCAACAGTTGATCCAGAACTATTTCTGAAACCCTTCAGCAGCTCGAATGAATCGTGCCCCATTCCCTTCACTCATCTTATACCCACTTGGTTTAGGACATGGTCTATAGTGTCAGTCCCCACTAGGCTGACTACGTCACACCTAGCCCAAGTATCATTTCCTCATCCTACGGATTCTAGTTACTGCACATGTATCGAAGAGTACCTTACTCTAAACATGTAATGCTTTGGCCAAACACTTTAGTAACAATCCGACGAGAGGCCATGGGTATACATCTCCTCGCAAAGAGTGGTGAATTCTTTATAGGCTATTCAAACACCTTCGATCACTTTGACTTATACCCAATCATCCCGGGTCCACATCTCCTCAGAGATGCTTGCTTAAGATGTCAAAGAATAAGTCTCTATGATCAAGATGACTTGAATACCGCAAGTCAAAGGAACATCGCACTTAAGCTATAGTAAGAACTTCATTGACATATCTATATATGCAGAGAACCATATGAAGTCTTACGGCTGGTCACTCCAATGAACTAGTTACCATAACTAGCATCCACGATTAACTCCGGACATCATACACCAAGGAGTATGCCTCATGCTATATGCCTCGATGTAAATTGATGGTGTCCAAATCCATCAATTCATCGACTAGGGATAATTCCGATACATCACAATTACACATGTAGATATACTCACTAGTTGTGATCCAATCACAAATTCTCTCGTGTTGTGAATCGTATCGTGGGCATTCAGTAAATGAGTTTAAGATCCAATCAAATACATGAAAACATGTATACTCAAATAGTGAATCTTCATTTATCATATAAATGGTTCATACATAAGGCGATTGCCTTAGGACATCTCTCATATATCACTAACAAACTCTCACTTGGCCTAATGCCAATCGCTACGGTATCCAATACCATAAGCTCTAACATGACCCTCAAACTTACTTTGAGGTAATGCTTTAGTCAAAGGATCAGCTAAGTTCCTTTCAGTAGGGATTTTCTCGATTTGTATTTCTTTCCTACTGATGATCTCTCTGATAAGATGATAGCGGCGAAGCACATGTTTGGATTGTTAATGAGACCTTGGCTCTTTCGCCTGTGCAATTGCTCCATTATTGTCGCAATAGACCGGTATTGCTTCAACAATGGCTGGAATCACACCAAGTTCATAAATGAACTTCTTGATCCAAACCGCTTCCTTTACTGCTTCCAAAGCTGCAATATATGCGCCCCCATTCAAGGTGAACACGTATCCAGATTGAGACCTGGAATCATCCTTGTCTGTCTGGAAGCTGGCATCCGTATACCTGCATATCACTATGTCCCCTTTATTGGTGCAGTAGGCACCTAAGTCGAACCTGAGTTTTGATTATAGTAAACGATACAAAGTTAAGCTCATGTTGTTATCTCACGAGCTGATTCGAGTGTGCAGAAAATTGCTATAGCTGGAGCTGAAGGCTAGCGACACCCGGAGAAAGCCGCGGTGGTCGGGCGACACTCGAGAGACTTCGGAGGGAGCCGAAGGAATCGAGTGGAAGGCCGGAATCAAAAGCGACATGTAAGTATCGAGGTAAGCTCGTGTGTGCGAGCGTAAGTGAGATCGTATCCTCGTTACTGGGATAATCTTAAGCATAGATCCGACCAAAGACATCTTATAGATGGTCTAGGTCGAGATCGGATGGTCGACGACCATCGAAATTATGTTTTTGTTGAGCTAATTTTGACCTGCAGCAAGCATCGGTCATTGCCCGGCTTGGAGGACTCATTGCCGTCAAGCGATCATTGCCGAAGGTCATCAATCGATCGATCGCCATCACCGATCGATGATGGCCATCAGTCGACTGATGGTCAATGATCAGATTCGAGGAGTCAAAGCTTATCACTCCACCTCAAAGCGGTTTGGTGTCCATTTGTGATTGGTTGAAGACCCATTCGAAAAGGGGCTCAAAGGCTATAAAAGGAGGGCCAAACTTAGGGTTTTTCATTAATTCAAAAGCTTCCAAGTGCTTCCGATACGCTCCGACTCTCCGACATCCCTACGACGAAGCGCTGCCGAGACGACGACTAGAGCTTCAACCTCCAATCTTTGAAGTCGTCGGTATAATCTTTAAATTTGTATAAGTTGCTTTTTATTTCAAGCTTTAAATCATATCAAGGAGAGGGGGAGTGTCCCTCTACCTTGAGTCTTTCGTGAGTTTTTGTATTCGTTTAACTCCTATCTCCATCGAGAAGGAGTTCGTTTAGTATTTGCCCTCCGTGCGTGGTCAAGGACCATTAGGGCCTTGGAGTAGTAGTTGTAGGCTACGAACCAAGTAAAAACCCCTCGTGTTTTATTTATTTATTGCTATCTTTCTGCAGCGTTTACTCGTGGCAATTCGAACGATTACAAAAAAGTTTTATCGCTATTCCCCCCCCTCTAGCGCTCAAATCGATCCAACAATTGGTATCAGAGCCGGGGGTTGCTAAGATTTGGTGAAACCACCAATCTAGCCTTTTTTTACAGATTTATTTTCTTTTAATTCTGTTTATTTCTATTTATTTTGTTTGTTAAATTCTCTCCCGCACTACTAATCCAAGACGCGAGTCTTGGTACTTGTTTTTGAGTTTTTGTCTTTGCTAGCTTTTCGGTCTTCGTCTCTTTTTGTCTTTTTGTTTTAATGGCCCATCTCAAGGGTTTTAGCACCGTCCGACCTCCGTTTTACAACGGAGATGACTTCCGTTATTGGAAGGGTCGGATGGAATGCTTTCTCAAAACCCAACTCGAGATGTGGATCATAATCCAAACGGGTTTCACACTTCCGACTAATGAAGTGGGTGAATCCTTGGATTATGATCAATGGACCGTTGCAACAAAACGACAAGTCGAAGCCGACGCCAAGGCAACACAAATCCTCCAATGCGGCCTATCCAAGGAGGAGTTAAATCGCGTCGGCCCCTTCATAAGCGCAAAGGATCTTTGGACAAAACTAATCGAGTTACACGAAGGATCGGATCAAGCCAAGGTATGTAAGCGTGATTTGTTATTCAATAAATTGTACACACTAAAAATGCAGGAACACGAGTCCGCGACGCAACTCCACGCCCGTGTCCAGGACATCGTCAACAACCTACACGCAATCGGGCAAAAGGTCGAAAACCACGACCTTATAAGGTATGTCCTAAACTCTTTTCCAAGGACTACCTTGTGGGCATCCATGGTCGATGCCTACAAGGTCTCCAAGGACCTTTCTAAAATTAGGTTAGATGAACTCTTTTCGGATTTCGAATTACATGAACAATCCAACTCGGAACCCGAGAGGGTATAGCCTTGTTTGCAGTGTTCAAAGAAGAAGAAAATCGCAAGCCACCACCAACCGAGGAGGAAGACGAGAGTCCAAGAAGAAGTTGACCGAATTGATCAACTAATGAACCTAGCTCAAGAATAGCCAAGGGACAAAAGCGAACCACGACTCACCCAACCAAGGTAAACCTAAAAGTTCTAATATTAGGTGTTATGAGTGTAACAGTTTGGACATATCAAGTCCGAGTGCCCCAAGCTCAACCACCAAGCACCTAAGCACAAGAAGGCTCTCAACGCGACATGGGAAGAAGCTGCCATCCAAGAAGACGAAGACCACGCCTTCATGGCAAATCAATTGAGTCCGACACGAGACCGAACTCAACTTGAGTCAACTCGAGGATGACTCTGATCACGGTTACCTTCAAGTCAAGCCACGGACACGCATCCTGCTCAAAAGATACCCTTAAGGTGAGTCGTACTTTATTTAATACTTTACATAATACGGTTAGGTTTTTGTCTAGGAAGTTAGCTAAGTCCGAGTCCAAGGTCGAGACCCTGGTTGAGGAAGTTAAACTCCTCAAACACGAGGTCTCCCTAACCTCTTCGACTAGTCGAGTTCAAGAGAAGACAATCAATAACGCGTATATGTTGAAATGATTAGATGTTGTTATGATCTTACGCTTATGCTATTTATGCACGCCCGACTGCAAGATAATCTGTTAATACGTACTTGACCTCCTACTTGGATCGCAAAGGGCCGTGTACAACAAGGCCGAACTAGGGTTTAGCTCAAACACAACCAATAAGTCGTATATGTCAATCGTAAGTAGACATAAAAAACGTGTCCAAGCATGGGTCCCTAAGAACTTTTTGATTTCAACTCTAGGATCCAACCCGTACTGGGTTCCCAAGGACCAAATCCACTATGTGGATAGACCGAATCGATTCAACGGTCTAAGGGGAGCCAGTACAAAATATGTTTGTGCGTTAACTTAGAAATTGCATGCTTAGTTTTTTTTTACTTATGAACTCACTATGTTTGTGCTTTAGCTTAGAAATTGCATGCTTAGTTTTTTTTTACTTGTGAATCCACTTAGAACACGTAAATAACCAACTAAAATCCTTCGAAAAGATTGAGCCTCGGGGAGCCTCTTTTCAAATAACCAACTAAAATCCTTCGAAAAGATTGAGCCTCGGGGAGCCTCTTTTCAAAAATAACTAGTTAGACTAGGAAATAGTCTTAGGTGAGTCAAGTCATCATTTTCTTGAGCATGGCTTTGTCTAAGGAAGTGGTCGATGATCCGATAAAAGAAGGCCTCTGTGCCTCGCCACGACCTGGAAGCCATGATCTTGAAAAGGTAAACTTGACAAGCCTTGGGTTAAATCCAAATCTAACATAAAATTACTTGAACCTAAATCCACTTAATCAATTTAATTGAAAATCATCTCAACATAAAATTACTTGAATCCACTTAATCAATTTAATTGAAAATCATCTCAACATAAAATTACTTAAATCCACTTAATCAATTTAATTGAAAATCATCTCAACATAAAATTTCTTAAACCTAAATCTACTTAATCAATTTAATTGGGAGTCATCTCACAAAGAACACATAAGTATAACATGCTTGATCATATAGACTCAGGTGAGATGACCTAGGCTTAACAACTTACAACCATTTTAAAAAAAAAATAAAATATAACATCCAATCCAACCACCTTGTGTGTAGGATCAATGGATGTTAGACAGCGGTTGCTCCCGACACATGACCGGGGATCAACTCAAATTCGCGAAGCTTCGATTCAAACGACAAGGATCGGTAGCCTTTGGGAATAACGGCAAGCTCAAAATCATCGGATCAGGTGATATCGAGCTTAACTCGAATTTTGTTATTAAAAATGTATTACTTGTAGAGAATTTTGAATATAACCTGCTTAGCGTAAGCCAATTATGTGACAATAACTATAAGGTCGTATTTTTAGAAAATGAATGTGTAATTAAAACAAATGAAACAGCTAAAACAATACTCAAAGGAACTAGGACAAATAACATTTATACAATTAACTTAATCAAATCCTCAGCCAAATGTCTTATGACACAGGAAGAGGAATCTTGGTTGTGGCACCGATGACTCGGTCACTCGCACCCAAGACTCGTCCACAAGATGAGTCAGAGTGGCCTAGTCATAGGCTTACCCAACCTTAACAATTTGGTTAATAAAATCTGTAATGCTTGTCAACAAGGAAAACAACCTAGGACACAACACAAGTTAACTAACCAAGAACGAACCTCAAGTGCACTTGAGCTCCTGCATATGGATCTATTCGATTCACATGGAGCCAAGTCACTCAATAGAAGTCAATATTGCTTAGTCATAATTGACGACTACTCCAGGTTTACCTGGGTTAGGTTCATCAAACATAAAAATGATAACCTAGATCAATTAATCAATTTATTCAAATTAATCGAGAATCAAAAAAACCTTAAGGTTAAAAGACTTAGAAGCGATCATGGTGGTGAATTCGAAAATCAAAGGTTCACCGACTTCTGTAACCTAAACGGATACCACCATGAATTCTCTTGCCCTAGGACCCCTCCAACAAAATGGCCTAGTGGAGCGGAAAAACCGAACTCTACAAGAAGCGCTAGGACCATGTTGAGCGAATCGACCTACGATAGGTTTTGGGCGGCATTAGTACTGTCCAGAATAGGATCCATATGGTAAAGAGGCACCTTAAGACCTCGTACGAGATTTATCACGATAAAATACCTAACATCAAGTACTTTAGGGTATTTGGGTGTAAGGTACATATCCTAAACACTAAGGATTACCTAGGAAAATTTACATCCAAAACCACGTAGGAATCTTTCTAGGATACTCAACTACAAGTCGAGCTTATAGAGTATATAACCACGACACCCTTAGAGTCGAGGAGACTATCAATGTAGTATTTGATGAAGGACATGAACCTACAAAACCCAACCCCAAGTGTTGAGCCCTCATACTAAACTCGTCTCCGAGATCGAGATCGAGTCTAATCCACATCAACCAACTTCTCTTGTCGACCAAGTGACAAGATGACTCCAACCAAACTAGTGTTCAACCAAGTCACCCCATTGATCAAGCATTAGGTGACACAAACCCAACCCAATCTAGGATTCAGACTAACCACCCTATCGATCAAGTGATAGGAGATCCTAATCTAGGAGTTCGAACTAGAGCATCCTATAGGAACCTTAGTCAAATTCCTTAATTTAATAGATAGAACCCAAATCAATTGAACAAGCTCTTCTTGATCCCGATTGGATTATTGCAATGCAAGAAGAGCTAGCTCAATTTACTAGGAATGAAGTGTGGGAGTTAGTACCACCACCTAAAGACAAAACGATAATTGGAACAAGGTGGGTGTTTCGGAATAAGCTTGATGATAAAGGTGAAGTAGTTAGAAACAAGGCTAGGTTAGTCGCCAAAGGGTTTAGTCAAGTTGAAGGCTTAGATTACGACGAAACCTATGCCCCAGTAGCTAGACTCGAATCCATTCGAATGTTGCTAGCTTATGCCGCACATCAAGGATTTAAACTATTTCAAATGGATGTTAAGTTGGCATTCCTAAATGGATACATTAAAGAAGAAGTTTATGTTAGCCAACCCCCCGGATTCGAAAATCTAGATAAACCCGACCATGTTCTAAAACTTAAGAAAGCTCTCTATGAACTTAAACAAGCTCCTCGAGCTTGGTACGAGAGACTTTCAATCCATCTTAAGTCAAAAGGGTTTAACCAAGGCTTAGTTGACCCAACTCTCTTCGTAAAAACCTTAGGTAAAGAAATATTCATAGCTCAAATTTACGTAGACGATATAATTTTTGGAACCTCTAACTCAGCCTTACTAAACGAGTTCGTTTCACTCATGGAAAGTGACTTCGAAATGAACTTGGTAGGCGAGTTAAGTTTCTTTTTAGGTCTACAAATTAAACAAACTAAGGATGGTATATACCTACATCAACAAAAATACACTAATGAGTTAATTAAAAGATTTGGAATGCAAGACACTAAGATAATAAACACCCCAATGGCGACTAATGTTAGCATAGGAGAAGACCTAGAAAGTAAGTCCATTGACTTAAAGTACTATAGGAGTGCGATAGGAAGTCTCCTATACTTAACTGCGAGTCGACCCGATATCCTATTCGCAGTAAGTATGTGCGCTAGGTTTCAAACCTGTGCTAAGGAGTCTCACCTAACCCTAGTTAAGCGTATCCTTAGATATCTTAAGGGAACACTTAACGTTGGTATTTGGTACCCTAGATCTACGGAGTTCAAACTAATCGGCTACTCCGATTCGGACTACGCCGGTAGTAAGCTCGATAGAAAAAGCACGAGTGGTTGTTGTCAATTACTCGGCTCGAGTCTAGTGAGTTGGTGCAGTAGGAAGCAACATTGTGTTGCCTTATCTACCACCGAAGCCAAATACGTTGCGATGGGTGAGTGTGTAACTCAGCTTCTTTGGATGAAGCACACTCTCCGAGACTTTAGGTTGGACTTCACCAAAACTAAAATTTTTGTAGACAACATAAGTTCGATAAATCTAACTAAGAACCCTATATGCCATTCGAGGACAAAGCATATAGAGGTAAAACACCATTTCATTCGAGAACATATAGCCAACGGCTCCATACAACTCGAATACGTTGACTCGAAGTCTAACCTAGTCGACCTATTTACTAAACCACTACCCGAAGCCGAATTTAGTCTCTTGAGACGAAAATTGGGCATGTGCGTAGTAGAATAGGATTTTGCAAGTTATATTACTACTATTTTTTCACTTTTTAATTTTCATGGAACTAGCATAGGACATACCTTAGATATCATGCACCTATAGATTTAAGGAGCCAATACATCTCACAACACATAGGACTAATGTGTTTGTGTACTTAGCCACGTAGATGGGCGTGAGATGTTAGGACCTTACTCCTGGTTCCAGATGTTGAGCTAGTGCATCACTATGAACCACGGAGTATAATCATACATACTAACCGACTCTGACCAGGACTGGTTGATCTTTTATATCAATCAAGCCAAATATGAGTCGAACATTTTATAGATGAATTTAATTTCAGTATATTATTTTCAAAAAATGTGGGACATGCTTGGACTTTAAATTTAGCACTTATTTTGTTTTCCACACACCTCTCGCTCTTTTCGATATATGGTAAAAGGGGGAGAAAAAGGTCCAAAGTTAAGAAATTGAAATTTTTTGATAACTTAACCCCTTAACTCTTACTAAAGTTAACTTTAAGTTTTGAAAACTTATTTAACTTTTAACAAAAGGCCAAGGTTAAGAAATCATTTTTGATGTCTTAACTTAAAACTTATTTTAAATACTATGGCCAATATTAAGTAATTTCGGTTACTTATTTTTTTAGTAGCAAACATCAAGGGGGAGAGTTAAACTCTTTCTCAAGTACTCACCCTCGGTCAAGGGGGAGGATTCCTCAAGGGGGAGCACTTGAAAAAGAGTTTTTATACTCCTGTTCATTCATGTTTTTATATGCTCCTGCTCATTCATGCATATCTTTTATTAATACACTTAATTTTCTTAACTTTGTATGTGGGTTTGCCATAAATCAAAAAGGGGGAGATTGTTGGTGCAGTAGGCACCTAAGTCGAACCTGAGTTTTGATTATAGCAAATGATACAAAGTTAAGCTCATGTTGTTATCTCACGAGCTGAATCGAGTGTGCAGAAAATTGCTATAGCTGGTGCTGAAGGCTAGCGACACCCGGAGAAAGCCGCGGTGGTCGGGCGACACTCGAGAGACTTCGGAGGGAGCCGAAGGAATCGAGTGGAAGGCCGGAATCAAAAGCGACACATAAGTATCGAGGTAAGCTCGTGTGTGCGAGCGTAAGTGAGATCGTATCCTCGTTACGGGGATAATCTTAAGCGTAGATCCGACCAAAGACATCTTATAGATGGTCTAGGTCGAGATCGGATGGTCGACGACCATCGAAATTATGTTTTTGTTGAGCAAATTTTGACCTGCAGCAAGCATCGATCATTGCCCGGCTTGGAGGACTCGATCGTCAAGCGATCATTGCGAAGGTCATCAATCGATCGATGCGTCACATCGATCGGATCGATGATGGCCATCAGTTGACTGATGGTCAATGATCAGATTCGAGGAGTCAAAGCTTATCACTCCACCTCAAAGCGGTTTGGTGTCCATTTGTGATTGGTTGAAGACCCATTCGAAAAGGGGCTCAAAGGCTATAAAAGGAGGGCCAAACTTAGGGTTTTTCATTAATTCAAAAGCTTCCAAGTGCTTCCGATATGCTCCGACTCTCCGACATCCCTACGACGAAGCGCTGCCGAGACGACGACTAGAGCTTCAACCTCCAATCTTTGAAGTCGTCGGTATAATCTTTAAATTTGTATAAGTTGCTTTTTATTTCAAGCATTAAATCATATCAAGGAGAGGGGGAGTGTCCCTCTACCTTGAGTCTTTCATGAGTTTTTGTATTCGTTTAACTCCTATCTCCATCGAGAAGGAGTTCGTTTAGAATTTGCCCTCCGTGCGTGGTCAAGGACCATTAGGGCCTTGAAGTATTAGCCGTAGGCTACGAACCAAGTAAAAACTCCTCGTGTTTTATTTATTTATTGCTATCTTTCCGCTGCGTTTACTCGTGCCAATTCGAACGATTACGAAAAAGTTTTATCGCTATTCACCCCCCCCCTCTAGCGCTCAAATCGATCCAACACCCTTCTCCATATATTAGGAACACATCCTTAGTTCTTCTTAAGTACTTAAGGATCGTCTTAACAACCACCCAATGATCCATTCCTGGATCAGACTGGTATCTGCTCGTGACACTCAGAGCATACGATACATCAGGCCTCGTACATAACATAGCATACATGATAGATCCTATTGCGGATGCATAGGGAATCTTACTCATGCAAATCCTCTCGTCTTCTGTGCGTGGACACATAGACTTCGAAAGGTGTACCCCATGCCTGATGGGTAGGAAACCTTTCTTGGATTCCGACATGCTAAACCTCTTTAGCACTCGGTCTATATATGTAGACTGCGAAAGACCAAGCAACCGTTTCGATCTATCTCTATAGATCTTAATCCCGAGGATGTAGGTTGCTTCTCCCAAGTCTTTCATGGAGAATGTCTTGGATAACCAAACCTTAACTGACTGTAAGATTGAAACATCATTTCCTATAAGTAATATGTCATCGACATACAATACTAGGAACACGACTGCACTCCCACTAATCTTCTTGTACACACAAGGTTCGTCTGGATTTTGTGAGAAATCAAACTTTTTGATTGTCTCATCAAAACGGATATTCCAGCTCCTGGATGCTTGCTTCAATCCATAAATGGACCGTCGCAATTTGCATACCTTGGTTTTATCAACCGATGTGAAACCCTCAGGCTGTATCATATACACGTCCTCGAGCAGGTTTCCATTAAGGAAAGCTATTTTCACATCCATCTGCCATATCTCATAATCATAATGAGCCGCTATGGCCAGGAGCATCCGAATGGATTTAAGCATAGCTACAGGCGAATAGGTTTCGTCATAATCAACACCTTGTTTTTGACGATATCCTTTCACCACTAATCTAGCTTTATAGGTAATCACATTACCATCCATGTCGGTTTTCTTCTTGAAAACCCACTTGCACCCTATAGGCTTGATGCCTTCAGGTGGGTCAACCAAGTTCCAAACTTGGTTTTCATACATGGAATCCATTTCCGACTTCATCGCATCAAGTCATTTATCCCTTTCTGAACTTGTCAACACTTCTTCATAACTGGTAGGCTCCTCATCATCAATGAGTAACACGTCGTTCGATTCACTTACGAGAAATCCATATCTCTCAGGAATGTTGCGTGTTCTACCAGATCTACGAAGATGTGGTGTTACAGTAGGTCCAGCCGATTGCTCATCACTATGAGTTATCAGCTGTTTTACTTCACCAGGTATCTCATCAATGTCTAATTGAGTCTCTCGAGCCTCCTGAAGCTCGACGACACTCCCACTGTTTTCTTGCAAGAGAAACTCTTTCTCTAGAAACACAGCATGCCTTGAAATAAACACCTTTTGTTCCACAGGATGATAGAATTGGTAACCCCTTGTTTCCTTAGGGTATCCAATAAATAGACATTTATCAGACTTAGCATCCATTTTGTGCGTCTGATCCGCTTCACATAAGCAGGACAACCCCATATCTTCAAGTAAGATACATGAGGTTTCTTACTATTCCATATCTCATATGGAGTAGTAGAGACTACCTTGGTTGGCATTCTGTTTAACAAGTAAACAGCTGTCTGAAGTGCATAGCCCCAAAAGGACTTGGGAAGATTCGCATGATTCATCATTGACCTGACCATGTCCAACAATGTCCGGTTACGCCTCTCAAATACACCATTATGCTATGGTGTATATGGCGGAGTCCATTGAGACAATATACCATTGTCTCTTAGATAATCAAGAAACTCTTGACTTAAGTATTCACCACCTCAATCCAATAGAAGTATTTTAATACTCTTGTCATGTTGTTTCTCTACTTCATTTCTGAATTCTTTGAACCTTTCAAAAGCTTCAGACTTGTGTTTCATCAAGAACACATACCCAAACCGTGAGTGATCATCGGTGAAGGTAATGAAGTAGCTATAGCCTCCTAAAGCTTGAGTTGACATAGGTCCATGTACATCAGTATGTATTAGACCTAGTAACTCTCCCACTCGTTCACCTTTTCCAGTAAAAGGTAACTTAGTTATCTTGCCTTTTAAGCATGATTCGCATGTATCGTATGAATCAAATTCAAACGATTCCAGAATTCCACATCGGTGTAATTCGGACATGCATTTCTTGCTTACATGGCCAAGACGACAATGCCACATGTAGGAGTCTAAGTGATTATCCCTTCGAGCACGCTTTTTGCTCGCTTCGATATTGAAAATGTCACTGGATACGTCCAACGTATAAATGCCATTGCTCAAAGTTCCAGTTCCATAAAGTACGCCATTCAAAGTTATATAACAACAATTGTTACTAAAAGTCAAATGGTACCCATTTATATTTAAACAAGAAATAGAAATGATGTTCTTTATCAACGAAGGAACATAAAAGCAATTGTCCAGTTCTAAGACAAGTCCTGTAGGGAGTTTCAATAAATACGTTCCGATGGCGAATGCATCAACCTTTGCTCCATTCCCAACATGTAAATTTGACTCTCCCTTGACGAGTCTTCTTCTATTCCTTAGCCCATATATGTCATTACATATATGTGAGCCACACCCAGTATCCAATACCCAAGTGTCTGAGGAAATAGAATCACAATCAATAACGAAGATATCTGAAGAAGATGAGGCATCTGACGCTTTATTATTCTTCAAAGACTCAACATAAATCTTGTAGTTTCTTCGCCAATGGCCCTCCTTGCCATAATGATGGCAAGTGCCCTTTTGAGCTGGTTCTGCCTTTTTAACCTTTTTCTTCTTCCCCTTCTGTTGTTCCTTTGACTTCCTTTTAGAACCTTTCTTCGAGGAATCAACTAACAGCACCGTCCCCTGCTCATACTTCTCAGAAGGCTCCACAGTCTTCAGCATGTTGAGCAGTACCACAGATGAACCTTCTTGCATCTCGGAGGTGAAGAGGAGCTTGGAGACTTCGAACCTTTCGAATCTCACTTGCTCATCAAACAACTCATAAAGATGAAAGATTATGGTATGAGCATCCATATGCTCATGCTGCTTCCGCAGCTCGGGTACCATCGTGGCTAGCATTATGCAACTCACTAGTTCAGAATCAATCACATGTTTCTGATAGGCCAACAATTGGTCCAGAGTTGCATTGTCACTAGGACGGGCGGGAAGAGGCGCTTCGAGGACATTTGCAAGCTTTTCAACCTTGAGAACAATTCTCAAGTTTCTAAGCCAGTCCAAGAAGATCGGCCCAGTCAATTTATTCGAATCCAAAATGGAACGCAAATTCAAAGACATAATAGATTAACTTAGAAATACAAAACGAGCATATATGAGAAAGATGATTTAAAATGCATTAATATACATTCATAAATCCCATTCATTTTTCGAATTTCAAAAACCCCAAAATCACTTCGGGAGATCATAGGTCCATCTCCGAATGGGCTGATATCCATCATAGATATGAACAACCTTGGAGAGAGTCCAACAAGCCATTCATAACTACGATAGTAGGTATCAACTATACCGATTGCATATCACGTATATGCAACTATCACAATGTGCTATCAACTAATTGAATGTTCACACATACATCGGGTTGTTAACACATTAACAAGTATGCATCATATGCATAGCACCCAACTTCACCTCCCTTTACATCGACCTTGGAGAGAGTCCAACAAGCCGATGCTCCAGGTTAAAGCCAACCCATTAATCGAGAAATAGTTTTAATATGGTTAGAGCGCATTCAACCAATTAGCCCAACTTGGAGAGAGTCCAACAACCAAAGCTAACGATTGACCTCTGACTCTTACCATATTAGTATTAAACTATTCCATGGTTTAAATATGTTCGGGTTCGAGCTGGGCTTGGAGAGAGTCCAACAACCCAAACAAGAAACGTAACTCTGGTTCTAACCATATTAATGGAAGGTGTAGGCTTTAATATTGAGTAAGGGTTTTTATGTCTCATCCTCTTTGCATGAAAATAACTATTATCTACATGGCATGGCATACATGGCATACATCTACATGTCACGACACGCATGGCATAATGATATGCATCTAATGCAATTACATGTCATACAATTATGTCATGTACAATATTTCCTTATATGTCATAACTATTTATGAAAATAAAATATGTTTAAGATTTGATTCTCCAAATCAAATCATGATTAAATTAGGAAACAAATTTCCAAATCTAATCACATATTTTATTTGTGGAAATAGTTGATTAAGGAAAGTCAATTTAGGAAACCAATTTCCTAAATCATCAAAACTACTTATGGAAATGAAATATTTTAAGATTTGATTTCCTAAATCAAATCAAGATTAAATTAGGAAACAAATTTCCAAAATCTAATCTAATATTTTATTTATGAAAATATTAATTTCCATAAATACTTCCAACTTTCCAAAAGTGGAAGATTTCCATAAATACTTCTAGACTTTCCAAAATTGAAAAATTTCCATAAATACTTCTAACTTTCCAAAAGTAGAAAATTTCCAGAAATATCATTATGACTATCGCAAAACCATTTTACGATTATGTCGAAACACAACTGAGCTCGATACCCTTTGTTGGGTTTCGGCACATGGCGTGTGTGTGTTCGATCATGTTTGTAAACATGTGCACAATGAAGAAATAAAAATAATAAATCTACATTTATTACAACACACATCACATGCATGCATAGTACAACATGTGTAGACATAACCGTAAATTTAAATTTTGCAATAAAAGGAAATTTATCTACGTTATACCTTTCGTATGACGTGTAGCGGGAACGGCATCAACGGAACGATCCTCGCTAGAATCGTCTCTATCCGTATCCACGCCGAGCTCCTCGGGATGACTTCGCTAAGCCACGAGCTTCGTCTTGTGCGGGTTACTAGCCTCGTGTTGAAGACGATGTGATCTAGAGAAGATCATGATCCGAATCCAAATTCGGATCCAAAAAATGAGTCCTCAAAACTCGCTTCTCCGGAGAGGTATTCGTCAACCGTTTGACGAATCCTTCGTCCTCCACCTATGGGGATTGCTGGAGATCAAATCCCCGACAAGGGAGGCACTGTAGGAGCTCCAAACGTCGTCCAAACGACGCTCCGACAACAAGGAAACAAGCTGTCCAGAAAACTAGACAGCTTTTGGTGGAGGAGTAGGGGCCGGCCAAAGGAAAGGTGGAAGCTCACCTTATTACCGAACCCAAGGGAGATCACCGGAGCTCCTCCGGCAGCAGCTCGACGCCGGCATGAGGGAAGGTCAGCACATTCTGGATGCTGGCAAGGGAGCTTGATGGTGGGCGGCGGCAAGGGGAGGTGTTGGCGCCGAAATCAACAAGGAGAGGAGGTGGGCGGCAACTCTAGGTTAGGGTTTTTGGATTAGGGCTTAACAAACCCTTAAGTCCTCTTTTATAGAGAACTAATTCTCTTAATGGTTATTGGATCATAACCATAAGGCCCGTTAACCCGCTCCATTAATATAAGTTAAAATAAATCAAACCATGATGGTTTATTTTAAGTTAAAACGAACCGAACCAACTTTGGTTCATTCGTTTAAAATAAACCAAACCCTTTGGTTTATTCTCCTCCATTGGATTAGAACCAAACCATTTTTGTCCATCCATTATGTCTCCACGACATGACCCATCCACGCTTTCATTGCGACTGAAATGATTTCATGCTCGCTTCTTGTTTGGTCCAACCAAACTTAGTTTCTCTCGGTCTGAGAATCCCATTCTCAAGCTCGTTTTAAATCCTTCGGATTACGCTCGTTGTGCATGTGACCAAATAGGTTCTCGGTTTATGTTGGCCGTCTATAATTAACCATTAATTATAGAATTATCATGAGTGTCACCTAGTAGTACGTCATGATCGCCAATTAACCGAAAAGATCAATGGTTGATCCAGAACTATTTCTGAAACCCTTCAGCAGCTCGAATGATTCGTGCCCCATTCCCTTCACTCATCTTATACCCACTTGGTTCAGGACATGGTCTATAGTGTCAGTCCCCACTAGGTTGACTACGTCACACCTAGCCCAAGTATCATTTCCTCGTCCTACGGATTCTAGTTACTGCACATGTATCGAAGAGTACCTTACTCTAAACATGTAATGCTTTGGCCAAAGACTTTAGTAACAATCCGACGAGAGGCCATGGGTATACATCTCCTCGCAAGGAGTGTTGAATCCTTTATAGGCTATTCAAACACCTTCGATCACTTCGACTTATACCCAATCATCTCGGGTCCACATCTCCTCAGAGATGCTTGCTTAAGATGTCAAAGCATAAGTCTCTATGATCAAGATTACTTGAATACCGCAAGTCAAAGGAACATCGCACTTAAGTTGCAGTAAGAACTTCATTAACATATCTATATATGTAGAGAACCATATGAAGTCTTACGGCTGGTCACTCCAATGAACTAGTTACCATAACTAGCATCCACGATTAACTCTGGACATCACAATGTCTCCAGCCAGTGAGAATCGGCTGCTTGGATACACCAAGGAGTATGCCTCGTGCTAGTCTCGACAGAATTGATGGTGTCCAAATCCATTAATTCATCGACTAGGGATAATTCTAATACATCACAATTACACATGTAGAGATACTCACTAGTTATGATCCAATCACAAATTCTCTCATGCTGTGAATCGTATCGTGGACATTCAGTAAATGAGTTTAAGATCCAATCAAATACATGAAAACATGTATACTCAAATAGTAAATCTTCATTTATCTTATAAATGGTTCATACATAAGGCGATTGCCTTAGGACATCTCTCATATATCACTAACAAAAACATGGACTAAGCCATCTTTAAACCCATTGTTTACCTTCCTATTAACCTTAGGGTTAATAATGCCAAGGTTACTAGGAAGGTCATCACTAAGTCTAACTATGGCATGTATCTAGTGGCCAAGGTTTCAAAGAAATCTAGGGAAGCCACTAAGAAGGTCACAAAGAAGAGTTACCCCTAGAGTTGACCTAAGCAAGGTCCAAATGACCAAGGCTTCAACGCCTAGGAGGGTTATTAGGAAGGTATCAAGAGAGGTCATCCCTTGTGAATATCTAATTAATTCAAGGAGCTCCAATAGGTATTGAGTTCCTAGGAGCATGATTCAATCACGCTAGATGGGTTAGGGTGCGTCAACCCTAAGTGGATAGGTAGTTAACCTAACCATGGTAGAGTTGACACTTTTGGTCATTTTCAAGGTAATGTGATACTTTGGAAATGTAGTTAGAATTTATTCCTAAAAGATTTTAGGATGTGCCAATGTAATTTTAGAAGTATGAAAAATTGATCAAGTTGGCACAATTAGGTTTAGAAGTCATGGTGTGACATTTTGGGTTTTTGACACACTTGGTAGATTTGGTTATTATGGCAAAATGAGCTTAATCCTAACAAATGGCAATTAATACTAAAACTTAGGTATTATTATACCTTTATGTTTTATTTGTCATGATTTGTTTGTCATATGCCATATCATTACATCATATTCCATTTTAATCATTAAATGTCATGATAATGTTTAGGTTTAGTTTTTATGTCATTAATACTTAGGTTTAAGTTCTTATGACATGACATCATGATTATTGACACATGTTTCTATTTATGCTATCTTGTATGCCATAATCATCATTCATGCATGTAAGTGAATTAAAATTGATTTAAGGACTATGGCATGATTTGAAGTCCCATGTATAAGGGAATCAAATAGTGTTGCCTAGAAAAATGCATGATACCTTAGTCTAGGAATAATCAAAACCCACATCTCACATTACATTGACATGTGTGTGTATTTATACACCCTAGAGACATGTGAGATATTAGGAAAATGAGTTAAGTTCAAGGTGCATAGGTTTTGCATCTAGATGAACTCAAACTCATCTCAATCATAGGTATAAATCATGAGGAAAGCTAGTATACAAGTCATGTATACTTAGTCCATAGACCATGATTGAAATTAAGATTTTAAAAACATTTCAAAATCATTTGAAAAACCTTGGTGAAGTATATCTTCTGATAGCAATCACCATTGATGGAGTTGTTACAAAGTAGGGTCAAAACATTGAAATTTTCAATGGTTTTAAACTTTCTATCAATCTCTCATTTTAATGGGTATTTTATTATAAAATATTTTTCACCCATAATGATTGATATAAGTATTATACATATGAATTTTCATGATTTTTTGTATAATGTATAATTATTTATGAATTTTAAAAACTCAATTTCTGAATCTAATTTTTGCATCTGCAAAAATCAGTCGACTGCCGCTTATGGCAGTCGACTGGTGTTAAGATCGAGTCGACTGCCAAGGCTAATTTCGAGTAAACAAGATCGTTTAGCCCATGTTTCAGCCATCTTGGCTACCCTAACTACTCCTAACCCTAGAATATGCTTTGGAAAGCATTGAAAGAGTGAAAATCCATTTGAATTGGATTAGGAGAGTTGTTTAGGGTGAAAATCAAATTTTAAGGTGTATGAAAGTTCAAGTTTGAACTTTTGCTCTTAATTTTGATGGTTTAGTGTTCCTATAGGCTTAGGGACTCTCCAAGGACATTGTTGGTGCAATCGTCAAGGGGGAGTAAGCCATTAGGGGGAAGTTATCTATCATGGGATGATGGATGTGTTTTTCCTCATAAGGGGGAGAATTTGGAGAAGTGAGGATTGCCTTTCATTTAATGAGATGGGACTTATCACTAGGAAGAGTGAAGACATCCTAGATGTTTTTGGACCACGGGGGAGATTGTAAGATATTATTAGGATATGAGACATTGATACCCTTGGGGAGAGTCTTTTTGATGTATGTCAAAAAGAGGGAGAATTTGAAAATTGTCAATTGGGAGAATTGGGAGATTTTGGATTGGATTGAGTTAGGTGGCCTAACTCAAAGGTTTTCTGGCTTAATGTTTTTGTCAAACATCAAAAAGGGGAAGATTGTTGGTGCAATCAGCCCAGGTCACGATTGATCAAACTCGAGTTTGACTCAAGTAGTATTTTGATGTTCAACAAAACGTTTGACAATGTGATTGTCATGAAAAGTCCAAGCATGGGTCTTGGCAATTGGAAAGTCCAAGTCATGGGTACTTGGCAAGGAAAGTCCAAGCATGGGTCTTGACATTAGAAAAGTCCAATAGGGAGTTGGCATGGAAAGTCTAAGGGTGTAGTCTTGGCCACGTAAGTCCAAGTGTGTAGTCTTGGCGGTGAAAGTCCAAGTCATGGGTACAAGGAAATTGAGAAGTCCAAGGGTATGATATTGGTGGCATAAAGTCCAAGTGGTAGTCTTTGCAGCATAAATCCAATGTTTAGCAGCGTAAAGTCCAAGCATGTGTCTTAGCAGCGTAAGCCCAAATATACCTTGGCAGTGTAGACTAGCTTAGCATGACAATAGCCGATCGAAGCACCTAAAGGCTAGTATATGGATGAACAAGTCATGGATGACTTGGAGGGATCAGATAGGAGTGAGGATGATGGATGTGGCTAGAAGGCTTAGGTCTAGGCTAAGAGTGGTCTAGCAAGTATGAGGGCATCCAACTTGGGGTTAATGTTAGTAATATATGAGAGGTGTCCTAAGGCACTCGCTTTATGATTGTACCATTTATTTGATAAATAAAGATTCACTATTTTAGTATACATGTTTTCATGTATTTGATTGGATCTTAAACTCATTTACTGAATGTCCGCAATATGATTCAAAGCATGAAAGATTTTGTGATTGGATCACAACTAGTGAGTATCTCTACATGTGTAATTTTGATGTATTGGAATTATTCCTAGCCGATGAATTGATGGATTCGGATGCCATCGATTCTATTGAGACTAACACGAGGTATACTCTTTGGTTTATCCAAGTAGTTGTTCCTCACTGGCTGGAGACATTGGGATGTCCGAAGTTAATCGTGGATGCTAGTTGTGGTAACTAGTTCGTTGGAGTGACTAGCTGTAGGACTTCATATGGTTATCTGCATATATGGATATGTAAATGAAGTTCTTACAGCAACTTAAATAAGATGTTCCTTTGACTTGCTGTATTCAAGTCATCTTGGTCATGAAGACTTATGCTTTAACATCTTAAGCAAGTATCTCCGAGGAGATGTGGACCCGGGATGATTCGGTATAAGTATAAGTGGTCGAAGGTGTTTGAATAGCCTACAGAGGATTCACCGCACCTTGCGTGGAGATGTATACCCTATGGCCTCTCGTGGGATTGTTACTAAAGTCTTTGATCAAAGAATTACATGTTTAGAGTATGGTACTCTTGGATACATGTGCAGTAACTTGAATCCGGAGGACGAGGAAGTAATACTTGGGCTAGGTGTGACGTAGTCAACCTAGTTGGGACTGATAAAATAGACCATGTCCTGAACCAAGTGGGTATAAGTGTTAGGTATAGCCCTAGAACCAATCATCTGATGGTTGAATAGGGAACATTTTGTATCATATTCTATAAAGGCAATGGATTGGTTATTATATTTACGTCTTGCTTGTGCCAGCTAAATTAAATATAATAATGCCCTAGAAAATTAGGTTCTTATCTACAACACATCAATTGGCAAAATTGATTACGAGAGGCTGTAGAGAACACTTTCCTAAATGTTCCTAGTCAAGTATTAATATGCAAGGGCAATATTAATACATAAAGACTAGCATGTAGGTCAATTGATGACTTGATCTCACAAGTCATGGATATATGAAATCAAGTTGACACATGGGTATATATTAGAGAATATATACTGAACTGACCCGCCATGAGAAAGTTTCATGGATCGTTATATGAGTGTCATAAACTTTCTCATGTGACTATTGGTATGAATAGTCCTCAAACCTGAAGTCACTACGGTTCCCTACATAAGGAGTTATGTACTTTGGTATCGTCAAACGTCACCCGTAACAGGGTGGACCATAAAGGCGATTACTGGTTATATAACAAATTATGCGGAGGGATGTGAGTGATGTAGATGGGATCTATCCCTCCCATATGACGGGAGTGATATCTGTGGGCCCCTTGATGGAGTAGAACTACTAAAATGCATGGCCATGCTCGAATGAGT
The DNA here is from genome assembly GCA_025175895.1 of Wurfbainia villosa. Taxonomy (NCBI): domain Eukaryota; kingdom Viridiplantae; phylum Streptophyta; class Magnoliopsida; order Zingiberales; family Zingiberaceae; genus Wurfbainia; species Wurfbainia villosa. Next base: position 4,352,266 of record CM046003.1, read on the forward strand.
CAATATGAGATATTGAGCTCATTTGTTTGAGTTAGTTTACTCAGGGATCAAGAAACACATAGATTGATCAAGGATGACACAGTCTATGCCTCATTGGTCAATCTGATATCAAGGATAGAAGGACACGATCATACATTATAGTAGTCACGGAAAGGTTAGTCGGATCTTGACTTATTTCGTAACTTGGGTAGCAATGATGTATTGCTAGATGCCGCTCATTGCTTGTGTATCTAAAAGAGTTTAGATCCACTGCCAACGTTATGAGAGCCTATAGGGTCACACACAAAGAGCATGATGATTAGAAGAATTAGAGTATTCTAGTTTGACTAGAATAATTTGGGAATAAGCTTAAGTACAAAATGGTTATTGGACTTTAAGCTTAATGAGAATTTTAGCTTATTGATTTAATGAGATTAATTCAATATGTTACCTTATTGATTTAATGAGATTAATTCAATATGATAACATAAGCTTATTGAATTAATAAGATTAATTCAACATGCATGAATGCCACACAAGCATGCCACATAAGCATGCCACCTAAGCTAGATGAGGTGGAAGGAGACAAAGGGTTTTTTGTCTCCTTAAGTGGCCGGCCAAACAAGGAGGATAACTCCTTGTTTAAATGTCTTTCAATGCAATTGATTGCATTGAATGTGAGGAGGTGAAAGGGTTTTTCCAACCCTATAAAAGACTCCATGGGGTGGCCGGCCAAATGTGGGTGTGAAGCTTGATAGCTTGGTGGAAGCTTTGGTTGTGTGGTTTTGTGAGTGTAGGCTAGAAAGAAGAGTGATCTTCTTCTTCTTTTCTCCTTTTCCCTCCCTTCCTCTCCTTTAGGGACTTCTCTAGCAAGAAGTAAAGGAGAGCTCTTCTAGTTTTTCTTTTGTGAGACAAGAGCTTGCTCGTGTGGATACATATAGAGGCACAGACATTTGAACGTGCTAAAGATCCAACAAACAAAAGGAAAAGCGGGATTAACAAGGGCACGCAACAAAGGTAATCCTCTCCTATAAGATAGGTTTGGTTTTAGAGAAACTTATTTTGTACGAGGTTTTCTTTCGCAAGGATCACTAGGAAGGGATCCTAATTTTTCCGTTGCATATATGCTATTTTGCATACGAGATCCCTACAGTGGTATCAGAGCCACTTGCGAAAGATCGTATAAAAATATTTTTTCTCTATTTTATATATGATATAGAATTAGGATAAATTTTATTATGAGTTGATAATTGCATTAGCAATTTTTCAAACATAATAAAATATCCGATTTCTTTTAAAAGTTAAAATTGACATGGTGCATGGTTATGGCCTAGTCCCAAAAAGTTTGTGATTGTGTGTTGTAATTCTTAATACGACCTGCGTGTCGTGCCTTTCTCCTAAAATTCTTGTTGTAAAATTAGTTTTAAACTCGAATGTAACTCGAGTATTTCTCCTTTTGTAATATACAAAATAAAGATGGAGGGTCCATTGGAAGATGACGTTACAAGGAGGAAGTCAACACACAAGACAACCAAAAGGAAGCACTTGGAAGAAGATGCTATCCCTAGGTTGACCAATCAATCTTTTCATTGGCTTGAGAAGAATGTAGAATAAGGGCCATAACCATGACACGCTTAGTTTAATATGTATGTGATGCATGTTAGTTTAGCTTATATGTGATGTATGCTAATATGTATATGATGCATGTTTAAATTTAGTTCTTAAATAAGTCAAAAACGATATGCCTACCAAAGTTTGGTACTCACTACTTCCTCGATCATTTGTTATTGGGTTTGCCAAAGCAAAGCAATGCATTTTATCTTGGAAGAGTGCGAGTGGACAATCGTGATGTCCTGCTATCAAACTTGGTTAAGACTTAATTAAGTTTTTCTTAATTAATTAAGAAAGTAGAGGCATATATTAGCTTTGAACATAAGTTTTAAAATTAGTTTTGTGTGATTTCCGAACATCAGCTTTGTCTTAGAAGTGGTCATTGCTCGGATATCCAAGAAGGCCTCTGTGCCTCGCCACTAAGCACTAAACTAATCTAAACTTAACCAAAGCTATTAAAGAGTTACATCAGATGTAATTGGCAAAAGATTGCCTACCTAATCATACTACTTCTTGGGCGATTAGCCAAAGCTAACTCAAGACGAATTATGATGTGGATCTTTATCCCATATAAATTTATAGCTAAATAGTAGCTAATGATGTAAGCAAAATGTGTTTGCCTACATCAATGATTAGCTCATATCAAAGCTATGAGAATTTAGTGGGAGCCTCATTTAATTAAAGGCCTAATTAAATGACTTAGGTATGATACTTAATTTTGCATTTTATTGTTGTAGATCACCATGTCATCTAACACGACACACCCCCTCAACTTGCGATCTGTCCTTGAGAAAGACAAGCTCAATGGAGCTAACTTTCTAGACTGGTATAGGAACTTGAGGATTATCCTCAAGCAAGAACGTAAACTATATGTCCTAGAGCAGTCTACCCCTGAAACACCCGCCCATGTGGCCACTCGTGCTGAAAAGGATGCTTATAAGAAGCATCAAGATGACACATTAGATGTGTCATGTCTTATGCTTGCCACCATGAACTCTGAGCTTCAGAAGCAACATGAGAACATGGATGCCTATGATATGGTTGAGCATTTGAAACAACTATATCAAGGACAAGCTAGGCACGAGCGTTTTGATGTGTCTAAGGCTCTTTTTGCATGCAAGATGCAAGAAGGAACACCTGTAGGAACTCACGTACTTAAAATGATAGGGTACGTTGAGAACCTTGAAAGACTAGGTTTTCCACTGAGCCAAGAATTGGCAACCGATGTTATCCTGCAATCATTGCCGGAAGCATATAATCAATTCGTCATGAATTATAACATGAATGAAATTGATAAGCCTTTGCCTGAGATTCTCAAAGATGTTAAGAACGAACCGAATCTCAAGAAGAAAGTTAGTAACGTACTAATGGTCAAGAAGGGCAAAGGTAAGCGCAAAGGCAAGGGTAAGACCCAAGCCAAAGGCAAGGCCAATTCTTCCACTTCAAAGGGTAAAGGTAAAGTACCTAAGGAAGGGGACTGTTTCCATTGCGGTGAGATCGACACCAAGCGGGCTATGCAAAGTCTACCTTGAGGAAGTAAAGAAGAAAGGAAGTGGGACTTCTGCCTCAGGTATACACGTTATAGAAGTTAATCTATCTATTTCTTCTACATGGGTATTAGATACCGGATGTACATCTCACATTTGTACCAATGTGCAGGGACTGAGAAATAGTAGACTAATGGCAAAGGGCAAAGTGGACCTACGAGTAGGCAATGACGCAAAAGTTGCTGCTGTAGCTGTAGGAACATATTCTTTGTCTTTGCCCACTAGGCTTATCTTAGAACTAGAGGAGTGCCTTTATGTACCTGCATTAACGAAGAACATAATTTTTGTATCTTGTATAGACAAGAAAAACTTTTCTTTTATAATAAAGGACAAATGTTGTTCCATTTATTTGAATGAAATGTTCTATTGTAATGCACCACTTATGAATGGTCTCTATGTTCTAGATTTAGAAAACCCAATTTATAACGTAAATACCAAATGGTTCAAATCGAATGATTTGAACCAAACATATCTCTGGCACTGTCGCCTAGGTCACATAAATAAAAAACGCATATCCCAACTCCATAAAGATGGATTATTGGACTCATTTGATTTTGAATCATATGAGGTATGCGAATCTTGTCTTTTAGGAAAGATGACTAAAACTCCATTTAGTGGACATGGCGAGAGAGCGACGGACTTGTTAGGACTCATACATACTAATGTATGTGGCCCTTTCAATGTCGAAGCCAGAGGAGGCTATAAGTACTTTATTACTTTCACTGATGATATGAGTAGATTTGGCTACTTATATTTGATGAGACATAAGTCAGAATCCTTTGAAAAGTTCAAGGAATTCAGGAATGAAGTACAAAACCAACTTGGTAAGCGTATTAAGCTACTTCGATTAGATCGAGATGGTGAATACCTTAGTCAAGAGTTTCGTGATCACCTGGCTGAGTGTGGGATAATATCCCAACTCACTCCACCTGGAACACCACAATGGAATGGTGTATCTGAGAGGAGAAATCGTACACTATTAGATATGGTACGATCAATGATGAGCCAGACTGATCTACCTACTTCCTTTTGGGGTTTAGCTCTAAAGACAGCCGCTTTCACACTTAATCGCGTCCCATCAAAAGCCGTAGAAAAGACACCATATATGTTATGGACTGGGAAGAGTCCCAAAATGTCTTTTATAAAGATTTGGGGTTGTGAAGCTTATGTTAGACTTCAAGTCTCAGATAAACTAGGACCCAAATCAGATAAGTGTTATTTTGTAGGATATCCCAAGGAAACTAAGGGATATTACTTTTACAATCCCACACTTGGCAAGGTGTTTGTTGCCAGAAATGCTGTCTTTCTAGAAAGAGAATTTATTTCTAGAAAAACTAGTGGGAGTAAAATTCATCTTGAAGAAATTCAAAATGAAGATAACACTAAGGCTTCGATGGAAAATGAACAGGCACCACAAAGTGTTGTGGATGAGGAAATTGTTGCCCAAAGAGTTGTGGAGCAAACACCTGTTCAAGTAGACCAACCTCTTCGTAGATCTGATAGGATCCGTCGTCAACCCGAGAGATATTCTTTTCTCTTGACTGACAATGGTGAGGTATTGCTTGTTGATCTTGACGAGCCCACATCCTATCAAGAAGCTATGATGAGCCCAGATTTCGAGAAATAGCTAGAGGCCATGAGATCCGAAATGGAATCCATGTACACTAACCAAGTATGGACATTGGTTGATCCACCTGAAAGGGTAAAACCCATTGGGTGTAAGTGGGTCTTTAAAGTAAAGACTGACATGGATGGTAATAAGCATACCTATAAAGGTAGATTGGTGGCTAAAGGATTCAAACAAATTCATGGTATTGACTATGATGAAACCTTTTCACCAGTTGCGATGCTTAAATCCATTCGAATCATACTTGCTATTGCAGCCTACCACGATTATGAGATCTGGCAGATGGATGTCAAAACCGCTTTTCTGAATGGAAATCTACTCGAGGATGTGTACATGACACAGCCTGAGGGTTTTGAAGATCCAAAGCATCCTGGAAAGGTATGCAAACTGCAAAGGTCCATTTATGGACTAAAGCAAGCCTCTCGAAGCTGGAATCTTCGATTCGATGATGCAATCAAGGAGTTTGGTTTCATCAAGAATGAAGATGAACCTTGTGTCTACAAGAGAAATAGTGGGAGCACAGTTGTATTTCTTGTCTTGTATGTAGATGACATACTTCTCATCGGAAATGATATTCCCTCACTCCAGTCTGTGAAGATATGGTTAGGGAATTGTTTCTCGATGAAAGACTTAGGTGAAGCTGCCTATATTCTAGGCATCAAGATCTATAGAGATAGATCTAAAAGATTACTTGGCCTAAGTCAGAGTACATACATTGATAAAGTGCTAGATCGTTTTGCTATGCAAAATTCCAAGAAAGGATTTCTGCCTTTATCACATGGTGTAAGTCTTTCGAAGACTCAATGTCCCTCTTCTAAGGAGGAGAGAGATCGCATGGATAAGATCCCTTATGCATCTGCTATAGGGTCTATCATGTACGCCATGCTTTGTACTCGTCCTGACGTCTCGTATGCTTTGAGCATGACGAGTAGATACCAGTCGGATCCAGGTGAAAGTCACTGGATAGCAGTCAAAAATATTCTTAAATACTTACGAAGAATGAAAGAATATTTCCTGATATTTGGAGGCAATGAGGAGCTAACTGTAAAGGGTTACAGTGATGCAAGCTTCCAAATCGACAAGGATGACTATAGATCGCAATCGGGGTACGTGTTTTGCCTGAATGGTGGAGCTGTGAGCTGGAAAAGTTCAAAGCAGGACACAGTTGCTGATTCTACAATAGAAGCCGAGTATATTGTTGCGTCTGATGCAGCAAAGGAGGCTGTTTGGCTCCGCAAGTTCATCAGTGAACTTGGGGTAGTTCCTAGCATTGCAGATCCAATAGACCTCTATTGTGACAACAATGGGGCTATTGCACAGGCTAAGGAACCTCGATCACATCAGCGGACCAAACACATACTACGGCGCTTCCATCTCATTCGAGAGATCATCGATAGAGGAGATGTGAGGATATGCAGAGTACCGACAGAAGCTAACATCGCAGATCCATTGACCAAGGCTTTGGCACAGAGGAAGCATGATGGTCACACTAGGTCACTAGGTATTAGATATCATAGTGATTGGTACTAGTGCTAGTGGGAGATTGTTAGTTATAGCCCTAGAACCAATCATGTGATGGTTGAATAGGGAACATTTTGTATCATATTCTATAAAGGCAATGGATTGGTTATTATATTTATGTCTTGCTTGTGTCAGCTAAATTAAATATAATAATGCCCTAGAAAAGTAGGCTCTTATCTACAGCACATCAATTGGCAGAATTGATTATGAGAGGCTGTAGATAACACTTTCCTAAATGTTCCTAGTCAAGTATTAATATGCAAGGGCAATATTAATACATAAAGACTAGCATGTAGGTCAGTTGATGACTTGATCTCACAAGTCATGGATATATGAAATCAAGTTGACACATGGGTATATATTAGAGAATATATACTGAACTGACCCGCCATGAGAAAGTTTCATGGATCGTTATATGAGTGTCATAAACTTTCTCATGTGACTATTGGTATGAATAGTCCTTAAACCTGAAGTCACTACGGTTCCCTACATAAGGAGTTATGTACTTTGGTATCGTCAAACGTCACCCATAACAGGGTGGACCATAAAGGCGATTACTGGGTATATAACAAATTATGCGGAGGGATGTGAGTGATGTAGATGAGATCTATCCCTCCCATATGACGGGAGTGATATCTGTGGGCCCCTTGATTGAGTAGAACTACTAAAACGCATGGCCATGCTCGAATGAGTCAATATGAGATATTGAGCTCATTTGTTTGAGTTAGTTTACTCAGGGATCAAGAAACACATAGATTGATCGAGGATGACACGATCTATGCCTCATTGGTCAATCTGATATCAAGGATAGAAGGACACGGTCATACATTATAGTAGTCACGGAAAGGTTAGTCGGATCTTGACTTATTTCGTAACTTGGGTAGCAATGATGTATTGCTAGATGCCGCTCATTGCTTGTGTATCTAAAAGAGTTTAGATCCACTGCCAACGTTATGAGAGCCTATTGGGTCACACACAAAGAGTATGATGATTAGAAGAATTAGAGTATTCTAGTTTGACTAGAATAATTTGGGAATAAGCTTAAGTACAAAATGGTTATTGGACTTTAAGCTTAATGAGAATTTTAGCTTATTGATTTAATGAGATTAATTCAATATGTTACCTTATTGATTTAATGAGATTAATTCAATATGATAACATAAGCTTATTGAATTAATAAGATTAATTCAACATGCATGAATGCCACACAAGCATGCCACATAAGCATGCCACCTAAGCTAGATGAGGTGGAAGGAGACAAAGGGTTTTTTGTCTCCTTAAGTGGCCGGCCAAACAAGGAGGATAACTCCTTGTTTAAATGTCTTTCAATGCAATTGATTGCATTGAATGTGAGGAGGTGAAAGGGTTTTTCCAACCCTATAAAAGACTCCATGGGGTGGCCGGCCAAATGTGGGTGTGAAGCTTGAGAGCTTGGTGGAAGCTTTGGTTGTGTGGTTTTGTGAGTGTAGGCTAGCAAGAAGAGTGATCTTCTTCTTCCTTTCTCCTTTTCCCTCCCTTCCTCTCCTTTAGGGACTTCTCTAGCAAGAAGTAAAGGAGAGCTCTTCTAGTTTTTCTTTTGTGAGACAAGAGCTTGCTCGTGTGGATACATATAGAGGCACGGACATTTGAACGTGCTAAAGATCCAACAAACAAAAGGAAAAGCGGGATTAACAAGGGCACGCAACAAAGGTAATCCTCTCCTATAAGATAGGTTTGGTTTTAGAGAAACTTATTTTGTATGAGGTTTTCTTTCTCAAGGATCACTAGGAAGGGATCCTAATTTTTCCGTTGTGCATATGCTATTTTGCATACGAGATCCCTACAATAAGATGAGTGAAGGGAATGGGGCACGATTCATTGTAGCTGCTGAAGGGTTTTAGAAAAAGGTTCTGGGATCAACCGTTGATTTTTCAGTTAATTGGGGATCATGATGTACTACTAGGTGCCACTCAAGATCGTTCTATAATTAATGGTTAATTATAGACGGCCAACACAAATCGGGAACCTATTTGGTCACATGCACTACGAGCGTAATCTGAAGGATTTAAAACAAGTTTGAGAATAGGATTCTCAGATCAAGAGAGACTAGGTTTGGTTAGACCAAACAAAGAGTGAGTATGAAATGGTTTCAGCCGCATCGAAAGCATGGATGGGTCAAGTCTTATGAAGACATAATGGATGAACCAAATTGTTTTGGTTCTAATACAATGGTGGAAAATAAACCACAGTGGTTTGGTTTGTTTTAAACGAATGAACCAAAATTGGTTCGGTTCATTTTAACTTAAAATAGACCAACACGGTTTGGTTTATTTTAACTTAAGTTATTGGAGTGGGTTAACGAATTTTGGTTATGAACCAATAACCATTAGGAGAATATGTTTTCTATAAAAACACGGCTTAAGGGTTTTTCATGGACGACTTAAGAAGTTTGAATCCTAGCCACCCACCTCCTCTTCTCTTCCTCTCCTTGCCACCCAAGGAGTTGCCGCCCAACCTTGGATGTCACCCGTTGGAGCTACTGCTCCTCCTCCTTGCCGTCGGCCACCCACCAGCCGCCGGCAACTCCTCCGACCATCCTCTCTTGGCCTCCAGCGACCAAGGAGTAGTCGTCCATTGATTGGTCGGCAATCTCTTCCACCGCAAACAAGCTGTCCAGTTTCTGGATAGCTTGTTGTTCTCCTCATGGAGAGGTCATTTGGTCGGCGTTTTACGCTTCGACAATGACTTAATTGCCAGGGATTGGATTTTTGGCAATCCTCATAGGTGGAGGACCAAGGTTTCATAAATTGGTTGACAAAACCGCTTCCGAGAAGCAAGTTAGTGGAGCTCATTTTTAGATATGAATTTGATTCGGATTGTGATCGTCCCTCGGTTCACATCGTCTTCGACTCGAGGCTAGTGACTTTTTTGAAGATGAGGCTCATGGCTTTGTGAAGTTATCCCAATGATACTCGACTACATATGATACCTACCATCATAGCTAAGAATGGCTTGTTGGACTCACTCCAATGTTGTTCTTATCTATGTTGGATATCAACTCATTCAAAGATAGACCTACGATCTCCCGAATTGATTTTCAGAGTTTTGATTTCGAAAAATGAATGGGATTTATAAATGTATGTTGATGCATTTTAAAATGATTTTCTCATATATGCTCGATTTGTATTTCTAGGTTAATTAATTAATCATGACGTCTTTAAATTTGCGATCGATTTTGGATTCAAATAAATTGACTAGGCCAAACTTCTTGGACTGACTTAGAATCCTGAGAATTGTTTTCAAGGCGAAAAAGCTTGTGTATGTCCTCGAAGTGCCTCTTCCCGCTCGTCCTAGTGATGACACAACTCCGGACCAATTGTTGGCCCATCAGAAACATGTGAGTGAATCTGAACTAGTAAGTTACATCATGCTAGCCGTGATGGTACCCAAGCTGCAGAAGCAGCATGAGCATATGGATGCTCAAAACATAATCTTTCATCTTTATGAGTTGTTTGATGAGAAAATGAGATCCAAAAGGTTCGGAATCTCCAAGCTCCTCTTCACCTCTGAGAGACAAGAAGGTTCATCTGTGGTACTGCTAAACATGTTGAAGACTGTGGAGCCTTCTGTGAAGTATGAGCAGGGGATGGTGTTGTTAGTTGATTTTTCAAAGAAAGGTTCTAAGAGGAAATCAAAAGGAACAACACAAGGGGAAGAAGAAGGCAAGGAAGGCAGAACCAGCTCAAAAGGGCACTTGCCATCGTTGCAGCAAGGAGGGTCATTGGCGAAAAAACTGCAAGATTTATCTTGAGCCCGTGAAGAAGAATAAGGCATCTGATTCCCCATCTTCTTCAGATATCTTCGTTATTGATTGTCATTCTATTTCCTTAGACACTTGGGTATTGGATATTGGGTGTGGTTCACATATATGTAACAACATACATGGGCTAAGGAATAGAAGAAGACTCGTCAAGGGAGAGTCAAATTTACGTGTTGGGAATGGATCAAAGGTTGCTGCACTCGCCATTGGAACGTATCTATTGAAGCATCCTACATGACTTGTATTAGAACTGGATAATTGCTTTTATGTTCCTTTGTTGATAAAGAACATCATTTCTATTTCTTGTTTAAATAGAAATGGGTACCATTTAACTTTTAGTAACAATTGTTGTTACATAACTTTCAATGGCATTCTTTATGGGACTGGAACTTTAAGCAATGATATTTATACATTGGATGTATCCAGTGACATTTTCAATATCGAAGCGAGCAATAAGCATGCTCGAAAAGATAATCAATTAGACTCCTACATGTGACATTGTCGTCTTGGCCATTTGAACAAGAAATGCATGTCCAAATTACACCGATGTGGAATTCTAGAATCGTTTGAATTAGATTCATACGATACATGCAAATCATGCTTAAAGGGCAAGATGACCAAGTTACCTTTTGCTAGAAAAGGTGAACCGGTGGGAGAGTTGCTTGGTCTAATACATACTGATGTATATGGACATATGTCAACTCAATCTCTAGGAGGCTATAGCTACTTCATTTCCTTCACCGATGATCACTAACGGTTTGGGTATTTTTTTCTAGATGAAACATGAGCCTGAAGCCTTTGAAAGGTTCAAAGAATTCAGAAATGAAGTAGAGAAACAACTTGGCAAGAGTATTAAAATATTTTGATTGGATAGAGGTGGTGAATACTTGAGTCAAGAGTTTCTAGATTATCTAAGGGACAATGGGATATTGTCTCAATGGACTCCGCCGTATACACCACAGCTTAATGGTGTATCTGAGAGGCGAAATCAAACCTTGTTAGACATGGTCAGGTCGATGATGAATCACGCGAATCTTCCTAAGTCCTTTTGGGGCTATGAACTTCAGGCAACTATTTATTTGATAAATAGAGTCCCGACCAAGGTAGTCTCTACTACTCCATATGAGATATGGGCTAGTAAGAAACCTCATTTATCTTACTTGAAGATATGGGGTATCTTGCTTATGTGAAGCGGACTATGTCAGATAAATTGGATGCTAAGTTTGATAAATATCTATTTATTGGATACCCTAATGAAATGAGGGGTTACCAATTCTATCATCCCTTGGAACAAAAGGTGTTTGTTTCAAGGAATGTTGTGTTTTTAGAGAAAGTGTTTCTCTTGCAAGAAAACAGTGGGAGTGTCGTTGAACTTGAGGAGGTTCAAGAGACTCCAGTAGACATTGAGGAGATGCCTTGTCAAGCACCTCAATCGATTACTCATAGTGATGAGACATCGACTTAACCTATTGTGACACCAAATCTTCGTAGATTTGGTAGGACATAAAACATTCCTGAGAGATATGGATTTCTCGTAAGAGAATCGAACGACGTATTACTCATTGATGATGAGGAGCCTACCAGTTATAAAGAAATTCTAAAAAGTTCAGAAAGGGACAAATGGCTTGAAGCCATGAAGTCGAAAATGGCTTCCATGTATGAAAATCAAGTTTGGAACTTGGTGGACCCACCTGAAGGCATTAAGCCTATAGGGTGCAAGTGGGTTTTCAAGAAGAAACACGACATGGATGGTAATGTGATTACCTATAAGGCTAGATTAGTGGTGAAAGGCTATCGGCAAAAGCAAGGTGTTGATTATGACGAGACCTATTCACCAGTAGCTATGCTAAAATCCATTTGGATGCTCCTAGCAATAGCGGCTCATTATGATTATGAGATATGGAAGATGGATGTGAAAACGACTTTACTTAATGGAAACCTACTCGAGGACGTGTATATGATACAACCCGAGGGTTTCACATCGGTTGATAAAACTAAGGTACGCAAACTTCAACGGTCCATTTATGGACTGAAGCAAGCATTCAGGAGCTGGAATATCCGTTTTGATGAGACAATCAAAAGGTTTTATTTCTCATAAAATCCGGACGAACCGTGTGTGTACAAGAAGGTTAGTGGGAGTGCATGAAGGTAGGAAACATCGCTTCCAACTTCAACTCGGTTGCTTGTTCATGGTGATCCCTTCTACGTCCTCGGATAAAAAAATTTATCCTTGAAAAAAGGGATTACCCAAGCTACCATTTCATCGTCGTGCTATTCGATTAGAGTGGTCACTTGAACAAACTTGTTGTTCAAGCCACCAACCTCTATTATATGAATAGCCGCAGAATAGATGATGTACGGATCGCCGGTTATTGTGTTTGTATTCGGTGTCCAAGTTAATTTAGCCATGAAACAAAACATACAACATGCATATAATTGAAAAACAATTATAGACATAATACAAAAGAATATAAACAAGCGTTATACACTTTCGATCTTCTATTATTTTCGCTTTATACGAGTGTTTACCTGCACAGACTCCACAATGTCCTCTATTGCGAGAGATCGCATGTGATGAGTCCTTATGCATGCATACTCTATCATAAGGAGAGAGCATAGCTACGTAACTGGAACGAAGCATACAACCAACATGCTCCAAACTTGAAGCTTGATGTTGGCTCAAAGAGAAGGGAAGGTGGGTGCCAGCCAAGAGCTCCAAGGAATCACCCTAACCCTTGTTTCTACTGGCCAAGGAGAAGAGAAAGAAGAGCTTTGGATGCCGACAAAGGAGAGGAGAGGAGAAGATGGGTGTCGGCCACCTAAGGAAGAAGAAGGAAAAAATTTCCTAATTTGTGGCCGCCCAACATCCAAGCCCCTTGCCGCCCAAAACCATAATCCCTCCTTGCCTCTAATTATCCCTTGTCGCCCACCCTAATCCCTCCTTTTATAGAGTTAGGCTTAAGACTTGTTTTAATCTCCACCGTCAATTCTAGGGATTTAATCTCAATCGTCTGATCTAGAGATTTAATCTCAACCGTCAGATCTAGAGATTTAATCTCCACCGTCAGATCTATAGTTTTGTTTTCCATCATTGGATCTAAGCTCCATGAGGGTTTAATAGGCTACAATAGGGACCATGAGAAGGAGTTGGATCTTGGCCACCCAATGGATTAAGCCCACATAAAGTCCGATCCATTAATGATAATTCATTCCACTAGAGGATTATCATTGATCTACCTCACCAACCCCCATAAGTTAATATGACCTCCATATATTATTTGTACATTCATCTCCCCGTGTTTAAGATCTCGAATGTTCGTCGATTAATTAATTTACTAACAATTAATTAATCCACATCTAACTCCATTAGTAGTACCACTCAACCTTATAATCATGTCGGACCAAGTCCACCTGCAGGGTTTACATGATGAACCTTATGAGCACCTCAAGGGGACATCATCATCCTAATATATAGGACACTGTTTCCTCCTATAATCAACGACACACCATATAAGTAATATTATTTCCCAACTTACCGAGCCTATCGATTTACTCCATAAATCTTGCCCATTGGTAAATCAAAGAAATGAATACTAAGTATATGTACACGTTATTATATCGGGATTAAGAGCATGCACAATATAATATCTGAGGTCCAATTCGATTATGTAGTCAGCAATGAATCGAATCACCTCTAAGTCGTCCTGCTCAATACACACAAAGTGTACTAGTGTGATTCTATGGTCAAGACAAACCAATACCAAATCACACTACAACCATACCAATGGTTTGTCCAAAGTCATCTCAGTTGTGAGCCTTTACTTATACACTATAAGGAGCTGATAACATGATCTACTATGTGACACTACACACCATGTTATCTATAATGTAATGAATTAGACAATATGCATAACCATAAATATGCAAACAATGATCATGTGATTCTTATTCAAAATAAAGATGTTCATATGAAAGATAGACTTTTCAGTATACATCCCAACAATCTCCCACTTATATTAAAAGACTATGTTGTCCTCAAATTGCCATACATCTGATTCCCATTCCCTCCACATGCCTATCAAAAGCTCTCGCTGAAAGAGCCTTAGTGAAAGGATCTGGCAGGTTATCCTCTGATGCAATCTTGGCCACAGCAACTTCTCCTCGCTTTATGATTTCTCGTATCAGGTGGTACTTGCTCTCTATGTGTTTACTTGCCTTATGGGCTCGTGGTTCCTTTGAGTTTGCAACTGCACGACTATTATCACAATAAATTGTGATAGTTCTGGGCAAACCAGGAATCACATCCAAGTCCATCAAGAAGTTCCTAAGCCACACAACTTCTTTGACCGCCTCAGAGGCCGCCACATACTCAGCTTCCATGGTAGAGTTCGCCACACATTTCTGCTTGACACTCCTCCATACAATGGCTCCACCTCCCAAAGTAAACACAAATCCTGAGGTAGACTTAATGTTATCCCTGTCTGATTGGAAGACGAAATCTGTGTAACCTACAAGGAGTAATTGATCTGCCATGTAAACTAGCATATAATCCCTAGTCCTTCTCAGGTACTTCAATATATGCTTTACCGCAGTCCAATGTCCCTGTCCTGGATTACTCTGATATCTGCTAACCATGTCGACGGCAAAGCAGATATCCGGTCTCGTACACAGCATAGCATACATGAGGCTTCCTACTACCGAAGCATAAGGAACTGCCTTCATCTCCTCAGATGTTCTAGGACACACCTCTTTAGATAAAGGAACTCCATGCCTGAAAGGTAGAAAACCTTTCTTGGAGTTCTGCATGCTAAAACTAGCCAAAATGGTATCTATGTATGAAGCTTGATATAAGCACAACATCCTTTTCCTACGATCCCTTATAACCTTGATCCCAAGGATGTGTCCCACTTCTCCCAAGTCCTTCATATCAAACTGTTTGGACAACCATACCCTTACGTCTGATAACACCTTGACATTGTTGCCAATTAACAAAATGTCATCTACGTATAGTACAAGAAATACCACTACATTTCCGTCACATCTCTTGTATATACAAGACTCATCCAGACTTGAATAAATCCATAAGACTGGATCACCTCATCAAAGTGGATGTTCCAAGACCTCAAAGCTTGCTTCAATCCATAAATAGACCGATTAAGCTTGCACACAAGATGTTCTTTGCCCTTTGCAATGAATCTCTCTGGTTGCTTCATATAGATGTTTTCCTCAAGACTTCCATTAAGGAAAGCTATCTTGACATCCATCTGTCATACCTCATAATCCATATGAGTAACAATGCATAAGAGAATTCGGATAGACTTAAGCATAGCTATCAGCGAAAAGGTCTCCTCATAATCAATACCCTCTTTCTGAGTATACCCCTTCGCAACAAGCCTTGCTTTGAAGGCCTCAACCTTCCCATCTATTCCTCTCTTTATTTTGTAGATCCACTTGCATCCAATAGTTTTTACACCATTGGGTGGTTCTACTAGCTCCCAGACCTGATTTGAATCCATAGATTCAATCTCAGAATTCATCACACTTTGCCAAGATACTGCATTTTTATCTTGGATCGCCTCGTCATATGTCCAGGGATCAGGTTAATGTTCGCCAGGGACCAAATCAAAAGATTCTCTCAAGAACATGATTCTATCAGGCTGTCTAACAACCCTCCCACTATGACAAGGTATCACTTGTGTATCCTCTATGACACGCGGTGCAGTGACTTGTGGTATATCCTCTTGTATCGGTGGTACTGAAGTAGTGACTTCCCCTTTCAATTCCTCCAGAACAATCTTACTCATGGGCTTGAGGTTCATCACATAGTCTTCCTCTAGAAATCTGGCGTTCGTGCTAACGATCACCCTCTGATCTCAAGGACTATAAAATAAACCACCTTTCGTTCCTCTAGGATTGCCAACGAACATGCGCACTTCTATACGAGGTTCCAACTTACCAGCATCTACCTTCAGCATATGTAGTGGGCTCCCCCAAATCCGAATATGTCTTAGACTAGGCTTTTGCCCAGTCCACAATTCTGTGGGAGTAGAAGGCACTGATTTAGATGGTACCAAGTTCAGAATATACACTGTCGTATCTAGAGCATATCCCCAGAACGAATCTGGCAACTCAGAAAAACTCATCATCGATCTAACCATCTCCATAAGAGTCCTATTCCTTCACTCTGCTACACCATTCTGCTAGGGTGTGCCAGATGCAGACAATTGGGATTGAATCCCAGCCTCTGATAAGTAACTCCTAAACTCTCCCAAGAGGTACTCACCACCACGATTAGATCGTTGTGTCTTGATACTTTTACTTGACGTTTCTCCACATCAGCCTTGAATTCTTTGAACTTGTCAAAGCATTCAGACTTGCGGCGCATCAAGTAAATGTATCCATATCTGGAATAATCGTCTATGAAAGTGACGAAATACTCAAAACCACCTCTAGCCTGGATAAACAGAGGACCACACAAATCAGAATGAACCAATTCCAACACATCTTTGGCTCTATACCCCTTGGCCTTAAAAGGCCTCTTGGTCATTTTACCGTCCAAGCAAGATTCGCAGGTTGGGAAATCTTCTACCACTAATGAACCCAGAGGTCCATCATCTATCAACCTTTGAATTCTGCTTAGGTTAATATGACCAAGTCTTAGATGCCAAATATATGTTTGGTTCATCTTCGAAGGTTCTTTTCTCTTATTGGAATTAGAAGATGAGTTATTAATTTCTATTTGCTTCATGGGAGCTTTTGGTTCAAGTGTATATAAATTTTCTATCAATGCACCAGAATAGATAATCTCCCTATTCCTTTTTATAACAACTCTGTCATTAAAAGAAATAGAATATCCATCCATAAACAATTTAGAAATCGAAATCAAATTCTTTCCAAATAAAGGTACATAAAGGCAATTCTTAAGAACCAAAACTTTATTTTTCTCAAAAAACAAATAAACATCTCTCATTGCAACAGCCGCCACCTTTGTGGCATCGCCCAAGTATACGGTAATTTCCCCCTCATCACGTCATCTTATTTCCTGGAACCCCTGTAAAGTATTGCAGACATGATCAGTGGCTCCTGTATCTACACACCAGTGTTAGAATGTATACTGAAAGCCTAGCTCTTTTTGTATGAACATTTTATTTTGAAATAAGAATCACATGATCATTGTTTGCACTTTATATATTTATTATATGTGTGTGCATATTATCTAATATTTTACATTGTACATAACATGGTGCTTGGTGTGGCACAGAAGATCATGTTATCAGTCCCTTGTAAAATATAAGTAAAGGCTCACAACCAAGATGGTTTTAGACAAACCATTGGCATGGTTGTAGTGTAGCTTGGTATTGTTTTATCTTGAACATAGAGTTACACTAGTACACTTAGGTGTATTGAGCAGGACCGACATAGAGGTGATTCAATTTCGTATTGACTACATAATTGAATCGGACCTCGGATATTATGTTGTACATGCTCTTAATCCCGATATAATAGCGGGCACATGTACTTAGTATTTATTTCTTTGATTTACCAGTGGGTGAGATTTAGATGGATTAAATCAATATGCCTGGTAAATTGGGAAATAATATTATTTACATGGTGTGCCGTTAATTATAGGAGGAAACCGTGTCCTATATATTAGGTTGATGATGTCCCCTTGAGGAGCTCATAAGGTTCATCATGTAAACCCAGCTGGTTGACTTAGTCAACATGATGATAAGGTTGAGTGGTACTACTCGAGGAAATAGATCTTAATTAATTGATGGTCAATAAATCAATTAATTGACGAACATTCGATATCTTAAACACGTGGAGATAAATGTACAAATAATATGGAGCCCATATTAATTTATGGGGGTTGGTGAGGTAGCTCAATGATGATCCTCTAGTGGAATGGAACATCATTGATGGGTCAAGTTTGTGTGGTTCCGATCCATCGGGTGGCCAAGATCCAACTCCTCCTTATGGTCCCTATCGTAGCCTAATATAATCCTTGTGAAGTCTAGATCCAAGAATGTAAAACAAAACCTAGAACCAACGGTTGGGATTAAATCCCTAGATCCGATGGTTGGATGAAACCATAGAACCAACGGTTGGGATTAAATCCCTAAGATCCGATGGTTAGGATGAAACCCTAGAATCGACGGTGGAGATTAAATTCCTAGATCTGACGGTTGGGATAAAACCCTAGATCCGACGATTGGGATGAAACCTTAGATCCGACGGTTGGGATGAAATCCTAGATCCGACGGTTGGGGTTAAACCCTAGATCCGACGGTTGAGATAAAACCCTAGATCCGATGGTGGAGATTAAATCCCTAGATTCGACGGTGGAGATTAAAGGAGGTTTAAGCCCTATTCTATAAATAGATGCTTAGGGTTGGGCGGCAAGTAATAATAAAGAGAATTAGGGTTTTGGCTAATCCAAGAGTGGGCGGCTAGGGTTTGGGAGTTTGTGTTGGGCGGCAATCATCTTCCTTCAAGTGGTGTTGCCGGCGCCCCTCTTCCTCCTTCAAGACTTGGCCGGCGCTCACTCTCAAAGCCCCTCAAGCCTTTCTCTCTTAGTCCTTGGCCGGTGGTTCACCTTCCATAGGTGGTCGGCGATCAACTTCCTCCAATCTCCAAGGTGGCCGGCGGCAACACATCTTCAAGTTGGCCGGCGCATCATCCAATTGCTCCTTGCCCGGCGGTTGCACCAAATTCCCTAATTTGGTGGCCGGTTCTAGATAGGAGAGGTATTTGTTCGTTTTTCTCTTTGTTCGCAGCGGACAAGGTAGAGGAGAACTCGATCTAGAAGGCTTCTACTCGTGGAGGATCTTCGTCCACACGTTGTCCACGAGAAGGATAGGACATACGGTAGAAGATCGTAAGGTATAAAGTTATTTTAACTTTATGTACAGATCTGAGCATGTTCTTATTTGTTTTGATTATGCATGTGTGTGTATGAATATATATTGTATAATCATGGACCCCGAAGACAAACACAAAAACCGGTGATCCGTCCGTCGTCTCTTCCGCAGCTAACCAACTAGAAGAGTTGTGTTGCTTGAACAACTAGTTTGTTCAAGCGACCACTCGAGTTGTTAGCACGACGACGAAATGGTGTCGCTAAGGAAGCTCATCCCATCCGGATTAATCCTTTCATTAGTGAAAATTTTAATCCGGGGACATGGGAGCCAATGAGCCTCCGAAGCAACTCCCTACAAGTGGTATCAGAGCCACGGTTGCCGGTTTTGTGTGTTTAGGATTCGGTTATTTTTTTTATGCATTTTTCATATATTATATGTTCCGGATAATAGTAGGATATGCGTAGTTTAACTCTTTGGTTGCAGGCATAAGATACGACTATTATGGCCATGTGTGTGTATGTGAATGGATGTGTGTAAAAATTTATTATTTGAATCCTCGGGGTTGACGAGGCTAGATTAGTATTTAATTTTTGTAATTAAATACGACATTGTTTAGCCGCACATTTTAGTTTACTTTCGATCTAGATTATTTGTACACTCCTTCGTGGAGTATAGGATCGATGGATGTAAATTAATATGATTTATCTCGGCTCGGATCTCTTTGGTGACTTGCGCACGGGAAAAGATGGAGCGGACGAGGTGGCGACACGACGGGATGCGTATTGGAGAACAATGCCATAATAGTTGGAAAAATTCTGTTTTTTCCATATTTATTGCTTATTTGTTTTATATGCATGTTGTGTATGTTTAAAATTCCTTGATTTCAATTTACTAAGTGGGAGAGGGATATTTTAATTAATTCACGCGGCCTCCATTACAATTTAACGTGTGATGCAACAAACTTGCGCGTTGGCTTTGAGTGCCTTCCTCCCCATCGGATGGGTTTGTTTGCGGATCACTAGGTCAAATAATGGTTATAGGAAATTATCTAGGAGCGTGTGTACTTCCCCATCGGTAAGGCACATAATCCGAAATAATTCCCTTAGTATCGTGTAATGGTGTACACTTAGATGCAAATAAAAGTATCCTCCCCATCGGAGTCACTGCTTTTATTTGTAGGGCTAAAGAGGAACCAACTATTAATTTTATTTGTCAAAAAGTAAGGTTGACAAGATAATAAAATTAATGGGTAAAACCTCCTCTTACAAATGTAGAATTCGTATACGTCCACACTATCGTGGCATGCGATATTCTCGGTGTTTTGAGGTATTGGTTGATTTCGGAATTTTATTGTTTTGAGGAATCAATAATTTTTGAAATCTAATATTTTTGATCATTGTGATTTTTAGGATTTTCAAATGGCTTTCAACCCACTTGCTGTGATTTTAAAAGAAAACAAACTTACTGGTCCAAACTACATTGATTGGAAAAGAAACCTGGATATTGTCTAAACTGTGAAGGAGTACAAATTTGTACTCTTTGAGGTCTGTCCTCCTAAGCCCACCGATGGCTCTGATGAAAAGGAGAAGGAACGTTATAAGAAATGGGTTAAGGCAGATGAGATGGCGCGGTGTTACATTTTGGCATATATGTCAAATGTGCTGCAACATCAGCATCAGGCCATAGCCACTGCTTATGACATGATGTTCAATCTCAAGGAACTTTTCGGACATCAGAGTAGGGCGGCTAGGCAGGAGGCAATGAGAAACCTGATGACGACCACCATGGTCGAGGGAACACCCGTTAGGGATCATGTTCTCAAGATGATGGCTCATCTTAATGAGATGGAAGTCCTCGGAGCTGAGATCGATGGGGAAACCCAGGTCGATATCATTCTCCAGTCTCTGCCTAGGAGTTTTGAACAGTTCCTCCTCAACTACAACATGAACAAGAGGTTGTATTCATTGGCGGAGCTTCTGACAGAACTCCAGGCGACAGAGGGGCTTTTTTCATCAGAGTTCTCACGCAATGGTGGCTCATAAGGTTTCTTCCTCTAAACCGAAAGGTAAGAAGAAGAAGAAGCAAGGTGCAGCGAAGAAAGTGGCAGTGGGAGCTCAGGCAGGAGTGAAGAAGCCGAAAGGCAAGTGCTTCACTTGCAAGCAGACTGGACATATGAAGGCAGACTGTCCTCGCCGAAAGAACAAAGGTATATCTTCTTGTTTAGTTGTTGAAACATGTTTAGCGGTGTTATCTACCAGTGCCTGGTGTGTAGATACAGGAGCCACTGATCATGTCTGCAATACTTTGCAGGGGTTCCAGGAAACCCGACGACTAGCTGAGGGAGAGATTACTGTCTTCATGGGCAATGCTTCAAAGGTGGCGGCTATTGCAGTGGGAGACGTTTATTTATCTTTTGATAGGAATAAAGTTTTGGTTTTAAGAAATTGTCTTTATGTACCTACTTTTAGAAAGAATTTAATTTCAGTTTCTAAATTGTTTTTGGATGGGTATTCTGTTTCTTTTAATGACAGAGTTGTGATAAAAAGAAATAGAGAGATTATCTGTTCTGGTACATTGGTTGACAATTTATATACTCTTGAACCAAAAACTCCCACGATGCATATAGAAGTCAATAACTCATCTTCTAAATCTAATAAGAGAAAAGAACCTTCGCAAATGAACTAGACATATCTTTGGCATCTAAGGCTTGGTCATATTAACCTAAGCAGAATTCAAAGGTTGATAGCTGATGGACCTTTGGGTTCATTAGTGGTGGAGGATCTCCCAACCTGCGAATCTTGCTTGGAAGGTAAAATGACAAAGAGGTCTTTCAAGGCCAAGGGGTATAGGGCCAAAGATGTGTTAGAATTGGTTCATTCTGATTTGTGCGGTCCTATGTCTATCCAGGCAAGAGGTGGTTTTGAATATTTCGTCTCTTTTATAGACGATTATTCAAGATATGGATACATTTACTTGATGCGCCGCAAGTCTAAATGCTTTGAGAGGTTCAAAGAATTCAAGGCTGATGTGGAGAATCGTCAAGGTAAAAGTATCAAGACATTACGATCTGATCGTGGTGGCGAGTACCTCTTGGGAGAGTTTAGGAGTTACTTATCGAGGTCGATTCAATCCTAATTGTCCGCACCGCACACCCCACAGAATGGTGTGGCGAGCGGCGAACAGGGACTCTTATGGAGATGGTCGATCTATGATGAGTTATTCATTCTGGGGGTTTGCTCTGGAAACAGCAGCACACATTCTGAACTTGGTTCCATCTAATTCAGTACCCTCTACTCCCACAGAGTTGTGGACTGGGCGAAAGCCTAGTCTAAGACATATTCGGATTTGGGGTAGTCCAGCACATGTGCTGACGGGAGATGCTGGTAAGTTGGAATCCCATACAAAAGTGCGCTTGTTTGTTGGCTACCCTAAGGGAATGAAGGGTGGTTTATTCTATAGTCCTAGAGATCAGAAGGTGATCGTGAGTACGAATGCTAGATTTCTAGAGGAGGACTATGTGATGAACCACAAGCCCACGAGTAGGATTGTTCTTGAGGAGTTGACAGGGGAAGTCCCGACTTCAGTACCACCGGTACAAGAGGAGACACCACAAGTCACTGCACCGCGTGTCATAGAGCATACACAGGAGGCACCTCGTCGTAGTGGGAGGGTTGTTAGACAACCCGACAGATTCATGTTTTTGGGAGAGTCTTCGGACTTAGTCCCTGGTGAACATGAACATGATCCCTGGACATATGACGAGGCACTCCAAGATAGAGATGCAGTATCTTGGCAGAGTGCGATGAATTCAGAGATAGAATCTATGGATTCTAATCAGGTCTGGGAGTTAGTAGAACCACCCGATGGTATAAAAGCCATTGGATGCAAGTGGATCTACAAGAGAAAGAGAGGAGTAGACGGGAAGGTTGAGACCTTCAAAGCTAGGCTTGTTGCGAAAGGGCATACTCAGAAAGAGGGCATCGATTATGAGGAGACCTTTTCGCCGGTAGCTATGCTTAAGTCTATCCGGATTCTCTTATCTATAGCTGCTCATATGGATTATGAGATTTGGCAGATGGATGTCAAGACATCTTTCCTTAACGGAAGTCTTGAGGAGAACATCTATATGCGGCAACCAGAGGGATTCGTTGCTAAAGGCAAAGAGCATCTTGTATGTAAGCTTAATCGGTCCATTTATGGATTGAAGCAAGCTTCTATATCTTGGAACATCCGCTTTGATGAGGTAATCCAGTCATATGTATTTATTCAAAGTCCGAATGAGCCTTGTGTATACAAGAGATGTGACGGAAATGTAGTGGTGTTTCTTGTACTATACGTAGATGATATTTTGTTAGTTGGAAACAATATCAAAGTGTTATCAGATGTAAGGGTATGGTTGTCCAAACAGTTTGACATGAAGGATTTGGGAGAAGTGGGACACATCCTTGGGATCAAAGTTATAAGGGATCGCAAGAAAAGGATATTGTGCTTATCTCAAGCCTCATACATTGACACTATCCTTGCTCGTTTTAGCATGCAGAACTCCAAGAAAGGTTTTCTACCTTTTAGGCATGGAGTTCCTTTATCTAAAGAGATGTGTCCCAAAACATCAAAGGAGATAGAGGACATGAAGGCGGTTCCTTATGCTTCGGCAGTAGGAAGCCTTATGTATGCTATGCTGTGTACGAGACTGGATATCTGTTTTGCCATGGGCATGGTTAGCAGATATCAGAGTAATCTTGGATAGGGACATTGGACTGCGGTAAAGCATATATTGAAGTACCTGAGAAGGACTAGGGATTATATGCTAATTTACCGGGAAGATCAATTAGTCCCTGTGGGTTACACGGATTTGGATTTCCAATCAGATAGGGACAAGAGTAAGTCTACCTCGGGGTTTGTGTTTACTTTTGGAGGTGGAGCCATAGTATGGAGGAGTGTCAAGCAGAAATGCGTGGCGGACTCTACCATGGAAGCTGAGTATGTGGCAGCCTCTGAGGCAGCCAAGGAAGCTGTATGGCTCAGGAACTTCTTGATGGACTTGGATGTGATTCCTGGTTTGCCTAGAACTATCACAATTTATTGTGATAACAGTGGTGCAGTTGCAAACTCGAAGGAACCACGAGCCCATAAGGCGAGTAAACACATAGAGCGCAAGTACCACCTTATACGAGAGATCGTAAAGCGAGGAGAAGTTGCTGTCGCCAAGATTGCATCAGAGGATAACCTGGCGGATCCATTCACTAAGGCCCTTCCAGCGAAAGCGTTTGATAGGCATGTGGAGGACATGGGGATCAGATGATGATAAAGATAGTCTTTTAGTATAAGTGGGAGATTGTTAGAATGTATACTGAAAGCCTAGCTCTTTTTGTATGAACATTTTATTTTGAAATAAGAATCACATGATCATTGTTTGCACTTTATATATTTATTATATGTGTGTGCATATTGTCTAATATTTTACATTGTAGATAACATGGTGCTTGGTGTGGCACAGAAGATCATGTTATCAATCCCTTGTAAAATATAAGTAAAGGCTAACAACCAAGATGGTTTTGGACAAACCATTGGCATGGTTGTAGTGTAGCTTGATATTGTTTTAACTTGAACATAGAGTTACACTAGTACACTTAGGTGTATTGAGCAGCACCAACATAGAGGTGATTCAATTTAGTACTGACTACATAATTGAATCGGACCTCGGATATTATGTTGTACATGCTCTTAATCCCGATATAATAACGGGCACATGTACTTAGTATTTATTTCTTTAATTTACCAGTGGGTGAGATTTAGATGGATTAAATCAATATGCCCGGTAAATTGGGAAATAATATTATTTACATGGTGTGTCGTTAATTATAGGAGGAAACCGTGTCCTATATATTAGGTTGATGATGTCCCCTTGAGGAGCTCATAAGGTTCATCATGTAAACCCAGCTGGTTGACTTAGTCAACTTGATGATAAGGTTGAGTGGTACTACTCGAGGAAATAGATGTTAATTAATTGATGGTCAGTAAATCAATTAATTGACGGACATTCGATATCTTAAACATGGGGAGATAAATGTACAAATAATATGGAGCCCATATTAATTTATGGGGGTTGGTGAGGTAGTTCAATGATGATCCTCTAGTAGAATGGAACATCATTGATGGGTCAAGTTTGTGTGGTTCCGATCCATCGGGTGGCCAAGATCCAACTCCTCCTTATGGTCCCTATCATAGCCTAATATAATCCTTGTGAAGTCTAGATCCAAGAATGTAAAACAAAACCTAGAACCAACGATTGGGATTAAATCCCTAGATGCGATGGTTGGATGAAACCCTAGAACCAACGGTTGGGATTAAATCTCTAAGATCCGATGGTTAGGATGAAACCCTAGAATCGACGGTGGAGATTAAATTCCTAGATCCGACGGTTGGGATAAAACCCTAGATCCGACGGTTGGGATGAAACCTTAGATCCGACGGTTGGAATGAAATCCTAGATCCGACAGTTGGGATTAAACCCTAGATCCGACGGTTGGGATAAAACCCTAGATCCGACGGTGGAGATTAAATCCCTAGATCCGACGGTGGAGATTAAAGGAGGTTTAAGCCCTATTCTATAAATAGATGCTTAGGGTTGGGCGACAAGTAATAATCAAGAGAATTAGGGTTTTGGCTAATCCAAGAGTGGGCGGATAGGGTTTGGGAGTTTGTGTTGGGCGGCAATCATCTTCCTTCAAGTGGTGTTGCCGGCGCCCCTCTTCCTCCTTCAAGACTTGGCCGACGCTCACTCTCAAAGCCCCTCAAGCCTTTCTCTCTTAGTCCTTGGCTGGTGGTTCACCTTCCATAGGTGGCCGGCGATCAACTTCCTCCAATCTCCAAGGTGGCCGGCGGCAACACATCTTCAAGTTGGCTGGCGCATCATCCAATTGCTCCTTGACCGGCGGTTGCACCAAATTCCCTAATTTGGTGGCCGGTTCTAGATAGGAGAGGTATTTGTTCGTTTTTCTCTTTGTTCACAGCGGACAAGGTAGAGGAGAACTCGATCTAGAAGGCTTCTACTCGTGGAGGATCTTCGTCCACATGTTGTCCACGAGAAGGATAGGACATACAGTAGAAGATCGTAAGGTATAAAGTTATTTTTACTTTATGTACAAATCTGAGCATGTTCTTATTTATTTTGATTATGCATGTGTGTGTATGAATATATATTGTATAATCATGGACCCCGAAGACAAACACAAAAACCGGCGATCCGTCTGTCGTCTCTTCCACGGCTAACCAACTAGAAGAGTTGTGTTTCTTGAACAACTAGTTTGTTCAAGTAACCACTCGAGTTGTTAGCACGACGAAGAAATGGTGTCGCTAAGGAAGCTCATCCCATCCGGATTAATCCTTTCATTAGTGAAAATTTTAATCCGGGGACATGGAAGCCAATGAGCCTCCGAAGCAACTCCCTACAACCAGGTGCCGGAAGATAACATCGCTAAACATGTTTCAACAACTAGACCAAAAGATGTACCTTTGTTCTGCTTCCGGTTGGGGCAGTCCTTCTTCCAGTGTCCAGTCTGCTTACAAGCGAAGCACTTGCCTTTCGGCTTCTTCACTCCTCCTTGAGTTCCTCCCACCGCCTTTTCCCCAGCTTGTTTCTTCTTCTTCTTGACTTTCGGCTTAGAAGTAGAAACCTTTTGGGCAACCATGGCTTGCGCCTGAGCACTCTGACGAAAAAGCCCCTCTGCTGCCTGGAGTTCTGTCAGAAGCTCCGCCAACGAATACAACTTCTTGTGTTGGTATTGCCGAGAAGCTCATTGGCTCCCATGTCCTCGGATTAAAATTTTCACTAATGAAAACTAATCCGGATGGGATGAGTTTCCTAAGCACAACCAATTTGTCATCGTGCCAACGACTCGAGCGATCGCTTGAACAAACTTGTTGTTCAAGCAATCAACTCTTCTAGTCGGTTAGCCGCGGAAGAGACGATGGACGGATCGCTGGTTTTTGTGTTTCTTATCGGGGTCCATGATTATACAAATATATACAAATGTAAACTAGTATAATCAACACATACATAAAGTAAACATCCACATAAAAATAAAAACATGCAAAGATCATTAATAAAAGTTATAAAACTTTTATACCTCTTGATCTTCTATCGTATGTCCTAACCTCCTTGTAGACTTCGTGTGGGCGAAGATCCTCCACAAGTTGAAGCTTCTTAGATCTTCTTCAATCCAAAGAAAGAAGAACTCTCTTTCCCTTCTTTCTTGAGCCAACCACCAATCCACAAAGGATTGATGCCGCCGGCCCCAAGAATAGAGAGAACAAAATGGAAACAACCAAGGAACCGAACTAGGGACAAACCCTAGCTTCTAGTGCCGCTGGCCAAGATGGAGTGAAGAGGAGAAAGGGAATATGTTGGGCGCAGGCCACGGTGGAGGGAATAGAGGAAGGAGCCGACCACACCCTAGGATGAAGAAGACCTCCTCTCCTATAGTTGCCGCACAACTTCCTTGCAATCCCTAGCCGCCCAACCATAGGAGCCAAACCCTAATTAGGGTTTCCTCCATAGGCTTTCTTGCCGCCCAACCATGGTGGAGAGAAGAGATCTAGGAGCTAGCCACCTTCAAGGAAGAAGACAAGATCTTCCACAAGTTGCCGCCCACCCCTCTTTCCTAACCTTGGCCGCCCAAACAAAAGGAGCCAAACCCTAATTAGGGTTTCCTCCTTAGGGTTTCTTGCCACCCAAGCAATGCTAGGCAAAACCCTAATCTCCTTAGCATCCATCATCAACCATAAAAACTTGTTGTCGCCCAACCCATAGCCACCCTTTTATAGAGTTAGGGTTAGGCCTTGGTTTAATCTCCACCGTCGGATCTAGGGTTTCATCCCAACCGTCGGATCTAGGTTTTCATCCCAACCGTCGGATCTAGGGTTTCATCCCAACCATCAGATCTAAGGATTTAATCCCAACCGTTGGATCTAGAGATTTAATCTCAACCGTCGGTTCTAGAGATTTAATCTCAACCGTCGGTTCTAGAGATTTGTTTTCCATCATTTGATCTAGACTTCATGAGGTTTATATTAGGCTACGATAGGGACCATGAGGAGGAGTTGGGTCTTGGCCACCCGATGGATCGGAACCACACAAGCTTGATCCATCAATGATGTTCCATTCCACTAGAGGATCATCATCGAACTACCTCACCAACCCCCATAAATCAATATGGGCTCCATATATTATTTGTACATCCATCTCCCCGTGTTTAAGATATCGAATGTCCGTCAATTAATTGATTTACTGACCATCAATTAATTAACATCTAACTTGTCGAGTAGTACCACTTAACCTTATCATCATGTTGACTAAGTCAACCTGCAAGGTTTACATGATGAACCTTATGAGCTCCTCAAGGGGACATCATCAACCTAATATATAGGACACGGTTTCCTCCTATAATCAATGACACACCATGTAAATAATATCATTTCCCAACTTACCAGGCATATTTATTTAATCCATTTAAATCTCACCCATTGGTAAATCAAAGAAATAACTACTAAGTACATGTGCCCGTTATTATATCGGGATTAAGAGCATGTACAATATAATATCCGAGATCCGATTCAATTATGTAGTCAGCAATAAATTGAATCACCTCTATGTCGGTCCTGCTCAATACACCGAAGTGTACTAGTGTAACTCTATGTTCAAGATAAAACAATACCAAGCTACACTACAACCATGCCAATGGTTTGTCCAAAACCATCTTGGTTGTGAGCCTCTACTTATATTTTACAAGGGACTGATAACATGATCTTCTGTGCCACATCAAGCACCATGTTATCTACAATGTAAAATATTAGACAATATGCACACATAATAAATATAAAAGTGCAAACAATGATCATGTGATTCTTATTTCAAAATAAAGATGTTCATACAAAAGATCTAGGCTTTCAGTATACATCCCAACAATCTCCCACTTATACTAAAAGACTATGTTGTCATCATACTGCCATACATCTGATTCCCCTTCCCTCCACATGCCTATCAAATCTCTCGCTAGAAGGGCCTTAGTGAAAAGGGTCTACCAGGTCATCCTCTGATGCAATCTAGGCGACAACAACTTCTACCTCCTTTACGATTTCTCATATCAGGTGGTACTTGCTCTCATTGTGTTTACTAGCCTTATGGGCTCGTGGTTTTTTTGAGTTTGCAACTGCACCATTATTATCACAATAAATTGAGATAGTTCTGAGCAAACCATGAATCACATCCAAGTCCATCAGGAAGTTCCTAAACCACACAGCTCTTTGGCCACGACAGGGGCTGCCACATACCCAGCTTCCATGGTAGAGTCCGCCACGCATTTCTACTTGACACTCTTCCATACTATGGCTCCACCTCCAAAAGTAAACACAAAACCTGAGGTAGACTTACTGTTATCCCTATATGATTGCAAATCAGAATCCGTGTAACCCACAGGGAATAATTGGTCTGCCCGGTAAACTAGCATATAATCCCTAGTCCTTCTCAGGCACTACAATATATGCTTTACCGCAGTCCAATATCCCTGTCCTGGATTACTCTGATATCTGCTGACCATGCCCACGGCAAAGCAGATATCTGGTCTCGTACAGAGCATCGCATACATGAGGCTTCCTACTGCCGAAGCATAAGGAACCGCCTTCATCTCCTCTCTCTCCTCAGATGATCTAGGATACATCTCCTTTGATAAAGGAACTCCATGCCTGAAAGGTAGAAAACCCTTCTTGGAGTTTTACATGCTGAAACGCTCCATAATCGTGTCTATGTATGAAGCTTGGGATAAGCACAACATCCTTTTCCAGCGATCCCTTGATCCCAAGGATGTGTCTCACCTCTCCCAAGTCCTTCATATCAAACTATTTGGACAACCATACCCTTACGTCCGATAACACCTCGATGTTGTCGCCAACCACCAAAATGTCATCTACGTATAGTACAAGAAATACCACTACATTTCTGTCACATCTCTTGTATACACAAGACTCATCCGGACTTTGAATAAATCCATAAGACTGGATTACATCATCAAAGCGGATGTTCCAAGATCTCAAAGCTTGCTTCAATCCATAAATGGACCGATTAAGCTTACATTCAAGATGCTCTTTGCCCTTAGCAATGAATCCCTCTGGTTGCTACATATATATGGTTTCCTCAAGACTTCCATTAAGGAAAGCTGTCTTGACATCCATATGCCACACCTCATAATCCATATGAGCTACTATGCATAAGAGCTCTCAGACCTGACTTGAATCCATAGATTCAATCTCAGTATTCATTGCACTTTGCCAAGATGCTGCAACTATATCTTGGATTGCCTCGTCATATGTCCTGGTATCAGGATCATGTTTGCCAGGGACCAAATCAGAAGATTCTCCCAAGAACATGAATCTATCAAGCTGTCTAACAACCCTCCCACTACGATGAGGTATCACCTGTGTATCCTCTGTGACACGCGGTGCAGTGACATGTGGTATATCCTCTTGTACCGGTAGTACTAAAGAAGTGACTTCCCTTTTAACTCCTCCAGAACAATTTTACTCTTGGGCTTGTGGCTCATCACATAGTCTTCCTCTAGAAATCTAGCGTTCGTGCTAACGATCACCCTCTGATCTCTAGGACTATAAAGCAATCAACCGTTCGTTCCCTTGGGATAGCCAACGAACATGCGTACTTATGTACGAGGTTCCAACTTACCATCATCTGCCTTCAGCACATGTGCTGAACTCCCCATATCCGAATATGTCTTAGACTAGGCTTTCGCCCAGTCCACAACTCTGTGGGAGTAGAAGGCACTGATTTAGATGGAACCAAGTTCAGAATGTACATCGCCGTATCTCTAGCATATCCCCAGAACTCATCTGGCAAGTTAGAATAACTCATCATCGATCTAACCATCTCCATAAGAGTCTTATTCCTTCGGTCTGCTACACCGTTCTGCTGGGGTGTGCCAGGTGTAGTCAATTGGGATTGAATCCCAGCCTTTGATAAGTAGTTCCTAAACTCTCTCAAGAGGTACTCACCACCACGATCAGATCGTAGTGTTATCCTTATTTTGAACAATTATCTATGAAAAATATGAAATGTTCAAAACTACCTCCTGCCTAGATAGACATAGGACCATACGAATCAGAATGAACCAATTCCAACACATCTTTGGATCTATACCCCTTGGCCTTGAAAGGCCTCTTGGTCATCTTACCCTCTAAGCAAGATTCGCAGGTTGGGAGATCCTCCACCACTAATGAACCCAAAGGTCCATCAGCTATCAACCTTTGAATTATGTTTAGGTTAATATGACCAAGCCTAAGATCCCAAAGATATGTTTGGTTCATTTTCGAAGGTTATTTTCTTTTATCGGAATTAGAAGATGAGTTAATAACTTCTATTTGCATCATGGGAGCTTGTGGTTCAAGTTATAAATTTCCTATCTATGTACCTGAATAGATAATGTCCCTATTCCTTTTATAACAAATCTGTCATTAAAAGAAATAGATTATCCATCCATAATTTAGAAACCGAAATCAATTCTTTCTAAATAAAGGTACATAAAGAAAATTCTTAAGAACCAAAAACTTTATTTTTTCTCAAAAGATAAATAAAACATCTCCCACTGCAATAGCCGTCATCTTCATGGCATTGCCCAAGTAAATGGTAATATCCCCTTTAGCTAGTCGTCGGGTTTCCTGGAACCCCTGCAAAGTATTGCAGACATGATTAGTGGCTCCTGTATCTACACACCAGGTACCGGTAGATAACACCGCTAATCATGTTTCAACGACTAGTCCAAAGGATATATCTTTGTTCTGCTTTGGATTGGGACAGTCCTTCTTCCAATGTCCATCCTGCTTGTAAGTGAAGTACTTGCCTTTCGGCTTCTTCACTCCTCACTGAGATCCTCCCACCACCTTTGCTCCACCTTGTTTCTCCTTCTTCTTGCCTTTCGGCATAGAAGTAGAAACCTTTTTGAGCAACCATGGCTTGAGGACATTCTTCGAAGAGTGCATACTTGTACTCCTTAGCAGATAAGACAATATCTGGATTCTTTTCCAATCAACATTATTTGGGTACAGTAAGTTTATTTCCTTTAGTATCACAACAAGTGGACTGAAAGTCATTTTGAAAATCCTAAGAATCACATGTTGGTGCAGTAGGCACCTAAGTCGAACCTGAGTTTTGATTATAGCAAATGATACAAAGTTAAGCTCATGTTGTTATCTCACGAGCTGAATAGAGTGTGCAGAAAATTGCTATAGCTGGAGCTGAAGGCTAGCGACACCCGGAGGAAGCTGCGGTGGTCGGGCGACACTCGAGTTACTTCGGAGGGAGCCGAAGGAATCGAGTGGAAGGCCGGAAGCAAAAGCGACACGTAAGTATCGAGGTAAGCTCGTGTGTGCGAGCGTAAGTGAGGTCGTATCCTCTTTACGGGGATGATCTTAAGCGTAGATCCGACCCAAGACATCTCATAGGTGGTCTAGGTCGAGATCGAACGGTTGGAGGTCGTCGAAATAATGTTTTCTTTGAGCTAACTTTGCCTTGCGCATCGCATCACGCCGCTTGGAGGACTCGATCGCCATCAAATAATGATGAAGGTCGACTGATCGATGTCGCCATCACGATCGATGATGGCCATCAGTCGACTGATGGTCAATGATCAGATTCGAGGAGTCAAGGCTTATCACCAAATTCCAAGGGGAGTTGTGCTCAAATTTGATTGGCTTGGGTTCCTCTCGAAAAGGGGCTCAAAGGCTATAAAAGGAGGTCCAAACCTAGGATTTCTTCATCATTCTAAAGCTTCCAAAAAGCCTCCGCCAAGCTACAACTTTTCCGACCACGAAGTGCTTTTCCTCCGACGTCTAGGTCTTAATATTCTCTCTTATTGTAACGTCGGTTTTAGCTTGCTTTTATTTAAGTTCATTTCTTTTCGGAGCTTTCATCGTACACGAGGAGAGGGGGAGTGTCCCTCTACCTCAAGTTGTTTTCCTTCTTGTATCGATTAACTCCTACCTCCAACGAGGAGGAGTTCCTTTAGTGCTTTTGCCCTCCGTACGTGGTCAAGGACCACTAGGGCCTTGGAGTAGTAGCCGAAGGCTACGAACCAAGTAAAACTTCTTTGTCTCTATTTACTTTACATTTCCGCTGCAATTAATTATCTCGAGTTTTAACGAAAGAAAATAAAAATCATTTTTTATCGCTATTCACCCCCCCTCTAGCGAACCGCATCGATCCAACAATTGGTATTAGAGCCGGGGGTTGCTAAGATTTGGTGAAACCACCAATCTAGCCATTTTACAGATTTATTTGTCCTTTAATTCTATTTTTTTTTATTTCGCTTTGTTAAAATTTTCTCCCGCACTACTAATCCAAGACGCGAGTCTTGGTACTTGTTTTTGAGTTTTTGTCTTTGCTAGCTTTTCGGTCTTCGTCTCTTTTTGTCTTTTTGTTTTAATGGCCCATCTCGAGGGTTTTAGCACCGTCCAACCTCCGTTTTACAACGGAGATTACTTCCGTTATTGGAAGGGTCGGATGGAATGCTTTCTCAAAACCCAACTTGAGATGTGGATCATAATCCAAACGGGTTTCACACTTCCGACTAATGAAGTGGGTGACTCCTTGGATTATGATCAATGGACCGTTACAACAAAACGACAAGTCGAAGCCGACGCCAAGGCGACACAAATCCTCCAATGCGGCCTATCCAAGGAGGAGCTAAATCGCGTCGGCCCCTTCATAAGCGCAAAGGATCTTTGGACAAAACTAATCGAGTTACACGAAGGATCGGATCAAGCTAAGGTTTGCAAACGTGATTTGTTATTCAATAAATTGTACATGCTAAAAATGCAGGAACACGAGTCCGCGACGCAACTCCACGCCCGTGTCCAAGACATAGTCAACAACCTACACGCAATCGGGCAAAAGGTCGAAAACCGCGACCTTATAAGGTATGTCCTAAACTCTTTTCCGAGGACTACCTTGTGGGCATCCATGGTCGATGCCTACAAGGTCTCCAAGGACCTTTCTAAAATTAGGTTAGATGAACTCTTTTCGGATTTTGAATTACATGAACAATCCAACTCGAAACCCGAGAGGGGTATAGCCTTGTTTGCAGGTTCAAAGAAGAAGAAAATCGCAAGCAAGCCACCACCAACCGAGGAGGAAGACGAGTCCGAAGAAGAAGTTGACCCGGAGTTGACTGCCGAACTAATGAACCTAGCTCGAAGGATAGCCAAGGGATGAAAGTGAACCACGACTCGACCCAACCAAGGTAAGCCTAAAAGTTCTAATATTAGGTGTTATGAGTGTAACAGGTTTGGACATATCAAGTCCGAGTGCCCCAAACTCAACCACCAAGCACCTAAGCACAAGAAGGCCCTCAACGTGACATGGGAAGAAGCGTGATCCGAAGAAGACGAAGACCACGTCTTCATGGAGAAATCGATTGAGTCCGACACAGAGACCGAACCTGAACTTGAGTCAGAACCTGAGGATGACTCGGACTACGAAGCTACCTTCAAGTCAAGCCACGGATACGCATCCAGTTCAAAAGATACCCTTAAGGTGAGTCGAAATTTATTTAATGCCTTACATAATACGGTTAAGTTTTTATCTAGGAAATTAGCTAAGTCAGAGTCCAAGGTCGAGACCCTGGTTGAGGAAGTTAAACTCCTCAAACACGAGGTCTCCCTAACCTCTTTGACTAGTCGAGATCAAGAGAAGGACTCAACTCGGGTTGAAAAACTCGAAGTTGAGAACTCACTCTTGAAAGGTCAAGTCGAAGATCTTAGGAATACGTTGGAAAGGTTTACTTTGGGATCCAAAGGACTTGACCTCCTACTTGGATCGCAAAGGGCCGTGTACAACAAGGCCGGACTAGGGTTTAGCTCAAACACGACCAATAAGTCGTATATGTCAATTGTAAGTAGACATAAAAAACGTGTCCAAGCATGGGTCCCTAAGACCACTTTGATTTCAACTCTAGGATCCAACTCGTACTAGGTTCCCAAGGACCAGATCCACTATGTGGATAGACCGAACCGATTCAACGGTCTAGGGGGAGCCAGTACAAAACATGTTTGTGTTTTAACTTAGAAATTGCATGCTTAGATTTTTTTTAACTTATGAATTCACTTAGAACACGTAAATAACCAACTAAAATCCTTCGAAAAGATTGAGCCTCGGGGAGCCTCTTTTCAAATAACCAACTAAAATCCTTCGAAAAGATTGAGCCTCGGGGAGCCTCTTTTCAAAAATAACTAGTTAGACTAGGAAATAGTCTTAGGTGAGTCAAGTCATCATTTTCTTGAACGTAGCTTTGTCTAAGGAAGTGGTCGATGATCCGATAAAAGAAGGCCTCTATGCCTCGCCACGACCTGGAAGCCATGATCTTGAAAAGGTAAACTTGACAAGCCTTGGGTTAAATCCAAATCTAACATAAAATTACTTGAACCTAAATCCACTTAATCAATTTAATTGAAAATCATCTAACATAAAATTACTTGAACCTAAATCCACTTAATCAATTTAATTGAAAATCATCTCAACATAAAATTACTTGAACCTAAATCCACTTAATCAATTTAATTGGGAGTCATCTCACAAAGAACACATAAGTACAACATGCTTGATCATATAGACTCAGGTGAGATGACCTAGGTTTAACAACTTACAACCATTTTTTAAAAAAAAATAATCTAACATCCAATCCAACCACCTTGTGTGTAGGATCAATGGATGTTAGACAGCGGTTGCTCCCGACACATGACCGGGGATCAACTCAAATTCGTGAAGCTTCGATTCAAACGACAAGGATCAGTAGCCTTTGGGAATAACGGCAAGCTCAAAATCATCGGATCAGGTGATATCGAGCTTAACTCGAATTTTGTTATTAAAAATGTATTACTTGTAGAGAATTTTGAATATAACCTGCTTAGCGTAAGCCAATTATTTGACAATAACTATAAGGTCATATTTTTAGAAAATGAATGTGTAATTAAAACAAATGAAACAGCTAAAACAATACTCAAAGGAACTAGGACAAATAACATTTATACAATTAACTTAATCAAATCCTCAGCCAAATGTCTTATGACACAGGAAGAGGAATCTTGGTTGTGGCACCGACGACTCGGTCACTCGCACCCAAGACTCATCCACAAGATGAGTCAGAGTGGCCTAGTCAGAGGCTTACCCAACCTTAAAAATTTGGTTAATAAAATCTGTAATGCTTGTCAACAAGGAAAACAACCTAGGACACAACACAAGTTAACTAACCAAGAACGAACCTCAAGTGTACTTGAGCTCCTGCATATGGATCTATTCAATTCACATGGAGCCAAGTCACTCAATAGAAGTCAATATTGCTTAGTCATAATTGACGACTACTCCAGGTTTACCTGGGTTAGGTTCATCAAACATAAAAATGATACCCTAGATCAATTAATCAATTTATTCAAATTAATTGAGAATCAAAAAAACCTTAAGGTTAAAAGACATAGAAGCGATCATGGTGGTGAATTCGAAAATCAAATGTTCACTGACTTCTGTAACCTAAACGGATACCACCATGAATTCTCTTGCCCTAGGACCCCTCAACAAAATGGCCTAGTGGAGCGGAAAAACCAAACTCTACAAGAAGCCGCTAGGACCATGTTAAACGAATATGACCTACCCGATAGGTTTTGGGCAGAAGCCGTGAGTACGGCATGCTATGTCCAGAATAGGATCCTTATGGTAAAGAGGCACCTTAAGACCTCGTACGAGATTTATCACGATAAAATACCTAACATTAAGTACTTTAGGGTATTGTGGTGTAAGGTACATATCCTAAACACTAAGGATTACCTAGGGAAATTTACATCCAAAACCACGACCGGAATCTTTCTAGGATACTCGACTACAAGTCGAGCTTATAGAGTATATAACCACGACACCCTTAGAGTCGAGGAAACCATTAATGTAGTGTTTGATGAAGGACATGAACCTACAAAACCCCCGGCAACCCCAATTAACGAGCCGATTCATACTAAACCTAACTCTGATCTGGAGATCAGGTCTAGTGTTAATCCTAACCTAAGTCAGCCAAGTCACTCTATTGATCAAGTAATAGATGACTCTAACCAAACTAGTGTTCAACCAAGTCACCCCATTGATCAAGCATTAGGTGACACAAACCCAACCCAATCTAGGATTCAGACTAACCACCCTATCGATCAAGTGATAGGAGATCCTAATCTAGGAGTTTGAACTAGAGCATCCTATAGGAACCTTAGTCAAATTTCCTTAATTTCAAAGATAGAACCCAAATCAATTGACCAAGCTCTTCTTGATCCCGATTGGATTATTGCAATGCAAGAAGAGCTAGCTCAATTTACTAGGAATGAAGTGTGGGAATTAGTACCACCACCTAAAGACAAAACGATAATTGGAACAAGGTGGGTGTTTCAAAATGAACTTGGTAGGCGAGTTAAGTTTCTTTTTAGGTCTACAAATTAAACAAACTAAGGATGGTATATACCTATATCAACAAAAATACACTAAGGAGTTAATTAAAAGATTTGGAATGCAAGACGCTAAGATAATAAACACCCCAATGGCGATTAATGTTAACATAGGAGAAGACCTAGAAAGTAAGTCCATTGACTTAAAGTACTATAGGAGCGCGATAGGAAGTCTCCTATACTTAACTGCGAGTCGACCCGACATCCTATTCGCAGTAAGTATGTGCGCCAGGTTTCAAACCTGTGCTAAGGAGTCTCACCTAACCCTAGTTAAGCGTATCCTTAGATATCTTAAGGGTACACTTAACGTTGGTATTTGGTACCCTAGATCTACGGAGTTCGAACTAATCGGCTACTCCGATTCGGATTATGCCGGTAGTAAACTCGATAGAAAGAGCACGAGTGGTTGTTGTCAACTACTCGGCTCGAGTCTAGTGAGTTGGTGCAGTAGGAAGCAACATTGTGTTGCCTTATCTACCACCGAAGCCGAATATGTTGCGATGGGTGAGTGTGTAACTCAGCTTCTTTGGATGAAGCACACTCTCCGAGACTTTAGGTTGGACTTCACCAAAACTAAAATTTTTGTAGACAACATAAGTTCGATAAATCTAACTAAGAACCCTATATGCCATTCAAGAACAAAGCATATAGAGGTAAAACACCATTTCATTCGAGAACATGTAGCCAACGGCTCCATACAACTCGAATATGTTGACTCGAAGTCTAACCTAGCAGACATATTTACTAAACCACTACCCGAAGCCGAATTTAGTCTCTTGAGACGAAAATTAGGCATGTGTGTAATAGAATAGGAACTTGCAAATTATATTTTCTTACTACTATTTCTTACTTTTTCATGGAACTAGCATAGGACATACCTTAGATATCATGCACCTATAGATTTAAGGAGCCAATACATCTCACAACACATAGGACTAATGTGTTTGTGTACTTAGCCACGTAGATGGGCGTGAGATATTAGGACCTTACTCCTGGTTCCAGATGTAGAGCTAGTGCATCGCTATGAACCACGGAGTATAATCATACATACTAACCGACTCTGACCAGGACTGGTTGATCTTTCATATCAATCAAGCCAAATATGAGTCGAACATTTTATAGATGAACTTATTTTTAGCATATTATTTTTAAAAAAATATATAAAAATGTGGAACATTCTTGGACTTTAAATTTAACATTTATTTTGGTTTCCACACACCCCTTACTCTTTTCGATATACGGCAAAAGGGGGAGAAAAAGGACCAAAGTTAAGGGGTCAAAATTTATTTTGATAACTTAACTCTTACTTCATAGTTAAACCAAAAGTTAACTTTAATTTTTGAAAACTTATTTAACTTTTAACAAAAGGCCAAGGTTAAGAAATCATTTTTTTTCTTAACTTAAACTTATTTTAAATACTATGGCCAATATTAAGTAATTTCGGTTACTTTTTTTTGGTAGCAAACATCAAGGGGGAGAGTTAAAACTCTTTCTCAAGTACTCACCCTCTGTCAAGGGGGAGGATTCCTCAAGGGGGAGCACTTGAAAAAGTTTTTTTATATACTCCTGTTCATTCATGTTTTTACATACTCCTGTTCATTCATATACTCCTGCTCATTCATGCATATCTTTTCTTAATGCACTTAATTTTCTTAACTTTGTATGTGGGTTTGCCATAAATCAAAAAGGGGGAGATTGTTGGTGCAGTAGGCACCTAAGTCGAACCTGAGTTTTGATTATAGCAAATGATACAAAGTTAAGCTCATGTTGTTATCTCACGAGCTGAATCGAGTGTGCAGAAAATTGCTATAGCTGGAGCTGAAGGCTAGCAACACCTGGAGGAAGCCGCGGTGGTCGGGCGACACTCGAGTTACTTCGGAGGGAGCCAAAGGAATCGAGTGGAAGGCCGGAAGCAAAAGAGACATGTAAGTATCGAGGTAAGCTCGTGTGTGCAAGCGTAAGTGAGGTCGTATCCTCTTTACGGGGATGATCTTAAGCGTAAATCCGACCCAAGACATCTCATAGGTGGTCTAGGTCGAGATCGGACGGTTGGAGGCCGTCGAAATAATGTTTTCTTTGAGCTAACTTTGCCTTGCAGCTAGCATCAGTCGACTGCCAGCTTGGAGGACTCGACTGCCATCAAACAATGATCCGAAGTCGATCGACCGATGTCGCCATCCCGATCGATGATGGCCATCACCGATCCGATGGTCAATGATCAGATTCGAGGAGTCAAGGCTTATCACCAAATTCCAAGGGGAGTTGTGCTCAAATTTTATTGGCTAGGGTTCCTCTCGAAAAGGGGCTCAAAGGCTATAAAAGGAGGTCCAAACCTAGGGTTTCTTCATCATTCTAAAGCTTCCAAAAAGCCTCCGTCAAGCTACAACTTTTCCAACCACGAAGTGCTTTTCCTCCGATGTCTAGGTCTTAATACTCTCTCTTATTGTAACGTCGGTTTTAGCTTGCTTTTATTTAAGTTCATTTCTTTTCGGAGCTTTCATCGTATACGAGGAGAGGGGGAGTGTCCCTCTACCTCAAGTTGTTTTCCTTCTTGTATTGATTAACTCCTACCTCCAACGAGGAGGAGTTCCTTTAGTGCTTTTTCCCTCCGTACGTGGTCAAGGACCACTAGGGCCTTGGTGTAGTAGCCGAAGGCTACGAACCAAGTAAAACTTCTTTGTCTCTATTTACTTTACATTTCCGCTATAATTAATTATCTCGAGTTTTAACGAAAGAAAATAAAAATCATTTTTTATCGCTATTCACCCCCCCCCTCTAGCGAACCGCATCGATCCAACATCACAATGATCAAAATATTAGATTTCAAATATTATTGATTCCTCAAAACAATAAAATTCCAAAATCAACCAACACCTCAAAACACCGAGAATATCGCATGCCACGATAGTGTGGACGTATACGAATTATACATTTGTAAGAAGAGGTTTTACCCATTAATTTTATTATCTTGTCAACCTTACTTTTTGACAAATAAAATTAATAGTTGGTTCCTCTTTGGCCCTACAAATAAAAGCAGTGACTCCGATGGGGAGGATACTTTTTATTTGCATCTAAGTGTGCACCATTACACGATACTAAGGGAATTATTTCGGATTATGTGCCTTACCGATGGAGAAGTACACAAGCTCCTAGATAATTTCCTATAACCATTATTTGACCTAGTGATCCTCAAACAAACCCATCCGATGGGGAGGAAGACACTCAGAGCCGACACGCAAGTTTGTTGCATCACACGTCAAATTGTAATGGAGGTCGCGGGAATTAATTAAAATATCCCTCTCCCACTTAGTAAATTGAAAATGAGGAATTTTAAAAGCAAACACAACATGCATATAAAACAAATAAGCAATATGGAAAAAACAGAATTTTTCCAACTATTATGGCATTGTTCTCCAATACGCATCCCGTCGTGTCACCACCTCGTCCGCTCCATCTTTTCCCGTGCGCAAGTCACCAAAGAGATCCGAACCGAGATAAACTATTTTAATTTACATCCATCGATCCTATACTCCACGAAGGAGTGTACAAATAATCTAGATCGAAAGTAAACTAAAATGAGCGGCTAAACAATGTCATATTTAATTACAAAAAA
Organism: Wurfbainia villosa; assembly: GCA_025175895.1. Taxonomy (NCBI): domain Eukaryota; kingdom Viridiplantae; phylum Streptophyta; class Magnoliopsida; order Zingiberales; family Zingiberaceae; genus Wurfbainia; species Wurfbainia villosa. The sequence goes on from CM046003.1 coordinate 4,393,358, forward strand.
TTAAATACTAATCTAGCCTCGTCAACCCCGAGGATTCAAATAATATACAAACAATCAAACACAAAACAATCACATACACACATATATAACCATAATAGTTGGATCTAATGCCTGCAACCAAAAAGTTAGCCTACGCACATCCTACTATTATCCAGCATACACAATATATGTTAAGTGCGTGAAAGTAACCGAATCCAAAACACACAAAATCGGAAACCGATGCTCTGATACCATTTGTTGGTATTGCCGAGAAGCTCATTGGCTCCCATGTCCTCAGATTAAAATTTTCACTAATGAAAACTAATCCGGATGGGATGAGTTTCCTAAGCACAACCAATTCGTCGTCGTGCCAACGACTCGAGCGATTGCTTGAACAAACTTATTGTTCAAGCAATCAACTCTTCTAGTCGGTTAGCCGCGGAAGAGACGACGAACGGATCGCCGGTTTTTGTGTTTCTTATCGGGGTCCATGATTATACAAATACATACAAATGTAAACTAGTATAATCAACACATACATAAAGTAAACATCCACATAAAAATAAAAACATGCAAAGATCATTAATAAAAGTTATAAAACTTTTATACCTCTTGATCTTCTATCGTATTTCCTAACCTCCTTGTAGACTTCGTGTGGGCGAAGATCCTCCACAAGTTGAAGCTTCTTAGATCTTCTTCAATCCAAAGAAAGAAGAACTCTCTTTCCCTTCTTTCTTGAGCCAACCACCAATCCACAAAGGATTGATGCCGCCGGCCCCAAGAATAGAGAGAACAAAATGGAAACAACCAAGGAACCAAACTAGGGACAAACCCTAGCTTCTAGTGTCGCCGTCCAAGATGGAGTGAAGAGGAGAAAGGGAATATGTTGGGCGCCGGCCACGGTGGAGGGAATAGAGGAAGGAGCCGGCCACACCCTAGGATGAAGAAGACCTCCTCTCCTATAGTTGCTGCCCAACTTCCTTGCAATCCCTAGCCGCCCAACCATAGGAGCCAAACCCTAATTAGGGTTTCCTCCTTAGGCTTTCTTGCCGCCCAACCATGGTGGAGAGAAGAGATCTAGGAGCTAGCCACCTTCAAGGAAGAAGACAAGATCTTCCACAAGTTGCCGCCCACCCCTCTTTCCTAACCTTGGCCGCCCAAACAAAAGGAGCCAAACCCTAATTAGGGTTTCCTCCTTAGGGTTTCTTGCCGCCCAAGCAATGCTAGGCAAAACCCTAATCTCCTTAGCATCCATCATCAACCATAAAAACTTGTTGCCGCCCAACCCATAGCCACCCTTTTATAGAGTTAGGGTTAGGCCTTGGTTTAATCTCCACCGTCGGATCTAGGGTTTCATCCCAACCGTCGGATCTAGGGTTTCATCCCAACCGTCGGATCTAGGGATTTAATCCTAACCGTTGGATCTAGAGATTTAATCTCAACCGTCGGTTCTAGAGATTTAATCTCAATCGTCGGTTCTAGAGATTTGTTTTCCATCATTTGATCTAGACTTCATGAGGTTTATATTAGGCTACGATAGGGATCATGAGGAGGAGTTGGGTATTGGCCACCTGATGGATCGGAACTACACAAGCTTGATCCATCAATGATGTTCCATTCCACTAGAGGATCATCATCGAACTACCTCACCAACCCCCATAAATCAATATGGACTCCATATATTATTTATACATCCATCTCCCCATGTTTAAGATATCGAATGTCCGTCAATTAATTGATTTACTGACCATCAATTAATTAACATCTAACTTGTCGAGTAGTACCACTCAATCTTATCATCATGTTGACTAAGTCAACCTGCAGGGTTTACATGATGAACCTTATGAGCTCCTCAAGGGGACATCATCAACCTAATATATAAGACACGATTTCCTCCTATAATCAACGACACACCATATAAATAATATCATTTCCCAACTTACCGGGCATATTGATTTAATCCATCTAAATCTCACCCATTGGTAAATCAAAGAAATAACTACTACGTACATGTGCCCGTTATTATATCGGGATTAAGAGCATGTACAACATAATATCCGAGGTCTGATTCAATTATGTAGTCAGCAATAAATTGAATCACCTCTATGTCGGTCCTGCTCAATACACCGAAGTGTACTAGTGTAACTCTATGTTCAAGATAAAACAATACCAAGCTACACGACAACCATGCCAATGGTTTGTCCAAAACCATCTTGGTTGTAAGCCTCTACTTATATTCTACAAGGGACTGATAACATGATCTTCTGTGCCACACCAAGCACCATGTTATCTACAATGTAAAATATTAGACAATATGCACACATATAATAAATATAAAAGTGCAAACAATGATCATGTGATTCTTATTTCAAAATAAAGATGTTCATACAAAAGAGCTAGGCTTTCAGTATACATCCCAACATCTTGTTCATGTTGTAGTTCAGGTGAAACTGCTCAAAACTCCTAGGTAGAGACTGGACAATGATATCAACCTAGGTTTCACCATCGATCTCAGCACTGAGGACTTCCAGCTCATTCAAATGAGTCATCATCTTGAGAACATGATCCCTCATGGGTGTTCCCTCGATCATGGTGGTCGTCATCAAGTTCCTCATGGATTCCTGCCTGGCAGCCCAATTCTGGTGTCCGGAAAGCTCTTTGAGATTGAGCATCATGTCATAAGCAGTGGGCATGTCTTGAAGCTGATGTTGTAGTACATTTGACATAGATGCCAAATTGTAACACCGCGTCATCTCATCAGTCTTGATCCACTTCTTATAACTCTCCTTCTCCTTTTTCCCAAAATCATCTGCAGGCTTAGTAGGACACTCTTCGAGGAGTACATATTTGTATTCCTCAACAGTCAAGACAATGTCAAGATTCCTCTTCCAATCAACATAATTGGGTCCAGTAAGTTTATTTTCTTTCAGTATCACAGCAAGCGGGTTGAAAGTCATTTTGAAAAAATCTAAGAATCACATAGATCAAAACATTAGATTTCAAAAAATTATTGATTCCTCAAACAATAAAATTTTAAAATCAACCAACACCTCAAAACACTGAGAATATCGTATGCCACGATAGTGTTGACGTATACGAATTCTACATTTGTAAGAGGAGGTTTTACCTATTAATTTTACTATCTTGTCAACCTAACTTTTTGACAAAGAAATTAATAGTTGGTTCCTCTTCGGCCCTACAAATAAAAGCAGTGACTCCGATGGGGAGGATACTTATATTTGTATCTAAGTGTTCACCATTACTTGGTACCAAGGTAATTATCTCGGGTTATGTGCCTTCCGATGGGGAAGTATACACGCTCCTTAATAATTTCCTATAACCATATTCGACCTTGTGATCCACAAACAAACTCATCTGATGGGGAGGAAGCCACTAAGAGCCGACGCACAAGTTTGTTTGCATCACATGTCAAATCGTAATGGAGGTCGTGGGAATTTATAAAAGTATCCCTCTCCCACTTAGTAATTTTAAATTGAGGAATTTTCTAGCCTACGACATGCATATCAAACAATAAGCAATAAATATGAAAAAAGAAATTTTTTTCCAACTATTATGGCTTTTGTCTCCAATATGCCTCCCGTCGTATCGCCATCTCATCTGCTCCTCCCTACGCCATGTACAAACCATCCGGAGATCCAAGCCGAGAAAAGACTATTTTAATTTACATCCATCGATACTAAACTCCACGAGGGAGTGTACATGAAATTTAGATCGAAAGTAAACTAAAATAAAAAGAGTGGCTAAACAATGTCGTATTTAAATACAAAAATTAAATACAAGCCTCGTCAACCCCGAGGATTCAACAAAATATACAATTAAACACATACAATCACATACACACATATGGCCATAATAGTTGGATATTATGCCTGCAACCAAAAAGTTAACCTATGCACATCCTGCTATTATTCGGCACATATAATATATAAAAAGTGTATAAAAGTAACCGAATCCTAAATACACAAAACCGAAAACCGTGGCTCTGATACCACTTGAAGGTAGGAAACTTCGCTTCCCACTTCAACTCGGTCGCTTGTTCATGGCGATCCCTTCTACGTCCCCGGATAAAAAAATTTATCCTTGACAAGAGGGATTACCAATGCTACCGTTTCATCGTCGTACTATTCGATTAGAGTGGTCATTTGAACAAACTTGTTGTTCAAGCCACCAACCTCTATTCTATGAATAGCCGCGGAATAGACGATGTACAGATCGCCGATTTTGGTGTTTGTATTCGGGGTCCAAGTTAATTTAGACATGAAACAAAACATACAACATGCATATAATTTAAAAACAATTATAGATATAATACAAAAGAATATAAACAAGTGTTATACCTCTCGATCTTCTATTGTATGTCCTTCCTCCTTTTGGACGTCGTGTGGGCGACGATCTTCCAAAAGTCGAAGCCTCCTAGATCACTAATCTTCCTTTCTTTGCTCACTCTGAACAAAAGGAAAAATATGAAACAAAACTCTCCTCAATCTAGGACCAACCAACAAGCTCCCACCTTGAAGCTTGCCGCCGGCCCAAAGAGAAGGGAAGGTGGGCGCCGGCCAAGAGCTCCAAGGAATCACCCTAACCCTTGTTTCAACCGGCCAAGGAGAAGAGAAAGAAGAGCTTTGAATGTCGGCAAAGGAGAGGAGTGGAGAAGATGGGCGCTGGCCACCTAAGGAAGAAGAAGGAAAAAATTTCCTAATTTGTCGCCGCCCAACCTCCAAGCCTCTTGCCGCCCAAAACCCTAATCCCTCCTTGCCTCTAATTATCCCTTGCCGCCGACCCTAATCCCTCCTATTATAGAGTTAGGCTTAAGCCTTGTTTCAATCTCCACCATCGGTTCTAGGGATTTAATATCAACCATCGGATCTGGAGATTTAATCTCAACCGTCGGATCTTGAGATTTAATCTCCACCGTCGAATCTAGAGTTTTGTTTTCCATCATTGGATCTAGGCTCCATGAGGTTTTAATAGGCTACAATAGGGACCATGAGGAGGAGTTGGATCTTGGCCACCCAATTGATCAAGCCCACATAACGTCCAATCCATTAATGATAATCCATTTCACTAGAGGATTATCATTGATCTACCTCACCAACCCCCGTAAGTTAATATGGGATTCATATATTATTCGTACATTTATCTCTCCGTGTTTAAGATCTCGAATGTCCATCAATTAATTAATTTACTGACAATTAATTAATCAACATCTAACTCCATGAGTAGTACCACTCAACCTTATTATCATGTCAGACCAAGTCCACCTGTAGTGTTTACATGATGAACCTTATGAGCTCCTCAAGGGGACATCATCATCCTAATATATAGGACACGGTTTCCTCCTATAATCAACAGCACACCATATAAGTAATATTATTTCCCAACTTACTGAGCCTATCGATTTACTCTATAAATCTCGCCCATTGGTAAATCAAAGAAATGAATACTAAGTATATGTGCCCGTTATTATATCGGGATTAAGAGCATGTACAATATAATATTTGTGGTCCGATTCGATTATGTAGTCAGCAATGAATCAAATCACCTCTGAGTCAGTCCTGCTCAATACACACAAAGTGTACTAGTGTGATTCTATGGTCAAGACAAACCAATACCAAATCACACTACAACCATACCAATGGTTTATCCAAAGTCATCTCGGTTGTGAGCCTTTACTTATACTTTACAAGGAGCTGATAACATGATCTACCGTGTGACACTACACACCATGTTATCTACAATATAATGTATTAGACAATATGCATAACCATAAATATACAAACAATGATCATGTGATTCTTATTTCAAAATAAAGATGTTCATACAAAAGATAGACTTTTCAGTATACATCCCAACAGTGTAATCGTGTTCCTTGTGTTGTATGTCGATGATATATTACTTATAGGAAACGATATATCTGTCTTACAGTCAGTTAAAATTTGATTATCCAAAATATTCTCCATGAAAGACCTGGGAGAAGCGACCTAAATCCTCGGGATTAAGATCTATAGAGATAGATCGAAACAGTTGCTTGGTCTTTCACAGTCTACATATATAGACCGAGTTCTAAAGAGGTTTTGCATGTCAAAATTCAAGAAAGGTTTTCTTCCCATCAAGCATGGGATTCACCTTTCGAAGTCTATGTTAGGACCTATGTACCCACTAGAGGGGGGGGGGGGTGAATAGCGATTCGATGCGTCGATGGATATCGTTCGTGTTCATCTCTACAATTCGGTTAGCGCAGCGGAAATACAAAATAGAATACGAATATAGAGACAAATACACAATCACAAGACATGGATGTAACGTGGTTCGAAACCTCAAGGTTCCTACTCCACCTCAAGGTTCCTACTCCACGGGTTGGGCTCGAAGGAGCCCTAGCGATGCAAACACACACCACTAATCAAATACTCCTTCTCGACAACACGTCGGAGGCAGAGAAACCTCGTACAAATGATTACACTAAGTAATACAAGGTAAAACAAGCAAATACAAGATGAATATACAAAACAACGTAAAGTAAAACTTTATAACTATTGCTTTGGAATGCTTACTTGTTGATTGCTTGAACCGTGCTTGAAGACCCTGATTTGCACCAGCAAATCACCTCAAAAATGCTCAAGAAATCATTGCCAAATCCTTTCCTTCGTGCTCCTTTTAAACCTGTAACTCAGGCTGGATTTCGCCTAGTAGTCGACTGCTCCTATAGGCGTTGTCTCACAATGGCCTGATCCACGTTGGATAAGCTCCAATGAATAGACCATTGATGCACGCGAACTCAACCTCAAATCTCGCGACGGAGAGCATCGAGGACTCGAAGCGCATGCTCACGCTCAATGCCGACAAGTGCACAGATGTCATCAAGTAATAAAGAATATTGATCCCACATAGACTGAGATTTCGAGTATCATTTTGTCCAGTGGATGTGATATTGTTCGGATTGGTAATCCTAGGGTTCACGAATGAGAGGTCGTCGGTGGTATGAACTCAGTACGGTGTCACATGGAAGAATAGAAAGGTTGCTACGAGGATTTGGATGGGATTCTAGGACTTCGGTTTCGTTTGTGTGTCATAGAACATGTTATCAATTGAATGTATCCATATTTTCTAGCTAGGGTTTTGTGGAAAGGACATCATACACTATGGTACGAGAATGACGAATCAATCCCTGCGACGAGTCAGAAATGAGACACATTACCGACTCTATCACATCCTTCTATCCACAGTTGCAGGCGATGAGGCCAACCTCTAGGTTCCTCCTAATATCCCCTAAATCTTAGATACGAGGACTGTCACCCCTCGTATCATCTACGCACATAAGATAGAAAACCAAAACACAAAGTTGTAGATCTAAACAATCATTCAACTGCAAATACTATTTCAAGAACTGAAACATATTTGAACTAGCAATGTTCTACTCAACACAAACTACTCTCTAATCCTAAAATCGAAGAATCTACTCTATGAATACGAGAAGAGAATCACAAAACATTATGGAATTCATGAATATAATAATAAACATGTAAGAAATATGAATTACAATGCAATATGACTCTTCTCTCTGGCGTTATGGTGCAGAACTTGATCCTCAAGCGACTCTCTTCCTCCCCATTGCGAGTTCCTCGAAGCTTTTTAGGGCTTCAGAGAGTCGTCCCAGCCGTCGTGACCTCCCTAGGGTTTCGGCATAGCTTTCCTTATATAGACATCATGTCGGATCCTCGTGAAATCTGGAAAAACCCTTGGTCACTCAAGTTGCCCGGCCGCCACACAACCATGTGAAAACACACGACCAGGCCGTGCGTAAGGCTATGGTGGCCATTTTTGAACCCTGGATATGGCCGTGTGTAGCCACACGCCCAAGCTGTGTCCCACTCTATGTCCAACTGCTAGATGCTTCATTTTTGCTCCAAAAGCGCATCGTTTTCCCCCTAGAATGCTATCCTACACACAAAAGTAGAAAGAGTAGATCTTCGAACTAGAAAATAGGAAATGTATGCAAAACAAAGTCAAATATGCATGAAACAAACATAAAATGCAATGAGATATGAGCGAAAACTACTCCTAAAACCCTATATATTTCACTCATATCAATTCCCCCATACTCATATCTTTGCTTGTCCTCAAGCAAACCTCGGTGCCATAAAATTTTAAAAAGGTATTATTCCATACTTAGCATGTTAACTAGATTTATCAAGTGGTATTTGCAATCAAAGCAAAATATATATGTTCTAGAAATTCACTAAGTTAGCTCCTCGTGCCCGTGCCAAGCGAATCTTCTTAGGGGATACTCATTCCATGATAAGTTAAGTCGTCATATTATAGCTTTCCTAAGGTCTCCGGCTCTTATGCACTTATCTGCCCAAAGCGAGGGTCGTTCCCTAGATCTAGCACAAAGTCTCAAAGGCATGCTCGGTATTGAGAGAAATTGGTAGGTGTTTCCTCAGTAATCTAACTCGGTCTCAAAGGGGCACCTAACCATTTCCACCCACGACAACTATTTTTTTATCCCTCATAATCTCTTTTTCTTCTTTCTTCTCTTTTTTTCATTTCTTTTTCTCTCTCTCTCTTTCTTTCTTCTCTTTTTTTTCGGCTCACTGGGATTTTAATTTTTCCGAATGGGCTTATACAATCCGAGCATCTCCAGTAACTAAAATGCTAAACCTAGAGTCACCTGTGGATTCCAAAGTACTAGACTACTGAGATGAATCATAACTAGGTATGTACTAGACTCTCCCTTTCAGAAAGTTTGTCATGTGTATGTGTAAAATAAAAGCCAACCAGTGTAAGACTAGAACATTCATTAGAGCAAATAAAATAAAATACCACGAGGTAAATAAAGTTAAGCCACCCATGGAAACAACTCATAAAAGAAAACTCTGAAAATACTACTGAGGTAGCTTAAAGATAGCAAAAATTAAGTATTGACGAAACTAAAAACCCTATATGAACAAATGAATGCTAACTAAAACAAATTCAAATGACAGGAAAGAAACTACTGCTAGAAACAAAATAAATCAAAATTCAGGCCCCCCCAGACTTAAACGAAGTATACCTCTAGTATGGTGGACGAGGTGGAAAGTCTGGTAGCCTCCGCATTTTGGGATCCTAGGAGAACCTACTGTTGAGTTGCTGATGCCTGAGAGTTGGTGGATATGGCAGCTACTCAGTGCTCCTCCTCCCTAGCCCACTGCGCTTGCTGGGCTCGCATATGCTGCTGCATCTCCTGACAGTAGCTGGCCTCCGCCTGGCGACGGATAGCCTCCTCTTGGAAGTAGATGTGGTCCTCGCCGTAGAACTCCTTGACCCGCTGGAAGTGCTCTCATAACCCCTGAAACTCTGCTTGTGTGTAGGCACTCTGCTCTTCCCATCACTGCCTCTGCGTCTGCTACTCGGCATATATGTCGTCGAGGCGCGATCGAAACTCCGAAAAATCATAGGCAGATGTACCTACATCCTGCCCAAAAGTAGAAAAAGGTGGTGGTGCAGGTGCAGGCTCATATCTATGTGCACTAGGTGGGCTTCTATGAATGCGTGGACTGGAGGGAGAGTGATGTAAAGGGGGAGAAATGGATGTCAATATGGATGGTCCCTCTTATGATGGGGACTCCACTATCAGGTCTAAACGTTAGTTGGCGCATGTGGTGATGGTGGTACGATTAGGGTCGGGGAGCCTAAGGGTCATCAAGTTTTTCCTTACAAAGTATAGGGAGTGTCCCTCTCTTACAATCATCTTCATGTCCATACACACTCCTAGGTCGATCCTAGGGCTCCCCTCTATGCTATCTAGTGCAGTGTAGTCGTACCCCATCCTATGGCAAATGTGGGTAAGTAGGCTCCCCACAATGATCTCTCCTCTCGCTGCTTTGCCAATTTTCACTAGGTCTCTAATGAAACAGGACCCTACATCAATGCTACTTCTTTCTTGTAGCATGTACCATAAGCAAAGCAGCTCACTAGCTCGCACTATACCGTCACTCTCCCCATGACCAAAAATAGTAGTTGCCATGATTCGGTGTAGGTACCAAAAAATAGGGTTTTGGAGCACGACACTTTAGCCCTAGAAGGGTCGTATGCGTGCTCTTCTGTCAATTCAGTCCAAAAGATTCGAGAGTTAAACACAATAGGGGTTCTTCTCTCTCCCCCACTAGGCAAGCCAAAGCATGTGTTCCATTGGTGTAGTGTCCACTCAAGCTTCAGAGCTTGAGAGCCTTCCATTCTCCTTGTCCTTCGCTCCGAAGCTCCAGATCGAGATGCTACTTGCTTGGTCCTCCTCATCCTTACTTCTTTTGGGCTACCTTGAGGGTTGGAAAGGCTTCTAGGTGGTGGGGGAAAAAGATCCACACGACTAGGGCAAGAGAAATTAAAACACACGGTGCATTTGGGGTGGAAACGCATGGCCTACCCTATTTAACCTCACGTGACATGGCTAGGTAAAAACACATGGCCAGGTCGTGTATGTCATGGGTTAGTCAGGCACGATTGTGTGAAAACACACGGCCAGGTCGTGTGCCCCCCATTTTTCTCCTTTCATGCACAACGGTCCGAATTTTCTCACACGCTCGTGTAAGCTAAAATTAATTATTTTTTTTATTTGTACCTAGCAAGTTCTTTCTAGTCCTAATGCTAAACGAAATTAAAATCAAAGTTCAAACTAACCAATGAATGCAATACAATAAAAAGGAAACCTAAAAATTAAACTTGGGTTGCCTCCCAAGAAGCACTTTGTTTAAGGTCTTTTAGCTCGACCACACTCCATTATTAACTTGGCTCCGGAGGTTCTGTAAACCTCCATTCATCTATCTCGGGATTGACATTTGATGGGCTTGGCTTTGTTAGTAATATATGAGAGATGTCCTAAACCAATCACCTTATGTTTGAACCATTTATATGATAAATGAAGATTCACGATTTGAGTATACATGTTTTCATGTATTTGATTAGATCTTAAACTCATTTACTGAATGTCAACGATATGATTTATAGCATGAGAGAATTTGTGATTGGATCACAACTAGTGAGTATCTATACATGTGTAATTGTGATGTATCGGAATTATCCCTTGTCGATGAATTGATGGATTTGGACACCATTGATTCTGTCGAGACTAGCATGGGGTATACTCCTTGGTGTATCCAAGCAGCTAATTCTCACTAGCTGGAGACATTGTGATGTCCGAAGTTAATCGTGGATGGTAGTTATGGTAACTAGTTCATTGGAGTGACCAACCGTAAGACTTCATATGGTTCTCTGCATATATAGATATGTCAATGAAGTTCTTACTGCAGCTTAGGTGCGATGTTCCTTTGACTTGCGGTATTCAAGTCATCTTGATCATAAAGACTTATGCTTTGACATCTTAAGCAAGCATCTCTGAGAAGATGTGGACCCGGGATGATTGGGTATAAGTCGAAGTGATCGAAGGTGTTTGAATAACCTATAAAGGATTCACCACTCCTTGCAAGGAGATCTATACCCATGGCCTCTCGTCGGATTGTTACTAAAGTCTTTGGCCAAAGCATTACATGTTTAGAGTAAGGTACTCTTCGATACATGTGCAGTAACTAGAATCCGTAGGATGAGGAAATGATACTTGGGGTAGGTGTGATATAGTCAGCCTAGTGGGGACTGACACTATAGACCATGTCCTGAACCAAGTGGGTATAAGATGAGTGAAGGGAATGGGGCAGGATTCATTCGAGCTACTGAAGGGTTTGAGAAGTAGTTCTGGATCAACCGTTGATCTTTTCGGTTAATTGGGGATCATGATGAACTATTAGGTGCCACTCATGATCGTTCTATAATTAATGGTTAATTATAGATGACCAACATAAAACGAGAACCTATTTGGTCACACACACAACGAGCGTAATCCGAATGATTTAAAACGAGCTTGAGAATGAGATTCTTAGACCGAGAGAAACTAGGTTTGGTTGGACCAAACATGGAGCGAGCATGAAATCGTTTCAGTCGCAATGGAAGCATGGATGGGTCGTATCTTATGAAGACATGATGGATGAACCAAATTGGTTTGGTTCTAATCCAATGGAGGAGAATAAACCAAAGGATTTGGTTTGTTTTAAACTAATGAACCAAAGTTGGTTCGGTTCGTTTTAACTTAAAATAAACCATCATGGTTTGGTTTATTTTAACTTAAATTAATGGAGCGGGTTAACGGGATTTTGGTTATGATCCGATAACCATTAAGAGAATTTGTTCTCTATAAAATATGGCTTAAGGGTTTTGTTAATCCCTAATCCAAATCCTTGCAACCCTAAGTTGCCGCCCCTCCTTCTCCTTGGTGTAGTCGGCGCCAACCCCCTTGCCGCCGCCCACCACCACCCAATCTCCTTGCCGGCGTCCAGCAGCTGCCATCCTCTCCACTTGCCGGCATCGAGCTGCTGCTGGAGGAGCTCCAGTGATCCCCTTTGGGTTCGGCAACAAGGTGAGCTTCAACCTTCCTTTTTGGCCGACCCCTATTCCTACACCAAAGCTGTCCAGTTTTCTGGACAGCTTATTTCTTACTTGTTGGAGCGTCGTTTGGACGATGTTTGGAGCTCCAACAGGGTTAGTCTTGCCGGGGATTCAATCTCTGGTAATCCTCATAGGTGGAGGATGAAGGATTCGTCAAACGGTTGACGAATACCTCTCCGGAGAAGTGAGTTTTTGAGGACTCGTTTTGGATCCGAATTTTGATTCGGATCGGGATCTTCTCTCGATCACATCGTCTTCAACATGAGGCTAGTAACCCGTACGAAAATGAGGCTCATGACTTTGTGAAGTCATCCCGAAGATACTCAGCGTGGATACGGATAGAGACGATTCTAGCGAGAATCGTTCCGGTTGATGTCTTTCCCGCTACACGTGATACGTCAGGAATACGTAGTATAAATTTCCTTTTATTGCAAAATTTGAATTTACGGTTATGTCTACACATGTTGTACTATGCATGCGTGTGATGTAATAAATTATATTTATTATTTTATTCCTTCCGTTGTGCACATGTTTACGAAACATGTTCGAACACACACTCGCTGCGGTGCCGGAAACCCAACAGTGGTATCAAAGCCCAGGCTGTGTTTCGACATAATCATAAAATTATTTTGCGATAGTCATAATGGTATTTCTGGAAATTTTCTAATTTTAGAAAGTTAGAAGTATTTATGGAAATTTTAAATTTTGGAAAGTCTAGAAGTATTTATGGAAATCTTCTACTTTTGGAAAGTTGAAAGTATTTATGGAAATTGATATTTTCCATAAATAAAATATTTGATTAGATTTGGAAATTTGTTTCCTAATTTAATCATGATTTGATTTGGGAAATCAAATCTTAAAAATATTTTATTTCCATAAGTAGTTTTGATGATTTAGGAAATTGGTTTCCTAAATTGACTTTCCTTAATCAACTCTTTCCACAAATAAAATATGTGATTAGATTTGGAAATTTGTTTCCTAATTTAATCATGATTTGATTTGGAGAATCAAATCTTAAACATATTTTATTTCCATAAATAGTTATGACATATAAGGAAATTTTGTACATGACATAATTGTATGTCATGTAATTGCATTAGATGCATATCATTATGTCATGCGTGTCGTGACATGTAAATGTATGTCATGTATGCTATGCCATGTAGATAATAGTTATTTGCATGCAAAGAGGATGAGACATAAAAACTCTTACTCAATATTAAAGCCTACACCTTCCATTAATATGGTTAGAACCAGAGTTCCATTTCTTATTTGGGTTGTTGGACTCTCTCCAAGCCCGGCTTGAACCCAAACATGTTCAAACCATGGAATAGTTTAATACTAATATGGTAAGAGTCAGAGGTCAATCATTAGCTTTGGTTGTTGGACTCTCTCCAAGCCAGGCTAATTGGTTGAATGCGCTCTAACCATATTAAAACTATTTCTCGATTAATGGGTTGGCTTTAACCTGGAGCATCGGCTTGTTGGACTCTCTCTAAGGTCGATGTTAAGGGAGGTGAAGTTGGGTGCTATGAATATGATGCATACTTGTTAATGTGTTAACAATCCGATGTATGTGTGAACATTCAATTAGTTGATAGCACATTGTGATAGTTGCATATATGTGATATGGAATCGGTATATTTGATACCTACCATCGTAGCTATGAATGGCTTATTGGACTGTCTCCAAGGTTGTTCATATCTATGATGGATATCAGCCCATTCGGAGATGGACCTATGATCTCCCGAAGTGATTTTGGGATTTTTGCAATTGGAAAAATGAATGAGATTTATGAATGTATATTGATGCATTTTAAAATCATTTTCTCTTATATGCTCGTTTTGTATTTCTAAGTTAATCTATTGATCATGATGTCTTTGAATTTGAGTTCCATTTTGGATTCAAATAAATTGACTAGGCCAAACTTCTTGGACTGGCTTAGAAACTTGAGAATTGTTCTCAAGGTTGAAAAGCTTGCAAATGTCCTCGAAGCGCCTCTTCCCGTCCGTCCTAGTGACAATGCAACTCTGGACCAATTCTAGGCCTATCAAAAACATGTGACTGATTCTGAAATGGTGAGTTGCATCATGCTAGCCACGATGGTACCTGAGCTGCGGAAGCAGCGTGAGCATATCGATGCTCACACCATAGTCTTTCATCTTTATGAGTTGGTTGATGAGCAAGTGAGATTCGAAAGGTTCGAAGTCTCTAAGCTCCTCCTCACCTATGAGATGCAAGAAGGTTCATCTGTGGTACTGCTCAATATGCTGAAGACTATGGAGTTTTCTGTGAAGCATGAGCAGGGGATGGTGCTGTAAGTTGATTCCTTGAAGAAAGGTTCTAAGAGGAAGTCAAAGGAATAGCAGAAGGGGAAGAAAAAGGCTAAAAAGGCAGAACCAGCTCAAAAGGGCACTTGCCATCATTATGGAAAGGAGGGCCATTAGCGAAGAAATTGCAAGATTTATCTTGAGTTCGTGAAGAAGAATAAGGCATCGGATGCCCCATCTTCTTCAGATATCTTTGTTATTGATTGTCATTCTATTTCCTCAAACACTTGGGTATTGGATACTGGGTGTGGCTCACATATATTTAATGACATACATGGGCTAAGTAATAGAAGAAGACTCGTCAAGGGAGAGTCAAATTTACGTGTTGGGAATGGAGCAAAGGTTGCTGCACTCGCCATCGGAACATATTTGTTGGAACTCCCTACAGGACTTGTCTTAGAACTGGACAATTGCTTTTAAGTTCCTTCGTTGATAAAGAACATCATTTCTATTTCTTGTTTAAATAGAAATGGGTACCATTTGACTTTTAGTAACAATTGTTTTACATAACTTTGAATGGAGTTCTTTATGGGACTGGAACTTTATGCAATGATATTTATACGTTAGACGTATCCAGTGACATTTTCAATATCGAAGCAAGTAACAAGCATGCTCGAAAGGATAATCAATTAGACTCCTACATGTGGCATTGTCGTCTTGGCCATGCAAGCAAGAAATGCATGTCCGAATTACACTGATGTTGAATTCTGGAATCGTTTGAATTGGATTCATACGATACATGCGAATCATGCTTGAAAGGCAAGATGACTAAGTTACCTTTTACAAGAAAAGGTGAACGAGTGGGAGAGTTTCTAGGTCTAATAGATACTGATGTATGTGGACCTGTGTCAACTCATGCTTTAGGAGGCTATAGCTACTTCATTACCTTCACCGATGATCACTCACGGTTTGGGTATGTGTTCTTGATGAAACACAAGTCTGAAGCCTTTGAAAGGTTCAAAGAATTTAGAAATGAAGTAGAGAAACAACATGACAAGAGTATTAAAATACTTCGATCGGATCGAGGTGGTGAATACTTAAGTCAAGAGTTTCTTGATTATCTAAGAGACAATGGTATATTGTCTCAATGGACTCCGCCATATACACCACAGCATAATGGTGTATCTGAGAGGCATAACTCGACCTTGTTGGACATGGTCAGGTCAATGATGAATCATGCGAATCTTCCCAAGTCCTTTTGGGGCTATGCACTTCAGACAGCTGTTTACTTGTTAAACAGAATGTCAACCAAGGTAGTCTCTACTACTCCATATGAGATATGGAATAGTAAGAAACCTCATGTATCTTATTTGAAGATATGGGGTTGTCCTGCTTATGTGAAGCGGACTATACCAGACAAATTGGATGCTAAGTCTGATAAATGTCTATTTATTGGATACCCTAAGGAAACAAGGGGTTACCAATTTTATCATCCTGTGGAACAAAAGGTGTTTATTTCAAGGCATGCTGTGTTTCTAGAGAAAGAGTTTCTCTTGCAAGAAAACAGTGGGAGGGTCGTCGAGCTTGAGGAGGCTCGAGAGACTCAAATAGACATTGATGAGATACCTGGGGAAGCACAACAGCCGATAACTCATAGTGATGAGCAATCGGCTGGACCTATTGAAACACCACATCTTCGTAGATCTGGTAGAACACGCAATATTCCTGAGAGATATGGATTTCTCGTAAGTGAATCGAATGACGTGTTACTCATTGATGATGAGGAGCCTACCAATTATGAAGAAGTTCTGACAAGTTCAGAAAGCGATAAGTGGCTTGAAGCTATGAAGTTGGAAATGGATTCCATGTATGAAAACCAAGTTTGGAACTTAGTTGACCCACCTGAAGGCATCAAGCCTATAGGGTGCAAGTGGGTTTTCAAGAAGAAAAATGACATGGATGGTAATGTGATTACCTATTAGGCTAGATTAGTGGCGAAAAGATATCGTCAAAAGCAAGGTGTTGATTATGACGAAACCTATTCGCCTGCAGCTATGCTTAAATCCATTCGGATGATCTTTACCATAGAGGCTCATTATGATTATGAGATATGGAAGATGAATGTGAAAACAGCTTTCCTTAATGGAAACCTGCTCGAGGACGTGTATATGATACAACCTGAGGGTTTCACATCGGTTGATAAAACCAAGGTATGCAAATTGCGACGGTCCATATATGGATTGAAGCAAGCATCCAGGAGCTGGAATATCCGTTTTGATGAGACAATCAAAAGGTTTGATTTCTCACAAAATCCAGATGAACCTTGTGTGTACAAGAAGGTTAGTGGGAGTACAGTCGTATTCCTAGTATTATATGTCGATGACATATTACTTATAGGAGACGATGTTCAGTCTTACAGTCAGTTAAGATTTGGTTATCCAAGACATTCTCCATGAAAGACCTGGGAGAAGAAACCTACATCCTCGGGATTAAGATCTATAGAGATAGATCGAAACGGTTGCTTGGTCTTTCGCAGTCTACATATATAGACCGAGTGCTAAAGAGGTTTAGCATGTCGGAATCCAAGAAAGGTTTCCTACCCATCAGGCATGGGATACACCTTTTGAAGTCTAAGTGTCCGCACACAGAAGACGAGAGGATTTGCATGAGTAAGATTCCCTATGCATCCGCAATAGGATCTATCATGTATGCTATGTTATGTACGAGGCCCGATGTATCGTATGCTCTGAGTGTCACGAGAAGATAGCAGTCTGATCTAGGAATGGATCATTGGGTGACTGTTAAGACGATCGTTAAATACTTAAGAAGTACTAAGGATACGTTCCTAATATATGGAGAAGGGTACATGGTGATACGTGGGTATACGGATGCCAGCTCCAGACAGACAAGGATGATTCCATGTCTCAGTCTGGGTATGTATTCACCTAGAATGGAGGCACAATAAGTTGGAAAGGTTCCAAGCTTGACACTATAACAGATTTTGCCACTAAGGCAGAATACATTACAGCTTTGGAAGCAGCAAAGGAAGCGGTTTGGATCAAGAAGTTCATCTCTGAACTTGATGTGGTCTCATCAATGATCCAAACATGTGCTTCGCCGCTATCATCTTATCAGAGAGATCATCAGTAAGAAGGAAATACAAATCGTGAAAATCCCCACTGAAAGGAACTTAGCGGATCCTTTGACTAAGGCATTACCTCAAAGTAAGTTTGAGGGTCATGTTAGAGCTTATGGTATTGGATACCGTAGCGATTGGCATTAGGCCAAGTGGGAATTTGTTAGTAATATATGAGAGATGACATAAGGAAATCACCTTATGTTTGAACCATTTATATGATAAATGAAGATTCACTATTTGAGTATACATGTTTTCATGTATTTGATTAGATCTTAAACTCATTTACTGAATGTCCACGATATGATTCACAGCATGAGAGAATTTGTGATTGGATCACATCTAGTGAGTATCTCTATATGTGTAATTGTGATGTATCAGAATTATCCATAGTCGATGAATTGATGGATTTGGACACCATTGATTCTGTCGAGACTAGCACGAGGTATACTCCTTGGTGTATCCAAGCTGCTGATTCTCACTAGCTGGAGACATTGTGATGTCCGGAGTTAATCGTGGATGCTAGTTATGGTAACTAGTTCATTGGAGTGACCAGTCGTAAGACTTCATATGGTTCTCTGCATATATAGATATGTCAATGAAGTTCTTACTGCAGCTTAGGTGTGATGTTCCTTTGACTTGAGGTATTCAAGTCATCTTGATCATAAAGACTTATGCTTTGACATCTTAAGCAAGCATCTCTGAGAAGATGTGGACCCGGGATGATTGGGTATAAGTCGAAGTGATCGAAGGTGTTTGAATAGCCTATAAAGAATTCACCACTCCTTGCGAGGAGATGTATACCCATGGCCTCTTGTCGGATTGTTACTAAAGTCTTTGGCCAAAGCATTACATGTTTAGAGTAAGGTACTCTTCGATACATGTGCAGTAACTAAAATCCGTAGGATGAGGAAATGATACATGGGCTAGGTGTGATGTAGTCAGCCTAGTGGGGACTGACACTATAGACCATGTCCTGAACCAAGTGGGTATAAAATGAGTGAAGGGAATGGGGCACGATTCATTCGAGCTGCTGAAGGGTTTGAGAAGTAGTTCTGGATCAACCGTTGATCTTTTCAGTTAATTGGGGATCATGATGTACTATTAGGTGCCACTCATGATCGTTCTATAATTAATGGTTAATTATAGACGGCCAACATAAACCGAGAACCTATTTGGTCACACGCACAACGAGCGTAATCCGAAGGATTTAAAACGAGCTTGAGAATGAGATTCTCAGACCGAGAGAAACTAGGTTTGGTTGGACCAAACATGGAGCGAGCATGAAATCGTTTCAGTCGCAATGGAAGCGTGGATGGGCCGTGTATTATGAAGACATGATGGATTAACCAAATTGGTTTGGTTCTAATCCAATGGAGGAGAATAAACCAAAGGGTTTGGTTTGTTTTAAACGAATGAACCAAAGTTGGTTCGGTTCATTTTAACTTAAAATAAACTATCATGGTTTGGTTTATTTTAACTTAAATTAATGGAGCGTGTTAACGGACTTTTGGTTATGATCCGATAACCATTAAGAGAATTTGTTCTCTATAAAATAGGGCTTAAGGGTTTTGTTAAGCCCTAATCCAAATCCTTCCAACCCTAAGTTGCTGCCCCTCCTTCTCCTTGGTGTAGTCGGCGCCAACCACCTTGCTGTCGCCCACCACCACCCAATCTCCTTGCCAGTGTCCAATAGCTGCCATCCTCTCCACTTGCCGGCATCGAGCTGCTACTGGAGGAGCTCCGGCGATCTCCTTTGGGTTCGGCAACAAGGTGAGCTTCAACCTTCCTTTTTGGCCGACCCCTATTCCTCCACCAAAGCTGTCCAGTTTTCTAGACAGCTTGTTTATTACTTGTTGGAGCGTCGTTTGGACGACGTTTGGAGCTCCGACAGTGGTAGCCTTGCCGGGGATTCGATCTCCGGTAATCCTCATAGGTGAAGGACAAAGGATTCGTCAAACGGTTGACGAATACCTCTCCGGAGAAGCGAGTTTTTGAGGACTCATTTTGGATTCGAATTTTGAGTCGGATCGTGATCTTCTCTTGATCACATCGTCTTCAACATGAGGCTAGTAACCCATACGAAGACGAGGCTCGTGACTTTGTGAAGTCATCCCGAAGATACTCGGCGTGGATACAGATAGAGACGATTATAGCGAGAATCGTTCTGGTTGATGTCTTTCCTGCTACACGTGATACGTCATGTATACGTAGTATAAATTTTCTTTTATTGAAAAATTTGAATTTATGGTTATGTGTACACATGTTGTACTATGCATGCGTGTGATGTGTGTGTTGTAATAAATTAGATTTATTATTTTATTCCTTCCGCTGTGCACATGTTTACGAAACATATTCGAACACACACTCGCTGCGGTGCCGGAAACCCAACAGGCTTTACCCTGCTGAAAGTGAAGTCGTCTAGGAAGGGAGTTCTACACTCTTACAGATTGAAGTGGATGATCTCCCCATCTACCTCCAATGAGATCTTGTGCGCTTTTACGTCTATGCTCGCTCCCGCACTCGCCAGAAAGGGCCATCCAAAGATGATTGGATTCTGGGGATCTAGTTCTATGTCGACTATAATAAAATCCGTATATATCATGAAGTTTTCGACGACCACAGGCACATGTGCTAGCATGTCGACGGGTTCCTTGACTAAGTCGTCCCCCATACGAATACCAAGGTTCACTAGTTGGAGCCCAATCAGCCCCATCTTCAAGTAGTATGTGTAGGGCATCACACTTCATGATGACCCCAAGTCGCACAACGCTTCATCAAAGCTTTCCCCATAAATCGAGCAGGGGATAACAAATTGACTTGGGTCCTCAAGCTGGGGTGGAATTTTATCTTCAATTTTGGCTTGGTCGGGTAGGGTGGAAACCATGGTCGCACACCCCTTGGCGAATCTGGTTCTCTGTTCTACTCTCTCGCTGCACACTCCTTCTTCCATAACTTGACTCAGCTCGGGTAATGCTGGAGAGCTCTCAATGGGTTGTGACACGGTTTGGGCTATCTGGGCCACCTGTGTCTCCAACATCCTTTTGTGACTTGCAAGACCATCAACAATGGCCTTCAAGTCTCTGAGTGACTCCTCTATTTTCTGATGTTCGCGACGAAACTCTTCATTGGCCTTCGTTTGGGTAGCAATGAAGTCTTCCATCATCAATTCTAACCTAGACTTCTGTGGTTGCTGCTGCTCATACCCTTTTGATGGTTGGAAATTCCCTGAGTTATTCCGATAGGAAAAGTTCGGGTGGTTCCTCCATCCGGGATTGTAAGTACTAGAGTATGGGTTGCTGGTCCTTTGATTGTAACCCCCAACCGCATCGCAATGTTCAATCTGCACTTCTAAGTCACTCTGCCCTCTATGGTAGTCCTCCCGATATGCTGTAGCTCCTTCTCCAAAGTCAATGGCCGCACATCCAGATGCAGGATTTAAAGAGTCGAACTGTCTGCTAAGCGCATCCATCCTCGATGCTAGGTGGTCCACTGAGTTGACAGCGTATCGTCCCGCGGTAGAAGCTGGATGACTACGTTCGGAAGCCCATTGATGGTGGTTCTGGGCCACTTCTTCTATAAGCTCCTCTGCTTCCTCGATAGTCTTGTTCATAAGCACTCCTCCTGTGGCAAAATCGAGGGACATCTTTCTGGTCTACATGATCCCATTATAGAAGATGTGGATCGCCAACCACCTTTCCAGTCCATGGTGGGGGCATTGGTAAAGTAGCCCCTTATAGCGATCCCAAGCTTCAAATAGGGACTCCCCTTCCTTCTGACAAAAGATTGTGATTAGATGGCGCATGTGAGCAGTCTTGCTTGGTGTGAAGTATTTATTCAAGAACTGCTGCTCACATTGCTCCCATGTAGTAATTCTTCTCGAAGGCAGGGAGTGAAGTCATGCCTTAGCCTTATCCCGCAATGAGAACGGGAATAGGCTCATGCGGATTGCACCTGTAGGGACTCCATTTATCTTCATCGTCGAGAAGATTTCGAAGAATGACTCCAGGTGCCGGTTCGGGTCTTCAATCGTAGCTCCCCCAAATTGACTCTGCTGGACCATGTTTATGAGTGTCGATTTCAGCTCAAAGTTATTTGCCGAAATGGATGGTCCATCTATACTCGGCCTAAATCCTCTAGCCCTAGGGGTTGTATAATCCCGCAGGGGTCGGCTATCTATATTCACCTCGGATGCAGCTTGGTCCTCCATCCTCTTCTGTTCAGCTCTCCAGCGATGATAGGTCTGTTCGATTTCTAGATCGATCTGAATCAGGTCTTCCGATCCTAGGCGTCTAAGCATACGAAGAACCGAGCCACAAAATTAGGAGTATTTACCGAAGGTTTTGAAACAAGAAATAAACTAACTAGCTAACAAAATCGAAGAGCAAATAAGAAAATATAGAACTATTGATAAAATAAAAATTAAATCTAGATAGGGAAAATCTAAAACTGAAGTAAATAAAATAAAAGAAAGTAAAGCAAGTAAATAAATCTAATCCTAAGTCCGATCCAATTATCCACTTCTTGATTCGATAACGAATCAATCAGTCCCTGGCAACGGCGTCAAAAACTTGATGCACGCGAACACGACCTCAAATCTCGCGATGGAGATCGTCAAGGATTCGAAGCACGCGCTCGCGCTCAACTCCCGCAAGTGCACGGATGTCGTTAAGTAATAAAGAATATCAATCCCACAGTGACTAAGATTTTGAGTATTGGTTTGTCTAGTTGATGTGTTATTGTTTGGATTGGTAATCCTAGGGTTCACGAGTGAGAGGTCGTCGGTGGTCCGAACTCAGTACAGTGTCACACGAAAGAAGAGAAGGGTTGCTACAAGGATTTGGATGGGATTCTAGGACTTCGATTTCATTTGTGTGTCGCAGAACATGCTATCAATTGAATGTATTCAGATTTTCTAGCTAGGATTTTATGGAAAGGACATCATACACTATGGTACAAGGATGCCGAATCGATCCCTGCGACGAGCCGAAAATGAGACACATTATCGACTCTATCGCATCCTTATATCCACAATTGCAGGTGATGAGGCCAACCTCTTGGTTCCTCCTAATATCCCCTAAATCTTAGATACGAGGATTGTCACCCCTCGTATCATCAATGCATCGAAGATAGAAAACCAAAACATAAAGCTATAGATCTAAACAATCATTCAACCACAAATCTGATTTTAAGAACGGAAACATATTTGAAATAGCAATGTTCTACTCAACATAAACCACTCCCTAATCCTAGAATCAGAGAATCTACTCCATGAATACGAGAAGAGAATCACAAAATATTGTGGAATTCATGAATATAATAATAAATTATTGGATTGAGAAGCATCGCTAGAGGGGGGTGAATAGTGAGCGTAAAATTTTTCTTTTTGTTCATTCGATATACGAGCAAGCACAGCGAAAAAATAAAAAGGACAAGTTTATTTTTACTTGGTTCACAACCCAGCGGTTGCTACTCCAAGGCCTCGCAATCCTTGACCGTGTATGAAGGGGCAATCCATTATAAGGTCTCCTCCTCGTTGGAGGTAGGAGACAACAAATAGAAAATCGAAAGCATGAGAATGAGGCAACAAGCCTACCTCAACTCATTATTCGTCGCCATCAATCAACTGATGCCTTCCATCAGTCGATTGATGTGCATCAGTCGACTACCAGCCTAGACACTTCCCTGCAGTAAGAGGTTAGCATGGAAAATGGTAAATGCGACGTTTTCTTACCGTCCGATCTCGACCTAGACCTTCCACAGGAAGTCTAAGTCAGATCGCAGCCTACAGTCATCCCCGTACAGAGGACACGACCTTACCATCTCTCACTCACAAAAGCTTACCTCTGGTCCTTTATGACCTTTCGCTTTGCTTCCGGTCTTCCACCTAGGTTTTTCGACTCCCACGAAGTTCCCTCGGTGTCACCCAACCACCATGGTTTCCCGACGTGGGATTCTCCAGGCGTCGCTGACCTTCAGCTTAGATTAACCATTTCCTGCACACTTAATTCAGCACATGAGATAACAATATGACCTTAACTTTGGATCTTTTCCATAATCAAAACCTAGGTTCGATTATCTAGTGCCCCTGCACCAACATAAACGTGTAAGAAATGTGAATTACAATGTAATATGCCTCTTCTCTCTGGCATTGTGGTACATAACTTGATCCTCGAGTGCCTCTCTTCCTCCCCGTTACTAGTTCCCCGAAGCTTTTCAGGGCTTCGGAGCGTCGTCCCAGCCATCGTTCCCCCCCCCCTAGGGTTTAAGCATAGCTTTCCTTATATAGACATCATGCCGGATTCTCGTGAAATTTGGAAAAACCCTTGGTCGTTTCAAGTTGCCCGACCACCACATAGCATGTGAAAACACACGGCCAGGCCATGTGTAAGGCTGTGGCAACCATTTTCGAACCCTGGATACGGTCATGTGTAGCCACACATCCAGGCTGTGTCCCACTCTGTGTCCAGCTGCCAAATGCATCCTTTTTGCTCCGAAATCGCACTGTTTTCCCCCTGGAATGCTATCCTACACAAAAAAGTACAAATAGAAGATCTCCGAACCAGAAAATAGGAAATGCATGCAAAACAAAGTGAAATATGGATGAAACAAACATAAAATGAAATGAGATGTGAGCGAAAACTACTCATAAAACCCTATATCTTTCGCTCGACTATCAAACCCTAACAGTCGACTCAAAAATATTCTGTTCTCGAAAACCCGACCAACAGTCGACTGATCTACAGATCAGTCGACTGCCCAATGTTGGCAATCGACTGCTAGGTCATTTCCTGCAGTCGAAGACCAGTCAACTCACATCAGTCGACTGACCATAGTCCCAATCGACTAATACACCTTAAACATGGGGTTTTACCCCAAGTATGATGCCCTCATACTTGCTAGACCACCCTTAGCCTAGACCTAAGCCTTCTAGCCACCTCCGTCAACCTCATGCCTATCAGATCCCTCTAAGTCATCCATGACTTGTTCATCCATACGCTAGCCTTCAGGTGCTTCCATCAGCTATTGTCATGCTAATGTGGTCTACACCGCCAAGGCACATTAGGCTTACGCTGCCAAGACTCCACCCTTGGACTTTACGCCGCCAATATTCCCCTTGGACTTCTCAATTGGCAAGTACCCATGACTTGGACTTTCATCGTCAAGACTACACCCTTGGACTTACGTGGCCATGACTACACCCTTGGACTTTCCATGTCAATCCAATATTGGACTTTCCAAATGCCAAGACTCAAGCTTGGACTTTCCCTTGCCAAAACCCATGCTTGGACTTTCCATGCTAAGTACTCAAGACTTGGACTTTCCCTTGCCAAGACACATGCTTGGACTTCTCATGCCAACTACTCAAGACTTGGACTTCCCCATGACAATCACATTGTCATACGTTTTGTCGAACATCAAAATATCACTCGAGTCAAACTCGAGTTTGGTCAATCGTGACCTAGGCCAATTGCATCAAAAATCTCCCCTTTTTGATGTTTGACAAAACCACATACTTTTGAGTTAGATCACCTAACTCAAATCTCTTTACCAATTTTACCAATTTGGTAATCTCATATCAATTCTCCCCCTTTTTGACATACATCAAAAAAGCTCTTCCCAAGGAGATCAATGTCTCATATCCCAATGAGATCTTACAATCTCCCCTCTTGGTCCAAAAACATCTAGGATGCCTTCACTCTTCCTAGTGATAAGTCCCATATCACTTAAGAGTGGCTTCCTATAAACTCTCCCAATTTCCAAATTGGGCATCTCACATTTTCCCAAAATTCTCCCCCCCATGAGGAAGAACACATCCATCATCCCATGATGGATACCTCCCCCTAAAGACTTGCTCCCCCTTGACCATTGCACCAACAATGTCCTTGGAGAGTCCCTAAGCCTATATGAACACTAAACCATCAAAATTAAGGTTAAAAGTTCAACCTTGAACTTTACCACACCTTAAAATTGATACATCACCCTAACAACTTTCCTAATCCATATCCAATGAATTTTCACTCTTTCCAATGCTTTCCAAAGTATATCCTAGGGTTAGGAGCAGTTAGGGAACTCTAACATAGCTGAAATATGGGCTAAACATCCTTGTTTACCCGAAATCTGCTCTGGTAGTCAACTCTATGTCGATCGATCGCTATATCATCGATCATTGCCATCAAGAGATGATCGATATCTACAAAACATAGATATCAGATTTCATAAATGAAAAATAAAAATGCATAAGTAATTATACGTAACTTTAAAATTCATAAAAATTCATACGTATAATACTTATAAACAATAAAATGGATGAAAAATATTTGAAAAATAATTTACCCACAAAATAGTGAAAATGATACAAAGTTCAAAAATGAGAACAACTTCATTGTTTGAGCTCACTTTGTATCAATATCATCATTGGTGATTGCTATCAAAAGATAGACTTCACCAAGGTTTTTCAAAATGATTTTGAAATAGTTTTAAAACCTTATATTGAACCATGGTCTATGGACTTGATGCACATGACTTGTACATAAGCTTTCCTCATGATTCACCAATGGTATAAGTTGAGTTTAAGTTCATCTAGATGCAGAAACTATGCACCTTGAACTTAACTCATTTCCTAACATTTCACATGTGTCTAGGGTGTATCAATATACACACATGTCAATGTGATGTGAGATATGGGTTTTGTTCATCCTAAACTAGGGTTTCATGCATTTTCTAAAGCAACACTACTTGATTCCCTTATACATGGGACTTCAAGTCATGTCATAGTCCTTAAATCAATTTTAATCACTTTAAATGCATGAATGATCATGAAATAAATGATGACATAAATAAGCATGGCCAATGATCATGATATCATGACATATGATATAACCTAAGCATACATGACATATAAATGATAAAAATAGATATGATGTCATGACATGTTATATGACAAATCAATCATGGAAAATAAAATATAAAGGTATATAATACCTAAATTTTAACATTAATTGTCATTTGTTAAGGTTAAATCTATTTTTTCCATATTATCACTTTTCTCTCAAGTGTGCCAAAAACCCAAAATGACACACTATGACCTCTAAACCTAATTTGTGTCATTTTGATTGATTTTTCATAATCTTCAAAAATATAGTGGCACATCCTAAAAGCCTTTAAGATTATGATCAAAACACATTTCCAAGGTACCCATAACCTTGAAAATGACCTAAAGTGTCACCTTTCCCATGGTTAGGTTAACTACCCATCAATTTAAAGTTGACACAACCTAACCCATTTAGCGTGAATCGATCACGCTCCTAGGAACCCAAAACCTATTTGAGCTCCTTGGGTTTACTAGGTATTCCTTAGGGATAACTTCCCTAGATACCTTTTTAATGACCCTCCTAGGCTTAGAAGCCTTGGTCATTTGGGTATTACCTAGGTTAACTCTAGAGGTAACTCCCCTTGTAACATTCTTAATGGCTTCCCTAGGTTTTTTTGAAACCTTAGCCACTAAGCACCTACCTTGGTCAACCTTAGGGATGACTTCCCTATTGACCTTGGTTTTCCTAGACCTAGATTGAGTTTCATAATCGAATGGAACATTGTGATAGGTCTTTTTGGGCTTAAGCTTGCCCTTGGATGGTTCTTGTTTCCTAGGCCTTTGACTTTGACTCCTAGACCCTAGGCTTTGACTATTTGACCCTTGCATTTGATTTTGCATAATCCTAAGAGTCTTTTCCATTTTCTCAAGCCTTGACCTCAAGGCTTGGTTCTCCAACTCTAATTTTGTGGGCCCATTGTTTCTTTGAATTGATTTGTTCTTTCTAGTCATATGTCTAGAATTCTTGGAGTTAAAGCCTAGATGATTCTCTATCTTTCTAATACTTTCCTTAGGTAAAATTGTTTTAGGGACATTAGTCCTAAATTTCTCCTTATTCATAAGGTAGACATGTTTCACTTCTAAATAATAAAGCCTATTATTTCTAGCATGCCTTTCATGAATAATTGCAAGATTACTTCTAGCATGCTTTTGATAATTAATTGAAGAAGAAGCATGCTTAAAAGTTACCTTAGGGTTTGCCTTAGCTCCCCCTACATGTGTAGATCTTCCTTCATGAGTCTTCTTCTCCCCCTTTGGGCATTGACTCCTATAGTGTCCCAGTTGTTGACATTTAAAGCAAATGACATGCTCCTTGCTCTTCTTAGCAGGGACGTCGGTATCCTTGACCTTTAGCACCGGTAGAGCCTTCTTAACCTTCTTAGGACACTTGGTCTTGTAGTGTCCGACTTCCCTACGCTCAAAGCATATTATATGATTTTTAGTATTTATCAAAATGCTTGAGTTACCTAGGTCATTGGTGGATGTTTGGGCTTCTTCATCTCTTCCGGAATTTGATGGTATTTCTTGATTTTGCTCTTGTTCCGGAGTAGATGGTCTCTCCTCCCCCTCAATCCTAGAGTTTGAGGTTTCTTCCAATTCTACCTCTTCCTTGGACATCGATGGCCCTTCAACCTCCAATTCTTCCACCTCTTCTTCCTCCTCAAATGTCGAACACTCCTCGACCTCTAAATCCTCACTTTCTTGTGAGGATGAGCTTTCTTTCTCTTCTTTGAGTTCTCCTTCCAATTGAGCCAATGATGGGTATTCATGATATTTTGTAAATTTGCTCCATAGCTCCTTGGCGTCTTTACAATCCCCTATCTTGATCAAAATGTCATTAGGGATTACATTAAGCAAAATACCCATTACCTTATTGTTGATGTTGTAGTATCGGAGTTCTTCATGACTCCAATTCTTCTTCTTGATTCTTCTTTCTTCTTCGTCTTTTGGAGTGTCGAAACCTACTATGACACTAATCCAATTGTCAAAATCGCACATAAGAAAATGCATCATTCTACCTTTTCAATATGCGAAATCTTCGCGGTCGAAGAAAGGCGAAATGTTGATGTTGTCACCCAATTTCTCTTGAAAATCCATCTTCTTCCCTCTAACACTTTTGCTCTCAAGTGTTAGTCCGTAGAAGAGCTCCAAGCTATGCTACCAATTGTTAGGACCTATGCACCCGGTAGAGGGGGGGGTGAATAGTGATTTGATGCGTCGATGGATATCGTTCGTGTTCATCTCTACAATTCGGTTAGCGCAGTGGAAATACAAAATAGAATATAAATATAAAGACAAATACACAATCACAAGACAAGGATGTAACGTGGTTCGGAACCTCAAGGTTCCTACTCCACGGGTTGGGCTCGAAAGAGCCCTAGCAATGCAAACACACACCACTAATCAAATACTCCTTCTCGACAACACGTCGGAGGCAAAGAAACCTCATACAAATGATTACACTAAGTAATACAAGGTAAAACAAGCAAATAAAAGATGAATATACAAAACAACGTAAAGAAAACTTTACAACTATTGCTTTGGAATGCTTTCTTGTTGATTGCTTGAACTATTCTTGAAGACCCTGATTTGCACCAGCAAATCGCCTCAAAGATGCTAAAGAAATCGTTGCCAAAACCCTTCCTTCATGCTCCATTTAAACCTGCAACTCGGGCTAGATTTTGCCTCGAAGTCGAATGATCGAGACCATCAGTCGACTGTTCTTGTAGCCATTGTCTCACAATGTCCCGAGCCATGTTGGATAAGTTCCAACAGTTAGACCATCAGTCGACTGATCATACCCATCAGTCGACTCATCATACCCATCAGTCGACTGATCGAGTCATCACTCGATTGTCAAACCCTAACAGTCAACTCGAAAATATTCTGTTCCCGAAAACTCGATCAGCAGTCGACTGATCTCCAAATCAGTCGACGGCTAAGGCCATTAGTCGACATCCCAATGTTGGCAGTCGACTGCTAGGTCATTTTTTGCAGTCGAACACCAATCAACTCACATCAGTCGATTGACCATAGTCTCAGTCTACTGATACACCTCAAACATGAGGTTTTACCCCAAGTATGATGCCCTCATACTTGCTAGACCACCCTTAGCCTAAACTAAGCCTTCTAGCCACCTCCGTCAGCCTCACGCCTATCGGATCCCTCCAAGTCATCCATGACTTTTTCATCCATACGCTAGCCTTCAGGTGCTTCCATCAGCTATTGTCATGCTAATGTTGTTAGTTATATATGAGAGGTGTCCTAAGGCAATCGCCTTATGTTTAAACCATTTATATGATAAATGAAGATTCACTATTTGAGTATACATATTTGTATGTATTTGATTTGATCTTAAACTCATTTACTGAATGTCCATAATACGATTCACATCATGAGAGAATTTGTGATTGGATCACAACTAGTGAGTATCTCTACATGTGTAATTGTGATGTATTGGAATTATTCCTAGTCGATGAATTAATGGATTTGAACACCATCAATTCTGTCAAAACTAGCATGACATATACTCTTTGGTGTATCCAAGAAGTTGATTCTCACTATCTAGAGACATTGTGATGTCCGGTGTTAATCGTGGATGCTAGTTATGGTAACTAGTTCATTGGAGTGACCAGTCGTAAGACTTCATATGGTTCTCTGCATATATAGATATGTCAATGAAATTCTTACTGCAGCTTAAGTGTGATGTTCCTTTGACTTGCGGTATTCAAGTCATCTTAGTCGTGGAGACTTATACTTTGAAGCAAGCATCTCCAAGGAGATGTGGACCCGGGATGATTGGGTATAAGTCGAAATGCCTGAAGGTGTTTGAATATCCTATAAAGGATTCACCACTCCTTGTGAGGAGATGTATACCCTTGGCCTCTCGTCGGATTGTTACTAAAGTCTTTGGCCAAAGAATTACATGTTTAGAGTAAGGTACTTTAGGATACATGTGCAGTAACTAGAATCCGTAGGACGAGGAAATGATACTAGGGCTAGGTGTGACGTAGTCAGCCTAGTGGGGACTGACACTATAGACCATGTCCTGAATCAAGTTGGTATAAGATGAGTGAATGGAATGGGGTACGATTTATTGTAGCTGCTGAAGGGTTTCAGAAATGGTTCTGGGAGCAATCGTTGATTTTTCGATTAATTGGGGATCATGATTTACTACTTGTGCCACTCATGATCGTTCTATAATTAATGATTCATTATAGACGGCCAATATAAATCAAAAACCTATTTGGTCACACGCACAAGGAGCGTAATCCAAAATATTTAAAACAAGCTTGAGAATGAGATTCTCGGATCGAGAGAAACTAGGTTTGGTTGGACCAAACAAGGTGCGAGCATGAAATCGTTTCAGTCGCAACGAAAGTATGGATGGACCGAGTCTTATGAAGACATGATAGATGAACCAAATTGATTTGGTTCTAATCTAATGGTGGAAAATAAACTAATATGGTTTGGTTTATTTTAAACGAATGAACCAAAGTTGGTTCGGTTCGTTTTAACTTAAAATAGACCAACTCGGTTCGGTTTATTTTAACTTAAGTTATTGGAGTGGGTTAATGGGTTTTGGTTAGGAACCAATAACTCTAAGGAGAAGCTTTCTTAATGGTTAAGAAACACGCGCTCTATAAAACCGCGGCTAGAGGTTTGGAGAGCCCTAAGTTTTATTTTTGGAAACTTCTCTTCCTCTCCTCTCCCTCTCTTCTCCTTGCCGCCGCCCAAGAGGATCCACGCCCAGCTTGTACCATCGTCCACCTTTGTTCTACCGGCGTCCAGCCACTGCTGGCCATCTTTCCGGTGACCCACCTTGGCTTCGGTTACCAAGGATCAGCCGGCCACCTCCTTTGGCCAGCGCCAAGTCCTCCACCAAGCTATCCAGCTTTGGACAACTTATTTCCTTCTTGTCAGAGCGTCGTTTGGACGGTGTTTGAAGCTCCGACAGTGACTTCCTTATCGAGAATTGGATCTCCGGTGATCCACATAGGTGGAGGACCAAGGATTCTTCAAGAGGTAGACAAATACCTCTTCGAAGAAGCGAGTTTTTGGGGACTCATTTTCGAATCCGAATTTTGATTCGGATTGTGATCTCCTCTCGATTACATCGTCTTCGACACGAGGCTAGTGACTCCTACGAAGATGAGCCTTGTAGCTTGGCGAAGCTATCCCGACGGTACTCGACGTGGATACAGATAGAGGCAACTCTTGCATGAGTTGCTCCGGTTGATGTCATTCCCGCTGCACGTGATACATCAGGTATAACTAGCGTAATTTCATTTTATTGCAAAATTTGAAACTGTGATTACATCTAAACATATTGTATCTTGCATGCGTATGGTGTGTGTGTTGTAATAAATTAAATTAATTGCTTTTAATTCTGCCATTGTGCACATATTTACAAAACATGTTCAAACACACACTCGTCGCGGTGTCGGGGAAACCCAATAGTGGTATCAAAGCCTAGGTTGTGTGTCGACATAATCATAAAATTGTTTTACGATAGTCATAATTGTATTTATGGAAATTTTCTACTTTTGGAAAGTTTAGAAGTATTTATAGAAATTTTATAATTTTGGAAAGTTTAGAAATATTTATGGAAATTTTCTACTTTTGGAAATTTTAGAAGTATTTATGGAAATTAACACTTTCAATAAATAAAATATGTGATTAGTTTTGGAAATTTATTTCCTAATTTAATCATGATTTGATTTGGGGAATCAAATATAAACATATTTTATTTCCATAAATAGTTTTGACAATTTAGGAAATTTGTTTCCTAAATTAAATTTGACTTTCCTTAATTAACACTTTCCAAAAATAAAATATGTGATTAGATTTGAAAATTTGTTTCCTAATTTAATCATGATTTGATTTAAGGAATTAAATCTCAAACATATTTTATTTCCATAAATAGTTATAACATATAAAAAAAATTTGTACATGCCATAATTATATGTCATGTAATTGCATTAGATGCATATTATTATGTCATGCGTGTCGTGACATGTAGATGTATGTCATGTATGTCATGTTATGCAGATAATAGTTATTTGCATACAAAGAGGATGAGACATTAAAACCCTTACACAATATTAAAGCCTACATATTCAATTAATATGGTTAGAACCGGAGTTCTGTTTCTTATTTGGGTTGTTGGACTCTCTCCAAGCCCAGCTCGAACCTAAACATGTTCAAACTATGGAATAGTTTAATACTAATATGGTAAGAGTCAGAGGTCAATCGTTAGCTTTGGTTGTTGGACTCTCTCCAAGGTGGGCTAATTGGTTGAATGTGCTCTAATCATATTAAAGTTATTTCTTGATTAATGGGCTGGCTTTAACCTAGAGCATCAGCTTGTTGGACTCTCTCCAAGGTCGATGTGAAGGGAGGTGAAGTTGAGTGCTATACATATGATGCATACTTGTTAATGAGTTAACAACCCGATGTATGTGTTAACATTCAATTAGTTGATAGCACATTATGATAGTTGCATATATGTGATATGCAATCGGTATACTTGATACCTACCATTATAGCTATAAATGGCTTGTTGGACTCTCTCCAAGGTTGTTCATATCTATGTTGGATATCAGCCCATTCGGAGATGGACCTACGATCTCCCGAAGTGATTTTAGGGTTTTAAAATTTGAAAAATGAATGAGATTTGTAATTGTATGTTGATGCATTTTTCCATCTTTTTCATATATGCTCAATTTTGTATTTCTAGGTTAATCGCTTGATCATGATGTCTTTGAATTTGTGTTCTATTTTGAATTCGAATAAATTGACCGAGCTGAACTTCTAGGAATGGCTTAGAAATTTGAGAATTGTTCTTGAGGTAGAAAAACTTGTGTATGTCCTCGAAGAGCCTCTTCCCGCCTGTCCTAGTGATAATGCAACTCTGGACCAATTGATTGCTTATCAAAAACATGTAAGTGATTCTGAACAAGTGAGTTGCATCATGCTAGGCGCGATGGTACCCGAGCTACGAAAGCAGCATGAGCATATGGATGCTCATACCATAGTCTTTCATCTTTATGAGTTGTTTGATGAGCAAGTGAGATTCGAAAGGTTCGAAGTCTCCAAGCTCCTCTTCACCTCTGAGATGCAAGAAGGTTCATCTGTGGTACTGCTTAACATGCTGAAGACTATGGAGCCTTCTGTGAAGCATGTGCAGGGGGACAGTGTTGTTAGTTGATTCCTCGAAGAAAGGTTCTAAGAGGAAGTCAAAGGAACAGCAAAAGGGTAAGAAGAAAAAGGCTAAAAAGGCAGAACCAGCTCAAAATGGCACTTGCCATCATTATGGCAAAGAGAGTCATTGGCGAAAAAACTATAAGATTTATCTTGAGTCCGTGAAGAAGAATAAGGCATCTAATGCCCCCATCTTCTTCAG
The DNA here is from genome assembly GCA_025175895.1 of Wurfbainia villosa. Lineage (NCBI taxonomy): Eukaryota > Viridiplantae > Streptophyta > Magnoliopsida > Zingiberales > Zingiberaceae > Wurfbainia > Wurfbainia villosa. The sequence goes on from CM046003.1 coordinate 4,427,512, forward strand.
ATATCTTCGTTATTGATTGTCATTCTATTTCCATAGACACTTGGGTATTGGATACCGGGTGTGGATAACATATATGTAATAACATACATTGGCTAAAGAATAGAAGAAGACTCATCAAGGGAGAGTCAAATTTACGTGTTGGGAATGGAGCAAAGGTTGTTGCACTCACCATCCGAATGTATTTGTTGAAACTCCCTACAGGAATTATCTTTGAAGTGGACAATTGCTTTTATGTTCCTTCATTGATAAAGAACATCATTTCTATTTCTTGTTTGAATAGAAATGGGTACCATCTAACTTTTAGTAAGAATTGTTGTTACATAACTTTGAATGGTGATCTTTATGGGATTGAAACTTTAAGCAATGGTATTTATACGTTGGACGTATCCAGTGACATTTTCAATATCGAAGTGAGCATCAAGCGTGCTCAAAAAGATAATCAATTGAACTCCAACATGTGGTATTGTCGTATTGGCCATGTGAGCAAGAAACACATTCCCAAATTACACCGATGTAGAATTCTGTAATCGTTTGAATTAGATTCATACGATACATGCGAATCATGCTGAAATGACAAGATGACCAAGTTACCTTTTACTGGAAAAGGTGAATCAGTGGGAGAGTTACTTGGTCTAATACATACTGATGTATGCGGACCTATGTCAACTCAAGCTCTAGGAGGCTATTGTAGGGATGTATACTGAAAAGTCTATCTTTTTGTATGAACATCTTTATTTTGAAATAAGAATCACATGATCATTGTTTGCATATTTTTATGGTTATGCAATATTGTTTAATACTTTACATTGTAGATAACATGGTGTGTGGTGTCACACGGGAGATCATATTATCGGCCCCTTGAAAAGTATAAGTAAAGGCTCACAACCGAGATGACTTTGGACAAACCATCGGAATGGTTGTAGTGTGATTTGGTATTGGTTTGTCTTGACCATAGAATCACACTAGTGCACATTGTGTGTATTGAGCAGGACCAACTTAGAGGTGATTCGATTCATTGCTGACTACATAATCAAATCGGACCTCAGATATTATATTGTACATACTCTTAATCCCGATATAATAACGGGCACATATACTTAGTACTCATCTCTTTGATTTACCAATGGGTGAGATTTATAGATTAAATCGATAGGCTCGGTAAGTTGGAAGATGATATTATTTATATGGTGTGTCGTTGATTATAGGAGGAAACCGTGTCCTATATATTAGGATGATGATGTCCCCTTGAGGAGCTCATAAGGTTCATCATGTAAACCCTACAGGTGGACTTGGTCCGGCATGATGAAAAGGTTGAGTGGTACTACTCATGGAGTTAGATGTTGATTAATTAATGGTCAGTAAATTAATTAATCGACGGACATTCGATATCTTAAACACGGGGAGGAAATGTACAAATAATATATGGAGCTCATATTATCATATGAGGGTTGGTGAGGTAGATCAATGATGATCCTTTAGTGGAGTGGATCATCATTAGTGGATCGGACTTTATGTGGGCTTGATCCATGGGTGGCCAAGATCCAACTCCTCCTCATGGTCCCTAATGTAGCCTATTAACACCTCATGAAGCTTAGATCCAATGGATAGAAACAAAACTCTAAGATCCATAGGTGGAGATTAAATCTCTAAGATCCGACGGTTGAGATTAAATCTCTAGATCCGACGGTTGAGATTAAATCCCTAGAACCAATGGAGGAGATTAATTCATGACTTATCCCTAACTCTATAAAAGGATGTCAAGGGGTTGGCGTGAACTACATCTAAGAGAGCTAGGCTTGGGCGGCAAGAGAAGGGAATCCTAGTTGAGATAGGATTAGGGTTAGGGTTTGGAGGCTAGGGCGGCACCAAATAAGGAAGGTGTTGTTTTCTTCTTCCTCCTTCATTGGCCGGCGTCTAGCAGCCTTTCTAGCCTTTTCCCAGCCCTTGGCCGTGTTGGGTTTCCGGCACCGCGGCGTGTGTGTGTTCGATCATGTTTCGTAAACATGAGCACAGCGGAAGCAATTAAAATAATAAATACTCCTATTTATTACAACACACACAACACACGCATGCATATTACAACAAGTGTAGACATAACCGTAAATTAAAATTTGCAATAAAAGGAAATTTATCTACGTTATACCTTTCGTATGACGTATAGCGGGAACGACATCAACCGGAATGATCCTCGTAAGAATCGTCTCTATCCGTATCCACGCCGAGCTCCTCGGGATGACTTCGCTAAGCCACGAGCTTCGTCTTCGTACGGGTTACTAGCCTCGTGTTGAAGACGACGTGATCGAGAGATGATCACAATCCGAATCCAAATTCGGATCCAAAACCGAGTCCTCAAAACTCAATTCTCCGGAGAGGTATTCGTCAACCGTTTGACGAATCCTTCGTCCTCCACCTCAGAGGATTACCGGAGATCAAATCCCCGGTAAGTTAGCCGCTGTCGGAGCACTAACCGTCGTCCAAACGACGCTCCGACAACAAAGAAACAAGCTGTCCAGAAAAACTGGACAGCTTTTGGTGGAGGAATAGAGGCCGGCCAAAGGAGATGTGGAGCTCACCTTATCACCGAACCCACAAGAGATCACCGGAGGGTCGCCGGAGCATCGCCGGCTGAAGCTTGGATGCCGGCGGCAAGGAGGTGGCAGCAGCTCCATGAAGTTGGCGGCAACACCATGTTGGGCGGCAACAACAAAAGGAGGCTAGGGTTGGGCGGCCAAAACTTCATTAGGGTTTTGGGTTAGGGTTTAACCCCTATTTTATAGAGAACTAATTCTCTTAATGGTTAATGGATCATATCCATAAAGCCCATTAACCCGCTCCATTAAGATAAGTTAAAATAAACCAAACCATGATGGTTTATTTTAAGTTAAAACGAACCGAACCAACTTTTGGTTCATTCGTTTAAAATAAACCAAACCCTTTGGTTTATTCTCATCCATTGGATTAGAACCAAACCATTTTGGTTCATCCATTACGTCTTCATAAGACGCGGCCCATCCACGCTTCCATTGCGACTGAAACGATTTCATGCTCGCTTTATGTTTGGTCCAACCAAACAAAGTTTCTCTCGGTCTGAGAATCCCATTCTCAAGCTCGTTTTAAATCCTTTGGATTACACTCGTTGTGCGTGTGACCAAATAGGTTCTCGGTTTATGTTGGCCGTCTATAATTAACCATTAATTATAGAACGATCATGAGTGGCACCTAGTAGTACATCATGATCCCCAATTAACCGAAAAGATCAAGCGGTTGATCGAACTATTTACGAAACCCTTGATGGCTCGAATGATTCGTGCCCCATTCCCTTCACTCATCTTATACCCACTTGGTTCAGGACATGGTCTATAGTGTCAGTCCCCACTAGGCTGACTACGTCACACCTAGCCCAAGTATCATGTCCTCGTCCTACGGATTCTAGTTACTCCACATGTATCGAAGAGTACCTTACTCTAAACATGTAATGCTTTGGCCAAAGACTTTAGTAACAATCCGACGAGAGGCCATGGGTATATATCTCCTCGCAAGGAGTGGTGAATCCTTTATAGGCTATTCAAACACCTTCGATCACTTCGACTTATACCCAATCATCCCGGGTCCACATCTCCTTAGAGATGTTTGCTTAAGATGTCAAAGCATAAGTCTCCATGATCAAGATGACTTGAATACCGCAAGTCAAAGGAACATCGCACTTAAGCCACAGTAAGAACTTCATTGACATATCTATATATGCAGAGAACCATATGAAGTCTTACGACTGGTCACTCCAATGAACTAGTTACCATAACTAGCATCCACGATTAACTCCGGACATCACTATGTCTCCAGCCAGTGAGAATCAGCTGCTTGGATACACCAAGGAGTATACCTCGTGCTAGTCTCGACAGAATTGATGGTGTCCAAATCCATCAATTCATCGACTAGGGATAATTCCGATACATCACAATTACACATGTAGAGATACTCACTAGTTGTGATCCAATCACAAATTCTCTCATGCTGTGAATCGTATCGTGGGCATTCAGTAAATGATCCAATCAAATACATAAAACATGTATACTCAAATAGTGAATCTTCATTTATCATATAAATGGTTCATACGTAAGGCGATTGCCTTAGGACATCACTCATATATTACTAACAGACTCCCACTTGGCCTAATGCCAATCGGTACGGTATCCAATACCATAAGCTCGAACATGACCCTCAAACTTATTTTGAGGTAATGCCTTAGTCAAGGGATCCGCTAAGTTCCTTTCAGTGGGAATTTTCTCGATTTGTATTTCGTTCCTACTGATGATCTCTCTGATAAGATGATAGCGGCGAAGCACATAGTTGGATCGCTGATGAGACCTTGGCTCTTTCGCCTGTGCAATTGCTCCATTGTTGTCGCAGTAGACCGGTATTGCTTCAACAATGGCCGGAATCACACCAAGTTCATGAACGAACTTTTTGATCCAAACCGCCTTTGTCGCCGGCCGCAATATATTCTACCTCGGTAGAATCCGCTGATCTCTTGTTTGGAACTTTCCAACTCATCGCGCCTCATTCAAGGTGAACACGTATCCATAGACACGAATCATCCTTGTCTGTCTGAAGCCGCATCCGATACCGCGTATCACCATGTTCCTTCTCCATATATTAGGAACACATCCTTAGTTCTTCTCAAGTACTTAAGGATCGTCTTGACCACCCAATGATCCATTCTGGATCGGTATCTGCTCATGACACTCGAGCATACGATACATCGGGCCTCGTACATAACATAGCATACATGATAGATCCTATTGCGGATGCATAGGGAATCTTACTCATGCAAATCCTCTCGTCTTACGTGCGCGGACACATAGACTTGAAAGGTGTACCCCATGTCCGATGGGTAGAAACCTTTCTTGGATTGACATGCTAAACCTCTTTGCTTTTCGGTCTATATATGTAGACGAAAGACCAACAACCGTTTCGATCTATCTCTATAGATCTTAATCCCAAGGATGTAGGTTGCTTCTCCCAGTCTTTCATGGAGAATGTCTTGGATAACCAAACCTTAACTGACTGTAAGATTGACACATCGTTTCCTATAAGTAATATGTCATCGACATACAATACTAGGAACATATTGCACTCCCACTAACCTTCTTGTACACACAAGGTTCGTCGGATTTTGTGAGAAATCAAACTTTTGATTGTCTCATCAAAGCGGATATTCGACTCTGGATGCTTGCTTCAATCCATAAATGGACCATCATGATTTGCATACCTTGGTTTTATCAACCGATGTGAAACCCTCGGTGTATCATATACACGTCCTCGAGCGAGTTTCCATTAAGGAAAATTTGTTTTCACATCCATCGCCATATCTCATAATCATAATGAGCCGCTATGGCCGGGAGCATCCGAATGGATTTAAGCATAGCTACAAAGTAATAGGTTTCGTCATAATCAACACCTTGTTTTTGACGATATCCTTTCGCCACCAATCTAGCCTTATAGGTAATCACATTACCATCCATGTCGGTTTTCTTCTTGAAAACCCACTTGCACCCTATAGGCTTTATCCCTTCAGGTGGGTCAACCAAGTTCCAAACTTGGTTTTCATACATAGAATCCATTTCCGACTTCATGGCACCAAGCCACTTATCCCTTTCTGAACTTGTCAGCACTTCTTCATAACTGGTAGGCTCCTCATCATCAATGAGTAACACGTCGTTCGATTCGCTTACGAGAAATCCATACCTCTCAGGAATATTGCGTGTTCTACCAGATCTACGAAGATGTGGTGTTACAATAGGTCCAGCCGATTGCTCATCACTATGAGTTGTCGGCTGTTGTGCTTTACCAGGTATCTCATTAATGTCTATTTGAGTCTCTCGAGCCTCCTCAAGCTCGACGACACTCCCAATGTTTTCTTGCAAGAGAAACTCTTTCTCTAAACACAGCATGCCTTGAAACAAACACCTTTTGTTCCACAGGATGATAGAATTTATAACCCCTTGTTTCCTTAGGGTATCCAACAAATAGACATTTATCTGACTTAGCATCCAATTTGTCTGATACAGTCCACTTCACATAAGCAGGACAACCCCATATCTTCAAGTAAGATACATGAGGTTTCTTACCATTCCATATCTCATATGGAGTAGTTGAGACTACCTTAGTAGGCATTCTGTTTAACAAGTAAACAGCTGTCTGAAGTGCATAACCCCAAAAGGACTTGGGAAGAGTCGCATGATTCATCATTGACCTGACCATGTCCAACAAGGTCCGGTTACGCCTCTCAGATACACCATTATGCTGTGGTGTATATGGCGGAGTCCATTGAGACAATATGCCATTGTCTCTTAGATAATTAAGAAACTCTTGACTTAAGTATTCACCACCTCGATCCGATCGAAGTATTTTAATACTTTTGTCATGTTGTTTATCTACTTCATTTCTGAATTCTTTGAACCTTTCAAAGGCTTCAGACTTGTGTTTCATCAGGAACACATACCCAAACCGTGAGTGATCATCGGTGAAGGTAATGAAGTAGCTATAGCCTCCTAAAGCTTGAGTTGACATAGGTCCACATACATCAGTATGTACTAGACCTAGTAACTCTCCCACTCGTTCACCTTTTCCAGTAAAAGGTAACTTAGTCATCTTGCCTTTTAAGCATGATTCGCATGTATCGTATGAATTCAATTCAAATGATTCCAGAATTCCACATCGGTGTAATTCGGACATGCATTTCTTGCTTATATGGCCAAGACGACAATACCACATATAGGAGTCTATTTGATTATCCTTTCGAGCACACTTGTTGCTCGCTTCGATATTGAAAATGTCACTGGATACGTCCAACGTATAAACACCATTGCTTAAAGTTCCAGTCCCATACAGAACTCCATTCAAAGTTATGTAACAACAATTGTTACTAAAATCCAAATGGTACCCATTTCTATTTAAACAAGAAATAGAAATGATGTTCTTTATCAACAAAGGAACATAAAAGCAATTGTCCAGTTCTAAGACAAGTCCTGCAGGGAGTTTCAACAAATACGTTCCGATGGCGAATGCAGCATCCCTTGATCCATTCCCAACACGTAAATTTGACTCTCCCTTGACGAGTCTTCTTCTATTCCTTAGCCCATATATGTCATTACATATATGTGAGCCACACCCAGTATCCAATACCCAAGTGTCTGAGGAAATGGAATGACAATCAATAACGAAGATTTCTGAAGAAGATGGGGCATCCGATGCCTTATCCTTCTTCACGGACTCAAGATAAATCTTGCACTTTCTTCGCAAATGGCTCTCCTTGCCATAATGATGGCAAGTTTCCTTTTGTGCTAGTTCTACCTTCTTAGCCCTTCTCTTCTTTCCCTTCTGCTGTTCCTTTGACTTCCTCTTAGAACCTTTCTTCGAGGAATCAACTAACAGCACCACCCTCGCTCATGCTTCTCAGAAGACTCCACAGTCTTCAGCATATTGAGCAGTACCACAGATGAACCTCCTAGCATCTCAGAGGTGAAGAGGAGCTTTGAGACTTCGAACCTTTCGAATCTCACTTGCTCATCAACCAACTCACAAAGATGAAGGACTACGATATGAGCATCCATATGCTAATGCTGCTTTCGTAGCTTGGGTTCCATCGTGGCTAGCATGATGTAACTCATTTATTCAGAATCATTCACATATTTCTGATACGCCAACAATTGGTCCAGAGTTGCATCGTCACTAGGACGGGCGGGAAGAGGCGCTTCGAGGACATTTGCAAGCTTTTCAACCTTGAGAACAATTCTCAAGCTTCTAAGCCAGTCCATGAAGCTCGGCCCAGTCAATTTATTCGAATCCAAAATGGAACGCAAATTCAAACACATCATGATCAATCTTAGAAATACAAAATGAGCATATATGATAAAATGATTTTAAAATGCATTAATATACATTTATAAATCCCATTCATTTTTCGAATTTCAAAAACCCCAAAATCACTTCGGGAGATCGTAGGTCCATCTCCGAATGGGCTGATATCCATCATAGTTATGAACAACCTTGGAGAGAGTCCAACAAGCCATTCATAACTACGACGGTAGGTATCATCTATACCGATTGCATATCCCGTATATGCAACTATCACAATGTGCTATCAACTAATTGAATGTTCACACATACATCGGGTTATTAACACATTAACAAGTATGCATCATATGCATAGCACCCAACTTCACCTCCCTTTACATCGACCTTGGAGAGAGTCCAACAAGCCGATGCTCCAGGTTAAAGCCAACCCATTAATCAGGACATAGTTTTAATATGGTTAGAGCGCATTCAACCAATTAGCCCAGCTTGGAGAGAGTCCAACAACCAAAGCTAACGATTGACCTCTGACTCTTACCATATTAGTATTAAACTATTCCATGGTTTGAACATATTGTTCGAGTAGGGCTTGGAGAGAGTCCAACAACCCAAACAAGAAGCAGAACTACGGTTCTAACCATATTAATGGAAGGTGTAGGCTTTAATATTGATTAAGGGTTTTTATGTCTCATCCTCTTTGCATGCAAATAACTATTATCTACATGGCATGGCATACATGGCATACATCTACATGTCACGACACACATGGCATAATGTTATGCATCTAATGCAATTACATGGCATACAATTATGTCATGTATATAATTTCCTTATATGTCATAACTATTTATGGAAATAAAATATGTTTAAGATTTGATTCTCCAAATAAAATCATAATTAAATTAGGAAACAAATTTCCAAATCTAATCACATATTTTATTCATGGAATTATTTGATTAAGGAAAATCTATTTAGGAAACCAATTTCCTAAATCATTAAAACTACTTATGGAAATAAAATATTTTAAGATTTGATTTCAAATCAAATCATGATTAAATTAGGAAACAAATTTCCAGAATCTAATCAAATATTTTATTTATGGAAAATATCAATTTCATAAATACTTCCAACTTTCCAAAAGTGGAAGATTTCATAAATACTTCTAGACTTTCCAAAATTGAAAATTTCCATAAATACTTCTAAATTTCCAAAATTTAGAAAATTTCCAGAAATACATTATGACTATCGCAAAACCATTTTACGATTATGTCAAACACAACCCGGCTCGATACCATCAAGGTTTCGATCACAAGGCAGGTGTGTGTTCGATCATGTTTCGAAACATGAGCACAAATGAAGCAATTAAAATAATAATAAATCTATATTTATTACAACACACACAACACACGCATGCATATTAACAAGTGTAGACATAACCGTAAATTAAAATTTGCAATAAAAGGAAATTTATCTACGTTATACCTTTCAGATGACGATAGCGGAACGGCATCAACCGAACGATCCTCGTAAGAATCGCTCTATCCGTATCCACGCCGAGCCTCGATGACTTCGCTAAGCCACGAGCTTCGCTCTTCAGACGGGTTACTAGCCTCGTGTTGAAGACGACGTGATCGAGAGATGATCACGATCCGAATCCAAATTCGGATCCTAAAACGAGTTCTCAAAACTCGCTTCTCCGGAGAGGTATTCGTCAACCGTTTGACGCATCCTTCGTCCTCCCCCTCAGAGGATTACCGGAGATCAAATCCCCCGGAAGTTAGCCGCTGTCGGCGCACTAACCGTCGTCAAACGACGCCCGACAACAAAGAAACAAGCTGTCCAGAAAAACTGGACAGCTTTTGGTGGAGGAATAGAGGCCGGCCAAAGGAGATGTGGAGCTCACCTTATCACCGAACCCACAAGAGATCACCGGAGGGTCGCTGAGCATCGCGGCTGAAGCTTGGATGCCGGCGGCAAGGAGGTGGCAGCAGCTCCATGAAGTTGGCGGCAACACCATGTTGGGCGGCAACAACAAAAGGAGGCTAGGGTTGGGCGGCCAAAACTTCATTAGGGTATTTGGGTTAGGGTTTAACCCCTATTTTATAGAGAACTAATTCTCTTAATGGTTAATGGATCATATCCATAAAGCCCGTTAACCCGCTCCATTAAGATAAGTTAAAATAAACCAAACCATGATGGTTTATTTTAAGTTAAAACGAACCGAACCAACTTTTGGTTCATTCGTTTAAAATAAACCAAACCCTTTGGTTTATTCTCATCCATTGGATTAGAACCAAACCATTTTGGTTCATCCATTACGTCTTCATAAGACGCGGCCCATCCACGCTTCCATTGCGACTGAAACGATTTCATGCTCGCTTTATGTTTGGTCCAACCAAACATAGTTTCTCTCGGTCTGAGAATCCCATTCTCAAGCTCGTTTTAAATCCTTTGGATTACACTCATTGTGCGTGTGACCAAATAGGTTCTCGGTTTATGTTGGCCGTCTATAATTAACCATTAATTATAGAACGATCATGAGTGGCACCTAGTAGTACATCATGATCCCCAATTAACCGAAAAGATCAACGGTTGATCCGTAACTATTTTCAAACCCTTGATGGCTCGAATGAATCGTGCCCCATTCCCTTCACTCATCTTATACCCACTTGGTTCAGGACATGGTCTATTGTGTCAGTCCCCACTAGGCTGACTACGTCACACCTAGCCCAAGTATCATTTCCTCGTCCTACGGATTCTAGTTACTCCACATGTATCGAAGAGTACCTTACTCTAAACATGTAATGCTTTGGCCAAAGACTTTAGTAACAATCCGACGAGAGGCCATGGGTATACATCTCCTCGCAAGGAGTGGTGAATCCTTTATAGGCTATTCAAACACCTTCGATCACTTCGACTTATACCCAATCATCCCGGGTCCACATCTCCTTAGAGATGTTTGCTTAAGATGTCAAAGCATAAGTCTCCATGATCAAGATGACTTGAATACGCAAGTCAAAGGAACATCGCACTTAAGCCCGCATAAGAACTTCATTGACATATCTATATATGCAGAGAACCATATGAAGTCTTACGGCTGGTCACTCCAATGAACTAGTTACCATAACTAGCATCCACGATTAACTCCGGATATCACTATGTCTCCAGCCAGTGAGAATCAGCTGCTTGGATACACCAAGGAGTATACCTTGTGCTAGTCTTGACAGAATTGATGGTGTCCAAATACATCAATTCATCGACTAGGGATAATTCTGATACATCACAATTACACATGTAGAGATACTCACTAGTTGTGATCTAATCACAAATTCTCTCATGCTGTGAATCGTATCGTGGGCATTCAGTAAATGAGTTTAAGATCCAATCAAATACATAAAACATGTATACTCAAATAGTGAATCTTCATTTATCATATAAATGGTTCATACATAAGGCGATTGCCTTAGGACATCACTCATATATTACTAACAGGCCGGCGGAAAAATCATCTCCTCTCTTCTCCTTAGGTGGTGGAAACAAGATATAGGGCTTCCCTTGGTGTCTTGGTTGTTTTCCATCATCTTCCCCTCCTTCTAGTTGGCCGGCGGCAAGGGTTTGGTGTGCTCCTTGTTGGTTAGTTTTAGGGAGGAGAAAAACCTTGTTTTTATTCTTCCTCTTGCTTTGGAAGAGCAAGGAAGGAAGATTTGCGATCTAGGAGCTTCAACTTTTGGTAGATCGTCGCCCACACAACGTCCAAAAGGAGGAAGGTCATACATTAGAAGATCAAGAGGTATATCTATTCTCTTTTCTCATTTGTTTCTTGCTTGTTTTTGTTTTTCAAATATAAGCATGTTATAAATCTATAAATGGCTAAATAATACTTGGATCTCCAGCATAAACACGAAAACCGGCGATCCGGACATCGTCTATTCCGTGGCTACTCGTAGAATAGAGGTTGGTCGCTTGAACAACTTGTTTGTTCAAGTGACCTCTCTAAACGAATAGCACGACAATGACTTGGTTGTTTGGGCAATTCTTTTTGTCTAGGATTAAATTTTTTTAATCTGGGGACATCGAGGGGATCGCCATGAACAAATGACCGAGGTGAAGTGGGAAGCGAAGTTTCCCCTCACGGACTCGATAAGCAAAAACCCTTTCAGCTATAGCTACTTCATTACCATCATCGATGATCACTCACAGTTTGGGTGTGTTCTTGATGAAACATAAGTCTGAAACCTTTGAAAGGTTCAAAGAATTCAGAAATGAAGTAGAGAAACAACTTGGCAAGAGTATTAAAATACTTCGATCGTATCAACGTGGTGAATACTTGTGTCAAGAGTTTCTAGATTATCTAAGGGACAATTGTATATTATCTTAATGGACTCCGCCGTATACACCACAGCTTAATGGTGTATCTGAGAGGTGAAATCGGACCCTGTTGGACATGGTCAGGTCAATGATGAATCACGCGAATCTTCCTAAGTCCTTTTGGGGCTATGCACTTCAGACAACTATTTACTTGCTAAATAGAGACCCGACCAAGGTAGTCTCTACTATTCCATATGAGATATGGGATAGTAAGAAATCTCATTTATCTTACTTGAAGACATGGCATTGTCTTGCTTATGTGAAGCGATATCAGACAAACTAGAAGCTAAGTCTGATAAATGTCTATTTATTGGATACCCTAAGGAAACGAGGGGTTACCAATTCTATCATCATGTGGAACAAAAGGTGTTTGTTTCAAGGCATGCTATGTTTCTAGAGAAAGAGTTTCTCTTGCAAGAAAACAAAGGGAGTGTCGTTGAGCTTGAGGAGGCTCAATAGACTCCAATAGACATTGATGAGATACCTAGTGAAGCACCACAACCGATAACTCATAGTGTTGAGCCATCAACTGGACCTTTGTGACACCACATCTTCGTATATATGGTAGAACACGCAACATTTCTGAGAGATATGGATTTCTCGTAAGTGAATCGAACAACGTGTTATTCATTGATGATGAGGAGCCTACCAATTATGAAGAAGTTCTGAAATGTTCAGAAAGGGATAAATGGCTTAACGCCATGAAGTTGGAAATGGATTCCATGTATGAAAATCAAGTTTGCAACTTGGTTGACCCACCTGAAGGCATAAAGCCTATAGGGTGCAAGTGGGTTTTTAAGAAGAAAACTGACATAGATGGTAATGTGATTACCTATATGGTTAGATTGGTGGCGAAAGGGTATCGCCAAAAGCAAGGTGTTGATTATGACAAGACATATTCACCTGTTGCTATGCTTAAATCCATTTGGATGCTCCTAGCCATAGTGGCTCATTATGATTATGGGATATGGTTGATTGATATGAAAACAACTTTCCTTAACGAAAACCTACTCGAGGACGTGCATATGATACAGCCTGAGGGTTTCACATCGGTTGATAAAACCAAGGTATGCAAACTGCGACGGTCCTTATATGGACTGAAGCAAGCATCCGGGAGCTGGAATATCCATTTTGATGAGACAATTAAAAGGTTTGATTTCTCATAAAATCAAGACGAACCTTGTCTATACAAGAAGGTTAGTGGGAGTGCAGTTGTGTTCCTAGTATTGTATGTCGATGACATATTGCTTATAGGAAATGATGTTTCAATCTTACTGTCAGTTTAAATTTTGTTGTTTAAGACATTCTCAATGAAAGACCTGGGAGAAGCAACCTACATCCTCGAAATTAAGATCTATAGGGATAGATCGAATCGGTTGCTTGGTCTTTTGTAGTCTACATATATAGACCGAGTGCTAAAGAGGTTTAGCATGTCAGAATCCAAGAAAGGTTTCCTACACATCAGGCATGGGATACACCTTTCGAAGTCTAAGTGTCCGCGCACAGAAGACGAGAGGATTTGCAAGAATAAGATTTCCTATGCATCCGCAATAGGATCTATCATGTATGCTATGTTATGTACGAGGCCCGATGTATCGTATACTCTAAGTGTCACGAGCAGATATCAGTTTATTCTTGGAATGGATCATTGGGCGACTGTTAAGATGATCCTTAAGTACATGAGAAGAACTAAGGATGTGTTCCTAATATATGGAGAAGGAGACATGGTGATATGCAGGTATACGGATGCCAGCTTCCAGACAGACAAAGATGATTCTAGGTCTCAGTCTGGGTACATGTTCACCTTGAATGGAGGCGCAATAAGTTAAAAAAAGATCCAAGCAAGACACTATAGTGGATTCTGCCACCGAGGCAGAATACATTGCAGCTTTGGAAGCTGCAAAGGAAGCGATTTGGATCATGAAGTTCATCTCTGAACTTGATGTGGTCTCATCAAAGATCCAAACATGTGCTTCGCCGTTATCATTTGATCAGAGAGATTATAAGTAGGAAAGAAATATAAATCGAGAAGATTCCCACTGAAAAGAACTTAGTGGATCCTTTAACTAAGGCCTTACCTCAAAGTAAGTTTGAGGGCCATGTTAAGGCTTATGGTATTGGATACCTTGGCGATTGGCATTAGGCCAAGTGGGAGTTTGTTAGTTATATATGAGAGGTGTCCTAAGGCAATTGCCTTATGTTTAAACCATTTATATGATAAATGAAGATTCACTATTTGAGTATACATGTTTGCATGTATTTGATTAGATCTTAAACTCATTTACTGAATGTCCACAATACGATTCACATCATGAGAGAATTTGTGATTGGATCACAACTAGTGAGTATCTTTACATGTGTAATTCTGATGTATTGAAATTATCCCTAGTCGATGAATTGATGGATTTGGACACCATCAATTCTATTGAGACTAGCACGAGGTACACACTTTGTTGTATCCAAGAAGCTGATTATCACTGGCTGCAGACATTGTAATATCTGGAGTTAATCGTAGATGCTAGTTATGGTAACTAGTTCATTGGAGTGACTAGCTGTAAAACTTCATATGGTTCTCTGCATATATGGATATGTCAATGAAGTTCTTACTGTAGCTTAAGTGCGATGTTCCTTTGACTTATGGTATTCAAGTCATCTTGGTCATGGAGACTTATGCTTTGACATCTTAAGCAAGCATCTTCAAGGAGATGTGGACCCAGGATGATTGGGTATAAGTCGAAATGCCCGAAGGTATTTTAATAGCCTATAAAGGGTTCTCCACTCCTTTCAAGGAGATGTATACCCTTGGCCTCTCGTCAGATTGTTACTAAAGTCTTTGGCCAAAGCATTACATGTTTAGAGTAAGGTACTCTAGGATACATGTGCAGTAACTAGAATTCGTAGGACGAGGAAATGATACATGAGCAAGGTGTGACATAGTCAGCCTAGTGGGGGTTGACATTATGGACCATGTCTTGAACCATGTGGGTATAAGATGAGTGAAGGGAACGGGGCACGATACATTGTAGCTGCTGAAGAATTTCAGAAATAGTTCTGGGATCAACCATTGATTTTTTCTATTAATTGGGGATCATGATGTACTACTAGGTGCCACTAATGATCATTCTATAATTATTGGTTAATTATATACGACCAACATAAATTGAGAACCTATTTGGTCACACGCACAATGAGCGTAATCCGAAGGATTTAAAATGAGTTTGAGAATAGGATTCTCAGATCGAGAGAGACTACGTTTGGTTGGACCAAACAAAGAGCGAGTATGAAATGGTTTCAGTCGCATCGGAAGCATGGATGGGTCGTGACTTTTGAAGACATGATGGATGAACCAAATTGGTTTGGTTCTAATCTAATGGTGGAAAATAAACCAAAGTGGTTTGGTTTGTTTTAAACGAATGAACCAAAGTTGGTTATGTTCGTTTTAACTTAAAATGGACCAACGTGGTTTGGTTTATTTTAATTTAAGTTATTGGAGCAGGTTAATGTGTTTTGGTTATGAACCAATAACCATTAGGAAAATGTGTTCTCTATAAAAACACGGCTTAAGGGTTTTTTGTCGAGAATTAATTGGTTCAAGGGTTTTGGAAACCCTGGCCACCCAAGCCCTCCTCCTTGCTCTTGCCGCCCAAGAGCTTTAGCCACCCAAGAGGAGCTGCTGCCCAGGTTTTGCTGCTACCCATGTTGCTGCCGGCCACCCACTAGCCGCCTGTGACTCCTCCGGCCATCCTCCCTTGGCCGCCAGCAACCAAGGAGAAGCCAACCATTGATTGGCCGACCATATCTTCCACCAAACAAGCTATCTAGATTCTGGACAGCTTGTTCTCCTCTTTATGGAGAGGTCATTTGGTTGGCATTTTACGCTCCGACAGTGACCTATTTGTCGAGGATTGGTTCTCCAACAATCCTCATAGGTGGAGGGTTGAGTTTTCGTCAATCGGTTGACGAAAATCGCTTCTGAGAAGCGAGTTTGAGAAACTCGATTTTTGGATCCAAATTTTATTCGGATTGTGATCTTCTCTCGGATCACATCGTCTTCGACACGAGGCTAGTAACTCTTACGAATATGAGGCTCGTAGCTTGGAGAAGCTATCCCGACGATACTCGACGTGGATACGGATGGAGGAAATTCTAGCGAGAGTTACTTCGGTTGATGTCATTCCCGCTACACGTGATACGTTAGGTATAACTAGAGTAATTTCCTTTTATTGCAAAATTTTAAATAGCGATTATGTCTACACATGTCGTATCATGCATGCCTGTGATGTGTGTGTTATAATAAATTAGATTTATTCCTTTTATTGCTTCCGCTGTGTGCATGTTTACGAAACGTGTTCTAACACACACTCATCGCGGTGCCGGGGAAACCCAACAGTGGTATCAGAGCCACGCTGTATTCCGACATAATCGTAAAATTATTTTGCAATAGTCATAATTATTTTTATGGAAATTTTCTACTTTTGGAATGTTTAGAAGTATTTATGGAAATTTTCTACTTTTGGAAAATTTAGAAGTATTTATGGAAATTAACACTTTCCATAAATAAAATATATGATTAGATTTGGAAATTTGTTTCCTAATTTAATCATGATTTGATTTAAGAAATCAAATCTCAAACGTATTTTATTTCCATAAATAGTTATGACAAATAAAGAAATTCAAATTGGAAATTTCCTAATATGATTAAGAAATTACAATTTAGGAAATTTGTTCCCTAAATTAGATTTGACTTTCCTTAATTCACACTTTTCATAAATAAAATATGTGATTAGATTTGGAAATTTGTTTCCTAATTTAATCATGATTTGATTTGGGAAATCAAATCTAAAACATATTTTTTTTCCAAAATAGTTATGACAAATAAGGAAACTATTTGTACATGTCATAATTGTATGCCTTGTAATTGCATTAGATGCATATCATTATGCCATGCGTGTCGTAACATGTAGATGTATGTCATGTGTGTCATGCCATATAGATAATAGTTATTTGCATGCAAAAAAGATGAGACATTAAAACCCTTACACACTATTAAAGCCTACACCTTCCATTAATATGGTTAGAATTGGAGTTCTGTTTCTTGTTTGGGTTATTGGACTCACTCCAAGCCCGGCTCGAACCTGAACATGTTCAAATCATTGGAATAGTTTAACACTAATATGGTAAGAGTCAGAGGTCAATTGTTAGTTTGGGTTGTTGGACTCACTCCAAGCCTGGCTAATTTGTTGAATGTGCCCTAACTATATTAAAACTATTTCGCGATTAACGGGTCAACTCTAACTTGGAGCACCGATTTGTTAGACTCACTCCAAGGTCGATGTGAAGAGAGGTGAAGTTGGGTGCTATGCATATGATGCATTCTTGTTAATGTGTTAACAACCCAATGTATGTGTGAACATTAAATTAGTTGATAGCACATTGTGATAGTTATATATACGTGATATGTAATCGGTATACTTGATACCTACCATCATATCTAAGAATGGCTTGTTGGACTCACTCCAAGGTTGTTCTTATCTATGTTGGATATCAACCCATTTAGAGATGGACCTACAATCTCCCGAATTAATTTTGAGGGTTTTTAAAATTCAAAAAATGTGTGGGATTTTGGAAATGTATGTTGATGCATTTTAAAATCATATATGCTAGATTTGTATTTCTAGGTTAATCGCTTGATCATGATGTCTTTGAATTTGGGCTCTATTTTGAATTCGAATAAATTGATTGGGTCGAACTTCTTGGATCGGCTTAGAAACTTGAGAATTGTTCTCAAGGCGGAGAAACTTGCGTATGTCCTCAAAGAGCCTCTTCCCGCTCGTCCTAGTGATGATGCAACTCTGGACCAATTGTTGGTCTATAAGAAACATGTGAGTGATTCTGAACTAATGAGTTGCATCATGCTAGCCGTGATGGTACCCGAGCTGCGGAAGCAGCATGAGCATATGGATGCTCATACCATAGTCTTTCATCTTTATGAGTTGTTTGATGAGTAAGTGAGATCCAAAAGGTTCGAAGTCTCCAAGATCCTCTTCACCTCTGAGATGCAAGAAGGTTCATCTGTGGTACTGCTCAACATGCTGAAGACTGTGGAGCCTTCTGTGAAGCATGAGCAGGGGGACAGTGTTGTTAGTTGATTCCTCGAAGAAAGGTTCTAAGAGGAAGTCAAAGGAACAGCAGAAGGGTAAGAAGAAAAAGGTTGAAAAGGCAGAACCAGCTCAAAAGGGCACTTACCATCATTGTGGCAAGGAGGGTCATTGGCGAAGAAACTACAAGATTTATCTTGAGTCCGTGAAGAAGAATAAGGCATCTGATGCCCCCATCTTCTTCAGATATCTTCGTTATTGATTGTCATTCTATTTCCTTAGACACTTGGGTATTCGATACCGGGTGTGGTTAACAGATATGTAATAACATACATGGGCTAAGGAATAGAAGAAGACTCATCAATGGAGAGTCAAATTTATGTGTTGGGAATGGAGCAAAGGTTGTTGCACTAACCATCGGAACGTATTTATTGAAACTCCCTACAGGACTTGTCTTAGAACTGGACAATTGCTTTTATGTTCCTTCATTGATAAAGAACATCATTTCTATTTCTTGTTTGAATAGAAATGGGTACCATCTAACTTTTAGTAACAATTGTTGTTACATAACTTTGAATGGCGTTCTTTATGGGATTGGAATTTTAAGCAATGGTATTTATACATTGGACATATCCAGTGACATTTTCAATATCGAAGTGAGCAACAAGCGTACTCAAAAAGATAATCAATTGAACTCCTACATGTGGTATTGTCATCTTGGCCATGTGAGCAAGAAACACATGCACGAATTACACCGAAGTGGAATTCTTGAATCATTTGAATTAGATTCATATGATACATGTGAATCATGCTGAAATGGCAAGATTACCAAGTTACCTTTTACTGGAAAAGGTGAATCGGTGGGAGAGTTGCTTGGTCTAATACATACTGATGTATGCGGACCTATGTCAACTCAAGCTCTAGGAGGCTATAGCTACTTCATTACCTTAACCGATGATCACTCACGGTTTGGGTATGTGTTCTTGATGAAACACAACTCTGAAGCCTTTGAAACGTTTAAATAATTCAGAAGTGAAGTAGAGAAACAACTTGGCAAGAGTATTAAAATACTTCGATCGGATCAACGTGGTGAATACTTGTGTCAAGAGTTTCTGGATTATCTAAGGGACAATGGTATATTGTTTTAATGGACTCTGCCGTATACACCATAGCTTAATGGTGTATCTAAGAGGTGAAATAGGACCCTATTGGACATGGTCAGGTCAATGATGAATCACGCGAATCTTCCTAAGTCCTTTTGGGGCTATGCACTTCAGACAGCTATTTACTTGCTAAATAGAGTCCCGACCAAAATAGTCTCTACTACTACATATGAGATATGGGCTAATAAGAAACCTCATTTATCTTACTTGAAGATATGGGGTTGTCTTGCTTATGTGAAGCGGACTATATCAGATAAACTGGATGCTAAGTCTGATAAATGTCTATTTATTGGATACCCTAAGGAAACGAAGGGTTACCAATTCTATCATCCTGTGGAACAAAAGGCGTTTGTTTCAAGGCATGTTGTGTTTCTAGAGAAAGAGTTTCTCTTGCAAGAAAATAGTGGGAGTGTCGTTGAGCTTGAGAAGGCTAAAGAGACTCTAATAGACATTGATGAGATACCTGGTGAAGCACCACAACCGATAACTCATAGTGTTGAGCCATCGGCTAGACCTTTTGTGACACCACATCTTCGTATATCTGGTAGAACACGCAACATTCCTGAGAGATATGAATTTCTCATAAGTGAATCGAACGACATGTTACTCATTGATGATGAGGAGCCTACCAGTTATGAAGAAGTTCTAAAATATTCAGAAAGGGATAAATACTTAACGCCATGAAGTTGGAAATGGATTCCATGTATGAAAATCAAGTTTGGAACTTGGTTGACCCACCTGAAGGCATAAAGCCTATAGGGTGCAAGTGGATTTTCAAGAAGAAAACCAACATAGATGGTAATGTGATTACCTATATGGCTAGATTGGTGGTGAAAGGGTATCGTCAAACGCAAGGTGTTAATTATCACAAGACATATTCACCTGTTGCTATGCTTAAATTCATTTGAATGCTCTTGGCCATAGCGGCTCATTATGATTAGGAGATATGGCAGATGGATGTGAAAACAGCTTTCCTTAATGGAAACTTACTCGAGGACGTGTATATGATACAGCCTGAGGGTTTCACATCGGTTGATAAAACCAAGGTATGCAAACTGCGACAGCCCATATTTAGATTGAAGCAAGCATCCAGGAGCTGGAATATCCATTTTGATGAGACAATTAAAAGGTTTGATTTCTCATAAAATTCGGACGAACCTTGTGTGTACAAGAAGGTTAGTGGGAGTGCAGACGTGTTCTTAGTATTGTATGTCGATGACATATTACTTATAGGAAATGATGTTTCAATCTTATAGTCAGTTTAAATTTTGTTGTCTATGACATTCTCAATGAAAGACCTGGGAGAAGCAACCTACATCCTCGGGATTAAGATCTATAGGGATAGATCGAATCGGTTGCTTGGTCTTTCGCAACCTACATATATAGACCGAGTGCTAAAGAGGTTTAGCATGTCAAAATCCAAGAAAGGTTTCCTACCCATCAGGCATGGGATACACCTTTCAAAGTCTAAGTGTTCGTGAACAGAAGACGAGAGGATTTGCATGAATAAGATTTCCTATGCATCCGCAATAGGATCTATCATGTATGCTATGTTATGTACCTGTCCCGATGTATCGTATGCTCTGAGTGTCATGAGCAGATACAAGTCTGATCCAGGAATGGATCATTGGGCGGCTGTTAAGATGATCCTTAAGTACTTGAGAAGAACTAAGGATGTGTTCCTAATATATGGAGAAGGAGACATGGTGATATGCGGGTATACGGATGCCAGCTTCCAGACAGACAAGGATGATTCGAGGTCTCAGTCTGGGTACGTGTTCACCTTGAATGGAGGCGCAATAAGTTAGAAAAGTTCCAAGCAAGACACTATAGCGGATTCTTCCAGTGAGGCAGAATACATTGCAGCTTTGGAAGCTATAAAGGAAGCTATTTGAATCGTGAAGTTCATCTTTGAACTTGATGTGGTCTCATCAACGATCCAAACATGTGCTTCACCATTATCATTTGATCAGAGAGATTATAAGTAGGAAGGAAATAAAAATCGAAAAGATTCCCACTGAAAAGAACTTAGCGCATCCTTTTACTAAGGTCTTACCTCAAAGTAAGTTTGAGGGTCATGTTAAGGATTATGGTATTGGATACCGTGGCGATTGGCATTATGCCAAGTGGGAGTTTGTTAGTTATATATAAGGGGTGTCATAAGGTAATCGCCTTATGTTTAAACCATTTATATGATAAATGAAGATTCACTATTTGAGTATACATGATTGCATGTATTTGATTAGATCTTAAACTCATTTACTGAATGTCCATAATACGATTCACAACATGAGAGAATTTGTGATTGGATCACAACTAGTGAGTATCTCTACAGGTGTATTTGTGATGTATTGAAATTATCCCTAGTCGATGAATTGATGGATTTGGACACCATCAATTCTGTCAAGACTAGCACGAGGTATACTCTTTGGTGTATCTAAGCAGCGGATTCTCACTGGCTGGAGACATTGTGATATCCGGAGTTAATCATGGATGCTAGTTATGGTAATTAGTTCATTGGAGTGACCAGCTATAAGACTTCATATGGTTCTCTGCATATATGGATATGTTAATAAAGTTCTTACTGCAGCTTAAGTGCGATGTTCCTTTGAATTGTGGTATTCAAGTTTTCTTGGTCATGGAGACTTATGCTTTGACATCTTAAGTAAGCATCTCCAAGGAGATGTGGACCCAAGATGATTGGGTATAAGTCGAAATGCCCGAAGGTGTTTGAATAGCTTATAAAGGGTTCACCAATCCTTGCGAGGAGATGTATACCCTTGGCCTCTCGTCGAATTGTTACTAAAGTCTTTGGCCAAAGCATTACATGTTTAAAGTAAGGTACTCTGGAATACATGTGGAGTAACTAGAATTCGTAGGACGAGGAAATAATACTTGAGCTAGGTGTGACGTAGGCAGCCTAGTGAGGACTGACATTATGGACCATGTCCTGAACCATGTGGGTATAAGATGAGTGAAGGGAATGAGGCACGATGCATTGTAGCTGCTGAAGAATTTCATAAATGGTTCTGGGATCAACCATTGATTTTTCGGTTAATTGGGTATCATGATGTACTACTAGGTGTCACTCATGATCATTCTATAATTAATGGTTAATTATAGACGGCCAACATAAACTAGAAACCTATTTGGTCACACGCACATCGAGCGTAATCCGAAGGATTTAAAACAAGCTTGAGAATGAGATTCTCAGATCAAGATAAACTAAGTTTGGTTGGACCAAACAAGGAGCGAGCATGAAATCGTTTCAGTTGCAACGGAAGCATGGATGGGCCGATTCCTATGAAGACATGATGGATTAACCAAATTGATTTGGTTCTAATCTAATGGTGGAAAATAAACCAAAATGGTTCGGTTTGTTTTAAACCAATGAACCAAAGTTGGTTAGGTTCGTTTTAACTTAAAATACGTCAACTCAGTTCGGTTTATTTTAACTTAAATTATTGGAGCAGGTTAATGGGTTTTGGTTAGGTACCAATAACTCTAAGGAGAAGGTTTCTTAATGGTTAAGAAACACGCGCTCTATAAATGCGCGGCTAGAGGTTTGGAGAGACCTAAGTTTTATTTTTGGAAACTTCTCTTCCTCTCCTCTCCCTCTCTTCTCCTTGCTGCCGCCCAAGAGGATCCACGCCCATCTTATGTTGTCGTCCACCTTTGTGCCGCCAGCGTTCAGCTGCTGTCGGCCACCCCTTCGGCAACCCACCTTGGCTTCGGTGACCTTGGATCAGCCGACCACCTCCTTTGGTCGGCGCCAAGTCCTCCACCAAGCTGTCCAGTTTTGGACAGCTTATTTCCTTCTTGTTGGAGCATCGTTTGGATGGCGTTTGGAGCTCCGACAGTGACTTCCTTGCCTGGGATTGGATCTTCGGTGATCCTCATAGGTGGAGGACCAAGGATTCGTCAAGAGGTTGACGAATACCTCTTCAGAGAAGCGATTTTTTGGGGACTCATTTTTGAATCCGAATTTTGATTCGGATTGTGATCTCCTCTCGATCACATCGTCTTCAACACGAGGCTAGTGACTCCTACGAAGATGAGACTCGTAGCTTGGCGAAGCTATCCCGACGGTACTCAGCATGGATACAGATAAAGGCAACTCTAGCATGAGTTGCTTCGGTTGATGTCATTCTCGCTGCACGTGATACGTCAAGTATAACTAGCATAATTTCCTTTTGTTGTAAAATTTGAAACTGCGATTATGTCTACACATATTGTATCTTGCATACATGTGGTGTGTGTGTTGTAAGAAATTAGATTTATTGCTTTTAATTCTTCCACTGTGCACATGTTTATGAAACATGTTCGAACACACACTCGTCGTGGTGCCAGGGAAACCCAACAAATGTCATCTACACCGCCAAGGCACATTGGGCTTACACTGCCAAGACTCCCACTTGGACTTTACACCACCAATCATTGGACTTATGCTGCCAAGACTCCACCCTTGGACTTTACGCCGCAAATATTTCCCTTTGACTTCTCAATTTCTAAGTACCCATGACTTGGACTTTCACCGCCAAGACTACACCTTTGGACTTACGTAGCCAAGACTACACCCTTGGACTTTCCATTGTTAGTTATATATGAGAGGTGTCTTAAGGAAATCACCTTATGGTTATACCATTTATTTGATAAATGAAGATTCACTATTTGAGTATACATGTTCTCATATATTTGATTGGATCTTAAACTCATTTACTGAATGTTCACAATACGATTCACAACTTGAGAGAATTTGTGATTGGATCACAACTAGTGAGTATCTCTATATGTGTAATTGTGATGTATTGGAATTATCCCTAGTCGATGAATTGATGCATTCGGACGCCATCGATTCTATTGAGACTAGCACGAGGTATACTCTTTGGTTTATCCAAGAAGCTATTTCTCACTGGTTGAAGTCATTGGGATGTCCGGAGTTAATCGTGGATGCTAGTTATGGTAACTAGTTCATTGGAGTGACCAGTTGTAAGACTTAATATGGTTCTCCGCATATATGGATATGTCAATGAAGTTCTTACAGTAGCTTAAGTGCGATGTTCCTTCGACTTGCGGTATTCAAGTCATCTTGGTCATGAAGACTTATGCTTTGACATCTTAAGCAAGCATCTCCGAGGAGATTTGGGCCCGAGATAATTGGGTATAAGTCAAAGTGGCTGAAGGTGTTTGAATAGCCTACAGAGGATTCACCGCTCCTTGCGAGGAGATGTATACCCTATGGCCTCTCATCGGATTGTTACTAAAGTCTTTGGCCAAAGCATTACATGTTTAGAGTATGGTACTCTTGGATGCATGTGCAGTAACTAGAATTCGGAGGACGAGGAAGTAATACTTGGGCTAGGTGTGACGTAGTCAGCCTAGTGGGGACTGATACAATAGACCATGTAGTGAACCAAGTGGGTATAAGATGAGTGAAAGGAATGGGCACGATTCATTGTAGCTGCTAAAGGGTTTCAGAAATGGTTCTGGGATCAACCGTTGATTTTCCGATTAATTGGGGATCATGATGTACTACTAGGTGCCACTCATGATCATTCTATAATTAATGGTTAATTATAGACGACCAACATAAATTGAGAACCTATTTGGTCACACGCACAATGAGCGTAATCCGAAGGATTTAAAACGAGTTTGAGAATAGGATTCTTAGATCGAGAGAGACTAGGTTTGGTTGGACCAAACAAAGAGCGAGTATGAATTGGTTTCCGTCGCTTCGGAAGCATGGATGGGTCGTGTCTTTTGAAGACATGATGGATGAACCAAATCATTTTGGTTCTAATCTAATGGTGGAAAATAAATCAAAGTTGTTTGGTTTGTTTTAAACGAATGAACCAAAGTTGGTTCGGTTCATTTTAACTTAAAATAGACCAATGCGGTTTGGTTTATTTTAACTTAAGTTATTGGAGCGGTTTAACGGGTTTTGGTTATGAACCAATTACCATTAGGACAATGTGTTCTCTATAAAAACATGGCTTAAAGGTTTTTCGTGGAGAATTATTTGGTTCAAGGGTTTTGGAAACCCTAGCCACCCAAGCCCTCCTCCTTGCTCTTGCCGGCCAAGGGCTTTAGCCGCCCAAGAGGAGATGCCGCCCAGGTTTTGTTGTTGCCCAAGTCGCTGCCGGCCACCCACCAGCCCCTAGCGACTCCTACGGCCATCCTCCCTTGGCCGCCGGCGGCCAAGGAGCAGCCGACCATTGATTGGTCGGCCATATCATCCACCAAACAAGATTTCTAGATTTTGGACAGCTTGTTCTCCTCTTTGTGGCGAGGTCATTTGGTCGGCGTTTTGCACTTCGACAGTGACCTATTTGCCGGGGATTGATTCTCCGACAATCCTCATAGGTGGAGGGTTGAGTTTTCGTTAATCGGTTGACGAAAACTACTTCCGAGAAGAGAGTTTCCGTAACTCAATTTTTGGATCCGAATTTTATTCGGATTGTGATCTTCTCTCGGATCACATCGTCTTCGATGCGAGGCTAGTAACTCCTACGAAGACAAGGCTCGTAGCTTGGTGAAGCTATCCCGACGATACTCGGCATGGATACGGATAGAGGCAATTCTAGCGAGAGTTGCTTTGGTTGATGTCATTCCCGCTACACGTGATACGTCAGGTATAACTAGAGTAATTTTCTTTTATTGCAAAATTTTAAATAGAGATTATGTCTACACATGTTGTATAATGCATGCGTGTGATGTGTGTATTGTAATAAATTAAATTTATTGCTTTTATTACTTCCGCTGTGTGCATGTTTACGAAACGTATTCGAACACACACTCACCGCGGTGCCGGGGAAACCCAACATTCATGCCAACCCAATGTTGGACTTTCTAAATGCCAAGACTCAAGCTTATACTTTCCCTTGCCAAGATCCATGCTTGGACTTTCCATGCCAAGTACTCAAGACTTGGACTTTACCTTGCCAAGACCCATGTTTGGACTTCTCATGCCAAGTACTCAAGACTTGGACTTTCCCTTGACAATCACATTGTCATACATTTGGTCGAACATCAAAATATCGCTCAAGTCAAACTCAAGTCTGGTCAATCATGACCTGGGTCGATTGCACCAACAATCTATGTGTCCACACACAGAAGACGAAAGGATTTGCATGAGTAAGATTCCCTATGCATCTGCAATAGGATCTATCATGTTTGCTATGTTATGTACGAGGCCCGATGTATCATATGCTCTTGAGTGTCAGGAGCAGATATCAGTCTTATCCAGGAATGGATCAATGGGCGACTGTTAAAATAATACTTAAGTACTTGAGAAGAACTAAGGATGTATTCCTAATATATGGAGAAGGTGATATAGTAATACGCGGGTATACAGATGTCTGCTTCTAAACAGACAAGGATGATTCTAGTTTTCAGTCTGGGTACGTATTCACCTTAAATGGAGGTGCAATAAGTTTGAAAAGTTCCAAGCAAGACACTATAGCGGATTTTGCCACTGAGGCAGAATACATTGCAGCTTCATAAGCAACAAAAAAAGTGATTTGGATCAAGAAGTTCATCTCTAAACTTAATGTGGTCTCATCAATGATCCAAACATGTGCTTCACTGCAATCATCTGATCAGGGAGATCATCAGTAGGAAGGAAATAAAAATCGAGAAGATTCTCACTAAAAGGAACTTAGCGGACCCTTTAACTAAGGCCTTACCTCAAAGTAAGTTTGAGGGTCATGTTAGAGCTTATGGTATTGGGTACTGTGGTGATTGGCATTAGGCCAAGTGGGAGTTTGTTAGTAATATATGAGAGGTGTCCTAAGGCAATCGTCTTATGGTTGTACCATTTATTTTATAAATGAAGATTCACTATTTGAGTATACATGTTTTCATGTATTTGATTAGATCTTAAACTCATTTACTGAATGTCTGCAATATGATTCACAACATGAAAGAATTTGTGATTGAATCACAACTAGTGAGTATCTCTACATGTGTAATTGTAATGTATAGGAATTATCCCTAGCCGATGAATTGATGGATTCGGATGCCATCGATTCTGTTGAGACTAGCACGAGGTATATTCTTTAGTTTATCCAAGCAGTTGTTCCTCACTGGCTAGAGACATTGGGATATCCAGAGTTAATCGTGGATGCTAGTTATGGTAACTAGTTTATTGGAGTGACTAGCTGTATGACTTCATATGATTCTATGCATATATGGATATGTCAATGAAGTTCTTACTTTTAGACTATCCGAGCCGCAAAAACCACTTTTTGCGTTGCAAAAACCTCGAAAGTCGACTACGGATCCGTGCGAAGATAAACAAAAATATACATGTACGTGTTAAAAATCTTAGATCTACTTTAGATCTACATGTGAAGAGCTTTACCCTTGATGCAATGCCCTTCGCTTATCCCGCTCGT
Source organism: Wurfbainia villosa (assembly GCA_025175895.1). Taxonomy (NCBI): domain Eukaryota; kingdom Viridiplantae; phylum Streptophyta; class Magnoliopsida; order Zingiberales; family Zingiberaceae; genus Wurfbainia; species Wurfbainia villosa. Next base: position 4,455,391 of record CM046003.1, read on the forward strand.
CCAAACGGCTTGCTGGATCTCGTAGAGTGTCAAACGTACACTCCTCTACAAGTATCCACACAAACAATAGGTGGAAAAGGAAACTTCAAATGTGCTAGCACTCCTTGAAACCCACGGCAAGAAAGGAAGAGGGAGATAGAGCTTGAGAGGAGAGGAAAGGAGGAAGAAGAAGATTCAATCAATTCCCACTCACTTCCACTAATGCACATCCCATGTTGGCCGACCACTTCATGGAAATTATATACATGCATGTAATACCAAGAGCCATGACTCTCGGTCTCCTTCATGAGATGGCACCCCATGATGTGTCCATGATGATGTGGAACATCATTATTGCCCGGCCCATGCCAAGTCATCATGACATGGTATTTGGTCAAGTCAAACTTGACCATTCATCTTCCCTCTCAAGTCAAGTCAAACTTGACCTCTTATCTCCCATGGTTGATCAAATCCAACCATTTGATTCAAGTCAATTTAATTTAATGAATCTCTATTCATTAGTTTAAATTGACTCGATGAATCAAATCTAAATTAGACTCATTCAACACTTGAATCAAATTGAGTCCAACTCAATTAGTCTAATTTAGATTACTCTTAATCCAATTTGGTTCATCACATGAACCTAATCCTCATGTTCCATCATATGAACCTAATCTTTATCGAATTGTCCTTTGTGTGTGACCCTATAGATTCTTGTAACATTGGCAATGCTCCTAAACTGATTTAGAAACATAAGCAATGAGCAGTATTTAGCAACACATCATTGCTACCCAAGTTACAAGAATGTTGAGATCCAACATCACCTGTGTGACTACTATTTGTGACTCTCACAATATGTGACAATGTCCCTCTATCCTTGACATCTAGATTGACCAATTGAGGCATAGACCGTGTCATCCTCTATACAATCTATATCTTGAACTCCAAGTAGACTCACTCTAATCAAATGATCTCAATATCTCATATTGACTCATTTGGGCATTGCCATGCACTTAGTGGTCTCACTCTATCAAGAATCATGATGTCACTCCCGTCATATAGGAGGGATAGATCCCATCTACATCACTCACATCCCTCCACATAATTTGTTACATACCTAGTAATCACCTTTATAGTCCACCCATTTACGGGTGACGTTTGACGAAGCCAAAGTATGCAACTCCTTATGTAGGGAACTATGGTGACTTCAGGCCCAAGGACTAATAGTCATACTAATAGTCACATGAGAAAGTATATGACACTCATATAATGATCCATGATACTTTCTCATGGCGGGTCATTCAGTATACATTCTCTAATGCATACCCATGTGTCAACTTGATATCTCATATCCATGACTTTTGAGATCAAGTTATCGAGTTGACCTACATGCTAGTCTCTTCGCATTAACATTGTCCCTGAATATTAATACTTGACTAGGAATGATTAAGAGTAGTGTTCTCTAAATCATCTCATTATCGATTCAACCAATCGATCGATATAGATAAGAACCTTCTACTCAAGGACGTTATTATACTTAGTTATTTGGCACCAATACAAGTAAGTATAATATCCATAAAGAAATGCCTTTATAAATATAGGAATATGATACAATAAGTCCATACAACAATCATCACTTGATTGGCTTTAGGGCTTTCACTAACAATCTCTCACTAGCACTAGTATCAATCACTGTAGTATCTAATACCCAATGACCTAGTGTGACCATCATGCTTTTTCTGTGCCAAATCCTTGGTCAAGGGATCTGCGATGTTAGCCTCTGTGGGTACTCTGCAAATCATCACATCTCCTCTATCGATAATCTCTTGAATGAGATGAAAGCGTCATAGTATGTGTTTGGTCTACTGGTGTGAGCGAGGTTTCTTAGCCTGCGCAATCACTCCATTGTTGTCACAATAGAACTCTATAGGATCTGTTATGCTAGGAACCACCCCAAGCTCAGTAATGAACTTGCGGATCCAAACTACCTCCTTTGCTGCCTTTGATGCAGCAATATACTCGGTCTCTGTTGTAGAATCAGCAACTGTGTCCTGCTTCGAACTCTTCCAGCTCACAGCGCCACAATTCAAGCAAAACACGAACCCTGACTGTGATCATTAATCATCCTAGTAAGTTTGGAAGCTGGCATCGCTGTAACCCTTTATAGTTACCTCCTTATCTCCTCCAAATATCAAGAAATATTCTTTAGTCCTTCTCAAGTACTTAAGAATATTCTTGACTGCTATCCAGTGACGCTCATCTAGATCTGACTGGTATATGCTCGTCATGCTCAAAGCATACGAGACATCAGGACGAGTACATAACATGTCGTACATGATAGATCCTATGGCAGATGCATAAGGGATCTTATACATGTGGTCTCTCTCCTCTCTAGAAGAGGGACTTTGAGTCTTCGAAAGACTCATACCATGTGACATCGACACAAGTCCCTTCTTGGAATTCTGCATGGCAAACCGTAGTAATATTGTGTCAATATATGTACTCTGACTTAGGCCAAGCAATCTCTTAGATCTATCTATATAGATCTTGATGCCTAGAATACAAGCTACTTCACCTAAGTCCTTCATTGAGAAGCACGTCCCTAACCAAGTCTTCAAAGACTGTAGCGAAGGGATGTCATTACCAATAAGTAGTATGTCATCCACATACAATGCAAGGAAGACAACTGTGTTTCCATTAACCCTCTTGTAGACATAGGGTTCATCTTCATTCTTGATGAAACCAAACTATTTGATCGCATCATCGAATCGAAGATTCCAGCTCCGAGAAGCTTGCTTTAGCCCATAAATAGACCTTTGCAGCTTGCATACTTTGCCAATATGTTGTGGATCTACAAAACCCTCAGGTTGTGTCATGTACACATCCTTGAGCAAGTTTCCATTCAGAAACGTGGTTTTGACATCCATTTGCCAGATCTCATAATCGTGGTACGCTGGAATAGCAAGCATGATCTGAATGGACTTAAACATCGCAATTGGAGAAAAAGTTTCATCATAGGCAATACCATGAATTTGCTTGAAACCTTTATCCACCAATCGGCCCTTATAGGTATGTGTAAGTCCATCCATATCAGTCTTTCTCTTAAATACCCACATACACCCAATGGGTTTGATGCCTTCAGGTGGATCAACCAAAGTCCATACTTGGTTGGTGTACATGGATTCCATCTCGGATCTCATGGCCTCTAGCCGTTTCTCAGAATCTAGGTTCAACACAACTTCCTGATAGGAGGTAGACTCATTCTCAATGAGCATAACGCCATCATGGTCAGACAAGAGAAATGAGTATCTCTCAGGCTGACGACATACCCTATCAGACCTGCGAAGAGGTAGGTCTACCTGAACAGGTTGTTGTTCCATAACTCTTTGTGTAACAATCTCATCACCCACAACACTTTGTGGTTCCTGTTCAACCTCCATCAAGGCCTCAGTGCTATGGTCCTTATCTTGAATTTCTTCAAGATCAAACATACTTCCACTAGTTTTTCTAGAAACAAAATCCCTTTCTAGAAATACCCCAGTCTTTGCCACAAACACTTTGTGCTGACTGAGAATGTAGAAGTAATATCCCTTTATTTCCTTGGGATATCCAACAAAATAGCACTTATCGGATTTGGGTCCCAGTTTGTCTGAGACTTGACGTCGAACGTAAGCCTCACAACCCTAAATCCTAATGAAAGACATCATGGGATTTTTCCCTATCCATATCGTATATGGTGTCTTTATCACAGCCTTAGATGGTACACGGTTAAGTGTGAAGCCTACTGTGTCTATAGCATATCCCCAAAAGGATATAGGAAGATCTGTGTGACTCATCATAGATTGTACCATATCTAATAGGGTACGATTCCTCCTTTTGAATACACCATTCTATTGTGGTGTTCCAGGAGGAGTGAGTTGGGATAGAATCTCACACTCAGCTAGATAGTCGCAAAACTCATGTCAAAGGTATTTACCACCTCAATCTGATTGAAGTATCTTAATACTCTTGGCAAGTTGGTTTTGTACTTCATTCTTGAATTCTTTGAACTTTTAAAGGATTCTGACTTATGTGTCATCAGATATACATAATCATATCTACTGAAGTCATCAGTAAATGTAATGAAGTACCTAGAACCAACTCTAGTAGCAACATTGAAAGGGCCACATACATCACTATGTATAAGTCCTAACAAGTCTGTTGCTCTTTCGCTGTGTCCTCTAAAGGGAGTCTTGGTCATCTTGCCTAGAAGGCAAGACTCGCATGTCTCATATGATTCTAAATCAAATGAGGCCAGCAACCCATCCTTATGGAGCTGGGATAAGCGACTCTCATTTATGTGACCTAAGTGACAATGCCAGAGATAGGTTTGGTTCAACTCATTTGACTTGAATCTTTTGGTACTTATGTTATAGATGGGGCTCTCTAAGTCTAGAATGTAGAGTCCGTTCATCAAAGGTGCACTACAATAGAACATATCATTTAAATAAACTAAACAACATTTTTTCTTTATTATAAATGAAAAGCCTTTCTTGTCTAAACAAGAAACTGAAATTATGTTCTTAGTCAGAGCAGGCACATGATAACATTCATCTAGTTCTAGTACAATCCCATAGGGCAGAGATAGATAATAAGTTCCTACAGCAACAACATCAACCCTTGCTCCATTGCCTACTCATAGGTCCACCTCGCCCTTCGTCAATGCCCTGCTATTTCTCAGCGCCTACACATTAGTACAAATGTGAGATGCACATCATATATCTAATACCCATGATGAAGAAATAGATAGATTGACTTCTATGACATATATACCTGAAGTAGAAGTCTCACTTCTCTTCTTCTTAAGATCTTCCAGGTATGTTTTGTAGCTACGCTTCCAGTGTCCAGCTTCCTTACAGTGGAAATAAGTCCCTTCCTTGGCCACCCCTCCTTTCGGTTTCAGTGCCTTGCCTTTGCCCTTGGCTTGGGACTTTCCCTTACCTTTAGGCTTGCCCTTGCCTTTCTTCTTTTGCACCATCAAAATGGAGTCGGGTTTTCCCTTCTTAAGGTTGAGCTCAGTAGTTCTCAACATGCTAAGCATCTCAGGCAGTGGCTTATCAATTTCATTCATGTTGTAATTCATGACGAATTGATTGTAGCTTTCTGGAAAAGATTGCAAGATCAAGTCAGTGGCCAGTTCTTGGCCAAGTGGGAATCTCAACCTCTATAGGTTCTCTATGTACCCAATCATCTTGAGTACATATGGACCTACGGGAGTCCCATCTTGCATCTTGGACTGAAATAATGGCTTAGAGATCTCGTATCTCTCGTGCCTTGCTTGTCCTTGATACAGTTGACGAAGATGTTCAACCATATCAAAAGCATTCATGAACTCATGTTGTTTCTGAAGCTCAGAGTTCATGGTCACGAGCATGAGGCATGACACATCTAATGCATCATCTTGATGCTTCTTGTAAGAATCTCGATCAGCTCGCGAGGCAGTGGCAGGAGGTGCTTCCAGAATGGGCTGCTCTAGGACGTACAGTTTTCTTTCTTGAGTGAGAACAATTCTCAGATTCTTGTACCAATCCAGGAAATTTACTCCATTGAGCTTGTCTTTCTCAAGGACAAAATGCAGGGAGAGAGTGTTCGTGTTTGACGACATGGCATGTTGGATCGAGAAGCGTCACTAGAGGGGGGTGAATAGTGAGCATAGAATTTCTTTTCGTTCGTTTACGTTCGTTAAAACACGAGTAGACACAGCAGAAAAATAAGAAGACAAGTTTATTTTTACTTGGTTCACAACCCTTCGGTTGCTACTCCAAGGCCCTAACGATCCTAGACCATGTACGAAGGGCAAAGCACTATAACGTCTCCTTCTCGTTGGAGGTAGGAGACAACGATCACAAAATCGGAAGTACGAGGTTGAGGCAACAAGCCTACCTCACCTCATTATGAATAAAAACAAAGAATACAATAATAAAAGCAATTACTTGCTACTATTGCTGACAAAGAGGATTGGAACTTATTGTCGCGTCGGCGTTATGATGGTGTTGGAGTGTTGCCGTTGTAGGAGCACTTGAGAATAAACTTGATGTAGTTTGGAGTTGGAATCCTCCCCTCCTTTTATAGATTTTGGCCTATGAATATGTCTCCTCTTTTTACGGAACAGATCACGAAGTTGTACAAATTTTATCGCGAAGTGGCCGTGTCAAACCTTATCCGTTTTGACCTAGCGGAAAGGCTGATTCGTCGCCATCAGTCGACTGATGCCTCCCATCAGTCGACTAAAGAGCATCAGTCGACTGCCCAATGTCCAGCAGTCGACTGCCAGCCTGGCCACTTCCCTGCAGTAAGAGGTTAGCACGGAAAATGGTAAATACGATGGTTTCTAACCGTCCATCTCAACCTAGACCTTCCATAGGAAGTCTTAGTCGGATCGCCGTCTACGATCGTCCCCGTAAAGAGGACACGACCTTACCATCTCTCACTCACATGAGCTTACCTCGATACTTACTTTGTAGCTCTCGCTTTCGGCCTTCCACTCGATTCCTTCGGCTCCCTCTGAAGTCACTCGAGTGTCGCCCAACCACCATGGCTTCCTCCGGGTGTCGCTAGCCTTCAGCTCTAGCTATAGTACTTTTCTGCACATTCGATTTAGCTTGTGAGATAACGATGTAAACTTAACTTTGTGTCTTTGCCATAATCAAAACACAGGTTCGATTATCTAGTGCCCCTGCACCAATATGGCAATCTACAACATAAATAATGTAGAAAGTAAATATCATATTCCATTTATCATTTAATTAGGCCTTTAATTAAATGATGCTCTCACTGAATTATAGGACTTTTATAGAATCGAGTCATGGATGTGGTCAAACCACATTACTAGATTCATACAAACTAGCTATAATTCTCGCAGGACAAGATCCACATCATACTACTCCTTGAGTTAGCTTTTGCTAAATCGCCCAAGACTTAGTATGTTCGATAGGTAAAAAATTACCGATTACATCTCTATCCAACTCTTGTTTATAGGATCAAGATCAACATTTACAAAATACCTTGAGTTAGCTTTGGCTAAATCGCCCAAGATTTAGTGTAAATGCCATCTTATCCTATCTTTCCAACCGTTGGAATATGCCTATAGTTTTACTCGATCCAATTGAGTTAACTAGTTTTACTCAATCTAATTGAGCTTATTCTCACCCAAGCTGTGATAGGCGGGACCAAGATTGTCCCTCCGTACCCTACCAAGATAATATGCGTTGCTTTTCTTTGGCATATTCAACAGCAATAAATGATCGAGGTAGTGATGGGTATCAAAACTTGGTAGGCATTTTGAGTTGATTCGATTAAGATCTAATCTAATCATGAATGTGTATCATATATGCATTAAGGCCTTAATTACCCTACACTAGCATGTATCACATACATACAAGTAAAATATACTAGCATGCATGATATACATATAAGCAAAAAGTCCTAGCATGCATCATATACATACAAGCAAAATTTACTAGCATGCATCACATACATACAAGCAAAAACAAATATATATATATATATATATATATATATATATAAAATAATTAAATTGTGATGAAGTCATGACCCTACTACGATCTTCTCGAGCCAATGAGAAGATCAGACGGTCAACCTAGGGTTAGTGGCTTCTCCAAGCGCCTCCTTTGACCACCATGTGTCATCGGCACTCTCCTCGTAACTCCGTCTACTAGTGGACCTTCCACCACTTTATTTTGTACATTAGAAACATGAAACTCGAGTTATATTCGAGCCTAAAACTATTTACAACAGAAATATTAAAGAAAAGAGGCATGACGCGCAGGTCGCATACCATATACAACATGCACAACACAAAAACGGTGTGCAAGCCGTATTATGAATTACAACACATTTTATCCAATCACATTGGGGTTCTTGGGCCATGATCATCATAGTATAATACATAATTATAAATTATATATTTTACATAAATTTCTGTAATTTTCCTATCCTTTTGTTTAATTTTATGAGTCACATCTCCGTAACGGTCCCGCTAAGCGATTTTCGGGCGCGATCGCGGGACAAGGCCCCTTGCGGGGTTAGAGGCAGCGCCCCTTCTCGCAAAATAAATTTTCCGAGTGTCCCATCTTGATCTTACAGTGCCTTAAGTCTCTGTCCCAAAAGACTAAAGCGAGATTTCACCGTTTCGGAGAGTTTTTCTCGGTAGTGGAAGCCTACAAATGTACCAACACTTGTTGCTTCGACTCTAAGAGAAAATACTCACAAAAATCTATAAAATTAGGAAAACTACAGAAACTTACAGATATGTAATTTTTCATATCTAAAACAAAAATTACAAAACTAAACATGCACATGCTTCACACATGGATCTGATATCACTTTTGGACTATCCGAGCCGCAAAAATTACTTTTTGCGTTGCGGAAACCTTGGAAGTCGACCACGAATCCATACGAAGATAAACAAAAATATACATGTACATGTTAAAACCCTTAGATCTACTTTAGATCTACATGTGAAGAGTTTTACCCTTGATGCAACGCCCTTCGCCTATCCCGCTCATCCAAACGGCTTGTCCGATCTCGTAGAGGGTCAAACGTACACTCCTCTACAAGTATCCACACGAACAATAGGTGGAGAAGGCAACTTAGAGTGTGCTAGCAATCCTTGAAACCCACGTCAAGAAAGGAAGAGGGAGATAGAGCTTGAGAAGAGAGGAAAGGAGGAAGAAGAAGATCCAATCAATTCCCACTCACTTCCACTAATGCACATCCCATGTTGGTCGGCCACTTCATGGAAGTTATATACATGCATGTAATACCAAGAGTCATGGCTCTTGGTCTCCCTCATGAGGTGGCACCCCATGATGTGTCCATGATGATGTGGAACATCATTATTGGTCGGCCCATGCCAAGTCATCATGACATGGCATTTGGTCAAGTCAAACTTGACCATTCATCTTCCCTCTCAAGTCAAGTCAAACTTGACCTCTTATCTCCCATGGTTGATCAAATCCAACCAGATTCAAGTCAATTCAATTTAATGAATCTCTATTCATTATTTTAAATTGACTCGATGAATCAAATCTAAATTAGACTCATTCAACACTTGAATCAAATTGAGTCCAACTCAATTAGTCTAATTTGGATTACTCTTAATCCAATTTGGTTCATCACATGAACCTAATCCTCATGGTCCATCATATGAACCTAATCTCCATCTAACTACTCTTTGTGTGTGACCCTTTAGGTTCTTGTAACGTTGGCAATGCTCCTAAACCGATTTAGAAATATAAGCAATGAGTGGTATCTAGCAACACATCATTGCTACCCAAGTTACAAGAATGTTGAGATCCAACATCACCTTTGTGACTACTAATTGTGACTCTCACAATATGTGATAATGTCCCTCTATCCTTGACATCCAGATTGACCAATTGAGGCATAGACCGTATCATCCTCTATACAATCTATATCTTGAACTCCAAGTAGACTCACTCTAATCAAATGAGCTCAATATCTCATATTGACTCATTCGGGCATGGCCATGCACTTAGTGGTCTCACTCTATCAAGAATCATGATGTCACTCATGTCATATAGGAGTGATAGATCCCATCTACATCACTCACATCCCTCCACATAATTTGTTACATACCCAACAATCGCCTTTATAGTCCACCCATTTACGGGTGACATTTGACGAAGCCAAAGTATACAACTCCTTATGTAGGGAACCATGGTGACTTCACGTCCAAGGACTAATAGTCATACTAATAGTTACATGAGAAAGTATATGACACTTATATAATGATCCATGATACTTTCTCATGGTGGGTCATTCAGTATACATTCTCCAATGCATACTCATGTGTCAACTTGATATCTCATATCCATGACTTGTGAGATCAAGTCATCGAGTTAACCTACATGCTAGTCTCTTCGTATTAACATTGTCCCTGAATATTAATACTTGACTATGAATGATTAAGAGTAGTGTTCTCTATATCATCTCATTATCGATTCAACCAATCGATTGATATAGATAAGAACCTTCTACTCAAGGATGTTATTATACTTAGTTATTTGGCACAAATACAAGTATAATAACCATAAAAAAATGCCTTTATTAATATAAGAATATGATACAATAAGTCCATACAACAATCATCACATGAATGGCTCTAGGGCTTTCACTAACACTTATAGCAACTTAAGTGCGATGTTCCTTTGACTTGCGGTATTCAAGTCATCTTGGTCATGAAGACTTATGCTTTGACATCTTAAGCAAGCATCTCTGAGGAGATATGGACCCAGGATGATTGGTTATAAGTCGAAGTGGTCGAAGGTGTTTGAATAGCCGACAAAGGATTCACCACTCCTTGCGAGGAGATGTATACCCTATGGCCTCTCGTCGGATTGTTACTAAAGTCTTTGGCCAAAGCATTACATGTTTAGAGTATGTTACTCTTGGATACATGTGCAGTAACTAGAATCCAGAGGACGAGGAAGTAATACTTGGGCTACATGTGGCGTAGTCAACCTAGTGGGGACTGACACAATAGACCATGTCCTGAACCAAGTAGATATAAGATGAGTGAAGGGAATGAGGCATGATTCATTGTAGCTACTAAAGGGTTTCAGAAAAAGGTTCTGGGATCAACCGTTGATTTTTCGATTAATTGGGGATCATGATGTACTACTAGGTGACACTCATGATCATTCTATAATTAATGGTTAATTATAGATGACCAACACAAACTTGGAACCAATTTGGCTACACGCACAATGAGTGTAATCTGATGGATTTAAAATGAGTTTTAGAATAGGATTCTCAGATCGAGAGAGACTAGATTTGGTCCAAACAGAGAGTGAGTATGAAATGGTTTCAGACGCATCGAAAGCATGGATGGGCTGAGTCTTATGAAGACATGATGGATGAACCAAATTGGTTTGGTTCTAATCCAATGTTGGAAAATAAACCAAAGTGGTTTTGTTTGTTTTAAACGAATGAACCAAAGTTTGTTCAGTTCGTTTTAACTTAAAATAGACCAATGCGGTTTGGTTTATTTTAACTTAAGTTATTGGAGCGGGTTAACGTGTTTTGGTTATGAACCAATAACCGTTTGGGGAATGTGTTCTCTATAAAAACACGACTTAAGGGTTTTCCATGGATGACTTAAGAAGTTTGAACCCTAGCCGCCCACCTCCTTTTCTCTTCCTCTCCTTGCCGCCCAAGGAGTTGCCGCCCAACCTTGGACGTCTCCCATTGGAGCTGCTGCTCCTCCTCCTTAATGCCGGCCACCCACCAGCCACTGGCAACTTTTCCGGCCATCCTCTCTTGGCCATCGGCGACCAAGGAGCAGTCTGCCATTGATTGGCCGACCATCTCTTCCACTGCAAACAAGCTATGCAATTTCTAGACAGCTTATTGTTCTCCTCGTGGAGAGGTTGTTTGGTCGGCATTTTGCACTCCGACAGCGACTTAATTGGCGGGGATTGGATCTCCGACAATCCTCATAGGTGGATGACTAAGGTTTCGTAAATTGGTTGATGAAAACCACTTCCGAGAAGCGAGTTCGTGGAGCTCATTTTTAGATCCGAATTTGATTCGAATTGTGATCGTCTCTCGGATCACATCGTCTTCGACTTGAGGCTAGTGACTTTTGCAAAGATGAGGCTCGTGGCTTTGTGAAGCTATCCCAACGATACTTGGTGTGGATACGAATAGAGGCGATTCTAGCGAGGGTCGCTACGGTTGATGTCATTCTCGCTACACATGATACGTCAGGTATAACTAGAATAAATCAGTCGATGGCGCTAGAGAGAGAAGCTCTGGCTTCTCTCTAGAGCTTCCCAAGAATCTGGCGGTGGCGACTGGATTTAAGGGTCGGGACGACATCCACAGCATCCCTGGAGTTCATAGCAACTAGTGAAGAAGATTGTGGTTGTCTGGAACGACAAAGCAAGGAGCGCATCTCAGAATGACGGTTGTCGTGGTTGTGGTGTACAACCTGCAACCATCGTGTGCTAACAAGGAGGGAACTCAGCATGGTAGAATACAAGGTATGTGCACGTAATGAAACCAATAGTGCATGTAAGGACAGCTAGCAGCTAGCAGCCGAGGAGAAGCTGGGAAAAAGAGCAAAGCCGCGAAGACATCGAGAGGAGACTGCGCATACAAGTTGGCTATAGTAACACCCAAAGCCTCTGTGGTCTCTAGCGAGCGAAATCCTAGTTCCAGTAGATTAGGGCTTCAAAAACCAGGGTTCGTCGACGACTGGAGGAAGACGAAGGGCAAGGACAGGGGTAGGTGAGGAGAAGAACTCCGTACTATCCGGAAGGCGCAGTCAACAAGAAGACAAAAGGAACGTTGTTATTTCAAAATTCCGGATTCAAAGATTTCAGAAGCTTCGCCCGGGACCACTGTACCTAGATTTTTTTGAACCCGACAACCCGTTTAACTTAAGGTGTTTTTCCCAAGCCCGTTAACCCGGTTAACTTAGGGCACCATCAACTGTGAAGAATGGGGGAAAACGCCCGACGAGCCTGGAAGGTCTTACACCTAGGCATGGCAGGAACCTCAGACGCCAATCTGAACCCCCCTCCTCCGTGGCCAATTGCAGGCAAAGATACGATGGCAAAGAAGACGGGAACCTCCCAACAGCCAAATGGAGTGAATCTGGTCATGGAAGAAGAGGGAGGAGGAGAAAAGGAATCACCACCGGAGGTACCGCCGGCGCCGACACTGCATGCACAAAGGACAGGAGCATGGGATGACCTCTTCAAGAAGAACAGAATATGCGCTCGAGCATCGCTCAAAACCAGTCCAAAACAAGAGGACGTGTGAAATTGACGCCGAGGACTCGAAGTGAGAAGAATCGGTGGGTTTCATCGCGATTGGTAGGTTCTTAGGGAGGTTCCCGAGGTGGAGAGCACTGAAAGAGATCACAGCGAGATGGAAGGCGTCGCACAAGCTCCTTACACATAATTCATTATGGATGGTGTTTAAATTCGCAAGCAAGGAACTACGAGATGTTGTATTAACAGGAGGACCATACATTGCATATGGAAGTCCTCTGTACCTCAGGATGCTGCCGGCATGCTTCTCCTTCAGGCCGAAAACCCATGCCCAGATCCCTATGTGGATGCAAATTCAGGGATTACCACTGGAATGTTGGTCTACCTCAGGGTTAAGCAAGGTCACGTCACAAGTTGGTACACCGCTATACACAGATAGATACACCAAAGTAAGGGACCAGGTCAATTATGCTAGAGTCTTAGTAGAAGTGGATATCTCCAACGAGTTGCCTGCAACAATTGCTATTACCCTACCAGACGACACAGACACAGATTTGGAGATCAAATTTGAATCCAGCCTGAAACTCTGCAGTGGCTGCAAACAAATGGGACACTACCAGGGAAGCTGCCCAATGAATGCAAGAGGGCAATCATCAGCAGCATCCACAGATGCAATGGGATACCAAATGATAGTATACACAACAGACATGGATAATATAGCCATGGAGGTGGAGGAAGAAGGCGAAGCTGGTACAGGTGGATGGCAATATAATGGTAAAAGGAAGAAATAGCAGACTGAACGAATGCAGATAAGACAGGCAAGAACAGACTTATCAAGGAGCCCAAATAGTCACGGGAATCAAAGGGTACTAGGATATCAAGGAAATCAGAGAAATCAGCAAAGACAGCAAAATCAGGATGGGCACGCAGTAAGACACATAGTGGGCAGGCCAGCACCAAGGAAACAATTGAGTCAAGGGAAGGATAACTATCGAACAGCAGCAAGGAGTAACCTAAGCACTATAATGGAGACTGGCACAAAACTTGGCACGAATGAATATGACCGTACCACTAACAGATCACATTATGCTAGGGAAACTATGGGAAACCAGGAGCAAAGGCTGCCAACAGTTATCAAGGAGAAATCAGACCGATAGTTGACTTTGGGTACAACCACAACAGGCAAAGGTGGGAAAGCAATTAAGGATAAAGACATGTTCATTGGCACATAGGAGCATAATCCTGGAGGTACTGAATTGCACCAGAGAATAGGAAGAGGATATATGGAGACAGTATCAGAGGTAGTGGGTCAAGGAAAGGAGGACTATCGAACAGAAGCAGGGACCACATCAAAAGTGGCAATGGAGACTGGCACGCGAAATGGCATGCATGAGCATGAAAGTGCCAATACTGGAACACAAACAGAAGGAAGAAATACTAAAAAGAAGAATATACGACAGACAACAGCAGAGGAGGAGGAAGTTGATCAACAGAGAATTCAAGTCGTAACCACACCAAACAAAGGCGGGGAAACAAATATGGGGAATGGTACGCTAATATCAAGGAACGACCCTCAAGACATGGGAAAATCTACTCCTGGATACACTGAACTATAGCATCAAAAGAGAGGATACCATGGAAATAAGGAAGGTAGCCAGCAAGAGATACAACAAGGAACGGATGAAATAGATGTAGCTAAAGCTCAGGGCGGTTACCCCCCAAACTGAACATTAAACCAATCTGATACTATATACAAGGTCGACAGTCAGGGAGGGTATAAACAAAGCAATAGAGGGCAGGAGCATAATAAGCAAAATAAGAAATGTCAGCAGGGGGTTTCCCAAAATCAAAGCGCAATTACAGACACTGATAACAGGACATCGCAAACGCCATCCTAGCAGCAAAATTTCAGACTCTGTAGCAGGCAGATATGAACGTAATCATGAAGGAGCAGAATAAATAGTATACACCTGATACAAGGGGACAATCAGATAACCAGAAACAACTAAGATCACCCTGCACATCAAATAAAGGAAATGACAAAGTGCAAAGACAGCCAGTAGTAACCAGGAGTAAATCAGATTATGTAAAGGTCGCTTATGCAGGTGTATCAGAAAGGAGTAGCATAGTAACAATGGGATCTGGCACCCAGGCTGGCACACACGGACACACACCGGGATCCACTGAAATTCTATGTGCCAGGCAGGGAAATGCTCAAGAAGAAAGCCTAATAACAACAATGCGAGAGGAACGTCAGGAGAATGGGATATCGAAATTCATATCAGTGCAAACAAGGAAAATGCAACGACAGAAGAAACAAATAGGTTATGCAATGAGAAAATAGTGATACTGAATAACCATTACAGTCAGGATAATTCTAGAAGGAACAAACGATGGAGGGAGCAAGCACAACTTGGGCCTTTATTGAAGGGACAACTAAGCCAAGATCAAGAAAAAGGAAAGGAGGATCATCAAAAAGAGACAAAGAGACGAACGGAAACCACAAGGAAAACTGGCACAGAAAATGGCATGCAAGAACAGGGTAGTATCAAGGGTAAACTGCATAATGTGAAGGAAGGTTCAGAAACCATATCCAACATAGTAGTGCCACAGGAGACCAATAAAGAAAATGAGATGGGGGCCAACTTGAAGCTAGAGAACAACACAGAGAGACTAATGCAGGTATCAGAAATGCAAGGGAAAGGAAAAGGGCAACAGAACATCAACCTACAGGCTACTACCCAAATTCATAGCAACTACCCTGAAATTGCACTGGAAGCAGAAACGAACCTAAACCCGCAGGAAATCAATGGAGACTGTGATCAAACCACTCAAGAGACACAGAAAGACATCTCACCACTGATAATCCTAGCACTCCTAGTAGCCAGGTGAAGCAAGAGGATGATGGATCCAAACACTGATGGCAGGGGACTAGCAGGGAGGGAGCACAAAAGAATTACCACAACGTGCGAAGGAATAGATGAAGCAACAGGATTTGGGGGTGAAGGTGTAGGGGAGACACTGAAGCCAGGAAAATTAGACAAAGGAAGGTCACAAGAAAGGAAAGGAGCGAACATAACTGCTAGACGGCGGAAGCTGGCTGTGCAATCATGAAGATTGGCACATGGAATATAAGGGGTCTGAACAAAGGCCTCAAACAGAAAGCGGTGGTAGACCTCTTTCAGAAACAAAAGCTAAGTATACTTTGTACCCTAGAGACGAAGTTAACCCACGAATTTTACCAAACACTGAAAGTCAAGAAATTCCAACAGTGGGAGACAGAACAGCGGTTAGGAAATGCCTTCAGAAGTAGGATGCTCCTGATATGGGACCCCCAGACCATCTCACTAAACATTGAAAGGTGGGAGGAGCAGATAATACATGGCAAAATAAGATGTAAGGTGACGGGAACAGAATATGCAGTAACATTTGTATATGGTCAACTATCCATTGGGAGCAGGAAAGCAATGTGGGTTGCACTCAAACAAATTGTAGAAAACATCCAAATGCCGTGGCTAATCCTAGGTGATTTCAATTTACCCCTCTCCCTAGCTGACAAATGTGGGGGCCTGCTGGTAACAGCATATGCAACAGTGGATTTCTAGAATTTTGCGCTGGAAGCATAAATTGAAGACCTACGCTCCATAGGATGCCGGTACACGTGGACAAATGGCCATATAGTAAGCAAACTTGACCGGGCAATGGTGAATAAAGAGTGGATGGAACAAGACAGAAGCAGCTATGCTGAATTTAGAGCTCCGGGAACAATCTCAGATCATGCCTCGTGTATAGTATCAGTGCTAGAAGCTGGGCGAAAACGGAAAATGCCATTCAAATTCTTCAACATGTGGACAACACATCCCAACTTTGGCCAGCTAGTGGAGGAAAATTGGAACAGCAATGGAGTGGACAGATTGGAAAGAACGGCATAATATAGACTCAGACATAAACTCACAAGGTTGAAAACAAATCTCAGACAGCTAAACAAACTGCACTATCAGCACATCCAGGAAAGAGTTAAGCACGGCCAGCAATAACTGAATGAGATGCAACAAAAAGGATATGCCAAGGGACAGATGGAAGATGATTACCTGCTAACAAGGAAGTGTTGGGGATTGTACGGCCGGCTAGAGGGGGGTGAATAGCCCTCGTTCGTTGGATGTCGTAAATTGCTCATCTACAAAAGATTAGCGCAAGCGGAATATACAAATACAAATAGACAAAGCAAAAGATAAACAATAAAATAAACGCTAACACGATGGTATAACGTGGTTCACGGCTACGCCGCTAATCCACGACCCGATTCGTCCTCGGTGAATCACTCCGCCAAAACCAATCCACTATTGGTCTCTCCTTTGCACCAAGCTAGGTGGAGGTAACCTTTACAATCAAGATCACTCTTCTTACAATATAAATGGAGTAAAAGCAAGTAAGAAGAGTTTAAGGCTTGTGGGGCACTTGGAAGATCACTTAAGACATAAGCATTAGCCTCCCAAAGCTTCACACCCTCTCTTTTTATAGAGAGGAAGCTTTTCTTCGTTAGCGCCAGTTGCTACCTTTGGCCAATCAACGGCCTCGAACACGTCGGATCCGGCCGTTGTAGTCAACGGAACACTTGGCGATCGTGATGGACCTCATCGACTGTTCGTAGTCGTCGCCTGGGCTACGAGCGGTGATTACGGCTCGTACCCTATTGACCCGATCATGTTGCCTTGGCAAAGAATTGGATCGATGGTCTTGTCGGCCCGCCCACATATGGCGATCGGCTGCAACCACAATCGATCGATTGGATACCCGGTCGAACCCATTCGACTCAGAGCAGTTGACTGCCATTCCATGGCAGTCGACTGGTGTTGGGAAATCTCATCCGACACTTAGCCAAATGGCCAAGTTTCACCTAAGAGCTATCCCTTCTCGGGTTACATTCGCTCACTCTCATCCCTCGGAGTCCCTCGCCTTCGAAGTTCTCTTCATTCGTGGCCACGTCCCTCGGCAGCATTAGGCGCACGGCTCTGCAATGCTCCTTCGCATCTCTTGCCTCGAAGTCTACTTCCTCCGACTTCACTCCAAGCTTCTCGTCCGGCGGTCCCTCGGATGCTCCAAGCGCACGGCTTCCGCAAAGCAATCCTTCACCGACTCAAGGACTGAGTCATGAGATGTGAAACTCGCCACGGCTCCATGTGCGAATTACTAAGTCCTGCACGACTTCAACGCACATATCAAATCACAATTACAAACTAACTTAAACCCTTTGCCACATACATCAAAACCTTATCATGGCAAGAGATTTCCCTAACAATCTCCCCCTTTTTGATGTGTGGCAATTCGTTTAAGTTAGGTACAAACATTTGATAGAAATTTATAAGGTAAGAAAGCATGTAAACATAAACATGATATAGCAACATGCAACTCCCCCTTAATCCATGATACTCCCCATACATATTTCTCCCCCTATCATAATTTACTTAAACACAATTATTTCTCTCCCTTTGACACCATCAAAAAGATTAATACTAAGTTGTAAGCTCATGACATCAAGTCTAATAGAAGGAAGGTATCAAAAATTGGTTTAAAATCTGAATTTAGCCTTATCGGTATGCGATCGATACAAAATCAAAATTACGATTTTCTGGGCGAATTTCAGAAATGCATTAAAAATTCCAGAAAATTCAAAAAATCATGAAATTTGGAGAACATATTTCTTTTAAGTATATCTATCAATGAAAAATAGTTTTTCATGAAAAATCATTAGATTTTCTTGTTTTTGCCAAAAATCTAAAAGCTTTAAAAACCACTAGGTTTTTGATCATTCTAGTATCAAGTTTACTACCTAGTTTTGCATCCAATTGTTTCAAAACATGAATACACAGATTTTAGGGTAAGAAGTTGTTTTGAAAACATATGAAATATCCAATCATGATCTTTGGGCAATATGTCTATGAATTAAACATAAGTCTTCCCCATGGTTGGTCTATTATTACTATCTTGATACCTTAAATGACCATCTAAATGCCATAGGCATTAGTGAACATTTGTATCATCTTAACATCTCACCCATGCTAAGTTTTCAATCATGGTAGCCTATGGTGAGTGTGAGATGTATCCTAGAGGTATTTATATATATACTTAACCAATATATTCATGCAATTCTATCAAGGTTAAGTATCACCCTAACAATCTACATGATCATAATGACATATATGAATGAATTACACATTATGATCATGAAATACATGTATTCATCAAGTTGTTATCATGCATTAGGTATTCTATCATGATAATAAGGCAAGTATCACCTAAAGCATGATTTAAATCCTATTTCTCATGATTATGTGCCAAATATTAAATTCATAAGTTATGATTGCAAACATATGTAACAATTACATCAAACATCATGATTTAAGCATTATTATCTATTTATGGGCACATTATCATCACCCAACACTATTTCAAAAATGTTGTCCCGCCATCCTAAGTCAACCACCATATGATTTTGGTCAATTGCATATGGTTGACTATCCTAGGGTTTCCCTAACCCTTTAGAATGAATTTTGGAACCCAATATAGATTTTTGCCTATGGGGTTCACTAAATACTCTTTGGGGATCCATTTCCTAGCAATTACCTTCTTCTTATCTTGTCCCCTAGCAATTAGGCATTTGTAGGCCTTTTCATTTTTCTTTTCTTTATAACCTAGGCCCTTCTTGTTGAAACATGCCCTTTGGCTCCCAATTATCATGTTCAAGGTGTTGGAGCCTATAGTGAATTTTTCTAGGGCTTTTGTCAAATAATCTACCTTTTCCCTTAAGGCCCTATTTTCTTCTATGCATGCATCACTTACATCTAATGGCATATAATTATCATGTGAGCAAGCATCATCATTAACACATGCTTTTTCTAGTTTTTGTTCTAAATCCTTAATTTGTTCAAGCATGCATTTGTTCTTTTTCTTGGCTCTAAATAAGTCCTTAGTGAGGCTAGAAATCACGGACATAATTTGCTTAGGGGGTAGATTAGTTACCTCACTTACCAAGTCCTCTTCTTCAGATGAGAATGTAGAGGAGGCTCCCCCTTCACTTGAGCTCTCTCCACTTGAGCTTGATTCTTCATTTTCGATGGAGGAGCAATCCAAGTCGTCGAAGGCCATTAGAGCAAGGTTGGAGTAGACATGTTCTTCTTCTTCGGATGAGGAAGAGGAAGAAGGGTCATCCCATGTCTTTGCTTTGAATGCCTTGGCCTTTCCCTTTTCCTTTGTCGTCTTCTCCTCTTTCTTCTTGCCCCCCTTTTTCTTCTTCTTTTCTTCTTTCTTTTTCCTCTCTTCCTTGCTCTTGTTTAGGAGGGGGCAATTGTCCCTTATGTGGCCCTCTCCTTGGCAATTATAACAAATGATCTTCCCTCTTGGTCTTCTACTCCTATCATTTGATTTGTTAAATCTAAAACTTTTTAAAGCACGTCTTACCCTCCTTACCATATATGCTTCTTCCGTGCTATCCATGGAGGAGGAGGAGGAAGCTTCATCATCGGAGGAGGAGGGGATCTCTATCTTCTTCTTCCCCTTGTTTGCCATCAAAGCTACTCCTCTTGAGGGTTGTACTTTTGGCTCTTCTTGTATTCCTTCAAGCCTTGTTTCGTGGAGCTCCATTGTTGAGAAAAACTCCTCCAAGGTGCTCACTTCCAAGTTCTTAGAGATGTAAAATGAGTCCACCATAGAGCTCCATCTTGAAGACCGGGGAAAGGCATCTATGGCCTTCATTACCATATCCCAGTTGGAGAGCCTTTCACCTACACTTGTTAAGCCGGTTAGAATTTCCTTAAATCTAGAGTGTAGGGATTTTACCTTCTCTCCCTTTTCGAGTTTGATGTTGGATAATTGGGAGCGAAGGACATCTCTCCTTGCTAGTTTCGCCTCGGATGTGCCTTCATGGATTTCTATTAATTTCTCCCACATTTCCTTGGTACTAGTACACTCCCCTATCCGGTTGATCTCTTGTTGGGGGAGCACATTGAAGAGATGGTGCTTGGCCTTTGAGTTTGCAAGGTGCTCCTCCCTTTGCTTTTTAGTCCACCTTGACTTCTCTATTGGTTCACCCTCTTCGTCCTTAGGCATCTCAAAACCATTTTCCATTATAAGCATTATATCGAAATCGGTTTCAAAGAATACCTCCATTCTCTTTTTCCACCAAGAGAATTCGCCTTCGAACTTCGGTGGATGGATGAAGCCGGCCATCTTGAATTGCTCTCGTGGCGGTTAGTCCTTGAAGAGCGACCTCGGCTCTGATACCACTTGTTGGGGATTGTACGGCCGGCTAGAGGGGGGTGAATAGCCCTCGTTCGTTGGATGTCATAAATTGCTCGTCTACAAAAGATTAGCGCAAGTGGAATATACAAATACAAATAGACAAAGCAAAAGATAAACAATAAAACAAACGCTAACACGATGGTATAACGTGGTTCACGGCTACGCTGCTAATCCACGACCCGATTTGTCCTTGGTGAATCACTCCGCCAAAACCAATCCACTATTGGTCTCTCCTTTGTACCAAGCTAGGTGGAGGTAACCTTTACAATCAAGATCACTCTTCTTACAATAGAAATGGAGTAAAAGCAAGTAAGAAGAGTTTAAGGCTTGTGGGGCACTTGGAAGATCACTTAAGACATAAGCATTAGCCTCCCAAAGCTTCACACCCTCTCTTTTTATAGAGAGGAAGCTTTTCTTCAGATTCGCCACCACGGATCATTGCGCCTTTGGCGATCATTGCCGCCACTCAACGGCCTCCGAATCGTCGAATCCGACCATTGTAGTCAGCGGAACACTTGGCGGTCGGTGATGGACCTCATCGATCATTCTGCCTCGTAATCGACTACCCGATCGGCTCTGGCGGTTCTGGCGAACCCTATTGACTGTCATTGCCGCCTTCGTAGTCAATTGATGGTCTTAGGCGATGCCCATATATGGCGATCGTGCGGCAACAATCGATCGATCGGATACCAGTCGAACCCATTCGACTCAGAGCAGTCGACTGTCATTCCATGGCAGTCGACTGGTGTCAGAAAATCTCATCCGACACTTAGCCAAATGGCCAAGTTTCACCTAAGAGCTACCCCTTCCCGGGTTACATTTGCTCACTCTCATCCCTCGGAGTCCCTCGCCTTCGAAGTTCTCTTCATTCGCGTCCACGTCCCTCGGCAGCATCAGGCGCATGGCTCTGCAATGCTCCTTCGCGTCTCTTGCCTCGAAGTCTACTTCCTCCGGCTTCACTCCAAGCTTCTTGTCCGGCGGTCCCTCGGATGCTCCAAGCGCACGGCTTCCACAAAGCAATCCTTCACCGACTCAAGGACCGAGTCATGAGATGTTAAACTCGCCACGGCTCCATGTGCGAATTACTAAGTCCTGCACGACTTCAACGCACATATCAAATCACAATTACAAACTAACTTAAACCCTTTGCCACACACATCAAAACCTTATCATGGCAAGAGATTTCTCTAACAGGAAGAGGGTGGAAGCTTTAGAACAAGCAGAATACTTATTCTACTTGCAGCGTGCTAAACATGAATACCTTCGAGGGGTGGACAGAAATAACACATATTTTCATGCACTGGTCAAAAGAAACAACAAGAGGAGGGAGGTAATAGCAATTGAAAAGAGCAACGAGGAACATACGAACTCGCATGAGGAAGTTGTGGAGGAATTCCTGAAATATTTTCAAGGGCAGCTAGGAGAGAAGGGAACCAGAACACAATACCAAGGGGCTTGTATGAAGTTTGGAAAAAAACTTACTGAGGCACAAAAGTTACAAATGGTCTGGCTTCCAATAGAAGGAGAAATCAAAGGTGCATTATTTGAAATTGGTGACCTTAAAGCCCCAGGACTGGATGGATACAACTCAAAATTTTTCAAGCACTCATGGGACACTGTCAAACGTGATGTAGTGGATGCAGTCATGGAATTCTTTGAGACTGGCCAGCTACTCAAATCATGTAACCATACACTAATCGTGTTAGTACCCAAATCCCCCCACGCGAGTAAAGTCCAGGATTATAGACCGATCTCTTGCTGCTCTGTGATTTACAAAATCATAAGTAAGCTCTTAGCCAGCAGACTAGCAAAAATTGCAAACCACCTTCTAAATCCAGCATAGACTGCTTTCGTTAAGGGACGTTGTATATCCGACAACATTCACTTGGCACAGGAACTAATGCGAAGTTACACTAGAAAAAGGATATCTCCGAGGTGCATACTCAAAGTGGATCTGCAAAAGGCCTTCGACTCTGTGAACTGGGAATTTCTTCAGAATGTCCTTCGAACACTGCAATTTCCAGACAAATTCGTGGCATGGATCAAGGAGTGCATCACTACGACTTCCTTTTCAGTAGTAATCAAAGGAAACATGCACGGTTTCTTTGCGGGATGCCGAGGACTCAGACAATGAGACCCCCTCTCACCCTACCTCTTCGGCATGTGTATGGAGTATCTATCCAGGCTACTAGCAAGAAGAGCCAGCCGGTCAGATTTTCATTTCCATCCTAAGTGTGCAGAGTTACAGATAGCACATTTAGTCTATGCAGATGACCTCCTACAACTAGGACATGGGGATGTATCAACAGTCAAGTTCCTAATGGAGTGCTTATCGCAGTTTGCTGGAATGGCAGGGCTGAATGCTAACATGGAAAAATCCAATATATACCTTGCAGGAGTTCACACAACAATCAAGGAGAGATTGCTAGCCATCACTGGTTTTCAGGAAGGAGATATGTCGTTCAGATATTTGGGAGTCCCCATAGAGTCTAAGAAACTGAAAATCTCAGATTATAGTGCACTCACGGATGCTCTGGATAGGCGGATTAACTCTTGGCCCAAAAACACATTATCATATGTAGGGAAATGTCAGCTCATAACCTCAGTTCTCTAGGGAGTGGAATGCTACTTGATGTCTATACTACCATTACTAGAAGGAGTCACAGAAAAAATATACAGCACTTATAGAGCTTTCATGTGGACTACCAAGAACCCTCCAATAGCATGGGCAGAAATGTGTAAACCGAAAGGGAAAGGGGGAATGGGACTGCAAGATTTAAAAGCCTGGAACTTAGCACTACTTGCAAAGGTGCTTTGGCGGATACAACACAAACAGGATACATTATGGATTAGATGGGTTCACCACACATATATACAAGGAGGAGGAATATGGGAATGGAGAAGAAAGCACAAGGATTCACCACTTATTAAGGTGTTAGTCTGCATCAAGGACAAACTGTTAGCCTCTACGGGCAGTCTGGAACGTGTAGAATGTTGGTGCAGTAGGCACCCAAGTCGAACCTGAGTTTTGATTATAGCAAACAATACAAAGTTAAGCTTATATTGTTATCTCATGAGATAAATCGAGTGTGCAAAAAAGTGCCAACGCTGGAGCTGAAGGCTAGTGACACCCGGAGGAAGCTGCGGTGGTCGGGCGACACTCGAGTGACTTCGGAGGGAGCCGAAGGAATCGAGTGGAAGGCCGAAAGCGAAAGAGACACAATAAATATCGAGGTATGCTCGTGTGTGTGCGAGTGTAAGTAAGGTTGTATCCTCCTTACGGGGATAGGCTTAAGCGTAGATCCGACCCAAGACATCCCATCGGTGATCTAGGTCGAGATCGGACAGTCGGAGGCTGTCGAAATAATGTTTTTATTTAGCTAACTTGTCATTTCAGCTAGCATTAGTCATTGCCGGGTTGGAGGAACGCTATCAATTAGTCATTTCGGTCGACCATGCATCCGGTGATCGATCGATGGTCAGATCCATGATGGTGGATATCGGGATGGTCCTTATCACCTCATTTCAAGGGGAGTGGTGCTCAATTTTGATTGGCTAAAGTTCCTCTCGAAAAGGGGCTCAAAGGCTATAAAAGGAGGGTCTATCCTAGGGTTTCATCATCAATTCTAAGCTTCCAAAAGCCTCCGCAAAGCTACAACTCTCCGACAACGAAGTGCTTCTTCTCCGACGTCTAGGTTTAAATTTCTTTTATTTTGTTATGTCGGTATAAGTTTTATTTCAGTTTATTACTTTACTTTCTCAGAGTTTTTATCGTAACGAGGAGAGGGGGAGTGTCCCTCTACCTCAAGCTTTGTGACTTTTTGTATCGATTAACTCCTACCTCTAACAAGGAGGAGTTCTTTAGTGTTTTGCCCTCCATGCATGGTCAAGGACCACTAGGGCCTTGGAGTAGTAGCCGAAGGCTACGAACCAAGTAAAATTCTCTTGTCTCATTTACTTTACATTTATCTTTCCGCTGCGTATAAGTGTTTTGAAACGAATTCGAAAAAGAAAAGGTTTATCGCTATTCACCCCCCCCCTCTAGCGATCCGCTTCGATCTAACAATTGGTATCAGAGCCGGGGGTGCTAAGATTTGGTGAAACCACCAATCTAGCTTTTTTTTACAGATTTTTTCTCTTTTTTATTCTGTTTATTTCGAATTTATTTCATTTGGTTAATTTTTTTTTCCCGCACTACTAATCCAAGACGCAAGTCTTGGTACATTTCATGTGTTTGTGTCGTTGCTAGGTTTTTCGTCTTCATCTCCTTGTTTCTTTTGTTTCAATGGTCCATCTCGAGGGTTTTAGCACCGTCCGACCTTCGTTTTACAACGGAGATGACTTCCGTTATTGGAAGGGTCGGATGGAATGCTTTCTTAAAACTCAAATCGAGATGTGGATCATAATCCAAACGGGATTCACACTTCTGACTAACGAAGTGGGTGTATCTTTGGATTATGACCAATGGACCATTGCGACAAAAAGACAAGTCGAAGCCGATGCCAAAGAAACTCAAATCCTCCAATGCGGCTTGTCCAGCTTAATCGCGTCGACCCCTTCATCAGTGCAAAGGACCTTTGGACAAAGCTAGTAGAGCTACACGAAGGGACCGATGAAGCCAAGGTATGTAAGCGCGATCTTTTGTTTAATAAATTATATAATCTAAAAATACAGGAACACGAATCGGTGACACAACTTCACGCCAGCGTTCAAGACATAGTCAATAATCTACACGCGATCGAGTAAAATGTCAAAAACCGCGACCTTATAAGGTATGTTCTTAACTCTTTTCCGAGGACTACCTTGTGGGCATCCATGGTCGATGCCTACAAGGTCTCCAAGGATCTTTCAAAACTTAGGTTAGATGAGTTATTTTCCGATTTCGAACTTCATGAGCAGTCTAACTCGGAACCCGAGAAGGGTATAGCACTTTTTGTAGGTTCGAGGAAGAAAACCACAAGCAAGCCACCCCTGAAGGAAGAAGAGGATGAGTCCGATTCGGAGGTCGACTCGGAAATGGAGGCCGAACTAGTCAACCTAGTTCGGAGGATAGTCAAGGGCCGAAAATGAACCGTCACTCGACCCAACGAAGGTAAGCCTAAAAGTTCGAATATTAGATGTTACGAATGTAACATGTTTGGACACATCAAGTCTGAATGCCCAAAACTCAAGAGCAAAGCACCAAAACACAAAAATGCACTCAACGCTACTTGGGAAGAAGCATCCGAGGAAGAAGATAATGATCATGTCCTCATGGCTAAACCCATGGAATCAGAGACAGAGTAGGAACCAGAACATGAATCGGAAACCAAAGATGAGTCGGACTGCGAAGTACTATTTAAGACAAGCCACAGATACGCATCCGGTTCAAAAGATACACTCAAGGTAAGTCGATCCCTCATTAGTACACTTTATAGTGCAAATAAGTTTTTAACTAGAAAATTAGCTAAGTCCGAGTCCAAGGTTGAGACCCTGGTTGAGGAAGTTAAACTCCTCAAACACGAGGTCTCCCTAACCTCTTCGACTAGTCGAGTTCAAGAGGAGGACTCAACTCGGGTTGAAAAGCTTGAAGTTGAAAACTCACTCTTGAAGAGTCAAGTCGAAGATCTTAGGAACACGTTGGAAAGGTTTACTTTGGGATCCAAAGGACTTGACCTCCTACTTGGATCGCAAAGGGCCATGTACAACAAGATCGGGCTAGGGTTTAGCTCAAATACAACCAACAAGTCGTATATGTCGATTGTAAGTCGACATAAAAAATGTGTCCAAGTATGGGTCCCTAAGACCGCCTTGATTTCAAACTTAGGATCGAACCATTACTGGGTTCCCAAGGACCAAATCCACTATGTGGAGAGACCGAACCGATTCAATGGTCCAGGGGGAGCCAGTACAAAACTTGTTTGTATTTTAACTTAGAAATTGCATGCTTAGGTTCTTTATTTAGTTTGATTTTTCTTTTTTAGAATGGCTAGATAGTACTATAACTCGTCAATACTTAATAACATAGTACCAGGATGCGGCGAGATGATAGTACGGTAGGAAAGCGGAGTCTTGAGTATTCGGGCTAGATAAGGCGTATCTAGTTCGGTGCACTTGACCGAGCGAAACTAGCTGAAGCTACCTCGTCGTATCCTAGACTAGTTAGACCAGGAAGTGGTCTTAGGTAAGTCAAGTTTCTATTTTCTTGAAAATGGCTTTGTCTAAGGAAGTCGTCGTTGTTCCGATCAAAGAAGGCCTCTGTGTCTCGCCATGATCTTGAAAAAGTAACTTGATGATCCTAAGGTCAAATCCGAATCTAACACAAGATTGACAAGCGTTCAATTCATTAAATTTAAATCAAGTAAAATTGGAAGTCATCTCACAAGAACATATAGGTTTAACATGTTTGATCATCTAGACATGGGTGAGATGATTTAGGTGAATAATCTTCAACCAATCTTTAATAAATCCAATATCCGATCCAACTACCTTGTGTGTTGGGATGTATACTGAAAGCCTAGCTCTTTTGTATGAATATCTTTATTTTGAAATAAGAATCACATGATCATTGTTTGCACTTTATATTTATATGTGCATATTGTCTAATACTTTACATTGTAGATAACATGGTGCTTGGGTGTGGCACAGAAGATCATGTTATCAGTCCCTTATAGAGTATAAGTAAAGGCTCACAACCAAGATGGTTTTGGACAAACCATTGGCATGGTTGTAGTGTAGCTTGGTATTGTTTTGTCTTGAACATAGAGTTACACTAGTACACTTAGGTGTATTGAGTAGGACCGACATAGAGGTGATTCAATTTATTGCTGACTATATAATTGAATCGGACCTCGGATATTATGTTGTACATGCTCTTAATCCCGATATAATAACGGGCACATGTACTTAGTAGTTATTTCTTTGATTTACCAATGGGTGAGATTTAGATGGATTAAATCAATATGCCCGGTAAGTTGGGAAATGATATTATTTACATGGTGTGTCGTTGATTATAGGAGGAAACCATGTCCTATATATTAGGTTGATGATGTCCCCTTGAGGAGCTCATAAGGTTCATCATGTAAACCCTGCAGGTTGACTTAGTCAACATGATGATAAGGTTGAGTGGTACTACTCGAGGAGTTAGATGTTAATTAATTGATGGTCAGTAAATCAATTAATTGACGGACATTCGATATCTTAAACACGGGGAGATGGATGTACAAATAATGTATGGAGCCCATATTGATTTATGGGGTTGGTGAGGTAGTTCGATGATGATCCTCTAGTGGAATGGAACATCATTGATGGATCAAGCTTGTGTGGTTCCGATCCATCGGGTGGCCAAGACCCAACTCCTCCTCATGGTCCCTATCGTAGCCTAATATACACCTCATGAAGCCTAGATCAAATGATGGAAAACAAAATCCTAGAACCGACGATGGAGATTAAATCTCTAGATCCGACGGTTGGGATTAAAAACCCTAGAACCGACGGTGGAGATTAAATCTCTAGATCTGACGGTTGGGATTAAATCCCTAGATCCGACGGTTGAGATTAAATCTCTAGATCCGACGGTTGGGATTAAATCCCTAGAACCGACGGTTGAGATTAAATCTCTAGATCCGGCGGTTGGGATTAAATCCCTAGAACCGACGGTTGAGATTAAATCTCTAGATCCGACGGTTGGGATTAAAACCCTAGAACCGACGGTTGAGAATAAATCTCTAGATCTGACGGTTGGGATTAAAACCCTAGAACCGACGGTTGAGATTAAATCTCTAGATCCGACAGTTGAGATTGAAACCCTAGAACCGACGGTGGAGATTAAACCAAGGACTAAACCTAACTCTATATATATGGGCTTAGGCTAGGGCGGCAAAGGAGATGAAAAACCTAATTGATACAAAGTGGCTTGGGCGGCAAGAAATAAGGAGGCTAGGGTTAGGGTTTGGTTCATTGGGTTGGCCGGCAAGGCTTCTTCTTCTTCCCATTGATGGCCGGCAACCCTTCCTCCCTTTTCCTCCTTGGTTTGGCCGGCGCCCAAGCTTTTCCCTTCCTTCTATGGCTTAGGTTGGATGGAATTAGGAAGGCTTCCCTTGGGCGGCAACCAAATTCTAGATGGGATAGGATTGGGGTTGGGCGGCTAGGGTTAGGGTTTTGGGATTAGGGTGGGTGGCAACAAGAAGATGAAGATCCTTTTCTTCTTCCTTCTAAGTGTTGGTCGGCCACTATCCTTGTTCCCTTTACCTTGGCCGGAGCTCAACCTATTCTCCTTCCCTTCATCCTTGGCCGGAAATTAGGAAGAGCTTTGTTTAGGGTTTGGGCGGCAACAAGGAGGAGGATTGTTTTCCTTTCCTTTCTCCAAGTGTTGGCCGGCGCCCATACCCTTGGTGTTTCTCTTTTGGTTGGTTTCCATACTCCATTCTATCTTCCTTGGCCGGCGGCAACATTGAGTTTATTGACTTGGTGGCCGGTTCTAGAAAGGAAGATGAGTTTTGTTTTAGGATCTTCCTTTGTTCCTAGTGAACAAGGAAAGGAAGATTGGTGATCTAAGAAGCTTCCACTTTGGAGGATCTTCGCCCACACGAAGTCTACAAGGAGGTTAGGACATACGATAGAAGATCGTGAGGTATAAAAGTTTTACAACTTTTATTATTGATCTTTGCATGTTCTTTTGATATGTTAGCTTATGTTCTTTATGTATGTGTTGATTATACATGTTTATATTCATATGTATTTGTATAATCATGGACCCCGATAAGAAACACAAAAACCGGCGATCCGTCCATCGTCTCTTCCGCGGCTAACCGACTAGAAGAGTTGATTGCTTGAACAACAAGTTTGTTCAAGAGATCGCTCGAGTCGTTGGCACGACGACGAATTAGTTGTGCTTAGAAAACTCATCCCATCCGGATTAGTTTTCATTAGTGAAAATTTTAATCCGGGGACATGGGAGCCAATGAGCTTCTCGACAATACCAACAGTGTGTAGGATCAATGGATGTTGGACAATGGTTGCTCCCGACACATGACCGGGGATCAACTCAAGTTTTCAAAGCTTCGATTCAAACGACAAGGATCAGTAGCCTTCGGAAACAACGGCAAGCTCAAAATCATCAGATCAGGTGATATTGAGCTCAACTCTAACTTTATTATTCAAAATTTCTTATTGGTAGAAAATTTTCAATATAATTTACTTAGTGTAAGCTAATTGTGTGATAATAACTATAAGGTCATATTTTTAGAAAATGAATGTGTAATTAATACAAATGAAACCTCTAAAACAATCCTTAAGAGAACTAGAAATAACAATATTTACACTATTAACTTAACTAACTCCTCAACTAAGTGTCTTATGACACGGCAAGAGGAATCATGGTTGTGGCACCGATGACTCGGTCACTCACACCCAAGACTCATCCATAAGATGAGTCAAAGTGACTTAGTCAGAGATTTGCCTAACCTCAATAACTTGGATAATAAAATATGTAATGCTTGTCAATAAGGTAAACAATCTAGGACACAACATCAACTAACTAATCAAGAACGAACCAAAAGTGTTCTTGAGCTCCTACACATGGATCTATTTGATTCACATGGAGCTAAGTCACTTAATGGAAGTAAATTCTGCTTAGTCATAATTGATGACTATTCTAGATTTACTTGGGTTAGGTTCATCAAACACAAAAGTGATACCCTAGATCAATTAATCAACCTATTTAAGATAATAGAAAATCAACAAAGCATTAAAATCAAAAGACTTAGGACTAATCATGGTGGAGAATTCGAGAACCACAGGTTTACAGAATTCTGTAACCTAAATGGATATCACCATGAGTTCTCTTGCCCTAGAACTCCACAACAAAATGGCCTAGTAGAACGCAAAAATAGAACCCTACAAGAAGCTGCTAGGATAATGTTAAACGAGTATAATCTACCCGATAGGTTTTGGGCGGAAGCTGTGAGTACGGCATGCTATTTCCAAAATAGGATCCTTATGGTAAAAAGGCACCTTAAGACCTCATACGAGATTTATCATGATAAAATACCTAACATCAAGTACTTTAGGGTATTTGGATGTAAGGTATATATCCTAAATACTAAGGATTACCTAGGTAAATTTACATCCAAAACCTTGACCGGAATCTTTATAGGATACTCGACTACGAGTAGAGCATATAGAGTATATAATCATGACACCCTTAGAGTTGAAGAGACTATCAATGTAGTATTTGATGAAGGACACGAAGCTACAAAACCCCCGGCAACCCCAATTAGCGAGCCGATTCATACCAGACTCAACTCTGATCTGGAGATCAAGTCTAGTGGTAATCTTAACCTAAGTCAACCAAGTCAGCCTATCAACCAAGTGGTAGATGACTCTAACCAAACTAGAACTCAAACGAGTCATCCTATTGACCAAGTGGTAGACTCAAACCCAAATCAAACTAGGACTCAAACGAATCATCCTATCGACCAAGTGATAGGTGATCCAAGTCTAGGAGTTCGAACTAGAGCCTCATATAGAAACCTTAGTCAAATCTCCCTGATTTCCAAAATTGAACCCAAAACTATTGACCAAGCTCTTCTTGATCTCGATTGGATTATTGCAATGCAAGAAGAGTTGGCTCAATTCACTAGGAATGAAGTATGGGAATTAGTACCACCACCTAAAAATAATACAATCATTGGAACAAGGTGTGTGTTTAGGAATAAACTTGATGATAAAGGTGAAGTAGTTAGAAATAAAGCTAGACTAGTCGCTAAAGGGTTTAGTCAAGTCAAATGTTTAGATTACGACGAGACCTATGCTCCAGTAGCTAGATTAGAGTCCATTCGAATGCTATTAGCGTATGCTGCACATCGAGGATTTAAGTTGTTTCAAATGGATGTGAAATCAGCATTCTTGAATGGATACATTAAAGAAGAGGTTTATGTTAGTCAACCCCCCAGTTTCGAAAGTTTAGATAAACCCGACCATGTCCTTAGGTTAAAGAAAGCCCTCTATGGACTTAAACAAGCTCCTCGAGCTTGGTATGAGAGACTTTCGGTGTATCTTAAATCCAAAGGGTTTAACCAAGTTGTAGTTGACCCAACCCTTTTCGTAAAAACCTTAGGTAAAGACATATTCATAGCCCAAATCTACGTAGATGATATTATTTTCGGAACCACCAACTCGATCCGACTGAATGAGTACATTTCACTTATGGAAAGTGAATTTGAAATGAATTTAATAGGCGAGTTGAGTTTCTTCTTAGGTCTACAAATCAAACAAACTAAAGATGGAATATACCTACATCAACGCAAATATACTAGGGAATTAATTAAACGCTTTGGAATGCAAGACGCTAAAATTATTAATACCCCAATGGCAACTAATGTGAATATAGATGAAGATGTAATCGGAAACTCAATAGATTTAAAATACTATAGGAGCGTAATAGGGAGTCTTCTTTACTTAACTGCAAGCCGACCTGATATCTTATTTGCAGTAAGTATGTGAGCAAGGTTCCAAACCTATGCCAAGGAGTCACACCTAACTCTAGTCAAGCGTATCCTAAGATATCTAAAGGGTACACTTAATGTCGGTATTTGGTACCCTAGATCTACCGAGTTCGAACTAACCAGCTACTCCGATTCGGGCTATGCCGGTAGTAAGCTCGATAGAAAGAGTACGAGTGGTTGTTGTCAACTTCTCGACTCAAGTCTAGTAAGTTGGTGCAGTAGGAAGCAACACTGTGTTGCCTTATCTATCACCGAAGTCGAATACATCGCGATGGGTGAGTGTGTCACTCAGCTTCTTTGGATGAAGCACACTCTCCGCGATTTTAAGTTAGACTTTACAAATACTAAACTTCGCGTAGATAACATTAGTTCAATTAACCTTACTAAGAATCTGATATGTCACTCTAGGACCAAACATATAGAGGTCAAATACCATTTTATTCGAGAACATGTGGCCAACGGAGCCATACAACTCGAATACGTCGAATCAAAGTCTAACTTGGCAGACCTATTTACTAAACCCCTACCCGAAGCCGAATTTAGTCTATTAAGACCAAAATTGGGCATGTGCATAATAGAATAGGAACTTACAAATTATATTTTCTTACTACTATTTCTTACTTTTCATTCTCATGGAACTAGCATAGGACATACCTTCGATATCATGCACCTATAGATTTAAGAAGCCAATACATCTCACAACACATAGGACTAATGTGTTTGTGTACTTAGCCACGTAGATGGGCGTGAGATGTTAGGACCTTACTCCTGGTTCCAGATTTAGAGCTAGTGCATCGCCATGAACCATGGAGTATAATCATACATATTAACCGACTCTGATCAAGACTGGTTGATCTTTCATATCAATCAAGCAAATATGAGTCGAACATTTTATAGATGAGCTTATTTTCAGTATACTATTTTCAAAATAATATGGAACATGCTTGGACTTTAAATTTAATACTTATTTTTGTTTTCCATACACCCCCACTCTTTTCGATATATGGCAAAAGGGGGAGAAAAAGGCCAAAGTTAAGGGATCAACATTTTTTAAATGTTTACTTAACTTTAAGTGTATGTTTACTTAACTTGTTAACAAAAAAAAAAGGAAGTAAAGGCCAAGTTAAGAGAATTCTTAACTTAAACTTATTTTTAAATACTATGGCCAAACGTTAATGCCTTACTTAAGGAAGAGGGAAAAAGGGCCAAGTTAAGAAGTCTTCTTAACTTAAACATTTTACTAAGGCCAACTTTAAGTAATGTTAATTACTTAAACTCTTTCTAAATAGCAACCCTCAAGGGGGAGGACTAGGGGTTTCCTTCAAGACTCACCCTCGGTCAAGGGGGAGTACTTGAAGAAAATCCTTACTACCCCTACTTAATCTTTATTATTATTGTTTCTCATACACATTATTATTCTTCATGCATGCTATTTTCTTAACTTTGTATGTGGGTTTGCCATAGATCAAAAAGGAGGAGATTGTTGGTGCAGTAGGCACCCAAGTAGAACCTGAGTTTTGATTATAGCAAACGATACAAAGTTAAGCTTATATTGTTATCTCACGAGCTAAATCGAGTGTGCAGAAAAGTGGCAATGCTGGAGCTGAAGGCTAGCGACACCCGGAGGAAGCCGCAGTGGTCGGGCGACACTCGAGTGACTTCGGAGGGAGCCGAAGGAATCGAGTGGAAGGCCGGAAGCGAAAGCGACATAGTAAGTATCGAGGTAAGCTCGTGTGTGTGCAAGTTTAAGTAAGGTCGTATCCTCCTTACGGGGATAGGCTTAAGCGTAGATCCGACCCAAGACATCCCATCGGTGGTCTAGGTCGAGATCAGACGGTCGGAGGCCATCAAAATAATACTTTTATTTAGATAACTTGTCATTTCTGACTGCATCGGTCATTGCCCGGCTTGGAGGACTCATTGTTATCAATCGATCATTGTCTGCCAACATTCGGTGATGATGCCATCGATCAGCGATGGTGGATATCAGTCGACTGATTGTCAAGGATCAGCTTTGAGGGGTCAAGGTTTATCACCTCATTTCAAGGGGAGTGGTGCTCAATTTTGATTGGCTAAAGTTCCTCTCGAAAAGGGGCTCAAAGGATATAAAAGGAGGGCCTATCCTAGGGTTTCATCATCAATTCTAATCTTCCAAAAGCCTCCGCAAAGCTACAACTCTCCGACAACGAAGTGCTTCTTCTCCAACGTCTAGGTTTAAATTGCTTTTATTTTGTTACGTCAGTATAAGTTTTATTTCAGTTTATTACTTTACTTTCTCGGAGTTTTTATCGTAACGAGGAGAGGGGGAGTGTCCCTCTACCTCAAGCTTTGTGACTTTTTGTATCGATTAACTCCTACCTCTAACGAGGAGGAGTTCTTTAGTGTTTTGTCCTCCGTGCATGGTCAAGGACCACTAGGACCTTGGAGTAGTAGCTGAAGGCTACGAACCAAGTAAAATTCTCTTGTCCCATTTACTTTACATTTATCTTTTCGCTGCGTATAAGTGTTTTGAAACGAATTCGAAAAAGAAAAGGTTTATCGCTATTCACCCCCCCCCCTCTAGCGATCCGCTTCGATCCAACATAGAACAGTTACTCACTTCTTGGTTTAGACAAAACAAAAAGGGAGTGCAAAGTGCATATGACTATTTCAGGGATGTAGGAGAAAGGAAAGCATGGGCTGTAACGGTATGGCAAAAGGACATCCAGCCAAGTCACGCTTTCACCCTATGAATGCTAGCTCAGGATAAACTCCCTGTACGTGCAAGACAGGAATTTTTGGAGGACAAAGAATATATTTTCTGTAGGCGAGAGGAAGAGACATTGAATCACACTTTCTTCCAATGCAGACCAGTTAGACAGTTATGGGGACGAGTCTGAAGATGGCTGAAGATGAGGCCAGAAATGTGCACATACCGTCATATGCTCAGAAAATTAAGAACACAATATAGAAGGGACACCGAGATGAACCGAGTTCGCCACCTTGGTATGGCGGCGATGATCCACCTAATATGGAGAACCCGGAACTCATGTCGTTTTGAAGGATTGAGATTTGATGAAGAATTAATCTTCAAAAAGATCCAAATTCATGTCTTCAGAGAGATGGAGCACAGCAAGATCCAATTTCCACCAGGGATAACATGAAGGCAAGCACCCCCCCCCTCTCTCTCTCTCTCGCTCTCTCTTTTGCCTTTGTTCTAACACTGTATCCACCTTCTCCTTCCCCTAAACTTTCTTTGTATCAAAACTCTTTCCACCCCACTAGAGATATTCACCCAATTCCAGGACAACTTTACATATTCCAGGCCACTTCTTACTCCTATACCCGTTGTCTATTTGCCACCCCCATCACATCCCCTCTCACACTCATCGCTTTGGACCCTAGGACGCCTTACATCCCCCCATACATCCATAACTCACATTTGCTTAGTCCAGAGAGACTCCTTCTCATATCACAGGGCACCCCATAACATCCCCCACCTGATAACCCTCTGTCCCTTAGAACAACCAGCACGACCTAACCCTTAGCCCCAGGGCAGTTCCCATCATCCCAGTGCACTTACCTCCTGTATACACCCAACATCCCAACATTCCAGGGCAGTTCCAACTGGCCCAAACTAGTTTTCCATCTTTGTCCAAGGCACCCCCCCTAGTCCAGGGCACTTCTCCGTGTCCAGGGCAGTTTTCCAAATGCCAGGGCACTTCTCCTTCCAGGGCACTCCTTGCATAGAGCACTCCTGCTTGAGGGCACTCCTATCTGAGCGATTTTCAAAGAGTCAAAGGCGTGGTACTTGTTCGGCGTTTGTCAAAGGGCAGGTACTTCTCCTTTGGGGCACTCCGCGGCACTCCGGGCACTCCTATCGGGGCAATTCTCCGGGGCACTCTGTGCCAGAGTACTTCAAAAAAAAAAGGCAGGGCGATTTCTTCCAAAGGATGAGCGGTTTTGCAGGGCGGTTTCTTCCAAAGGCAGGGCAATTTTTCCAAGATGGGCAGGGCAATTTTTCCAAGATGGGCAGGGCGGTTTCTTCCAAAGGCAGAGCGGTTTTGCATGGGCCTGTCCGGGGCACTTTTCGCAACATAGGGCACAGGGCACTTTGGCCTCTCCAGGGCAACTTTCCTGTACAGAGTACTCCATCCTATCCAGGCCACTTCACCGAGGGTCCATATCACCAGGGCACTGTACTAGCTCCAGGCAGCTGCCCCAACTCCAGGCCCCAGGGAATTTTTCCAAGGGCGCGACCGGAGCACTGTATCAGGGCAGTGCTTCTTCACCGAGGGCACTACGCTAGGGCACTGTAACGGCTCCACCAACAATCAGGCTGGTCTATCCAAGCCCAGGTCCAGGGCACGTTTTGCAACACAGGGCACAAGGCACTTTGCCCTCTCTAGGGCAACTCTCCTCCATGGAGTACTCCATCCTATCCAGGCCACATCATCGAGGGCCCACATCACCAGGGCACTGTACTGGCTCCAGGCGGTTGCCTCAACTCCAGGCCCCAGGGAATTCTACCAAGGGCGCGACCGGAGCACTGTCCTCCAGGGCACTGTTATGCTGCAAGGGCTCCAATAGGGCACTATATCAGGGCAGTAGTGCTTCTCCACCGAGGGCACTACGCTAGGGCACTGTAACGGCTCCAGTGATGGTCAGGCTGGTCTATCCAAGCTTAGGGAAAAAAAATGGCGGAGGTGGATAGATGAGGGACAGTGAATAGGCCCACCCATAAAAGGCCTATCTAGTCCGTAGCAAACGGCTACGGTAAAGACACTTATGGCTGAGGCTTGGCCAATAAGCCTAATGAAGGTGAATAGGCCCACCGGAATGGCTTATCTAGTCCGTAGCAAACGGCTACGGTAAAGACAAGGCAAATCCGTTGATGGCTGGTCACTTGCCAAAAGTGACATACGATGGAAGGTCATCATGTGGAGAGTATGCAAGGAGGTACACAGGGACAGCTGGATGTAGATAGGTACGCCGATGCGCATGGAGAGTAAGCATGGGCAGGTGCAGCATGCGAGACACACGCACAGACACAGGATATGTATGAGGTCACGAACCCATGAGAGAGTTTAGTCCACATGAGAGAGAAGGTACCCATGAGAGCACATGTACACCCCCCCCCCCAGGATACATCTTAGATCTGACACTTCGTCAGACATGACATGAGAATGCATCATAAGGTTTTGTATGATTGTGCATTTCTTTGATGATATATATTTACCTTTCATCAAAAAAAAAGAATAAATTTTCTTTTATTGTAAAATTTTAAATAGCGATTATGTCTACACATATTTTATCTTGCATGCGTGTGATGTGTGTGTTGTAATAAAATTAGTTTATTACTTATTTTTACTTCCGCTGTGTACATGTTTACGAAACGTGTTCGAATACACACTCGCCGCGGTGTCGGGGAAACCCAACAGTTAAACCTCATAGTTGAGGTTTAGCAGTCGATTGGGGTTATAGACCACTCGACTAGTCAAATGTTTTGACACTCGGCAGCCTAGTCGATACTAAGAAGTCGACTGAGATTATGACCAGTCGACTGGTTGGGAGTCGACTGGCGATCGACTGTGACCGAGTGGCCTTGGAAATCGATTGTCAGCATTAGGCAATCGACTGGCCTTGAGCAGTTGACTGCCATGGGGGGTAGTCAATTGCTTTTTGCGACCACGAGCATAGAAAGCTCCGTAGTCGACTGGGCAGTGGATTGACAGAGCGACAGTCGACTATCCGTTGGAGTTTTTCCAGGGTGGATCAAGTCGTTGTGAGACAATGACTACATGAGCAGTCGACTGCTAGGTATGAGCAATCGACTGCTAGGTGAAAATCAACCCGAGTTGTAGCTTTATAAGGAGCTCAAAGAGGAGGATTTTAGCCATGGTTCTTTAGGCGATTTGAAGGGGAATTGTTGCTGCATTCCAAACCTTCAAGGCATTCCGTAAACAACCAAAGATCAAGCATTCAAAGTAATCTCTTGTAAAGATTTCTTTACTTGTATTTCGTTATTGTCTTTGTATTTGTTTGTATTATCTTGTATTACTGTTGTAATCGCTTGTACGAGGTTTCTCCACCTTCAGTATATCACCGAGAAAGAGTGTTTTGATTAGTGGTGTGTGCATCACTAGAGCTCGCTATCGAGATCGCCCCGTGGAGTAGGAACTAGGGTTCCGAACCACGTTATATGCTTGTGTTGTGTATTCATATTTGTATATTTCCGCTATGCTAATCACGTTTGTAGACAAATACGATCGAATTCTATCAAGTGACACAATTTCGCTATTCACCCTCCCCCTCTAGCGACATACGATTCTTCTACATTTATAGATTTCATCATCAATATCTCACTTCCAAATTTCATATCTCACCAATCAATTTTTAAAAAAAAATAAAATAATAAAAAAAATTAAAAAACATGGTAGCATTCAATGGGATAACATTGAAATTGAATTTAAAATTTATATGGAAAAATATTAGCCCATGGATTAGAAGAGAAGACCTGACTCATTTGAGGGAATAAAAAGGCAACTATAGCAAAGAAAAAAGAGTTTCTTCTTCTTTCATGTCTTCCGCCTTCACCAAGAACACCACTGTTATAGCTATCGAGGAAGGCTTCGGAAGAAGGGAAAGCAGGAAGCTCAAAGATCTTCTCATAACTCTCCTCTCAGGTGTCGATGGATTCAATGTCGGTGAATTGGGACACACTCGACTCCCTTGTCATCAATTTCGCCAAATCTGAGCGCCTCCTCTTCCCTCGATGGCCCTTCCTCCTCGCTTCCCTTCTCCTCCTGCTCCTCCTCCTCTTTCTTGTCCTATTGATCCCATCACCTAATCCGCCAAATTTGTCATTGTATTGAGGTCGGCGAAGTCAACGTTGTTGTCGACCTGCTTCGCCTCCATGTCCCCATGCTCCTTGATGATCGTCGAATCCTTTTCTTGTTTAAGAAGCAGAAATTTATAGAGCTTTTGAGAAGCAGAACGATGAGAGACCGTGATTCAACTATCCAATGCCTTCGCATTGATCTTGCTCCTCGTGCCCTTGATGCGCACCCCATAAAAAGTTGGAACAGCCAATCTAGCGATTCCCACTAGCCTATCTCAGGATCATTATGAGAGGGGTAAATCACGAAGATCCTTTTGACCTTGACGCGATTGGCAAAGCCGTGGAGAGCCGTTCTGAATCTGGAGAAGAATTTTAGATCTCCCTCCAAGATTTGACCAATACCTTATCCGTAAACTGTCACAAGACTTTACTAATGTTCCATCCCCGTGGAAACCCCTCGATGCATACCCGGAAGCTTATGAGTAGTTCAAACATTTTCTTTTGGCATTAGTATTTGACAAGGATGACCAAAGTTCTCCTATGGCCTATGAGTGATCTGAAAGAAGGGATCCTCATGTGATACCACAGGATACTATGTACGAGGCACCTCCTTTTGATGAAGTTGATATTCAAGCCATAACACATGCTGTGGAGTTAACAAGATAAGCAGCCATTGATAGCTTAAGAATGGCAAAAGGCTATCTATTTCATGCATTTCAGGAAGTGAAGAGTGATTTGTTAATCTTTGCTGACTCCATACTCTATACGGTTGGCAACATTGAAAAACGGTTTGATTAAATGTCCGAGAGGAATTTCACCAATTGGAACATTATAATGGTTAGACTGGATTACTTTAAGCTTGGCGAGGAGGAAGCTCAGTTTAAATTTCAGTTCAAATTTAAAGGAAAGCCATCTAGTTACAGACTTTGCAAAAGCCATCAAATTATTCATGCAGCGGAGGTTTTTCAATTTATGACAATATCTTGCGAGTTCTCGCATGCTTATAACTACATATGAGATAAATTTTCTTCCTTTTTTTTGTTAGTGTCAGCCCTTAGTGTCAATCATGAGATGATTGATTAGGGAGAATATGTATCATATTTCATTAATAAAAGGCAAAGATTGATTATTATATTTACTCTATGCATGTGCCAGCTAAATAAATATAATAATGCCCTTGAATAGTAGGTTCTAATCTATAGTATATCAATTGGTAGAATTGATTATGAGAAGTTGTAGAGAACACTATTCTTAAATATTCCTAGTCGAGTATTGTATTAATATAATAAGGGAAATATTAATGCATTGAGACTAGTATGTAGGTCAATGGATGACTTGATCTCATAAGTCATGGATATGTGATATCACAATGACACATGGGTATATATATTGGCGAATATATATACTGAATTGACCCACCATGAGAAAGTGTCATGGATCATTATATCAGTATCATATACTCTCTCATGTGACTATTGGTATGAATAGTCATTAGACCTGAAGTCACTACGGTTCCCTACATAAGGAGTTATGTACTTTGGTATCGTCTAACGTCACCCGTAACAGGGTGCACTATAAGGGCAATTACTGGGTATGTAACAAATTATGCAGAGGGATGTGAGTGATGTAGATGGGATCTATCCCTCTCATATAATGGGAGTGATATCTTTGGCCTCTTGATAGAATATGACCACGGAATGCATGGTCATGCTCAAATGAGTCAATATGAGATATTAAGCTCATTTATTTTAGTGAGTCTACTTGGGGATCAAGAAACATAAAGATCGATAAGGGGATGACACGGTCTATACCTCATTGATTGATCTAAGATATCAGAGATAGAAGGACACCGTCATACATGATAATGGTCACGGAAAGGTTGTCGGATCTCGACTATCTTGTAGCTTGGGAAGAAATGATGTATTGCTAGATGTCACTCATTGCTTATGTATCTAAAATGGTTTTAGATACATTGCCAACTTTACGAGAGCCTATTGGGTCACACACAAATGGCATTCTGTTTTGGAGATGGTTTCTTTTAGTTGGACTAAAAAGAACAATTGAGCATATGGCCAAGACTTGAGTTTGACTCAAACTGGTTAAACTTGAGTTAGACTCAAGTTGAACCATGGAAAATGATTCATCATCAACATGCATGATTGATGTGATTAATCATGAATGGGATCAACATGCATGATTAATGTGATTAATCATGCATGGGAATATTCATGATGAGGAGAAGGCTTCATGCATTTAAAAGGAGAGGCTAAATAGGATTTGGCTTGATGTAAGAAAGCTAAATAGGATTTGTCACGTGAAAGGCTAAATTGGATTTTGCTTGATGTGAAAAAGAAAATTGGGATTTGGCTTGAGAAGGCTAAATAGGATTTGGCTTAATGTATGAAAAAAAAACAAAATGGGATTTGGCTTGAATGCCTTCAACGTGAAAGGATAAATAGGGGTGGGGGGCTTTTGGTTTGGAGTGGTTAAAGTGCAGAATTTTCCCTTAAAAGCTCCAACGTGCAAGCTAAGGAAAAGCCAATAGAAAGAGTTCTCTTCTTCCCTACCCTTCTCTCCTTCTCTCCTCTAAGTAGTCTTGGTGTTTTGCTAGGGTTGCTAGCACAATGTGACTCCAAACTGCTGAGTGTCAGTGTGGATACCTTAGAGATACGGTTATCCTTACCGTATTGAGATCTAATAGCTTTTGGAAAAGCGGGATTGTGAAGGGCATGCATCAAAGGTATAACTCTTCTTCTAAATAAGATTAAGAAAAAAATGACTTATATGTTTTTCCATGGATCTCTGGAGGGGTTCGGGTTTTATTATTGTTTCTGTTGCGGTTGTGTGAAGTATTCGCCCGCGATGTTTTGAACGTTAGATCTCGGATTTCCCTACAGTGGTATCAGAGCCACTTGCAAAACATATATTTCGTTATCATGATTTATATGTAATATAAATTTACATTTTCATGTTTTCTATGAGATATAAAATATGTAGATTATGGGTACATAATTTTTAGGCTTGAAATGTTGATAAGGGGGCACGAACAGTGGCGAACACGGCCTGGTCATGGATGCCACTGATCACCCCTGAATGGTCGTGCCAATTGGCACGGTCCGACCATATTAGACACGGGATGCTTCGGAAGCGAGGATCATGGGTTCATAGTGATGGACCAAGGGCTACAACTCATTCAAGGAGTTGAGATGAAAAGCGAGACCGTCATGGCATTGCGGCTTATCGGCGTAGCGGCTTAAAATTCGTGCATGTATTCATAATAGATTTTATGAAATTATATCATTATGGATGATTTAATGCATGGTGCATGGTTATGGCCTAGGACCCAATGTGATTGTGTTTGTGTGTTGTTGGTGCATGTTGTAATTCATAATACGACCTGCGTGTCGTGTCTTCATCTCTATTTTCTGGTTATAAAATAGACTTAGACTCGAATGGAACTCGAGTATTCTTATTTTGTAATGTACAAAATGATGAGTGGAAAGTCCATTGAAGGATGTGTTGGGTTTTCCGAGCCGTAAAAACTGTTTTTTGTGTTGCGGAAACCTCGGAAGCCCCGACCACGGATCCGTGCGAAGTATAAAAAATAAAACTAACATGTATGTGTTTAATACCTTTAGATCTACTCTAGATCTACATGATAAGAAGTTACCCTTGAAGCG
Source organism: Wurfbainia villosa (assembly GCA_025175895.1). Lineage (NCBI taxonomy): Eukaryota > Viridiplantae > Streptophyta > Magnoliopsida > Zingiberales > Zingiberaceae > Wurfbainia > Wurfbainia villosa. Next base: position 4,498,457 of record CM046003.1, read on the forward strand.
ATGCCCTTCGCTTATCCCGCTCGTCCAAATGGATTGCCGGAACTTGAGAGTGCCAAGTGCACACTCCTCTATTGATATCCACACAAGTAATAGGTGGAGAAAAGACAATCTTGAGTGTGCTAGCACTCCTTGAAGGTCTCGGCAATGGAGGATTGGGAGAGCAAGAGAGGATGAGAGCCAAGGAAGAAGATGATCCAAGGAAGAAGAAGGTGGAGTTACCCAAAAACCATTCACTCCTCATCAAGAAGTGGCCGACCACTTTTTCCTTGGGGGGTTACATGCATGAATGTAACTCCAAGAGCCAATGGCTCTTGGTCTCCCTCATGAGGTGGCACCACATGATAAGTCAATGATGATGTGGAGCATCATCATTGGCCGGCCATGCCAAGTCATCATCATGACATGGCATTTGGTCAAGTCAAACTTGACCTTTCATCTTCCCTCTCAAGTCAAGTCAAACTTGACCTCTTATCTCCCATGGTAGATCAAATTCAACCATTTGATTCAAGTCAATTTTAATTTAATGAATCTCTATTCATTAATTTAAATTGATTTGATGAATCAAATCTAAATTAGACTCATTCAACACTTGAATCAAATTGAGTCCAACTCAATTTGTCTAATTAGGATTACTCTTAATCCAATTTGGTTCATCCCATGAACCTAATTCTCATGGTTCATCATATGAACCTAATCTCCATCTATTTGCCCTTTGTGTGTGACCCTATAGGTTCTTGTAACGTTGGCAATGTCCCTAAACCAATTTAGGAACATAAGCAATGAGCGGTATCTAGCAACACATCATTGCTACCCAAGTTACAAGAATGTTGAGCTCCAACATCACCTGTGTGACTACTAATTGTGACTCTCACAATATGTGACAATATCCCTCTATCCTTGACATCTAGATTAACCAATTGAGGCATAGACTGTGTCATCCTCGGTACAATCTATATCTTGAACTCTAAGTACACTCACTCTAATCAAATGAGCTCAATATCTTATATTGACTCATTTGGGCATGGCCATGCACTTCGTGGTCTCACTCTATCAAGAATATCGATGTCACCCCCATCACATAGGAGGGATAGATCCCATCTACATCACTCGCATCCCTCCGCATAATTTGTTACATACCTAGTAATCGCCTTTATAGTCCACCCATTTACGGGTGACGTTTGACGAAGCCAAAGTATGCAACTCCTTATGAAGGGAACCATGGTGACTTCAGGTCTAAGGACTAATAGTCATACTAATAGCCACATGAGAAAGTATATGACACTCATATAACGATCCATGATACTTTCTCATGGCGGGTCATTCAGTATACATTCTCTAATGCATACCCATGTGTCAACTTGATATCTCATGTCCATGACTTGTGAGATCAAGTCATCGTGTTGACCTACATGCTAGTCTCTACGCATTAACATTGTCCCTGAATGTTAATACTTGACTAGGAATGATTAAGAGTAGTGTTCTCTATATCATCTCATTATCGATTCAACCAATCAATTGATATAGATAATAACCTACTACTCAAGTACATTATTATATTTAGTTATTTGGCACCAATACAAGTAAATATAATAACCATGCCTTTTTAAATAGGAATATGATACAATAAAGTCCATACAACAATCATCACATGATTGGCTCTAGGGCTTTCACTAACAATCTCCCACTAGCACTAGTGCCAATCACCGTAGTATCTAATACCCAATGACCTAGTGTGACCATCATGCTTTTTCTGTGCCAAAGCCTTGGTCAAGGGATCTGCGATGTTAGCCTCTGTAGGTACTCTGCAAATCTTCACATCTCCTCTATTGATAATCTCTCGAATGAGATGGAAGTACCGATATATTCGGCCTCTGTTGTAGAATCAACAACTGTGTCCTGCTTGAAACTCTTCCAGCTCATAGTGCCTCTATTCAAGCAAAACACGAACCCTGACTGTGATCTATAATCATCCTAGTTAGTTTGGAAGCTGGCATCGTTGTAACCCTTTATAGCTAGCTCCTCATCGCCTCTAAATATCAAGAAATATTCTTTAGTCCTTCTCAAGTACTTAAGAATATCCTTGACTGCTATCCAGTGACGCTCACCTGGATCTGACTGGTATCTACTCGTCATGCTCAAAGCATACGAGACATCAGGACGAGTACACAGCATGGCGTACATGATAGATCCTATAGCAGATGCGTAAAGGATCTTATCCATGCGGTCTCTCTCCTCTCTAGAAGAGGGACTTTGAGTCTTCGAAAGACTCACACCATGTGACATCGACAGAAGTCCCTTCTTGGAATTCTGCATGGCAAACCGTAGTAATACCGTGTCAGTGTATGTACTCTGACTTAGGCCAAGCAATCTCTTAGATCTATCTCTATAGATCTTGATGCCTAGAATACAGGCTGCTTCACCTAAGTCCTTTATTGAGAAGCACGTCCCCAGGCTAGTCTTCACATACTGTAGCGAAGGGATGTCATTCCCAATGAGTAGTATGTCATCCACATACAATACAAGGAAGACAACTGTGTTCCCATTAACCCTCTTGTAGACACAGGTTTCATCTTCATTCTTGATGAAACCAAACTATTTGATTGCATCATCGAATCGAATATTCCAACTCTGAGAGGCTTGCTTTAGCCCATAAATGGACCTTTGCAGCTTGCATACTTTCCCAGTATGCTGTGGATCTTCAAAACCATCAGGTTGTGTCATGTACACATCCTCGAGTAAGTTTCCATTCAGAAACGCAGTTTTTACATCCATCTGCCAGATCTCATAATCATGGTATGCTGCAATAGCAAGCAAGATCCGAATGGACTTAAACATCGCCAATGGAGAAAAGGTTTCATCATAGTCAATACCATGAATTTGCTTGCAACCTTTAGCCACCAATCGACCCTTATAGGTATGCGTAAGTCCATCCATGTCAGTCTTTCTCCTAAAGACCCACTTACACCCAATGGGTTTGACCCCTTTAGGTGGATCGACCAAAGTCCATACTTGGTTAGTGTACATGGATTCTATCTCAGACCTCATGGCCTCTAGCCATTTCTCATAATCTGGGCTCATCACAGCTTCCTTTATAGGAGGTAGGCTCTTTCTCAATGAGCATAACGTCATCATGGTCAAACAAGAGAAATGAATATCTCTTAGGTTGACGACGTACCCTATCAGACATGCGAAGAGGTAGGTCTAAATGAATAGGTGGTTGTTCCACAACTCTTTGTGCAACAATCTCATCACCCATAACACTTTGTGGTTCCTGTTCAACCTCCATCAAGGCCTCAGTGCTATGGTCCTTATCTTAAATTTCTTCAAGATCGAACGTACTCCCACTAGTTTTTCTAGAAACAAAATCCCTTTCTAGAAAAACCCTAGTCTTTGCTACAAACACTTTGTGCTGACTGGGAATGTAGAAGTAATATCCCTTTGTATCCTTGGGATATCCAACAAAATAGCACCTATCGGATTTGGGTCCCAGTTTGTCTGAGACTTGACGTCGAACGTAAGCCTCACAACCCCAAATCCTCATGAAAGACACTTGGGATTTCTCCCTGTCCATATCATATATGGTGTCTTTATCACAGCATTGGATGGTACACGGTTAAGGGTAAAGGCTACTGTGTCAAGAGCATATCCCCAAAAGCATATAGGAAGATCTGTGTGACTCATCATAGATCGTACCATATCTAATAGGGTACAATTCCTCCTTTCGCATACACCATTCCACTATGGTGTTCCAGGAGGAGTGAGTTGGGATAGAATATCACACTCGGCTAGATAGTCACGAAACTCATGGCTAAGGTATTCACCACCTCGATCTGATCGAAGTATCTTAATAATCTTGCCAAGCTGGTTTTGTACTTCATTCTTGAATTCTTTGAACTTTTCAAAGGATTCTGATTTATGTGTCATGAGATACACATAACCATATCTACTGAAGTCATCAGTAAATGTAATGAAGTACTTGTAACCGCCTCTAGTAGAAACATTGAAAGGGCCACATACATCACTATGTATAAGTCCTAACAAGTCCGTTGCTCTTTCGCTGTGTCCACTAAAGGGAGTCTTGGTCATCTTGCCTAAGAGGCAAGACTCACATGTCTCATATGATTCAAAATCAAATGAGTCTAGCAGCCCATCCTTATGGAGCTGAGATAAGCGACTCTCGTTTATGTGACCTAAGCGACAATGCCAGAGATAGGTTTGGTTCAACTCATTTGACTTGAACCTTTTGGTACTTATGTTATAGATAGAGCTCTCTAAGTCTAGAAAGTAGAGTCCGTTAATTAGAGGTTCACTACAATAGAACATATCATTTAAATAAACTGAACAACATTTGTTCTTTATTATAAATGTAAATCCTTTCTTGTCCAAACAAGAAACCGAAATGATGTTCTTAGTAAAGGCAGGCACGTAACAACATTCATCTAATTCTAGTACAAGCCCAGAGGGCAGAGATAGATCATAAGTTCCTACAGCAACAGCAGCAACCCTTGCTCCATTGCCTACTCGTAGGTCCACCTCACCCTTTGTCAATGCCCTGCTATTTCTCAGCGCCTGCACATTAGTACAAATGTGAGATGCACATCCGGAATCTAATACTCATGATGAAGAAATAGATAGATTGACTTCTATAACATTTATACCTGAAGTAGAAGTCTCACTTCTCTTCTTCTTAAGATCTTCCAGGTATGCCTTGCAGCTACGCTTCCAGTGTCCAGCTTCCTTGTAGTGGAAGCAAGCCCCTTCCTTGTGCACCCCTCCTTTGGGTTTCAGTTCCTTGCCTTTGCCCTTGGCTTGGGGCTTTCCCTTACCTTTAGGCTTGCCCTTGCCTTTCTTCTTTTGCACCATCAAAATGGCGTCATATTTTCCTTTCTTAAGGTTGAGCTCAGCAGTTCTCAACATGCTGAGCATCTCAGGAAGTGGCTTATCAATTTCATTCATGTTGTAATTCATGACAAATTGATTGTAGGCTTGTGGCAAAGATTGCAAGATCAGGTCAGTGGCCAGCTCTTGGCCAAGTGAGAATCTCAGCCTTTGTAGGTTTTCTACGTACCCAATCATCTTGAGTACATATGGACCTACGGGAGTCCCATCTTGCATTTTGGACCCAAATAATGCCTTAGAGACTTCATATCTCTCATGCCTTGCTTTTCCTTGATATAGCTGACGAAGATGTCCAACCATATCATAAGCATTCATGAACTCGTGTTGCTTCTGAAGCTCAGAGTTCATGGTCGCGAGCATTAGACATGACACATCTAATGCATCATCTTGATGCTTCTTGTAAGCATCTTTGTCAGCTTGCGAGGCAGTGGCAGGAGGTGCCTCCGGAATGGGCTGCTCCAGGACGTACAATTTTCTTTCTTGGGTGAGAACGATTCTCAGGTTCCTGTACCAGTCCAAGAAATTTGCTCCATTGAGATTGTCCTTCTCAAGGACAGAACGCAGAGAGAGAGTGTTCGTGTTTGTCGACATAGTAATCTACAACATACAATGCAGAGAATTAATATCATATTCCTTTTATCATTTAATTAGGCCTTTAATCAAATGATTCTCCCACTAAATTATAGGAATTTTATAGAATCGAGTTATGGATGTGGTCAAACCACATTACTAGATTCATACAAACTAGCTATAATTCTTGCGGGACAAGATCCACATCATACTAAGCCTTGAGTTAGCTTTGGCTAAATCACCCAAGACTTAGTACGATCGGTGGGTAACACATTACCGATTACATCTCTATGCAACTCTTGTTTATAGGATCAAGACCCACATTTACAAAAGACCTTGAGTTAGCTTTGGCTAAATCGCCCAAGATTTAGTGTAAATGCGATCTTATCCTATCTTTCCAACGGTTGGAATATGTCTATAGTTCTACTCGATCCAATTGAGTTAACTAGTTTTACTCAATCTAATTGAGCTTACTCTAACCCAAGTCGTGATAGGCGGGACCAAGATTGTCTCTCCGCACCCTACCAAGATAATATGCGTTACTCTGCTTTGGCAGATTCAACAACTACAAATGATCGAGGTAGTGATGGGTATCAAGGACCTGGTAGGCATTTACGAGTTGATTCGATTAAGATCTAATCTAATCGTAATGTGTATCATATACGCATTAAGGCCTTTATTATCCTATATTAGCATGCATCACATACATACAAGCATTATTCTAGCATGCATAATATACATACAAGAAAAATATCCTAGCATGCATCATATACATACAAGCATTATTCTATATATATATATATATAATCAACTGTGATGTGGTCATGACCCTACTACGATCTTCTCAAGCCAATGAGAAGATCGGATGGTCAACCTAGGGCTAGCAGCTTCTCTAAGTGCTTCCTTTGACCGCCATGTGTCGTCGGCACCCTTCTCGTAACTTCGTCTACAAGTGGACTTTCCACCGCTCCATTTTGTACATTACAAATATGAAACTCGAGTTACATTCGAGTCTAAAACTATTTACAACTAGAATTTCAAAAGAAGAGACACGACGTGCAGGTCGCATACACTATACAACATGCACAACCACAAAAACGGCACGTAGGTCGTATTATGAATTAAAACACATTAACGTCCAATAAAATTTGGGTTCTTGGGCCATGACAATGATATAATTATACATAATTCTAAATTATGTATTTTTACAGAAAATTTCTATAATTTTTCCTATTTTTTTCAATTTTATGAGTCACCTCTCCGTAGTGGTCCCTCTAAGCGGTTTCCGGGCGCGATCGCAGGACAAGGCCCCTTTCGGGGATAGGGGCAGCGCCCCTACTCGCAAAATAAACTTTGCGAGTGTCCCTACTATGATCTTACAGCGACTTAAGTCACTGTCCCAAAAACCAAAAGCGAGAACTCACAGTTTCGGAGGGTTTTTCTCGATGGTTGAAGCCTACAAGTGTCCCAACACTCGTTGCTTCGACTCTTCGAGAAAAATACCCAAAATTTTTATAAAAATAGAAAATTTACATAAACATAAAAATCTATAATTTTTATATCTAATATAAAAACTACAAAAACGAAACACATACATGCTTCGCACGTGGCTCTAATACCACTGTTGGATTTTCCGAGCAGCAAAAACCGCTTTTTATGTTGCGGACACCTCGAAAGTCGCGGCCACGGATCCGTGAGAAGTATGAAAAATAAAACTAACATATATGTGTTTAATACCTTTACATCTACTCTAGATCTACATGATAAGAAGTTACCCTTGAAGTGATGCCCTTCGCTTATCCCGCTCGTCCAAATGGATTGCCGGAACTCGAGAGTGTCAAGTGCACACTCCTCTATTGGTATCCACACAAGCAATAGGAGGAGAAAAGACAATCTTGAGTGTGCTAGCACTCCTTGAAGGTCTCGGCAATGGAGGATTGGGAGAGAAAGAGAGGAAGAGAGCCAAGGGAAAAGATGAACCAAGGAAGAAGAAGATGGAGTTACCCAAAAACCATTCACTCCTCATCAAGAAGTGGTCGGCCACTTTTTCCTTGGGGGGTTACATGCATGCATGTAACTCCAAGAGCCAATGGCTCTTGGTCTTGTTAGGTTTTCTGAGCCGCAAAAATCGCTTTTTGCATTGCGAAAACCTCAGAAGCCCCGGCCACAGATCCGTGTGAAGTATAAAAAATAAAACTAACATGTATGTGTTTAATACCTTTAGATCTACTCTTATTTCAGACTCTGGTGGTCTGTATAAATCCTACACTGAGCTCCATATAGATAATGTCTCCATGTTTTTAGAGCAAAGACCACGGCCGCTAACTCTAGATCGTGAGTGGGATAATTCCTTTCATGTTCTTTGAGTTGCCTAGAGGCGTAGGTAATGACCTTGCCATTCTGCATGAGTACAATCAGTCCCAACGAAGCATCACAGACATGTCGTTTTCGTTACATCCGAAGAGCAAGGATCGAGCGGTCACTTTTTTCAATTATGTAAACCTTTCGCAGCGCCCCATACTTCTTATTCTTTCTGGTGAGGACTGTCATAGGGGCTGCAATTCTAGAGAAGTTCTCTACAAACTTCCTGTAGTAGATTGCTATCCCAAGAAAGCTTCTGATCTAGCTGGCATTCTTTGGTCGGTTCCAAAGCATCACATTTTCAATCTTTATTGGGTCTACCATCACTCAGGCTTGGATATAACATGACCCAAAAATGATACTTGTTGAGCCGTAACTCGATGGAGAACTTTGCATACAATCGCTTCAAGAACTGTAATACCACATCTGTGTTCTCCAAGGTTTCTCCGTTCTCGAATATATCAATATGTCGCGATGAAAACGACATAAATTTGTCGAGAAATGCCGAGAATACCCGATTCATCAAATCCATGAATGAGCAGTGAATTCACATCAAGGGGCATAACCACGAACTCAGAATGTCCAGATTCGTTCGAAAGGTCATCGTATATCATCCGATTTCACTTTACTTGAAGCTTGACTCGTGTCATCGAGAATATGCACCCTTGGTTGGTTTAATAGGTCATCAACCATGTAAAGTACGCCCTGATCGCCGCTTCGGAAAGTATGATTTCACGATATTCTTTCTTACATCAGCCGGAGTGCCCACCGAGATGTAAATATCGTTCATCGACTAGCAATACGTAAATTGAACGTCGATTCTATTACTACGTCTTCCTCATATTACTATCTCATCGACTCTATTACTACGTCTTCCATATATTACTGTCTCATCAACCCTATTACTACGTCTCCCAGCCATGTTTATCTTCATATATTAGAGTAAGGCTAGTATAAGTTTATCATTCATTTATCTATGCATGGTTAAACTAAAAGCGAGTATAAGGTTATCATACATATTTTTAGGCATACTTAATCTAGAGGCATTTGTTATCATACATGAAAGAAATAAAGTAGGCATAGAAATTCTTACTTCGAGCGGCAGGATTTGGAGCTTGATGTGTGTGTATTGGAAAGGCATATCTGCTCTGATACCAACCTGTCATGCCCACCCTTTTCCAAAGGGTCCAGAGGGGCGGCGCGTGACACGATCGTACATACATACATTACAGCGGAAGACTACGTATACTTCTTACAGCGGAAGACTTTAGACTTCTTTTTTTTCTTTTAAACATAAACATGCATCGTCATTTCATAGGTACTTCTTCTTAACATAGAGCATGCATCATTAATTCATAAGTACTTAGTGCTTAGTTCAAGTCCATAAACGAAATCATCTTAGGGAAACATGCATAAAGAAACATAACAGATCTCTTCCACCATACCACTACCACACACACTTTGCCCCTCCTGCTGCTCCCTTTAGTTTAGCCACTCTTTACCCTTATCTACAGTACAAGGGAACATAAACTATAAGCACATAGGCTTAGTAAGATCCTGTCCTACTCACAAAAACCATACATCAACATTAAGCATAGAGTAGTGACATGATCATATAACACATATAAGCATAACATTCATGTAAACATACCAAACATAAGCAAGCATAACATGTAAACATATATAACATAAGCAAGCATAACATGTAAACATACATAACATAAGCAAACATAACAACATGTATAACATAAGCAAGCATAACATGTAAACATATGTAACATAAGCAAACATAACATGTAAACATATATAACATAAGCAAACATAACATGTAACATATATAACATCGTAAGCAGGCATAATATAAACATAACATCATAACATAAGCAGACATAACATAAGCATAACATCATAACATAAGCAGACATAACATAAAGGTATATGCAGGATGCTCTTCGAAAACATATATCATAGGTATTTGAACATAAATCTCAACATATTGGGCCCGACATTGTACCACATCATCATCATCATAGCGCACATCCCTAAATAGACCCGAGGCAGCTAATCTCGAACCTACTAGGTTACTAGGCCCGTACTATGTCCGTCGACCTAGGGGTCATCATCATAACATAGAAGCCCATCTTAGGCCCGTACTTATGACTGTCGGCCTAGGGCATCTGGGAGCCCATCCCGTACTAGGTCCATACTATGACCGTCGACGTAGGGGCAATCATAACATAGAAGTCCATCCTAGGCCCGTACTATGACCGTCGGCTTAGGGCAACTTAGGAGCCCATCCCTTTGGACCTTGTTAGGGTCCTGGTACAAGCCATGCAGAAAGTAAAATACATACATGCTTCTTATCATAACATATCATATTTCATTTCATAAACATATCATGTTCCTCATCATTGCATATCATATTTTTTCTTCTTCATATCATAACATATTTCTTCTTCATAACATATCATATGGCTTTCATAACATATTTCTTCTTCATATCATATCATGTTTCTTTTCATGCACATCATGTTCCTTCCTTATAACACATCATACATTCATATAATCACAAGGTAATGAGCATAACATGATCACAACATCACACACATATAAGCATGGCATAAGGCATAAACATCATGAACAAGTATACATGGAATGACCTAAACTTCATGGAGTTCTATCAAAGTTTTAAACACCAAACAACTTATATATGGTCTAACTAACCACATGTTAATTCTCTAACATATAAAGCATGGCATGGGAGGGAACTTAGGGTTTTAAATAAACCTTGGCCGAGAGTTCCAAGACAACCTAAGATCCATTTCTTAAATCTAGCTTAGCTTTCACATGTTACCTATATCTACATTCAAAACATAACATGGTAATTTATAGATCATAGCATGTTAGGCTTAAATGGGTCTTGGCCGAATGGGTTTAAAGGACATAAGGCTCAACCACTTAACTCTAGGTTAACCAACAACATGTTACCTTCATCTAACATCAAAAGTCATCATGAACTCAATCAAAACATGGCATAGAAACATATTAGGGGTCTTGGCCGAATGGTTCAAAGGGCTTAAGGTTCATCCACTTAAATCTAGGTTAACCAAACAACATGATATCTTCATTTACCATCAAAACAAAGCATGAACTTATCTATAGCATGGCATAGAACATGTTATCTTCTTTTAACATCAAACATGGCATGAACTCATTTAAAACCTAGCAAAGAGCATGTTATCTTCATCTAAAACCAAAAGTCATCATGAACTCATCCAAAACATAGCATAGAAAGACACCTTAGGGGTCTAGATGGACTTGGCCGAATGGTTCAAGGGGCCTAAAGGTTCATCCACTTAAACCTAGGTTAAACAAACAACATGTTATCTTCATTTACCATCAAAACATAGCATGGACTTATCTATAACATAGCATAGAACATGTTATCTTCTTCTAACATCAAACATGGCATGAACTCATTTAAAACCTAGCATAGAGCATGTTATCTTCATCTAGCATCAAAACATAGCATAAGCTCATCTAAAACATAGCATAGAAAATCACCTTAGGGGTCTAGATGGTCTTGGCCGAGAGTTTTAGGGGAGGTTGAGCATCAACCACTTAACCAAACTCATCTAGACATCTATCATCTTCATATTAACACAAGTTTTAGCATGGATTTTCATGGAGAGCACAAATATTTGTCTTGGCCGAAATTTCCTTGGGGTTTTTAAGGTCAAACACTTAACCTAATCCATCTAGCATCCTATCTTTATCATGTTCATACAAGATATGGCATGGATCTTCATGGAAAACTCAAACAAAGGTCTTGGCCAAATCGTTTTAAAGGGATTGACACAATAACATCAATCGAAAACTACTTGTATGCAAGTGAGGGGGATACTTACATCCTTCGCTTTGCTTTTAGTTGGAAGATACCCTAAGGGATGCCAAACCTAGCCTTCTTCTTGCTTGGATAGGTTTTGGAAAAATGGATGAAAAGGGGAGCTTAGGGTTCGGTGAGGAAGAAGATGAGAAGGAGAGAAAAACAATTTGGTTTCTCATGTCTCCTCATTCCCCCTATTTATTCACTTGAAGTGTCCCTTAGTCTCCCTTACCCCTAACTATAATTTCCCATATTCCTCTAATAGCACAACCCTACTGGGCTTCTGGTTATTGGATGCATCTTAGGGCTTAGATATCCTTTAGAGGCTTGGGGTTCAATTCCTAGGCCTTGCATCCTTTTTAGCTCCTTTTCTTTTATTTTTGAAAGAGCCCACATAAAGCCCATTATAATCATGCCAAAAATTCTTGTAAAATTGCTAGAAATTTTACATGAATTACAATCCTTCATACCTTTTAAAAGTTTCATCCCCAAAACTTAGAACAATTCTGGGTACTTCTGTTTCATGTCCTCCTCGCTCCTGTGTAGCTTCTGTCTGCGCTGATTTTGCCACAGGACCATTACTAAGGGCACCTCTTTGTTCCTTAGCCTCTTGACTTCTCGGTCTAGTATCTGGATAGGCCGACTTTCATAACTCAGGTCCTCTTGAACTTGCACTGTTTGTGGCTCGATCACTTGGTCCGCACTTGAAATGCACTTCTTGAGCATCGAAACATGGAACACATTGTGAATAGCTGACATCTCTTGAGGAAGCTCCAGCTCGTAAGCTACCTTGCCAACTCTCTTCAATATCGGATACGGTCCCACATAGCGCAGACTCAGCTTACCCTTCCTTCCGAATCTCATCACTCCCTTCATAGGGGCCACTTTGAGGAATATCAGGTCTCCGACTTCGAATTCTAACGGCACGCCAGATATCTCGATAGCTCTTTTCACGGCTCGAAAGCTTCAATTCTCGACGGATGTTCTCAGATAGCACTGGGTGTGTCACAATGAAGTCTATCCGAGTCCCATCCTTTCTTTTCACCACCTCATCAAAGATATAGGAGATCTACATTTCCTCCCGTATAGAGCCTCGTAGGGTGTCATTCCAATAGTAGCTTGGTAGCTATTGTTGTAGGTGAATTCTACCAAGCATAAGTATTGGCACCAGCTACCTTTGAAATCCAGGGCGCAAGCTCGTAACATATCCTCCAGTACTTGATTTACTCTTTTGGCCTCCGTCTGGCCCATCCGAGGATGGAAGGCGATCGAACAATAGCTTCGTGCCAAGTGCCTTCTGAACACACTCCCAGAAATGAAAAATAAAACGACCATCTCTGTCAGAAATAATTGTCTTAGGAATCCCATGTAATCTAATAATTTCCATAGCATATAATTGAGCCAGTTGCTCAGTCGAATAGGACATCTTGTTTGCTAAGAAGTGGGCAGACTTCGTCAATCGGTCCATAATTACCCATATAGCATCATATCCGTTTGTTGTCTTGGGCAATCCTGAGATGAAATCCATAGAAATATCTTCTCATTTCCATTCTGGAATCTGGATTGGCTGCAGTGTTCCTCCAGGTCTCTGGTGTTCTGCTTTAACCCTCTGGCAAGTCAGACAGGTACTGACATACTAAGCCACATCTCTTTTTATTCTGAACCATCAGAATTTTCTTTTCAGGTCTTGGTACATCTTGGTGGTTCCAGGATGCATCGCGTAAGGAGTTCCGTGAGATTCCTCAAATATCTTCTTACATAATGCTGGATCATCGGGAATACACAAGCGATCCCTGAGGTAGAGTACTCCACTGTCAGAGATACGAAACCCATCATCCTTTCCTTCCAGGACCTCTTGCTTGATCCTCTGAATGCTAGGGTCACGGGTTTGCTTTTCCAATATATCGTCGAACAGCGTCAGTGCTATCTTCATGGTCGAGAGCTGTCCGGAAATGATTTCAACCCCGTAACGCATAATTTCCTTTTCTAAGGGCCGAGATAACACTGATAGAGACATCAAGGCGGCGCAGGACTTCCTGCTGAGTGCATCAGCCACCTTGTTCACTTTTCCCGGATGGTAGAAGATCTCGCAGTCATAATCCTTGACGAGCTCGAGCCATCTGCGTTGTCTCATGTTCAGGTCCTTCTGTGTGAAGAAATATTTCAGACTCTAGTGATCTGTATAAATCTTACACTGAGCTCCATATAGATAATGCCTCTATGTTTTTAGAGCAAAGACCACGGCCGCTAACTCTAGATCGTGAGTGGGATAATTCCTTTCATGTTCTTTGAGTTGCCTAGAGGCATAGACAATGACCTTGCCGTTCTGCATGAGTATTGCTCCGAGTCCCAACTTGGAAGCATCGCTGTACATGTCGAAGCCTTCGTTACTGTTCGGAAGAGCAAGGATCGGAGCGCTGGTCAGTCTCTTTTTCAATTCTGTAAAACTCTTCTCGCAGGCGTCCGTCCATTCATACTTCTTGTTCTTTCTGTTGAGGACTGTCACAGGGGCTGCAATAATAGAGAAGTTCTCTACAAACTTCATGTAGTAGCTTGCTAGCCCAAGAAAGCTTCTGATCTCGCTGGCATTCTTTGGTCGGTTCCAGTTACTCACAGCTTCAATCTTTATTGGGTCTACCATCACTCCGTGCTTGGATATAACATGACCCAAAAATGATACTTGTTCGAGCCAGAACTCGCATTTGGAGAACTTTGCATACAACTGCTTTTCCCGAAGAATCTGTAATACCACATTCAGGTGTTCTGCGTGCTCTTCTGGGATTCTCGAATATATCAATATGTCGTCGATGAAAACGATTATAAATTTGTCGAGAAATGCCGAGAATACCCGATTCATCAAATCCATGAACAGAGCAGGTGCATTCGTCACTCCGAAGGGCATAACTACAAACTCATAATGTTCGTATCTTGTTCGGAAGGATGTCTTTGGTATATCATCTGATTTCACTTTTACTTGATGATAGCCAGACCTCAGGTCAATCTTAGAGAAGACGGTGGCACCCTTTAGTTGGTCGAATAGGTCATCAATCCGCGGTAAAGGGTACCGGTTCTTGATCGTCACATTATTCAGCGCTCGGTAGTCTATGCACAATCGCATAGATCCATCTTTCTTCTTCACCAACAGCATTGGAGCTCCCCATGGAGAGCGAAATACTGTCTCATTGATTCTATTACTATGTCTTCCTCATATTACTATCTCATCGACTCTATTACTACGTCTTCCATATATTACTGTCTCATCGACCCTATTACTACGTCTCCCAGCCATGTTTATCTTCATTTATTAGAGTAAGGCTAGTATAAGTTTATCGTTCATTTATCTATGCATGGTTAAACTAAAAGCTAGCATAAGGTTATCATACATATTTTCAGGCATACTTAAGCAAGAGGCATTTGTTATCATACATGAAAGAAATAAAGTAGGCATAGAAATTCTTATTTGGAGCGGCAGGATTTGGAGCTTGATGTGTTTGTAGTGGAAAGGAAGATCTTCTCTGATACCAACCTATCACGCCCATGCATTTTTCAAGGGTCCGGAGGGGCGGCGTGTAACACGATCGTACATACATACATTACAGCGGAAGACTATGTATACTTCTTAAAGAGGAAGAAGATGAGAAGGAGAGAAAAACAATTTGGTTTCTCATGTCTCCTCATTCCCCCCTATTTATTCACTTGAAGTGCCCCTTAGTCTCCCTTACCCCTAACTATAATTTGCCATATTCCTCTAATAGCACAACCCTGTTGGGCTTCTGGTTATTGTTGGGATGTATACTGAAAGCCTAGCTCTTTTGTATGAACATCTTTATTTTGAAATAAGAATCACATGATCATTGTTTGCACTTTTATATTTATTATATGTGTGCATATTGTCTAATATTTTACATTGTAGATAACATGGTGCTTGGTGTGGCACAGTAGATCATGTTATCAGTCCCTTGTAGAATATAAGTAGAGGCTCACAACCAAGATGGTTCTGGACAAACCATTGGCAAGGTTGTAGTGTAGCTTGGTATTGTTTTATCTTGAACATAGAGTTACACTAGTACGCCTCGGTGTATTGAGCAGGACCGACATAGAGGTGATTCAATTTATTGCTGACTACATAATTGAATCAGACCTCGGATATTATGTTGTACATGCTCTTAATCCCGATATAATAACGGGCACATGTACTTAGTATTTATTTCTTTGATTTACCAAAGGGTGAGATTTAGATGGATTAAATCAATATGCCCGGTAAGTTGGGAAATGATATTATTTACATGGTGTGGCATTGATTATAGGAGGAAACCGTGTCCTATATATTAGGTTGATGATGTCCCCTTGAGGAGCTCATAAGGTTCATCATGTAAACCCTGCAGGTTGACTTAGTCAACATGATGATAAGGTTGAGTGGTACTACTCGAGGAGTTAGATGTTAATTAATTGATGGTCAGTAAATCAATTAATTAAAGGACATTCGATATCTTAAACACGGGGAGATGAATGTACAAATAATATATGGAGCCCATATTAATTTATGGGGGTTGGTGAGGTAGTTCAATGATGATCCTCTAGTGGAATGGAACATCATTGATGGATCAAGTTTGTGTGGTTCCGATCCATCAGGTGGCCAAGACCCAACTCCTCCTCATGGTCCCTATCGTAGCCTAATATAAACCTCATGAAGTCTAGATCAAATGATGGAAAACAAATCTCTAGAACCGAAGGTTGAGATTAAATCTCTAGAACCGACGGTTGAGATTAAATCTCTAGATCCAACGGTTGGGATTAAATCCCTAGAACCGATGGTGGAGATTAAATCTCTAGAATCGATGTTTGAGATTAAATCTCTAAATCCGACGGTTGGGATTAAATCCCTAGAACCAGCGGTTGAGATTAAATCTCTAGAACCGACGGTTGAGATTAAATCTCTAGATCCGACGGTTGGGATGAAACCCTAGATCCGACGGTTGGGATGAAACCCTAGATCCGACGGTTGGGATGAAACCCTAGATCCGACGGTAGAGATTAAACCAAGGCTTATCCCTAACTCTATAAAAGGGTGGCTTAGGGTGGGCGGCAAAGTGAATGATGGATGGTTTAGGGGATTAGGTTTTGCTTCCTTTGGAGGCTAGGAATCCTAGTTGGTTTAGAATTTTTGGGCGGCTAGGGTTTGGGAAAGAAGGTGGGCGGCAACACATGGAAGAGGAGTTTCTTCTTCTTCCTAAGGCATGGCCGGTCCCTACCTTCTACCCTCTACCTTGGTCGGTCCACATTCTATCCTTCTTCCCCTCTTCCATGGCCGACACATAGAAGATGGTTTTCAAAGAGATTAGGGTTTTGCCTTTCCTTTGGATTGGGCGGCAAGAAACCCTAGAAGGAAAGGAGGTTGGGCGGCTAGGGTTGGCAAGGAGAGTGGGCGGCAACTATAGGAGAGGATCTCTTCTTCTTCCTAGGGTGTGGCCAGTTCCTAGATCTCTTCCTTCCACCTTGGTCGGGGCTCAACCGAATTCCCCTTCTCCTCTTCTTTTCTTCTTGGCCGGCGGCACTAGAAGCTAGGGTTTGTCCCTAGTTTGGTTCCTTGGTGGTTTCCATCTTGTTCTCTCTATTCTTGGGGCCGGCGGCATCAATCCTTTGTGGATTGGTGGTTGGCTCAAGCAAGAAGGGAAAGAGAGTTCTTCTTTCTTTGGATTGAAGAAGATCTAGGAAGCTTCAACTTGTGGAGGATCTTCGCCCACACGAAGTCTACAAGGAGGTTAGGACATACGATAGAAGATCAAGAGGTATAAAAGTTTTATAACTTTTATTATTGATCTTTGCATGTTTTTATTATTATGTGGATGTTTACTTTATGTATGTGTTGATTATACTAGTTTACATTTGTATGTATTTGTATAATCATGGACCCCGAAGACAAACACAAAAACCGGCGATCCGTCCGTCATCTCTTCCGTGGCTAACCGACTAGAAGAGTTGTGTTGCTTGAACAACTAGTTTGTTCAAGCGATCGCTCGAGTCGTTGGCACGACGACGAATTGGTTGTGCTTAGGAAACTCATCCCATCCGGATTAGTTTTCATTAGTGAAAATTTTAATCTGGGGACATGGGAGCCAATGAGCCTCCGAGCAACGCCAACAGTTATTGGATCCATCTTAGGGCTTAGCTATCCTCTAGAGGCTTGGGGGTTCAATTCCTAGACCTTGCATCCTTTTTGGCTCCTTTTCTTTTATTTTTGAAAGAGTAAGCTCAATTAAATTGAGTAAAACTAGTTAACTCAATTGGATCGAGTAGAACTATAAGCATATTCCAACCGTTGGAAAGATAGGATAAGATCGCATTTACACTAAATCTTGGGCGATTTAGCCAAAGCTAACTCAAGGTCTTTTGTAAATGTGGGTCTTGATCCTATAAACAAGAGTTGCATAGAGATGTAATCGGTAATGTGTTACCCACCGATCGTACTAAGTCTTGGGTGATTTAGCGAAAGCTAACTACAGGCTTAGTATGATGTGGATCTTGTCCCACAAGAATTATAGCTAGTTTGTATGAATCTAGTAATGTGGTTTGACCACATCCATAACTCAATTCTACAAAATTCCTAAAATTCAATGGGAACATCATTTGATTAAAGGCCTAATTAAATGATAAAAGGAATATGATATTAATTCTCTGCATTGTATGTTGTAGATAACTATGTCGACAAACACGAACACTCTCTCTCTGTATTCTGTCCTTGAGAAGGACAAGCTCAATGGAGCAAATTTCCTGGACTGGTACAGGAACCTGAGAATTGTTCTCACCCAAGAAAGGAAGTTGTATGTCCTGGAGCAGCCTATTCCGGAGGCACCTCCTGCCACTGCCTTGTGAGCTGACAAAGATGCTTACAAGAAGCATCAAGATGATGCATTAGATGTGTCATGTCTAATGCTCGCGACCATGAACTCTGAGCTTCAGAAGCAACACGAGTTCATGAATGCTTATGATATGGTTGAACATCTTCGTCAACTATATCAAGGACAAGCAAGGCATGAGAGATATGAAGTCTCTAAGGTATTGTTTGGGTCCAAAATGCAAGATGGGACTCCAGTAGGTCCATATGTACTCAAGATGATTGGGTACGTAGAAAACCTATAAAGGCTGGGATTCCCACTTGGCCAAGAGCTGGCCACTGACCTGATCTTACAATCTTTGCCACAAGCCTACAATCAATTTGTCATGAATTACAACATGAATGAAATTGATAAGTCACTGCCTGAGATGCTCAGCATGTTGAGAACTGCTGAGCTCAACATTAAGAAGGGAAAATCTGACACCATTTTGATGGTGCAAAAGAAGAAATGCAAGGGCAAGCCTAAAGGTAAGAGAAAGTCCCAAGCCAAGGGCAAAGGCAAGAAACTGAAACCCAAAGGAGGGGTGGCCAAGGAAGAGGCTTGCTTCCACTGCAAGGAAGCTGGACACTGGAAGCGTAACTGCAAGGCATACCTGGAAGATCTTAAGAAGAAGAGAAGTGAGACTTCTACTTCAGGTATAAATGTTATAGAAGTCAATCTATCTATTTCTTCATCATGGGTATTAGATTCCAGATGTGCATCTCACATTTGTACCAATGTGCAAGCGCTGAGAAATAGCAGGGCATTGACAAAGGGCGAGGTGGATCTACGAGTAGGCAATAGAGCAAGAGTTGCTGCTGTTGTTGTAGGAACTTATGATCTATCTCTGCCCACTGGGCTTGTACTTGAATTAGATGAATGTTGTTATGTGCCTGCTTTAACTAAGAACATAATTTCGGTTTCTTGTTTGGACAAGAAAGGATTTACATTTATAATAAAGAACAAATGTTGTTCAGTTTATTTAAATGATATGTTTTATTGTAGTGCACCTCTAATGAATGGACTCTACTTTCTAGACTTAGAGAGCCCTATCTATAACATAAGTACCAAAAGGTTCAAGTCAAATGAGTTGAACCAAACCTATCTCTGGCATTGTCACTTAAGTCACATAAATGAGAGTCGCTTGTCTCAACTCCATAAGGATGGGCTGCTAGACTCATTTGATTTTGAATCATATGAGACATGCGAGTCTTGCCTTTTAGGCAAGATGACCAAGACTCCCTTTAGTGGACACAGCGAAAGAGCAACGGACTTGTTAGGACTTATACATAGTGATGTATGTGGCCCTTTCAATATTGCTGCTAGAGGCGGTTACAGGTACTTCATTACATTTACTGATGACTTCAATAGATATGGTTATGTGTATCTCATGACACATAAATCAGAATCCTTTGAAAAGTTCAAAGAATTCAAGAATGAAGTACAAAACCAGCTTGGCAAGAGTATTAAGATACTTCGATCAGATCGAGGTGGTGAATACCTTAGCCATGAGTTTCGTGACTATCTAGCTGAGTGTGGGATTTTATCCCAACTCACTCCTCCTAGAACACCACAGTGGAATGATGTATCCGAAAGGAGGAATCGTACCCTATTAGATATGGTATGATCTATGATGAGTCACACAGATCTTCCTATATCCTTTTGGGGATATGCTCTAGACATAGCAGCCTTTACCCTTAACCGTGTACCATCCAAGGCTGTGATAAAGACACCATATACGATATGGACAGGGAGAAATCCCAAGATGTATTTCATGAGGATTTGGGGTTGTGAGGCTTACGTTCGACGTCAAGTCTCG
This sequence comes from Wurfbainia villosa, assembly GCA_025175895.1. Taxonomy (NCBI): domain Eukaryota; kingdom Viridiplantae; phylum Streptophyta; class Magnoliopsida; order Zingiberales; family Zingiberaceae; genus Wurfbainia; species Wurfbainia villosa. The sequence continues at coordinate 4,518,867 of CM046003.1, forward strand.
GACAAACTGGGACCCAAATCTGATAGGTGCTATTTTGTTGGATATCCCAAGGACACAATGGGATATTACTTCTACATTCCCAGTTAGCACAAAGTGTTTGTGGCAAAGACTGGGGTTTTTCTAGAAAGGGATTTTGTTTCTAGAAAAACTAGTGGGAGTACGTTCGATCTTGAAGAAATTCAAGATAAGGACCATAACACTGAGGCCTTGATGGAGGTTGAACAAGAACCATAAAGTGTTGTGGGTGATGAGATTGTTGCACAAAGAGTTGTGGAACAACCACCTGTTCATGTAGACCTACCTCTTCGCAGGTCTGATAGGGTACGTCATCAGCCTGAGAGATATTCATTTCTCTTGTTTGACCATGATGATGTTATGCTCATTGAGAATGAGCCTACCTCCTATCAGGAAGCTGTGATGAGCCCAGATTCTGAGAAATGGCTCGAGGCCATGAGATCTGAGATGGAATCCATGTACACCAACCAAGTATGGACTTTGGTTGATCCACCTCAAGGGGTCAAACCTATTGGGTGTAAATGGGTCTTTAGGAGAAAGACTGACATGGATGGACTTACGCATACCTATAAGGGCTGATTGGTGGCTAAAGTTTTCAAGCAAATTCATGGTATTGACTATAATGAAACCTTTTCTCCAGTGGCGATGTTTAAGTCCATTCGGATCTTGCTTGCTATTGCAGCATACCACGATTATGAGATCTGGCAGATGGATGTCAAAACTGCATTTCTGAATGGAAACTTACTCGAGGATGTGTACATAACACAACCTGAGGGTTTTGAAGATCCACAGCATACTGGGAAAGTATGCAAGCTGTAAAGGTCCATTTATGGGCTAAAGCAAGCCTCTCGGAGCTGGAATCTTCGATTCGATGATGCTATCAAATAGTTTGGTTTCATCAAGAATGAAGATGAACCCTGTGTCTACAAGAGGGTTAATGGGAACACGGTTGTCTTCCTTGTATTGTATGTGGATGACATACTACTCATTGGGAATGACATCCCTTCGCTACAGTCGGTGAAGACTTGGCTGGGGACGTGCTTCTCAATAAAGGACTTAGGTGAAGCAGCCTGTATTCTAGGCATCATGATCTATAGAGATAGATCTAAGAGATTGCTTGGCCTAAGTCAGAGTACATACATTGACACGGTTTTACTACAGTTTTCCATGCAGAATTCCAAGAAGGGACTTCTGTCGATGTCACATGGTTTGAGCCTTTCGAAGACTCAAAGTCCCTCTTCTAGAGAGGAGAGAGACCGCATGGATAAGATCTCTTATGCATCTGCTATAGGATCTATGATGTACGTCATGCTGTGTACTCATCCTGATGTCTCGTATGCTTTGAGCATGACGAGTAGGTACCAGTCAGATCCAGGTGAGAGTCACTGGATAGCAGTCAAGAATATTCTTAAGTACTTGAGAAGGACTAAAGAATATTTCTTGATATTTGGAGGAAAAGAGGAGCTAGCTATAAAGGGTTCTGATGATGCGACTTCTAAAGCGGCCGGGATGATTATAGATCGCGATCGGGGTTAGTGTTTTGCTTGAATGGTGGCCGTGAGCTGGAAGAGTTGGCGAGACACGATTGATTCTTCTACAAGCGAGTAGTATATCAGCATCTCGAGGCGAAAGGAGGCAGTTTGGATCCGCAAGTTCATTACTAAGCTTGGAGTGGTTCCTAGCATTGCATATCCTATAGAGCTCTATTGTGACAACAATGGAGCGATTGCACAGGCTAAGGAACCTCGCTCACACCAGCGGACCAAACACATACTACGGCACTTCCATCTCATTCGAGAGATTATCGATAGAGGAGATGTGAAGATTTGCAGAGTACCTACAGAGGCTAACATCGCAAATCCCTTGACCAAGGCTTTGGCACAGAAAAAGCATGATGGTCACACTAGGTCATTGGGTATTAGATACTACAGTGATTGGCACTAGTGCTAGTGGGAGATTATTAGTGAAAGCCCTAGAGCCAATCATGTGATGATTATTGTATGGACTTTATTGTATCATATTCCTATTTATAAAGGCATGGTTATTATATTTACTTGTATTGGTGCCAAATAACTAAATATAATAATGTCCTTGAGTAGTAGGTTCTTATCTATATCAATCGATTGGTTGAATCGATAATGAGATGATATAGAGAACACTACTCTTAATCATTCCTAGTCAAGTATTAACATTCAGGGACAATGTTAATGCGTAGAGACTAACATGTAGGTCAACATGATGACTTGATCTCACAAGTCATGGATATGAGATATCAAGTTGACACATGGGTATGCATTGGAGAATGTATACTGAATGACCCGCCATGAGAAAGTATCATGGATCGTTATATGAGTGTCATATACTTTCTCATGTGGCTATTAGTATGACAATTAGTCCTTAGACCTGAAGTCACCATGGTTCCCTACATAAGGAGTTGCATACTTTGGCTTCGTCAAACGTCACCCATAAATGGGTGGACTATAAAGGCGATTACTGGGTATGTAACAAATTATGCGAAGGGATGTGAGTGATGTAGATGGGATCTATCCCTCTTATATGATGGGGGTGACATCGATATTCTTGATAGAGTGAGACCACGAAGTACATGGCCATGCCCAAATGAGCTCAATATCTCATATTGACATGGTATTTGGTCAAGTCAAACTTGACCTTTCATCTTCCCTCTCAAGTCAAGTCAAACATGACCTCTTATCTCCCATGGTTGATCAAATCCAACCATTTGATTCAAGTCAATTTTAATTTAATGAATTTCTATTCATTAATTTAAATTGATTTGATGAATTAAATCTAAATTAGACTCATTCAACACTTGAATCAAATTGAGTCCAACTCAATTAGTCTAATTAGGATTACTCTTAATCCAATTTGGTTCATCCCATGAACCTAATCCTCATGGTTCATCATATGAACCTAATCTCAATCTAATTGCCCTTTGTGTGTGACCCTATAGGTTCTTGTAACGTTGGCAATGTCCCTAAACCAATTTAGGAACATAAGCAATGAGCGGTATCTAGCAACATATCATTGCTACCCAAGTTACAAGAATGTTGAGCTCCAACATCACCTTTGTGACTACTAATTGTGACTCTCACAATATGTGACAATGTCCCTCTATCCTTGACATCTAGATTGACCAATTGAGGCATAGACCATGTCATCCTCGGTACAATCTATATCTTGAACTCCAAGTAGACTCACTCTAATCAAATGAGCTCAATATCTCATATTGACTCATTTGGGCATGGCCATGCACTTCGTGGTCTCACTCTATCAAGAATATCAATGTCACCCCCATCATATAGGAGGGATAGACCCCATCTACATCACTCACATCCCTCCGCATAATTTGTTACATACTTAGTAATTGCCTTTATAGTCTACCCATTTACGGGAGACGTTTGACGAAGCCAAAGTATGCAACTTCTTATGTAGGGAACCATGGTGACTTCAGGTATAAGGACTAATAGTCATACTAATAGCCACATGAGAAAGCATATGACACTCATATAACGATCCATGATACTTTCTCATGGCGAGTCATTCAGTATACATTCTCCAATGTATACCCATGTGTCAACTTGATATCTCATATCCATTACTTGTGAGATCAAGTCATTGTGTTAACCTACATTCTAGTCTCTACGCATTAACATTATCCCTGAATGTTAATACTCGACTAGGAATGATTAAGAGCAGTGTTCTCTATATCATCTCATTATCGATTCAACCAATCGATTGATATAGATAATAACCTACTACTCAAGGACATTATTATATTTAGTTATTTGGCACCAATACAAGTAAATATAATAACCATGCCTTTATAAATAGGAATATGATACAATAAAGTCCATACAACAATCATCACATGATTGGCTCTAGGGATTTCACTAACAGGTCTCCCTCATGAGGTGGCACCACATGATAAGTCAATGATGATGTGGAGCATCATAATTGGTCGGCCATGCCAAGTCATCATCATTACATGGCATTTGGTCAAGTCAAACTTGACCTTTCATCTTCCCTCTCAAGTCAAGTCAAATTTGACCTCTTATCTCCCATGGTTGATCAAATCCAACCATTTGATTCAAGTCAATTTTAATTTAATGAATCTCTATTCATTAATTTAAATTGATTTGATGAATCAAATCTTAATTAGACTCATTCAACACTTGAATCAAATTGAGTCCAACTCAATTAGTCTAATTATGATTACTCTTAATCCAATTTGGTTCATCCCATGAACCTAATCCTCATGGTTCATCATATGAACCTAATCTCCATCTAATTACCCTTTGTGTGTGACCCTATAGGTTCTTGTAACGTTGGCAATGTCCCTAAACCGATTTAGGAACATAAGCAATGAGCGGTATCTAGCAACACATCATTGCTACCCAAGTTACAAGAATGTTGAGCTCCAACATCACCTTTGCGACTACTAATTGTGACTCTCACAATATGTGACAATGTCCCTCTATCCTTGACATCTAGATTGACCAATTGAGGCAAAGACCGTGTCATTCTCGGTACAATCTATATCTTGAACTCCAAGTAGACTCACTCTAATCAAATGAGCTCAATATCTCATCTTGACTCATTTGGGCATGGCCATGCACTTCGTGGTCTCACTCTATCAAGAATATCGATGTCACCCCCGTCATATAGGAGGGATAGATCCCATCTATATCACTCACATCCCTCCACATAATTTGTTTCATACCCAATAATCGCCTTTATAGTCCACCCATTTACGGGTGACGTTTGACGAAGCCAAAGTATGCAACTCCTTATGTAGGGAACCATGGTGACTTCAGGTATAAGGACTAATAGTCATACTAATAGCCACATGAGAAAGTACATGACACTCATATAATGATCCATGATACTTTCTCATGGCGGGTCATTCAGTATACATTCTCCAATGCATACCCATGTGTCAACTTGATATCTCATATCCATGACTTGTGAGATCAAGTCATCGTGTTGACCTACATGCTAGTCTGTACGCGTTAACATTGTCCCTGAATGTTAATACTTGACTAGGAATGATTAAGAGTAGTGTTCTCTATATCATCTCATTATTGATTCAACCAATCGATTGATATAGATAAGAACCTACTACTCAAGGACATTATTATATTTAGTTATTTGGCACCAATACAAGTAAATATAATAACCATGCATTTATAAATAGAAATATGATACAATAAAGTCCATACAACAATCATCACATGATTGAGTCTAGGGCTTTCACTAACAGGATGAAGTTACAAGGAGGATGTCGACAACACAGGATGACCGAAGGAAGCACTTGGAGAAGATGTCATCCCTAGGTTATCCATTCGCTCTTCTCATTGGATTGAGGAGATTGTAGATTTGGGCCATATCCATGTCACGTTTAAAGTTATATGTTGATATATATTTTGAAGGTAGGAAACTTCGCTTCCCACTTCAACTCGGTCGCTTGTTCATGGCGATCCCTTCTATGTCCCCAGATAAAAAAAATTTTATCCTTGACAAGAGGGATTACCCAAGCTCCCGTTTCATCATCGTGCTATTCGATTATAGTGGTCACTAGAACAAACTTGTTGTTCAAGCAACCAACCTCTATTCTACGATTAGCCGCGGAATAGACGATGTACGGATCGCCGACTTTTGTATTTGTATTCGGGGTCCAAGTTAATTTAGTCATTAAACAAAGCATACAACATGCATATAATTGAAAAATAATCATAGACATAATGCAAAAGCATATAAAACAACATTTATACCTCTCGATCTTCTATTGTATGTCCTTCCTCCTTTTGGACGTCATGTGGGCGACGATCTTCCAAAAGTCGAAGCCTCCTAGATTACCAATCTTCCTTCCTTGCTCGCTCCAAACAAAGGAAGATCATAAAATAAAACTCTTCTCCTATCTAGAACCGGCCACCAAGCTACCTTGCTTGGTGGTTGCCGCCGGCCAAGGAGATGAAGATAGAAGTGTAGGCGCCGGCCAAAAGCTCCAAGGAAAGAATCCCTAGCTCTTGTTTCCACCGGCCAAGGAGAAGAAGAGGAATAGGTTGAGCGTCGGGCAAGGTAGAGACAAGAGAGATAGGCGCCGGCAACACCTTAGGAAGAAGAAAGAAACCTTACCTATTGTTGCCGCCCACTCCACCTCCCAAACCCTAGCCGCCCAACCAAACCCTAACCTTCCTAGGATTTCTTGCCGCCCAAGCTAATGAGAGGCAAAACCCTAATCTTCCTAAGATTTCTTGCCGCCCAAGCTAATGAGAGGCAAAACCCTTATCTCCTAAGCCATGCCTTTGCCGCCCACCTTAAGCCCCCTTTTATAGAGTTAGGCTTAAGCCTTGTTTTAATCTCCACCGTTGGTTCTAGGGATTTAATCTCAACTATCGGATCTAGAGATTTAATCTCAACCGTCGGATCTAGAGATTTAATCTCCACCGTCGGATCTAGAGTTTTGTTTTCAACCATTGGATCTAGGCTTCATGAGGTTTTAATAGGCTACAATAGGGACCATGAGGAGGAGTTGGATCTTGGCTACCCAATGGATCAAGCCCACATAAAGTCCGATCCATTAATGATAGTCCATTCCACTAGAGGATTATCATTGATCTACCTCACCAATCCCCATAAATTAATATGGGTTCCATATATTATTTGTACATTTATCTCCCCGTGTTTAAGATCTCGAATGTCCGTCGATTAATTAATTTACTGACAATTAATTAATCAATATCTAACTCCATGAGTAGTACCACTCAACCTTATCATCATGTCAGACCAAGTCCACCTGCAGGGTTTACATGATGAACCTTATGAGCTCTTCAAGGGGACATCATCATCCTAATATATAAGACACGGTTTCCTCCTATAATCAACGGCACACCATATAAATAATACGATTTTCCAACTTAACGAGCCTATCGATTTAATCTATAAATCTCGCCCATTGGTAAATCAACGAAATGAATACTAAGTATATGTGTCCGTTATTATATCGGGATTAAGAGCATGTAAAATATAATATCTGAGGTCCAATTCGATTATGTAGTCAGTAATAAATCGAATCACCTCTAAGTCGGTCCTGTTCAATACACACAAAGTGTACTAATGTGATTCTATGGTCAAGACAAACCAATACCAAATCACACTACAACCATACCAACGGTTTGTCCAAAGCCATCTAGGTTGTGAGCCTTTACTTATACTTTACAAGGAACCGATAACATTATCTCCTGTGTGACACTACACACCATGTTATCTATAATGTAATGTATTAGACAATATGCATAACCATAAATATGCAAACAATGATCATGTGATTCTTATTTCAAAAATAAAGATGTTCATACAAAAGATAGACTTTTCAGTATACATCTCAACAATCTCCCACTTATACTAAAAGACTATGTTGTCCTCATAGTGTCATACATCTGATTCTCATTCTCTCCACATGCCTATCAAAAGCTCTCGCTAGAAAGACCTTAGTGAAAGGGTCTACCAGGTCATCCTCTGATGCAATCTAGGCAACAACAACTTCTACCTTGTTTACGATTTCTCATATCAGGTGGTACTTGCGCTCTATATGTTTACTTGCCTTATGGGCTTGTGGTTCCTTCGAGTTTGCAACTGTACCACTATTATCACAATAAATTGTGATAGTTCTGGGCAAACCAGGAATTACATCCAAGTCCATCAAGAAGTTCTTGAGCCATACAGCTTCTTTGGTCGCCTCAGAGGCTGCCAAATACTCAGCTTCCACGGTAGAGTTTGCCACGCATTTCTGCTTGACACTCCTCCATACAATGGCTCCACCTCTCAAAGTAAATACAAAACCTGAGGTAGACTTACTGTTATCCCAATCTGATTGGAAGTCGAAATCTGTGTAACCCATAGGGAGTAACTAGTCTGCCTGGTAAACTAACATATAATCCCTAGTCCTTCTTAGGTACTTCAATATATGCTTTACCGAAGTCCAATGTCCCTGTCCTGGATTATTTTGATATCTGCTAACCATGTCGATAGCAAAGCAGATATCCGGTCTCGTACACAGTATAGCATACATGAGGCTTCCTACTGTCGAAGCATAAGGAACCGCCTTCATCTCCTCTATCTCCTCATATATTCTAGGACACATCTTCTTAGATAAAGGAACCCCATGCCTGAAAGGTAGAAAACCCTTCTTGGAGTTATGCATGCTAAAACGAGCCAAAATGGTGTCTATGTATGAAGCTTGAGATAAGCACAACATCCTTTTTCTGCGATCCCTTATAACCTTGATCCCAAGGATGTGTCCCACTTCTCCCAAGTCCTTCATATCAATTTGTTTGGACAACCAAACCCTTACGTCCAATAACACCTTGACATTGTTGCCAATTAATAAAATGTCATCTACGTATAGCACAAGAAATACCACTACGTTTCCGTCACATCTCTTGTATACACAAGACTCATCCGGACTTTGAATAAATCCATAAGACTGGATTACCTCATCAAAGTGGATGTTCCAAGACCTCGAAGCTTGCTTCAATCCATAAATGGACCGATTAAGATTGCACACAAGATGCTCTTTGCCCTTTACAATGAATCCCTCTGGTTGCTTTATATAGATGTTTTCTTCAAGACTTCCATTAAAGAAAGTTGTCTTGACATCCATCTGTCATACCTCATAATCCATATGAGTAGTAATGCATAAGAGAATCCAGATAGACTTAAGCATAGCAACCGGCGAAAAAGTCTCCTCATAATCGATACCCTCTTTCTGAGTATCCCCTTTTGCAACAAGCCTTGCTTTGAAGGTCTCAACCTTCCCGTCTATTCCTCTCTTTCTTTTGTAGATCCACTTGCATCCAATGGTTCTTACACCATTGGGTGGTTCTACTAGCTCCCAGACTTGATTTGAATCCATAGATTCAATCTCAGTATTCATTGCACTTTGCCAAGATACCGCATCTTTATCTTGGATTGCCTCGTCATATGTCCAAGGATCAGGTTCATGTTCGCCAGGGATCAAATCAGAAGATTCTCCCAAGAACATGAATCTATCAGGTTGTCTCACAACCCTTCCACTACGACGAGGTATCACCTGTGTATCCTCTGTGACACACTGTGCAGTGACTTGTGGTATATCCTCTTGTACCGGTGGTACTGAAGAAGTGACTTCCCCTTTCAATTCCTCCAGAACAATCTTACTCATGGGATTATGGTTCATCACATAGTCTTCCTCTAAAAATCTAGCGTTCGTGCTAACGATCACCCTCTGATCTCTAAGACTATAAAACAAACCTCCTTTCGTTTTTCTTGGATAGGCAATGAACATGCATACTTCTGTACGAGGTTCTAACTTACCAGCATCTGCCTTCAGCACATGTGCTGGACTCCCCCAAATTCGAATATGTCTTAGACTAGGCTTTCGCCAAGTCCAAAATTCTGTGGGAGTAGAAGGCACTAATTTAGATGGTACCAAGTTCAGAATATACACTGTCGTATCTAGAGCATATCACCAAAACGAATCTGGCAACTCATCATCAATCTAACCATTTCCATAAGAGTCCTATTCCTTCGCTCTACTACACCATTCTGCTGGGGTGTGCCAGGTACAGACAATTGGGATTGAATCCCAGCCTCTGATAAGTAATTCCTAAACTCTCCCAAGAGGTACTCACCACCACGATCAGATCGTAGTGTCTTGATACTTTTACCTTTGCGTTTCTCCACATCAGCTTTGAATTCTTTGAACTTGTCAAAGCATTCAGACTTACGGCGCATCAAGTAAATGTATCCATATCTTGAATAATCGTCTATGAAAGAGACAAAATACTCAAAATCACCTCTAGCCTGGATAGACATAGGACCACACAAATCAGAATGAACCAATTCCAACACATCTTTGGCTCTATACCCCTTGGCCTTAAAAGGCCTCTTGGTCATTTTACCCTCAAAGCAAAATTCGTAGGTTGGGAAATCTTCCACCACTAATGAACTCAGAGGTTCATCAGCTATCAACCTTTGAATTCTTCTTAGGATAATATGACCTAGCCTTAGATGCCAAAGATATGTTTGGTTCATCTTCGAAGGTTCTTTTCTATTATTGGAATTAGAAGATGAGTTATTAATTTCTATTTGCATCGTGGGAGCTTTTGGTTCAAGTGTATATAAATTTCCTATCAATGCACCAAAATAGATATCTCCCTATTCCCTTTTATAACTACTCTGCCATTAAAAGAAATAGAATATCCATCCATAAACAATTTAGAAACCGAAATCAAATTCTTTCTAAATAAAGGTACATAAAGACAATTTTCCAGAACCAAAGTTTTATTTCTCTCGAAAGACAAATAAACATCTCCCACTGCAATAGCCACTACCTTCGTGGCATCCCCCAAGTAAACGGTAATCTCCCCTTCAGCTAGTCGTCGGGTTTCCTGGAACCCCTGCAAAGTATTGCAGACATAATCTGCGGTTCCCTTATCTACACACCAGGTGCCGGTAGATAACACCGCTAAACATGTTTCAATGACTAGACCAAAGGATATACCTTTGTTCTACTTCCGGTTGGGGCAGTCCTTCTTCCGATGTCCAGTCTGCTCGCAAGTGAAGCACTTGCCTTTCGGCTTCTTCACTCCTCCCTGAGATCTTCCCACCACCTTTGCCCCATCTTGTTTCTTCTTCTTCTTCTTGCCTTTCGGCTTAGAAGTAGAAACCTTTTGGGCAACTATGGCTTGCGCCTGAGCACTCTGAAAAAGCCCCTCTGCCTCATGGAGTTCTGTCAGAAGCTTCACCAACGAATATAACCTTTTATTCATGTTGTAATTCAGGTGAAACTGCTCAAAACTCCTAGCTAGAGACTGGAGTATGATATCAACCTGGGTTTCCCCATCGATGTCATCTCCAAGGACTTCTAACTCATTTGTAGGTTTAGAAGGACACTCTTCGAAGAGTACATACTTGTACTCCTCAGCAGTTAAGACGATATCTAGATTCCTTTTTCCAATCAACATAATTATGTACAGTAAGTTTATTTTCCTTTAGTATCATCACAAGTGGACTGAAAGTCATTTTTGAAAAACCTAAAAATCACATAGATCAAAACTTTAGATTTCAAAAAATTATTGATTCCTCAAACAATAAAATTTAAAAATCAACCAACACCTCAAAACACTGAGAATATCGTATGCCACGATCGTGTGGACGTATACGAATTCTACATTTGTAAGAGGAGGTTTTACCCATTAATTTTACTATCTTGTCAACCTAACTTTTTGACAAATAAAATTAATAGTTGGTTTCTCTTCGGCCCTATAAATAAAAGTAGTGACTCTGATGGAAAGGATACTCCTATTTGCATCTAAGTTTTCACCATTACTTGATACCAAGGGAATTATCTTGGGTTACGTGCCTTTCGATGGGGAAGTACACACGCTCCTCAATAATTTCCTATAATCATATTCGACCCTGTGATCCGCAAACAAACTCATCCGATGGGGAGGAAGGCACTCAGAGCCGACGTGCAAGTTTGTTTGCATCACATGTCAAATCGTAAAGGAGGTCGTGGGAATTTATAAAAATATCCCTCTCCCACTTAGTAATTTGAAATTGAGGAATTTTCTAGCCTACGACATGCATATCAAACAATAAGCAATAAATATGAAAAATAAATATTTTTCAACTATTATGGCTTTTGTCTTCAATATGTCTCCCGTCGTATCACCATCTCGTCCGCTCCTCCCTACGCCATGTACAAGCCATCCGGAGATCCGAGCCGAGAAAAAACTATTTTAATTTACATCCATCGATCCTATACTCCATGAGGGAGTGTACATGAAATCTAGATCGAAAGTAAACTAAAATAAAAAGAGTGGCTAAACAATGTCGTATCTAATTACAAAAATTAAATACTAGCCTCGTCAACCCCGAGGATTCAACAAAATATACAGTTACACACATACAATCACATACACACATATGGCCATAATAGTTGGATCCTATGCCTGCAACCAAAAAGTTAACCTACGTACATCCTACTATTATCGGGCACATACAATATATGAAATGTGCATAAAAGTAACCGAATCCTAAATACACAAAACTGAAAACTGTGGCTCTGATACCACTTGAAGGTAGGAAACTTCGTTTCCCACTTCAACTCGGTCGCTTGTTCATGGTGATCCCTTCTATGTCCCCGGATAAAAAAAAATTATCCTTGACAAGAGGGATTACCCAAGCTCCCATTTCATCATCGTGCTATTCGATTAGAGTGGTCACTTGAACAAACTTGTTGTTCAAGCAACCAACCTCTATTCTACGAGTAGCCACGGAATAGATGATGTATGGATCGCCGACTTTTGTGTTTGTATTCGGGGTCCAAGTTAATTTAGCCATTAAACAAAGCATACAACATGCATATAATTTAAAAACAATCATAGACATAACACAAAAGTATATAAAACAACATTTATACCTCTCGATCTTCTATTGTATGTCCTTCCTCCTTTTGGACGTCGTGTGGGCGACGATTTTCCAAAAGTTGAAGCCTCCTAGATCACCAATCTTCCTTCCTTGCTCGCTCCGAACAAAGGAAGATCATAAAATAAAACTCTTCTCCTATCTAGAACCGACCACCAAGCTACCTTGCTTTGTGGTTGCCGCCGGCCAAGGAGATGAAGATAGAAGTGTAGGCACCGGCCAAAAGCTCCAAGGAAAGAATCTCTAGCTCTTGTTTTCACCAGCCAAGGAGAAGAAGAGGAATAGGTTGAGCGCCGACCAAGGTAGAGGGAAGAGAGATAGGCGCCGGCAACACCTTAGGAAGAAGAAAGGAACCTTACCTATTGTTGCCGCCCAAGCTAATGAGAGGCAAAACCCTAATCTTCCTAAGATTTCTTGCCGCCCAAGCTAATGAGAGGCAAAACCCTAATCTCCTAAGCCATGCCTTTGTCGCCCACCTTAAGCCCCCTTTTATAGAGTTAGGCTTAAGCCTTGTTTTAATCTCCACTGTTGGTTATAGGGATTTAATCTCAACAGTCGGATCTAGAGATTTAATCTCAACCGTCGGATCTAGAGATTTAATCTCCACCGTCGGATCTAGAGTTTTGTTTTCAACCATTGGATCTAGGCTTCATGAGGTTTTAATAGGCTACAATAGGGACCATGAGGAGGAGTTGGATCTTGGCCACCTAATGGATCAAGCCCACATAAAGTCCGATCCATTAATGATAGTCCATTCCACTAGAGGATTATTATTGATCTACCTCACCAACCCCCATAAATTAATATGGACTCCATATATTATTTGTACATTTATCTCCCTGTGTTTAAGATCTCGAATGTCTGTCGATTAATTAATTTATTGACAATTAATTAATCAACATCTAACTCCATGAGTAGTACCACTCAACCTTATCATCATGTCAGACCAAGTCCACCTGCAGGGTTTACATGATGAACCTTATGAGCTCCTCAAGGGGACATCATCATCCTAATATATAGGACACGGTTTCCTCCTATAATCAATGGCACGCCATATAAATAATACCATTTCCCAACTTAACGAGCCTATCGATTTAATCTATAAATCTCGCCCATTAGTAAATCAAAGAAATGAATACTAAGTATATGTGCCCATTATTATATCGGGATTAAGAGCATATACAATATAATATCTGAGGTCTGATTCAATTATGTACTCAGTAATAAATCGAATCACCTCTAAGTCGGTCCTGCTCAATACACACAAAGTGTACTAATGTGATTCTATGGTCAAGACAAACCAACACCAAATCACACTACAACCATACCAACGGTTTGTCCAAAGCCATCTAGGTTGTGAGCCTTTACTTATACTTTACAAGGAACCAATAACATTATCTCTTGTATGACACTACACACCATGTTATCTACAATGTAATGTATTAGACAATATGCATAACCATAAATATGCAAACAATGATCATGTGATTCTTATTTCAAAAATAAAGATGTTCATACAAAAGATAGACTTTTCAGTATACATCCCAACATATTTTGCTTGCATGTGATGCTTGTGTATGTGACGCTTGTATGTGATGCATGCGTAGTTAGTTGTCACAAAATTAGGGCACTTATCATATGCCTACCAAAGTTTAATACTTACTATTACCTTGTTCAATCGTAGCATGTTTGTCAAAACAAAGTGACTCGATTTACCTCAATAAAGTACGACAGGACAATCGTGATGTCCGCCTATTAAACTTTGGGTTTGACTTAAATAAGCTCTCTCAATTAGATTGATGAACTTAGAGGCATAGCTCATACGAGGCATCTACCTACATTATACAAATCTTGGGCAATTAGACAAAGCTAACTCAAGAAGAGTAGTAATTTAGAAGGATATCTCATTCAATGGACACTATGAACAAATAATGTTGTTCGTATAGATATACAAGAGTTACATTAGATGTGATTGGTACGAGTTACCTACCTAACTTATACGCGTCTTGGGCGATTAGCCAAAGCTAACTCAAGATGCAGTATAATATGGATCTTGTCCCACTTTGTGACCAGTGGGAGAATCATTTAGTTAAAGGCTTAATTGAATGATAGAAATATGATACATGTCTGCATTTCTGTATTGTAGATCACCATGTTGTCAAATACGTCAAACACACTCTCTCTGTGATCTGTCCTTGATAAGGACAAGCTCACTGGAGCTAACTTCCTGGACTGATATAGGAACTTGAGGATAGTCCTCAAGCAAGAACATAAACTATACATCCTAGAGCAGTCCATTCCTGAACCACCCGCACCTACGGCCACTCGTGCTGACAAGGATACTTATAAGAAGCATCAAGATGACACAATGGATGTGTCATGTCTTATGCTTGCCACCATAAACTCTGAGCTTCATAAGCAACATGATAACATGGATGCCTATGATATGGTTGAGCATCTGAAACAACTATATCAGGGACAAGCAAGGCACGAGAGATATGAGGTGTCAAAGGCCTTATTTCAATGCAAGATGCAAGAGGGAACTCACGTAGGTACTCATGTACTCAAAATGATTGGGTATGTTGAGAACCTAGTGAGATTGGGATTTCCATTAGGCCAAGAGTTGGCCACTGACCTTGTTTTACAGTCGTTGCCAGAAAGCTATAGTCAATTTGTCATGAACTACAACATGAACGAAATTGACAAGCCTTTACATGAGTTGTTGAGCATGTTACGAACTGTCGAACTCAACCTTAAGAAGGCAAATCCTGGCACCATTTTGATGGTGAACAAGAACAAAGGCAAAGGCAAGTAGAAGCCTAAAGGTAAGGGTAAGACCCAAGCCAAAGGCAAAGGCAAGGCAAATGCATTGAAACCCAAAGGAGGGGTGACTAAGGAAGGGGAATGCTTCCACTGTGGTGAGACCATGCATTGGAAGAGAAACTGCAAGCTATACCTAGAAGAGGTGAAAAAGAAGAGAAGTGAGACTTCTGCCTCAGGTATATATGTTATAGAAGTCAATTTATCTATCTCATCTTCATGGGTATTAGATACCGGTTGTGCTTCTCACATTTGTACCAATGTGCAATGCCTTCGAAAGACTAGATCATTGACGAAGGACAAGGTAGACCTACGGGTAGGCAATGGAGCAAAAGTTACCACCATCGCTGTAGGGACATATTCTTTATCTTTACCCACTGAACTTATCTTAGAACTCGAGGATTGTTGTTATGTGTCTGCCTTGACGAAAAACATTATCTCCGTTTCTTGTTTAGACAAGAAAGGTTTCTCATTTGTAATAAAGGACAAGTGTTGCTACGTTTATTTATATGATATGTTTTATTGTAGTGCACATCTTGTGAATGGTCTCTATCTTCTAGATCTTGAAACCCCAATCTATAACATAAATACCAAACAGTTTAAATCTAATGATCTGAACCAAACGTATCTCTGGCATTGTCGCCTGGGTCACGTAAATGAGAATCGCATATCCCAGCTCCATAAGGATGGATTACTGGACTCATTTGATTTTGAATCATATGAGACATGCAAATCTTGTCTTCTAGGCAAGATGACCAAGACTCCATTTAGTGGACATGGCGAACGAGCTACTGATTTGTTAGAACTCATACATACTAATGTATGTGGGCCTTTCAATGTAGCAGCTAGAGGAGGCTATCAGTACTTTATTACTTTTACAGATGATTTCAGTAGATATGAATATGTGTATCTTATGAGACACAAATCTGAATCATTTGAAAAGTTCAAAGAATTCAAGAATGAAGTACAAAACCAACTTGGTAAGAGTATTAAAGTGTTTCGATCAGATCAAGGTGGGAAATAACTTGGCCAAGCTTTTCGTGACTATCTCATTGAGTTCGGGATTAGATCTCAAATCACTCCACCTGGAACACCACAGTGGAATGTGTAGCGAATCGTTGGAATGCTAGAGGGGGGGTGAATAGCATCGTGCTATACGTCGATGGAATTCGATCGTGTTCGCTTGCCTATGATTGTTAGTATGCAGCAGAATATAGAAATAATACAACAATCACAATAAATAAACACGCAAACACGACTATGTAATGAGGTTCGGAATCGAACGGTTCCTACTCTACGGATCAAGCTCTAAAGAGCTCTAGTGATACACACGCACTCACTAATCATAAATACTCCTTCTCGACACAATTCGGAGGTGGAGAAACCTTGTACAAGTAATCTTACAACAATAAGAAATAGATACAAGCAATTACAATAACAAAATACAATGCAAGTAAAGAAAACTACTTTACAATTGCTCTTTTGAATGCTTGATCATTGGTTGCTTGAATTGCACTTGCAGAACCTGATTTGCAGCAGCAAATCGCCCCAAATCGCCTCAAAGAACCATGACTTTTTCCTACTTCATGAGCTCCATTTAAAGCTTCAACCTGTGCTAGAAAATGTCGATCAGTCGACTGCTCGGGACCATCAGTCGACAGATACAACTGTTGTCGTGAGACAATGGCTAGATCCACGCTGGAAAGATCCAACGGATCCATCATCAGTCGACTGATCATGACCATCAGTCGACTAATCAGTCGACTCCATTCGCGGAGATCACCGACCGATCACAAGATCACGATCGTCACCCGAAAGAATGACTTCCCACCTTGGCAATGATCACCGGACACTTCCCCGCAATAAACCCTAGTTGACTCACCCCAGTCGACTGCCACATGGCACCAGTCGATTAGCACACCTCAAACATGAGGTTTTATCCCAAGTATGGTTCTCCCATACTTGCTAGACCACCCTTAGACTAGACCTAAGCCTTCTAGCCACCTCCATCAGCCTCACGCCTCTCGGATCCCTCCAAGTCATCCATGACTTGTTCATCCATCGCGCTAGTCTTCAGGTGCTTCCATCGGCTATGTCATGCTAATGGTGTCTACACCGCCAAGGCACATTGGACTTACGCCGCCAAGACTCCGCTTGGACTTTACGCCGCCAACCATTGGACTTATGCTGTCAAGACTTCACCCTTGGACTTTACGCCGCCAATATCAAACCCCTTGGACTTCTCAAATGTCAAGACTCAAGCTTGGACTTTCCTTGCCAGCCCATGTTGGACTTTCCATTGTCAAGACCCATGATTGGACTTTTCTTGCCAACCCATGTTGGACTTTCCATTGCCAAGATCCATGCTTGGACTTTCCCAAATGCCAAGTGTCCCACTTGGACTTTCCATGCCAAGTACACAAGACTTGGACTTTTTCTAAATGCCAAGTGTCCCACTTGGACTTTCCATGACAATTACATTGTCATATGTTTTTGTCGAACATCAAAACATCTCTCGAGTCAAGCTCAAGTCCGGTCAATCGTGACCTGGGCCGATTGCACCAACAATCTCCCCCTTTTTGATGTTTGACAAAAACCAAACAAACCATTGAGTTAGAACACTAACTCAAATCCCTTACCAATTATCCCAAATTGGTAATTTGACCTTCTCCCCCTTTTTGACATACATCAAAAAGATTATCTCTCCAAGGAGGTCAATGTCTCATATCCCAATGAGATCTTACAATCTCCCCCTTGGTCCAAAATTACCTAGGATGCCTATCATCTTCCTAGTGATAAGTATCATATCACTCAAGAGAGGCAATCCTATACACTCTCTCAATTTCCAAATTGGGTCTCTCAAAATCCCATTTTCTCCCTCATGAGGAAAATTACAATCCATCATCCCATAATGGATACCTCCCCCTAAAGGCTTGCTCCCCCTTGACCATTGCACCAACAATGTCCTTGGGAAGTCCCTAAGACAATAGGAACTCTAAACCATCAAAAATAAGGTTAAAAGTTCGAACATGAACTTTCCTATATCTTAAATTTGATACATTATCCTAACACCTCTCCTAATCCATATCCAATGGATTTTCACCCTTTATAATACTTCCCAAAGCATATCCTAGGGTTAGAAGTGATTAGGGACCTTAACCGCAGCTGAACACGGGCTAAACATACCTTGTTTTCCCGAAATCGATTGATGATCGACTCTCTCACTACCGATCATTTTACCCTCATCGATCGCTTCCTCGAGGCGTGATCGATAATCAAATATCGTAATTTTAGTTATCATAAACGAAATTCAGAAAATCATAAGTAATTCTATGTATATCGAACAATCATGAAAATTCATACGTAAATTACTTATAGTCAATACAATGGGTGAAAAATGATAGAAAATTATTTTACCCATAAAATAGTGAAATTGATACAAAATCCAAAAGTGAATAAAAACTTCAAAGTTTTAGCTCACTTTGTATCAATCTCATCAATGGTGATTGCTATCAAAAGATAGACTTCACCAAGGTTTTTCAAAAGGATTTTAAAATGTTTTCAAAACCTTATTTTGGATCATATTCCTTGGGCTCAATGTACATGACTTGTACACAAGCTTTCCCAATGATCCACCATTAAGATAAGATGAGTTTTAGTTCATCTAGATGCAAAAACTATCCACCTTGAACTTAACTCATATCCTAGCATCTCACATGTATCTAGGATGTATAAATACACATACATGTCAATGTAATGTAAGATGTGAGTTTTGTTCTCCCTAATCTAGGGTTTCATGCATTTTTCTAAGGCAACTCTACTTGATTCCCTTATAAATGGGACTCCAAGTCATGTCATTGTCCTTAAATCAATGTTAATCAATTTAAATGCATGAAATGATAATGGCATAATGATAGCAATAATTAAGCATGGCCAATGATCATGATGTCATGGCATATGACATAATCTAAAAACACATGACATTTAATCCTTAATCCTAAGCATGATCATGACATATAAATGATAAAAATAGATATGATGTCATGGCATGTTATATGGCAATCAAAGCATGGCATATAAAAAGTATAGGTATAATAATACCTAAATTTTAATATTAGTTGTCATTTGATATAATTAAGTATATTTTTGCCATATTGCCTAAAATTTCTAAAGTGTGCCAAAAACCCAAAATGGCATACTAAGACCTCTAATACTAAATAGTGTCAATTCAAATTATTTTTCACAATTCCAAGAATGTATTGGCACATCCTAAAATCTTTTAGGATATAAGATCAAACCTATTTCCAAGGTACCCATAACCTTGAAAATTACCTAAAGTGTCACCTTTACCATGGTTGAGTTAACTACCCATCCAATCAAGGTTGGCACACCCTAAACCCATCTAGCATGAATCAATCACGCTCTTAGGAACCCAAAACCTATTTGAGCTCCTAGGGTTTACTAGGTATTCCTTAGGGATGACCTCCCTAGATACCTTCCTAATGACCCTCCTAGGCTTAGTAGCCTTGGTCATTGTGGTCTTGCCATTGTTAACCTTAGGGATTGCCTCCCTAATAACCTTCTTAGTGGCCACCCTAGGTTTCCTAGAAACTCTAGCCACTAGGAACAAACTTTGGTCAATCTTAGGGATGACTTCCCTATTGACCATGGTCTTCTTAGACCTAGTTTGTGTTCCATAATCAAATGGAACACTATGATAAGCCACCTTAGGCTTAGGTTTGTGACCCAAACCTTTCTTGCCCTTGGTTGACTTTTATTTCTTAGGTCCTAGATGTTGACTTTGACTTTTGGACCTAGACTTTTGATCATTTGACTCTTTAAATTGATTTTGTATATTTCTAAGGGTCTTTTCAAGTTTTTCAAGCCTTGATCTCAAGGCTTGGTTCTCTAATTCTAATTGCCCAATTTTAAAATTTTGATTTTTTCTTTGGGCATTAGCATTTCCTCTAGGCATATGCCTAGTCCATTTAGGATTAAGACCTAGGTGTTCTCCTATTTTCTTGATAGATTCCCAAGGTAAAATATTTTTAGGGACATTAGTCTCAAATTTCTCCTTATTAACAAAATGGACATTCTTAGCTCCTAAACAAAAATATTTATCTCTAGCATACTTTTCATGATGAATTGCAAGAGAATTAAAAGCATGCTTTTGACTTTTAGCTAAAGAAGGAGCATTACAATATACCTTAAAGTTTGCCTTAGTGGCTCCCACTACTTGTGAAGCTCCCTCTTTGACTCTCTTGCTCCCCCTAGGGCATTGATTCCTAAAATGCCCCGGTTGTTAGCACTTGAAGCAAATGATGTGCTCTTTGCTTCTTTTAGTGGGGACACCGGCATCTTTTGATTTTTTTCTTGAGGTCTTTGTGCCGGAGGAGTCTTCTTGACTTTCTTTGGGCACTTACTCTTATAGTGCCCAAATTCCCTACACTCAAAACACATAATACTATTTTTATTTTGAATTATGGTGTTTGAGTTACCTAAGTCAATGGAGGCCGGAATCAGATTTTGAGCTTCTACATCTTGACCAGATGTTGAAGCTTCTTCTTGGTGTTGCTCCGGTGATCTAATCTCCTCCCCCTCAATCCTAGAGGTGGAGGTCTCCTCCAATTCTACTTCCTCTTCCTCCTTGGATGTTGATGGTCTCTCAACCTCCAAGTCCTCACTTCCTTGTGAGGATGATGTGTTTGCCTCTTCGGTCCCTTCCTCTTGGATCGGTGATGGACTTTCATGGAGCTTAGTTACTTGACTCCATAGCTCCTTAGCATCTACATAATTACCTAACATACAAAAGATATTGTTAGGTATTAAATCAATTAAAAATTTCATTACCTTATCATTTTTCTCGAAGGCTTGGACTTGCTCTTCGGTCCATCTCTTTTTCTTGAGGAACCCTCCCTTTGGTCATATTGGATAGTTATATCCCTCCATCAAAATGGACCATTCTTTGAAGTCCCTCATCATTAAAAAGTCTTTGATCCTTGCCTTCCATTGTTTAAACCCTTCTTGTCCATAGAAGGTATAAGGGATAGGTGTGTTGATATCCCATCCTAGTTGCTCTTGAACTTCCATCTTCACCCTCTAGCGTGCTCCCTTAGTTGTTAAACCTTGAAGAGTGGCCTCGCTCTGATATCACTTGTAGGGGATCATTGGAACGCTAGAGGGGGGTGAATAGCGTCGTGCTATACGTCGATGGAATTCGATCACGTTCGCTTGCCTATGATTATTAGTACACAGCAGAATATAGAAATAATACAACAATCACAATAAACAAACACGCAAACATGACTATGTAACGTGGTTCGAAACTGAACGGTTCCTACTCCACGGATCGAGCTCTAAAGAGCTCTAGTGATGCACACACACTCACTAATCACAAATACTCCTTCTCAACACAAGTCGGAGGCGGAGAAATCTCGTACAAGTATTCTTACAACAATAAGAAATAGATACAAGAAATTACAATAACAAAATACAATGCAAGTAAAGAAAACTACTTTACAATTGCTCTTTTGATGCTTGATCTTTGGTTGCTTGAATTGCACTTGGAGACCCTGATTTGCAGCAGCAAATCGCCCCAAATTGCCTCAAAGAACCAAGGCTTTTTCCACCTTCACGAGATTCATTTAAAGCTTCAACCTGTGCTAGAAAATGTCGATCAATCGACTGCTCGAGACTATCAGTCGACTGACGTCACTGTTGTCGTGAGACAATGGCTAGATCCTTGCTGGAAAGATCCAACAGATCCATCATCGGTCGACTGATCATGACCATCAGTCGACTGATCAAGCCTCCACTAGACTACTAACCCCAGCAGTCGAGTTAGACTCCATTCTGTGCCCGAAAAACCAAGCGCGGATCGATCACAAGATCGGCCGAGCCTCAAAGAATGACTTCCCACCTCTGGCGCATGATCACGGACACTTCGATCGAAACCCTAGTTGACTCACCCCAGTCGACTATCACATGGCACCAGTCGACTGGCACACCTCAAACATGAGGTTTTAGCCCAAGTATGGTTCCCCCATACTTGCTAGACCACCCTTAGCCTAGACCTAAGCCTTCTAGCCACCTCCATCAGCCTCACGCCTCTCGGATCCCTCCAAGTCATCCATGACTTGTTCATCCATCACGCTAGCCTTCAGGTGCTTCCATCGGCTATGTCATGCTAACGGTGTCTACAACGCCAAGGCACATTGGACTTACGCCGCCAATCATTGGACTTATGTTGCCAAGACTTCACCCTTGGACTTTACGCTGCCAATATCAAACCCCTTGGACTTCTCAAATGCCAAGACTCAAGCTTGGACTTTCCTTGCCAACCCATGTTGGACTTGTTAGGACCGTTGGCGTCGCTAGAGGGGGGGTGAATAGCTTTTCGCGTCGATTTCGTTCGCTTGATGGATTTCGATCGTCGTGCTTGTCTACAATTGTTAGTATGCAGCGGAAATACAAATACAAATATAGATACACATACAAAACTCACAGCAAGCATAACACGAGGATTTTACGTGGTTCGGAACCCTAGTTCCTACTCCACGGGCGAGCCCTAGTGGACTCTAGTGATGCACACCACCACTATATCACTTCTCCTTCTCAGTGAACACACCGGAGGTGGAGGAACCTCTCACAAGACTCTTACAATAATAAGAACGAAATAAAACAAGCAAATACAACAAATACAAAAGCAAAGGAACACACGTTACAGATTTAGGGCTTTTGAATGCTTGCTCGTAGATCGATTTGGGATGACTTTGAAGGCCCTGAAATGCAACAGCACCTCCCTTCAAATCGCCCCTAAAATTTCCCTGAGAGATCTGTGCAAGAATCGTATCTGAAGAAGCCCTAAAAGCCCCTTCTTATAGATTTGCGTCGAAGCCTTTCGAGCGCAACGGTCATCTCGCCAGTCGAGGTGCCACCTCGACTGCGACCCCAGTCGAGGCACCAATCGAGCCACCTTGCTTCTGTGTCATCATCTTCATACCTATGTTGAAATCAGTCGAGGCGCCATTCGTGTCCTCCAGTCGAGGCGCCGCCTCGACTGGCCTCCAGTCGAGGCACTGGTCGAGCGGGCCTCGCCTTTGAGCCTCCTTCCAGACCGTCGAGTCGAGACACCAGTCGCCACATCCAGTCGAGGCGCCACCTCGACTGATACTCTAGTCGAGGCGATGGTTGAGTCCAGCTTGCTTCTGTTTGCCTACAAACGAGGCCCAATCGACTGATCCAACCTACCAGTCAACTGCTATACCTCTACAACGAGGTTTAATACCCCAAGTATGATCCCTTCATACTTAATACTCACCCTAAGCCTTCAACCCACTTCCATCAGCCTCACGCCTCCCGGATCCCTCGAGTCCATGACTCTTCATCCTTGCGCTAGCCTTCTAGTGCTTCCATCGGCTATCGTCATGCTCTCGGGTCTACATTTGCAAAGCTCGATCTCCCTGATCAGTCGGGTCTTCCCTTGATAAGACTCCCTGTCTGGGACTTCATTGCCAAGAGGCCTCGCCTCCGGGACTTCACTGCCAAGACTCCTCGTCCGGGACTTCACTGCCAAGAGGCCTCGCCTCCGGGACTTCACTGCCAAGACTCCTCGTCCAGGACTTCATTTGCCAAGCACGGTCTCCTAGACCTGCTGGGACTTCCCTCGCCAACTCCCCGTTGGTCTTCCCATCACCAAGTGTCCGGTCTCTCTTGACCAACTTGGATTTTCCCTTGCCAAGTATCCATACTTGGACTTCTCCTTTCCAAGTCACCAAACTTGGACTTCTCCAATAGTCTTCCTCATATGACCTTGGATGTCCCATATCATCCACTAGTCATGTGATCAAACCACATTGTGAACTATTGTCGAACATCAAAACTCTACTCGAGTTCCACTCGAGTTTGGTCAATCATGACCTGGGTCGATTGCACCAACAATCTCCCCCTTTTTCATGTTTGACAATACCGTTAAGTTAGGTTATCCCCTAAACCCAACTTGACACTTCTTATGCCAAAGCATCACGAAGTGTTCCCAATCTAGAATTTCAAATTTTGAAATTTTTGGGGTTTTGTATATATAAGGGTTATGTGTATATTAGGGTATCCTAAGTTAAAAGCCTAACTTAATCCCCTTGCATTTCTCCCCCTTCTTGACACACATCAAAAAGTCCACCAAGGTTCTCAATGTCTCATTTTCTAAAGAGATTCTTCCTTCTCCTTGGTCAATATTCAGCTTGAATGCCTTCATTCTTCTTAGTGATCTATCACTAGATGAAAATCAAACTTCCATTTTCCCCCTTTTTGTGATAAACCATCATCCATCATGCCTAGATGGATAATTATCCCCTTAAAATCTTACTCCCCCTAGACCATTGCACCAACAATGTCCTTGGAGAGTTCCTAAACCAATAGAAACCTTAAATATTAGAAAATTAGGATAAAGGTTCAGATTTGAACTTTCACAACCATTAAATTTTGATTTGTACTCCAATTCATTTCCAATAAAAATCTCACCATTTCAATGCTTGTTTAAGCACATTAGAGGTGTAGGAGTAGTTATCTAGCCTAGGGTTATGATCAGATGGCTTAACCTAACATTGATAAGTCAAAACAGTGCTAACAGTCGACTAAGAAAGGCTTCAGTCGAGTGGAAGCTCGATCAGTGCCACCTGACCGTTTCAAATTTCAGAATCAATTTTTGACCAACTTCAGAAATTCATAAATAATTCTAGAAAATTCAAACAATCATGAAATTTTAACCACACATTACTTATGCCAAACACTATTGGGGAAAAATAGTTTTCTATGAAAATAACTTTTAAATTCAAAGAATGGTACAAAGTTCAAAAGCATTGAAACTTTCAATGTTTTAAGCCAACTTTGTTTCAATCTTTTCAATGGTGATTGCTATCAAAAGATAGGTCTCACCAAGGTTTTTCAAAATGATTTTTAAATGTTTTCAAAACCTTAATTTCAATCATGGTCTATGGGCTAAGTATACATGACTTATATACTAGCTTTCCTCATGATTTATATCTATGATTGAGATGAGTTTGAGTTCATCTAGATGCAACATCTATGCACCTTGAACTTTACTCATTTCCTAGCATCTCACATGTGTTTAGAGTGTATCAATACACACACATGTCAATTTGATGTGAGATGTGGGTTTTGGTTATACCTATACTAAGGTCTCATGCATTTTCTAGGCAACATTATTTGATTCCCTTATAAATGGGACTTCAAATCATGCCATTGTCCTTAACTTAATTTTATTAATGCATGAATGATGATTATGACATAAATGATAGCATAATTAACCATGTGTCAATAATCATAATGTCATGGTATGTAACATAAACCTAAATACTAACATGACATTAAAAATAATAGATCTAAGCATGATCATGACATTTTATATGATAAAAGGTAAATATGATGTCATGTCATGGCAAAGCAAACAAGGTAAGACAAATACGATGCAAAGGCATGAAAATACCTAAGTTCTTAATCTTTGTTGCCATTTGTTGGAATTAAGTTCATTTTGCCATAATACCATTTATCTCCCAAGTGTGCCAAAAATCCAAAATGGCACACCATGACCTCTAAAACCTTATTGTTCCAATTTGATCAAATTTTTCAACTTCCATACAATTTATTGGCACATCCTAAAAACTTTTAGGATTTAAAATCAACCTTAATTCCAAAGTATCCAAAACTTTGAAAATGACCTAAAGTGTCAACTTTGCTATGATTGGTTAACTACCCATCCATTTAAGGTTGACACAACCTAACCCATTTAGCGTGAATCAATCACGCTCCTAGGAATCCAATACCTATTGGAGCTCCTTGGGTTTACTAAGTACTCACTAGGGATAACTTCCCTTAGTACCTTTCTAATGACCCTCCTAGACTTGGAAGTCTTGGTCATTTTGGTCTTGTTAAGGTTAACCCTAGAGATTGCTTCCCTTGTAACCTTGTTAGTGGCTTTCCTAGATTTCATTGAAACCTTAGCCACTAGACACTTACCATGGTCAACTCTAGGGATGACTTCCCTTGTGACCTTGGTACTCCTAGACCTAGAACTTGTTCCATAATTATATGGAACACTATGATAGGTAGGCTTATCTATCTTGGACCTAGGCTTGTGACCCAAGCCTTGCTTGTCCTTAGATGCACCTTGCCTCCTAGAACCTAAGTTTTGTTCATTAGACCCATTAATCATATTTTTCATCTTTCTATGGGTCTTCTCCATTTTCTCAAGCTTTGACCTCAAAGCTTGATTTTCCTTTTCTAATATCTCCAGTTTCAATTTTTCATTTACTCTCGAGATATTCTTTTTCCTAGGCATATGTCTAAACCATTTAGGGTTGATGCCTAGGTTATTGTTCTCTGCCTTCCTATCCTTAGGTAAGGTTGATCTAGCATTGTCCTTAGTTAAATTGACATGCTTACCACCTAAACAATAAAATCTATTTTTAACATGCATTTTGTCATGATGAATAGCAAGTGCATTAAAGTTATGAGCATGCTTTGTAACATTACATAAAGGAAGAGTATTATTTAAAATTACCTTAGGGTTTGCCTTAGCTCCCCCTACACTTGAATTCTCTCCATTTCCCTTCCGTGGGTGACTCCCCCTAGGACATTGGCTCCAATAATGTCCCCGTTTGTGGCACTTGAAGCATACTATATGCTCCTTGCTCTTATGAATTTGGGCTCTGGATTCCTTTGATTTTTCTTTGGCTCTTGGTGTCGGTTGAGCCTTCTTGACTCTTTTTGGGCATTTACTCTTATAGTGCCCTACTTCCCTACACTCAAAGCATGTTATATGACTTTTATCTTTAACAATTGCATTTAAATTACCTTCTTGAAAGATTGGAGAACTTTGAACTTCTTCTTCATTTCTCTCAGAGGTAGAGGGCTCCTCCTCTTGTTCTTGTTCCCGGGTTGAAGATCTAAGCTCCCCCTCAATTCTTGAAGTGGAGGCTTCGACTATTTCTTCCACCTCTTCATCAGAAATTGAACATCTATCAATCTCCGAGTCTACATGAGATTGGGACGAAGATGGACTATCTTCTTCTTGAGGCTCCTCCATTTGTGTGGATGAGGAATCTTCATGAAGCTTGATTACTTTGCTCCATAATTCCTTAGCATCCCTAAACTCACCTAATCTAGACACAATCTCATTAGGTAACAAATTTAATAACAATTGTGTTACCTTATCATTTCTTTTGAATTATTCTAGTTGCTCCTTTGTCCATTTCTTTTTCTTCAGCATTCTACCCTTCTTGTCCATAGGAACTTCAAATCCTTGCATCAAAATAAACCAATTTTATATTTCACACATTAGAAAATGTTCCATCCTTACCTTCCATTGATCGAATTCTTTAGCTCCATAGAGTTCATATGAAGGAGGCACATTGATGTCCCATCCCAAATCAAAATTTGGCTCCTCTATCTTCCTTCTTCCCTCCAGCATGCTCCCTTGGTTGTTAAGCCTTGAAGAGCGACCTCGCTCTGATACCACTTGTTAGGACCGTTGGCGTCGCTAGAGGGGGGTGAATAGCTTTTCGCATCGATTTCGTTCGCTTGATGGATTTTGATCATCGTGCTTGTCTACAATTGTTAGTACGCAGCGAAAATACAAATACAAATATAGATACACATACAAAACTCACAGCAAGTACAACACGAGGATTTTACATGGTTCGGAACCCTAGTTCCTACTCCACGGGTGAGCCCTAGCGGACTCTAGTGATGCACACCACCACTATATCACTTCTCCTTCTTGGTGAACACACCAGAGGTGGATGTGTTGGGTTTCCGGCACCGCGGCGTGTGTGTGTTCGATCATGTTTCGTAAACATGAGCACAGCGGAAGCAATAAAAATAATAAATACTCCTATTTATTACAACACACACAACACACGCATGCTATTACAACAAGTGTAGACATAACCGTAAATTAAAATTGCAATAAAAGGAAATTAAACTACGTTATACCTTCCGTATGACGTGTAGCGGGAACGGCATCAACCGGAACGATTCTCGTAAGAATCGTCTCTATCCGTATCCACGCCGAGCTCCTCGGGATGACTTCGCCAAGCCACGAGCTTCGTCTTCGTACGGGTTACTAGCCTCGTGTTGAAGACGACGTGATCGAGAGATGATCACGGTCCGAATCCAAATTCGGACCTAAAAACAAGTCCTCAAGACTTGCTTCTCCGGAGAGGTATTCGTCAACCGATTGACGAATCCTTCGTCCTCCACCTCAGAGGATTACCGGAGATCAAATCCCCGGTATGTTAGCCGCTGTCGGAGCACTAACCGTCGTCCAAACGACGCTCCGACGAGAAGGAGAAAAGCTGTCAGAAAACTGGACAGCTTGGTGGAAGAGATAGGCGCCGGCCAACAAAGGAAGCCAAGTGCTTACCTTGATGCCAAACCTAAGGAGGATCGCCGGAACTCTTCCGGCAGCTCGGCGCCCGAGGAGGAAGAAGCAACCTTACGGGCGCGGTTGGAGGACCTTTGGGCTGGGCGGCGGCTTGGAGTTAGGCGCCGAATAGGAGAGGGAGTTAGGCGGCCAAGTTTGATTAGTTTTAGGGTTAGGGTTTAAGCCCTATTTTATAGAGAACTAATTCTCTTAATGGTTAATGGATCATATCCATAAAGCCCGTTAACCCGCTCCATTAAGATAAGTTAAAATAAACCAAACCATGATGGTTTATTTTAAGTTAAAAGCGAAGAACCAACCTTTGGTTCATTCGTTTAATATAAACCAAACCCTTTGGTTTATTCTCATCCATTGGATTAGAACCAAACCATTTTGGTCCATCCATTATGTCTTCATAAGACACGGCCCATCCACGCTTCCATTGCTGAAACAATTTCATGCTCGCTTTATGTTTGGTCCAACCAAACATAGTTTCTCTCGATGCGAGAATCCCATTCTCAAGCTCGTTTTAAATCCTTTGGATTACACTCGTTGTGCGTGTGACCAAATAGGTTCTCGGTTTATGTTGGCCGTCTATAATTAACCATTAATTATAGAGCGATCATGAGTGGCACCTAGTAGTACATCATGATCCCCAATTAAGAAAAGATCAGCAGTTGATCGAACTATTTACGAAACCCTTGATGCTTCGAATGAATCGTGCCCCATTCCCTTCACTCATCTTATACCCACTTGGTTCGAGGACATGGTCTATTGTGTCGATCCCCACTAAGTGACTCGTCACCTAGCCCAAGTATCATTTCCTCGTCCTACAGTTCTAGTTACTCCACATGTATCGAAGAGTACCTTACTCTAAACATGTATTGCTTTGGCAAAGACTTTAGTAACAATCCGAGAGGCCATGGGTATACATCTCCTCAAGGAGTGGTGAATCCTTTATAGGCTATTCAAACACCTTGATCACTTCCACTTATACCCAATCATCCGGGTCCACATCTCCTTAGAGATGTTTGCTTAAGATGTCAAAGCATAAGTCTCCATGATCAAGATGACTTGAATACCGCCAAGTCAAAGAACATCGCACTTAAGCCACGGTAAGAACTTCATTGACATATCTATATATGCAGAGAACCATATGAAGTCTTACGGTTGGTCACTCAATGAACTAGTTACCATAACTAGCATCCACGATTAACTCGGACATCACTATGTCTCGGCCCGGTGAGAATCATTTGCTTGGATACACCAAGGGTATACCTCGTGCTAGTCTCGGCGAATTGATGGTGTCGAATCCATCAATTCATCGACTAGGGATAATTAGATACATCACAATTACACATGTAGAGATACTCACTAGTTGTGATCCAATCACAAATTCTCTCATCTTTGTGAATCGTATCGTGGACATTGATAAATGAGTTTAAGATCAATCAAATACATAAAACATGTATACTCAAATAGTGAATCTTCATTTATCATATAAATGGTTCATACATAAGGCGATTGCCTTAGGACATCTCTCATATATTACTAACAGACTCCCACTTGGCCTAATGCCAATCGCTACGGTATCCAATACCATAAGCACCAACATGACCCTCAAACTTACTTTGAGGTAATGCTTTAGTCAAAGGATCCGCTAAGTTCCTTTCAGTGGGAATTTTCTCGATTTGTATTTCGTTCCTCTTATGATCTCTCTCGATAAGATGATAGCGGCGAAGCACATGTTTGGATCATTGATGAGACCACATCAAGTTGATGAACTTCTTGATCAAACCGCTTCCTTTCTTGCTTCCATGGCAATGCTCATATTCGCCTTAGTGGCAATATAGTGTCAAGCTTGGAATTCCAACTTATTGCGCCTCCATTCGGTGAATACATACTCGGTGAGACATGGAATCATCCTTATGCATGCGGAGTGCATCGTATACCCACGTATCACCATGTACCCTTCTCCGTATATTAGGAACACATCCTTAGTTCTTCTCAAGTACTTAAGGATCGTCTTATGACCGCCCAATGATCCATTCTGGATCGGTGAGTATCTGCTCGTGACACTCGAGCATACGATACATCGGGCCTCGTAACATAGCATACATGATAGATCCTATTGCGGATGCATAGGGAATCTTACTCATGCAAATCCTCTCGTCTTACGTGCGGACACATAGACTTGAAAGGTGTACCCCATGCACGATGGGTAGATAACCTTTCTTGGATTCCGACATGCTAAACCTCTTTGCTTTTCGGTCTATATATGTAGCTGAAAGACCAAGCAACCGTTTCGATCTATCTCTATAGATCTTAATCCCAAGGATGTAGGTTGCTTCTCCCAGTCTTTCATGGAGAATGTCTTGGATAACCAAATCTTAGTGTAAGATTGACACATCGTTTCCTATAAGTAATATGTCATCGACATACAATACTAGGAACATTGCATCCCACTAACCTTCTTGTACACACAAGGTTAAATGCGGATTTTGTGAGAAATCAAACTTTTTGATTGTCTCATCAAAGCGGATATTCCACTCTGGATGCTTGCTTGATCCATAAATGGATCGTCATGATTTGCATACCTTGGTTTTATCAGCGATGTGAAACCCTCGGTTGTATCATATACACGTCCTCGGCGGGTTTCCATTAAGGAAAGTTGTTTTCACATCCATCGCCATATCTCATAATCATAATGGAGCTATGGCGGGAGCATCGAATGGATTTAAGCATAGCTACAGGCGAATAGGTTTCGTCATAATCAACACCTTGTTTTTGACGATATCCTTTCACCACCAATCTAGCCTTATAGGTAATCACATTACCATCCATGTCGGTTTTCTTCTTGAAAACCCACTTGCACCCTATAGGCTTTATGCCTTCAGGTGGGTCAACCAAGTTCCAAACTTGGTTTTCATACATGGAATCCATTTCCGACTTCATGGCACCAAGCCACTTATCCCTTTCTGAACTTGTCAGCACTTCTTCATCACTGGTAGGCTCCTCATCATCAATGAGTAACACGTCGTTCGATTCACTTACGAGAAATCCATATCTCTCAGGAATATTGCGTGTTCTACCAGATCTACGAAGATGTGGTGTTACAATATGTCGTAGATTGCTCATCACTATGAGTTGTCGGTGTTGTGCTCACCGGTATCTCATCTAATGTCTATTTGAGTCTCTCGAGCCTCCTCAAGCTCGGCGACACTCCCCACTTTGTTTTCTTGCAAGAGAAACTCTTTCTCTAGAAACACGGCATGCCTTGAAACAAACACCTTTTGTTCCACGGGATGATAGAATTGGTAACCCCTTGTTTCCTTAGGGTATCAATAAATAGACATTTATCGGACTTAGCATCAATTTGTACGTCTGATCCACTTCACATAAGCGGGACAACCCCATATCTTCAAGTAAGATACATGAGGTTTCTTACCATTCCATATCTCATATGGAGTAGTTGAGACTACCTTGGTAGGCATTACATTTAACAAATGCGGTATGCGAAGTGCATAACCCCAAAGGACTTGGGAAGAGTTGCATGATTCATCATTGACGACCATGTCCAACAAGGATTCGCCTCTCGGATACACCATTATCTTTGTGGTGTATAGTGAGTCCATTGAGACAATATGCCATTGTCTCTTAGATAATCAAGAAACTCTTGACTTAAGTATTCACCACCTCGATCCGATCAGTATTTTAATACTCTTTGTCATGTTGTTTCTCTACTTCATTTCTGAATTCTTTGAACCTTTCAAAGGCTTGGACTTGTGTTTCATCAGAACACATACCCAAGCGGTGAGTGATCATCGGTGAAGGTAATGAAGTAGCTATAGCCTCCTAAAGCTTGAGTTGACATAGGTCCACATACATCGGTATGTATTAGACCTAGTAACTCTCCCACTCGTTCACCTTTTCCCTAAAGGTAACTTAGTCATCTTGCCTTTTAAGCATGATTAGCATCGTATGAATCCAATTCAAGCGATTCAGAATTCACATCGGTGTAATTAGGACATGCGTTTCTTGCTTACATGGCCAAGGCGACAATGCCACATGTAGGAGTCTATTTGATTATCCTTTGAGAGCTTGTTGCTGCTTTCGATATTGCAAATGTCCTTTGGATCGTCCAGCGTATAAACACCATTGCTTAAAGTTCGGTCCATAAAGAACCCCATTCAAAGTTATGTAACAACAATTGTTACTAAGCGTCGAATGGAAACCATTTCTATTTAAACAAGAAATAGAAATGATGTTCTTTATCAACAAGGAATATAAAAGCAATTGTCGATTCTAAGACAAGTCCTGCGAGGAGTTTCAACAAATACGTTCGATGGCGAGTGCGGCAACCTTTGCTTCATTCCCAACACGTAAATTTGACTCTCCTTGGCGAGTCTTCTTCTATTCCTTAGCCCATGTATGTCATTACATATATGTGAGCCACACCCAGTATCAATACCCAAGTGTTTGAGAAATAGAATGACAATCAATAAGAAGATTTACGAAGAAGATGGGGCATCGATGCCTTATTCTTCTTCACGGACTCAAGATAAATCTTGCACTTTCTTCATGAAATGGCTCTCCTTGCCATAATGATGGCAAGTTTCCTTTTGTGCTAGTTCTACCTTCTTAGCCCTTCTCTTCTTTCCCTTCTGCTGTTCCTTTGACTTCCTCTTAGAACCTTTCTTCGAGGAATCAACTAACAACAGTCCTACTCATGCTTCTCGAGAAGACTCCACGGTCTTGACATATTGGCGTACCACAGATGAACCTCTAGCATCTCGAGAGGTGAAGAGGGCTTTGAGACTTGAACCTTTGAATCTCACTTGCTCATCAACCAACTCACAAAGATGAAGGACTACGATATGAGCATCCATATGCTCATCTTTGCTTTAACTTAGGTTCCATCGCGGCTAGCATGATATGCAACTCATTTGTTGAGAATCACTCACATGTTTACGATAGGCCAACAATTGGTCGAGTTGCATTGTCACTAGGATGGCGGGAAGAAGCGCCGCTTTTGGACATAAGCTTTTTCCACCTTGAGAACAATTCTCGAGTTTCTAAGCTAGTCGAAGTTCGGCCCGATCGATTTATTTGAATCCAAAATGGTACGCAAATTCAAACACATCATGATCAATATATTAACTTAGAAATACAACACGAGCATATATGAGAAAGATGATTTTTAAAATGCATCAATATACATTTATAAATCCCATTCATTTTTCGAATTTCAAAAACCCCAAAATCACTTCGGGAGATCGTAGGTCCATCTCGGAATGGGCTGATATCCATCATAGTTATGAACAACCTTGGAGAGAGTCCAACAAGCCATTCATAACTACGACGGTAGGTATCATCTATACCGATTGCATATCCCGTATATGCAACTATCACAATGTGCTATCAACTAATTGAATGTTCACACATACATCGGGTTGTTAACACATTAACAAGTATGCATCATATGCATGCAGCACCTTCACCTCCCTTTACATCGACCTTGGAGAGAGTCGACAAGCCGATGCTCGGGTTAAAGCCAACCCATTAATCGGGACATAGTTTTAATATGGTTAGGCGCATTCAACCAATTAGCCCAGCTTGGAGAGAGTCCAACAACCAAAGCTAACGATTGACCTCGGCTCTTACCATATTAGTATTAAACTATTCCATGGTTTGAACATATTGAGTTAGTAGGGCTTGGAGAGAGTCCAACAACCCAAACAAGAAACAGAACTCTGGTTCTAACCATATTAATGGAAGGTGTAGGCTTTAATATTGATTAAGGGTTTTTATGTCTCATCCTCTTTGCATGCAAATAACTATTATCTACATGGCATGGCATACATGGCATACATCTACATGTCACGACACGCATGGCATAATGTTATGCATCTAATGCAATTACATGGCATACAATTATGTCATGTATATATTTCCTTATATGTCATAACTATTTATGGAAATAAAATATGTTTAAGATTTGATTCTCCAAATCAAATCATAATTAAATTAGGAAACAAATTTCCAAATCTAATCACATATTTTATTCATGGAATTATTTGATTAAGGAAAATCTATTTAGGAAACCAATTTCCTAAATCTTTAAAACTACTTATGGAAATAAAATATTTTAAGATTTGATTTCCCAAATCAAATCATGATTAAATTAGGAAACAAATTTCCAGAATCTAATCAAATATTTTATTTATGAATATATCAATTTCCATAAATACTTCCAACTTTCCAAAAGTGGAAGATTTCCATAAATACTTCTAGACTTTCCAAAATTGAAAAATTTCCATAAATACTTCTAAATTTCCAAAATTTAGAAAATTTCCAGAAATACATTATGACTATCGCAAAACCATTTTACGATTATGTGAAACACAACTTTGAGCTCTGATACCCTTTGTTGGGTTTTAAACGCATGGCGTGTGTGTGTTCGATCATGTTTAAGTAAACATGAGCACTGAGCAATAAAAATAATAAATACTCCTATTTATTACAACACACACAACACGCATGCTATTACAACAAGTGTAGACATAACGTAAATTAAAATTGCAATAAAAGAAATTAAACTCGTTATACCTTCCGTATGGCGTGTAGCGAAACGGCATCAGCGGGCGATCCTCGTAGAATCGTCTCTATCCGTATCACGCCCGAGCTCCTCGGGATGACCGCCAAGCCACGAGCCGTCTTCGTGCGGGTTACTAGCCTCGTGTTGAAGGCGGCGTGATCGAGAGATGATCACGGTCGAATCAAATTCGGACCTAAAAACGAGTCCTCAAGACTTGCTTCTCCGGAAGGTATTCGTCAACGATTGGCCAATCGCCGTCCTCCACCTCAGAGGATTACGGAGATCAAATCCCGGTATGTTAGCGCTGTCGGAGCACTAACCGTCGTCCAAGCGGCGCTCCGGCGGAAGGAGAAAAGCTGTCAGAAAACTGGACAGCTTGGTGGAAGAAGAGCGCCCGGCCAACAAAGGAAGCCAAGTGCTCACCTTGATGCCAAACCTAAGGAGGATCGCGGAACTCTTCCGGCAGCAGCTCGACGCCCGGCGAGGAGGAAGAAGCAACCTTACGGGCGCGGTTGGAGGACCTTTGGGCTGGCGGCGGCGGCTTGGGTTATTCTCTTAGTGGTTAATGGATCATATCCATAAAGCCCGTTAACCCGCTCCATTAAAATAAGTTAAAATAAACCAAACCATGATGGTTTATTTTAAGTTAAAACGAACCGAACCAACCTTTGGTTCATTCGTTTAATATAAACCAAACCCTTTGGTTTATTCTCATCTATTGGATTAAGACCAAACCATTTTGGTCCATCCATTATGTCTTCATAAGACACGGCCCATCCACGCTTCCATTGCGACTGAAACAATTTCATGCTCGCTTTATGTTTGGTCCAACCAAACATAGTTTCTCTCGGTCTGAGAATCCCATTCTCAAGCTCGTTTTAAATCCTTTGGATTACACTCGTTGTGCGTGTGACCAAAGAGGTTCTCGGTTTATGTTGGCCGTCTATAAT
The DNA here is from genome assembly GCA_025175895.1 of Wurfbainia villosa. Classification (NCBI taxonomy): domain Eukaryota; kingdom Viridiplantae; phylum Streptophyta; class Magnoliopsida; order Zingiberales; family Zingiberaceae; genus Wurfbainia; species Wurfbainia villosa. The sequence continues at coordinate 4,555,180 of CM046003.1, forward strand.
TAACCATTAATTATAGAACGATCATGAGTGGCACCTAGTAGTACATCATGATCCCCAATTAACCGAAAAGATCAACGGTTGATCCAGAACTATTTATGAAACCCTTGATGCTCGAATGAATCGTGCCCCATTCCCTTCACTCATCTTATACCCACTTGGTTGGGACATGGTCTATTGTGTCGATCCCCACTAGGTGACTCGTCACACCTAGCCCAAGTATCATTTCCTCGTCCTACGGTTCTAGTTACTCCACATGTATCGAAGAGTACCTTACTCTAAACATGTATTGCTTTGGCAGACTTTAGTAACAATCCGACGAGAGGCCATGGGTATACATCTCCTCGCAAGGAGTGGTGAATCCTTTATAGGCTATTCAAACACCTTCGATCACTTCGACTTATACCCAATCATCCCGGGTCCACATCTCCTTAGAGATGTTTGCTTAAGATGTCAAAGCATAAGTCTCCATGATCAAGATGACTTGAATACCATGAAAGTCAAAGGAACATCGCACTTAAGCCCACGATAAGAACTTCATTGACATATCTATATATGCGAGAGAACCATATGAAGTCTTACGGTGGTCACTCCAATGAACTAGTTACCATAACTAGCATCCACGATTAACTCCGGACATCACTATGTCTCCAGCCAGTGAGAATCAGCTGCTTGGATACACCAAGGAGTATACCTCGTGCTAGTCTCAACAGAATTGATGGTGTCCAGATTCATCAATTCATCGACTAGGGATAATTCCGATACATCACAATTACACATGTAGAGATACTCACTAGTTGTGATCCAATCACAAATTCTCTCATGCTGTGAATCGTATCGTGGACATTCAGTAAATGAGTTTAAGATCCAATCAAATACATAAAAACATGTATACTCAAATAGTGAATCTTCATTTATCATATAAATGGTTCATACATAAGGCGATTGCCTTAGGACATCTCTCATATATTACTAACAGGATGAACCTCTCACAAGGCTCTTACAATAATAAGAACGAAATAAAACAAGCAAATACAACAAATACAAAAGCAAATGAACACACGTTACAGATTTAGGGCTTTTGAATGCTTGCTCGTAGATCGATTTGGGTTGACTTTGAAGGCCCTGAAATGCAGCAGCACCTCCCTTCAAATCGCCCCTAAAATTTCCCTGAGAGATCTGTGCAAGAATCGTATCTGAAGAAGCCCTAAAAGCCCCTTCTTATAGATCTGCGTCGAAGCCTTCCGAGTGCAACGGTCATCTTGCCAGTCGAGGCGCCACCTCGACTGCGACCCCAGTCGAGGCGCCAGTCGAGCCACCTTACTTCTGTGTCATCGTCTTCATACCTGTGTTGAAATCAGTTGAGGTGCCAGTCGTGTCCTCCAGTCGAGGCGCTGGTCGAGCGGGCCTCACCTTTGAGCCTCCTTCCAGACCGTCGAGTCGAGGCACCAGTCGCCACCTCCAGTCGAGGCGCCGCCTCGACTGATACTCTAGTCGAGGCGCTGGTTGAGTCCAGCTTGCTTCTGTTTGCCTACAAACGAGGCCCAATCGACTGATCCAACCTACCAGTCAACTGTTATACCTCTACAACGAGGTTTAATACCCCAAGTATGATCCCTTCATACTTAATACTCACCCTAAGCCTTCAACCCACTTCCATCAGCCTCACGCCTCCCGGATCCCTCGAGTCCACGACTCTTCATCCTTGCGCTAGCCTTCTAGTGCTTTCATCGGATATCGTCATGCTCTCGGGTCTACATTTGCCAAGCACGATCTCCCTGATCAGTCGGGTCTTCCCTTGCCAAGACTCCCTGTCTGGGACTTCATTGCCAAGAGGCCTCGCCTCCGAGACTTCACTTCCAAGACTCCTCGTCCGGGACTTCACTGCCAAGAGGCCTCGCCTCCGAGACTTCACTGCCAAGACTCCTCGTCCGGGACTTCATTTGCCAAGCACGATCTCCTAGACCTGTTGGGACTTCCCTCGCCAACTCCCCGTTGGTCTTCCCATCACCAAGTGTCCGGTCTCCCTTGACCAACTTGGATTTTCCTTTGCCAAGTATCCATACTTGGACTTCTCCTTGCCAAGTCACCAAACTTGGACTTCTCCAATAGTCTTCCTCATATGACTTGGATGTCCCATATCATCCACTAGTCATGTGGTCAAACCACATTGTGAACTATTGTCGAACATCAAAACTCTACTCGAGTTTGGTCAATCATGACCTGGGTCGATTGCACCAACAGGACTTTCCATTGCCAAGACCCATGCTTGGACTTTCCTTGCCAACCCATGTTGGACTTTCCATTGCCAAGACCCATGGTTGGACTTTCCCAAATGTCAAGTGTCCCACTTGGACTTTCCATGTCAAGTACACAAGACTTGGACTTTTCCCAAATGCCCAGTGTCCCACTTAGACTTTCCATGACAATTACATTGTCATATATTTTTGTCGAACATCAAAACATCTCTCGAGTCAAGTTCGAGTCCGGTCAATCGTGACCTGGGCTGATTGCACCAACAGAATGGTGTATCAGAAAGGACAAATCATACATTATTAGATATGGTACGATCAATGTTGGGTCACACAAATCATCCTTCTTTCTTCTGGGGATACGCTTTAGAGATGGCTGCTTTCACACTTAACCGCGTCCCATCTAAGGCAGTCATAAAGACGCCATATACGATATGGACTGGGAAGAGTCCCAAGATGTATTTTATGAAGATTTGGGGATGTAAGGCTTATGTTCGACGTCAAGTCTCCGATAAACTAGGCCCCAAATCAGACAAGTGCTACTTTGTAGGACATCCTAAGGAAACGATAGGATATTACTTCTACAATCCCACACAAGGCAAAATGTTTGTCGCTAGAAATGGAGTATTTCTAGAAAGAGAGTTCATCTCTGGAAGAACTAGTGGGAGTAAAATACATCTTGAAGAAATTCAAGATAAAGATAGCACTCAGATGGAAATTGAACAGGTACCACAAAGTGTTGTGGATGATGAGATTGTTGCACAAGGAGTTGTGAAGCAACAACCTATTCAAGTAGACCAACCTCTTTGCAGATTTGATAGGATACGTCGTCAGCCTGAGAGATATTCATTTCTCTTGTCTGACAATGATGACGTTATGCTTGTTGAGTTGAACGAGCCTACATCCTATCAGGAAGCTGTGATGAGCCTATATTCTGAGAAATGGCTAGAGGCCATGAGATCCGAAATGGAATCCATGTACACCAACCAAGTATGGACTTTGGTTGATCCACCTGAAGGGGTCAAACCCATTGGGTGTAAGTGGCTCTTTAAGAGAAAGACTGACATGGAAGGACTTATGCATACCTATAAAGGGTGATTGGTAGCTAAAGGTTTCAAATAGATTCATGGTATTGACTTTGATAAAACTTTTTCACCAGTTGCAATGCTTAAGTCTATTCGGATCATGCTTTCTATTGCAGCTTACCACGATTATGATATCTGGAAAATGGATGTTAAAACTATGTTTATAAATGGAAACCTCCTCGAGGATGTGTACATGACACAACCTGAGGGTTTTGTAGATCCAAAGCATGCTGGTAAGGTATGCAAGCTGCAAAGGTCCTTTTATGATTTAAAGCAAGCATCTAGAAGTTGGAATCTTCGATTCGATGATGCAATCAAACAGTTTGGTTTCATCAAGAATGAAGATGAACCCTGTGTCTACAAGAGGGTTAGTGGGAGCATAGTTATCTTTCTTATCTTGTATGTTGATGACATACTTCTCATTGGGAACGACATCCCTACGCTGCAGTCTGTGAAGACTTGGCTTGGGAATTGTTTCTCAATGAAGGACTTAGGTGAAGCATCCTACATTTTATGCATTAAGATCTATAGAGATAGATCTAAGAGATTGCTTGGCCTAAGTCAGAGTGCATACATTGACAAAGTGTTTAAACGTTTTGCCATGCAGAATTCCAAGAAGGGATTTCTGCTAATGTCACATGGTATGAGCCTTTCGAAGGCTCAATGCCCTTCTTCTAAAAAAGAAAGGGAACGCATGGATCAGATCCCTTATGCATCTGCTATAGGGTCTATCATGTTTGTCATGCTATGCACTCGTCTTGATGTCTCGTATACTTTGAGCATGACGAGTAGGTACCAGTCGGATCCAGGTGATAGTCACTGGATAGCTGTCAAAAATATTCTTAAGTACTTGAGAAGAACTAAAGAATATTTCTTAATATTTGGAGGAAATAAGGAGCTCGCTGTAAAGGGTTACAGCGATGCTAGCTTCCAAACGGACAAGGACGATTACAGATTGCAATCAGGGTATGTCTTTTGTTTAAATGGTGGTGTTGTGAGCTGGAAGAGTTCAAAGCAAGATACAGTCACGGATTCTACTACAGAGGTCGAGTATATTGCTGCTTCAAATACGGCAAAGGAGGTTGTTTGGATTAGCAAGTTTATTTCTGAGCTTGGTGTAGTTCCTAGCATCGTGAGCCCTATAGAGCTTTATTGTGACAACAACGGGGCTATAGCACAGGCTAAGGAACCTTGTTCTCACCAGCGTTCCAAACATATACTACGGCGGTATCACCTCATTCGAGAGATCATCGATAGAGGAGATGTGCGGATATGCAGAGTAGATATTGATGCCAACATTGCAGATCCCTTGACCAAATAATCGAACCTGTGTTTTGATTATGGCAAAGACACAAAGTTAAGTTTACATCGTTATCTCACGAGCTAAATCGAGTGTGCAGAAAAGTACTAAAGCTGAAGCTGAAGGCTAGCGACACCCGGAGGAAGCTGCGGTGGTCGGGCAATACTCGAGTGACTTCGGAGGGAGCCGAAGGAATCGAGTGGAAGGCCGAAAGTGAGAGCTACAAAGTAAGTATCGAGGTAAGCTTGTGTGAGTGAGAGATGGTAAGGTCATCTCCTCTGTACGGGGATGACCGTAGGCGGCGATCCGACTAAGACTTCCTGTGGAAGGTCTAGGTCAAGATCGGACAGTTAGAAACTATCGCATTTACTATTTTCCGTGCTAACCTCTTACTGCAGGGAAGTGGCCAGGCTGGCAGTCGATTGTCGGACATTGGGCAGTCGACTGATGCTCATCAGTCGACTGATGGGAGGCATTAGTCGACTGATGGCGACGAATCAGCCTTTGCGCTAGGTCAAAACGGATAACGTTTGACGTGGCCACTTCACGATAAAATTTGTTACCACTTCATGATATGTTCCAAAAGATTAAAAGACATATTCTGAGGACAAACTCTATAAAAGGAGGGGAGGATTCCAACCCAAAGCATCATCAAGATTATTCTTAAGTGCTCATACAATGCCAAAACTCCAACATCGTCATAACGTCGATGCGATGCCAAGCTTCCATCTTCTTTGTCGGCAGAAGCAGCAAGTAATATCTTTTGTTATTATATTCTTTGTTTTAATTGTAACGAGATGAGGTAGGCTTGTTGCCTCATCCTCGTACTTTTGGTTTTTGTAATCGTTGTCTCCTACCTCCAACGAGGAGGAGACGTTATAGTGCTTTGCCCTTTGTACGCAGTCTAGGACCGTTAGGGCCTTGGAGTAGCAACCGCTGGATTGTGAACCAAGTAAAAATAAACATGTCTCTTTAGCTTTCGGCTGTGCTTACTCGTATATTGAACGAACGAAACGAAAGATTTACACTCGCTATTCACTCCCCCCCCTCTAGCGATGCTTTTCGATCCAACAATTGGTATCAGAGCGGGGGTGCTAAGATTTGGTAAAATCACCAATCTAGCACTTTTTGGTTTTCTTTTCATATTTTTCAATTCGTTTTTTTTAGGTTTTTTCTTCCCGCACTACTAATCCAAGACGAAGTCTCGGTACCTTTTTTTTGTTTGTGTGTTTGCAAGTATTCTCTTTTGGAGTAGTCGACGGTAAAACGACCATATCTTTTCACACAAGTGGACTCACAAAACGATCTACCTACCAAATTGAAGCTCTCTGAAAGATCTACATTCTTATTAGAGTTTACCCTCATAACAAGCTTTTTCCATCCCCAAAAATCAACGTCTAGTACCCTTTCGGAGACATCGAAGGTCGTAAGTTTCTAGTTTTTGTTAGTTTCTTGTTCTTTTTATTTATTTCTGTTTATTTCCTATTATTTCCCACATTACTAATCCAAGACCAAGTCTTGGAACCTTTTTCATGCTTTTCTTATTATTTTGTGTGCAAGGTTTTTCTTCCAAATGGCTCACATTGAGGGGTATAGCACCACCCGACCTCCGTTCTTTAACGGAAATGATTTCCGTTATTGGAAAGGTCGGATGGAGTGTTTCTTGAAAACACAAGTCGAGACTTGGATAATAATCCAAACCGGCTTTGCTCTACCCACCAATGATCAAGGGGAGCCCTTGGATTTTAACAAGTGGACAAATGCAACCAAGAGGCAAATCGAAGCCGATGCAAGAGCAACCCAAATATTGCAATGCGATTTGTCCAAGGAGAAACTCAACCGCATCGGACCATTTATTAGCGCCAAAGACCTACAGAACAAATTAATCGAGCTGCACGAAGGAACGTCTGATGCTAAGGTATGTAAACGTGACCTTCTTTTCAATAAGTTGTATAACCTTAAGATGTAGGAACACGAGACGGCGATGTAACTACACGCCTGCGTCCAGGACATTGTCAATGGCCTGCACACCATCGGACACAAGGTCGAAAATCGTGACCTCCTAAGGTACATTCTTAATTCATTTCCTAGGACTACCTTGTGGACATCCATGGTCGATGCCTACAAGGTCTCTAAGGACCTTTCGAAGCTTAGGTTAGACGAATTATTTTTCGAGTTTGAACTTCACGAGTAGACTAACGTGGTCTGGCCTGAGAGAGGTATTGCTCTACTTGCAGGACAAAGAAGCAAGCCACCTACCAGCCAAGAAGATGGACTCGAACCCGAAGACGAATGAGAGTCCGAATCCGAAGAGGTGGAGGCAATAGTGAACGTAGTGCGGAAGATCATTCGAAGGGAAAGGAGGCTACTACATAACCAAAAGAGGGCACAATTCAAATCAAATCAAAAGAAGGCTTTCCATGCAACTTGGGACAACAAAGAAGACATAGCTTACATGGCAAGATCGGAGGAGTCCGAGTCAGAGTCCAACTACAACTCCGACCCCGAAGACTACTTCGAGAGGAAACTCAAAGCCGGACCAAAAGGTAAAGTTAAGGTTAGCTGCTCTTTAATTAGTACACTTTACCATACAATTAAAATGCTTATTAGGAAATTAACTAAGTCCGAGTCTAGGGTTGAGTCGTTACTTAAGGAGGTTGAAACCCTCGAGCAAGAGTCTACTCTAACCTCTTCAACTAGTCAAGTTCAAGAGGGAAACTCAACCCAAGTTGAAAACCTTGAGGAGGAGAATTCTCTCTTGAAAGACCGAGTTCAAGAGGTCGAGGCTAGGTTGGAAAGGTTCACGTTGGGATCTAAGGATCTTAACCGACTACTTGGAACCCAAAGAGCCGTATACAACAAAGTCGGACTCGGATTTAAGTCAAATACTACGAATAGATCATATATGTCTATCATAAATCGTAGTCTTCAAAAAGTCTAAGCATGGGTCCCAAAGGTTTTACTGAACTCACACATAAGGACTAATAAGTTTTGGATTCCCCAGGATCAAGTTCATTATTTGAATAGACCATATTGGTTCAATGGTCCAGGGGGAGCTAACACTAAAAGAGTATACTCGCTTACTTAGCAAAACTATTGCGTATTTTACTTTAATTTTTAGAGCGGCTAGATAGGGAAAAAAGTAATCAACTCTTGACAACATAGTATCAGGACGCGGCGAGATGATAGTACGTTAGGGAAACAAAGTCTCATGTATTCGAGCTAGATAAGGCGTATCTAGCTTAGTGCACTTGACCGAGTGGAACTAGTTGAAGCTACCTCATCGTATCCTAAACTAGTTAGACCAGGAAGTAATCCTAAGTGACTTAAGTGATATTTTCTTGAATTTGACTTTGTCTAAGGAAGTGATCATTGTTCCGATCAAAGAAGGCCCCTGTGCCTCGCCACGACCTGGAAGCCAGTTTCTCGAAAAGTTACTTAACGATCTAAAGGTTAAATCCGAATTTAACCCAAGGTTGACTATCTTTAATCAATTTAAAATCATCTCACAAAACATATAAGGTGAACAAATTCTGAGACACATAGAATGGGTGAGATGTTAAGGATAATTGAAATATACTTAAAATAACCTTTTCAAAATACTACTTATTTTCTCAACTATTGTACTTAACAACTATTTACAATCCTTTAGGCCAAAGTTTAGTGCCCCCTACAACTCTTATACCTCATATATTTGACTAAGGGGGAGAGCAAGCTAACCCTAAGGGTTATATTACAAACCTTTAGATTATTGGTGCAGAGGGACACCCCTCAAACCAATCTATCTAACTACTGTTAGACGCATGCTTGGACTCATATTTAATTTATCTAGATGCATGCATATACGATATTGTTTTTAAATCCCTATTTTATACAAAAACCCCAACATTTTTTTTTATTTATGGAAAAAGGGGGAGAAGAGAGAAAGTTAAGGGGGAGTAACACAAAATTTGATTTTGAAAACTAAAGTATCTCTTTCAAAACTCACCTAGGGTTAAGGGGGAGTTTTGGTTAAGGGGGAGTTTTGGTTGAGGGGATGTTTTTGGAAATGGCATTCATCATTTACTATACTTATTTTATGCTTTAATTTCCCTTAACTTTGTGTTGGTTTGCCATAGATCAAAAAGGGGGAGATTGTTGGTGCAGGGGCACCAGATAATCGAACTTATGTTTTGATTATGGCAAAGACACAAAGTTAAATTTACATCGTTATCTCAAGAGCTAAATCAAGTGTGTAGAAAAGTACTAAAGTTGGAGCTGAAGGCTAGCGACACCCAGAGGAAGCTACGGTGGTCGGACGACGCTCGAGTGACTTTGGAGGGAGCCGAAGGAATCGAGTGGAAGGCCGGAAGTGAGAGCTACAAAGTAAGTATGGAGGTAAGCTCGTGTGAGTGAGAGATAGTAAGGTCGTGTCCTCTGTACGGGGACAATCATAGGCGGCGATCCGACTAAGACTTCCTGTGGAAGGTCTAGGTCGAGATCGGACGGTTAGAAACCATCGCATTTACCATTTTCTGTGCTAACCTCTTATTATAAGGAAGTGGCCAGGCTGGCAGTCGACTGCTGGACATTGGGAAGTCGACTGATGGGAGGCATCAGTCGACTGATGGCGACGAATCAGCCTTTGCGCTAGGTCAAAATGGATAATGTTTGATGTGGCCACTTCGCGATAAAATTTATTACCACTTCGTGATCTATTCCAAAAGATTAGGAGACATATTCTGAGGACAAACTCTATAAAAGGAGGGGAGGATTCCAACCCAAAGCATCATCAAGATTATTCTTAAGTGCTCATACAATGCCAAAGCTCCAACACCGTCATAACGCCGACGCGATGCCAATCTTCCATCTTCTTCATCGACAGAAGCAGCAAGTAATATCTTTTGTTATTATATTCTTTGTTTTAATCCTAATGAGGTGTGGTAGGCTTGTTTCCTCATCCTCGTACTTTCTGTTTTTGTAATTGTTGTCTCCTACCTCCAACGAGGAGACGTTATAGTGTTTTGCCCTCTGTATGCGGTCTAGGACCGTTAGGGCCTTAGAGTAACAATCGCTGGGTTGTGAACTAGGTTAAAATAAACTTGTCTCTTTAGCTTTCCGCTATGCTTACTCGTATATTGAACGAACGAAACGAAAGATTTACGTTCGCTATTCACCCCCCCCCCCTCCCCGCTCTAACGACACTTCTCGATCCAACAGGCTTTGGCACAGAGAAAGCATGATGGTCATACTAGGTCACTGGGTCTTAGAGATTACAGTGATTGCCACTAGTGCTAGTGGGAGATTATTAGTGTCAGCCCTTAGTGCCAATCATGAGATGATTGATTAGGGAGCATATGTGTCACGCCCCGAGAGTATGCCATGCCGAAAAGTAAATGGACGGTATCTCCCCTGTACGTGGAAACATTTCGGGTTAATACAAGGCCGGTAGGCCCACAACAACAACATAATAAATAGATATAAAGATATCAAACATAGTGGAAACATAAACAACATATATACTGACATCCAAACAAAAACACATAAGTGTACACCACCTGACAAGTCCAAAGTACGAAACTGTATATAAAACCTCGACCCAAAATAAGTCCACGGCATAAAGACAAAGTCCATAAATAAACCAAAGTCTATGACATAAAACAAAATCCATAACATAAACAAAATGCTCGGGAGACTCAGAAGAAGCGGAGATGGGATGGATCGCCGGCGCAGCTCCAAGCTGTCACGAAGACTTCGACCTGTTACCTGGGCAACAGAAAAACCCAGGATCCGTGGTGGTGAGTAAAACTCAGTCGGTAATAAGATAGAACATGTAAATATATGTATCAATTTTACATGTCATTCAACAGTTTAATCTATTCGTACAACAGGTCTACATCGGCATAACAAGTATACATGCATGCATAAACTAAGTAAACTGAACAACAAACGATACTGACATACCTGACAGTCAGCTACTCTATCCTCATCCAACCTGGGCATATATCCACAACATAAGGTATAAAGAATAATACTAACTCACACTACATCCTGATATGGGTCGAGGTTATCACAGTGAATAACCAACAGATATACAAGTCCCGACCTACTACCATACAGGAAATGCAATAGCATGTATGAATATGTACAAACAAATGCAACAAGCATAGTATATACAAATGCAGCATCACAATAAGTATATATATATAAACTGCATCTATATATGTATACTAATCACAATCATCCATATATATATATATACATGCATATATGTATATATATGGCAATATGCAAAAATGTCATAAGTCGGCAATGCAGTATGCATGGTCATGTCGGCTCACCCTAAAGCTACCACGACCCCAGTGTGACCTCGGTGACTCGAGCATGACAATTGTCCCAACTCAACACCAACCACTACTCTCGATTGGCCGAGTAGGCAGTATGATCGAGTAGCATATAAGCGTGAAGAGCAAGCTACACGATGGGGGTCCCTGCTGTTGTCCACTCCGACGGTCACTACCCATGAGTGATCGAGTGTCACACACACAGGACTATGGCATGCAAATTCAACTACCACCGTCTATAGTGGTAGAGTGTGGTACCACAATGCTCTTCCCTCACACCGTTTGCTCCTCCTATGAGTAACCGTGAAGGCAAGATGACTGGCGACCCTCTCAACCACAAGGGAGACCTCGTCGCCAACGTGCATGCAAATGACATGAATGCAATGTCTCACATACAAACATCCACCATAGATCTCTATTCTACAGAGAGTTATACTAACCAGATCAATGCACTCTCTATCCTATAGAGAATCGTACTTACTGATTGCCGCACTCTCTATCCTGTAGAGAGTCGTACTCAAATTGATTATAATGAGCTTGGACCACCAGTCCGTAGCAACACACTAAATACAATTCACCTGACCATTTTCATAGTACATGGTCGGTAGTAAACATGCAACCTAAGGGTATTAGAATTAACCCTACGTTCAACACATTACCTACCTACATATGACCTCTTTGCCCAATTTCAGTCAGGTTGTCATCCGGACTTAACTATTTGCACCTAACTAAACAAATTCTAGGTTACTTACATCACCTATCTATATAACTCCTAATCGTGATAAAATCAAACATGATAGCAGCAATGGAGTTAACATCCAAAGGTAAAGTATCAAGCATAAGATAAATAAGAATAGAGTCAAGGTAACATGATCATATAAGATGATCATGCATCTAAATCTCTATGCATTAAACTACCTGACCAAGGTAGGAATTACCCACCTGCTGTAATGCTCGTAACAATGAAGTCCTCACGGCCGCAGACCTGTCTCATATCTATGTCCTGCAAATAGCATCAATTACATTTTAGTGCAAGCAGACTACAACATACGAATTAATTACTATATCGTTCTTATAGTCGCATCCTTTTATCGACTACGACTTAAGAAAATCCCTCAAATTATCCAAGGTCAATTCACTATAACCAACCTTCACATTAGACCCTCAATCACATCATAAGTCACCTTATTTCCTAAATTCAATTACCCAACTATATAACTGATAATTCCCAGTCAACACTTCACAAACCAATCCCACAACTATCTCCACCGAAATGAATTCCATCTCATAGCCCCCCTCCACAGAATATACAACCCATACAAAACTATCATAGCCAACCTAATTTACAACAACCAAGAAAGGAGGTTGTTTGAGTTTTACCTGCACTTGGGACTCCACCGACAATAACACACCTTGATACTCTGTTCACCCGAAAAGAACAACCACTGCCCACAAACAGATCGAGCTCAAATGAAAGGGAAATGTACCCATATTAAAGTTGTAATACCACTTACCTATCTTAGAATTCCACCGGCAGAAACAATCCTTCCCAATCCTCAGCCGGTTGTAAACAAACCATTGCCCAAATAAAGTTTCGAGCTTAGCCACGACAGGGAAAATATGCATAAGGATCTAAACCATGATTTATTCCACCGCTTGATCTGATGAGAAATATAGCGATTGGAACCTACGACGGAAAGGGAAAAGAAGTCGTGAGACATACCAACGATTCCTACTCCACCGGTGCCTCTCCTCCTCCAATTGCTCTGCTAGCCGAACACCTATCACTGCCTCTCACCACAAGAGCACCAACTGTGGTAGAAGCATCCTGCCATGATGACAACGCCACCGATCCAAGCGCGTGAGGAAGTCAAGGAGTTGGGATGGGAAAGACCGACGGAATCTGAGCAATGGTGCAGAGAGATCGCACAACCTGGAAACGATCTGTTGCTCAGAACTGCTGGAGCGACGGAGCAGAGAAATCGCAAAATCGGGAAACGATCTGCTGCTTGGAACCACTGGACGACGGAGCAGGGAGGTCGCTTCGCTTCGGGGGGAAGAAGAGTGAGCTCTGGCTGGTGGAAAAGAAATCGCCGAAGAAGGGAAGGAGTCACGAGAAGGAAGATTAACGAGTTGGAGGGGGGAAAGTCGTGAGAACGAAGGAAAAGTCAGGATTTTCGGCGTAGAAACGCTCGGGTAAACTTTCGGCAGTGAAACGGTGAACGACGTGCGTTAAAGGGAGAGGAAGTGGATCGGGTTTTGAGGGTTAGTGGGTTGGGTTTAATCCTATAAGTCATTAACCCTTGATTCAATTAAATCTAGATCAATTTAACCCCAAGCTCCCTTCAATTAAACCCAAACAATTTAAATCTAGGTTGGGTCTAAGTAAATCCCTAACCAGGCATCCCCAACCAAATTTTTATCCAACTATATTATTATTAATAATAATAATTTCTTTTTTTTTGGTATTTTATATTCTCCTCCACTTATTAAAATTTGGTCCTCAAATTTCGTACTTAAATGCAAAAATTAGATCAAGCATATTCCGAAAATAACCACATACCTCAGGTAAACAGATGAGGGTATCGAGCTCGGATAGTATCTTCCAGTTCCCATGTAACCTCCTCATCCGTATGATGTTTCCATCCCACCTTTACGAGTCGGATGGTTTTGTTCCACAATTGTCACTCCTTGCGACCAAGAATCCGCACCGGAGTCTCCTCAAAAGTCGCATTCGCCTAGAGTGCTATCGGAGCCTCTTTCAGAATATGGTCAGATCGCGACACGTATTTCATCAGCATAGAAACATGAAATACGTTGTGAACACCTGCAAGTGTGGGAGGTAAAGCCAGCCGATAAGCTACACCTCCAATCCGCTCTAATATCTCAAATGGACCAATATAGCGTGGAGCTAATTTTCCTTTTAGCCCAAATCGTTTCACCCCTTTCGTAGGTGAAACTCGCAGAAATACATGATCTCCTACTGAGAATTCAAAAGGCCTTCGCCTCCAATCCGCATAACTCTTCTATCTATCCTGTGCCTTTGATAATCGTCGTTTCATGACTCGTACCAACTTCGCATAATGTTGGATACTCTGAGGCCCCAATATCTGTCGTTCCCCAACTTCCTCCCATAACACTAGAGATCTGCAGGGTCTGCCGTATAAGGCATCGAAAGGAGCCATCTGAATAGAGGAGTGGTAGCTGTTGTTATAGGTAAACTCCACTAAAGGAATGTGATCCTTCCAATTGCCACCGAAATCCATGACACAAGCTCTCAATAGATCCTCTAGAGTCTGAATGGTACACTCAGACTGTCCATCTATCTGTAGATGAAAGGCGGTACTGAGTCGAAGCTCTGTGCCCATAGCTTGTTGCAGACTCTGCCAAAATCGTGAAGTAAATCGCGGATCTCTATCAGATATGATACTCAAACGTACACCATGCAATCTGATAATCTCCAAGCAGTACAATTCCGCTAGACGATCCAATGAGTCAGTCCCATGAATCGGAAGGAAGTGAGCTGATTTGGTCAATCGATCTACGATCACCCAAATCGCATCATGTCCTTTACGGGTTCTGGGTAATCCCGTAACGAAGTCCATCGTGATATGCTCCCACTTCCATTTCGGGATCGGAATTTCCTGAAGTAACCTAGCAGATTTATGATGTTCAGCCTTCACTTGTTGGCACACTAGACATCGTGCAACAAAGTTCGCAATATCTCGTTTCATACCATTCCATCAGTATAAGCGCTTCAAATCTCGGTACATCCGAGTACCATCAGGATGTATAGCAAATCTCGACTGATGTGCTTCCTATAGCAATTCTTACTTAACTGGATGCGTGTCCGAAACACATAGTCGTCCACGGAAATGGAGTACTCCATTATCGTCACTCGAGAAATCCATCTGACGTTCTGAGTCTATCGTGCTGCACAAGAATTGCAGATGCTGGTCACTGACTTGTGCTTCCTTAATCCTCTCAGCAATGGTGGACTGGGCAACCATAGATACCAATACTCCCTGGGATGTTCGACTATGTTCCGACAATCCTAACTCTGAGAACTGTCGAACTAGATCAGTAACTGCTGTCAGATGACTGGCCAGAACTCCATGAGACTTCCTGCTCAGCGCATCTGCTACCATATTAGCTTTTCCCGGATGATACTGGATGGTGCAGTCATAATCTTTCAGATATTCCATCCACCGTCTCTATCTCAGATTCAGCTCTTTCTGTGTGAACAGATACTTCAAACTTTTATGATCCGTATAGATCTCAAAAGTAATCCCTTACAAGTAGTGCCTCCATATCTTCAATGCGAAAATGATGGCGGCTAACTCTAGATCGTGCACTGGGTAATTCCTTTCGTGATCTTTTAGTTGACGGGAGGCATAAGATACCACATGGTTAGACTGCATCATAACTACACCCAACCCTTGGATAGAAGCATCCGTATAGAGAACCATCCCATCAACACCAGAAGGAATCACTAAGATTGGTGCAGAAACTAGCCGTCGCTTAAGCTCCTGGAAGCTAGTTTCACAGGCCTCTGACCAGGTGAATTTGACCCCTTTCCGAGTCAGGAGAGTGAGTGGCATGGCGATACTTGAGAATCCTTCCACGAATCTCCGATAATACCCGGCTAGACCAAGGAAACTACGGACCTTCTGAACTGATTTTGACTGCTCCCAACTGGTAATTGCCTCATTCTTCTGGGGATCTACAGAAATACCTCTGTTGGACACTACATGTCCAAGAAAACCCACTGAGGATAACCAGAACGCACACTTGCTAAACTTGGCATACAACTGCTCCCGTCACAGTGTCTCCAATACTATCCGCAGATGTTGTTCATGCTCCTCCTCAAATCGAGAATAAATCAATATATCATCGATGAACACTATGACGAACTAATCTATATACCTCAGGAATACCCGGTTCATTAAGTCCATAAATTCATCTAGGGCATTCGTGAGACCGAAAGGCATTACTAAAAACTCGTAATGTCCATAATGGGTGTGGAAAGCTATTTTCTGAACATCCTCATCTCTTATCCGAAGCTGATGATATCCTGAGCGCAGATCAATTTTAGAATACACACATGTATCCTTAAGCTGATCGAACAAATCTTCTATCCTCGGCAGTGGATATTTGTTCTTAACTGTGACTGCATTCAGTTGCTGATAGTCAATACATAACCACAATGATCCATCCTTCTTTTTGACAAAGAGTATCGGTGCTCCCCATGGTGAAACACTAGGTCGGATGAATCCATTATCCAACAACTCCTGCAGTTGAACTTTAAGTTCATTCAGCTCCTTTGGCGCCATCCGATAAGGAGGTTTCGATATAGGTGCGGTTCCTGGAATCATCTCTATCGCAAATTCAACTTGCCTAGGAGGTGGCAAGCCTGGAAGTTCATCTAGAAATACGTTTGGATACTCTCAGACTACTAGCACATCAGAGAGGGGTGGTAGTCCTTCGTTCGCAACTTTGACCAGAGATAGCAAATAACCCTGACAACCCTAGGCCAATAACTTCTGAGCCTGTAAAGCCGATATAATAGATAATTCATCATCTCTAGTACCAACAAATTCCCAAGCTAGTTGATCTGGTGGTCGAAATGTCACCACCCTTGCTCTACAATCACTATAGCATGATAAGCGGCCAACCAGTCCATACTGACAATAATATCGAACTCTATCATTTCCAACACCTGGAGGTCCACTGTAAGGATATGCCCGTCAAAATCTAATGGGCAACCTTTGATTTCTTGGTGGCTAGTCAGTACCTCTCTTGATGGCAAGGATAATGCTAACCCACAAGAATGAACCATTGAGATTCTTCCAACTCTACCCAGAAATATTCTAGATACGAATGAATGAGAACTACCGGTATCAATCAAAGTATCAGCGTATATAGAATAAACTAAAACCATACCCCATATGACTGATCCCTCAGCCCGCTGCGCCTCATCTCTGGTGATGGAGAAAACTCGTCCAGTCTCGATATTTGTCGGCTGCATCCCCGACGAAGAAGTAGTGTGCCTCCACTCGGGCTGAGTCTGACTCTGAGGTGCTAAATACTGAGTCACTGGTGCAAGCATAAGATAACCCTGAGAGCTGGCTAGTAACATCGGCGGTGCAGATACCTCTGGATAGTAGATTACTGGAGATGTAGGATACTGGATAGCGTCGGCATCACTGAAGGGGCACCCTCAGATATCTGATACAATGCGCTGTGGAGGTACGCCTCGACCATATAAGATCGCATCCGCGGATCCGCCCTCTTATTCTTTGGTTGGACTTTCTTCCCTTGTTAGAGCTATCAGGAAACTCCAGCTGCGCTCTCAATGTACACTCTCGACTGGTATGTCCGGGTTGCTTTGCAATAGTAGCAAACAGGTTGCTCCAAAGGACACTCTGGAGCCCTATGACTTCCAGATCCGCATTTATAACATCCAATTCTGTTCTGACTCTTACGGTTCTTCTGAGAACCTCGGCTGCTCGTAAGCCGGGAGCTTCCTTTCTCGCCTAGACGATCCCTCCGTAGTACCTCAGTATTGCCCTTCGCTCTTGCTTCTTCCGAGTCCGATTCTGAATTTTGCTTCGCTTTACTCTGGGACATCTGCTTCTCTATATCTTTCTCCTTGGAGATCTGTTGGGACGTCATTTCAATACAAATGGCTCGGTCCAATGCCTCCCTGTAAGGGGCAATAGAAGATCCTGACATCCTCACTCGAATATAAGCTGCTAGGCCCTGTGTGAACTGGTACATTCGATCTCATCCTGCTACTACGATGAGAGAACTCGATAGTACAGTAAACTCTGCATTGTACTCCATGACGGAACGATCACCTTGCTTCAGACTCAGGAATTCCTGACGACATGCCGTAGCAAACGCGGAAGGAAAGTATTGTCTCCAGAAAGCATCTCGAAAAATGGCCCAAGAAATCCCTCGCTCTCCGAGTAGAGTCTTCTGCATTTTCCACCAAGTAACGGCCTGGTCTCTAAGGTGATACACAGCAAGACCCACCTTCTCATCGTCCGTAAAGTCCATGTACTCGAATGTGTCCTCCAAATTCTCCAGCCATGCACGTGCAATCCATGGATCAGACTCCCCTCGGAATAAGGTAAATTTGTCCTTGGCCGAATGTGCTAATACGAGTATCCGTGCTTTATCATTGAGCCAATTGGAATCCATAGGTGCCGACCTAGTCGGTGGAATATCCAGATTCTGAGGCTCTGTACCACCAATAGGGGATTGCTGAGGCTGTGCTTGAGTAGTTGGCTCAGTCGTAACAGTATCTTGTCCCACCCCTCTGGCTGATCGCCTGGATGGATGGCCTTGACCACGAGTCTGCACAGGTTCCATAACTCTGACAGTATACACCTGTTGAACAAGTCTAGATAAGTATCTAACTAAAGTATAAATTATTAGGAATACTTACTTCGTGCTGCCCGGAGCTTATGTCGCTGTCAATCCCATCTCACAAAAATCAAATCTGAAAAAAATATACCGACTCCCGAGAATCCAAGACTCAAAAGCAAAATCATTGTATGGCATCACAGAACCTTCGGCTCTGATACCAATAAAGTTGTCACGCCCCGAGAGTATGTCGTGTCGAAAAGCAAACGGATGGCATCTCCCCTGTACGTGGCAACATTTCGGGTTAATACAAGGCTCGTAGGCCCACAACAACAACATAATAAACAGATATAAAGATACCAAACACAGTGGAAACATAAACAACATATATACTGACATCCAAACCAAAACACACAGGTGTACACCACTTGACAAGTCCACAGTACTAAACCGTATATAAAACCTCGACACAAAACAAGTCCACAACATAAAGACAAAGTCCATACATAAACCAAAGTCTATGACATAGAACAAAATCCATAACATAAACAAAATGCTCGGGAGACTCAGAAGAAGTGGAGATGGGATGGATCGCCGGCATAGCTCCAAGCCGTCACGAAAACTTCGACCTGTTACCTGGGCGACAGAAAAACCTAGGGTCCATGGTAGTGAGTAAAACTCAGCAGGTAATAAGATAGAAAATGTAAATATATGTATCAATTTTACATGTCATTCAACAGTTTAATCTATTCGTACAACAGGTCTACATCGGCATAACAAGTATACATGCATGCATACACTAAGTAAACTGAACAACAAACGATGCTGACATACCTGACAGTCAGCTACTCTATCCTCATCCAACCTGGACATATATCCACAACATAAGGTATAAAAAATAATACTAACTCACACTACATCCTGATATGGGTCGAGGTTATCACAGTGAATAACCAATAGATATACAAGTCCCGACCTACTACCATACAGGAAATGCAATGGCATGTATGAATATGTACAAACAAATGCAACAAGAATAGTACATACAAATGCAGCATCACAATAAGTATATATATATAGACTGTATCTATATATGTATACTAATCACAATCATCCATATATATATATATATATATATATATATATATATATATATATATATATATATATATATATATATATATATATATATATATACATGCATATATGTATATGTATGGCAATATGCAAAAATGCCATGAGTCGGCAATGCAGCATGCATGGTCATGTCGGCTCACCCTAAAGCTACCATGACCCCAGTGTGGCCTCGGTGGTTCGAGCATGACAATTGTCCCAACTCAACACCAACCACTACTCTTGAGTGGCCGAGTAAGCAGTATGATCGAGTAGCATATAAGCGTGAAGAGCAAGCTACACGATGGGGGTCTCTGCTGTTGGCCACTCCGACGGTCACTACCCATGAGTGATCGAGTGCCACACACGCAGGACTATGGCATGCAAATTCAACTACCACCGTCTATAGTGGTAGAGTGCGGCACCACAATGCTCTGCCCTCACACCGGTTACTCCTCCTATGAGTAACCGTGAAGGCAAGATGACTGGCGACCCTCTTAACCACAAGGGAGACATCATCGCCAGCGTGCATGCAAATGACATGAATGCAATGTCTTACATACAGACATCCACCATAGACTCTCTATTCTACAGAGAGTTATACTAACTAGATCAACGCACTCTCTGTCCTATAGAGAGTCGTACTTATTGATTGACGCACTCTCTATCCTATAGAGAGTCGTACTCAAATTGATTATAATGAGCTAGGACCACCGGTCCGTAGCAACACACTAAATAAAATTCACTTGACCATTTACATAGTACATGGTCGGTAGTAAACATGCAACCTAAGGGTATTAGAATTAACACTACGTTCAACACATTACCTACCTACAGATGACCTCTTTGCCAAATTTCAGTCAGGTTTGTTGGATCGATCGGATCGCTAGAGGGGGGGTGAATAGCGATAGAAATTTTTCTTTCGAATTCGTTTCAAGACAAATATACGCAGCGGAAATGTAAATAAAAACTAAATGAGACAAATAGTTTTTTTACTTGGTTCGTAGCCTTCGGCTACTACTCCAAGGCCCTAACGGTCCTAGACCGTGTACGGAGGGCAATTCACTAAAACACTCCTCCTCGTTGGAGGTAGGAGTTTACGATTACAAAAAAACTTCGAAGCACAAGATAGAGAGACAAACCCTCTCTTCTTTTAAAATGAAAATGCAACGATAGAAAGCCTCGATTAACAAACTAATTGCAAGATTAAAAGAAATGACAAGACAAGATTATACCAACAACTTGAAGATAGGACTTAGACTAGGGTTGTTGGCAGCACTTCGTTGTCGTAGCGTTGTCGGAGAGTCGCAGCGTTGCGGAGGCTTTTGAGCACTTAGAATTGATGATAAAACCCTAGGTTTGGCCCTCCTTTTATAGCCTTTAAGCCCCTCATCGAATGGGTCTTCAACCAATAGGAATTGGGCACAAAACTCCTTGAAAAATGGTGATAAAGCTTGACTCCTCGAGGCTGATTTTTGACCACCGGCTGAAGCCGGTTGAATCAGCCCGAACTGGCCGGTTGAACTGATGGCCACGATTTTTGACTAAAAAAAAGAGTTAGCTCAAAATATAAGTGGATTCGACGGCCACTTGCCGTCCGATCTCAACATAGACCTTCCATGGGAAGTCTTGGGTCGGATCGTCGCCTAAGATCATCCCCGTAAAGAGGATACGACCTCACTTACGCTCGCACACACGAGCTTACCTCGATACTTACATGTCGCTTTTGCTTCCGGCCTTCCACTCGATTCCTTCGGCTCCCTCCGAAGTAACTCGAGTGTCGCCCGACCACCGCGGCTTCCTCCGGGTGTCGCTAGCCTTCAGCTCCAGCATTGAGACTTTTCTGTACACTTGATTTAGCTCGTGAGATAACAATATAAGCTTAACTTTGTATCGTTTACTATAATCAAAACTTAGGTTCGACTTAGGTGCCCACTGCACCAACAATCTCCCCCTTTTTGATTTATGGCAAACCCACATACAAAGTTAAGACAAAAATAAGTATGAGATTATGCATGAATGAGTAGGAGTATATAAAAATTCTTTTTCAAGTGCTCCCCCTTGAGGAATCCTCCCCCTTGACCGAGGGTGAGTACTTGAGAAAGGGTTTTAACTCTCCCCCTTGATATTTGCTACTAAGAAAAAGAATTAAGTAACCAAAATTACTTAATATTGGCCATAGTGTTTAAAATAAGTTTTAAGTTAAGAAACCAAAAATGATTTCTTAACCTTGGCCTTTTGTTAAAAGTTAAATAAGTTTTCAAAACTTAAAGTTAACTTTTGGTTTAACTATGAAGTAAGAGTTAAGTTATCAAAAAAAAATTTTGACCCCTTAACTTTGGTCCTTAAAAATAATATACTGAAAATAAGTTCATCTATAAAATGTTCGACTCATATTTGGCTTGATTGATATGAAGGATCAACCAGTCCTGGTCAGAGTCGGTTAGTATGTATGATTATACTCCGTGGTTCATAGCGATGCACTAGCTCTATATCTGGAACCAGGAGTAAGGTCCTAACATCTCACGCCCATCTACGTGGCTAAGTACACAAACACATTAGTCCTATGTGTTGTGAGATGTATTGGCTCCTTAAATCTATAGGTGCATGATATCTAAGGTATGTCCTATGCTAGTTCCATGAAAAAGTAAGAAATAGTAGTAAGAAAATATAATTTGCAAGTTCCTATTCTATTATGCACATGCCTAATTTTCATCTCAAGAGACTAAATTCGGCTTCGGGTAGTGGTTTAGTAAATATGTCTGCTAGGTTAGACTTCGAGTCAACATATTTGAGTTGTATGGAGCCGTTGGCTACATGTTCTCAAATGAAATGGTGTTTTACCTCTATATGCTTTGTCCTTGAATGGCATATAGGGTTCTTAGTTAGATTTATCGAACTTATGTTGTCTACAAAAATTTTAGTTTTGGTGAAGTCCAACCTAAAGTATCGGAGAGTGTGCTTCATCCAAAGAAGCTGAGTTACACACTCACCCATCGCAACGTATTCGGCTTCGGTGGTAGATAAGGCAACACAATGTTGCTTCCTACTGCACCAACTCACTAGACTCGAGCCGAGTAGTTGACAACAACCACTCGTGCTCTTTCTATCGAGTTTACTACCGGCATAATCCGAATCGGAGTAGCCGATTAGTTCGAACTCCGTAGATCTAGGGTACCAAATACCAACGTTAAGTGTACCCTTAAGATATCTAAGGATACGCTTAACTAGGGTTAGGTGAGACTCCTTAGCACAGGTTTGAAACCTGGGCGCATACTTATCGTGAATAGGATGTCGGGTCGACTCAGCTTAAGTATAGGAGACTTCCTATCGCGCTCTATAGTACTTTAAGTCAATGGACTTACTTTCTAGGTCTTCCTATGTTAACATTAATCGCCATCGGGGTGTTTATTATCTTAGCCTTGCATTCCAAATCTTTAATTAACTCCTTAGTGTATTTTTGTTGATATAGGTATATACCATCCTTAGTTTGTTTAATTTGTAGACCTAAAAGAAACTTAACTCGCCTACTAAGTTCATTTCAAACTCACTTTCCATGAGTGAAACGAACTCGTTTAGTAAGGCCGAGTTAGAGGTTCCAAAATTATATCGTCCTACGTAAATTTGAGCTATGAATATTTCTTTACCTAAGGTTTTTACGAAGAGAGTTGGGTCAACTAAGCCTTGGTTAAACCCTTTTGACTTAAGATGGATTGAAAGTCTCTCGTACCAAGCTCGAGGAGCTTGTTTAAGTCCATAGAGAGCTTTCTTAAGTTTTAGAACATGGTCGGGTTTATCTAGATTTTTGAATCTGGGGGGTTGGCTAACATAAACTTTTTCTTTAATGTATCCATTTAAGAATGCCGACTTAACATCCATTTGAAACAACTTAAATCCTCGATGTGCAGCATAAGCTAGCAACATTCGAATGGATTCGAGTCTAGCTACTGGGGCATAGGTTTCGTCGTAATCTAAGCCTTCGACTTGACTAAACCCTTTGGCGACTAACCTAGCCTTGTTTCTAACTACTTCACCTTTATCATCAAGCTTATTTCAAACACCCACCTTGTTCCAATTATCGCTTTGTCTTTAGGTGGTGGTACTAATTCTACACTTCATTCCTAGTAAATTGAGCTAGCTCTTCTTGCATTGCAATAATCCAATCGGGATCAAGAAGAGCTTGTTCAATTGATTTGGGTTCTATCTTTGAAATTAAGGAAATTTGACTAAGGTTCCTATAGGATGCTCTAGTTCGAACTCCTAGATTAGGATCTCCTATCACTTGATCGATAGGGTGGTTAGTCCGAATCCTAGATTTGGGTTTGTGTCACCTAATGCTTGATCAATGGGGTGACTTGGTTGAACACTAGTTTGCTTGGAGTCATCTATCACTTGATCAATAGAGTGACTTGGTTGACTTAGGTTAGATTAACACTAGACCTGATCTCGGATCGAGAGTTAGGTCTAGTATGAATCGCTCGCTAATTGGGGTTGCCGGGTTTTGTAGGTTCATGTCCTTCATCAAATACTACATTGATAGTCTCTCGACTCTAAGGGTGTCGTGGTTATATACTCTATAAGCTCGACTTGTAGTCGAGTATCCTAGAAAGATTCCTGGTGGTTTTGGATGTAAATTTCCCTAGGTAATCCTTAGTGTTTAGGATATGTACCTTACACCCAAATACCCTAAAGTACTTGATGTTAGGTATTTTATCGTGATAAATCTCAGATGAGGTCTTAAGGTGCCTCTTTACCATAAGGATTCCTATTTTCTAAAGTACTTGATGTTAGGTATTTTATCGTGATAAATCTCGTATGAGGTCTTAAGGTGCCTCTTTACCATAAGGATTCTATTTTGGACATAGCATGTCGTACTCACACTTCGCTAAAACCTATCGGGTAGGTCATATTCGTTCAACATGGTCCTAGCGGCTTCTTGTAAAGTTCGGTTTTTCCACTCCACTAGGCCATTTTGTTGAGGGGTCCTAGGGCAAGAGAATTCATGGTGGTATCCGTTTAGGTTACAGAAGTCGGTGAACCTTTGATTTTCGAATTCACCGCCATGATCGCTTCTAAGTCTTTTAACCTTAAGGTTTTTTTTATTCTCGATTAATTTGAATAAATTGATTAATTGATCTAGGGTATCATTTTTATGTTTGATGAACCTAACCCCGGTAAACTCGAGTCGTCAATTATGACTAAGCAATATTGACTTCTATTGAGTGACTTGGCTCCATGTGAATCGAATAGATCCATATGCAGGAGCTCAAGTACACTTGAGGTTCATTCTTGGTTAGTTAACTTGTGTTGTGTCCTAGGTTGTTTTCCTTGTTGACAAGCATTACAGATTTTATTAACCAAATTGTTAAGGTTGGGTAAGCCTCTGACTAGGCCACTCTGACTCATCTTGTGGATGAGTCTTGGGTGCGAGTGACCGAGTCGTCGGTGCCACAACCAAGATTCCTCTTCCTGTATCATAAAACATTTGGCTGAGGATTTGAATAAGTTAATTGTATAAATGTTATTTGTCCTAGTTCCTTTGAGTATTGTTTTAGCTGTTTCATTTGTTTTAATTACACATTCATTTTCTAAAAATACAACCTT
Source organism: Wurfbainia villosa (assembly GCA_025175895.1). Lineage (NCBI taxonomy): Eukaryota > Viridiplantae > Streptophyta > Magnoliopsida > Zingiberales > Zingiberaceae > Wurfbainia > Wurfbainia villosa. The sequence continues at coordinate 4,580,225 of CM046003.1, forward strand.
ATAGTTATTGTCACATAATTGGCTTACACTAAGTAGGTTATATTCAAAATTCTCTAGAAGTAATACATTTTTAATAACAAAATTTGAGTTAAGCTCGAAATCACCTGATCCGATGATTTTGAGCTTGCTGTTATTCCCAAAGGCTACCAATCCTTGTCGTTTGAATCGAAGCTTCGCGAATTTGAGTTGATCCCCGGTCATGTGTCGGGAGCAACCGCTGTCTAACATCCATTGATCCCACACACAAGGTGGTTGGATTGGATGTTAGATTATTATTATTATTTTTTTTAAATGGTTGTAAGTTGTTAAACCTAGGTCATCTCACCTGAGTCTATATGATCAAGCATGTTATACTTATGTGTTCTTTGTGAGATGACTCCCAATTAAGTTGATTAAGTGCATTTAGGTTCAAGTAATTTTATGTTAGATTTGGATTTGACCCTAAGCTTGTCAAGTTTACCTTTTCAAGATCATGGCTTCCAGGTCGTGGCGAGGCACAGGGGCCTTCTTTTATCGGATCATCGACCACTTCCTTAGACAAAGCCATTTTCAAGAAAATGATGACTTGACTCACCTAAGACTATTTCCTCGTCTAACTAGTTATTTTTGAAAAGAGGCTCCCCGAGGCTCAATCTTTTCGAAGGATTTTAGTTGGTTATTTGAAAAGAGGCTCCCCGAGGCTCAATCTTTTCGAAGGATTTTAGTTGGTTATTTACGTGTTCTAAGTGAATTCATAAGTTAAAAAAAACAAAAAATATCTAAGCATGCAATTTCTAAGTTAAAACACAAACATGTTTTGTACTGGCTCTCCCTAGACCGTTGAATCGGTTCGGTCTATCCACATAGTGGATTTGGTCCTTGGGAACCCAGTACGAGTTGGATCCTAGAGTTGAAATCAAAGTGGTCTTAGGGACCCATGCTTGGACACGTTTTTTATGTCTACTTACGATTGACATATACGACTTATTGGTCGTGTTTGAGCTAAACCCTAGTCCGGCCTTGTTGTACACGGCCCTTTGCGATCCAAGTAGGAGGTCAAGTCCTTTGGATCCCAAAGTAAACCTTTCCAATGTATTCCTAAGATCTTCGACTTGACTTTTCAAGAGTGAGTTCTCAACTTCGAGTTTTTCAAACCGAGTTGAGTCCTTCTCTTGAACTCGACTAGTCGAAGAGGTTAGGGAGACCTCGTGTTTGAGGAGTTTAACTTCCTCAACCAGGGTCTCGACCTTGGACTCGGACTTAGCTAACTTCCTAGACAAAAACCTAACCACATTATGTAAAGTATTAAATAAAGTACGACTCACCTTAAGGGTATCTTTTGAACCGGATGCGTATCCGTGGCTTGACTTGAAGGTAGCTTCGTAGTCCGAGTCATCCTCAGGTTCTGACTCAAGTTCAGGTTCGGTCTCCGTGTCTGACTCGATTGATTTTGCCATGAAGATGTGGTCTTCGTCTTCTTCGGATGACGCTTCTTCCCATGTCGCATTGAGGGCCTTCTTGTGCTTAGGTGCTTGGTGGTTGAGCTTGGGGCACTCGGACTTTATATGTCCAAACCTGTTACACTCATAACACCTAATATTAGAACTTTTAGGCTTACCTTGGTTGGGTCGAGTCGTGGTTCGCTTTCGTCCCTTGCCTATCCTTCGAGCTAGGTTCATTAGTTCGGCAGTCAACTCCGGGTCAACTTCTTCTTCGGACTCGTCTTCCTCCTCGGTTGGTGGTGGCTTGCTTGCGATTTTCTTCTTCTTTGATCCTGCAAACAAGGCTATACCCCTCTCGGGCTCCGAGTTAGACTGCTCATGAAGTTCAAAATCCGAAAAGAGTTCATCTAACCTAAGTTTAGAAAGGTCCTTGGAGACCTTGTAGGCATCGACCATGGATGTCCACAAGGTAGTCCTTGGAAAAGAGTTTAGAACATACCTTATAAGGTCGCGGTTTTCGACCTTTTGCCCGATTGCGTGTAGGTTGTTGACTATGTCTTGGACACGGGCGTGGAGTTGCATCGCGGACTCGTGTTCCTGCATTTTTAGTGTGTACAATTTATTGAACAACAAATCGCGTTTGCAAACCTTAGCTTGATCCGATCCTTCGTGTAACTCGATTAGTTTTGTCCAAAGATCCTTTGCGCTTATGAAGGGGCCGACGCGATTTAGCTCCTCCTTGGATAGGCCGCATTGGAGAATTTGTGTTGCCTTGGCATTGGCTTCGACTTGTCGTTTTGTTGCAACGGTCCATTGATCATATTCCAAGGAGTCACCCACTTCATTAGTCGGAAGTGTGAAACCCGTTTGGATTATGATCCACATCTCGATTTGGGTTTTGAGAAAGCATTCCATCCGACCCTTCCAATAACGAAAGTCATCTCCGTTGTAAAACGAAGGTCGGACGGTGCTAAAACCCTCGAGATGGGCCATTAGAACAAAAAATACAAGTAGACAAAGACGAAGAAACTAGCAACGACAAAAACACAAAAACAAGTACCAAGACTCGCGTCTTGGATTAGTAGTGCGGGAGAAAACTTAACAAAGCGAAATAAATAAAAAAAAACAGAATTAAAAGAAAAAATAAATCTATAAAAAATGACTAGATTGGTGGTTTCACCAAATCTTAGCAACCCCCGGCTCTGATACCAATTGTTGGATCGATCAGATCGCTAGAGGGGGGTGAATAGCGATAGAAATTTTTCTTTCGAATTCGTTTCAAGACAAATATACGCAGCGGAAATGTAAATAAAAACTAAATGAGACAAATAGTTTTTTTACTTGGTTCGTAGCCTTCGGCTACTACTCCAAGGCCCTAACGGTCCTAGACCGTGTACGGAGGGCAATTCACTAAAACACTCCTCCTCGTTGGAGGTAGGAGTTTACGATTACAAAAAAACTTCGAAGCACAAGATAGAGAGACAAACCCTCTCTTCTTTTAAAATGAAAATGCAACGATAGAAAGCCTCGATTAACAAACTAATTGCAAGATTAAAAGAAATGACAAGACAAGATTATACCAACAACTTGAAGATAGGACTTAGACTAGGGTTGTTGCGGCCGCCGTTATCGTAATGGCGTTGCGAGAGTCGCAGCGTTGCGGAGGCTTTTGAGCACTTAGAATTGATGATAAAACCCTAGGTTTGGCCCTCCTTTTATAGCCTTTAAGCCCCTCATCGAATGGGTCTTCAACCAATAGGAATTGGGCACAAAACTCCTTGAAAAATGGTGATAAAGCTTGACTCCTCGAGGCTGATTTTTGACCACCGGTTGAATTGGTCGGTTGAACTGGCCCGGTTGAACTGGCCGGTTGAACTGGCCGGTTGAACTGATGGCCACGATTTTTGAAGTAAAAAAAGAGTTAGCTCAAAATATAAGTGGATTCGACGGCCACTTGCCGTCCGATCTCAATATAGACCTTCCATGGGAAGTCTTGGGTCGGATCGTCGCCTAAGATCATCCCCGTAAAGAGGATACGACCTCACTTACGCTCGCACACACGAGCTTACCTCGATACTTACATGTCGCTTTTGCTTCCGGCCTTCCACTCGATTCCTTCGGCTCCCTCCGAAGTAACTCGAGTGTCGCCCGACCACCGCGGCTTCCTCCGGGTGTCGCTAGCCTTCAGCTCCAGCATTGAGACTTTTCTGCACACTTGATTTAGCTCGTGAGATAACAATATAAGCTTAACTTTTTATCGTTTACTATAATCAAAACTTAGGTTCGACTTAGGTGCCCACTGCACCAACAAGGTTGTCATCTGGACTTTACTATTTGCAGCTAACTAAACAAATTCTAGATTACTTACATCACCTATCTATATAACTCCTAATCATGATAAAATCAAACATGATAGCAGCAATGGAGTTAACATCCAAAGGTAAAGTATCAAGCATAAGATAAATAAGAGCAGAGTTAAGGTAACATGATCATATAAGATAATCATGCATCTAAATCTGTATGCATTAAACTACCTGACCAGGTAGCAATTACCCACCTATTGTAATGCTCGTAACAATGAAGTCCTCACGGTCGCGGACCTGTCTCGTATCCACGTCCTGCAAATAGCATCAATTATATTTTAGTGCAAGCAGACTACAACATACGAATTAATTACTATATCGTTCTTATAATCTCATCATTTTATCGACTACGACTTAAGAAAATCCCTCAAATTATCCATGGTCGATTCACTATAACCAACCTTCACATTAGACCCTCAATCACATCATAAGTCACCTTATTTCCTAAATTCAATTACCCAACCATATGTCTGATAATTCCCAGTCAACACTTCACAAACTAATCCCACAACCATCTCCACCGAAAGGAATTCCATCTCATAGCCCTCCTCCACAGAATATGCAACCCATACAAAACTATCATAGCCAACCTAATTTACAACAGCCAAGAAAAGGAGGTTGTTTGAGTTTTACCTGCACTTGAGACTCCACCGACAATAACACGCCTTGATACTCTGTTCACCCGACAAGAATAGCCACTGCCCACAAACGGATCGATCTCAAATGAAAGGGAAATGTACCCAGATTAAAGTTGTAATACCACTTACCTATCTTAGAATTCCACCGGCAGAAACAATCCTTCCAATCCTCAACCGATTGTAAACAAACCACTGCCCAAATAATGTTTCGAGCTTAGCCACGACAGGGAAAATATGCATAAGGATCTAAACCAGGATTTATTCCACCGCTTGATCTGATGAAAAATCTAGCGATCGGAACCTACGACGGAAAGGGAAAAGAGGCCGTGAGACATACCAACGATTCCTACTCCACCGGTGCCTCTCCTCCTCCAATTTCTCTGCTAGCCGAACACCTATCGCTGCCCCTCACCACAAGAGCACCAACTATGGCAGAAGCTTCCTACCGCGATGACAACGCCACCGATCTAAGCGCGCGAGGAGGTCGAGGAGTTGGGATGGGAAAGACCAACGGAATCTGAGCGACGGAGCAGAGAGATCACGCAACCGGGAAATGATCTGCTGCTCGGAACCGCTGGAGCGACGGAGCAGGGAGTTCGCTTCGCTTCGGGGGGAAGAAGAGCGAGCTCCGGCCGGTGGAAAAGAAATCGCCGAAGAAGGGAAGGAGTCGCGAGAAGGAAGATTAACGAGTTGGAGGGGGCCGGGAAAGTCGTGAGAACGAAGGAAAAGTCAGGATTTTCGACGTAGAAATGCTCGGGTAAACTTTCGACAGTGAAACGACGAACGGCGTGCGTTAAAGGGAGAGGAAGTGGATCGGGTTTTGAGGGTTAGTGGGTTGGGTTTAATCTTATAAGTCATTAACCCTTGATTCAATTAAATCTAGATCAATTTAACCCCAAGCTCCCTTCAATTAAACCCAAACAATTTAAATCTAGGTTGGGTCTAAGTAAATCCCTAACCGGGCATCCCCAACCAAATTTTTATCCAACGATATTATTATTATTAATAATTTTTTTTTTGGTATTTTACAATATGTATCATATTTCATTGCCCTTGAATATTATTTCATTGCCAATTATATATGATTGATTAGTGCTAGTGGCAAAGATTGATTATTATATTTACTCTATGCGTGTGTCAGCTAAATAAATATAATAATGCCCTTGAATAGTAGGTTCTAATCTACAATATATTAATTGGTAGAATTGATTATGAGAAATTATAGAGAATACTATTCTTAAATATTCTTAGTCGAGTATTGTATTAATATAATATGGGCAATATTAATGCATTGAGACTAGTATATAGGTCAATGGATGACTTGATCTCACAAGTCATAGATATGTAATATCACATTGACATATGGGTATATATATTGGAGAATATATATACTGAATTGACCCACCATGAGAAAGTGTCATGGATCATTATATGAGTGTCATATACTTTCTCATGTGACTATTGGTATGAATAGTCCTTAGACCTGAAGTCACTACAGTTCCCTACATAAGGAGTTATGTACTTTGATATCGTCTAACGTCACCCATAACAGGGTGCACTATAAGGGCGATTACTGGGTATGTAACGAATTATATAGAGGGATGTGAGTAATATAGATGAGATCTATCCCTCTCATATAACGGGAGTGATATCTTTGGCCTCTTGATAGAGTATGACCACGGAATGCACGGTCATGCTCAAATGAGTCAATATAAGATATTGAGCTCATTTGTTTTAGTGAGTCTAATTGGGGATCAAGAAACATAAAGATCGATAAGGGGATGACACGGTCTATGTCTCATTGATCGATCTAAGATATCAGAGATAGGACACCCACCGTCATACATGATAATGGTCACGGAAAGGTTGTTGGATCTCAGCTATCTTATAGCTTGGGTAGCAATGATGTATTGTTAGATGTCGCTCATTGCTTATATATCTAAAATGGTTTTAGATACATTGCCAACATTACGAGAGCCTATTGGGTCACACACAAATGACATTCTATTTTGGAGATGGTTTCTTTTAGTTTGACTAAAAAGAACAATTAAGCATATGACCAAGACTTGAGTTTGACTCAAACTGGTTAAACTTGAGTTAGACTCAAGTTGAACCATGGAAAATGATTCATCATAAACATGCATGATTGATGTGATTAATCATGCATGGAATCAAGATGCATGATTAATGTGATTAATCATGCATGGGAATATTCATGATGAGGAGAGGGCTTAATGCATTTAAAAAGAGAGGCTAAAAAAGATTTGGCTTGATGTAAGAAAGCTAAATAGGATTTGTCACGTGAAAGGCTAAATTGGATTTTGCTTAATGTGAAAAAACAAATTGGGATTTGGCTTGAGAAGGCTAAATAAGATTTGGCTTAATGTATGAAAAAAGCAAAATGGAATTTGACTTGAATGCCTTCAACGTGAAAGGATAAATAGGGGTGGGGGGCTTTTGGTTTGGAGTGGTTATAGTGCAGAATTTTTCCCTTATTCCCTTAGAAGCTCCAGCGTGCAAGCCAAGAGAAAGAGTTCTCTTCTTCCCTTCCCTTCTCTCCTTCTCTCCTCTAAGTAGTCTTAGTGTTTTGCTAGGGTTGCTAGCACAACGTGACTCCAAACTGCTGAGTGTCAGTGTGGATACCTTAGAGATACGGTTATCCTTACCGTATTGAGATCCGATAGCTTTTGGAAAAGCGGGATTATGAAGGGCGTGCATCAAAGGTATAACTCTTCTTCTAGATAAGATCTAAATAAGATTAAGAAAAAAATGACTTATATGTTTTTGCATAGATCTCTGGAGGAATCTGGATTTTATTATTGTTTCCACTGTGGTTGTGCGAAGTATTCGCCTGCAATATTTTGAATGTCAGATCCTGGATTTCCCTACATTTTTTACATTATTTTTATTGCATTCGATATATATACTTTTTATTAATGTCCGGTCTAATTTAAACATCAGAGTGTCGCCGCTGGATAGACCGACAGTGGTTTAACGTGTGTTAATTTTTTTAAGACAAATTTATTGATTCGCGAAATGAAAAATTCGCACCGTATCAAAATTTAAAAAAAAACTGTAGCATGCAGTGGACCCTCACGCTTCCAACTCACAATTTTTTTTATATTTTTAAAATAAAAAATCACCATGCAAAATTTTTTATCGGATGATTTCTAATAATTCCATTTTTCAATTAGCACGAAGTTTAAGGATATTTGAAAAAATATCCCTCAAATATCTCTGATGCCCTAACAAATTACAAAAAAATTCTATTATATTTTATTATTGTTGTGATGTATTAAATTTTGGATAACATCTTATCTACATTGTTAGATGTACTATTATAATCTTGAGAGGTACAAAGAGTGAGATCATCATCTTACAAGCTCCAATCCATGACATTACTCGGAATCATTTGGCGGTCACATAAAAGAAAAAATGTTTCAACTTTTAAAATAAAACCAATACGATTTTTATTTCTCCAATAAAAAAAATCTTCTTTTGTCGGGTGGATTCTCTAATTTAAATTAGCATGACGTTTCTATTAAAAACTAAGCTTGATCTAATTTTAAAAATATATTTTATATTTTTCAATTACCAAAGTGCCCTCAATATTCACGGCTCTGATCGATTCTCAAACTTCTGCGAAAAACATGGGAGCAGGTGACCGGATACCAGGTAAGCGGATAAGCGTCACGAGAAAAATGGGGGAAAAAGTTGTCAAAACGGCTTTGCCGTCTATTTCTTACAACTTTATAAAAGGAATGAATTTCTCCTGCCTTTCTGGACGATACCATTATCGCACGCTGTACCACTCCCATCCTCTCTTTTGGCTCCTCTGTCCTTCACAAAAAGTGACCCGATTCATTGGACCATTTTACTTGCCGGTTAAGATACGCTCCTCCGCGGTTCATCTTACATTGGTTTCCATATAAAGAACGCCCTCCCCTCCCCGTTTCCATTCATCGACCAGAAATCCCCGAAGATTGGGGAGCGAACTGCGAAATCCAGATGGCGGAGACGATTCCTACGCCGGCCTTCATGATCCCCAAGAAACGAGGCCCCGAGGAGGAGGAGGATGGTGCCGCCGGCGACCAGTGGGCCTTGATGCCCAAGCGGACCGTAGGGGATCCGGTGGCGGCGCTGGCAAACGCGCGCCATGAGTTCGGCGAGCACGGCGGGGTTAACATGTCGATCGAGGCGTCAGCGACGTTCACGGTTATGGAGGCGGAGACGATGCGCCGTATGTTCTCCGGCGAGCTCGGCCCCGACCGCGATTTCTTTATCTATAGCCGCCACTTCAACCCGACCGTCCTCAACCTCAGCCGTCAGATGGCGGCGCTAGAGGGCACCGAGGCGGCCTACTGCACCGCCAGTGGCATGTCCGCCATCTCCTCCGTTCTGATCCAACTATGCGGCGCCGGAGGCCATGTCGTCGCCTCCGGCCGCCTCTACGGCGGCACCCACGCCCTTCTCTCTCGCTTCCTCCCCCGCGCCTGCGCCATCCGGGTGACGTTCGTCGACATCGACGATTTGGAGGCCGTGAGGGCGGCGGTGATCGACGGGGAGACCAAGGTGCTGTACGTGGAGACAGTCTCGAACCCGACGCTGTCGGTGGCCAACTTGCCACGGCTGAGCGAGATAGCGAGGGAGAAGGGCGCGAAGCTGGTGGCGGACAACACCTTCGCGCCGATGGTGTTGTCGCCAGCGCGCCTCGGCGCCGACGTCGTCATCCACAGCGTGTCCAAGTTCATCAGCGGCGGCGCGGACATCATCGCAGGTGCGCACCTTCCGCTCCCGATTCTCCCTCACCTCCACCCGTTGGTCGTTACCTTTGTTAGTGCACAAGTTCTCCAAATCTGCAACGGACCGCGGGATGCTAACGTGCGCCTTTTCCAAAAATTATTGAATACATTTTAAAATATGAAAAAAAACAGTCATGTCAGATCCGGCCCACGTGCTAGTGCTTTGCATAACGGGCCCACGTGTTCACGTTGCTGACTCATTGGAAGGAAAAGGACAGTGACCTAGGTCATCGTCTCAGGCGATAAGATCGATGTTTATGACCAAGGGACATCTGTTTAGCTGAGTGTTTTTTTTTTTAATTTGTCAGGGGCAATCTGCGGGCCGGCGAGCCTAGTGAACTCGATGATGGACCTGCAGCAGGGGGCACTGATGCTGCTGGGGCCGACCATGAACGCCAAGGTAGCTTTCGAGATCTCGGAGCGGCTCCCCCACCTGTCCCTGCGCATGAAGGAGCACTGCAGTCGCGCGCTCATCTACGCCACGCGTATGCGCAAGATGGGGCTGAAGGTCATCTACCCAGGCTTGGACGACCACCCCCACCACTCCCTCCTCGCCTCTCTGGCCAACCCCGGCTACGGCTTCGGCGGGCTGCTCTGCCTCGACATGAGCACCGAGGAGCGCGCTAACAAGCTGATGCACCACCTGCAGAACACCACGCAGTTCGGGCTGATGGCGGTCAGTCTCGGCTACTACGAGACCCTCATGTCCTGCTCCGGCAGCAGCACCAGCAGCGAGATGAGCCCCGAGGAACGCGCCCACGCGGGCATTTCGCCCGGCCTCGTTCGCATGTCCGTCGGCTACAATGGCACGGTAGAGCAGCGATGGAGCCAGTTCGAGCGGGCTCTCTCTCTCCTTCACCCTTTGCCCAAGCAACAGCAGCAGTCAGGCGGGGCGGCTCCTCTAATTTAACCTAAGCTCTGCATGTATATTGATATATTCCGTGCCATATACAACTGTGATGATAAGGGGGCTGGGACTCGTAGATAGTGAGAATAAATATGTTGCCCCATCTTCCCCTCCTCTTTGTTGCAATTCCTAGTCACTTCCAATCGTATGGGAGTTAAATCTGAATGAACTTTTCTAGGTGAGCTGATATCAGTGCGTGTATGATATGCAATCTACGTGCGAAAAATATAACTAAAATAGAACTAAGTTTCTTGTTGTACGTGAAGAGTAAATATGAACATTTAATAGTGGAAAATATATAATTAGCAATAATGTAAATAATTTGAAGCAAAAGGCAAATAATTAGAACTGCAAAAAAAAAAAAAAAAACCAAACGCTTTTACTCAAAAGTCATTAATACCCTTAAAAATCTTTAAAATGGTGAATTGGTGTTTACTCAAAAGTCATTATTAATAACCTTAAAAATCTTTAAAATGTTGAATTGGTGCCAACGTTGTTATACCTCTCCATCTATAAAACTTTGTTACGCCACTCCATTTATTATTTTTCTAAATTAAAAAGATATAAATAAATTTAGGTGATTACTAAGAACGTAACAATCAAATTTAGAGCAAATTATTATCCGGTAGCAAACTATTGTCTTGTAAGTAAATCAAGGGTAAGCAAATCAAAGGAAAGCTGTTTATATAATTTAAAAAAAATAGAACAAATTAAACCTTTTAAGACCATCAATAACATTTTAAATACAATTTATTAATGGGTAAAAAAGATCTGTAATTAGAAAAGTTGAGTATGATAAAACTAGGAATTTGGGTTTAAAGTGAATATGATATATTTAGATTCAACGTTTAGCTAAAATTAAGTTAATTTGTGATCGAATCAAAGAAGTTGAGCTAGCATAGAATCAAAAGAGTTTCATAAATAGGATGATATAAGTTTGGAGTGAATCTGATATATTTAGCTTGATATAAGTTTGGAGTGAATCTGATATATTTAGCTCCATTGATAACAATGTGTCAAAATCATTGTAGCTTAATTTAAAAAAAAAACTCATTGATGGCGGAAAAAGATTAGAATCAAGGAATTAAAGGATGATTAGATTAAGATAGTGCTTGGAAGAGAATGATTTAGATTTAATATATGTAAGTCCATCAATGATTTTTCGACAAAACTTATTGATAGTTACACAGAGAAGGTATTAAGAAATTTGAGCATTTTCATACACAAGAGAGTACTCAGAAATCAATGGTGTACGTTTAGAGTGAATATGTTATATTTAATTAGATCCATCAATGACTATTTTTATGAACTCATTGATGGATGAAAAAGGTCTAAAATTAAGGAATTTACACTACAAAAAAAAGAGTATTTGGCGACGAATTTTGGAAAAAAATTCGTTGCAAAAATTTTTTACAACGAAAAAAATTTCATTGCAAATAATTCGCCGCTAAATTATGCAACGAAAAAAAAATCGTTATCAAAATTGCAACGAATAAAATTTTCGTTGCAAAATTTGTCGCTAATTTTGGCGACAAATAATTATTTTCGTCGCAAATATTTGGCAACGAAAATGAAATTCGTCGCCAAATTTGGCGATGAATATAACTTTTCGTCGCTAAAGGCTAATAAATATATTTTCACGAATAAAATTCAATTTGGCGACAAATATTTTTTCGTCGCCAAATTTGCGACGAAAAAAAAAATTCGTTGCAAAATTTTATCAAGATCAGTCGACTGACAAATACAATCAGTCGATTGCATATATGACCAGTTCGACTGATCGCTTAGCCACCAAAGGTTCTGTAATGTGCTACAGTAATGACAGTCGACTGGTCATTTTCATCAGCCGACTGCCAAGTGAATAGTCGACTGCTTAGTCGGCTATGAAATATTCTGTAAAATGCTACAGTAATATCAGTCGAATGATGATGAAAATCTTTTTTTTCGACGCATTTTTTTATGTATCAGTCGACTGATGGTTTACATCAGTCGACTGATACATCAATTTTTGCAACGAAAATAATTTTTTCGTTGTAAATCTGGAAAAATAAAAAAAATATTTTAATAGATTATACTTTTTTCCCTGTTTTACAACAAACACATACAACAATATAAACAAATTTACACATCAAACTTTAATACTGAATTAATATATATATAACAAACCTAAACAAACTTACAATACATACATATCGTATGTGATAAGTCAAGTAATATTTAAATATAACAAATAAATTCAAAGGTAACCACCATCATCACCATCATCATCAAAAAATACATCATCATTGCCATTATGAACAGATCCAGAAGGAGGAGGAGCAGATCCAGAAGGAGGAAGTTGACTTGAACTATATGTTAATTGAAGATGTTGCATAATGAATATTTGTTGCTTTCAAAATTCGTTCATCTGTTCATTTAAGTCTTTTACTTGCTAAGCTCTTTCTCTCGATTCATTTTCCTTTTGCGCTAGTAACTTCCTCAAATGATTAACCTATTCAGTTAATTGATTTACTTCTGCTTTTGATGCCGGGGAGGATGAAGAAGAAGCACCAGGGACTCTATAGGATCGGCTCAAAGAACCGAGTCCAATTATTCTTCCACTTTTCGCCCCTCCAGTTGCTTCGAGCCATAAATTTATATTTCTAACAGAAGGCTCAGATTCGACTGCATCATCACTTGCACTCGAATTTCTCTATGCAAGTTCATCGTATTTCTCCTATTTTAAAAGAAAAAAAATTAAATACTAACATAGGAATTAAAATTTTAAAAATTACTAACCTTCATTGTTCTAGCTCTTTCTCCACTCTATGTCTTATCTTTCTTTTGAAATGTACGGGTGAAAGTGTCTATAAATAATGACTCAGTCCCCGTCTTCTGGGCCTAAACACACAACATTACCATTTATAAATTACTGAGTATTAGATTACAAAATTATGATTTGAAAAAACTCATCAATCGATGCCTATGCTCATCGATATTGATTGAGTCTCCCACATACGTGGCAGACATAATGCCGGAATTACAATGTTGATTTTGCTTATTCTGCTTACTCCTCCGTTTGCTATCCTTAGATCTCCAATATGCAACAATTCGACTCCAATTCTCCTCGGTTATACAGTGTGGTTTTTTATTTCTGGTTTTCGCATTACTGAGTATGTTTCTGATATGATTGCCACATTTTTTCTTGAAAATTCTCCTAATCTCTAGTGTTTCACTCTTCTCCAAAGTAAATAACCGCTGCAGTAGAGAAAAATTGAATTTATTATATTAACTATAATTTTATATACAAAATGATTTAAATAAATTACCTTGAACCCATTCCATCACAAAATTTTTGTTTCTTCAAGTGTGCTTGTATAAGTCATAGAAGCTCCGCCCCAATGGTTATTCACTATTTTATTCACCTCTTGAATAATATGTACAAAATTTATAAATCTAACATAAAATAAAAACAAACCATGTTAGATACTTATAAAAATACATATTGTATTAAAAATTAAAGATAGATAATATAAAACTTGAATACTTACGAATCTTCACGCGGAGATATCAACTCTCTCGTATCTTCCCTCTCAATGAGTACTTGTTGTACCGGAGAAGATATATTAGCAGGTATCTGCTGAGAACCAGAAGATCCTACAATTGGAGAAGAGGTGGAGGACACATTTTTTGCAAGAGCATCAAAATGTGCAGGGGCTGAAGCAGAGGAAGACTGTGATCTTCCATCGCTACTCCGTCTATGATCGCCACGTCGAAACTAACAATCATAATTATTAGAAGAATATGACAGTAAAAAAAAATACATTTGCATATCGAATTTATAATATGAACAATATGAAAAAATTACCATATTCATAGCAATTGGATGACCTACAAAAAAAACAGTTCATTAATATATCAAATATATGAAATTTTGAATTAGATAGTAAATTAAAACATAATTGGTACTCAATAAAAGTTACCCACAATTAGAAATCGAAGTCCGCATTATAATTTTCATCCTGGTAATGTGTCTATTCGTCATCGTCTTCGTCTTCGTCTTCGTCATCGTCATCGTCATCCTCATCCTCATCCTCTAAATTAAATTCCTCATCTTCATCCTCATTCAATTCACTTGCATCAACGACTACTATTACGCCACTAGGATCTCGTAATGTTGAAATATTATATTATTCGATATGAAATGTATTGACAACTTCATCTTGTTGATATGCTATGTCTTTCCAATGTTCCTCAATTTTATTACGTTCTTTTGTTTTACAAATAGCCCACCAATCACTTTTGTCTCGTCTCAGACTAGGATATGAAACATAAAATACTTGAATCACTTGCTGTGCTAACACAAATGATTCATACCTATTGTATATTTTTTTTGTAATTTATTTCAACAAAATTAAACTGTGGATGCACCCTCATGCCTTTGATAGGGTCAAACCAACGACACATAAATAAAATAACTCGCAAATTTGAGCTTGGGTATGCTACCTCTAAAATTTTATCTAGTAAGTCGTAAAATTCATTCCTTGCACCTCCATCATTAGATGACTGAACACAAACTCCACTATTCATTGTAATTTTCCCAGTTCCATAATCTTGAGTATGAAAATTATATTCGTTTATGAAATATGCCGACCAAGTTTTCATCATTGAGTTGGACCCCCATGACAGATGTTTTACTAGGTCTTACTCAATGTGAGCGTGATTATCAAGAACCTAATGTCAAATAAGTATATGTTAAAGTCAAGATTTATCAAATTTATTATCATATACTACTTACATATTTTTTGAACCATTGTGCAAATTCTTCATCGCAGAAATGATCAAACTCATGCTCCGGAAGGTCAGAATATAGAGTTTGGAAAATCCTACCATAAAATTAAATATAACACGAACAATAATTTATGATATATGAAATATATAATATATCATTTATATACTCACTTGAAATACGACCTTACTTCTGGACAGTTCAGTAAAATATATGTGTGGGCTGCTCACCACTCCTGACCAGTTAAGTATCTACTTGTACAAGATCCACTTGGTCGACCAAGGTAGTTAAAAATTGAGAATGCCCTCAAATTTGGTTCAACGGGACCCTCATTTCCTGCTTTTCGACTCTTGCATTGAACGTGAGGTTCAAAATAATATGATGCAAAAGTTGTAACTTCCTCTACAATATATGCATTAACAATAGAAGCTTCAACATGAGCCTTATTTTTCACTTTTTTTTTCAAGTGATAGAGAAATCTAAGAGTAATACAATAAAATATATTAGAAAATAAATTATACTAAATTTGATCAAATGAAATAACAATGATAAAAAAAGCAAAAAATTCACCTTTCAAATGGATACATCCATCAAAATTGAACAGGACCTCCAACTTTAGCCTCATATGGCAAGTGAACTAAAAGATGTTCTATGGAATCAAAAATCGCCGGTGGAAATATTCTTTCTAAGTTACACAAAATGATTAGAATGTCTCTCTCTAATATCTCTATGTGTGAATGACTCAATACTGTCGAGCAAATATCATGAAGGAAAATACTTAATTCCGTAATTGCACCCCAGATAAAATTTAATAACAATTCCTTCAAAGCAATAGGAATTAGTCTTTCCATGAATATATGACAGTCATGATTTTTCAAACCAATCAATTTGCATTCCTTCAAATTGATGCATCTGCCAAGATTAGAGACGTAACCATCAAGAAATCTCAATGATTTCAACCATTCACAAGCAATCCGTCTCTGATCCTTATTGAATGTATAAACTACTTTTGGTTTTGGTGCCCTACTATTTTCATCAACATCAAAAGCGAGTTGTTTACAGATGAGACGCATATCTTTTCTTGCATTCAGATTGTCTTTTATTTTTCCAGTAATATCCATTACCGTATTTATCAAATTATCAAAAACATTTTTCTCAATATGCATTAAATCAAGATTGTGATGAATCAAATTACTCTGTCAATACGATAAATCCCAAAATATACTCTGTTTAGTCCATTTATGCGTAATTCCATAGTCATATGTTGTAACATTTGGTTCTTCAATAACAGATGGAAAGTTAAGCACTCTATTCCATAAAAATTGACCGGTGAATCTCAATGGTGGAGGTGTTCTTTCAATTCTATTCTTAGTGAATTCTTCTTTATTTCTTCTGAATTTATGATTTGGCTGTAAAAATTATCTATGACAATCAAAATAACTTGGTTTCTTTCCGTGTTTCAATCTGAATGACTTTGATCTCTCCATACATATTGGACATCCTAAAATCCCCATGGTACTCCAGCCCGATAACATACCATAAGTAGGAAAATCATTTACGGTCTAAAGAAGCGCATCTCTCATTGTGAACATCCGATTAGTATGAATATCATATGTAGAAACACCCTCGTCTCATAGTTGATTCAGCTCGGCAATCAACGATTGCACGTAAACATCTATTAACTTATTCGGATTATGAGGGCCAAGCACAATCAATGTTAAAAACATATAAGGTGTTTTTATACACATACTGGGTGGAAGATTATACGGAGTTACGATAATTGGCTAGCAAGAATAAGTTCTTCCTGATTTGCCAAATGGAGCAAATCCATCAGCACATAGACCCAACTTGATGTTTCGAGTCTCATTCGCAAACTCAGGATATATTCTATCAAAAATTTTCCATGCCTCTGCATCTGATGGATGATACATTAGCCCATCCTCTGTTTCATGATTTACATGCCAAGTCATGTGTTCAGCAGTGACCTTTGATGCATAAAGCCTTTGCAATCTAGGAGTTAAAGGCAAATAGAACATTTGTCTGAATGATTTAAATCGCTTATTACGATTTGATCTCGTGGTACTCTTGTACCTGCATTTACTACATAATTTACAAGTCTCTAAATCTGCATTATCTCCCCAATATAGCATACAACCATCTCTACAAACATCAATTCTTTATACCGGAAGATCTAAATCTTTCACAAGTTTTTTCATACCGTAAAAATCGTTCAACATTATGTGATCACACGACAATACTTCTCCAATAACTTAAACAAAATCATTAAAACAATCTTCGGACACATTATGCTTAGCTTTAATATTCAACAATCTTGCGGTGAGAGATAATTTAGTATGACTGTCACAATCAGACCACACGGGTTCATTTGTAGCTCTCAATACTTCTTGAAATTTGAGATATAGCTCATTGTATACATTTTCATGAACATCAGTTACTTCTACCTCCTCCAACGGCGTTGAATAACTAGTATACATGTGTTCAAATGTTTGAGGATAACTAGAACTTGTAGTGTTTGGTTCGTTATTCAAATTATGACTAACTGCATCAACTATCATCCTCTGGTATGGATTGAATTGATTGTAATATATTTGCTCTCCACTAACTATCCGTTGTATGTTTCGTCCAACCTCTTCATCGGATATAAATGGTTCACCATGACAAGTCTAATTACAATAATTTGACATAAAACCAAATCTACAAAGATGTTCTCGAACTTTATCACACTAGAAAAATTTACCATTATGACATTTTTTGCACGGACACCTTAATTTATTCCCATCCATAAACTCAACATTGCTATTAGCAAAATTCAAAATTTGTTCCAACCCAATAATAAATTCATCGGTTAAACCACGACGTTCTAGTAAACTCTTTTTATACATCCAACTTCGTTCTCTCTCCATTTATCCTATTTTCAAATTTATATCAAGGATTAATTTTATTTTTTCCATATTTCATCCATATATATTAATTTAACAATAAATTTTTATACTCAAAATAAATTCTTCTAGTACTAAATGTGATTTTGTGTGATATTTAATTGCAAACTATAATATCATTTCGAATAAATATTATATATTTACAGTAATAAAATTACTTAAAATAAAACATTAATTATATATAATATAAAATGATAATACTACAAATTTATGAATAAACAATTTTTATACCTATCCTAATGGAAACAACGGATGAGCTCACAACTGAAGACTTCATAAACACACCGAACACCTAAATGATGAAGTATGATAAACCTATGAAAAATAAAATATTAGTTTTGTATTTATATTACACATTATACTGATTTATATAATTTGAATAACATTTTAATTCTATTGTTACGACGATGAACGACGCAATTTGATTGTGCATGCGGCGTCTGGAACAAATGCTCTAGTTGGGACGATGATTAACCACCCAAGTGTGCGATGCAGAGACCAACAATGAACCTCACCTGCCACATCATCGCGCCCCCATGGCAAATTACAAAATGCACCTCGCAGCCTCGCGGCTGCCATGGCGAGGTGCGCCAATCCGTGAAGTCGCGAGCTCGCGATACCTGCCTACGAGCTTGCGATAGGTGTTGCGAGCTCGCGCGACAGCGTCGTCGCTGCTCCGGCGACGGCTATGTAAATGGGGAGAAATTGTACCGGATCGGCGGATCAGGGGGAAGCGCCATCGTGAGATTCAATCGAGGAAAGGAAGCAGGGAGTAATTAGAGGAAAATCAGTGATGAATCCTATTTCGTTGCTAAATTTGTTAGAAAATTGGCGACGAAATTTATTATTCGTCGCCAAATTGGCGACGAATTTATTTTTCATTGCAAATTTTACGATGAAATTTATTTTTCATCGCAAAATTGGCAACCAATTTACTTTTCGTCGCCAATTTAGAGACGAATATTATATTTGTCGTAAATTTTCTAATTCCCACCATGCTAAAATAATTAAAATTTTCCGTCGAAAATTTTTCGTCGCTAAATTTGATGGAAAATTTCCAACGAATTCATGAATTCGTTACTAATTTTGGCAACGAATTTTAGATTCGTTGATAATTTACAATGAAAAAAATTTCGTTGCAAAATTTGCAAAGAATTCATAAATTCGTTGCAAATTTTTGCAACGAAATTATAATTCATTGCAAATTTTTGCAACAAAAATTTAATTCATTGCAGAATTTGCAACGAAAATAAAATTCGTTCCAAATTTTGCAACAAATTCAAAATTCTTTACAAAAATTTGCAACGAAAATGTTGTTTTGTCGTAAATTGGCGATGAAAAATCATTTTTGTCGTGAATTTGCAACGAATTTTGTGACGAAAATGATTTGTTTGAAATTTAAATAATTTTGCAACAAAAAATTTTTTGTTGGAAATTTCGTTACTAATTTGTGATGAAATTTGAAATTCGTCGCAAATTTTATTTCAAATTTGCGATAAATTTTGTTCGTTGCCAAATTTCATCGCCAATTTAATGTTTTTTTTGTAGTGGTAGTCAAACTCATTGGAGTGAATTTAATGTGTAAGTTCATCAATAACTTTGAAGCAAAATTTATTAATGGCTGAAAAAATTTAGAATCTAAGTACTTAGAAGAGTGATAGAAATGTAATATAGGATTAAAGTGAATATGAAGTGTCTAGATCTATCAGTAATCATGTGTTAAAATTCATTAATGCTAAAACTCACTAATGATTAAAAACATTTAAAACCAAGGAAGTTGAAAATTATCAACCTTAGAAGAGTGGTAGGACGATAATAATTCAGGTTTGAAATGAATCTTATATGTCTAGATTCATCAATGCATTTTAACTAAAATCAATTGATGATTGAAAAGGGCTCAGAAATAGGGAAGTTGAGCATTGTAAGAATCAAAAGAATTCAAAGAACAAAATGTTGTAGTCTTGGATTGATTTTAATGTGTTTGGGTTCATCGATGACTATGTGTCAAAATACATTGATGGTTGGATTGTTTTCCAAAATTCACTTACGGTTAAAACTAATATGGAATTAGAGAAGTCCCCACGGAGATAGCGAACTAATATGGAATTAGAGAAGTCCCCACGAAGATAGCGTGGTGGCTAAGGCATGGCGGTGCTTGCAAAAGTGATATGTATCGATTCCGAAGGAAGTCTAAAATACTTTCTTGTATTCAGATGATCCCCACATATCTTGGCCACCACGTCAAGGCCCATAGGGCCCTCTGTGATTTACCTCCCTCATAATGGCGATGGGACATACTAGTGAGAGTCGCTAGGTTGACGGTTCCAACCTTTTGCAGATATGGAATTAGGGAAGTTGATCAGCATGCCCAAATTTAGGAGAGTGCCAATAAAAAATAATTGATCTTTGGAGTATTAAAATGTCTTTAATTACTTCAAGACCAATGCGCTCCAAATTTGAAATAAATAAATAAATATGAACAATTTAGGAGATCACTAGGAGTGCAAATCTAGTATAAATCTAAGATCTTTATTATAATAAATCATATGGATTGTGTGATAAGAGGGTTGGAGGCCTAGATCAAGTTGAGTGTGGAGCTATGGACTCAATGGGTTCTCATGTATGTTGTAAATGTGGAGATTGAGTGCTTGACATGGCTCTAATTACTAAACTAGAGTTAGAAGAGGAGAACAATGAACATGAGAGCTAGAGGTTTGAATCGAGATGCAACTTAAATTGGATGTTTCCATTGGAGCTCATGAAGGAGCTATCATATCAACTAATAGATGGTTCTAGTTTCTAGCAAAACTCAAACAAAAAGGATAGGTGTCGAGTATGCATGCATGTTTTATAAATCACATATAATTTGCATTGAAAAAATATAAGAAAACAAAAATATTAGTGTAATTGATCTCTAATTAAGGTTGACCAAGCTAAAATTCTGAAATTTGAGCAATATGTGGTGATTACTGAGTGATACTCTCTAGACAGAGATTGTTGATTAAAAAGGTGATCAAAGCTCAGTGTAAAAGAAGAGATTATTGAAGAGGAATATTCTTAATGCAATCGACTTTGATGGTTGAATGAGAAATCCAAGTGACTCATGATTGACTAAACCACTTGACAATCAAAAGTCCAATAAGGAATTGACAAAGGGTGAAGTCCAAGTAGGTCATAGTTGGCTGGACACTTGATTTGAGAGAAGTGAAGCTTAAGTGGATCACGGTTGATTAAACACTTGATATAAGATAAGAATGAAAGTTCAAGTGGATTATGGAAGATCGAACACTTTCCTTGTGGACACGAAATAGGTGAAGTCCAAGTTGATCATAGAGGATCAAACACTTAGCAAGTAAAAGAGTCCTAATAGGTCACAAAAGATTGAATGTTAGACATGCGATTGAAGTTTTAGTAGTTATGGCGGATCGAATGTTAGACACAGATGAAAGCCCTAATAGGTTGACCAAATGTTAGGCACGAGATTAAAAGTTTAAACCGGTCAATGAGGATAGGATGTTAGACACATAGATGGAAGCTCTAATATGTCAAGAATGATTAGATGTTAGATGTGAGATGAGAAATCTAAACATGTTAATGAGGATCGGATGTTTCGCAATGGTAAAGTCCTAGCATGTCAAAATTAATTGGATACTTGCCATTACTCAATAAAGTCTTGATAGGTCAAGAAGGATCAGATGTTATGCATGAGATGAGAAATCCTAGAAGATTAAGGTTGATTAGATTTAGGTGAATGAAGTCTTGGCAAGCTAAAAGTGACTGGATGTCAGGCGAGTGAAGTTCTAGTATATCAAGATTGACCAAATACTAGATGAGTGAAGTGTTTGTAGGGACCGATGTGGTCGTGCTAGAGGGGGTGAATAACGATCCGTCAATTTTGCTCTCGTTTGATGTGTGCTCATCTACAATCATTAGTATACGCAGCATAATATAGAAATACAATAAAGACAAATACAAACAAGCACACAAACAATACACAAAGATTTAATGTGGTTTGGAACTAGGGTTCCTACTCTACGGGATGAGCTCAATAGCGAGCTCTAATGATGAACACCACTACTAATAAACCTCTCCTTCTTGGTATGACATCAGAGTTAAAGAAACCTCGTACAAATATCTTACAATAATAAGAAACAACAACAATGAATACAAATGAAAAAACACTTTACAAAAATAAACTTTGGATCACTTGCTTGTTTGGTTGCTTTGAATGACTTTGAAGGTTTGAAAAGTAGCATCTATTCCCTTTCAAATTCCGAAAGAACCGGCTACAATCTTCCTCCCCTTCGAGCTCCTTATAAAGAACACCTCTGGCTAGATTTCCACCTAGCAGTCAACTGCTCTTACCCATCAGTCGATTGGTCACTTAGCTATTGCCTCACAATGGCTAATCCAAGTCAGAAAGTTGTCCATCAGTCGACTGCTTATAGGCACAAGTCGATGTTGGTGCAACAATGCCCCAAGCATTTATATGTTTTGATGTTTGGATAATCATCTAAGTTAGGCAATAAATTGTGATCTAATTGTGAATGTGTTCAAGTGACAGGGAAATCCAAGGTTGAAAACTTGGTAAAGGCAAAGTCCAAGTATGATCTTGGCAAGAGAAGTCCAAGGTAAAGGTTTGGCAGCATAAGACCAAGCATGTTGTCTTGGCAGCACTAAGTCCAAATGAACTTTGGCAAAGGAAGTCCAAAGGCAAGTCTTGGCAGCGTAAGTCAAAGCATGTAGACTTGGCGGCGTAAAGTCTAAGCACGCTTTAGCAAAGGAGAACCCAAGACATGACAAAATCGAAGGAAGCTCTTGGAAGCAAAGCGCAAAGGATGAACAAGTCGCAGACTCGGAGGGATCCTGAAGGCGCAAGGCTTAAAGGAAGAGCTAGAAGGTTGAGTCTAGGTCTAGGGGGTGAAATCAAGTATGAAATATTCATACTTGATGAGTATCGATCGATACGGCGATCACGACCGTCGTGACTCGACCGAGTCGAGTAAAATTGATGATCGATCGACCGCCGTGGCGGGCGATCGGCCGATATCGAATTACCGATCGCGGCGGCAATCGATCGATCAAGGCAAAAATGAGCACAGAGTGGAGTCTCACTTGACTGCGACTGTGATCACTCGACTGATCACTGTTAGTGCTTATAAGCTCCACATATCTCCACAATGGCATGATATTGTCCACTTTGGGTCTAAGCCCTCATGGTTTTATTTTTGGGCTTTACCCAAAAGGCCTCATACCAATGGAGATATCTTTTTTCTTATAAGCACATGATCTTTTCCATGTCTTACCAATGTGGGACTTTGATTGTATTCCTCATACTCCCAACAATCCCCCCCTCAAACGAAGGACCACATTGGGCCCCCCCTCAAGCCTATCCCTCCTCGAAGGATTTTCTACGCTTGATGTCCGATCTTCAACCCACGAAACTTCACGCGGTTGTTCGGTCCCCACCCAACTAGACTTCCTGCCTGGTGTCTGGTTCTCTTGATCCAACGTGGAGCTCAACTTCCTTCGTGCTCGAGGTTCATGGCTTGACATGGACCATGGCTCTGATACCAATTGTTAGTGCTTATAAGCTCCACATATCTCCACAATGGCATGATATTGTCCACTTTGGGTCTAAGCCCTCATGGTTTTATTTTTGGGCTTTACCCAAAAGGCCTCATACCAATGGAGATATCTTTTTTCTTATAAGCACATGATCTTTTCCATGTCTTACCAATGTGGGACTTTGATTGTATTCCTCATACTCCCAATCCCCTCAAACGAAGGACCACATTGGGCCCCCTCGCCTATCCCTCCTCGAAGGATTTTCTCGCTTGATGTCCGATCTTGACCCACGGACTTCTGCCGGGTTGTTCGGTCCCCAGGCCCAACTAGACTTCCTTCCTGATGTCTGGTTCTCTTGATCCGGACGTGGGAGCTCAACTTCCTTCGTTCGAGGTTCATGGCTTGACATGGACCATGGCTCTGATACCAATTGTTAGTGCATATAAGATCCACATATCTCCACAATGGTATGATATTGTCCACTTTGGGCCCAAGCCCTCATGGTTTTTGTTTTTGGGCTTTACCCAAAAGGCCTCCTACCAATGGAGATATCTTTTTTCTTATAAGCACATGATCTTTTCCATGTCTTACCAATGTGGGACTTTGATTGTATTCCTCATACTCCCAACAATCACTACATCAGTCGACTGATGAGAATGCCGTTGGACGAAACGACTCAAAATCTCACGAATCCGACTGTTCATAAGTCGTTTATCGCGCCAGCAGTCGACTGATGCTGTGCATCAGTCGACTGATCGTGCTCCAACGGGAAAATCAGCCCTCTCTCTATAAAAAGAGGGCTGGTGGAGGTTTTTGGGGTTAATGCTCATTCTCTAATCCTTCTCAAAAGCCTCCACGAATTCTCTAGCTTTCTAAGTGATTTAAATCTCCTCCTCTTCTCTCTAAGCTTAGATCTTCATCTTTTGTAAAGAAGAGGAGTTGTGTTGTAAAGAAAGCTTTTTAGTGGATTTGCTTGGATTGATCCACCTTAAGGATCGCCATGGAGTAGGAGCGCTATCTCCGAACCACATAAAAGGCTTTGTTTGCATTGTTATTGTTTTTACATATATTATTTGTGTTTGCTTCCGCTAATCATTTTTGTAGAAACCGAAAAATGCTATTCACCCCCCTCTAGCTTCCAAACGATCCCTAACAAGTGGTATTAGAGCCCGGATCACATCGGAAGATCTAGCAATCAACCGGAGCAAAGATGGCTTTTCAAGAGGGGTATAGCACGGCGAGGCCTCCGTTCTTCGACGGCAACGACTTCGGATATTGGAAAGGTAGGATGAAGTATTACTTAATGAATGATATTGATAATTGGTTTAGTGTTGTAGATGGTTTCGAGAAGCCGGTCGACGAATTCGGAGCACCACTACCGACAAAAGATTGGACAAGAGAGATGGCTAAAAAAGCACAAGAAAACGCCAAGGCAACAACCACACTTCAATGTGGTTTGTCAAAAGAGCAACTAAG
Organism: Wurfbainia villosa; assembly: GCA_025175895.1. Classification (NCBI taxonomy): domain Eukaryota; kingdom Viridiplantae; phylum Streptophyta; class Magnoliopsida; order Zingiberales; family Zingiberaceae; genus Wurfbainia; species Wurfbainia villosa. Next base: position 4,605,128 of record CM046003.1, read on the forward strand.
CAAGGTGGGGCCATTTGAATCGGCGAAGGAGCTTTGGGAGAAGTTGATCGAGCTCAATGAAGGATCCAAAGAAACAAGAAGGGCCAAGAGGGATCTTTTGATTGGCCAACTCCAAAGCTTCACTATGAAGACAAACGAGACCGTGAGCCAAATGCACGGGCGTTTCAAGGAAGTAGTCAACGGACTACACGTTATAGGTGAAAAGGTCGACAACCGAGACCTTGTAAGTGTTGGTGCAGTGGGCACCAAAGTCGAACCGGTATTTTGATTATGGCAAAAGGCTCAATAGTTAAGGGTATATTTGTTATCTTACGAGATCAATTAAGTGTGCAGAAATGCTAAAGTTGAGCGGAAGGTCTGCGACACCCGGTGGGAACCGAGGTGGTCGGGCAACGCCAGAGGGACTTCGGAGGAAGCCGAGGTACTCGGGTGAAGACCGGAAGCGAGGCTACAAGGTAAGCTCGTGTGAAAGCGAAGCAAGGTCGTTAAGCGTAGATCCGACCCAATACCTCCAATGGAAGGTCTAGGTCGAGATCAGATGGTTAGAACCATCGTACTTTATATTTTAAGCTAACTTGTACTGCAGTCCAAAACCCTTTGACTACAGTCAACTGCTAGTCAAGTTCCAGCCTCGAGAAGAGCTCGAATTTCAAGGGGGTGAATTTGGACTTGACTCGTGTTTTGGTACAAAGGTTGATGTGGCATCAAGGTGGACATCCAAACCATCACCAAGCTTCCTTGTTGTGTAAGCCAAAAATAAGGTGAGTTGGCACAAGATGGTTGGCTCCCATGATGTGGCACAAGTTGAATGTCTACAACAAGTTGGCGCCCAAGGAGGTTGGAGGTGGCACAAGGTGGTTGGATGAAACACCTCATCCTCAAGTTGGCGCCCAAGGAGGTTGGAGGTGGCACAAGGTGGTTGGATGAAGCACCTCATCCTCAAGTTGGCGCCCAAGGAGGTTGGAGGTGGCACAAGGTGGTTGGATGAAACACCTCATCCTTGAGTTGGCGCACAAGGAGGTTGGAGGTGGCACAAGGTGGTTGGATGAAACACCTCATCCTTGAGTTGGCGCAAAGGATGTGGATGAACAAGTCTTGGGTGATAAGAACCTCACCTTGGACACTACCTATGTCTAAATTCATAGATCAATATCCATAAATAGACATGTTCAAGCCAAGCAAATGACAAGAATTCAAGAGCTCTCAACACCGTAACGCCGCTACTACTACTCACATTTGCTACGACGAAGCGCGACAAGCTACATCTTCTACTTATAAGAGTTGTCGGTATATTTATTTAAGTTCTACTTCTTTAAATTGTCTTTGTGCTTTAATAGTAACAAGGAAAGGGGGAGTGTCCCTTTGCCTTGATTTCTTTTTGTAATCGTTGCTCCTACCTCCAACGAGGAGGAGTGGTTTTAGTGAATTGCCCTCCGTACGTGATCAAGGATCACTAGGGCCGTGGATTAGCAATCGAAAGATTGTGAACCACGTAAAAATATCTTGTCTACTTTATATTTCCGCTGTGCATTCTCTACTTGCTTTTTACTTATTGCAAATGTTTTTAACGACACCGTATCGCTATTCACCCCCCCCTCTAGCGACACTTTCGATCCAACAATTGGTATCAGAGCCGGGGGCGCTAAGATTCGGTGAAACCACCAATCTAGCTTTGTTTTTCTTTTTTTTTAAGATTTTTTATTTATTTATTTCTGTTTTCGTATAATTATTTCACTTGCTTATCTTCTCCTACATATAGAATTGCATTAGAGGCTTTAGGATCCGGATAAGGTTGTCCTTCGGGTTAGATCCCGAGTAAGGTTGTCCTCCGGAACTTCAACGACATTCGCATTTGATTGTTTATTTCTTTTTGCAAGTTACATTTTATATATCATTTTTTACTTCCCGCACTACTAATCCAAGACGAAAGTCTTGGAATATTCTTTCCGTGTGTGTTTTGCAAGATTCTTTTCGTCGTTCTTCTTCTTGTTTTTAAATGGCCCATCTCGAAGGGTTTAGCACGCGCGACCCCGTTTACAACGGTAATGACTTTCGTTATTGGAAGGGTCGGATGGAATGCTTTCTTAAAACCCAAATCGAGATGTGGATCGTAATCAAACCGGTTTCACACTTCCTATTAATGAAGATGGTGAATCTTTGGGTTACGATCAATGGTCAAATTCCATGAAAAAACAAGTAGAAGCCGATGCCAAGGCAACTCAAATCTTGCAATGTGGGTTGTCCAAGGAAGAGTTCAACCGCGTCGGCCCCTTCATTAGTGCAAAGGACTTATGGACCAAGCTAGTGGAACTACACGAAGGCACCGACGACACGAAGGTATGTAAAAGAGATTTACTTTTAAATAAATTGTATAACTTGAAAATGCAGGAAAACGAGACCGTAACTCAACTACATGCTCGTATCCAAGACATCGTCAACCAACTCCATGCCATCGGACAAAAGGTCGAGGATCGCGACCTTATCAGGTATTCTCTTAACTCGTTTCCTAGGACCACCTTGTGGGCATCCATGGTCGATGCCTACAAGGTCTCCAAGGACCTTTCTAAGATTAGGTTAGACGAATTGTTTTCGGAACTTGAATTACATGAGCAAACTAACGTGGTCCAGCCGAGAAGAGTATTGCGTTAGTTGCGAGTGTTCCAAGAAGAAGAAGCCCCCAAGCAAGCCACCCTCGGAGGAAGAAGACGATATCCAAGCTCTAATGGCCAAGCCGACCGAGCACGACTCCGAAACCGAAGAAGAGTCCGAGTCCGAATCCGATGATGAGCTTCCATTCAAGACAAGCCACGGATCCGTATCCGGTTCAAAAGAATCATTAAGGGTAAGTCGGTCGTTACTTAATACTTTGTATGGTGCAATTAAATTTTTAAATAAGAAACTAGCTAAGTCCGAGTCCAAGGTCGAGACTCTAATTGAGGAGGTTAACCTCCTCAAACATGAGGTCTCCCTAACCTCTTCGACTACTCGTATTCAAGAGGAGGACTCAACTCAGTTGAAAAGCTTGAAGTTGAGAACTCGCTTTTGAAAACACAAGTCGAAGACCTTAGGAACACGTTGGAAAGGTTCACTTTGGGATCCAAGGACTTGACCTCTTACTTGCGTGTACAACAAGGCCGGACTCGGGTTTAACTCAAATACAACCAATAAGTCATATATGTCTATAGTAAACCAACATAAGAAAAATGTCCAAGCATGGGTCCCTAAGACCACTTTGATTTCAACTTTAGGATCTAACATGTATTGGGTTCCCAAGGACCAAATTCACTATGTGAATAGACCCACTCGATTCAATGGTCCAGGGGGAGCCAATACAAAATGTATTTTTGTTAAGTCTTAGAAATTGCATGCTTAGTTTTTCCTTTATTTTTAGAATGGTTAGATAGGACTCATAACCAACTAAAATCTGAAAAGATTGAGCCTCGGGAGCCTCTTTTCAAAAATAAACCAACTAAAATCCTTTAAAAGATTGAGCCTCGGGGAGCCTCTTTTCAAAAATAACTAGTTAGACCAAGACATAGTCTCAAGTAAGTCGAGTTATCAATTTCTTGAAATTAGCTTTGTCTAAGGAAGTGGTCGTTGTTCCGATCAAAGAAGGCCTCTGTGCCTCGCCACGACCTGGAAGCTAATCTCTTGAAAAGATTACTTGATGAGCTTAGACTAAATCCGAATCTAACCTAATGTTGGTTAAAATTAATCAAGTAAAATTGAAAGTCATCTCACAAGAATACATAGGAATAACATGTTTTGATCATGTAGATATTGGTGAGATGATTTAGGTTTAAAACTTACAAACAACCCTTTAGTAATTCCATTGATCCTACACATACGAGTCGAAGAAACCATTAATATAGTTTTCGACGAAGGACACGAACCCGTTCAATCCTTAACAAAACCAACTAGCAAATCAACTTATAGCGAACCCGACTGATCTTGAACTTGAATCTCCCCTAACCCAAGTCATCCTATCGACCAAGTGATAGATGACTCTAACCCAAGTCAAACTAGAACTCACCCAAGTCATCCTATCGACCAAGTGATAGATGACCCTAACCCGAGTCACACTAAGACTCAAACAAATCATCCTATCAATCAAGTTATAGGTGATCCAAATTTAGGGGTTCGAACTAGAGCTTCATACCGAAACCTTAATCAAATCTCGTTAATTTCCAAAATCGAACCCAAAACTATTGAACAAGCACTTCTTGATCCCGATCGATTATTGCTATGCAAGAAGAGCTAGCTCAATTCACTAGAAATGAAACGGGAATTAGTACCACCACCTAAAGAAAAATCAATTATTGGAACAAGGTGGGTATTTCAAATAAACTTGATGATAAAGGTGAAGTAGTTAGAAATAAAGCTAGGTTAGTCGCAAAAGGGTTTAGTCAAGTCGAAGGTTTAGATTACGATGAGACCTACGCCCCCGTAGCCGGACTAGAGTCCATCCGAATGTTGTTATCATATGCTGCACATCGAGGTTTTAAATTGTTTCAAATGGATGTCAAGTCAGCATTTTTGAATGGATACATTAAGGAAGAAGTTTACGTCAGTCCAACCTCCGGATTGAAAAATCTAGATAAACGACCATGTCCTTAGACTTAAGAAAGCCCTATATGGACTCAAACAAGCCCCAAGAGCTTGATGCGAAAGGCTTCGATCTATCTTAAGTCCAAAGGATTCAACCAAGGTTTAGTCGACCCAACCTTATTCGTTAAAACCGTAGGAAAAGAAATCTTTATAGCCCAAATCTATGTAGATGATATAATTTTTGGAACTACCAACTCGATCCTGCTAAACGAATTCATCTCACTTATGGAAAGTGAATTTGAAATGAATTTAGTGGGAGAGTTAAGTTTCTTCTTAGGTTTACAAATTAAACAAACTAAAGATGGAATATATTTACATCAACAAAAATATACTAAGGACTTAATAAATCGATTTGGAATGCAAGATGCTAAAATAATTAATACACCTATAGCAACTAATGTTAATATAAACGAAGATGTAGAAGGAAAACCCGTTGACCTAAAATACTATAGGAGCGCAATAGGAAGTCTCCTATACTTAACCGCGATCCGACCCGACATTTTATTCGCGGTAAGTATGTGCGCAAGGTTACAAACCTGTGCCAAGGAGTCTCACCTAACCCTAGTCAAGCGTATCCTTAGATATCTAAAGGGCACGCTAAACGTAGGTATTTGGTACCCTAGATCTACCGAGTTTAATCTAATCGGCTACTCCGACTCGACTATGCGGTAGTAAACTCGATAGAAAGAGCACGAGTGGTTGTTGTCAAATCCTCGGCTCGAGTCTAGTAAGTTAGTGCGATGAGAGCGAGCATTGCGTTGCCTTATCTACCACCGGCGAATACGTTGCGATGGGTGAGTGTGTCTCTCGGCTCTGTGGATGAAGCACACTCTCCAAGACTTTAGCTTAATCTTTAACAACATTAAAACCTACATAGATAACATTAGTTCAATTAACTTAACTAAAAATCCAATATGTCATTCTAGGACAAAACATATAGAAGTTAAACACCACTTCATTAGGAACATGTAACTAATGGAACTATACAACTAGAGTATGTTGAGTCCAAATCAAACCTAGCGGACATCTTCACCAAACCACTACCCGAATTTAGTTTATTAAGACGAAAGTTAGGTATGTGCGTAATAGAGTAGGATTTAAATTTTTCTTTATATGTACTCTACTTTTGCTTCTTTTTATGAAATTAGCCTAAGTCTTACCTTAGAAATCATATACCTATAGATTTAAGGAGCCAACACATCTCACAACACATAGGACTAATGTGTTTGTGTACTTAGCCACGTGAGAGGCGTGAGATGTTAGGACCTTACTCGGTTCCAGATGTAGATGTAGATCTGCATCACATGAACCATGGAGTATGATTATTAATCAACTCCTTCAAGACTTATTGATCATTCTATATCAATCAAGTCCAACCGGAGTTGTACATTTTAGATGAACATATTTTCAAGCTTATTATTATTTTAAAAAAAAAATATATTTATATTGGGAACTTGCTTGGACTTACAAACCCTAAAATATATTTACAAACTTTTTGAGTTAAGGCAAAAGGGGGAGAAAGTCACAAAAGTAAGGAAGAAAGTAAACAAAATTATTACCTTTTATATTAAGTAATTCAGTTTACTTAAGCAACTATTAAGGGGGAGTAAAAATTATTTTTCAAGAACTCACCTTCGGTCAAGGGGGAGGTTACCTCAAAGGGGAGAACTTGAAACAATAATATTTCTCACTCATGCTTAATCTTTATGCTAGCTCATTCATGCTTAATCATTATGCTAGCTCATTCATATTTAATCTTTATGCTAGCTCATTCATGCTTAATCATTATGCTAGCTTCTTTGTTATGTTAATTTTTCCTTAACTTTTGTGTCGGTTTGCCATGAATCAAAGGGGGAGATTGTTGGTGCAAGGGCACCAAAGTCGAACCGTATTTTGATTATGGCAAAAGGCTCAATAGTTAAGGGTATATTTGTTATCTTACGAGCTCAATTATGTGCGTAAATGCTAAAGTTGAGCGGAAGGTCTCGCGACACCCGGTGGGAACCGAGGTGGTCGGGCAACGCCAGAGGGACTTCGGAGGAAGCCGAGGTACTCGGGTGAAGACCGGAAGCGAGGCTACAAGGTAAGCTCGTGTGAAAGCGAAGCAAGGTCGTTAAGCGTAGATCCGACCCAATACCTCCAATGGAAGGTCTAGGTCGAGATCAGATGGTTAGAACCATCGTACTTTATATTTTAAGCTAACTTGTATCTCCAAAACCCTTTGACTACAACCGCTAGTCAAGTTCGACCTCGAGAAGAGCTCGAATTTCAAGGGGGTGAATTTGGACTTGACTCGTGTTTTGGTACAAAGGGTGATGTGGCATCAAGGTGGACATCCAAACCATCACCAAGCTTCCTTGTGGTGGACGACCAAAATAAGGTGAGTTGGCACAAGATGGTTGGCTCCCATGATGTGGCACAAGTTGAATGGCTCCAACAAGTTGGCGCCCAAGGAGGTTGGAGGTGGCACAAGGTGGTTGGATGAAACACCTCATCCTCAAGTTGGCGCCCAAGGAGGTTGGAGGTGGCACAAGGTGGTTGGATGAAGCACCTCATCCTCAAGTTGGCGCCCAAGGAGGTTGGAGGTGGCACAAGGTGGTTGGATGAAACACCTCATCCTTGAGTTGGCGCACAAGGAGGTTGGAGGTGGCACAAGGTGGTTGGATGAAACACCTCATCCTTGAGTTGGCGCAAAGGATGTGGATGAACAAGTCTTGGGGGATAAGAACCTCACCTTGGACACTACCTATGTCTAAATTCATAGATCAATATCCATAAATAGACATGTTCAAGCCAAGCAAATGACAAGAATTCAAGAGCTCTCAACACGCCGTCGTAACGCCGCTACTACTACTCACATTTGCTACGACGAAGTGCCGCCGACAACGAAAGCTACATCTTCTACTTATAAGAGTTGTCGGTATATTTATTTAAGTTCTACTTCTTTAAATTGTCTTTGTGCTTTAATCGTAACAAGGAAAGGGGGAGTGTCCCTTTGCCTTGATTTCTTTTTGTAATCGTTGCTCCTACCTCCAACGAGGAGGAGTGGTTTTAGTGAATTGCCCTCCGTACGTGATCAAGGATCACTAGGGCCGTGGATTAGCAATCGAAAGATTGTGAACCACGTAAAAATATCTTGTCTACTTTATATTTCCGCTGTGCACTCTCTACTTGCTTTTTACTTATTGCAAAAGTTTTTTAACGACATCGTATCGCTATTCACCCCCCCCCCCTCTAGCGACACTTTCGATCCAACAGTAAGGTATGTGTTACAAGCTTTCCCTAGGACCACCTTATGGGCTTCAATGGTAGATGCCTATAAGGTCTCTAGGGATCTTTCATTAGTTAAATTAGATGAGCTATTTTGTGAATTTCAATTACATGAACAAGCTAACACTTCATCCAAAGAGAAAGGTATAGCTCTTTTTGTAGGAAAGAAGGAGAAGAAGGAAGTGTCCTCCTCATCCGAGTCCGAGGAAGACTCATCAAGTAGTGAAGATGAGTTATCGGCAAGCGAGGTGGCACATTACGTCAAGAAGTTTGGTGGGAAGTCAAGGAGGCTCACCAAGAAAGATGTGAAGAGGATGTTCCAATCCTCAAGAGGTAAATCTTCAAGTAATTCAAATTCTATCTCTAACGTGACTTGTTTTGGTTGCAACAAGAAAGGGCATATAAAGCCAAATTGCCCGGAACTAAAGAAGAAGGAGGAGAAGGAAAAGAAAAAGAAGGAAAAGAAGGAGAAGAAGAAGAAGGAGGCAATGGTGGCACAAACATGGGACACTCTAAGTATGGAGGAGTCTTCCGACGATGAGGAAGTATGCCATGCCACCCGGAACCTAGCCCTTATGGCATTAGAGGAAGAAGCCAAGAGCTCAAGCGAGGAGTCCTCTTCCTCTTCAAGTGATGAATCATCATCAAGTGATGATGATGAGGTAAACAACTCACCCAAAGTAGATTTACTTTATAAGACTATTGCATGTTTACAAAATGCTTTAAATAGATCAAAAATTAGGGTTAAGGATCTAAAATTAGAAATCAAATCATTTAAGAATATAGATTCATCATGTTGCAAACCATCTAGTGATATTGATGAATGTACTCTTAGGGATGAAAATGATGAGCTAAGAAAAGAAATAGGTAAATTAAGAGCATGCCTAGAAAAATTCACTAATGGTTCTAAATATCTAGATATGATTATTAAGGATCAAAGGGCAATTTACAATAAGGCCGGATTAGGATATAGGCCTAAAGAAAAAGAGGTAGCATTTACATATCTTGTGAGTAGAAAATCAACAATTAAGAGCAAGGGGAGAAAGGCATGGGTACCTAAGAAATTTATAATTAATGCTAGTGGTCCTAAAATTTGGGTACTTAAGGATTGTGTTTTTCATGTGATATAGGTAGAAGAACCAAGCTTGTGGATAGTTGATAGTGGGTGCTCAAAGCATATGACCGGGGATGAGAGAAAATTCTCCACTATCAACCATACTAGCAAAGGAAAAGTGTCATTTGGTAATAGCGACAAACTTAAAATTCTAGGAAAGGGCACCATTGAGGTATCTCCCAATCTTGCCATTCATAAAGTACTATTAGTCAAAAATATGAAATTCAATTTACTTAGTGTAAGCCAATTATGTGATGCAAACTTTGATGTTAAGTTTGATTCCTCAAAATGTTTTATAAAACACAAAACTATAAATGATTGCATGTTAGTAGGCTTTAGGAAATCAAATATATATTATGTTGATTTATCCTATGCTACTAATCCTTCCACTAAGTGTCTTATTGCAAAAGAGGAAGAAAGTTGGCTTTGGCATAGGAGGCTAGGACACATAAACATGAAGAATATAGCCAAAATAGCAAAATTGAAGCTAGTCAAAGGATTGCCTAGAGTTAAATTTCTCAAGGACAAGATGTGTGATGCATGCCAAGAGGGGAAACAATCAAAAATATCACACAAAGGTAAAAATTTACTTAGTACCGCTTTACCGTTAGAATTATTACACATGGATTTATTTGATTGTCATAGTACCCCATCTATAATTGGTAGTAAATATTGCTTGGTAATAGTAGATGATTTATCTAGGTTTACTTGGATGTTTTTCTTGAAAAATAAAGATGAAACCTTAGGAATAATCATAGGATTTAGCAAAAGAGTAGAAAATGAAAGAAAACTCAAAATCAACCGGATCCGTAGTGATCATGGTGGAGAATTTGAGAATTCAAATTTTACAAATTTTTGCTTAGAACAAGGGTACAAGCATGAATTTTCTTGTCCTAGAACACCCCAACAAAATGGGGTTGTGGAAAGGAAAAATCGTGCCCTACAAGAAGCGGCTAGGACAATGCTTAATGCATATTCCTTACCTAGCTACTTGTGGGCGGAAGCAGTTAATACCGCTTGCTATATCCAAAATAGGGTATTGATTCATAGGTTTTTAGGAAAAACTCCATTTGAATTGTGGAATGACACAATTCCAATAATTCATTATTTTAAGGTCTTTGGATGTAAAGTTTATATCTTAAATACCAAAGACAATCTAAGTAAGTTTGAGTCCAAAGCGGATGAGGGAATCCTAGTTGGATACTCATCCACTAGTGTAGGATATAGAGTTTACAATAAAAGGACTCAAAAGATTGAAGAATCTTCAAATGTTCAATTTGATGAAACTTCAAATACATACCCTAGGAAATCCCCCATTGATGATGACATAAATAATGAAAATCAAGAAATTACCAAACAATTTCAAGATTTAAACTTAGGGGGTAATAATCAAGGGGGAGGATTAAATCAAGGGGGAGTAAGGGATGATTCCGATGATGAGCATAGGATTGAGGTTGATCATGATCAAAACCAAATTAGTACACCTCCTAGAACCATAAGAATTCACCAAAGTCACCCCTTAGATCAAATTGTCGGTGAATTATCTCAAGGAGTTAGGACTAGGTCATTCCATAGGGATCCAACTAGTCATATTGCTCTAATTTCTCAAATTGAGCCCAAAAAAATTAAAGATGCATTACTTGATCCGGATTGGATCTTAGCAATGCAAGAAGAATTGGCTCAATTTGAAAGGAGCCAAGTATGGGAGTTAGTTCCTAGACCAAGTGAAAACACCATTATTACTACAAGATGGGTTTTTAGGAACAAACTAGATGATCAAGGAAATATCACTAGAAATAAAGCAAGATTAGTTGCAAGGGGCTTTAATCAAGTTGAAGGACTTGATTATGATGAAACATATGCCCCGGTTGCTAGGCTAGAGTCCATTAGAATACTTTTAGCATATGCCTCCTATATGGGTTTCAAACTCCATCAAATGGATGTCAAATCGGCATTCCTAAATGGGTTTATTAAGGAGGAGGTATATGTAGAACAACCTCCCGGGTTTGAAAATATGGACTATCCAAACCATGTATACAAGCTTAGGAAAGCTTTGTATGGTTTGAAACAAGCTCCCCGGGCTTGGTATGAAAGATTATCATCTTTCTTAATTTCTAAGGATTTTAAAAGGGGTAGTATAGATCAAACTCTCTTTATAAAGTCAACATCTAAGGACATCTTTGTATCCCAAGTATATGTTGATGACATTATCTTTGGGTCAACAAATGATGAACTCCTTCAAGACTTTATTAAAAACATGGAAAAGGAGTTTGAAATGAGTCGAGTTGGGGAATTAAATTTCTTCTTAGGTTTGCAAGTTAAACAAACAAGTGAAGGGATTTACATTTATCAAACCAAATATGCTAAGGAAATGATCAAGAAATTTGGTTTGGAAAATGCTAAGGTAGTTTCAACCCCAATGGCAACCAATGCTAAAATAGATAGTGATAGTGAGGGAAAACAAATAGATCTCACACTCTATAGGAGCATGATTGGTAGCCTATTGTCCTTAACCGCTAGTAGACCCGACATATTATTTGTGGTTGGTATGTGTGCTAGGTATCATTCATGTGCAAAAGAATCCCATTTAGTTGCCGTTAAAAGAATTTTAAGATATGTTAAAGGCACACTAAATGTAGGATTATGCTACCCTAGGACTAGGTCTTTTGAATTGATTGGGTACACCGATTCCGATTATGTCGGTTGCAAATTGGATCGGAAGAGTACTAGTGGTGGATGCCAATTCCTTGGATCCTCCCTAGTTAGTTGGAGTAGTAGGAAGCAACCTTGTGTTGCTTTATCCACCACCGAGGCCGAATATGTGGCTATGGGTGGTTGTGTAGCTCAACTACTATGGATGAAACATACCTTGGAAGACTATGAGCTATCCTATTCCAACATGAAAGTATTTTGTGATAATGTGAGCACCATTAACTTGACCAAAAACCCGGTGCATCACTCTAGGACCAAGCACATTGAAGTGAAACATCACTTCATTAGAGATCATGTGGCAAAGGGGGACATTGAGCTAAATTATATTGAATCCAAGTCCAACCTAGCCGATATATTTACCAAGGCTCTCCCCGAAGTAGAATTTTTCATCACTTAGGAGAGAACTTGGAATGTGCTTGGTTGAGTGAAGGTGTAGGTTTGCATGATCCTATAGAAATACTAGGATTTATACCTTTAACCATCTCACAAAATACTTCGGAAACCATGATTTTTGTATTGAGCAACTTAGACAACATGTGAGATGTTAGGAAGATGCACTTGGTTCATCATGCTTGTTATGATGCATTACTATGAACCAAAGTGTCATCTAGAGATATTAATCCTTCATTGGACCAATCATTGGGAAGGCTTATACACAATTGATGTGCATATAGCTCCAAGAACATTATTGGAAATATCAAATAAAACATATTTTAAACTATGTTTATCATACTTTGAAAAACAGTTTTCAAATGAAACACAAAAGTGATACAAACTTTGCAAAAACATTAGAACTTTTGTTTGTTTCCAAGTTTGTATCAATCTCTAAATTTGAAAAACATATATTTTTCAAAATAATTTTCCTTGATAAAATATGATTTCAGAAATGTGTACACAAAATTTCGTGATTTTTTGAGATTTCTGGAATTTCTGACGCATTTCTGAATTTGAACTGAAAAGGCTGATTTTTAGATGACGATGTCATCATTGGTTGAAACCGATCGATACACTATGTTTTCAGCAAATTAGCTCCATTTTTTGATATTTAGTGTATCATTGATATCCTAAAACAATAGCATGATAAAATTAAGTATAAACAACGTGTATAGATGTTTAATGCGATGTTTTAGGGGGAGTTTTCACAAAATATATCTTTTCATCCAAAATTTACATTGTTGGTGCAGAGTTAGTATTTAAACTTTCATATTGTTTGATGACTTTAGCTCCACATGTATTTTATTCATCATAACCTATATCTTGGATTAAGGGGGAGTTAATTTTAAATCTATACCTTAGTTCAAGATTGTTAAACACTCAATCCTTTCATGAAATATATGATTTTATCTTTCTTCTTTTTTTTTTATGTATGTCAAAGGGCGAGAATAAATGTTTAGGTTAGAATTGGATTTGGTTATATGATGTGATAATATGTGTATCTTTAAAAGACCTAACTTAAATGATTGCCAAACATCAAAAAGGGGGAGATTGTTGGTGCAACAATGCCCCAAGCATTTATATGTTTTTATGTTTGGATAATCATCTAAGTTAGGCAATAAATTGTGATCTAATTGTGAACGTGTTCAAGTGACAGGGAAATCCAAGGTTGAAAACTTGGTAAAGGCAAAGTCCAAGTATGATCTTGGCAAGAGAAGTCCAAGGTAAAGGTTTGGCGGCATAAGACCAAGCATGTTGTCTTGGCAGCACTAAGTCCAAATGAACTTTAGCAAAGGAAGTCCAAAGGCAAGTCTTGGCAGCGTAAGTCCAAGCATGTAGACTTGGCGGCGTAAAGTCCAAGCACGCTTTGGCAAAGGAGAACCCAAGACATGACAAAACCGAAGGAAGCTCTTGGAAGCAAAGCGCAAAGGATGAACAAGTCGCGGACTCGGAGGGATCCTGAAGGCGCAAGGCTTAAAGGAAGAGCTAGAAGGTTGAGTCTAGGTCTAGGGGGTGAAATCAAGTATGAAATATTCATACTTGATGAGTATCGATCGGTGATCGATACTCGACCGAGTTAGGTAAAACCACGATGATCACCGGTCACGCGTGGCATGGCGATCGATGATGTTCGATCAGTTGCGCTAAAAGCGGTCTGATCAAGGCAAAAACAGGCACAGAGTGGAGTCTCACTCGACTGCGGCTGTGATCACTCGACTGATCACTACATCAGTCGACTGATGTAGTGATCAGTCGACTGATGAGAATGCCGTTGGACGAAACGACTCAGAATCCCACGAATCTGGCTGTTCAGAAGCCTTTTATTGCGCCGGCAGTCGACTGATGTTGTGCATCAGTCGACTGATCGTGCTCCAACGGGAAAATCAGCCCTCTCTCTATAAAAAGAGGGCTGGTGGAGGTTTTTGGGGTTAATGCTCATTCTCTAATCCTTCTCAAAAGCCTCCACGAATTCTCTAGCTTTCTAAGTGATTTAAATCTCCTCCTCTTCTCTCTAAGCTTAGATCTTCATCTTTTGTAAAGAAGAGGAGTTGTGTTGTAAAGAAAGCTTCTTAGTGGATTTGCTTGGATTGATCCACCTTAAGGATCGCCGTGGAGTAGGAGCGCTATCTCCGAACCACGTAAAAGGCTTTGTTTGCATTGTTATTGTTTTTACATATATTATTTGTGTTTTCTTCCGCTAATCATTTTTGTAGAAACCGAAAAACGCTATTCACCCCCCCTCTAGCTTCCAAACGATCCCTAACAGTCGACTGCCATGGGATAGCAGTTGACTGTTCAACAATATGAGCCTTGACCACTTATTTCAAGTCGACTGTTATACCCTAGCAGTCAACTGCAAGAGCCACATGCCAGCAGTCGAGCCTCAGTCGATTACCTGACCAGTAGACTACTCTGAGTCAACTTGGCTTCCAAGTGTCAAACACTCAGCCAGTCGATTGGTCCATGTATCCAGTCGACTGGTAAACCTCAAACATGAGGTTTAACCCAAGTATGTGTTGGAAATCCTGGGATCATGCGCAGCGGAATAAGTGAGTAAAATAATTTTTTATTACATCTCAGACATTTCCTGGGGGACAGGAAAACTTGTTTTGGCATACTCACATGAAAACACACAAAAAGAGAAGGAGAAGTTATACCTTCGGGATTCTATTGAATCCGTCGAAACCACAAGAAAGACCAAAGGGCCTTGCCTCTATTGTTGGAGGATCGTAGCCTGATTAGAAGGGGGGTTGAATAGCCCTTGATGTCGTAGATGGAATTCTCGCATCTTAATCATCTACAATCGAGGTTAGCACAACGGAATGTATGCTAAAACAAAGACAATTAAAACTAAAGCAAAAGTAAAGAAGAAAGCAATGCTAACAAAGAGATGTAACGTGATTCACGGCTCTTACCGCTAATCCACGATGATTCGTTCGATGAATCACTCCCTCAAACCAATCCACTAATCTCTCCTTTAGCTCAACAAGGTGGGTATAACCTCTTTACACAAATCTCTCCCTCTTACAATAAGATTGAGATAGAAATAAGGAAGAGGAGAGTTTGGACATTCACAACACTTAGGGAGCACTTAGGAGTGGAAACATTAACCTCTCCAAGGCACTCAACCCTTCTTTTTATAGGGAAGAAGGGTTTCTTTCCGTTAGCATGCGAGCCGATGATGCATGCCATCGATCGCTTAATAAACTTGATCGACTTCGATCCGACTTCTTTGTCGTCACCATCCAATGGTAGCCTTGGTAGTCCACGCGCGTAGATAATCGATCGGCTATGGCGGTTACGTAGCGTGTTCACCCATAATATCATTGTCATCCTTGGCGGTTGACGGTCGCCATCCCTTAGCGTTGGTACATTAACCACAAACCTTAGTTGACACCGATCAACTACTAGTCGACTCGGACCAGTCGACTGATATTACTTGGCAGTCGACTGTTGTCGGGTAAAACCTCAAACATCAAGATGTTTGATCATCTGACCGTCGGGTAAACCTCAAACCACATGTTTGAGCATCCGACACTTCCAATCGTCGGGTAAAACTTCAAACACATGTTTGAGCATTCGATTTATCCAATCGTTGGGTAAAACCTCAAACACATGTTTGAGCATCCGACTTGTCGAGTAAAACCTCAAACACAAGTTTGAGCATCCGACACTTGACTTAGCCATTCGGCCAAGTTCACCTAACTTGAACTACCCCATCCCGGGTTACAATCGCTCAATCTCTCATCTCCCATGGAGTCTCTCACCGAAGCTCTCTTTATTCAGCTACATCCCTCGAATGCACTAAGCTCGCGACTCCTCCAGTGCCATCCTTCGTGTCTTGCCCTAACGTCTGCTACCTTTGGCTTCACTCCATTTGCTCCTCGTTCGGCGGTCCCTTGGATGCACCAAGCTCACAACTTCTCCAATTCCATCCTTTACCGACTCAAGGACCCGAGCCATGAGATGGTGAACTCGCCAATGCTTCATCAAGCAAACCATGTATGATTCACCAAGTCCTGCACAACTTGAACACACACATCAAATCACATAACCAACCTAACTTAAACCCTTTGCTACACACATAAAAACCAAACACACACTTGGGTTGATTGCCCTAACATCAATAAGTATCCACGTCAGGATCACCTAAGACAACTCCTAGAGCAGCAAGCCTTTGTCTCTGAATGGTGCTAGGCAACCGACGGAGACAAGAGAAGAGGGTAGAGGAAAGACGACTACCAAGGGAGAAACCTAAAACCAAAAATAACCTCTTCCAAAGATTATCAAGGGATCTATTTATAAATATCTTGATTAGGTCATCTTAAGAGACTTAAATGGAACATATCTTACCATAATTATCCCATAATTAAGGTAAAAACAACCCAAAAAATTTCCATAAGAGAAATCTCTAAAATTGGCAGCACCGTGACACGACTAGGACATAGTCGGCTGTGTAACCTTCTGAGCACAACCCAGGTTTAATCATTTTTCAGCCAGAGGCAGGCACGACCCGTGCCAAGTTAGGCAGTTGTGTGAGGCTCTGTATGGTCCGTTTGACTCCGTTTAGGTGCGATATGGTCGTGCTAAGTCCAACAATACCATAGGAGGTTCCATAGCCTTTGTTTCGCACCCCCCTTGGTCTTGTCCAACCAGACATATCCTCTCTCATCGAGAATCTCATTCTCATACTTGTTTTACATCTCGAGATCAATCGTAGTGCGTGTTACTCAACAGGTACCTAGTTATATTGGTCATTCATAATTAACCCCTTAATTATGAATAGATCATGAGTGGCACCTAGTAGTACATCATGACCCCCAATTGACTGGAAAGTCTAAATCGACTCCAGAACATTTCTAAACCCTTCAGTAGCTTCAATTGTTCATGCCTTATTCCTTTTACTCATACTATTGTTAGTAATATATGAGAGATGTCCTAAGGCAATCGCCTTATGGTCGTACCATTTATTTGATAAGTGAAGATTCACTATTTGAGTGTACATATTTTCATGTATTTGATTGGATCTTAAACTCATTTACTGAATGTCCACGATACGATTCACAGCATGAGAGAATTTGTGATTGGATCACAACTAGTGAGTATCTCTACATGTGTAATTGTGATGTATCGGAATTATCCTAGTCGATGAATTGATGGATTTGGACACCATCAATTCTGAGACTTCACGAGTATACTCCTTGGTGTATCAAGCGGTGATTCTCACTAGTTTGGAGACATAGTGATGTCCGAGTTAATCGTGGATGCTAGTTATGGTAACTAGTTCATTGGAGTGACCAGTAGTAAGACTTCATATGGTTCTGCATATATAGATATGTCAATGAAGTTCTTCTTGTGGCTTAAGTCGATGTTCCTTTGACTTGCGGTATTCAAGTCATCTTGATCATGGAGACTTATGCTTTGACATCTTAAGCAAAGCATCTCTAAGGAGATGTGGACCGGGATGATTGGGTATAAGTCGAGTGATCGAAGGTGTTTGAATAGCCTATAAAGATTCACCACTCCTTGCGAGGAGATGTATACCCATGGCCTCTCGTCGGATTGTTACTAAAGTCTTTGGCCAAAGCATTACATGTTTAGAGTAAGGTACTCTTGATACATGTGGAGTAACTAGAATCCATGGGACGAGAAATGATACTTGGGCTAGGTGTGGCGTAGTCGACCTAGTGATGACACTATAGACCATGTCTGAACCAAGTGGGTATAAGATGAGTGAAGGGAATGGGGCCGCGATTCATTCGAGCTCTTGAAGGGTTTGAGAAATAGTTCGGATCAACCGTTGATCTTTTGGTTAATTGGGGATCATGATGTACTACTAGGTGCCACTCATGATCGTTCTATAATTAATGGTTAATTATAGGCGGCCAACATAAACCGAGAACCTATTTGGTCACACACGGCGTAATCAAAGGATTTAAAGCGAGCTTGAGAATGGGATTCTCGGACAGAGAAACTAGGTTTGGTTGGACCAAACATAAGCGAGCATGAAATTGTTTGATGCAATGGAGCGTGGATGGGCGTGTCTTATGAAGACATAATGGATGAACCAAAATGGTTTGGTTCTAATCCAATGGATGAGAATAAACCAAAGGGTTTGGTTTATTTTAAGCGAATGAACCAAAGTTGGTTCGGTTCGTTTTAACTTAAAATAAACCATCATGGTTTGGTTTATTTTAACTTATCTTAATGGAGGCGGGTTAGCGGGCCTAATGGTTATGATCCAATAACCATTAAGAAATTAGTTCTCTATAAAAGAGGCTTAAAGGGATTGTTAAGCCTAATCATCAAAACCTAAACCTGGTCTAGTTGTCGCCCAACCCCTTGGAGTTGCCGCCCACCCTTGGTGTTGTTCGGCGCCAACCCTAGGCCGCCGCCTATTGCTCCTCCAACTGGCGTCCAGAAGGAAGCTTCCTTCCCCCTCGCCGGCGTCGAGCTACTGCCGGAAGAGTTCCGGCGATCCTCCTTAGGTTTGGCATCAAGGTGAGCTCTATCTTCCTTGGTTGGCCGGCGCCTATCTCCACCACCAAAGCTGTCCAGTTTTCTGGACAGCTTCTTCTCCCCTCGTCGAAGCGACGTTTGGACGACGGTTAGAGCTCCGACAGCGGCTAACTTACCGGGGATTCAATCTCCGGTAATCCTCTGAGGTGGAGGATGAAGGATTCGTCAATCGGTTGACGAATACCTCTCCGGAGAAGAGAGTTTTGAGAACTCATCTTAGGATCCGAATTTGGATTTGGATCGTGATCATCTCTCGATCACGTCGTCTTCAACACGAGGCTAGTAACCCGTACGAAGACGAAGCTCGTGGCTTAGCGAAGTCATCCCGAGGAACTCGGCGTGGATACAGATAGAGACGATTCTAGCGAGGATCGTTCCGGTTGATGCCGTTCCCGCTACACGTCATACGAAAGGTATAACGTAGATAAATTTCATTTTATTGCAAATTTTAATTTACGGTTATGTCTACACTTGTTGTAATATGCATGCATGTGATGTGTGTGTTGTAATAAATATAGATTTATTATTTTTAATTGCTTCCGCTGTGTTCATGTTTACGAAACGTGATCGAACACACACACGCCGCGGTGCCGGAAACCCAACAGTGGTATCAGAGCCCAGGTTGTGTTTCGACATAATCGTAAAAATAGTTTTGCGATAGTCAGAATGTTATTTCTGGAAATTTTCTAATTTTGGAAATTAGAAGTATTTATGGAAATTTTTCAATTTTGGAAAGTCTAGAAGTATTTATGGAAATCTTCCACTTTTGGAAAGTTGGAAGTATTTATGGAAATTGATATTTTCCATAAATAAAATATTTGATTAGATTTTTGAAATTTGTTTCCTAATTTAATCTTGATTTGATTTGGGAAATCAAATCTTAAAATATTTTATTTCCATAAGTAGTTTTGAAGATTTAGGAAATTGGTTTCCTAAATTGACTTTCCTTAATCAACTATTTCCACAAATAAAATATGTGATTAGATTTGGAAATTTGTTTCCTAATTTAATCATGATTTGATTTGAAGAATCAAATCTTAAACATATTTTATTTCCATAAATAGTTATGACATATAAGGAAATTATATATATGACATAATTGTATGCCATGTAATTGCATTAGATGCATATCAATATGCCATGCGTGTCGTGACATGTAGATGTATGCCATATATGCCATGCCATGTAGATAATAGTTATTTGCATGCAAAGAGGATGAGACATAAAAACCTTTAAACAATATTAAAGCCTACACCTTCCATTAATATGGTTTGAACCAGAGTTCCGTTTCTTGTTTGGGTTGTTGGACTCTCTCCAAGCCCGGCTCGAACCCGAACATGTTCAAACCATGGAATAGTTTAATACTAATATGGTAAGAGTCAGAGGTCAATCATTAGCTTTGGTTGTTGGACTCTCTCCAAGCTGGGCTAATTGGTTGAATGCGCTCTAACCATATTAAAACTATTTCTCGATTAATGGGTTGGCTTTAACCTGGAGCATCGGTTTGTTGGACTCTCTCCAAGGTCGATGTAAAGGGAGGTGAAGTTGGGTGCTATGCATATGATGCATACTTGTTAATGTGTTAACAACCCGATGTATGTGTGAACATTCAATTAGTTGATAGCACATTGTGATAGTTGCATATACGTGATATGCAATCGGTATAGTTGATACCTACCATCATAGTTATGAATGGCTTGTTGGACTCTCTCCAAGGTTGTTCATATCTATGATGGATATCAGCCCATTCGAAGATGGACCTACGATCTCCCGAAGTGATTTTGGGGTTTTTGAAATTCGAAAAATGAATGGGATTTATAAATGTATATTGATGCATTTTAAAAATCATCTTTCTCATATATGCTCGTTTTGTATTTCTAAGATTGATCATGATGTCTTTAAATTTGCGTTCCATTTTGGATTCGAATAAATTGACTGGGCCAAACTTCTTGTACTGGCTTAGAAACTTGAGAATTGTTCTCAAGGTGGAAAAGCTTGCGTATGTCCTCGAAGTGCCTCTTCCCGCCCGTCCTAGTGACGATGCAACTCCGGACCAATTGTTGGCCTGTCAGAAACATGTGATTGATTCTGAACTAGTGAGTTGCATAATGCTAGCCGCGATGGTACCCGAGCTGTGGAAGCAGCATGAGCATATGGATGCTCATACCTTAGTCTTTCATCTTTATAAGTCGTTTTATGAGTAAGTGAGATTCGAAAGGTTCAAAGTCTCTAAGCTCCTCTTCAACTCTAAGATGCAAGAGGGTTCATCTGTGGTACTGCTCAACATGCTGAAGACTGTGGAGCCTTCTGAGAAGCATGAGCAGGGGATGGTGCTGTTAGTTGATTCCTCGAAGAAAGGTTCTAAGAGGGAGTCAAAGGAACAGCAGAAGGGGAAGAAGAAAAGGGCTAAAAAGACAGAACCAGCTCAAAAGGGCACTTGCCATTATAATGGCAAGGAAGGCCATTGGCGAAGAAACTGCAAGATTTATCTTGAGTCCGTGAAGAAGGATAAGGCATCGGATGCCCCATCTTCTTCAGATATCTTCGTTATTGAATGTCATTTCCTTAGACACTTAGGTATTGGATACTGGGTGTGGCTCACATATATGTAATGACATACATGGGCTAAGGAATAGAAGAAGACTCGTCAAGGGAGAGTCAAATTTACGTGTTGGGAATGGAGCAAAGGTTGCTGCACTCGCCATCGGAACGTATTTATTGAAACTCCCTATAGGACTTGTCTTAGAACTGGACAATTGCTTTTATGTTCCTTCGTCGATAAAGAACATCATTTCTATTTCTTGTTTAAATAGAAATGGGTACCATTTAACTTTTAGTAACAATTGTTGTTACATAACTTTGAATGGCGTTCTTTATGGGACTGAAACTTTAAGCAATGGTATTTATACGTTGGACGTATCCAGTGACATCTTCAATATCGAAGCGAGCAACAAGCGTGCTCGAAAAGATAATTAATTAGACTCCTATATGTGGCATTGTCGTCTTGGCCATATAAGCAAGAAACGCATGTCCGAATTACACCGATGTGGAATTCTGGAATCGTTTGAATTGGATTCATACGATACATGCGAATCATGCTTAAAAGGCAAGATGACTAAGTTACCTTTTACTGGAAAAGGTTAACGAGTGGGAGAGTTACTAGGTCTAATACATACTGATGTATGTGGACCTATGTTAACTCAAGCATTAGGAGGCTATAGCTACTTCATTACCTTCACCGATGATCACTCACGGTTTGGGTATGTGTTCTTGATGAAACACAAGTCTGAAGCCTTTGAAAGGTTCAAAGAATTCAGAAATGAAGTAGAGAAACAACATGACAAGAGTATTAAAATACTTCGATCGGATCGAGGTGGTGAATACTTAAGTCAAGAGTTTCTTGATTATCTAAGAGACAATGGTATATTGTCTCAATGGACTCCGCCCTATACACCACAGCATAATGGTGTATCTGAGATGCGTAACCGGACCTTGTTGGACATGGTCAGGTCAATGATGAATCATGCGAACCTTCCCAAGTCGTTTTGAGGCTATGCACTTCAGACAACTGTTTACTAAACAGAATGCCTACCAAGGTAGTCTCAACTACTCCATATGAGATATGGAATAGTAAGAAACCTCATGTATCTTACTTGAAGATATGAGGTTGTCCTGCTTATGTGAAGCGGACAGTATCAGACAAATTGGATGCTAAGTCTGATAAATGTCTATTTATTGGATACCCTAAGGAAACAAGGGGTTACCAATTCTATCATCCTGTGGAACAAAAGGTGTTTGTTTCAAGGCATGCTGTGTTTCTAGAGAAAGAGTTTCTCTTGCAAGAAAACAGTGGGAGTGTCGTCGAGCTTGAGGAAACTCGAGATACTCAAATAGACATTGATGAGATACCTGGTGAAGCACAACAGCCGATAACTCATAGTGATGAGCAATCGGCTGGACCTATTGTAACACCACATCTTCGTAGATCTGGTAGAACACGCAACATTCCTGAGAGATATGGATTTCTCGTAAGTGAATCGAACGACGTGTTACTCATTGATGATGAGGAGCCTACCAGTTATGAAGAAGTGCTGACAAGTTCAGAAAGGGATAAATGGCTTGATGCCATGAAGTCGGAAATGGATTCCATGTATGAAAACCAAGTTTGGAACTTGGTTGACCCACCTGAAGGCATCAAGCCTATAGGGTGCAAGTGGGTTTTCAAAAGGAAAACCGACATGGATGGTAATGTGATTACCTATAAAGCTAGATTAGTGGCGAAAGGATATCGTCAAAAACAAGGTGTTGATTATGACGAAACCTATTCGCCTGTAGCTATGCTTAAATCCATTCGGATGCTCCTGGCCATAGCGGCTCATTATGATTATGAGATATGGCAGATGGATGTGAAAACAGCTTTCCTTAATGGAAACCTCCTCGAGGACGTGTATATGATACAACCTGAGGGTTTCACATCGGTTGGAAAAACCAAGGTATGCAAATTGCGACGGTCCATATATGGATTGAAGCAAGCATCCAGGAGCTGGAATATCCGTTTTGATGAGACAATCAAAAAGTTTGATTTCTCACAAAATCCAGACGAACCTTGTGTGTACAAGAAGGTTAGTGGGAGTGCAGTCGTGTTCCTAGTATTGTATGTCGATGACATATTACTTATAGGAAACGATGTTTCAATCTTACAGTCAGTTAAGGTTTGGTTATCCAAGACGTTCTCCATGAAAGACCTGGGAGAAGCAACCTACATCCTCGGGATTAAGATCTATAGAGATAGATCGAAACGGTTGCTTGGTCTTTCGCAGTCTACATATATAGACCGAGTGCTAAAGAGGTTTAGCATGTCGGAATCCAAGAAAGGTTTCATACCCATCAGGCATGGGGTACACCTTTCGAAGTCTATGTGTCCGCGCACAGAAGACGAGAGGATTTGCATGAGTAAGATTCCCTATGCATCCGCAATACGATCTATCATGTATGCTATGTTATGTACAAGGCCCGATGTATCATATGCTCTGAGTGTCACGAGTAGATACCAGTCTGATCCAGGAATGGATCATTGGGTGGCTGTTAAGACGATCCTTAACTACTTAAGAAGAACTAAGGATCTGTTCCTAATATATGGAGAAGGGTACATGGTGATACATGGGTATACGGATGCCAGCTTCCAGATAGACAAGGATGATTCCATGTCTAAGTCTGGGTATGTATTCACCTAGAATGGAGATGCAAATAAGTTGGAAATGTTCCAAGCTTGATACTATAGCGGATTCTGCCACTATGACAGAATACATTGCAGCTTTGGAAGCAGCAAAGGAAGCGGTTTGGATCAAGAAGTTCATCTCTGAACTTGATGTGGTCTCATCAATGATCCAAACATGTGCTTCGCCGCTATCATCTTATCAGAGAGATCATCAGTAGGAACGAAAAACAAATCGAGAAAATCCCCAATGAAAGGAACTTAGCGGATCATTTGACTAAAGCATTACCTCAAAGTAAGTTTGAGGGTCATGTTAGAGACTATGGTATTGGATACCGTAGCGATTGACATTAGGCCAAGTGGGAGTTTGTTAGTAATATATGAGAGATGTCCTAAGGCAATCGCCTTATGTATGAACCATTTATATGATAAATGAAGATTCACTATTTGAGTGTACATGTTTTCATGTATTTGATTGGATCTTAAACTCATTTACTGAATGTCCACAATACGATTCACGACATGAGAGAATTTGTGATTGGATCACAACTAGTGAGTATCTCTACATGTGTAATTGTGATGTATCGGAATTATCCCTAGTCGATGAATTGATGGATTTGGACACCATCAATTCTGTCAAGACTAGCACGAGGTATACTCCTTGGTGTATCCAAGCAGCTGATTCTCACTAGCTGGAGACATAGTGATGTCCGGAGTTAATCGTGGATGCTAGTTATGGTAACTAGTTCATTGGAGTGACCAGTCGTAATACTTCATATGGTTCTCTGCATATATAGATATGTCAATGAAGTTCTTACTGTGGCTTAAGTGCGATGTTCCTTTGACTTGCGGTATTCAAGTCATCTTGATCATGGAGACTTATGCTTTGACATCTTAAGCAAACATCTCTAAGGAGATGTGGACCGGGATGATTGGGTATAAGTCAGTGATCGAAGGTGTTTGAATAGCCTATAAAGGATTCACCACTCCTTGCGAGGAGATGTATACCCATGGCCTCGTCGGATTGTTACTAAAGTCTTTGGCCAAAGCATTACATGTTTAGAGTAAGGTACTCTTGATACATGTGGAGTAACTAGAATCAGTGGGACGAGGAAATGATACTTGGGCTAGGTGTGGCGTGAGTCGACTAGTGAGGGTGACACTATAGACCATGTCCTGAACCAAGTGGGTATAAGATGAGTGAAGGGAATGGGGCACGAATCATTCGAGCTGCTGAAGGGTTTCAGAAATAGTTCGGGATCAACCGTTGATCTTTTCGGTTAATTGGGGATCATGATGTACTACTAGGTGCCACTCATGATCGTTCTATAATTAATGGTTAATTATAGACGGCCAACATAAACCGAGAACCTATTTGGTCACATGCACAACGAGCGTAATCCAAAGGATTTAAAACGAGCTTGAGAATGGGATTCTCAGACCGAGAGAAACTAGGTTTGGTTGGACCAAACATAAAGCGAGCATGAAATTGTTTCAGTCGCAATGGAAGCGTAGATGGGCCGTGTCTTATGAAGACATAATGGACGAACCAAAATGGTTTGGTTCTAATCCAATGGATGAGAATAAACCAAAGGGTTTGGTTTATATTAAACGAATGAACCAAAGGTTGGTTCGGTTCGTTTTAACTTAAAATAAACCATCATGGTTTGGTTTATTTTAACTTATCTTAATGGAGCGGGTTAACGGGCCTAATGGTTATGATCCAATAACCATTAAGAGAATTAGTTCTCTATAAAAGAGGGCTTAAGGGATTGTTAAGCCCTAATAATAATCCAAAACCCTAAACCTAGTTGCCGCCCAACCCCTTGGAGTTGCCGCCCACCCTTGGTGTTGTTCGGCGCCAACCCTAGGCCGCCGCCCATTGCTCCTCCAACTGGCGTCCAGAAGGAAGCTTCCTTCCCCCTCGCCGGCGTCGAGCTGCTGCCGGAAGAGTTCTGGCGATCCTTTTTAGGTTTGGCATCAAGGTGAGCTCTATCTTCCTTGGTTGGCCGATGCCTATCTCCTCCACCAAAGTTGTCCAGTTTTCTGGACAACTTCTTCTCCCCTCGTCGGAGCGTCGTTTGGACGACGGTTAGAGCTCCGACAGCGGCTAACTTGCCGGGGATTCGATCTCCGGTAATCCTCTGAGGTGGAGGACGAAGGATTCGTCAATCGGTTGACGAATACCTCTCCGGAGAAGCGAGTTTTGAGAACTCGTCTTAGGATCCGAATTTGGATTCGGATCGTGATCATCTCTCGATCACGTCGTCTTCAACAAGAGGCTATTAACCCGTACGAAGACGAAGCTCGTGGCTTTGCGAAGTCATCCTGAGGAACTCGGCGTGGATACGGATAGAGACGATTCTAGCGAGGATCGTTCCGGTTGATGCCGTTCCCGCTACACGTCATACGAAAGGTATAACGTAGATAAATTTCCTTTTATTGCAAATTTTAATTTACGGTTATGTCTACACTTGTTGTAATATGCATGCGTGTGATGTGTGTGTTGTAATAAATATAGATTTATTATTTTTAATTGCTTCCGCTGTGTTCATGTTTACGAAACGTGATCGAACACACACACGCCGCGGTGCCGGAAACCCAACAACTATACCCACTTGGTTTTGGACATGGTCTATGTGTTCTTCCCCACTAGGTTGACTATGTCACATCTAGCCCAAGTTAGTTTTCATATCCTATGGATTCAAGTTACTCCTACATGTTCCCAAGAAGACCATATTCTTAACATGTTTGTTTTGGCCAAAGACTTCTGAGTAACAATCCTGACAAGAGGCCTAGGGTATATATCTTCTTTATTAGGAGTGGTGAATCCTCTTTGGACTATCAAACACCTTCGATCACTTTGGCTCATACCCAATCATATCGGAGTTACACCTACTATGTAGATGGCTGCGAAGAAGTCAAAGTACAAGGCACCATGATCAAGGTGACTTGAATACCTCAAGTCTAAGGAAGCTCGCACTCAAGATGCAATGAGATCTTTAACGACATATAGAACCATATGAAGTCTAATAGCAAGTCACTCCAATGAACTAGTTACCATAACTAACATCCACACGTTCACTCTCAGCATCACTATGCTTCCATTCAGTGAGTACTGAATGCTTGGTTAAACCAAGGAGCATAACATGTGCTAGTCTCACAGAATTGATGATGTCCAATCTAATCAATTCATCGACTAGGGATAGTTTCAATACTTGCATATTTACACATGATGAGATACCCACTAATTATGATCCAATCACAATTTCTCTCATGCTATGCATCGTATTGTGGACTTCAGTACATGAGTTTAAGATCCAATTAAATACATAGATAATGTATACTCAAATAGTGAATTTATTAATAACTTCTAATGCGATTGCTTTAGGACACGTCTTAATTACATCAAACTCCCACTTGGCCTACAACCAATCTCCTTTGTATCTAATACCATGGGCCTTTATATGCCTCTTGAACTTTTCTTGGGGAAGAGGCTTTATCATGGGTTCTGCTGGATTCCTATCAGTGGGAACTTTCTCTATTTGTATGTCTCTTCCACCAATGATCTTTGTTATCAAATGGTAATGACATAGTATGTGCTTGGATCGCTGATGAGACCATAGTTCCTTCGCCTGTGCAATGGCGCCATTGTTGTCGCAGTAAATCGGTAATACTTCAACAATGCTCGGAACTACTCCAAGTTCAGTAATGAACTTCTTGATCCAGACTGCCTCCTTTGCTGTTGTTGGATCGAGAAGTGTCGCTAGAGGGGGGGGGGGTGAATAGCGAGCGTAAATCTTTTCATTCGTTCGTTCGATACACGAGTAAGCACAGCGGAAAATAAAGAGACACGTTTATTTTTACTTGGTTCACAACCCAGCGGTTGCTACTCCAAGGCCCTAATGGTCCTAGACCGCGTACAGAGGGCAAAGCACTATAATGTCTCCTCCTCGTTGGAGGTAGGAGACAACGATCACAAAACCGAAAGTACGAGGATGAGGCAACAAGCCTACCTCATCTCGTTATGAATAAAAACAAAGAATACAATAATAAAATATATTACTTGTTGCTGCTACCGACGAAGAAGATTAGAACTTGTCGTCGGGTCGGCGTTATGACGGTGTTGGAGCTTTAGCGTTGTAGGAGCACTTGAGAATAAACTTGATGATCTTTGGAGTTGGAATCCTCCGCTCCTTTTATAGATTTTGGCCTCTGAATATGTCTCCTCATCTTTCGGAACAGATCACAAAGTTGTACAAATTTTATCACGAAGTGGCCACGTCAAATGTTATTCGTTTTGACCTAGCACGAAGGCTGATTTGTCGCCATCAGTCGACTGATCAGCATCAGTCGACTACCAGCCTGACCACTTCCCTGCAGTAAGAGGTTAACTCAAAAAATGATAAATGTGATGGTTTCTAACTGTCCGATCTCGACCTAGACCTTCCACAAGAAGTCTTAGTCGGATCGCCGCCTACGGTCGTCCCCGTACAGAGGACACGACCTTACCATCTCTCACTCACATGAACTTACCTCGATACTTTACTGTGTCACTTTCGCTTTCGGCCTTCCACTCGATTCCTTCGGCTCCCTCCGAAGTCACTCGAGTGTCGCCCGACCACCGCGGCTTCCTTTGGGTGTCGCTAGCCTTCAGCTCTAGCTTTAGTACTTTTCTGCACACTTGATTTAGCTCGTGAGATAACGATGTAAACTTAACTTTGTGTCTTTGCCATAATCAAAACACAGGTTCGATTATCTAGTGCCCCTGCACCAGCAGCTGCTTCAGAAACTGCAATGTACTCTACCTCCGTAGTAGAATCAACAACGGTGTCTTGCTTGGAACTCTTCCAACTCACCGCACGTCCATTCAAGAGTAATATGTATCCAGACTGAGATTTGGAATCCTCCTTATCTTTCTGGAAGCTGGCATCAGTATACCCGCTTACTACCATATCACTTCCTCCATATACCAAGAACAAATCCTTAGTCCTTCTCAAGTATTTAAGGATTATCTTAACAACCACCCAATGGTCCATACCAGGACCCGACTGGTATCTAGTCGTAACGCTTAAAGCATATGGTACATCGATTCTCATATATAACATAGTATACATGATCGATCCTATAGTTGACATATATAGGATTTGACTCATGCGAATCCTCTCGTCTTCAGTGTGCGGGCACATAGACTTCGAAAGGTGAATCCCATGCCTCATGTGAATAAAATCTTTCTTGTATTCTTCCATGCTAAACCATTTTAGCACTTTGTTTATGTATGTAGACTGCGAAATACCAAACAACCGATTCGATCTATCTCTATAGATCTTAATCCCCAAAATATAGATTGTTTCTCCCATGTCTTTCATGGAGAATATTTTGGACAACCAGACCTTGACTGTTTGCAAAACTGGAATATCGTTTCCTATAATTAATATGTCATCGACATACAATACTAGGAACATGATCGCACTCCTACTAACCTTCTTATACACACAGGGCTCCTTAGGATTTTGTGAAAAATCAAACTGTTAGTGCCTATAAAAATCATATATCTCTACAATGGTATGATATTGTCCACTTTGGGCCTAAGCCCTCATGGTTTTGTTTTTGGGCTATACCCAAAAGGCCTCATTCCAATGGAGATATCTTTTCATCTTATAAGCACATCATATTTTCCATGTCTTACCTGTTGGATATCGCCGAGAAGCTCATTGGCTCCCATGTCCCCGGATTAAAATTTTCACTAATGAAAACTAATCTGGATGGGATGAGTTTCCTAAGCACAACCAATTCGTCGTCGTGCTAACGACTCGAGCGATCGCTTGAACAAACTAGTTGTTCAAGCAACCAACTCTCCTAGTCGGTTAGCCGCGGAAGAGACGACGGACGGATCGCCGGTTTTTGTGTTTATCTTCGGGGTCCATGATTATACAAATACATGCAAATGTAAACTAGTATAATCAACATATACTAACATAAATAACATAAGCTAGCATATCAAATAAGAATAGAAACATGCAAAGATCATAAATAAAAGTTATAAAACTTTTATACCTCTTGATCTTCTATCGTATGTCCTAACCTCCTTGTAGACTTCGTGTGGGCGAAGATCCTCCACAAGTTGAAGCTTCTTAGATCACCAATCTTCCTTTCCTTGTTCACTAAGAACAAAGGAAGATCCTAAAACAAAACTCATCTTCCTTTCTAGAGCCGGCCACCAAGTTAATAAACTCGATGTTGCCGCCGGCCAAGGAAGATATAATGGAGTATGAAAACCAACCAAAAGAGAAACACCAAGGGTATGGGCGCCGGCCAACACTTGGAGAAGAAGAAAGAAAACACCCCTTCTCCTTGTTGCCGCCCAAACCCTAAACTAGGCTCTCCTTAATTTCCGGCTAAGGATGAAGGGAAGTAGAATAGCTTGAGCTTTGGCAAAGGTAGAGGGAAGAAGGAAGAGGGGCCGACCATCAAAGGAAAATGAAGAAGAATCTCCCTCTCCTTGTTGCCGCCCAACACCAACAACCAAACCCTAACCCTAGCCCCCACTCCTATTCCTATCCCTTCTAGAATTTGTTGCCGCCCATGGGAAGCAACCCTCATCTCATCCACCACAAGCCATTGATCAAGGGGAGAAGCTTGGGCACCGACCAAACCAAGGTGGAAGGAGGAAGGAGGGTACCGGCCACCATTGGGAAGAAGAAGAAGAAGCTCCCTTCTCCTTGTTGTCGCCCAACACCAATGAACCAAACCCAAAACCCTAGCCACCTCCTCTTTCTTGCCGCCCAAGCCACCTAGTCTCCATTAGGTTTTCCATTAGCTATTGCCGCCCAAGCCTAAGCCCATATATATAGAGTTAGGTTTAGGCCTAGGTTTAATCTCCTCTATTGGATCTATGGTTTTAATCTCAACCATCGGATCTCGAGATTTGATCTCATCCGTCGGTTCTAGATATTTAATCTCCACCGTCGGTTCTAGGGATTTAATCCCAACCTTCGGATCTAGAGATTTAATCTCAACCATCGGTTCTAGGGATTTAATCCCAACCGTCGGATCTAGAGATTTAATCTAAACCGTCGGTTCTAGAGTTTTGTTTTCCATCATTTGATCTAGACTTCATGAGGTTTATATTAGGCTACGATAGGGACCATGAGGAGGAGTTGGGTCTTGGCCACCCTGTTGGGTTTCCGGCACCGCGGCGTGTGTGTGTTCGATCACGTTTCGTAAACATGAACACAGCGGAAGCAATTAAAAATAATAAATCTACATTTATTACAACACACACAACACACGCATGTATATTACAACAAGTGTAGACATAACCGTAAATTAAAATTTGCAATAAAAGGAAATTTATCTACGTTATACCTTTCGTATGACGTGTAGCGGGAACGACATCAACCGGAACGATCATCGCTAGAATCGTCTCTATCCGTATCCACGCCGAGTTCCTCGGGATGACTTCGCTAAGCCATGAGCTTCGTCTTCATATGGGTTACTAGCCTCGTGTTGAAGACGACGTGATCGAGAGATGATCACGACCCGAATCCAAATTCGGATCCAAAACCGAGTCCTCAAAACTCGATTCTCCGGAGAGGTAATCGTCAACCGTTTGACGAATCCTTCGTCCTCCACCTCAGAGGATTACCGGAGATCAAATCCCCGGTAAGTTATCCGCTGTCGGAGCACTAACCGTCATCCAAACGACGCTCCGACAACAAAGAAACAAGCTGTCCAGAAAACTGGACAGCTTTTGGTGGAGGAATAGAGGCCGGCCAAAGGAGAGATGGAAGCTCACCTTATCACCGAACTCAAAGGAGATCACCGGAGGGTCGCCGGAGGATTGCCGGCTGAAGCTTGGACGCCGGCAACCAGTTGGACGGTGGCACAAGAGGTTGGGCGGTGGCACACCTAGGGTTGGCGCCGAAAACTCCTTCAAGGGGTGGGCGGCAACTCAAAGGCTAGGGTTTTGGATTATTAGGGCTTAACAATCCCTTAAGCCCTCTTTTATAGAGAACTAATTCTCTTAATGGTTAATGGATCATATCCATAAAGCCCGTTAACCCGCTCCATTAAGATAAGTTAAAATAAACCAAACCATGATGGTTTATTTTAAGTTAAAAGCGAACGAACCAACCTTTGGTTCATTCGTTTAATATAAACCAAACCCTTTGGTTTATTCTCATCCATTAGTTAGAACCAAACCATTTTGGTCCATCCATTATGTCTTCATAAGACCACGGCCCATCCACGCTTCCATTGCATTGAAACAATTTCATGCTCGCTTTATGTTTGGTCAACCAAACCTAGTTTCTCTCGATGCGAGAATCCCATTCTCAAGCTCGTTTTAAATCCTTTGGATTACGCTCGTTGTCGTGTGACCAAATAGGTTCTCGGTTTATGTTGGCCGTCTATAATTAACCATTAATTATAGAGCGATCATGAGTGGCACCTAGTAGTACATCATGATCCCCAATTAGCAGAAAAGATCAGCGGTTGATCGAACTATTTACGAAACCCTTGGCTCGAATGATTCGTGCCCCATTCCCTTCACTCATCTTATACCCACTTGGTTGAGGACATGGTCTATAGTGTCGATCCCCACTAAGTGACTCGTCACACCTAGCCAGTATCATTTCCTCGTCCTCACAGTTCTAGTTACTCCACATGTATCGAAGAGTACCTTACTCTAAACATGTAATGCTTTGGCCAAAGACTTTAGTAACAATCCGACGAGAGGCCATGGGTATACATCTCTCCTCAAGAGTGGTGAATCCTTTATAGGCTATTCAAACACCTTGATCACTTGACTTATACCCAATCATCCGGGTCCACATCTCCTTAGAGATGTTTGCTTAAGATGTCAAAGCATAAGTCTCTATGATCAAGATGACTTGAATACCCCAAGTCGAAGGAACATCGCACTTAAGCACGGTAAGAACTTCATTGACATATCTATATATGCAGAGAACCATATGAAGTCTTACGGCTGGTCACTCCAATGAACTAGTTACCATAACTAGCATCCACGATTAACTCCGGACATCACTATGTCTCCAGCCAGTGAGAATCAGCTGCTTGGATACACCAAGGAGTATACCTCGTGCTAGTCTCGACAGAATTGATGGTGTCCATCAATTCATCGACTAGGGATAATTCCGATACATCACAATTACACATGTAGAGATACTCACTAGTTGTGATCCAATCACAAATTCTCTCATGCTGTGAATCGTATCATGGACATTCAGTAAATGAGTTTAAGATCCAATCAAATACATAAAACATGTATACTCAAATAGTGAATCATCATTTATCATATAAATGGTTTATACATAAGGCGATTGCCTTAGGACATCTCTCATATATTACTAACAGACTCCCACTTGGCCTAATGTCAATCGCTACGGTATCCAATACCATAGTCTCTAACATGACCCTCAAACTTGCTTTGAGGTAATGCTTTAGTCAAGGGATCCGCTAAGTTCCTTTCAGTGGGAATTTTCTCGATTTGTATTTCATTCCTACTGATGATCTCTCTGATAAGATGATAGCGGCGAAGCACATGTTTGGATCGTTGATGAGACCTCGGCTCTTTCGCCGGTGCAATTGCTCCATTGTTGTCGCAGTAGACCGGTATTGCTTCAACAATGGCCGGAATCACACCAAGTTCATAAATGAACTTCTTGATCCAAACCGCTTCCTTTGCTGCTTCCGACGCTGCAATGTATTCTGCCTCAGTGGTAGAATCCGCTACAGTGTCTTGTTTGGAACTTTTCCAACTCATTGCGCCACTATTCAAGGTGAACACGTATCCAGACTGAGACTTGGAATCATCCTTGTCTGTCTGGAAGCTGGCATCCGTATACCCGCGTATCACCATGTCCCCTTCTCCATATATTAGGAACACATCCTTAGTTCTTTTCAAGTACTTAAGGATCATCTTAACAGCTGCCCAATGATCCATTCCTGGATCAGACTGGTATATGCTCGTGACACTCAGAGCATACGATACATCAGGCCTCGTACATAACATAACATACATGATAGATCCTATTGCGGATGCATAGGGAATCTTACTCATGCAAATCCTCTCATCTTCTGTGCGTGGACACATAGACTTCGAAAGGTGTACCCCATGCCTGATGGGTAGGTAACCTTTCTTGGATTCCGACATGCTAAACCTCTTTAGCACTCGGTCTATATATGTAGACTGCGAAAGACCAAGCAACCGTTTCGATCTATCTCTATAGATCTTAATCCCAAGGATGTAGGTTGCTTCTCCCAGGTCTTTTATGGAGAATGTCTTGGATAACCAAACCTTAACTGACTGTAAGATTGAAACATCGTTTCCTATAAGTAATATGTCATCGACATACAATACTAGGAACACGATTGCACTCCCACTAACCTTCTTGTACACACAAGGTTCGTCTGGATTTTGTGAGAAATCAAACTTTTTGATTGTCTCATCAAAACGGATATTCCAGCTCCTGGATGCTTGCTTCAATCCATATATGGACTGTCGCAATTTGCATACCTTGGTTTTATCAACCGATGTGAAACCCTCAGGCTGTATCATATACACGTCCTCGAGCAGGTTTCCATTAAGGAAAGTTTTTTTCACATCCATCTGCCATATCTCATAATCATAATGAGTCGCTATGGCCAGGAGCATCCGAATGGATTTAAGATAGCTATGTAATAGGTTTCGTCATAATCAACACCTTGTTTTTGACGATATCCTTTCGCCACTAATCTAGCTTTATAGGTAATCACATTACCATCCATGTCGGTTTTCCTCTTGAAAACCCACTTGCACCCTATAGGCTTGATGCCTTCAGGTGGGTCAACCAAGTTCCAAACTTGGTTTTCATACATGGAATCCATTTCCGACTTCATGGCATCAAGCCATTTATCCCTTTCTGAACTTGTCAGCACTTCTTCATAACTGGTAGGCTCCTCATCATCAATGAGTAACACGTCGTTCGATTCACTTATGAGAAATCCATATCTCTCATGAATGTTGCGTGTTCTACCAGATCTACGAAGATGTGGTGTTACAGTAGGTCCAGCCGATTGCTCATCACTATGAGTTATCGGCTGTTGTGCTTCACCAGGTATCTCATCAATGTCTATTTGAGTATCTCGAGTTTCCTCAAGCTCGACGACACTCCCACTGTTTTCTTGCAAGAGAAACTCTTTCTCTAGAAACACAACATGCCTCGAAACAAACACCTTTTGTTCCACAGGATGATAGAATTGGTAACCCCTTGTTTCCTTAGGGTATCCAATAAATAGACATTTATCAGACTTAGCATCCAATTTGTCTGATACAGTCCGCTTCACATAAGCAGGACAACCCCATATCTTCAAGTAAGATACATGAGGTTTCTTACTATTCCATATCTCATATGGAGTAGTAGAGACTACCTTGGTAGGCATTCTGTTTAACAAGTAAACAGCTGTCTGAAGTGCATAGCCCCAAAAGTACTTGGGAAGAGTCGCATGATTCATCATTGACCTGACCATGTCCAACAAGGTCCGGTTACGCCTCTCAGATACACCATTATGTTGTGGTGTATAGGGCGGAGTCCATTGAGACAATATACCATTGTCTCTTAGATAATCAAGAAACTCATGACTTAAGTATTCACCACCTCGATCCGATTGAAGTATTTTAATACTCTTGTCATGTTGTTTCTCTACTTCATTTCTGAATTCTTTGAACCTTTCAAAGGCTTCAGACTTGTGTTTCATCAAGAACACATACCCTAACCGTGAGTGATCATCGGTGAAGGTAATGAAGTAGCTATAGCCTCCTAAAGCTTGAGTTGACATAGGTCCACATACATCAGTATGTACTAGACCTAGTAACTCTCCCACTCGTTCACCTTTTCAGTAAAAGGTAACTTAGTTATCTTGCCTTTTAAGCATGATTCGCATGTATCGTATGAATCCAATTCAAACGATTCCAGAATTCCACATCGGTGTAATTCGGACATGCGTTTCTTGCTTATATGGACAAGATGACAATGCCACATATAGGAGTCTAATTGATTACCCTTTTGAGCACGCTTGTTGCTCGCTTCGATATTGAAATGTCACTGGATACGTCCAACATATAAATGTCATTGCTTAAAGTTCCAGTCCCCATAAAGAACTCCATTCAAAGTTATGTAACAACAATTGTTACTAAAAGTCAAATGGTACCCATTTCTATTTAAACAAGAAATAGAAATGATGTTTTTTATCAACGAAGGAACATAAAAGCAATTGTCCAGTTCTAAGACAAGTCCTGCAGGGAGTTTCAACAAATACATTCCGATGGAGAGTGAAGCAACCTTTGCTCCATTCCCAACACGTAAATTTGACTCTCCCTTGACGAGTCTTCTTCTATTCCTTAGCCCATGTATGTCATTACATATATGTGAGCCACACCCAGTATCCAATACCCAAGTGTTTGAGGAAATAGAATGACAATCAATAACGAAGATATCTGAAGAAGATGGGACATCCGATGCCTTATTCTTCTTCATGAACTAAAGATAAATCTTGGAATTTTTTCGCCAATGGCCCTCCTTGCCATAATGATGACAAGTGCCCCTTTTAGCTAGTTCTGCCTTTTTAGCCTTTTTCTTCCCCTTCTACTGTTCCTTTGACTTCCTCTTAGAACCTTTCTTCGAGGAATCAACTAACATCACCGTCCCCTGCTCATGCTTCTCAGAAGGCTCCACAGTCTTCAGCATGTTGAGCAGTACCACAGATGAACCCTCTTGCATCTTAGAGGTGAAGAGGAGCTTAGAGACTTCGAACCTTTCGAATCTCACTTACTCCACAAACAACTCATAAAGATGAAAGACTAAGGTATGAGCATCCATATGCTCATGCTGCTTCCACAGCTCGGGTACCATCATGGCTAGCATGATACAACTCACTTACTCAGAATCACTCACATGTTTCTGATAAGCCAACAATTGGTCTAGAGTTGCGTTATCATTAGGACGGGCGGGAAGAGGCTCTTCGAGGACATACACAAGCTTTTCCACCCTGAGAACAATCCAAGAAGTTCAGCCCAGTCAGTTTATTCGTATCCAAAATGGAACGCAAATTCAAAGACATCATGATCAATCTTAGAAATACAAAACGAGCATATATGAGAAAATGATTTTAAAATGCATCGATATACATTTATAAATCCCATTCATTTTTCGAATTTCAAAAACCCCAAAATCACTTCGGGAGATCGTAGGTTCATCTCCGAATGGGCTGATATCCATCATAGATATGAACAACCTTGGAGAGAGTCCAACAAGCCATTCATAACTATGATGGTAAGTATCAACTATACGGATTGCATATCACGTATATGCAACTATCACAATGTGCTATCAACTAATTGAAGGTTCACACATACATCGGGTTGTTAACACATTAACAAGTATGCATCATATGCATAGCACCCAACTTCACCTCCCTTTACATCGACCTTGGAGAGAGTCCAACAAGCCGATGCTCCAGGTTAAAGCCAACCCATTAATCGAGACATAGTTTTAATATGGTTAGAGCGCATTCAACCAATTAGCCCAGCTTGGAGAGAGTCCAACAACCAAAGCTAACGATTGACCTCTGACTCTTACCATATTAGTATTAAACTATTCTATGGTTTGAACATGTTCGGGTTCGAGCCGGGCTTGGAGAGAGTCCAACAACCCAAACAAGAAACGGAACTCTGGTTCAAACCATATTAATGGAAGGTGTAGGCTTTAATATTGTTTAAAGGTTTTTATGTCTCATCCTCTTTGCATGCAAATAACTATTATCTACATGGCATGACATACATGACATACATCTACATGTCACGACACGCATGACATTATGATATGCATCTAATGCAATTACATGGCATACAATTATGTCATGTACATAATTTCCTTATATGTCATAACTATTTATGGAAATAAAATATGTTTAAGATTTGATTCTCCAAATCAAATCATGATTAAATTAGGAAACAAATTTCCAAATCTAATCACATATTTTATTCATGGAATTATTTGATTAAGGAAATTCTATTTAGGAAACCAATTTCCTAAATCATTAAAACTACTTATGGAAATAAAATATTTTAAGATTTGATTTCCCAAATCAAATCAAGATTAAATTAGGAAACAAATTTCCAAAATCTAATCAAATATTTTATTTATGGAAAATATCAATTTCCATAAATACTTCCAACTTTCCAAAAGTGGAAGATTTCCATAAATACTTCTAGACATTCCAAAATTAAAAAATTTCCATAAATACTTCTAATTTCCAAAATTAGAAAATTTCCAGAAATAACATTATGACTATCGCAAAACCATTTTTACGATTATGTCTAAACACAACCTGGGCTCTGATACCATCAAGGTTTCCGCATCACAAGTGTGTGTGTTCGATCACGCTTTCAGAAACATGAACACAATGAAGAAATTAAAAATAATAAATCTATATTTATTACAACACACACAACACACGCATGCATATTACAACAAGTGTAGACATAACCGTAAATTAAAATTTGCAATAAAAGAAATTTATCTACGTTATACCTTTCAGATGACGTAGCGGAACGTATCAACCGAACGATCCTCGCTAGAATCGCTCTATCCAGATCCACGCCGAGCTCCTCGGGATGACTTCGCTAAGTCACGAGCTTCGTCTTCGTACGGGTTACTAGCCTCGTGTTGAAGACGACGTGATCGAGAGATGATCACGATCCGAATCCAAATTCGGATCCAAAACCGAGTTCTCAAAACTCGATTCTCCGGAGAGGTAATCGTCAACCGTTTGACGAATCCTTCGTCCTCCACCTCAGAGGATTACCGGAGATCAAATCCCCGGTAAGTTAGCCACTGTCGGAGCACTAACCGTCGTCCAAATGACGCTCCGACAACAAAGAAACAAGCTGTCCAGAAAACTGGACAGCTTTTGGTGGAGGAATAGAGGCCGGCCAAAGGAGAGATGGAAGCTCACCTTATCACCGAACCCAAAGGAGATCACCGGAGGGTCGCCGGAGGATCGCCGGCTGAAGCTTGGACGCCGGCAACAAGTTGGACGGCGGCACAAGAGGTTGGGCGGCGGCACACCTAGGGTTGGCGCCGAAAACTCCTTCAAGGGGTGGGCGGCAACTCAAAGGCTAGGGTTTTGGATTATTAGGGCTTAACAATCCCTTAAGCCCTCTTTTATAGAGAACTAATTCTCTTAATGGTTAATGGATCATATCCATAAAGCCCGTTAACCCGCTCCATTAAGATAAGTTAAAATAAACCAAACCATGATGGTTTATTTTAAGTTAAAACAAACCGAACCAACCTTTGGTTAATTCGTTTAATATAAACCAAACCCTTTGGTTTATTCTCATCCATTGGATTAGAACCAAACCATTTTGGTCCATCCATTATGTCTTCATAAGACACGGCCCATCCACGCTTCCATTGCGACTGAAACAATTTCATGTTTGCTTTGTGTTTGGTCCAACCAAACCTAGTTTCTCTCGGTCTGAGAATCCCATTCTCAAGCTCGTTTTAAATCCTTTGGATTACGCTCGTTGTGCGTGTGACCAAATAGGTTCTCGGTTTATGTTGGCCGTCTATAATTAACCATTAATTATAGAACGATCATGAGTGGCACCTAGTAGTACATCATGATCCCCAATTAACCGAAAAGATCAACGGTTGATCCCGAACTATTTCTGAAACCTTTCAGCAGCTCGAATGATTCATGCCCCATTCCCTTCACTCATCTTATACCCACTTGGTTCAGGACATGGTCTATAGTGTCAGTCCCCACTAGGCAGACTACGTCACACCTAGCCCAAGTATCATTTCCTCGTCCTACGGATTCTAGTTACTGCACATGTATCGAAGAGTACCTTACTCTAAACATGTAATGCTTTGGCCAAAGACTTTAGTAACAATCCGACGAGAGGCCATGGGTATACATCTCCTCGCAAGGAGTGGTGAATTCTTTATAGGCTATTCAAACACCTTCGATCACTTCGACTTATATCCAATCATCCCGGGTCCACATCTCCTTAGAGATGCTTGCTTAAGATGTCAAAGCATAAGTCTCTATGATCAAGATGACTTGAATACCGCAAGTCAAAGGAACATCGCACTTAAGCCACAGTAAGAACTTCATTGACATATCTATATATGCAGAGAACCATATGAAGTCTTACGGTTGGTCACTCCAATGAACTAGTTACCATAACTAGCATCCACGATTAACTCCGGACATCACTATGTCTCCAGCCAGTGAGAATCAGCTGCTTGGATACACCAAGGAGTATACCTCGTGCTAGTCTCGACAGAATTGATGGTGTCCAAATCCATCAATTCATCGACTAGGGATAATTCCGATACATCACAATTACACATGCAGAGATACTCACTAGTGTGATCCAATCACAAATTCTCTCATGCTGTGAATCCTATCATGGACATTCAGTAAATGAGTTTAAGATCCAATCAAATACATAAAACATGTATACTCAAATAGTTGTTAGGGCAATCTCTTGCCGTGATATGGTTTTGATGGTGTGGCAAAGGGTTTAAGTTAGTGTGTTATGTTTATTTGATATGTGCGTTGAAGTCGTGCAGGACTTAGTAATTCGCACATGGAGCCGTGGCGAGTTTCACATCTCATGACTCGTGCCTTGAGTCGGTGAAGGATAGCTTTGCGGAAGCCGTGCGCTTGGAGCATCCGAGGGACCGCCGGACGAGAAGCTTGGAGTGAAGCCGGAGGAAGTAGACTTCGAGGCAAGAGACGCGGCGAGCATTGCAGAGCCGTCGATGCCGCCGAGGACGTGGCCGAACGAAGAGAACGGCGAGGACTCAGAAATGAGAGTGAGCGATTGTAACCCGGGAAGGGTAGTTTAGGTGAAACTTGGCCATTTGCCCATGTGTCGGAGGGGTGTCCCCGACACCAGTCGACGGCCATGTCATGGCAGTCGACTGCTCTGAGTCGAGTGATTTCGACTGGTATACGATCGATCGTTTGTGCGTGAGCCGCCATCGTTAGCGATCAAGAGATCGGCTAGCGGGCGCATCGGTCGTCAATAGGGTTTTGCCGCCGAGCCGTAGCGGGCAGGCGGTCGACTACGGCCGCAATGATCGGTGAGGTCCAGTGATCGCTAAGAGTTCCGTTGGACAACAACGGCCGGCATCCGACGTGCGGAGGCCGTTGTAGTACAGCGATCGATTGCCATGGGCGGCATCGGTGATGGCGCCAACGGAAGAAGTTAGCCCTCTCTATAAAAAGAGAGGGTGTGAGCCTTGAGAGGCTAATGCTCAAGTGCCAAACCATCTGCCGAGTGCCCCACAAGCTCTAAACTCTACTTACTCGCTTGTACTCCATTCTAATTGTAAGAAGAGTGATCTTGATTGTAAAGGTTACCTCCACCTAGCTTGGTGCAAAGGAGAGACCATTTAGTGGATTGGTTTAGCGGAGTGATTCACCGAGGACGAATCGGGACCGTGGATTAGCGGGCGAGCCGTGAACCACGCTACATCTTGTGTTAGCATTGTCTATTTCCTTTGCTTTGTTTTTATTTGTTTAATTTGCTTGTATTGTTGTTTCGCTATGCTAATCTAATTGTAGACGAGCAAATTCCGATAACTAACGAACGAGGGCTATTCACCCCCTCTAGCCGGCCATCCGATCTCCAACAAGTGGTATCGAGCGAGGTTGCTTGTCACCGGACTAACCGCAAACAAGCCCTACATCAAAAATGGCCGGCTCCAACATCCATCCTCCGAAGTTTGAAGGAGAATTCGCTTGGTGGAAGAAGCGAATGGAGGTATTTTTCGAAACGGATTTTGATATAATGATTACAATGGAATTCGGTTTCGTTTTGCCTAGGGATGAAGAGGGGAAGCCAATAGAGAAATCTAGGTGGACCAAGAGGCAAAGAGAGGAGCACCTTGCAAACTCCAAAGCCAAGCACCATCTCTACAATGTGCTCCCTCAACAAGAGATCAACCGGATCGAGAATGTGCTAGCGCCAAAGAGATGTGGGAGAAGCTTATAGAACTCCATGAAGGCACATCCGAGGCCAAGCTAGCAAGGAGAGACCTCCTCCGCTCCCAATTATCCAATATAAAACTAGAAAAGGGAGAAAAGGTAACCTCACTACACTCTAGGTTTAAAGAAATTTTAATTGGGCTAACAAGTGTAGGTGAGAAGCTATCGAACTGACATGCTCATGAAGGCTATAGATGCCTTTCCCGGTCCTCAAAGTGGAGTTCCATGGTGGACTCCTTCTATATGTCCAAGAACTTGGAAGTAAGTACCTTGGAGGAGTTCTTCTACACAATGGAGCTCCAAACGAGGCTTGAAGGAATTCAAGAAGAGCCAAGAATTCAACCCTCAAGAGGAGTAGCATTGTTGGCAAACAAGGGGAAGAAGAAGATGGAAGTCCCCTCCTCCTCCGATGATGAAGCCTCCTCCTCCTCCATGGATAGCACCGAGGAAGCCTACATGGTAAGGAAGGTGAGGCGTGTATTTAAGAATTTTAGATTTGATAAATCAAATGATAGGAATAGAAGACCAAGGGGGAAGGTGATATGCTACAATTGCCAAGGAGAGGGACACATAAGGGACAATTGTCCTCTCCTAAACAAAAGCAAGGAAGAGAGGAAAAAGAAAGAAGAAAAGAAGAAGAAAAAGGGGAGCAAGAAAAAGAAGGAAGAGGAGAAGAAGGCAAAAGAAAAAGGGAAGGCCAAAGCATTCAAGGCCAAGACATGGGATGATCCTTCCTCATCCTCCTCCTCATCATCGGATGAGGAGAATGCTTTTGTCACCAATTTGGCCTTGATGGCCTTTGACGATTTGGATTGCTCCTCCTCCGAAAATGAAGGATCAAGCACAAGAGGAGAGAACTCAAGTGAAGGGGGAGCCTCCTCCACATCATCATCCTCCTCATCATCCGAAGAAGAAGAAGAGGACATGGAAACTATGGTAACGAAAGCCTCTCCTAGTAAAATAGTTTCTATGATTTCTAGTTTAACTAGGGATTTGTTTAGGGCTAAGAAGAAAAATAAATGCATGCTTGAACAAATTAAGGAATTAGAACAAAAGCTAGAAAATGCATGCTTAAATAATAATGATACTTCTTCTTGCCATGATGATGCATGCTCACATGATAATTATGTGCCTTTAGATGTTAGTGATGCATGCATAGAAGAAAATAGGGCATTAAGGGAAAAGGTAGATTATTTAACCAAAGCCCTAGGAAAATTCACAATTGGCTCCAACACCTTGAATATGATCATAGGGAGCCAAAGGGCAAGTTTTAACAAGAAAGGCCTAGGATATAAAGAGAAGAAAAATGAAAAGGCCTATAAATGCCTTATAGCTAGGGGACAAGATAAAAAGAAAGTAATTGCTAAGAAATGGATCCCCAAGGAATATTTAGTGAACCCAATAGGAAAGAATCTATTTTGGGTTCCAAAATCCATCCTTAAGGGTTAGAAAACCCCTAGGGTAGTCAACCATATGAACTTGACCTATATCATATTTTGGTTGACTTAGGATGACGGGACAACATTTTTAGATAGTGTTGGGTGATGATAACGTGCCCATAAATAGGTAATAATGCTTAAATCATGATGATTAATGTAATTTCTATGCATATGTGTAATCATGGTTTATGATTTTGATATTGGGCACATCATCATGAGAAATAGGTTTAAATCATGCTTTAGGTGATACTTTATTTATTATCATCATATAATGCCTAATGCATGGTTATAATTTGATGAAAACATGTATTTCATGATCATAATGTGAAATTAATTGATATATGTCATTATGATCATGTAGGATGTTAGGTTGATACTTAACCATGATAGAATTGCATGAATATATGGGTTAAGTATATACAAATACCCCCTAGGATACATCTCACACTCACTATAGGCTAACTTGATTGCAAACTTAGCATGGGTGAGATATTAGGATGATACAAATGTCCA
Source organism: Wurfbainia villosa (assembly GCA_025175895.1). Lineage (NCBI taxonomy): Eukaryota > Viridiplantae > Streptophyta > Magnoliopsida > Zingiberales > Zingiberaceae > Wurfbainia > Wurfbainia villosa. The sequence continues at coordinate 4,649,022 of CM046003.1, forward strand.
CTAATGCCTATGGCATTTAGATGGTCATTTAAAGTATCAAAATAGCAATAATAGACCAATCATGGGGAAGGCTTATGTTTAATTCATAGACATATTGCCCAAAGATCATGGTTGGATATTTCATATGTTTTCAAAACAATTTCTTACCCTAAAATACATGTATTCATGTTTTGAAACAATTGGATGCAAAACTAGGTAGCTAACTTGATACTAGAATGATCAAAAACCTAGTGGTTTTTAGAACTTTTGGATTTTTGGCAAAAACAAGAAAATATAATGAGTTTTCATGAAAAACTATTTTTCCTTGATAGATATACTTAATAGAAATATGTTCCTCGAATTTCATGATTTTTCGAATTTTCTAAAATTTTTAATGCATTTCTGAAATTCGTCCAAAAAATCAGAAATTTGGATTCATTTATCGCCATACCGATAAATGACGTGGCCTGTAAATCAGAATATTGAAGGCCGAATTCAGTTTATAAACCTCCTACAAGTGGTAGAAATTTACTTGATGCCACCAACAAATGGTACCCAATTTTTAAATCAACTTGACATATTTTTCCTCCATTATAATTGATGCCATGAGCTTATAACTTAGTGTTAATCTTTTTGATGGTGTCAAAGGGGGAGAAATAAGTATGTTTAAGTTAATCACATTAGGGGGAGAAATATATGTAGGGGGAGAAATATATTGTAGGGGGAGAAATATATGATAGGGGGAGAAAATTTGCATAGAGAATTTCATGGATTAAGGGGAATTGCATGTTGTTATATCATGTTTATCTTTACATGTTTTCTTACCCTTAGAATTTATATCAAATGTTTTTACCTAACTTAAACGGATTGCCACACATCAAAAAGGGGGAGATTGTTAGGGCAATCTCTTGCCGTGATATGGTTTTGATGGTGTGGCAAAGGGTTTAAGTTAGTGTGTTATGTTTATTTGATATGTGCGTTGAAGTCGTGCAGGACTTAGTAATTCTCACATGAAGCCGTGGCGAGTTTCACATCTCATGACTCGTGCCTTGAGTCGGTGAAGGATAGCTTTGCGGAAGCCGTGCGCTTGGAGCATCCGAGGGACCGCCGGACGAGAAGCTTGGAGTGAAGCCGGAGGAAGTAGACTTCGAGGCAAGAGACGCGAAGGAGCATTGCAGAGCCGTGCGCCTGATGCTGCCGAGGGACGTGGCCGAGAACGAAGAGAACTTCGAAGGCGAGGGACTCCTAGAAATGAGAGTGAGCGATTGTAACCCGGGGACGGGTAGTCTTAGGTGAAATGCCATTTGGCCAAGTGTCGGATGGGTTTTCGACACACCGATCGCCATGTCATGGCCCGATCGCTAAGTCGAGTGTAGCTCGACCGTATACGATCGATCGGTTTGTGGCAGCTGATCGCCATACGTTGGCGATCAAGATAGCAATGATCACGGTAGTAGCACGATGGTCAATAGGTTTTCGCCAACGCTGAGCCGATCGCCGATACGATCGCAGCCGATCGTGAGGTCCAGCCGATCGCTAAGAGTTCCGCTGACAACAACGGCCGGCATCCGACGTGTTCGAGGTCGCTAGTTGTATACGATCGCCATGGGCGGCAATCGTGATGGCGCCAACGGAAGAAGTTAGCCCTCTCTATAAAAGAGAGGGTGTGAGCCTCGAGAGGCTAATGCTTAAGTTCCAAACAATCTTCCTAGTGCCCCACAAGCTCTAAACTCTTCTTACTCGCTTTTACTCCATTCTATTTGTAAGAAGAGTGATCTTGATTGTAAAGGTTACCTCCACCTAGCTTGGTGCAAAGGAGAGACCATTTAGTGGATTGGTTGAGCGGAGTGATTCACCGAGGACGAATCGGGGACCGTGGATTAGCGGCGTAGCCGTGAACCACGTTACATCTTGTGTTAGCATTGTCTATTTCCTTTGCTTTGTTTTTATTTGTTTAATTTGCTTGTATTGTTGTTTCCGCTTGCGCTAATCTAATTGTAGACGAGCAAATTCCGATAACCAACGAACGAGGGCTATTCACCCCCTCTAGCCGGCCATCCGATCTCCAACAATAGTGAATCATCATTTATCATATAAATGGTTCATACATAAGGCGATTGCCTTAGGACATCTCTCATATATTACTAATAGACTCCCACTTGGCCTAATGCCAATCGCTACGGTATCCAATACCATAGTCTCTAACATGACCCTCAAACTTGCTTTGAGGTAATGCTTTAGTCAAGGGATCCGCTAAGTTCCTTTCAGTGGGAATTTTCTCGATTTGTATTTCGTTCCTACTGATGATCTCTCTGATAAGATGATAGCGGCGAAGCACATGTTTGGATCGTTGATGAGACCTCGGCTCTTTAACCTGTGCAATTGCTCCATTGTTGTCGCAGTAGACCGGTATTGCTTCAACAATGGCTGGAATCACACCAAGTTCATAAATGAACTTCTTGATCCAAACCGCTTCCTTTGCTGCTTCCGAAGCTGCAATGTATTCTGCCTCAGTGGTAGAATCCGCTACAGTGTCTTGTTTGGAAATTTTCTAACTCACTGCGCCACCATTCAAGGTGAACACGTATCCAGACTGAGACCTGGAATCATCCTTGTCTGTCTGGAAGCTGGCATCCGTATACCCGCGTATCACCATGTCCCCTTCTCCATATATTAGGAACACATCCTTAGTTCTTCTTAAGTACTTAAGGATCGTCTTAACAGCCGCCCAATGATCCATTCCTGGATCAGACTGGTATCTGCTCGTGACACTCAGAGCATACGATACATCGGGCCTCGTACATAACATAGCATACATGATAGATCCTATTGCGGATGCATAGGGAATCTTACTCATGCAAATCCTCTCGCGCGGACACATAGACTTCGAAAGGTGTACCCCATGCCCGATGGGTAGGTAACCTTTCTTGATTCCGACATGCTAAACCTCTTTAGCACTCGGTCTATATATGTAGACTGCGAAAGACCAAGCAACCGTTTCGATCTATCTCTATAGATCTTAATCCCAAGGATGTAGGTTGCTTCTCCCAGGTCTTTCATGGAGAATGTCTTGGATAACCAAACCTCAACTGACTGTAAGATTGAAACATCGTTTCCTATAAGTAATATGTCATCGACATACAATACTAGGAACACGATTGCACTCCCACTAACCTTCTTGTACACACAAGGTTCGCGATTTTGTGAGAAATCAAACTTTTGATTGTCTCATCAAACGATATTCCAGCCTTCTCGGATGCTTGCTTCAATCCATATATGGACCGTCGCAATTTGCATACCTTGGTTTTATCAACCGATGAAACCCTCAGTCAGATCATATACACGTCCTCGAGGAGGTTTCCATTAAGGAAAGCTATTTTCACATCCATCTGCCATATCTCATAATCATAATGAGCCGCTATGGCCAGGAGCATCCGAATGGATTTAAGCATAGCTACAGGCGAATAGGTTTCGTCATAATCAACACCTTATTTTTGACGATATCTTTCGCCACTAATCTAGCTTTATAGGTAATCACATTACCATCCATGTCGGTTTTCCTCTTGAAAACCCACTTGCACCCTATAGGCTTGATGCCTTCAGGTGGGTCAACCAAGTTCCAAACTTGGTTTTCATACATGGAATCCATTTCCGACTTCATGGCATCAAGCCATTTATCCCTTTCTGAACTTGTCAGCACTTCTTCATAACTGGTAGGCTCCTCATCATCAATGAGTAACACGTCGTTCGATTCACTTATGAGAAATCCATATCTCTCAGGAATGTTGCGTGTTCTACCAGATCTATGAAGATGTGGTGTTACAGTAGGTCCAGCCGATTGCTCATCACTATGAGTTATCGGCTGTTGTGCTTCACCAGGTATCTCATCAATGTCTATTTGAGTATCTCGAGTTTCCTCAAGCTCGACGACACTCCCACTGTTTTCTTGCAAGAGAAACTCTTTCTCTAGAAACACAGCATGCCTTGAAACAAACACCTTTTGTTCCACAAGATGATAGAATTGGTAACCCCTTGTTTCCTTAGGGTATCCAATAAATAGACATTTATCAGACTTAGCATCCAATTTGTTTGATACAGTCCGCTTCACATAAGCAGGACAACCCCATATCTTCAAGTAAGATACATGAGGTTTCTTACTATTCCATATCTCATATGGAGTAGTAGAGACTACCTTGGTAGGCATTCTGTTTAACAAGTAAACAGCTGTCTGAAGTGCATAGCCCCAAAAGGACTTGGGAAGAGTCGCATGATTCATCATTGACCTGACCATGTCCAACAAGGTCCGGTTACGCCTCTCAGATACACCATTATGTTGTGGTGTATAGGGCGGAGTCCATTGAGACAATATACCATTGTCTCTTAGATAATCAAGAAACTCATGACTTAAGTATTCACCACCTCGATCCGATCGAAGTATTTTAATACTCTTGTCATGTTGTTTCTCTACTTCATTTCTGAATTCTTTGAACCTTTCAAAGGCTTCAGACTTGTGTTTCATCAAGAACACATACCCTAACCGTGAGTGATCATCGGTGAAGGTAATGAAGTAGCTATAGCCTCCTAAAGCTTGAGTTGACATAGGTCCACATACATAAGTATGTACTAGACCTAGTAACTCTCCCACTCGTTCACCTTTTCAGTAAAAGGTAACTTAGTTATCTTGCCTTTTAAGCATGATTCGCATGTATCGTATGAATCCAATTCAAACGATTCCAGAATTCCACATCGGTGTAATTCGGACATGCGTTTCTTGCTTATATGGCCAAGATGACAATGCCACATATAGGAGTCTAATTGATTACCCTTTCAAGCACGCATGTTGCTCGCTTCGATATTGAAAATGTCATTGGATACGTCCAACATATAAATGTCATTGCTTAAAGTTCCAGTCCCCATAAAGAACTCTATTCAAAGTTATGTAACAACAATTGTTACTAAAAGTCAAATGGTACCCATTTCTATTTAAACAAGAAATAGAAATGATGTTCTTTATCAACGAAGGAACATAAAAGCAATTGTCCAGTTCTAAGACAAGTCCTGCAGGGAGTTTCAACAAATACATTCCGATGGCGAGTGAAGCAACCTTTGCTCCATTCCCAACATGTAAATTTGACTCTCCCTTGACAAGTCTTCTTCTATTCCTTAGCCCATGTATGTCATTACATATATGTGAGCCACACCCAGTATCCAATACCCAAGTGTTTGAGGAAATAGAATGACAATCAATAACGAAGATATCTGAAGAAGATGGGGCATCCGATGCCTTATTCTTCTTCATGAACTCAAGATAAATCTTGAAATTTCTTCGCCAATGGCCCTCCTTGCCATAATGATGACAAGTGCCCCTTTTAGCTAGTTCTGCCTTTTTAGCCTTTTTCTTCCCCTTCTACTGTTCCTTTGACTTCCTCTTAGAACCTTTCTTCGAGGAATCAACTAACATCACCGTCCCCTGCTCATGCTTCTCAGAAGGCTCCACGCCTTTAGCATGTTGAGCAAGACTACAGATGAACCTCTTGCATCTTAGAGGTGAAGAGGAGCTTAGAGACTCAACCTTCAATCTCACTTACTCCACAAACAACTCATAAAGATGAAAGACTAAGGTATGAGCATCCATATGCCTTGGGTACCATCATGGCTAGCATAATACAACTCACTTACTCAGAATCACTCACATGTTTCTGATAAGCCAACAATTGGTCTAGAGTTGCATTATCATTAGGACGGGCGGGAAGAGGCTCTTCGAGGACATACACAAGCTTTTCCACCCTGAGAACAATCCAAGAAGTTCGGCCCAGTCAGTTTATTCGTATCCAAAATGGAACGCAAATTCAAATACATCATGATCAATCTTAGAAATACAAAACGAGCATATATGAGAAAATGATTTTAAAATGCATCGATATACATTTATAAATCCCATTCATTTTTCGAATTTCAAAAACCCCAAAATCACTTCGGGAGATCGTAGGTTCATCTCCGAATGGGCTGATATCCATCATAGATATGAACAACCTTGGAGAGAGTCCAACAAGCCATTCATAACTATGATGGTAGGTATCAACTATACCGATTGCATATCACGTATATGCAACTATCACAATGTGCTATCAACTAATTGAATGTTCACACATACATCGGGTTGTTAACACATTAACAAGTATGCATCATATGCATAGCACCCAACTTCACCTCCCTTTACATCGACCTTGTAGAGAGTCCAACAAGCCGATGCTCCAGGTTAAAGCCAACCCATTAATCGAGACATAGTTTTAATATGGTTAGAGCGCATTCAACCAATTAGCCCAGCTTGGAGAGAGTCCAACAACCAAAGCTAACGATTGACCTCTGACTCTTACAATATTAGTATTAAACTATTCCATGGTTTGAACATGTTCGGGTTCGAGCCGGGCTTGGAGAGAGTCCAACAACCCAAACAAGAAACGGAACTCTGGTTCAAACCATATTAATGGAAGGTGTAGGCTTTAATATTGTTTAAAGGTTTTTATGTCTCATCCTCTTTGCATGAAAATAACTATTATCTACATGGCATGGCATACATGACATACATCTACATGTCACGACACGCATGACATTATATATGCATCTAATGTAATTACATGGCATACAATTATGTCATGTACATAATTTCCTTATATGTCATAACTATTTATGGAAATAAAATATGTTTAAGATTTGATTCTCCAAATCAAATCATGATTAAATTAGGAAACAAATTTTAAAATCTAATCACATATTTTATTTGTGGAAATAGTTGATTAAGGAAAGTCAATTTAGGAAATCAATTTCCTAAATCTTCAAAACTACTTATGGAAATAAAATATTTTAAGATTTGATTTCCCAAATAAAATCAAGATTAAATTAGGAAACAAATTTCCAAAATCTAATCAAATATTTTATTTATGGAAAATATCAATTTCCATAAATACTTCCAACTTTCCAAAAGTGGAAGATTTCCATAAATACTTCTAGACATTCCAAAATTAAAAAATTTCCATAAATACTTCTAATTTCCAAAATTAGAAAATTTCTAGAAATAACATTATGACTATCGCAAAACCATTTTTACGATTATGTCGAAACACAACCTGGGCTCTGATACCACTGTTGGGTTTCCGGCACCGCGGCGTGTGTGTATTCGATCACGTTTCGTAAACATGAACACAGCGGAAGAAATTAAAAATAATAAATCTATATTTATTACAACACACACAACACACGCATGCATATTACAACAAGTGTAGACATAACCGTAAATTAAAATTTGCAATAAAAGGAAATTTATCTACGTTATACCTTTCGTATGACGTGTAGCGGAACGGCATCAACCGAACGATCCTCGCTAGAATCGCCTCTATCCAGATCCACGCCGAGTTCCTCGATGACTTCGCTAAGCCAGCTTCGCCTTCAGACGGGTTACTAGCCTCGTGTTGAAGACGACGTGATCGAGAGATGATCACGATCCGAATCCAAATTCGGATCCTAAAACGAGTTCTCAAAACTCGCTTCTCCGGAGCGGTATTCACAACCGCTTGACTTAATCCTTCGCCCTCACTCAGAGGATTACCGGAGATCAAATCCCCGGTAAGTTAGCCACTGTCGGAGCACTAACCGTCATCCAAACGACGCTCCGACAACAAAGAAACAAGCTGTCCAGAAAACTGGACAGCTTTTGGTGGAAGAATAGAGGCCGGCCAAAGGAGAGATGGAAGCTCACCTTATCACCGAACCCAAAGGAGATCACCGGAGGGTCGCCGGAGGATCGCCGGCTGAAGCTTGACTCCGCAACAAGTTGGATGGCGGCACAAGAGGTTGGGCGGCGGCACACCTTGGGTTGGCGCCGAAAACTCCTTCAAGGGGTGGGCGGCAACTCAAAGGCTAGGGTTTTGGATTATTAGGGCTTAACAATCCCTTAAGCCCTCTTTTATAGAGAACTAATTCTCTTAATGGTTAATGGATCATATCCATAAAGCCCGTTAACCCGCTCCATTAAGATAAGTTAAAATAAACCAAACCATGATGGTTTATTTTAAGTTAAAACAAACCGAACCAACCTTTGGTTAATTCGTTTAATATAAACCAAACCCTTTGGTTTATTCTCATCCATTGGATTAGAACCAAACCATTTTGGTCCATCCATTATGTCTTCATAAGACACGGCCCATCCACGCTTCCATTGCGACTGAAACAATTTCATGTTCGCTTTGTGTTTGGTCCAACCAAACCTAGTTTCTCTCGGTCTGAGAATCCCATTCTCAAGCTCGTTTTAAATCCTTTGGATTACGCTCGTTGTGCGTGTGACCAAATAGGTTCTCGGTTTATGTTGGCCGTCTATAATTAACCATTAATTATAGAACGATCATGAGTGACACCTAGTAGTACATCATGATCCCCAATTAACCGAAAAGATCAACGGTTGATCCCGAACTATTTCTGAAACCCTTCAGTAGCTCGAATGATTCGTGCCCCATTCCCTTCACTCATCTTATACCCACTTGGTTCAGGACATGGTCTATAGTGTCAGTCCCCACTAGGCTGACTACGTCACACCTAGCCCAAGTATCATTTCCTCGTCCTACGGATTCTAGTTCTGCACATGTATCAAGAGTACCTTACTCTAAACATGTAATGCTTTGGCCAAAGACTTTAGTAACAATCCGACGAGGCCATGGGTATACATCTCCTCGCAAGGAGTGGTGAATCTTTATAGGCTATTCAAACACCTTCAATCACTGACTTATACCCAATCATCCCGGGTCCACATCTCCTTAGAGATGTTTGCTTAAGATGTCAAAGCATAAGTCTCTATGATCAAGATGACTTGAATACCGCAAGTCAAAGGAACATCGCACTTAAGCCACAGTAAGAACTTCATTGACATATCTATATATGCAGAGAACCATATGAAGTCTTACGGTTGGTCACTCCAATGAACTAGTTACCATAACTAGCATCCACGATTAACTCCGGACATCACAAGTGAGAATCACCGCTTGATACACCAAGGAGTATACCGTTAGTCTCGACAGAATTGATGGTGTCCAAATCCATCAATTCATCGACTAGGGATAATTCCGATACATCACAATTACACATGTAGAGATACTCACTAGTTGTGATCCAATCACAAATTCTCTCATGCTGTGAATCCTATCGTGGACATTCAGTAAATGAGTTTAAGATCCAATCAAATACATAAAACATGTATACTCAAATAGTGAATCATCATTTATCATATAAATGGTTCATACATAAGGCGATTGCCTTAGGACATCTCTCATATATTACTAATAGACTCCCACTTGGCCTAATGCCAATCGCTACGGTATCCAATACCATAGTCTCTAACATGACCCTCAAACTTGCTTTGAGGTAATGCTTTAGTCAAGGGATCCGCTAAGTTCCTTTCAGTGGGAATTTTCTCGATTTGTATTTCGTTCCTACTGATGATCTCTCTGAAAAGATGATAGCGGCGAAGCACATGTTTGGATCGTTGATGAGACCTCGGCTCTTTCGCCTGTGCAATTGCTCCATTGTTGTTGCAGTAGACCGGTATTGCTTCAACAATGGCTGGAATCACACCAAGTTCATAAATGAACTTCGATCCAAACCGCCTCTTCGCTGCCTGCCGCAATGTATTCTCGCCTCGTGGTAGAATCCGCCATGTTGTCGTCTGTTTGGAAAATTTCTAACTCATCGCGCGCCACCATTCAAGGTGAACACGTATCCGCATCGAGACCCGAATCATCCTGTCTCGTCGAAGTCGCATCCGTATACCCGCGTATCACCATGTCCCTTCTCCATATATTAGGAACACATCCTTAGTTCTTCTTAAGTACTTAAGGATCGCCTTAATACCGCCCAATGATCCATTCCCGATCGATCGGTATCCGCCGTGACACTCGTGAGCATACGATACATCGGGCCTCGTGATATAACATAGCATACATGATAGATCCTATTGCGGATGCATAGGGAATCTTACTCATGCAAATCCTCTCGTCTTCTGTGCGCGGACACATAGACTTCGAAAGGTGTACCCCATGCCTGATGGGTAGGTAACCTTTCTTGGATTCCGACATGCTAAACCTCTTTAGCACTCGGTCTATATATGTACACTGCGAAAGACCAAGCAACCGTTTCGATCTATCTCTATAGATCTTAATTCCAAGGATGTAGGTTGCTTCTCCCAGGTCTTTCATGGAGAATGTCTTGGATAACCAAACCTTAACTGACTGTAAGATTGAAACATCGTTTCCTATAAGTAATATGTCATCGACATACAATACTAGGAACACGATTGCACTCCCACTAACCTTCTTGTACACACAAGGTTCGTCTGGATTTTGTGAGAAATCAAACTTTTTGATTGTCTCATCAAAACGGATATTCCAGCTCCTGGATGCTTGCTTCAATCCATATATGAACCGTCGCAATTTGCATACCTTGGTTTTATCAACCGATGTGAAACCCTCAGGCTGTATCATATACACGTCCTCGAGCAGGTTTCCATTAAGGAAAGCTGTTTTCACATCCATCTGCCTTATCTCATAATCATAATGAGCCGCTATGGCCAGGAGCATCCGAATGGATTTAAGCATAGCTACAGGCGAATAGGTTTCGTCATAATCAACACCTTATTTTTGACGATATCCTTTCGCCACCAATCTAGCCTTATAGGTAATCACATTACCATCCATGTCGGTTTTCTTCTTGAAAACCCACTTGCACCCTATAGGCTTTATGCCTTCAGGTGGGTCAACCATGTTCCAAACTTGGTTTTCATACATGGAATCCATTTCCGACTTCATGGCATCAAGCCATTTATCCCTTTCTGAACTTGTCAGCACTTCTTCATAACTGGTAGGCTCCTCATCATCAATGAGTAACACGTCGTTCGATTCACTTATGAGAAATCCATATCTCTCAGGAATGTTGCGTGTTCTACCAGATCTACGAAGATGTGGTGTTACAGTAGGTCCAGCCGATTGCTCATCACTATGAGTTATCGGCTGTTGTGCTTCACCAGGTATCTCATCAATGTCTATTTGAGTATCTCGAGTTTCCTCAAGCTCGACGACACTCCCACTGTTTTCTTGCAAGAGAAACTCTTTCTCTAGAAACACAGCATGCCTTGAAACAAACACCTTTTGTTCCACAAGATGATAGAATTGGTAACCCCTTGTTTCCTTAGGGTATCCAATAAATAGACATTTATCAGACTTAGCATCCAATTTGTTTGATACAGTCCGCTTCACATAAGCAGGACAACCCCATATCTTCAAGTAAGATACATGAGGTTTCTTACTATTCCATATCTCATATGGAGTAGTAGAGACTACCTTGGTAGGCATTCTGTTTAACAAGTAAACAGCTGTCTGAAGTGCATAGCCCCAAAAGGACTTGGGAAGAGTCGCATGATTCATCATTGACCTGACCATGTCCAACAAGGTCTGGTTACGCCTCTCAGATACACCATTATGTTGTGGTGTATAGGGCGGAGTCCATTGAGACAATATACCATTGTCTCTTAGATAATCAAGAAACTCATGACTTAAGTATTCACCACCTCGATCCGATCGAAGTATTTTAATACTCTTGTCATGTTGTTTCTCTACTTCATTTCTGAATTCTTTGAACCTTTCAAAGGCTTCAGACTTGTGTTTCATCAAGAACACATACCCAAACCGCGAGTGATCATCGGTGAAGGTAATGAAGTAGCTATAGCCTCCTAAAGCTTGAGTTGACATAGGTCCACATACATAAGTATGTACTAGACCTAGTAACTCTCCCACTCGTTCACCTTTTCAGTAAAAGGTAACTTAGTTATCTTGCCTTTTAAGCATGATTCGCATGTATCGTATGAATCCAATTCAAACGATTCCAGAATTCCACATCGGTGTAATTCGGACATGCGTTTCTTGCTTATATGGCCAAGATGACAATGCCACATATAGGAGTCTAATTGATTACCCTTTCAAGCACGCATGTTGCTCGCTTCGATATTGAAAATGTCATTGGATACGTCCAACATATAAATGTCATTGCTTAAAGTTCCAGTCCCCATAAAGAACTCTATTCAAAGTTATGTAACAACAATTGTTACTAAAAGTCAAATGGTACCCATTTCTATTTAAACAAGAAATAGAAATGATGTTCTTTATCAACGAAGGAACATAAAAGCAATTGTCCAGTTCTAAGACAAGTCCTGCAGGGAGTTTCAACAAATACATTCCGATGGCGAGTGAAGCAACCTTTGCTCCATTCCCAACATGTAAATTTGACTCTCCCTTGACGAGTCTTCTTCTATTCCTTAGCCCATGTATGTCATTACATATACGTGAGCCACACCCAGTATCCAATACCCAAGTGTTTGAGGAAATAGAATGACAATCAATAAAGAAGATATCTGAAGAAGATGGGGCATCCGATGCCTTATTCTTCTTCATGAACTCAAGATAAATCTTGAAATTTCTTCGCCAATGGCCCTCCTTGCCATAATGATGACAAGTGCCCCTTTTAGCTAGTTCTGCCTTTTTAGCCTTTTTCTTCCCCTTCTACAGTTCCTTTGACTTCCTCTTAGAACGTTTCTTCGAGGAATCAACTAACATCACCGTCCCCTGCTCATGCTTCTCAGAAGGCTCCACAGTCTTCAGCATGTTGAGCAGTACCACAGATGAACCCTCTTGCATCTTAGAGGTGAAGAGGAGCTTAGAGACTTCGAACCTTTCGAATCTCACTTACTCCACAAACAACTCATAAAGATGAAAGACTAAGGTATGAGCATCCATATGCTCATGCTGCTTCCACAGCTCGGGTACCATCATGGCTAGCATAATACAACTCACTTACTCAGAATCACTCACATGTTTCTGATAAGCCAACAATTGGTCTAGAGTTGCATTATCATTAGGACGGGCGGGAAGAGGCTCTTCGAGGACATACACAAGCTTTTCCACCCTGAGAACAATCCAAGAAGTTCGGCCCAGTCAGTTTATTCGTATCAAAAATGGAACGCAAATTCAAATACATCATGATCAATCTTAGAAATACAAAACGAGCATATATGAGAAAATGATTTTAAAATGCATCGATATACATTTATAAATCCCATTCATTTTTCGAATTTCAAAAACCCCAAAATCACTTCGGGAGATCGTAGGTTCATCTCCGAATGGGCTGATATCCATCATAGATATGAACAACCTTGGAGAGAGTCCAACAAGCCATTCATAACTATGATGGTAGGTATCAACTATACCGATTGCATATCACGTATATGCAACTATCACAATGTGCTATCAACTAATTGAATGTTCACACATACATCGGGTTGTTAACACATTAACAAGTATGCATCATATGCATAGCATCCAACTTCACCTCCCTTTACATCGACCTTGGAGAGAGTCCAACAAGCCGATGCTCCAGGTTAAAGCCAACCCATTAATCGAGACATAGTTTTAATATGGTTAGAGCGCATTCAACCAATTAGCCCAGCTTGGAGAGAGTCCAACAACCAAAGCTAACGATTGACCTCTGACTCTTACCATATTAGTATTAAACTATTCCATGGTTTGAACATGTTCGGGTTCGAGCCGGGCTTGGAGAGAGTCCAACAACCTAAACAAGAAACGGAACTCTGGTTCAAACCATATTAATGGAAGGTGTAGGCTTTAATATTGTTTAAAGGTTTTTATGTCTCATCCTCTTTGCATGCAAATAACTATTATCTACATGACATGACATACATGACATACATCTACATGTCACGACACGCATGACATTATGATATGCATCTAATGCAATTACATGGCATACAATTATGTCATGTACATAATTTCCTTATATGTCATAACTATTTATGGAAATAAAATATGTTTAAGATTTGATTCTCCAAATCAAATCATGATTAAATTAGGAAACAAATTTCCAAATCTAATCACATATTTTATTTGTGGAAATAGTTGATTAAGGAAAGTCAATTTAGGAAATCAATTTCCTAAATCTTCAAAACTACTTATGGAAATAAAATATATTAAGATTTGATTTCCCAAATAAAATCAAGATTAAATTAGGAAACAAATTTCCAAAATCTAATCAAATATTTTATTTATGGAAAATATCAATTTCCATAAATACTTCCAACTTTCCAAAAGTGGAAGATTTCCATAAATACTTCTAGACATTCCAAAATTAAAAAATTTCCATAAATACTTCTAATTTCCAAAATTAGAAAATTTCTAGAAATAACATTATGACTATCGCAAAACCATTTTTACGATTATGTCGAAACACAACCTGGGCTCTGATACCACTGTTGGGTTTCCGGCACCGCGGCGTGTGTGTGTTCGATCACGTTTCGTAAACATGAACACAGGAGGGTCGCCGGCTGAAGCTTGGACGCCGGCAACAAATTGGACGGCGGCACAAGAGGTTGGGCGGCGGCACACCTAGGGTTGGCGCCGAAAACTCCTTCAAGGGGTGGGCGGCAACTCAAAGGCTAGGGTTTTGGATTATTAGGGCTTAACAATCCCTTAAGCCCTCTTTTATAGAGAACTAATTCTTTTAATGGTTAATGGATCATATCCATAAAGCCCGTTAACCCGCTCCATTAAGATAATTTAAAATAAACCAAACCATGATGGTTTATTTTAAGTTAAAACGAACCGAACCAACCTTTGGTTCATTCGTTTAATATAAACCAAACCCTTTGGTTTATTCTCATCCATTGGATTAGAACCAAACCATTTTGGTCCATCCATTATGTCTTCCATTGCGACTGAAATGATTTCATGCTCGCTTCTTGTTTGGTCCAACCAAACCTAGTTTCTCTCGGTCTGAGAATCCCATTCTCAAGCTCGTTTTAAATTCTTTGGATTACGCTCGTTGTGCGTGTGACCAAATAGGTTCTCGGTTTATGTTGGCCGTCTATAATTAACCATTAATTATAGAACGATCATGAGTGGCACCTAGTAGTACATTATGATCCCCAATTAACCGAAAAGATCAACGGTTGATCCCGAACTATTTCTGAAACCTTTCAGCAGCTCGAATGATTCGTGCCCCATTCCCTTCACTCATCTTATACCCACTTGGTTCAGGACATGGTCTATAGTGTCAGTCCCCACTAGGCTGACTACGTCACACCTAGCCCAAGTATCATTTCCTCGTCCTACGGATTCTAGTTACTGCACATGTATCGAAGAGTACCTTACTCTAAACATGTAATGCTTTGGCCAAAGACTTTAGTAACAATCCGACGAGAGGCCATGGGTATACATCTCCTCGCAAGGAGTGGTGAATCCTTTATAGGCTATTCAAACACCTTCGATCACTTCGACTTATACCCAATCATCCCGAGTCCACATCTCCTTAGAGATGCTTGCTTAAGATGTCAAAGCATAAGTCTCTATGATCAAGATGACTTGAATACCGCAAGTCAAAGGAACATCGCACTTAAGCCACAGTAAGAACTTCATTGACATATCTATATATGCAGAGAACCATATGAAGTCTTACGGTTGGTCACTCTAATGAACTAGTTACCATAACTAGCATCCACGATTAACTCCGGACATCACTATGTCTCCAGCTAGTGAGAATCAGCTGCTTGGATACACCAAGGAGTATACCTCGTGCTAGTCTCGACAGAATTGATGGTGTCCAAATCCATCAATTCATCGACTAGGGATAATTCCGATACATCACAATTACACATGTAGAGATACTCACTAGTTGTGATCCAATCACAAATTCTCTCATGCTGTGAATCGTATCGTGGACATTCAGTAAATGAGTTTAAGATCCAATCAAATACATTAAACATGTATACTCAAATAGTGAATCATCATTTATCATATAAATGGTTTATACATAAGGCGATTGCCTTAGGACATCTCTCATATATTACTAACACACCCGATGGATCGGAACCACACAAACTTGATCCATCAATGATGTTCCATTCCACTAGAGGATCATCATCGAACTACCTCACCAACCCCCATAAATCAATATGGGCTCCTTATATTATTTGTACATTCATCTCCCCGTGTTTAAGATATCGAATGTCCGTCAATTAATTGATTTACTGACCATCAATTAATTAACATCTAACTCCTCGAGTAGTACCACTCAACCTTATCATCATGTTGACTAAGTCAACCTGCAGGGTTTACATGATGAACCTTATGAGCTCCTCAAGGGGACATCATCAACCTAATACATAGGACACGGTTTCCTCCTATAATCAACGGCACACCATGTAAATAATATCATTTCCCAACTTACCGGGCATATTGATTTAATCCATAGAAATCTCACCCTCTGGTAAATCAAAGAAATAAATATTAAGTACATGTGCCCGTTATTATATCGGGATTAAGAGCATGTACAACATAATATCCGAGGTCCGATTCAATTATGTAGTCAGCAATAAATTGAATCACCTCTATGTCGGTCCTGCTCAATACACCTAAGTGTACTAGTGTAACTCTATGTCCAAGACAAAACAATACAAAGCTACACTACAACCATGCCAATGGTTTGTCCAAAACCATCTTGGTTGTGAGCCTCTACTTATACTCTACAAGGGACTGATAACATGATCTTCTGTGCCATCACCCAAGCACCATGTTATCTACAATGTAAAGTATTAGACAATATGCACATATATAATAAATATAAAGTGCAAACAATGATCATGTGATTTTTATTTCAAAATAAAGATGTTCATACAAAAGGCCTCATTCCAATGGAGATATCTTTTCATCTTATAAGCACATGATCTTTTCCATGTCTTACCAATGTGGGCCTCATTCCAAGGACCATATTGACCCCCCCCAAATCTATCTGTCCTCGAAGGACATCCTCTACTTGATGTCCGATCCTCAACCCACCAGGACTTCCTACCAACTGTCTAGTCCTCCTGACCCAGCTGGACTTCTTGTCAGTTGTCCAACCCTTCTGGCCCAATTGGACTTCTTGCCAGTTGTTCGGTCCTCCTGACCCAACTGGACTTCTTGCCTGGTGTCTGGTTCTCTTGATCCGGACTTGGGAGCTCAACTTCCTTCGTTCGAGGTTCATGGCTTGACATGGTCCATGACTCTGATACTAATTCTTAGTGGCTATAAGATTCATATATCTCCACAATGACATGATATTATTGTTGGGTTTCCGGTACCATGGCGAGTGTGTGTTCGAACATGTTTCGTAAACATATGCACAGCGGAAGAAATAAAAATAATAAATCTACATTTATTACAACACACACATCACACGCATGCATAGTACAACAAGTATAGACATAACCGTAAATTTAAATTTTGCAATAAAAGGAAATTTAACTACGTATACCTTTCGTATCACGTGTAGCGAGAACGGCATCAACCGGAACGATCCTTGCTAGAATCGTCTCTATCCGTATCCACGCCGAGTATCTTCGGGAAGACTTCACTAAGTCATGAGCTTCGTCTTCGTACGGGTTACTAGCCTCGTGTTGAAGACGATGTGATCGAGAGATGATCACGATCCGAATCCAAATTCGGATCCAAAAATGAGTCCTCAGAACTCGCTTCTCCGGAGAGGTATTCGTCAACCGTTTGACGAATCCTTCATCCTCCACCCATGAGGATTGCCGGAAATCGAATCCCCGGCAAGGCTACCGCTGTCGGAGCTCTAAACGTCGTCCAAACGACGCTCCGATGAGAGGGAAACAAGCTGTCCAGAAAACTGGACAGCTTTGGTGGAGGAGTAGGGCCGGCCAAAAAGGAAAGGTGGAAGCTCACCTTATTACCGAACCCAAGGGAGATCACCGGAGCACCAACCGGCAGCAGCTCGACGCCGGCGAGAGGGAAGGAAGGCACCTTCTGGACGCCGGTTGGAGGAGAAGGGGCGGCGGGACTAGGGTTGGCGCCGACTTCTTCAAAGGGGAGGAGGTGGGCGGCAACTCTAGCTTAGGGTTTTTGGATTAGGGCTTAACAAACCCTTAAGCCCTCTTTTATAGAGAACTAATTCTCTTAATGGTTATTGGATCATAACCATAAGGCCCGTTAACCCGCTCCATTAATATAAGTTAAAATAAACCAAACCATGATGTTTTATTTTAAGTTAAAACGAACCGAACCAACTTTGGTTCATTCGTTTAAAATAAACCAAACCCTTTGGTTTATTCTCCTCCATTGGATTAGAACCAAACCATTTTGGTCCATCCATTATGTCTCCATGAGACACGGCCCATCCACGCTTCCATTGCGACTGAAATGATTTCATGCTCGCTTCTTGTTTGGTCCAACCAAACTTAGTTTCTCTCGGTCTGAGAATCTCATTCTCAAGCTCGTTTTAAATCCTTTGGATTACGCTCATTATGCGTGTGACCAAATAGGTTCTCAGTTTATGTTGGCCGTCTATAATTAACCATTAATTATAGAACGATCATGAGTGGCACCTAGTAGTACGTCATGATCCCCAATTAACCGAAAAGATCAACGGTTGATCCAGAACTATTTCTGAAACCCTTCAGCAGCTTGAATGAATCGTGCCCCATTCCCTTCACTCATCTTATACCCACTTGGTTCAGGACATGGTCTATAGTGTCAGTCCCCACTAGGCTGACTATGTCACACCTAGCCCAAGTATCATTTCCTCGTCCTACGGATTCTAGTTACTGCACATGTATCGAAGAGTACCTTACTCTAAACATGTAATACTTTGGCCAAATACTTTAGTAACAATCCGACAAGAGGCCATGGGTATACATCTCCTCGCAAGGAGTGGTGAATCCTTTATAGGCTATTCAAACACCTTCGATCACTTCAACTTATACCCAATCATCCCGGGTCCACATCTCCTCAGAGATGCTTGCTTAAGATGTCAAAGCATAAGTCTCTATGATCAAGATGACTTGAATACCGCAAGTCAAAGGAACATCGCACTTAAGCTGCATTAAGAACTTCATTGACATATCTATATATGCAGAGAACCATATGAAGTCTTACGGCTGGTCACTCCAATGAACTAGTTACCATAACTAGCATCCAAGATTAACTCCGGACATCACAATGTCTCCAGCTAGTGAGAATCGGCTGCTTGGATACACCAAGGAGTATACCTCGTGCTAGTCTCGACAAAATTGATGGTGTCCAAATCCATCAATTCATCGACTAGGGATAAATCCGATACATCACAATTACACATGTAGAGATACTCACTAGTTGTGATCCAATCACAAATTCTCTCATGCTGAGTCGTATCGCGGACATTCAGTAAATGAGTTTAAGATCCGATCAAATACATGAAACCATGTATACTCAAATAGTGAATCTTCATTTATCATATAAATGGTTCATACATAAGGTGATTGTCTTAGGACATCTCTCATATATTACTAACAATTATCCACTTTGGGCCTAGGCCCTCATAGTTTTATTTTTGGGCTTTACCCAAAAGGCCTCATACCAATTGAGATATCTTTTCATCTTATAAGCACATGATCTTTTCCCTGTCTTACCAATGTGGGACTTTGATTGTATTCTTAATACTCCAACACAAACTGTTTGATTGTCTCATCAAAATGAATATTCCTACTCCAGGATGTTTGCTTCAATCCATAAATGGAATGTTGAAGCTTACATACTTTGTTCTTGTCAATGGATGTGAAACCCTCAGGTTGTATCATATATATATATCCTCAAACAGGTTTCCATTAAGGAAAGTTGTTTTCACATCCATCTATTATATCTCATAATCAAAATGAGCCACCATGGCTAGGAGTATTCGAATGGATTTAAGCATAGCTATTGGTGAAAAAGTTGTCATAGTCAACACCTTATCTTTGATGATAGCCTTTTGACACTAATCTAGCTTTATAGGTAATAATATTACCATCTATGTCGGTTTTCTTCTTGAAAACCCACTTGCACCATATAGGCGTTATGCCTTCGGGTGGGTCTACCAAGTTCCAAGCCTAGTTTTCATACATGAAATCCATTTCTGATTTCATGGATATTAGCCATCTATCCCTATTTGAACTATTCAGTGCCTCTTCGTAACTAGTAGGTTCCTCATCATCTATGTGCAATACATCATTAGATTCACTTATGAGAAATCCATATCTCTCAGGAATCCTACAGGTCCTACTTGATCTACGAGGAGGTGGTGTATTATCAGATTCAGCTATTACCTTATCCGAATGAGTAATTAGCTGAGGTTCTTGACTAGGCATCTCTTCTGTGTCTACCGGAGCCTCTTGAACTACACTTAGTTCAACCTTACTCCCACTATTTTTCTGTAAGAGAAACTCCTTCTCTAGGAATACAACATGTCTTGAAACAAACACCTTTTGTTCCAAGGGATGATAGAATTGGTAACCTCTCATTTCCTTAGGGTAACCAATAAATAGACACTTATCAAACTTAGCCTCCAACTTGTCTGATACTCTCCTCTTCACATAAGCAGGACAACCCCATATCTTCAAATAAGATAAATGAGATTTTCTACTATTCCACATCTCATATGGAGTAGTAGAGATTTCCTTAGTCGAGACTCTATTTAACAAGTAAACAGCGGTCTTGAGTGCATAACTCCAAAAGATTTTTGGAAGACTTGCATGCTGCATCATTGATCTAACCATGTCCAACAAGGTTCGGTTTCACCTTTCAGCCACACCATTATGTTGTGGCATGTTAGGTGGAGTCATTTGGGACATGATGCCATTGTTCCTTAGATAATCTTGAAACTCTTGACTTATGTATTCACCACCTCGATCCGATCGAAGTACTTTAATACTTTTCCCAAGTTGTTTCTCTACTTCCTTTCTAAAATCTTTAAACCTTTCAAAGACTTCAGATTTGTATCTTAACATATACAAATACTCATATCGTGAATAATCATCGATAAAGGTAACGAAGTAACTATAACCTCCTATGACATGAGTTGACATTGGTCCGCATACATCAGTATGTATAAGGTCTAATACCTCAACTGCTTGTGTCACGCCCTGAGAGTATGCCGTGTCGAAAATCAAACGGACGACATCTCCCCTGTATGTGGCAACATTTTGGGTTAATACAAGGCCCGTAGGCCCACAACAACAACATAATATAAATATAACAACCACAGCAGAAATATAAACTACATACCCACAACAAACATACTAAAAACATACAAGTGTACACCACCTGACAAGTCCACAGTAATAAAATTGTACATAAAACATCGAGTACAGAAATAAAGTCCATGACATCACGACAAAGACTATAATAAAACAAGTCCATAACATAATCAAAGTCCAAGACATAAAATGAATTCCTTGAGAGACTCAGAAAACGGAGATGGGATGGATCATCGGTGCAGCTCCAAGTCATCACGAAGACTTCTACCTGTTACCTGGGTGACAGAAAACCCCAGGGTCTGTGGTGGTGAGTAAAACTCAGCAGGTAATAAGATAGAACATGTAAATATATGTATCAATATTACATGTCATTCAACAATTTAATCTACTCGTACAATAGGTATACATCGGCATAACAAGTACATATGCATGCATACACTAAATAAACTGAACAACAAACGATGCTGACATACCTGACAGTCAACTACTCTATCCTCATCCAACCTGGGCATATATCCACAACACAAGGTATAACGAATAATACTAACTCACACTACATCATGATATGGGTCGAGGGTATCACAGTGAATAACCAACAGGTATACATGTACCCGGCCTACTACCATACAGAAAATGCAATAGCATGTATGAATATGTATAAACAAATACAACAAGCATAGTACATACAAATTGTTGGGATTTCATTATGCCAAATAGCATATGCGCAACGGAAAAATTAGGATCCCTTCCTAGTGATCCTTGCGAAAGAAAACTCGTACAAAATAAATTTCTATAAAACCAAACCTATCTTATAGGAGAGGATTACCTTTGTTGCGTGCCCTTGTTAATCCCGCTTTTCCTTTTGGTTTGTTGGATCTTTAGCACGTTCAAATGTCCGTGCCTCTATATGTATCCACACGAGCAAGCTCTTGTCTCACAAAAGAAACTAGAAGAGCTCTCCTTTACTTCTTGCTAGAGAAGTCCCTAAAGGAGAGGAATCTAGGGAAAAAGAGAAAGGAAGAAGAAGACTACTCTTCTTGCTAGCCTACACTCACAAAGCCACACAACCAAAGCTTCCACCAAGCTCTCAAGCTCTCTCACAACCACAATGCATACTATGGCCGGCCACTTCATGGAGTCTTTTATAGGGTTGGAAAAACCCTTTCACCTCCACACATTCAATGCAATCCATTCCATTGAGACACAATCCAAAAAGGAGTTGGCTTCCTTGTTTGGCCGGCCACTTAAGGAGACAAAAACCACTTTGGCTTAGGTGGATGCTTAGGTGGCATGCTTATGTGGCATTCTTATGTGGCATTCATGCATGTTGAATTAATCTTATTAATTCAATTAAGCTTATGTTATCATATTGAATTAATCTCATTAAATCAATAAAGTAACATATTGAATTAATCTCATTAAATCAATTAGCTAAAATTCTCATTAAGCTTAAAGTCCAAAAACCATTTTGTATTTAAGCTTATTCCCAAATTATTCTAGTCAAACTAGAATACTCTAATTCCTCTAATTATCATGCTCTTTGTGTGTGACCCTATAGGCTCTCATAACGTTGGCAGTGGACCTAAACTCTTTTAGATACACAAGCAATGAGCGGCATCTAGCAATACATCATTGCTACCCAAGTTATGAGATAAGTCAAGATCCGACTAACCTTTCCGTGACTACTATAATGTATGACCGTGTCCTTCTATCCTTGATATCAGATTGATCAATGAGGCATAGACCGTGTCATCCTCGATCAATCTATGTGTTTCTTGATCCCTGAGTAAACTAACTCAAACAAATGAGCTCAATATCTCATATTGACTCATTCGAGCATGGCCATGCGTTTTAGTAGTTCTACTCAATCAAGGGGCCCACCGATATCACTCTCGTCATATGAGAGGGATAGATCCCATCTACATCACTCACATCCCTCCGCATAATTTGTTATATACCCAGTAATCGCCTTTATGGTCCACCCTGTTACGGGTGACGTTTGACGATACCAAAGTACATAACTCCTATGTAGGGAACCGTAGTGACTTCGTGTCCGAGGACTATTCATACCAATAGTCACATGAGAAAGTTTATGACACTCATATAACGATCCATGAAACTTTCTCATGGCGGGTCAGTTCAGTATATATTCTCTAATATATACCCATGTGTCAACTTGATATCATATATCCATGACTTGTGAGATCAAGTCATGAATTGACCTACATGCTAGTCTTTATGTATTAATATTGCCCTTGCATATTAATACTTGACTAGGAACATTTAGAAAGTGTTCTCTACAGCCTCTCATAATCAATTCTGCCAATTGATGTGCTGTAGATAAGAACCTACTTTTCTAGGGCATTACTATATTTAATTTAGCTGGCACAAGCAAGACTTAAATATAATAACCAATCCTTTGCCTTTATAGAATATGATACAAAATGTTCCCTATTCAACCATCACATGATTGGTTCTTAGGGCTATAACTAACAATCTCCCACTAGCACTAGTACCAATCACTATGATATCTAATACCTAGTGACCTAGTGTGACCATCATGCTTCCTCTGTGCCAAAGCCTTGGTCAATGGATCTGCAATGTTAGCTTCGCTTTGACTCAGATATCCTCACATCTCCTCTATCGATGATCTCTCGAATGAGATGGAAGCGCCGCAGATGTGTTTGGTCCGACGATGTGATCGAGGTTCCTTAGCTCGCGTAATAGCCCCATTGTTGTCACAATAGAGGTCTATTGATCTGCAATGCTAGGAACTACCCCAAGTTCATCGATGAACTTATGAGCCAAACAACCTCCTTTGCCGCATCGACGCAGAATATACTCGCTTCGCAGAATCAAGAATCGTGTCCTCGCCAACTCTTCCACCACACCCCACCATTCAGC
Organism: Wurfbainia villosa; assembly: GCA_025175895.1. NCBI lineage: Eukaryota > Viridiplantae > Streptophyta > Magnoliopsida > Zingiberales > Zingiberaceae > Wurfbainia > Wurfbainia villosa. The sequence continues at coordinate 4,673,056 of CM046003.1, forward strand.
AAAACACGCACTCGATTACGATCTATAGTCATCCTTGTCTGCTTGGAAGCTCATCACCGTAACCCTTTACGCTAGCTCTCATTGCCTCCAAATATCAAGAAATATTCTTTCGCTTCTTCGTAAGTATTTAAGAATATTTTTGATCGCTATCCAGTTGACTTTCACCGATCCGATCGTATCTACTCGTCATGCTCAAAGCATAGACGCCGTGAGTACAAAGTACGGCATGGCGTACATGATAGACCCTATAGCAGATGCATAAGGGATCTTATCCATGCGATCTCTCTCCTCCTTAGAAGAGGGACATTGAGTCTTCGAAAGACTCACACCATGTGATAAAGGCAGAAACCCTTTCTTGGAATTTTGCATAGCAAAACGATCTAGCACTTTATCAATGTATGTACTCTGACTTAGGCCAAGTAATCTTTTAGATCTATCTCTATAGATCTTGATGCCTAGAATATAGGCAGCTTCACCTAAGTCTTTCATCGAGAAACAATTCCCTAACCACATCTTCACAGATTGGAGTGAGGGAATATCATTTCCGATGAGAAGTATGTCATCTACATACAAGACAAGAAATACAAATGTGCTCCCACTATTTCTCTTGTAGACACAAGGTTCATCTTCATTCTTGATGAAACCAAACTCCTTGATTGCATCATCGAATCGAAGATTCCAGCTTCGAGAGGTTTGCTTTAGTCCATAAATGGACCTTTGCAGTTTGCATACCTTTCCAGGATGCTTTGGATCTTCAAAACCCTCAGGTTGTGTCATGTACACATCCTCGAGTAGCTTTCCATTCAGAAAAGCGGTTTTGACATCCATCTGCCAGATCTCATAATCGTGGTAGGTCGCAATAGCAAGTATGATCCGAATGGATTTAAGCATCGCAATCGTGAAAAGGTTTCATCATAGTCAATACCATGAATTTGTTTGAATCTTTAGCCACCAATCTACCTTTATAGGTATGCTTATTTCCATCCATGTCGCTTACTTTAAAGACCCACTTACACCCAATGGGTTTTACCCTTCGTGGATCAACCAAAGTCCATACTTGGTTAGTGTACATGGATTCCATTTGGATCTCATGGCCTCTAGCCATTTCTAACTGGCTCATCATAGCTTCTTGATAGGATGTAGGCTCGCCAAGATCGATAAGCAATACATCACCGCTGTCACCAAGAGAAAAGAATATCTCTCGGGTTGACGACGGATCCTAATGTGATCTACGAAGAGGTTGGTCTACTTGAATGTGTTTGCTCCACAACTCTTGGGCAACAATTTCTCATCCACAACACTTTGTGGTGCCTGCTCATTTTCCATCGAAGCCTTAGTGTTATCTTCATCTTGAACTTCTTCAAGATGAATTTTACTCCCACTAGTTTTTCTAGAAATAAATTCTCTTCTAGAAAGACAAAGATTTCGCAACAAACACCTTGCCAAGTGTGGGATTGTAAAAGTAATATCCCTTAGTTTCCTTGGGATATCCTACAAAATAACACTTATCCGATTTGGGTCCTAGTTTATCCGAGACTTGACGCCTAACATAAGCTTCACAACCCCAAATCTTTATAAAAGACATTTTGGGACTCTTCCACCCATATCGTATATGGTGTCTTTTCTACGCTTTTGATGGGACGCGATTAAGTGTGAAAGCTACTGCCTCTAGAGCTAAACCCCAAAAGGAAGTAGGTAGATCACCTGCTCATCATTGATCGTACCATATCTAATAGAGTACGATTTCTCTCGGATACACCATTCCATTGTGGTGTTCCAGGTGGAGTGAGTTGGGATATTATCCCACACTCACCAGTGATCACGAAACTCTTGACTAAGGTATTCACCACCTCGATCCGATCAAGTAGCTTAATACGCTACCAAGTTGGTTTTGTACTTCATTCTTGAATTCTTTGAACTTTTCAAAGGATTCGACTTATGTCTCATCAAATATAAGTAGCCAAATCTACTCATATCATCGTGAAAGTAATAAAGTACTTATAGCCTCCTCCGCTTCGACATTGAAAGGGCCACATACATCGATGTATGAGTCCTAACAAGTGCCGCCTCTCGCCATGTCCACTAAATGGAGTTTTAGTCATCTTTCCTAAAAGACAAGATTCGCATACCTCATATGATTCAAAATCAAATGAGTCCAATAATCCATCTTTATGGAGTTGGGATATCGTTTTTCATTTATGTGACCTAGGCGATGCGAGAGATATGTTTGGTTCAAATCATTCGATTTGAACCGCTTGTATTTACGTTATAAATTGGGTTTTCTAAATCTAGAACATAGAGACCATTCATAAGTGGTGCATTACAATAGAACATTTCATTCAAATAAATGGAACAACATTTGTCCTTTATTATAAAAGAAAAGTTTTTCTTGTCTAAACAAGATACGTAAATTATGTTCTTTGTTAATGCAGTACATAAAGCACTCCTCTAGTTCTAAGATAAGCCCAGGCAAAGACAAAGAATATGTTCCTACAATACAAAGAAGAACTTTGCGCCATTGCCTACTCAGAGGTCCACTTCGCCTTTGCCATTAGTCTACTATTTCCCCCTCGCACATTAGTACAAATGTGAGATGCACATCCTGATCTAATACCCATGTAGAAGAAATAGATAGATTAACTTCTATAACGTATACCGAGGCGTAAGTCCCACTTCTTTCTTCTTTACTTCTCAAGGTAGACTTCATAGCCCGCCCAAAGGTCCAGTCTCACCGCAATGGAAGCAGTCCCCTTCCTTAGGTACTTTACCTTTACCCTTTGAAGTGGATGAATTGGCCTTGCCTTTGGCTTGGGTCTTACCCTTGCCTTTGCGCTTCCCTTTGCCCTTGTTGACCATTAGTACGTTACTAACTTTCTTCTTGAGATTCGGTTCAGCAGTTCTTAATATGCTGAGAATCTCAGGCAAAGGTTTATCAATTTCATTCATGTTATAATTCATGACGAATTGATTATATGTTTCCGGCAACGATTGCAGGATAACATCGGTTGCCAATTCTTGGCTCATTGGAAAACCTAGTCTTTCAAGGTTCTCAACGTACCCAATCATTTTAAGTACGTGAGTTCCTACAGGTGTTCCTTCTTGCATCTTGCATGCAAAAAGAGCCTTAGACATTTCAAAACGCTCGTGCCTAGCTTGTCCTTGATATAGTTGTTTCAAATGCTCAACCATATCATAGGCATCCATGTTCGCATGTTGCTTCTGAAGCTCAGAGTTCATGGTGGCAAGCATAAGGCATGACACATCTAATGCGTCATCTTGATGCTTCTTATAAGCATCTTTTTCAGCAGTGGGCAGGCGGTAGTATTTCAGGACATATAGTTTGCGTTCTTGCTTGAGGATAATCCTCAAGTTCCTATACCAGTCAAGAAAGTTTGCTCCATTGAGCTTGTCCTTCTCAAGGACAGATCGCAAGTTGAGGGGGTGTGTTGTGTTAGATGACATGGTGATCTACAACATTAAAATGCAAAATTTAGTATCATACCTAAGTCATTTAATTAGGCCTTTAATTAAATGAGGCTCCCACTAAATTCTCATAGCTTTGATATGAGCTAATCATTGATGTAGGCAAACACATTTTGCTTACATCATTAGCTTCTATTTAGCTATAAATTTATATGGGATAAAGATCCACATCATAATTCATCTTGAGTTAGCTTTGGCTAATCGCCCAAGACGTAGTATAATTAGGTAGGCAATCTTTTGCCAATTACATCTGATGTAACTCTTTAATAGCTTTGGTTAAGTTTAGATTAGTTTAGTGTTTATTCCTAAACCGACTTCGGTGTGGCGAGGCAGAGGCCTTCTTTGATATCGAGCAAGCGACCACTTCTAAGACAAAGTCATGTTGAAATCACACAAAACTAATTTTAAAACTTATGTTCAAAGCTAATATATGCCTCTACTTTCTTAACCAATTAAGAAAAACTTAATTAAGTCTTAACCAAGTTTGATAGCGGGACATCACGATTGTCCACTCGCACTCTTCCAAGATAAAATGCATTGCTTTGCTTTGGCAAACCCAATAACAAATGATCGAGGAAGTAGTGAGTACCAAACTTTGGTAGGCATATCGTTTTTGACTTATTAAGATATAAACTTAAACATGCATCATATACATATTAGCATACATCACATATAAGCTTAATTAACATGCATCACATACAAGCTAAATTAACATGCATCACATACATATTAAACTAAGCATGTCATGGTTATGGCCCTTATTCTACAATCTTCCCAAGCCAATGAAAAGATTGATTGGTCAACCTAGGGATAGCATCTTCTCCCAAGTGCTTCCTTTTGGTTGTCTTGTGTGTTGACTTCCTCCTTGTAACCTCATCTTCCAATGGACCCTCCATCTTTGTTTTGTATATTACAAAAGGAGAAATACTCGAGTTACATTCGAGTCTAAAACTAATTTTACAACAAGAATTTTAGGAGAAAGGCACGACACGCAGGCCGTATTAAGAATTACAACACACAATCACAAACTTTTTGGAACTAGGCCATAACCATGCACCATGTCAATTTTAACCTTTTAAAAGACATCGGATATTTTATTATGTTTGAAAAATTGCTAATGCAATTATCAACTCATAATAAAATTTATCCTACTTCTATATCATATATAAAATAGAGAAAAACTATTTTTATACGATCTTTCGCAAGTGGCTCTGATACCACTGTTGGGATTTCATTATGCCAAATAGCATATGCGCAACGGAAAAATTAGGATCCCTTCCTAGTGATCCTTGTGAAAGAAAACTCGTACAAAATAAATTTCTCTAAAACCAAACCTATCTTATAGGAGAGGATTACCTTTGTTGCGTGCCCTTGTTAATCCCGCTTTTCCTTTTGGTTTGTTGGATCTTTAGCACGTTCAAATGTCCGTGCCTCTATATGTATCCACACGAGCAAGCTCTTGTCTCACAAAAGAAACTAGAAGAGCTCTCCTTTACTTCTTGCTAGAGAAGTCCCTAAAGGAGAGGAATCTAGGGAAAAAGAGAAAGGAAGAAGAAGACTACTCTTCTTGCTAGCCTACACTCACAAAGCCACACAACCAAAGCTTCCACCAAGCTCTCAAGCTCTCTCACAACCACAATGCATACTATGGCTGGCCACTTCATGGAGTCTTTTATAGGGTTGGAAAAACCCTTTCACCTCCACACATTCAATGCAATCCATTGCATTGAGACACAATCCAAAAAGGAGTTGGCTTCCTTGTTTGGCCGGCCACTTAAGGAGACAAAAACCACTTTGTCTCCTTCCACCTCATCTAGCTTAGGTGGATGCTTAGGTGGCATGCTTATGTGGCATTCTTATGTGTCATTCATGCATGTTGAATTAATCTTATTAATTCAATTAAGCTTATGTTATCATATTGAATTAATCTCATTAAATCAATAAGGTAACATATTGAATTAATCTCATTAAATCAATTAGCTAAAATTCTCATTAAGCTTAAAGTCCAAAAACCATTTTGTACTTAAGCTTATTCCCAAATTATTCTAGTCAAACTAGAATACTCTAATTCCTCAAATTATCATGCTCTTTGTGTGTGACCCTATAGGCTCTCATAACATTGGCAGTAGATCTAAACTCTTTTAGATACACAAGCAATGAGCGGCATCTAGCAATACATCATTGCTACCCAAGTTATGAGATAAGTCAAGATCCGACTAACCTTTCCGTGACTACTATAATGTATGACCGTGTCCTTCTATCCTTGATATCAGATTGATCAATGAGGCATAGACCGTGTCATCCTCGATCAATCTATGTGTTTCTTGATCCCTGAGTAAACTAACTCAAACAAATGAGCTCAATATCTCATATTGACTCATTCGAGCATGGCCATGCATTTTAGTAGTTCTACTCAATCAAGGGGCCCACCGATATCTCTCTCGTCATATGAGAGGGATAGATCCCATCTACATCACTCACATCCCTCCGCACAATTTGTTATATACCCAGTAATCGCCTTTATGGTCCACCCTGTTACGGGTGACGTTTGACGATACCAAAGTACATAACTCCTTATGTAGGGAACCGTAGTGACTTCAGGTCTGAGGACTATTCATACCAATAGTCACATGAGAAAGTTTATGACACTCATATAACGATCCATGAAACTTTCTCATGGCGGGTCAGTTCAGTATATATTCTCTAATATATACCCATGTGTCAACTTGATATCATATATCCATGACTTGTGAGATCAAGTCATCAATTGACCTACATGCTAGTCTTTATGTATTAATATTGCCCTTGCATATTAATACTTGACTAGGAACATTTAGAAAAGTGTTCTCTACAGCCTCTCATAATCAATTCTGCCAATTGATGTGCTGTAGATAAGAACCTACTTTTCTAGGGCATTATCATATTTAATTTAGCTGGCACAAGCAAGACATAAATATAATAACCAATCCTTTGCCTTTATATAATATGATACAAAATGTTCCCTATTCAACCATCACATGATTGGTTCTAGGGCTATAACTAACACAAATGTATCATCAAAGTGAGTATACATATAGACTGCATCTGTATGTATACTAATCACCATCATCCATGTATATATATATATACAAGCATGTATGTATATATATATATATAACCATATGCAAAACACCGTATGATACGACAATGCATAATGCATGGTCATGCCTGCACACCCCTACTCGCTACCATGACCCCAGTGTGGCCTAGGTGGCACGACATGACAACTGTCCCAATTCACACCAACCACTGCTCTAGAGTGGCCGAGTGGGCAGTATGATCAAGTAGCATATGAGCGTAAAGAGCTCGCTACGCAACGGGGGTCCCTGCTGCTGGCCACTCCGACTGGCACTACCAATGAGTGGTCGAGTGTCACGCACCCAGGACAACTGCACACACTCCAACTACCATCGTCTATAGTGGTAGAGTGCGACATAACAAATGCTCTGCCCTCACACTAGTTACTCCTCTAGGAGTAACCTGGGAGGCAAGATGACTGACGACTCTCTCAACCCAAAGGGAGACGATGTCGTCAGTATGTATGCAATGACATGAAGGTACTGTCTCACATACAGACATCTACCACAGACTCTCTGTTCAACAGCGAGTCACGCCGATTTGATTAGTACACTCTCTATCCTGTAGAGAGGCATATTCAACTGATCATGGCAAGCTAGGACCACCGGTCCATAGCGACACATTATCCACGACTCACCTGACCATTTATACAACACGTGGTTGGTAAATAAGTATACAACCTACGAGTATTGGTATACCTTCTACATTTAGGGCATTACCTACCCACGGATGACCTTTTTGCCAATTTATAAATTGGGTCATCACCCGTACTCTAACATCTACACCCTACTAAACATCTAAGCCTATTTACATCACATCCATAACCCTAAATCATAATTTAGGGAATGTGATATCAACCTTTGAGTAAATATAGCCAATGACAAGTATCAAGCATAAGATAAATAAGAGCAGGGTCAAGATAATATGAACACCTAACATGCTCATATCCACGACTAAATCTGAATGCAATTACATCTACATGACCAGGGTAGGAAATTACCCATTTGCTCTAAATGCTCATAGTACTAGAATCCTCACGTCCGCGGACCGATCTCGTATTCACGTCCTACAAATATCATCAATTACAATCAAATACAAGCACACGACAATATATAAATTCTCTATTCTATCGTTTCTATATTCGCATCCCTTTATCAAATACGAATTAGAAACCCCCCACTTGTACATTTAACACCATAATTAACCCAGTTAACAACTCCACTCGCAACATAAATAGGGCTTCACCCCAGCGCACTCTGCTACCATTTATTCATACAGATATAAAAATCTAACAACCCTACATGAACACACCTCAACTCGCTTGACCGATCCGGCATGAGCAACTACATTGACACCCATAGACCCGTTCAACCTTATTCACAACCAACAACTATAGCTCTAATACAAGGGGAAAATAGAGCATCACAACCGTTCACAACAAGGCCTACATAGTGAAGGTAGGAAACTTCGCTTCTCACTTCAACTTGGTCGCTTGTTCATGGAGATCCCTTTGACGTCCCCAGATTAAAAAATTTAACCCTAGACAAAAAGGATCACCCAAGCAACCGTTTCATCGTCGTGCTATTCGATTAGAGTAGTCACTTGAACAAACTTGTTGTTCAAGAAACCAACCTCTATTCTACGAATAGCCGTGGAATAGATGATGTACGGATCGCCGACTTTTGTATTTATATTCGGGGTCCACGTTATATTAGCCACAAAACAGAATATATCATGCATATATAATTGAAAAACAATTACAAACATGTTACATATGAAGATAGATAAGTGATATACCTCTCGATCTTCTATTGTATGACCTTCCTCCTTTAGGACGTCGTGTGAGCGACGATCTACCAAAAGTTGAAGCTCCTAGATCACCAATCTTCCTTCCTTGCTCGCTCCGAACAAGAGGAAGTATAGAAACAAGGCACTTCTCCTTCTTTCAACCAACCACCAAGCTTCAAGCTAGGTGCTAGCCGCCGGCCAAGAAGAAGAGGAGGAAAGGAAGTGGGCATCGGCCAAGGACTCCAAGGAATTACCCTAACCCTTGTTTCCACTGGCCAAGGACTCCAAGGAATTACCCTAACCCTTGTTTCCACTGGCCAAGGACTCTAAGGAATTACCCTAACCCTTGTTTCCACCGGCCAAGGAGAAGAGATTGAGGGAGTTTGGATGCCGGCCAAAGGAGGGAAGAGCTTGTATGGGCGCCGACCACCAAGGGAGAAGAAGAAGAAAAGGAAATCCTTTCCTTATTTGGTGTCGCCAACTCCCAAACCCTAACTCCAAGCCTCTTGCCGCCCAACCCTAATCTCCCTTGCCTCTAATAATATCTCCACACCAACCCTTAAGCCCCTTTTTATAGAGTTAGGGATAAGCCTTGTTTTAATCTCGACCATTGGTTCTAGGGATTTAATCTCAACCGTCGGATCTAGAGATTTAATCTCAACCATCGGATCTAGAGATTTAATCTTTACCTTTGGAACTAAAATTTTGTTTTCATCCATTGGATCTAGGCTTCATGAGGTTTTAATAGGCTACAATAAGGACCATGAGGAGGAGTTGGATCTTGGCCACCCAATGGATCAAGTCCACATAAAGTCCGATCCATTAATGATAATACAATCCACTAAAGGATTATCATTGATCTACCTCACCAACCCCCATAAGTTAATATGGGCTCCATATATTATATGTACATTTTCTCTCCGTGTTTAAGATCTCGAATGTCCATCGATTAATTAATTTACTGACCATGAATTAATCAACATCTAACTCCATGAGTAGTACCACTCAACCTTTTCATCATGTCGGACCAAGTCCACCTGCAGGGTTTACATGATGAACCTTATGAGCTCCTCAAGGGGACATCATCATCCTAATATATAGGACACAATTTCCTCCTATAATCAACAGCACACCATATAAATAATATTATTTTCCAACTTACCGAGCCTATCGATTTAATCTATAAATCTCACCCATTGGTAAATCAAAGAGATGAATACTAAGTATATGTGCCCGTTATTATATAGGGATTAAGACTATGTACAATATAATATCTGAGGTCCGATTCGATTATGTAGTCAGCAATAAATCGAATCACCTCTAAGTCGGTCCTGCTCAATACACACAAAGTGTACTAGTGTGATTCTATGGTCAAGATAAACCAATACCAAATCACACTACAACCATACCAATGGTTTGTCCAAAGCATCTTGGTTGTGAGCCTTTACTTATACTTTATAAGAAGCTGATAACATGATCTCCCGTGTGACACCACACACCATGTTATTTACAATGTAATATATTAGACAATATGCATAACCATAAATATGCAAACAATGATCATGTGATTCTTATTTCAAAAATAAAGATGTTCATACAAAAGATAGACTTTTCAGTATACATCCCAACAATCTCCCACTTATACTAAAAGACTATGTTGTCCTCATACTGCCATACATCTGATTCCCATTCCCTCCACATGCCTATCAAAAGCTCTCCCTAGTAAGACCTTAGTGAAAGGATCTACTAGGGTATCCTCTGATGCAATCTAGGTGGCAACACCTTCTACCTCCTTTATGATTTCTCGTATCAGGTGGTACTTACACTCTATGTGTTTACTTGCCTTATGGGCTCGTGGTTCATTCGAGTTTGCAACTGCACCACTATTATCAAAATAAATTGTGATAGTTCTGGGCAAACCAGGAATCACATCCAAGTCCATCAGGAAGTTCCTGAGCCACACAACTTCTTTGGCCACCTCAGAGGCTGCCACATACTCAACTTCCATAGTGGAGTCCGCCACGCATTTCTGCTTGACACTCCTCCATACAATGGCTCCACCTCCCAAAGTAAACACAAAACCTGAGGTAAACTTACTGTTATCCTTATCTGATTGGAAGTCAGAATCTGTATAACCCTTAGGGAGTATTTGGTCTGCCTGGTAAACTAGCATATAATCCCTAGTCCTTTTCAAGTACTTCAATATATGCTTTACTGCAGTCCAATGTCCATGTTCTGGATTACTATGATATCTGTTGACCATGCCCACGGCCAAGCGGATATCTGGTCTCATACATAGCATCACATATATGAGGTTTCCTACCGCCAAAGCATAAGGAACCGCCTTCATCTCCTCTATCTCCTCAGATGTTATAGGTGTTGGGATGTATACTGAAAGCCTAGCTCTTTTGTATGAACATCTTTATTTTGAAATAAGAATAACATGATCATTGTTTTCACTTTTATATTTATTATATGTGTGCATATTGTCTAATATTTTACATTGTAGATAACATGGTGCTTGGTGTGGCACAGAAGATCATGTTATTGTTGGTGCAGTAGGCACCTAAGTCGAACCTGAGTTTTGATTATAGCAAACGATACAAAGTTAAGCTCATGTTGTTATCTCACGAGATGAATCGAGTGTGCAGAAAATTACTATAGCTGGAGCTGAAGGCTAGCGACACCCGGAGGAAGCCGCGGTGGTCGGGCAACACTCAAGTGACTTCGGAGGGAGCCGAAGGAATTGAGTGGAAGGCTGGAAGCAAAAGCAACATGTAAGTATCGAGGTAAGCTCATGTGTGCGAGTGTAAGTAAGGTCGTATCTTCTTTACGGGGAAAGACTTAAGCGTAGATCCGACCCAAGACATCTCATAGGTGGTCTAGGTCGAGATCGGACGGTCGACGACCGTCAAAATAATGTTTTCTTTAAGCTAACTTTGCCTTGCAGCTAGCATCACGATCATTGCCGGCTGAAGGACTCAATCGTCCATCGCCGAGTGTCTACACAAGACACTCGATCTTGCAGCCATGATCGGGTGATGGCCATTAGTCGACTGCTGGTCAAAGGATCAACCTCGAGGAGTCAAGCTTTATCACCATTTTTCAAGGAGTTTTGTGCCCATTTGTGATTGGTTGAAGATCCATTCAATGAGGGGCTTAAAGGCTATAAAAGGAGGGCCACACCTAGGGTTTTTCATCAATTAAAAAGCTTCCAAGTGCTTCCGATACGCTCCGACTCTCCGACATCCCTACGACGAAGCGCTGTCGAGACGACGACTAGAGCTTCAACCTCCATCCTTTGAAGTCATCGGTAACGAAAGTTTGAATCATATTTCAGTTTATAAGTTGTTCTTATTTCGAGCTTTAAATTATATCAAGGAGAGGGGGAGTGTCCTTCTACCTTGAGCTTTTATCATCTTTGTATCCGTCTAACTTCTACCTCCGACGAGGAGGAGTTTTTTAGTAGTTTGCCCTCCATACGTGGTCAAGGACCACTAGGGCCTTGGAGTAGTAGCCTTCGGCTACGAACCAAGTAAATCTCTTGTGTCTATTGTCTCCTTTACTTTTTGTTTTGTTTATCTTTCCGCTGCATATAAGTTTTCTTTTAAAACGAATTCGTACGAAAAATTTCTATCGCTATTCACCCCCCCTCTAGCGATCCGATCGATCCAACAATTGGTATCAGAGCCGGGGGTTGCTAAGATTTGGTGAAACCACCAATCTAGCCATTTTTTTACAGATTTATTTTTCTTTTATTTCTGTTTATTTCAGATTTATTTCCTTTTGTTAAGTTTACTCCCGCACTACTAATCCAAGACGCGAGTCTTGGTACTTTTTGTGTGTTTTTGTCATTGCTAGTTTTTTTTCCCTTCGTCTCCTTGTGTCCTTTGTTCTAATGGCCCATCTCGAAGGGTTTAGCACCGTCCGACCTCCGTTTTACAACAGAGATGATTTCCGTTACTGGAAAGGTTGGATGGAATGCTTTCTCAAAACCCAAATCGAGATGTGGATCATAATCCAAACGGGTTTCACACTTCCGACTAATGAAGTGGGTGACTCCTTGGATTATGATCAATGGACCATTGCAACAAAACGACAAGTCGAAGCCGATGCCAAGGCAACACAAATCCTCCAATGCGGCTTGTCCAAGGAGGAGTTAAATCGCATCGGACCCTTCATAAGCGCAAAAGATCTTTGGACAAAACTAGTGGAGCTACACGAAGGGACCGATGAAGCCAAGGTATGTAAGTGCCACCTTTTGTTCAATAAATTATATAATTTAAAAATGCAGGAACACGAGTCCGCGATGCAACTCCACGCCCGTGTCCAAGACATAGTCAACAACCTACACGCAATCGGGCAAAAGGTCGAAAACCGCGACCTTATAAGGTATGTTCTAAACTCTTTTCCGAGGACTACCTTATGGGCATCCATGGTCGATGCCTATAAGGTCTCTAAGGATCTTTCTAAAATTAGGTTAGATGCTTTTCGGATTTCGAACTTCATGAGCAGTCTAACTCGGAGCCCGAGAGAGGTATAGCCTTGTTTGCAGGTTCAAAGAAGAAGAAAATCGCAAGCAAGCCACCACCAACCGAGGAGGAAGACGAGTCCGAAGAAGAAGTTGACCCGAAATTGACTGTCGAACTAATGAACCTAGCTCGAAGGATAGCCAAGGGACGAAAGAGAACCACGACTCGACCCAACCAAGGTAAGCCTAAAAGTTATAATATTAGGTGTTATGAGTGTAACAGGTTTGGACATATCAAGTCCGAGTGCCCCAAGCTCAACCACCAAGCACCTAAGCACAAGAAGGCCCTCAATGCGACATGGGAAGAAGCGTCATCCGAAGAAGACGAAGACCACGTCTTCATGGCAAAATCGATTGAGTCAGACACTGAGACCGAACCTGAACTTGAGTCAGAACCTGAGGATGACTCGGACTACGAAGCTACCTTCAAGTCAAGCCACGGATACACATCCGGTTCAAAAGATACCCTTAAAGTAAGTCGAACTTTATTTAATACTTTATAGAATACGGTTAGGTTTTTGACTAGGAAATTAGTTAAATCCGAGTCCAAGGTCGAGACCCTAGTTGAGGAGGTCAAACTCCTCAAACACAAGGTCTCCCTAACCTCTTCGACTAGTCGAGTTCAAGAGAAGGACTCAACTCGGGTTGAACAACTCGAAGTTGAGAACTCACTCTTGAAAAGTCAAGTCGAAGATCTTAGGAACACGTTGGAAAGGTTCACTTCGGGATCCAAAGGACTTGACCTCCTACTTGGATCTCAAAGGGCCGTGTACAACAAGGCTGGACTAGGGTTTAACTCAAACACGTCTAATAGGTCGTATATGTCGATTGTAAGTTGACATAGGAAACATGTCCAAGCATGGGTCCCTAAGAACTTTTTGATTTCAACTCTAGGATCCAACCCGTACTGGGTTCCTAAGGACCAAATCCACTATGTGGATAGACCGAACCGATTCAACGGTCTAGGGGGAGCCAGTACAAAACATGTTTGTGCTTTAACTTAGAAATTGCATGCTTAGAATTTTTTTTTGTTTATTTTAACTTGTGAACTCACTTAGAACACGTACATAACCAACTAAAATCCTTCGAAAAGATTGAGCCTCGGGGAGCCTCTTTTCAAAAATAACCATTTAAACTTGTGAACTCACTTAGAACACGTACATAAACAACTAAAATCCTTCGAAAAGATTGAGCCTCGGGGAGCCTCTTTTCAAAAATAACCAGTTAGACTAGGAAATAGTCTTAGGTGAGTCAAGTCATCATTTTCTTGAACATGGCTTTGTCTAAGGAAGTGGTCGATGATCCGATAAAAGAAGGCCCCTGTGCCTCGCCATGACCTGGAAGCCATGATCTTGAAAAGGTAAACTTGACAAGCCTAGGGTCAAATCCAAATCTAACAGAAAATTACTTGAACCTAAATCCACTTAATCAACTTAATTGGAAGTCATCTCAAAAAAAAAAACACATAAGTATAACATGCTTGATCACATAGACACAGGTGAGATGACCTAGGTTTAACAACTTACAACCAATTTTTTTTTTTAAAAAAAATCTAACATCCAATCCAACCACCTTGTGTGTAGGATCAATGGATGTTGGACAGCGGTTGCTCCCAACACATGACCGGGGATCAACTCAAATTCACGAAGCTTCGATTCAAACGACAAGGATCGGTAGCCTTTGGGAATAACGGCAAGCTCAAAATCATCGGATCAGGTGATATCGAGCTTAACTCGAATTTTGTTATTAAAAATGTATTACTTGTAGAGAATTTTGAATATAACCTGCTTAGCGTAAGCCAATTATGTGACAATAACTATAAGGTCATATTTTTAGAAAATGAATGTGTAATTAAAACAAATGAAATAGCTAAAACAATACTCAAAGGAACTAGGACAAATAACATTTATACAATTAACTTAATCAAATCCTCAGCCAAATGTCTTATGACACAGGAAGAGGAATCATGGTTGTGGCACCGACGACTCGGTCACTCGCACCCAAGACTCGTCCACAAGATGAGTCAGAATGTCTTAGTCAGAGGCTTACCCAACCTCAACAATTTGGTTAATAAAATCTATAATTCTTGTCAACAAGGAAAACAACCTAGGACACAACACAAGTTAACTAACCAAGAACGAACCTCAAGTGTACTTGAGCTCCTGCATAGGGATCTATTTGATTCACATGGAGCCAAGTCACTCAATAGAAGTCAATATTGCTTAGTCATAATTGACGACTACTCCAGGTTTACCTGGGTTAGGTTCATCAAACATAAAAATGATACCCTAGATCAATTAATCAATCTATTCAAATTAATCGAGAATCAAAAAAACCTTAAGGTTAAAAGACTTAGAAGCGATCATGGTGGTGAATTCGAAAATCAAAGGTTCACCAACTTCTGTAACCTAAACGGATACCACCATGAATTCTCTTGCCCTAGGACCCCTCAACAAAATGGCCTAGTGGAGCGGAAAAACCGAACTCTACAAGAAGCCGCTAGGACCATGTTGAACGAATACGACCTACCCGATAGGTTTTGGGCAGAAGCCGTGAGTACGGCATGCTATGTCCAAAATAGGATCCTTATGGTAAAAAGGCACCTTAAGACCTCATACGAGATTTATCACGATAAAATACCTAACATCAAGTACTTTAGGATATTTGGGTGTAAGGTACATATCCTAAACACTAAGGATTACCTAGGGAAATTTACATCCAAAACCACGATCGGAATCTTTCTAGGATACTCGACTACAAGTCGAGCTTATAGAGTATATAACCACGACACCCTTAGAGTCGAGGAGACTATCAATGTAGTATTTGATGAAGGACATGAACCTACAAAACCCCCAGCAACCCCAATTAGCAAGCCGATTCATACTAGACCTAACTCTGATCCGGAGATCAGGTCTAGTGTTAATCCTAACCTAAGTCAACCAAGTCACTCTATTGATCAAGTGATAGATGACTCCAACCAAACTAGTGTTCAACCAAGTCACCCCATTGATCAAGCATTAGGTGACACAAACCCAACCCAATCTAGAATTCAGACTA
The DNA here is from genome assembly GCA_025175895.1 of Wurfbainia villosa. Classification (NCBI taxonomy): domain Eukaryota; kingdom Viridiplantae; phylum Streptophyta; class Magnoliopsida; order Zingiberales; family Zingiberaceae; genus Wurfbainia; species Wurfbainia villosa. The sequence goes on from CM046003.1 coordinate 4,689,032, forward strand.
ACCACCCTATCGATCAAGTGATAGGAGATCCTAATCTAGGAGTTCGAACTAGAGCATCCTATAGGAACCTTAGTCAATTTTCCTTAATTTCAAAGATAGAACCCAAATCAATTGAACAAGCTCTTCTTGATCCCGATTGGATTATTGCAATGCAAGAAGAACTAGCTCAATTTACTAGGAATGAAGTGTGGGAATTAGTACCACCACCTAAAGACAAAACGATAATTGGAATAAGGTGGGTGTTTCGAAATAAGCTCGATGATAAAGGTGAAGTAGTTAGAAACAAGGCTAGGTTAGTCGCCAAAGGGTTTAGTCAAGTCGAAGGCTTAGATTACGACGAAACCTATGCCCCAGTAGCTAGACTCGAATCCATTCGAATGTTGCTAGCTTATACCGCACATCGAGGATTTAAGCTGTTTCAAATGGATGTTAAGTCGACATTCCTAAATGGATACATTAAAGAAGAAGTTTATGTTAGCCAACCCCCCGGATTCGAAAATCTAGATAAACCCGACCATGTTCTAAAACTTAAGAAAGCTCTCTATGGACTTAAACAAGCTCCTCGAGCTTGATGCGAAGACTTTCAATCCATCTTAAGTCAAAAGGGTTTAACCAAGGCTTAGTTGACCCAACTCTCTTCGTAAAAACCTTAGGTAAAGAAATATTCATAGCTCAAATTTACGTAGACGATATAATTTTTGGAACCTCTAACTCAGCCTTACTAAACGAGTTCGTTTCACTCATGGAAAGTGAGTTTGAAATGAACTTGGTAGGCGAGTTAAGTTTCTTTTTAGGTCTACAAATTAAACAAACTAAGGATGATATATATCTATATCAACAAAAATACACTAAGGAGTTAATTAAAAGATTTGGAATGCAAGACGCTAAGATAATAAATACCCCAATGGCAATTAATGTTAACATAGGAGAAGACCTAGAAAGTAAGTCCATTGATTTAAAGTACTATAGGAGCGCGATAGGAAGTCTCCTATACTTAACTGCGAGTCGACCCGACATCCTATTCGCAGTTAGTATGTGCGCCAGGTTTCAAACCTGTGCTAAGGAGTCTCACCTAACCCTAGTTAAGCGTATCCTTAGATATCTTAAGGGTACACTTAACGTTGGTATTTGGTACCCTAGATCTACTGAGTTCGAACTAATCGGCTACTCCGATTCGGATTATGCCGGTAGTAAACTCGATAGAAAGAGCACGAGTGGTTGTTGTCAACTACTCGGCCCAAGTCTAGTGAGTTGGTGCAGTAGGAAGCAACATTGTGTTGCCTTATCTACCACCGAAGCCGAATACATCGCGATGGGGGAGTGTGTCACTCAGCTACTTTGGATGAAGCACACTCTCCGCGACTTTAAGTTAAATTTTACGAACACGAAACTCCACGTAGATAACATTAGTTCAATTAATCTTACTAAGAATCCGATATGTCACTCTAGGACCAAACATATAGAGGTCAAACATCATTTCATTCGAGAACATGTGGCCAACGGAGCCATACAACTCGAATACATCGAATCAAAGTCTAACTTAGCAGACCTATTTACTAAACCCCTACCCGAAGCCGAATTTAGTCTATTAAGATGAAAATTGGGCATGTGCGTAATAGAATAGGACTTTGCAAATTATATTACTACTATTTCTTACTTTTTATTTTTCATGGAACTAGTATAGGACTTACCTTAGATATCATGCACTTATATATTTAAGGAGCCAACACATCTCACAACACATAGGACTAATGTGTTTGTGTACTTAGCCACGTAGATGGGCGTGAGATGTTAGGACCTTACTCCTGGTTCCAGATGTAGAGCTAGTGCATCGCCATGAACCACGGAGTATAATCATACATACTAAACTGACTCTGACCAGGACTGGTTGATCTTTTATATCAATCAAGCCAAATATGAGTCAAACATTTTATAGATGAACTTATTTTCAGTATATTATTTTCAAAATAGTGTGGAACATGCTTGGACTTGAAAATTAAATTATTGTTATTAGTCCACACACACCCTCACTCTTTTCGATATATGGCAAAAGGGGGAGAAAAAGGCCAAAGTTAAGGGATATTTTTTTTAAGGCCAAAGTTAAGGGATTTTTTTTATGGCCAAGGTTTATTTAACTTTACGATTTTTTTTATGGCCAAGGCTTATTTAACTTTACGTTAACATTTAACTTGTTAACAAAAAGAAATTTACTTAACGTTAAGTTAACTTGTTAACAAAATGGAAGTAAAGGCCAAGGTTAAGAAATCAATTTTTGATTTCTTAACTTAAACTTATTTTAAAATACTATGGCCAATATTAAGTAATTTCGGTTACTTAACTCTTTTTTAGCAAACATCAAGGGGGAGAGTTAAAACTCTTTCTCAAGTACTCACCCTCGGTCAAGGGGGAGGATTCTTCAAGGGGGAACACTTGAAAAAGAGTTTTTATATACTCCTGTTCATTCATGCTTTTAACACTCCTGCTCATTCATGTATATCTTTTCTTAATGCACTTAATTTTCTTAACTTTGTATGTGGGTTTGCCATAAATCAAAAAGGGGGAGATTGTTGGTGCAGTAGGCACCTAAGTCGAACCTGAGTTTTGATTATAGCAAACGATACAAAGTTAAGCTCATGTTGTTATCTCACGAGCTGAATCGAGTGTGCAGAAAATTGCTATAGCTGGAGCTGAAGGCTAGCAACACCCGGAGGAAGCCGCGGTGGTCGGGCAACACTCAAGTGACTTCGGAGGGAGTCGAAGGAATTGAGTGGAAGGCTGGAAGCAAAAGCAACATGTAAGTATCGAGGTAAGCTCGTGTGTGCGAGTGTAAGTAAGGTCGTATCCTCTTTACGGGGAAAGACTTAAGCGTAGATCCGACCCAAGACATCTCATAGGTGGTCTAGGTCGAGATCGGACGGTCGACGACCGTCGAAATAATGTTTTCTTTAAGCTAACTTTGCCTTGCAGCTAGCATCAGTCGACTGCCAGCCTGAAGGACTCGACTGTCGTCCATCAGTCGAGTGTCTACGGTCAGCACTCGACTGATGCTGCCAGCAGTCGACTGGTGATGGCCATCAGTCGACTGCTGGTCAAAGGATCAGCCTCGAGGAGTCAAGCTTTATCACCATTTTTCAAGGAGTTTTGTGCCCATTTGTGATTGGTTGAAGACCCATTCGATGAGGGGCTTAAAGGCTATAAAAGGAGGGCCAAACCTAGGGTTTTTCATCAATTAAAAAGCTTCCAAGTGCTTCCGATACGCTCCGACTCTTCGACATCCCTACGACGAAGCGCTGCTGAGACGACGACTAGAGCTTCAACCTCCATCCTTTGAAGTCGTCGGTAACGAAAGTTTGAATCATATTTCAGTTTATAAGATGTTCTTATTTCGAGCTTTAAATTATATCAAGGAGAGGGGGAGTGTCCCTCTACCTTGAGCTTTTATCATCTTTGTATCCGTCTAACTTCTACCTCCGACGAGGAGGAGTTTTTTAGTAGTTTGCCCTCCGTACGTGGTCAAGGACCACTAGGGCCTTGGAGTAGTAGCCTTCGGCTACGAACCAAGTAAATCTCTTGTGTCTATTGTCTCCTTTACTTTTTATTTTGTTTATCTTTTCGCTGCATATAAGATTTCTTTTAAAACGAATTCGTACGAAAAATTTCTATCGCTATTCACCCCCCCCCTCTAGCGATCCGATCGATCCAACAATTATCAGTCACTTGTAGAATATAAGTAGAGGCTCACAACCAAGATGGTTCTGGACAAACCATTGGCATGGTTGTAGTGTAGCTTGGTATTGTTTTATCTTGAACATAGAGTTACACTAGTACACCTCGGTGTATTGAGCAGGACCGACATAGAGGTGATTCAATTTATTGCTGACTACATAATTGAATCGGACCTCAGATATTATGTTGTACATGCTCTTAATCCCGATATAATAACGGGCACATGTACTTAATATTTATTTCTTTGATTTACCAAAGGGTGAGATTTCTATGGATTAAATCAATATGCCCGGTAAGTTGGGAAATGATATTATTTACATGGTGTGCCGTTGATTATAGGAGGAAACCGTGTCCTAGATATTAGGTTGATGATGTCCCCTTGAGGAGCTCATAAGGTTCATCATGTAAACCCTGCAGGTTGACTTAGTCAACATGATGATAAGGTTGAGTGGTACTACTCGAGGAGTTAGATGTTAATTAATTGATGGTCAGTAAATCAATTAATTGACGAACATTCGATATCTTAAACACGGGGAGATGGATGTACAAATAATATATGGAGCCCATATTGATTTATGGGGGTTGGTGAGGTAGTTCGATGATGATCCTCTAGTGGAATGGAACATCATTGATGGATCAAGCTTGTGTGGTTCCGATCCATCGGGTGGCCAAGACCCAACTCCTCCTCATGATCACTATCGTAGCCTAATATAAACCTCATGAAGTCTAGATCAAATGATGGAAAATAAATCTCTAGAACCGACGGTTGAGATTAAATCTCTAGAATCCACGGTTGAGATTAAATCCCTAGATCCGACGGTTGGGATGAAACCCTAGATCCGACAGTTGGGATGAAACCCTAGATCCGACGGTTGGGATGAAACCCTAGATCCGACGGTTGGGATGAAACCCTAGATCCGATGGTGGAGATTAAACCAAGGCCTAAACCTAACTCTATAAAAGGGTGGCTATGGGTTGGGCGGCAACAAGTTTTGATGGTTGATGATGGATGCTATGGAGATTAGGGTTTTTCCTAGCATTGCTTGGGCGACAAGAAACCCTAAGGAGGAAATCCTAATTAGGGTTTGGCTCCTTTTGTTTGGGCGGCCAAGGTTAGGAAAGAGGGGTGGGCGGCAACTTGTGGAAGAACTTGTCTTCTTCCTTGAAGGTGGGTAGCTCCTAGATCTCTTCTCTCCACCATGGTTGGGTGGCAAGAAAGCCTAAGGAGGAAACCCTAATTAGGGTTTGGCTCCTATGGTTGGGCGGCTAGGGATTGCAAGGAAGTTGGGCGACAACTATAGGAGAGGAGGTCTTCTTCTTCCTAGGGTGTGGCCGACTCCTTCCTCTATTCCCTCCACCGTGGCCGGTGCCCAACATATTCCCTTTCTCCTCTTCACTCCATCTTGGCCGGCGGCACTAGAAGCTAGGGTTTGTCCCTAGTTCGGTTCCTTGGTTGTTTCCATTTTGTTCTCTCTATTCTTGGGGCCGGCGGCATCAATCCTTTGTGGATTGGTGGTTGGCTCAAGCAAGAAGGGAAAGAGAGTTCTTCTTTCTTTGGATTGAAGAAGATCTAAGAAGCTTCAACTTGTGGAGGATCTTCGCCCACACGAAGTCTACAAGGAGGTTAGGACTTACGATAGAAGATCAAGAGGTATAAAAGTTTTATAACTTTTAATAATGATCTTTGCATGTTTTTTATTATTATGTGGATGTTTACTTTATGTATGTGTTGATTATACATGTCTATATTCATATGTATTTGTATAATCATGGACCCCGATAAGAAACACAAAAACCGGCGATCCGTCCATCGTCTCTTCCGCGGCTAACCGACTAGGAGAGTTGATTGCTTGAACAACAAGTTTGTTCAAGCGATCGCTCGAGTCGTTGGCACGACGACGAATTGGTTGTGCTTAGGAAACTCATCCCATCCGGATTAGTTTTCATTAGTGAAAATTTTAATCCGGGGACATGGGAGCCAATGAGCCTCCGAGCAAGCATGCGATCCCCAACAAATGGTATCAGAGCATCGGTTTCCGATTTTGTGTGTTTTGGATTCGGTTACTTTCACGCACTTATCATATATTGTGTATGCCGGATAATAGTAGGATGTGCGTAGGCTAACTTTTTGGTTGCAGGCATAAGATCCAACTATTATGGTTATATATGTGTGTATGTGATTATTTTGTGTGTGATTGTTTGTATATTATTTGAATCCTCAGGGTTGACGAGGCTAGATTAGTATTTAATTTTTTGTAATTAAATACGCCATTGTTTAGACGCTCATTTTAGTTTACTTTCGATCTAGATTATTTGTACACTCCTTCGTGGAGTATAGGATCGATGGATGTAAATTAAAATAGTTTACCTTGGCTCGGATCTCTTTGGTGACTTGCACACGGGAAAAGATGGAACGGACGAGGTGGTGACACGACGGGATGCGTATTGGAGAACAATGCCATAATAGTTGGAAAAATTCTGTTTTTTCTATATTTATTGCTTATTTGTTTTATATGCATGTTGTGTTTTCTTTTAAAATTCCTCATTTTCAATTTACTAAGTGGGAGAGGGATATTTTAATTAATTCCCGCGGCCTCCATTACAATTTGACGTGTGATGCAACAAACTTGCGTGTCGGCTCTGAGTGCCTTCCTCCCCATCGGATGGGTTTGTTTGCGGATCACTAGGTCAAATAATGGTTATAGGAAATTATCTAGGAGCGTGTGTACTTCCCCATCGGTAAGGCACATAATCCGAAATAATTCCCTTAGTATCGTGTAATGGTGCACACTTAGATGCAAATAAAAAGTATCCTCCCCATCGGAGTCACTGCTTTTATTTGTAGGGCCAAAGAGGAACCAACTATTAATTTTATTTGTCAAAAAGTAAGGTTGACAAGATAATAAAATTAATGGGTAAAACCTCCTCTTACAAATGTAGAATTCGTATACGTCCACACTATCGTGGCATGCGATATTCTCGGTGTTTTGAGGTGTTGGTTGATATCAAAATTTTATTGTTTGAGGAATCAATAATTTTTTGAAATCTAAAGTAATGATATATGTGATTCTTAAGATTTTCAAAATGACTTTCAGTCCACTTGTTGTGATACTAAAGGAAATAAACTTACTGTACCCAAATAATGTTAATTGGAAAAGAATTCAGATATTGTCTTATCTGCTAAGGAGTACAAGTATGCACTCTTCGAAGAATGTCCTCAAGCCATGGTTGCTCAAAAAGGTTTCTACTTCTAAGCCGAAAGGCAAGAAGAAGGAGAAACAAGGTGGAGCAAAGGTGGTGGGAGGATCTCAGTGAGGAGTGATTAAGCCGAAAGGTAAGTACTTCACTTACAAGCAGGATGGACATTGGAAGGACTGTCCCAATCCAAAGCAGAACAAAGATATATCCTTTGAACTAGTCGTTGAAACATGATTAGCGGTGTTATCTACGGACGGTGTGTAGATCTGAGCCACTAATCATGTAATACTGGGGTTCGAAACCGACGACTAGCTAAAGGGGATATTACCATTTACTTGGGCAATGCCATGAAGATGGCGGCTATTGCAGTGGGAGATGTTTTATTTATCTTCTGAGAAAAATAAAGTTTTTGGTTCTTAGGAATTTTCTTTATGTACCTTTATTTAGAAAGAATTGCTTTCGTTTTCTAAATTATGAATGGATAATCTATTTCTTTTCATGACAAATTTGTTATAAAAAGAATAGGGACATTATCTATTCAGGTATATAGATAGGAAATTTATAACTTGAACCACAAGCTCCCACGATGCAAATAGAAGTTATTAACTCATCTTCTAATTCCGATAAGAGAAAAGAACCTTCGAAGATGAACCAAATATATCTTTGGCATCTTAGGCTTGGTCACATTAACCTAAGCAGAATTCAAAGGTTGATAGCTGATGGACCTTTGTGTTCATTAGTGGTGGAGGATCTCCCAACCTGTGAATCTTGCTTGAAGGGTAAGATGACCAAGAGGCCTTTCATGGCCAAGGGGTATAGATCCAAAGATGTGTTGGAATTGGTTCATTCTGATTCGTATGGTCCTATGTCTATCCAGGCAAGAGGTAGTTTTGAACATTTCATCTTTTTCATAGATGATTGTTCAAGATATGGATGACACTACGATCTGATCGTGGAGGTGAGTACCTCTTGGGAGAGTTTAGGAACTGTTGGGTTTCCGGCACCGCGGCGTGTGTGTGTTCGATCATGTTTCGTAAACATGAGCACAGCGGAAGCAATAAAAATAATAAATCTATATTTATTACAACACACACAACACACGCATGCATATTACAACAAGTGTAGACATAACCGTAAATTTAAATTTGCAATAAAAGGAAATTTATCTACGTTATACCTTTCGTATGACGTGTAGCGGGAACGGCATCAACCGGAACGATCCTCGTAAGAATCGTCTCTAACCGTATCCACGCTGAGTTCCTCGGGATGACTTCGCTAAGCCACGAGCTTCGTCTTCGTACGGGTTACTAGCCTCGTGTTGAAGACGACGTGATCGAGAGATGATCATGATCCGAATCCAAATTCGGATCTCAAGACGAGTCCTCAAAACTCGCTTCTCCGGAGAGGTATTCGTCAACCGATTGACGAATCCTTCGTCCTCCACCTCAGAGGATTACCGGAGATCGAATCCCCGGTAAGTTAGCCGCTGTCGGAGCTCTAACCGTCGTCCAAACGACGCTCCGACAACAAAGAAACAAGCTGTCCAGAAAAACTGGACAGCTTTCGGTGGAGGAATAGAGGCCGGCCAAAGGAGAGGTGGAGCTCACCTTATCACAGAACCCAAAAGAGATCGCCGGAGGGTCGCCGGAGGTTCTCCGGCTGAAGCTTGGACGCCGGCAAAGACTTGGACGGCGGCACAAAAGCTGGGCGGCGGCACACCTAGGGTTGGCGCCGACTAGGAGAGAAGATGGAGGGGGCGGCACAATTAGGTTGGGCGGCAACTCTCATCTAGGGTTTTTAGATTAGGGCTTAATTATCCCTTAAGCCCTCTTTTATAGAGAACTAATTCTCTTAATAGTTATTGGATCATAACCATTAGGCCCGTTAACCCGCTCCATTAAGATAAGTTAAAATAAACCAAACCATGATGGTTTATTTTAAGTTAAAACGAACCGAACCAACTTTTGGTTCATTCGTTTAAAATAAACCAAACCCTTTGGTTTATTCTCCTCCATTGGATTAGAACCAAACCATTTTGGTTCATCCATTATGTCTTCATAAGACCACGGCCCATCCACGCTTCCATTGCATGAAACAATTTCATGCTCGCTTTATGTTTGGTCAACCAAACCTAGTTTCTCTCGATGCGAGAATCCCATTCTCAAGCTCGTTTTAAATCCTTTGGATTACACTCGTTGTCGTGTGACCAAATAGGTTCTCGGTTTATGTTGGCGTCTATAATTAACCATTAATTATAGAGCGATCATGAGTGGCACCTAGTAGTACATCATGATCCCCAATTAGCGAAAAGATCAGCGGTTGATCGAACTATTTACGAAACCCTTGATGGCTCGAATGAATCGTGCCCCATTCCCTTCACTCATCTTATACCCACTTGGTTCAGGACATGGTCTATTGTGTGCCGATCCACACTAGCCCAAGTATCATTTCCTCGTCCTCTGATTCTAGTTACTCCACATGTATCGAAGAGTACCTTACTCTAAACATGTAATGCTTTGGCAAAGACTTTAGTAACAATCAGACGAGAGGCCATGGGTATACATCTCCTAAAGGAGTGGTGAATCCTTTATAGGCTATTCAAACACCTTGATCACTTTGACTTATACCCAATCATCCGGGTCCACATCTCCTCGTAGAGATGTTTGCTTAAGATGTCAAAGCATAAGTCTCCATGATCAAGATGACTTGAATCATGAAGTCGAAGGAACATCGCACTTAAGCCCGCGATAAGAACTTCATTGACATATCTATATATCACAGAGAACCATATGAAGTCTTACGGTGGTCACTCGATGAACTAGTTACCATAACTAGCATCCACGATTAACTCGGACATCACTATGTCTCGGCCCGGTGAGAATCGGTGCTTGGATACACCAAGGGTATACCTCGTGCTAGTCTCGGTGAGAATTGATGGTGTCAAATCCATCAATTCATCGACTAGGGATAATTAGATACATCACAATTACACATGTAGAGATACTCACTAGTTGTGATCCAATCACAAATTCTCTCATCTTTGTGAATCGTATCGTGGACATTGATAAATGAGTTTAAGATCAATCAAATACATTAAACATGTATACTCAAATAGTAGATCTTCATTTATCATATAAATGGTTCATACATAAGGCGATTGCCTTAGGACATCTCTCATATATTACTAACAGACTCCCACTTGGCCTAATGCCAATCGCTACGGTATCCAATACCATAAGCACTAACATGACCCTCAAACTTACTTTGAGGTAATGCTTTAGTCAAAGGATCCGCTAAGTTCCTTTCAGTTGGAATTTTCTCGATTTGTATTTCGTTCCTACTGATGATCTCTCTGATAAGATGATAGCGGTGAAGCACATGTTTGGATCATTGATGAGACCACATCAAGTTCATAGATGAACTTTTTGATCCAAACCGCTTCCTTTGCTGCTTCCAAAGCTGCAACGTATTCTGCCTTAGTGGCAGAATCCGCTATAGTGTCAAGCTTGGAACCTTTCCAACTAATTGCGCCTCCATTCTAGGTGAATACATACCCAGACTAAGACATGGAATCATCCTTGTCTGTCTGGAGCTGGCATCCGTATACCCACGTATCACCATGTACCCTTCTCCATATATTAGGAACACATCCTTAGTTCTTCTCAAGTACTTAAGGATCGTCTTAACAGCCACCCAATGATCCATTCCTGGATCAGACTAGTATCTGCTCGTGACACTCAGAGCATACGATACATCGGGCCTCGTACATAACATAGCATACATGATAGATCCTATTGCGGATGCATAGGGAATCTTACTCATGCAAATCCTCTCGTCTTCTGTGCGCGGACACATAGACTTCGAAAGGTGTACCCCATGCCTAATGGGTAGGAAACCTTTCTTGGATTCCGACATGCTAAACCTCTTTAGCACTCGGTCTATATATGTAGACTGCGAAAGACCAAGCAACCGTTTCGATCTATCTCTATAGATCTTAATCCCGAGGATGTAGGTTGCTTCTCCCAGGTCTTTCATGGAGAATGTCTTGGATAACCAAACCTTCACTGACTGTAAGATTGAAACATCGTTTCCTATAAGTAGTATGTCATCGACATACAATACTAGGAACACGACTGCACTCCCACTAACCTTCTTGTACACACAAGGTTTGTCTGGATTTTGTGAGAAATCAAACTTTTTGATCGTCTCATCAAAACGGATATTCCAGCTCCTGGATGCTTGCTTCAATCCATAAATGGACCGTCGCAATTTGCATACCTTGGTTTTATCAACCGATGTGAAACCCTCAGGCTGTATCATATACACGTCCTCGAGCAGGTTTCCATTAAGGAAAGTTGTTTTCACATCCATCTGCCATATCTCATAATCATAATGAGCCGCTATGGCCAGGAGCATCCGAATGGATTTAAGCATAGCTACAGGCGAATAGGTTTCGTCATAATCAACACCTTGCTTTTGACGATATCCTTTCGCCACCAATCTAACTTATAGGTAATCACATTACCATCTATGTCGGTTTTCTTCTTGAAAACCCACTTGCACCCTATAGGCTTTATGCCTTCAGGTGGGTCAACCAAGTTCCAAACTTGGTTTTCATACATGGAATCCATTTCCGACTTCATGGCACCAAGCCACTTATCCCTTTTTGAACTTGTCAGCACTTCTTCATAACTGGTAGGCTCCTCATCATCAATGAGTAACACGTCGTTCGATTCACTTACGAGAAATCCATATCTCTCAGGAATATTGCGTGTTCTGCCAGATCTACGAAGATGTGGTGTTACAATAGGTCCAGCCGATTGCTCATCACTATGAGTTGTCGGCTGTTGTGCTTCACCAGGTATCTCATCAATGTCTATTTGAGTCTCTCGAGCCTCCTCAAGCTCGATGACACTCCCACTGTTTTCTTGCAAGAGAAACTCTTTCTCTAGAAACACAGCATGCCTTGAAACAAACACCTTTTGTTCCATAGGATGATAGAATTGGTAACCCCTTGTTTCCTTAGGGTATCCAATAAATAGACATTTATCAGACTTAGCATCCAATTTGTCTGATACAGTCCGCTTCACATAAGCAGGACAACCCCATATCTTCAAGTAAGATACATGAGGTTTCTTACTATTCCATATCTCATATGGAGTAGTTGAGACTACCTTGGTAGGCATTCTGTTTAACAAGTAAACAACTGTTTGAAGTGCATAGCCCCAAAAGAACTTGGGAAGAGTCGCATGATTCATCATTGACCTGACCATGTCCAACAAGGTCCGGTTACGCCTCTCAGATACACCATTATGTTGTGGTGTATATGGCGGAGTCCATTGAGACAATATGCCATTGTCTCTTAAATAATCAAGAAACTCTTGACTTAAGTATTCACCACCTCGATCCGATCGAAGTATTTTAATACTTTTGTCATGTTGTTTCTCTACTTCATTTCTGAATTCTTTGAACCTTTCAAAGGCTTCAGACTTGTGTTTCATCAAGAACACATACCCAAACCGTGAGTGATCATCGGTGAAGGTAATGAAGTAGCTATAGCCTCCTAAAGCTTGAGTTGACATAGGTCCATATTCATCACTATGTATTAGGCCTAGCAACTCTCCCACTCGTTCACCTTTTCCCGTAAAAGGTAACTTAGTCATCTTGCCTTTTAAGCATGATTCGCATGTATCGTATGAATCTAATTCAAACGATTCCAGAATTCCACATCGGTGTAATTCGGACATGCGTTTCTTGCTTATATGGCCAAGACGACAATGCCACATGTAGGAGTCTATTTGATTATCCTTTCGAGCATGCTTGTTGCTCGCTTCGATATTGCAAATGTCACTGGATACGTCCAACGTATAAACATCATTGCTTAAAGTTCCAGTCCCATAAAGAACCCCATTCAAAGTTATGTAACAACAATTGTTACTAAACGTCAAATGGAAACCATTTCTATTTAAACAAGAAATAGAAATGATGTTCTTTATCAACGAAGGAATATAAAGCAATTGTCGATTCTAAGACAAGTCTGCGGGAGTTTCAACAAATACGTTCTGATGGCGAGTGCAGCAACCTTTGCTTCATTCCCAACACGTAAATTTGACTCTCCCTTGACGAGTCTTCTTCTATTCCTTAGCCCATGTATGTCATTACATATATGTGAGCCACACCCAGTATCCAATACCCAAGTGTCTAAGGAAATAGAATGACAATCAATAACGAAGATACCTGAAGAAGATGGGGCATCCGATGCCTTATCCTTCTTCACGGACTCAAGATAAATCTTGCACTTTCTTCGCAAATGGCTCTCCTTGTCATAATGATGGCAAGTGCCCTTTTGAGTTACGCCTTTTTAGCCTTTTCTTCTTCCCTTCTATTGTTCCTTTGACTCCCTCTTAGAACCTTTCTTGAGAATCAACTAACAACACCGTCCCTACTCATGCTTCTCGAGAAGGCTCCACGGTCTTGACATGTTGAAGCGATACCACAGATGAACCTCCTTTCATCTCGAGGTGAAGAGGAGCTTGGAGACTTGAACCTTTGAATCTCACTTGCTCATCAACCAACTCACGAGATGAAGGACTACGATATGAGCATCCATATGCTCATGCGCTTCGTAGCTTGGGTTCCATCGCGGCTAGCATGATGCAACTCATTTGTTCGAGAATCACTCACATGTTACGATAGGCCAACAATTGGTCCAATGTTGCATCGTCACTAGGACAAAGTGAAGAGGCGCCGAGGACATACACAAGCTTTTCACCTTGAGAACAATTCTCAAGTTTCTAAGCGATCCAGAAGTTCGGCCCGATCAATTTATTTGAATCCAAAATGGAAGCAAATTCAAACACATCATGATCAATATATTAACTTAGAAATACAAAGCGAGCATATATGAAAGATGATTTTAAAATGCATCAATATACATTTATAAATCCCATTCATTTTTGAATTTCAAAACCCCAAAATCACTTGGAGATTGTAGGTCCATCTCCGAATGGCTGATATCCATCATAGTTATGAACAACCTTGGAGAGTCCAACAAGCCATTCATAACTTCTGACGGTGGTATCATCTATACGATTGCATATCCGTATATGCAACTATCACAATGTGCTATCAACTAATTGAATGTTCACACATACATCGGGTTGTTAACACATTAACAAGTATGCATCATATGCATAGCACCCAACTTCACCTCCCTTTACATCGACCTTGGAGCGAGTCCAACAAGCCGATGCTCCAGGTTAAAGCCAACCCATTAATCAAGACATAGTTTTAATATGGTTAGAGCACATTCAACCAATTAGCCCAGCTTGGAGAGAGTCCAACAACCAAAGCTAATGATTGACCTCTGACTCTTACCATATTAGTATTAAACTATTCCATGGTTTGAACATATTCAGTTAGTAGGGCTTGGAGAGTCCAACAACCCAAACAAGAAACAGAACTCTGGTTCTAACCATATTAATGGAAGGTGTAAGCTTTAATATTGAGTAAGGGTTTTTATGTCTCATCCTCTTTGCATGCAAATAACTATTATCTACATGACATGACATACATGGCATACATCTACATGTCACGACACGCATGACATAATGTTATGTATCTAATGCAATTACATGACATACAATTATGTCATGTATATAATTTCCTTATATGTCATAACTATTTATGGAAATAAAATATGTTTAAGATTTGATTCTCCAAATCAAATCATAATTAAATTAGGAAACAAATTTCCAAATCTAATCACATATTTTATTCATGGAATTATTTGATTAAGGAAAATCTATTTAGGAAACCAATTTCCTAAATCATTAAAACTACTTATGGAAATAAAATATGTTAAGATTTGATTTCCCAAATCAAATCATGATTAAATTAGGAAACAAATTTCCAGAATCTAATCAAATATTTTATTTATGGAAAATATCAATTTCCATAAATACTTCCAACTTTCCAAAAGTGGAAGATTTCCATAAATACTTCTAAACTTTCCAAAATTGAAAAATTTCCATAAATACTTCTAAATTTCCAAAATTTAGAAAATTTCCAGAAATACATTATGACTATCGCAAAACCATTTTTACGATTATGTCAAAACACAAACTTTGGGCTCGATACCCTTTGTTGGGTTTTTGAGCACATGGCGTGTGTGTGTTCGATCATGTTTCGTAAACATGAGCACAGCGGAAGCAATAAAAATAATAAATCTATATTTATTATAACACACACAACACACGCATGCATATTACAACAAGTGTAGACATAACCGTAAATTTAAATTTGCAATAAAAGGAAATTTATCTACGTTATACCTTTCGTATGACGTGTAGCGGGAACGGCATCAACCGGAACGATCCTCGTAAGAATCGTCTCTATCCGTATCCACGCCGAGTTCCTCAGGATGACTTCGCGAAGCCACGAGCTTCATATTCGTATGGGTTACTAGCCTCGTGTTGAAGACGACGTGATCGAGAGATGATCACGATCCGAATCCAAATTCGGATCTCAAGACGAGTCCTCAAAACTCGCTTCTCCGGAGAGGTATTCATCAACCGATTGACGAATCCTTCGTCCTCCACCTCAGAGGATTACCGGAGATCGAATCCCCGGTAAGTTAGCCATTGTCGCAGCTCTAACCGTCGTCCAAACGACGCTCCGACAACAAAGAAACAAGCTATCCAGAAAAACTGGACAGCTTTCGGTGGAGGAATAGAGGCCGGCCAAAGGAGAGGTGGAGCTCACCTTATCACCCCCAAAGAGATCGCGGAGGGTCGCGGAGGTTCTCGGCTGAAGCTTGGGCCGGCAAAGACTTGGGCGGCACAAAAGGCTGGCGGCACACCTAGGGTTGGCGCCGACTAGGAGAGAAGATGGAGGCGGCACAATTATCATCTAGGTTTTATAGAGAACTAATTCTCTTAATGGTTAATGGATCATATCCATAAAGCCCGTTAACCCGCTCCATTAAGATAAGTTAAAATAAACCAAACCAGGATGGTTTATTTTAAGTTAAAACGAACCGAACCAACTTTTGGTTCATTCGTTTAAAATAAACCAAACCCTTTGGTTTATTCTCATCCATTGGATTAGAACCAAACCATTTTGGTCCATCCATTATGTCTTCATAAGACACGGCCCATCCACGCTTCCATTGCGACTGAAACAATTTCATGCTCGCTTTATGTTTGGTCCAACCAAACCTAGTTTCTCTCGATGCGAGAATCCCATTCTCAAGCTCGTTTTAAATCCTTTGGATTACAGCTGCGTTGTCGTGTGACCAAATAGGTTCTCGGTTTATGTTGGCCGTCTATAATTAACCATTAATTATAGAGCGATCATGAGTGGCACCTAGTAGTACATCATGATCCCCAATTAACAAAAGATCAGCGGTTGATCGAACTATTTACGAAACCCTTGATGCTTCGAATAGATCATTGCCCCATTCCCTTCACTCATCTTATACCCACTTGGTTCAGGACATGGTCTATTGTGTCAGTCCCAACTAGGCTGACTACGTCACACCTAGCCCAAGTATCATTTCCTCGTCCTACGGATTCTAGTTACTCCACATGTATCGAAGAGTACCTTACTCTAAACATGTAATGCTTTGGCCAAAGACTTTAGTAACAATCCGACGAGAGGCCATGGGTATACATCTCCTCGCAAGGAGTGGTGAATCCTTTATAGGCTATTCAAACACCTTGATCACTTGACTTATACCCAATCATCCGGGTCCACATCTCCTCGAGAGATGTTTGCTTAAGATGTCAAAGCATAAGTCTCCATGATCAAGATGACTTGAATACGCAAGTCGAAGGAACATCGCACTTAAGCCACAGATAAGAACTTCATTGACATATCTATATGCGAGAACCATATGAAGTCTTACGGTGGTCACTCAATGAACTAGTTACCATAACTAGCATCCACGATTAACTCCGGACATCACAATGTCTCGGCCCGGTGAGAATCGGTGCTTGGATACACCAAGGAGTATACCTCGTGCTAGTCTCGCGAATTGATGGTGTCCAAATCCATCAATTCATCGACTAGGGATAATTCGATACATCACAATTACACATGTAGAGATACTCACTAGTTGTGATCCAATCACAAATTCTCTCATCTTTGTGAATCGTATCGTGGACATTGATAAATGAGTTTAAGATCCAATCAAATACATTAAACATGTATACTCAAATAGTGAATCTTCATTTATCATATAAATGGTTCATACATAAGGCGATTGCCTTAGGACATCTCTCATATATTACTAACAAGAACTACTTATCAGAGGCTGGGATTCAATCCCAATTGACTACACCTGGCACACCCCAGCAGAATGGTGTAGCAGAGCGAAGGAATAGAACTCTTATGGAGATGGTTAGATCGATGATGAGTTATTCTGACTTGCCAGATTCGTTCTGGGGATATGCTAGAAATACGACGGTGTACATTCTGAACTTGGTTCCATCTAAATCAGTGCCTTCTACTCCTACAGAGTTGTGGAATGGGCGAAAGCCTAGTCTAAGACATATTCGGATATGGGGAGTTCAGCACATGTGCTGAAGGCAGATGATGGTAAGTTGGAACCTCGTACAGAAGTACGCATGTTCGTTGGCTATCCCAAGGGAATGAACGGTGGATTGCTTTATAGTCCTAGAGATCAGAGGGTGATCGTTAGCATGAACAAGATTTCTAGAGGAAGACTATGTGATGAGCCACAAGCCCAAGAGTAAAATCGTTCTGGAGGAGTTAAAAGGGATGTCACTTCTTTAGTACCACCGGTACAAGAGAATATACCACATGTCACTGCACCGCGTGTCACAGAGGATACACAGGTGATACCTCGTCGTAGTGGGAGGGTTGTTAGACAGCCTGATAGATTCATGTTCTTGGGAGAATCTTCTGATTTGGTCCCTAGCGAACATGATCCTTATCCCTGGACATATGACGAGGCAATCCAAGATATAGATGCAGCATCTTGGCAAAGTGCAATGAATACTGAGATTGAATCTATGGATTCAAGTCAGGTCTGAGAACTCTTATTCATAGCAGCTCATATGGATTATGAGGTGTGACATATGGATGTCAAGACAACTTTCCTTAATGGAAGTCTTGAGGAAACCATCTATATGGAGCAACCAGAGGGATTCATTGCTAAGGGCAAAGAGCATCTTGAATGTAAGCTTAATCGGTCCATTTATGGATTGAAGAAAGCTTCGAGGTCTTGGAACATCCGCTTTGAGGAGATAAATCAGTCTTATGGATTTATTCAAAGTCCGGATGAGTCTTATGTATACAAGAGATGTGACGGAAACGTAGTGGTATTTCTTGTACTATACGTAGATGACATTTTGGTGGTTGGCAACAACATCGAAATGTTATCGGACGTAAGGGTATGGTTGTCCAATGAGTTTGATATGAAGGACTTGGGAGAGGTGAGACACATCCTTGGGATCAAGCGATCGCTGGGAAAGGATGTTGTGCTTATCCCAAGCTTCATACATAGACACGATTATGGAGCATTTTAGCATGCAAAACTCCAAGAAGGGTTTTCTACCTTTCAGGTATGGAGTTCCTTTATCAAAGGAGATGTGTCCTAGATCATCTGAGGAGATAGAGGAGATGAAGGCGGTTCCTTATGCTTCGGCAGTAGGAAGCCTCATGTATGCGATGCTCTATACGAGACTAGGTATCTGCTTTACCGTGGGCATGGTCAGCAGATATCAGAGTAATCCAGGATAGGGATATTGGACTGCGGTAAAGCATATATTATAGTGCCTGAGAAGGACTAGGGATTATATGCTAGTTTACCGGGCAGACCAATTATTCCCTGTGGGTTACACGGATTCTGATTTCAAATCATATAGGGATAACAGTAAGTCTACCTCAGGTTTTGTGTTTACTTTTGGAGGTAGAGCCATAGTATGGAAGAGTGTCAAGCAGAAATGCGTGGCGGACTCTACCATAGCAGCTGGGTATGTGGCAGCCCCTGTGGCGGCCAAAGAAGTTGTGTGGTTCAGGAACTTCTTGATGGACTTGGATGTGATTCCTGGTTTGCCCAGAACTATCACAATTTATTGTGATAATAATGGTGCAGTTGCAAACTCGAAGGAACCACGAGCCCATAAGGCTAGTAAACACATTGAGCGCAAGTACCACCTGATACGAGAAATCGTAAAGGAGGTAGAAGTTGTTGTTGCCTAGATTGCATCAGAGGATGACCTGGTAGACCCTTTTCACTAAGGCCCTTCTAGCGAGAGCTTTGATAGGCAGGTGGAGGGAAGGGGAATCAGATGTATGACAGTATGATGACAGCATAGTCTTTTAGTATAAGTGGGAGATTGTTGGGATGTATACTGAAAGCCTAGCTCTTTTGTATGAACATCTTTATTTTGAAATAAGAATCACATGATCATTGTTTGCACTTTTATATTTATTATATGTGTGCATATTGTCTAATATTTTACATTGTAGATAACATGGTGCTTGGTGTGGCACAGAAGATCATGTTAGCAGTCACTTGTAGAATATAAGTAGAGGATCACAACCAAGATGGTTCTGGACAAACCATTGGCATGGTTGTAGTGTAGCTTGGTATTGTTTTATCTTGAGCATAGAGTTACACTAGTACACCTCGGTGTATTAAGCAAGACCGACATATAGGTGATTCAATTTATTGCTGACTACATAATTGAATCGGACCTCAGATATTATGTTGTACATGCTCTTAATCCCGATATAATAACGGACACATGTACTTAATATTTATTTCTTTGATTTACCAGAGGGTGAGATTTCTATGGATTAAATCAATATGCCCGGTAAGTTGGGAAATGATATTATTTACATGGTGTGCCGTTGATTATAGGAGGAAACCGTGTCCTATATATTAAACTTAGTCAACATGATGATAAGGTTGAGTGGTACTACTTGAGGAGTTAGATGTTAATTAATTGATGGTCAGTAAATCAATTAATTGATGGACATTCGATATCTTAAACACGGGGAGATGGATGTACAAATAATATATGGAGCCCATATTGATTTATGGGGGTTGGTGAGGTAGTTCGATGATGATCCTCTAGTGGAATGGAACATCATTGATTGATCAAGCTTGTGTGGTTCCAATCCATCGGGTGGCCAAGACCCAACTCCTCCTCATGGTCCCTATCGTAGCCTAATATAAACCTCATGAAGTCTAGATCAAATGATGGAAAACAAATCTCTAGAACCGACGGTTGAGATTAAATCTCTAGAACCGACGGTTGAGATTAAATTCCTAGATCCGATAGTTGGGATGAAACCCTAGATCCGATGGTTGGGATGAAACCCTAGATCCGACGATTGGGCTGAAACCCTAGATCCGACGGTGGAGATTAAACCAAGGCCTAACCCTAACTCTATAAAAGGGTGGCTATGGGTTGGGAGGCAACAAGTTTTGATGGTTGATGATGGATGCTAAGGAGATTAGGGTTTTGCCTAGCATTGCTTGGGCGGCAAGAAACCCTAAGGAGGAAACCCTAATTAGGATTTGGCTCCTTTTGTTTGGGCGGCCAAGGTTAGGAAAGAGGGGTGGGCGGCAACTTGTGGAAGATCTTGTCTTCTTCCTTGAAGGTGGGCATATCCTAGATCTCTTCTCTCCACCATGGTTGGGCAGCAAGAAAGCCTAAGGAGGAAACCCTAATTAGGGTTTGGCTCCTATGGTTGGGCGGCTAGGGATTGCAAGGAAGTTGGGCGGCAACTATAGGAGAGGAGGTCTTCTTCTTCCTAGGGTGTGGCCGGCTCCTTCCTCTATTCCCTCCACCGTGGCCGGTGCCCAACATATTCCCTTTCTTCTCTTCACTCCATCTTGGCCGGCGGCACTAGAGGCTAGGGTTTGTCCCTAGTTCGGTTCCTTGGTTGTTTCCATTTTGTTCTCTCTATTCTTGGGGCCGGCGGCATCAATCCTTTGTGGATTGGTGGTTGGCTCAAGCAAGAAGGGAAAGAGAGTTCTTCTTTCTTTGGATTGAAGAAGATCTAAGAAGCTTCAACTTGTGGAGGATCTTCGCTCACACGAAGTCTACAAGGAGGTTAGGACATACGATAGAAGATCAAGAGGTATAAAAGTTTTATAACTTTTATTAGTGATCTTTGCATGTTTTTTATTATTATGTGGATGTTTACTTTATGTATGTGTTGATTATACATGTCTATATTTATATGTATTTGTATAATCAAGGACCCCGATAAGAAACACAAAAACTGGCGATCCGTCCGTCGTCTCTTCCGCGGCTAACCGACTATGAGAGTTGATTGCTTGAACAACAAGTTTGTTCAAGCGATCGCTCGAGTTGTTGGCACGACGACGAATTGGTTGTGCTTAGAAAACTCATCCCATCCGGATTAGTTTTCATTAGTGAAAATTTTAATCTGGGGACATGGGAGCCAATGAGCCTCCGAGCAAGCATGCGATCCCCAACAATAGGACACATCTCCTTGGATAAAGGAACTCCATGCCTGAAAGGTAGAAAACCTTTCTTGGAGTTCTGCATGCTAAAACGATCCATAATGGTGTCTATGTATGAAGCTTGAGACAAGCACAACATCCTTTTCTTGCGATCCCTTATAACCTTGATCCCAAGGATGTGTCCCACTTCTCCCAAGTCCTTCATATCAAACTGTTTGGACAACCATACCCTTACGTCCGATAACACCTTGACATTGTTGCCAATTAACAAAATGTAATCTACGTATAATACAACAAATACCACTACATTTCTATCACAACTCTTGTATACACAAGACTCATCAAGACTTTGAATAAATCCATAAGACTGGATTACCTTATCAAAGTGGATGTTCCAAGACCTCGAAGCTTGCTTCAATCCATAAATGGACCGATTAAGCTTACACACAAGATGCTCTTTTCCCTTTTCAATGAATCCCTCTGGTTGCTACATATAGATGTTTTCCTCAAGACTTCCGTTAAGGAAAGCTGTCTTGACATCCATCTGCCACACCATATAATCCATATGAGTTGTAATGCATAATAGAATCATGATAGACTTAAGCATGGCTACCGACGAAAAGGTCTCCTCATAATCGATACCCTCTTTCTGAGTATACCCCTTCGCAACAAGCCTTGCTTTGAAGGTCTAAACCTTCCTGTCTATTCCTCTTTTTCTTTTGTAGATCCACTTGTATCCAATGGTTTTTACACCATCGGGTGGTTCTACTAGCTCCCAGACCTGATTCGAATCCAGAGATTCAATCTCAGTATTCATTGCACTTTGCCAAGATACCGCATCTTTATCTTGGATTGCCTCGTCATATGTCCAAGGATCAGGTTGATGTTCGCCAGGGACCAAATCAGAAGATTCTCCCAAGAACATGAATCTATTAGGCTGTCTCACAACCCTCCCACTACGATGAGGTATCACCTGTGTATCCTCTGTGACACGCGGTACAGTGACTTGTGGTATATCCTCTTGTACCGGTGGTACTGAAGAAGTGACTTCCCCTTTTAATTCCTCCAGAACAATCTTACTCATGGGCTTGTGGTTTATTACATAGTCTTCCTCTAGAAATCTGGCATTCGTGTTAACGATCACCCTCTGATCTCTAGGACTATAGAACAAACAACCTTTCGTTCCTCTAGGATAGCCAACGAACATCGCCATACATGTGAGGTTCAACTTACTGACATGCAACCAAATCTACCTTGACACATGTAAAATCGAATATCTCTTAGACTAGGCTTTCACCCAGTCCACAATTCTGTAGGAGTAGAAGACACTGATTTAGATGGTACCAAGTTCAGAATATACACTGCTGTATCTAGAGCATATCCCCAGAATGAATCTGGCAACTCAGAATAACTCATCATCGATCTAACAATCTCCATAAGAGTCCTATTCCTTCGCTCTGCTACACCATTCTGCTGGGGTGTGCCAGGAGCAGACAATTGGGATTGAATCCTAGCCTCTGATAAGTAATTCCTAAACTCTCCCAAGAGGTACTCACCACCACGATCAGATCGTAGTGTCTTGATACTTTTACCTTGATGTTTCTCCACATCAGCCTTGAATTCTTTGAACTTGTCAAAGCATTCAGACTTGCGGCGAATCAAGTAAATGTATCCATATCTCGAATAATCGTCTATAAAAAAGATGAAATACTCAAAACCACCTCTATCCTGGATAGACATAGGACCACACAAATCAGAATGAACCAATTCTAACACATCTTTGGCTCTATACCCCTTAGCCTTAAAAGGCCTCTTGGTCATTTTACCTTCCAAGCAAGATTCTGAAGGGTTTTGCTTATCGAGTCCGTGAGGGGAAACTTCGCTTCCCACTACACCTTGGTTGTTTGTTTATGGCGAGCCCATCGATGTCCCCGAATTAAAAATTTAATCCTAGACAAAAGGGATTGCTCAAACAACCAAGTCATCATAGTGCTATTCATTTAGAGAGGTCGCTTGAACAAACTCGTTGTTCAAGAGACCATCCTCTATTCTACGAGTAGCCGCGGAATAGACGATGTCCGGATCGCCGATTTTTGTGTTTATGCTCAGGATCCAAGTATTATTTAGCCATATACAGATTTATATCATGCTCATAATTGAAAAACAAAGACAAACATGTAACATATAAAAATTAGAGAATCGATATACCTCTCGATCTTCTAATGTATGACCTTCCTCCTTTCGGACGTCGTGTGGGCGATGATCTACCAAAAGTTGAAGCTCCTAGATAAAAAATCTTCATTCCTTGCTCTTCCAAAGCAAAAGGAAGAATAGAAACAAGGTTTTTCTCCTCCCTAAAACCAACCAACAAGGAACAAAAAGAATCCTTGCCGCTGGCCAACAAAGAGAAGGAGATGAAGATGGAAAACAACTAAGACACCAAGGGAGACCCCTAAGTCTTGTTTCCACCACTCAAGGAGAAGAGAAGAGAGCCTTTTGGGCACTGGCCAAGGGCTGGAAAAGAGCTTGAGAGGTTGTTGGATGCCGGCCAAGTTGATGGAAGAAGAAGAAAAGGAACAACTTCCTTATTTGGTGCCGCCCAAGCCTCCAAAACCCTAAGCCTCCAAACCCTAATCCTATCTCAACTAGGATTCCTCTCTTGCCGCCCAAAACCCTAGCTCTCCTTGGATTATCCTCCATGCCAACCCATCAAGCCCTTTTATAGAGTTAGGGATAAGCCTCCAAATAATCTCCACCATTGGTTCTAGGGATTTAATCTCAACCGTCGGATCTAGAGATTTAATCTCAACCGTCGGATCTAGAGATTTAATCTCTACCTTTGGATCTAGAGTTTTGTTTCTATCCATTGGATCTAAGCTTCATGAGGTGTTAATAGGCTACATTAGGGACCATGAGGAGGAGTTGGGTCTTGGCCACCCATGGATCAAGCCCACATAAAGTCCGATCCACTAATGATAATCCAATCCACTAAAGGATCATCATCGATCTACCTCACCACCCTCCATATGATAATATGGGCTCCATATATTATTTGTACATTTTCTCCCTGTGTTTAAGATCTCGAATGTCCGTCGATTAATTAATTTATTGACCATTAATTAATCAACATCTAACTCCTTGAGTAGTACAACTCAACCTTTTCATCATACCAGACCAAGTCCACCTACAGGGTTTACATGATGAACCTTATGAGCTTCTCAAGGGGACATCATCATCCTAATATATAGGACACGGTTTCCTCCTATAATCAACGACACACCATATAAATAATATCATCTCCCAACTTACCGAGCCTATCGATTTAATCTATAAATCTCGCCCATTGGTAAATCAAAGAGATAAATACTAAGTATATGTGCCCGTTATTATATCGGGATTAAGAGCATGTACTAAATAATATCTGAGGTCCGATTCGATTATGTAGTCAGCAATAAATTGAATCACCTCTAAGTCGGTCCTGCTCAATACACACAAAGTGCACTCGTGTGATTCTATGGTCAAGACAAACCAATACCAAATCACACTACAACCATTCCGTAGGTTTGTCCGAAGCCATCTCGGTTGTGAGCCTTTACTTATACTTTACAAGGAGCCGATAACATGATCTCCCGTGTGACATCACACACCATGTTATCTACAATGTAATGTATTAGACAATATTGCATAACCATAAAAATGTAAACAATGATCATGTGATTCTTATTTCAAAATAAAGATGTTCATACAAAAGATAGACTTTTCAGTATACATCCCTACAATCTCCCACTTATACTAAAAGACTATATTGTCCTCAAACTGCCATACATCTGATTCCCATTCCCTCCACATGCCTATCAAAAGCTCTCGCGGGAAGGGCCTTAGTGAAAGGATCTGCCAGGTTATCCTCCGATGCAATCTTGGCCACAACAACTTCTCCTCTCTTTACGATTTCTCATATCAGGTGATACTTGCGCTCTATGTGTTTACTAGCCTTATGGGCTCGTGGTTCCTTCGAGTTTGCAACTGCACCACTATTATCACAATAAATTGTGATAGTTCTGGGAAAACCAAGAATCACATCTAAGTCCATCAGGAAGTTCCTGAGCCACATAACTTCTTTGGCCGCCTCAGAGGCTGCCACATACTCAGCTTCCATGGTGGAGTCCACCACACATTTCTGCTTGACACTCCTCCATACAATGACTCTGCCTCCCAAAGTAAACACAAAACCTGAGGTAGACTTACTGTTATCCCTATCAGATTCGAAGTCGAAATCCGTGTAACCCACAGAGAGTAATTGGTCTGCCTAGTAAACCAGCATATAATCCCTAGTCCTTCTCATATACTTCAATATATGCTTTACCACAGTCCAATGTCACTGTCCTGGATTACTCTGATATCTGTTGACCATGCCCATGGCAAAACAGATATCTGGTCTCGTACATAACATCGCATACATGAGGCTTCCTACTGCCGAAGCATAAGGAACCGCCTTCATCTCCTCTATCTCCTCAGATGATCTAGGACATATCTCCTTAGATAAAGGAACTCCATGCCTAAAAGGTAGAAAACCCTTCTTGGAGTTCTGCATGCTAAAATGATCCAAAATCGTGTCTATGTATGAAGCTTGGGATAAGCACAACATCCTTTTCCTACGTTCCCTTATAACCTTGATCCCAAGGATGTGTCCTACTTCTCCCAAGTCCTTCATATCAAACTGTTTGGACAACCATACCCTTACGTCTGATAACACCTTGATATTGTTGCCAATCAACAAAATGTCATCTACGCATAGTACAAGAAATATCACTATGTTTCCGTCACATCTCTTGTATACACAAGACTCATCCGGACTTTGAATAAATCCATAAGACTGGATTACCTCATCAAAGCGGATGTTCCAAGACCTCGAAGCTTGCTTCAATCCATAAATGGATCGATTAAGCTTACATACAAGATGCTCTTTGCCTTTAGCAATGAATTGTTAGTGATATATGAGAGATGTCCTAAGGCAATCGCCTTATGTTTGAACCATTTATATGATAAATGAAGATTCACTATTTGAGTATACATGTTTTCATGTATTTGATTAGATCTTAAACTCATTTACTGAATGACCACGATACGATTCACAGCATGAGAGAATTTGTGATTGGATCACAACTAGTGAGTATCTCTACATGTGTAATTGTGATGTATCAGAATTATCCCTAGTCGATGAATTGATGGATTTGGACACCATTGATTCTATCGAGACTAGCACGAGGTATACTCCTTGGTGTATCCAAACAGCTGATTCTCACTGGCTGGAGACATTGTGATGTCCGGAGTTAATCGTGGATGCTAGTTATGGTAACTAGTTAATTGGAGTGACCAGTCGTAAGACTTCATATGGTTCTCTGCATATATATATATATATGTCAATGAAGTTCTTACTGCAGCTTAAGTGCGATGTTCCTTTGACTTACGGTATTCAAGTCATCTTGATCATAAAGACTTATGCTTTGACATCTTAAGCAAGCATCTCTGAGGAGATGTGGACCCGGGATGATTGGGTATAAGTCGAAGTGATCGAAGGTGTTTGAATAGCCTATAAAGGATTGACCACTCCTTGCGAGGAGATGTATACCCATGGCCTCTCGTCGGATTGTTACTAAAGTCTTTGGCCAAAGCATTACATGTTTAAAGTAAGGTACTCTTCGATACATGTGCAGTAACTAGAATCTGTAGGACGAGGAAATGATACTTGGGCTAGGTGTGACGTAGTCAGCCTAGTGGGGACTGACACTATAGACCATGTCCTGAACCAAGTAGGTATAAGATGAGTGAAGGGAATGGGGCACGATTCATTCGAGCTGCTGAAGGGTTTCAGAACTAGTTCTGGATCAACCGTTGAACTTTTCGGTTAATTGGGGATCATGATGTACTACTAGGTGCCACTCATGATCGTTCTATAATTAATGGTTAATTATAGATGACCAACATAAACCGAGAACCTATTTGGTCACATGCACAACGAGCGTAATCCGAAGGATTTAAAACGAGCTTGAGAATGAGATTCTCAGACCGAGAGAAACTAGGTTTTGTTGGACCAAACATGGAGCGAGCATGAAATCGTTTTAGTCGCAATGGAAGCATGGATGAGCCGTGTCTTATGAAGACATGATGGATGAACCAAATTGGTTTGGTTCTAATCCAATGGAGGAGAATAAATCAAAGGGGTTTGGTTTGTTTTAAACGAATGAACCAAAGTTGGTTCGGTTCGTTTTAACTTAAAATAAACTATCATGGTTTGGTTTATTTTAACTTAAATTAATGGAGCGAGTTAACGGGCTTTTGGTTATGATCCGATAACCATTAAGAGAATTTGTTCTCTATAAAATAGGGCTTAATGGTTTTGTTAAGCCCTAATCCAAATCCTTGCAACCCTAATTGTTGCTGCCCACTTCTCCTTGGTGTAGTCGGCGCCAACCCCCTTGCCGCCGCCCACCACCACCCAAACTCCTTGCCGGCGTCCAGCAGCTGCCGTCCTCTCCCCTTGCCAGCGTCGAGCTGCTGTCGGAGGAGCTCCGGTGATCTCCTTTGTGTTCAGCAACAAGGTGAGCTTCAACCTTCCTTTTTGGCCGACCCCTATTCCTCCACCAAAGCTGTCCAGTTTTCTGGACAGCTTGTTTCCTTCTCATCAGAGCGTCATTTGGACGACGTTTGGAGCTCCAACAGTAGTAGCCTTACCAGGGATTCGATCTCCGGTAATCCTCATAGGTAGAGAACGAAGGATTCGTCAAACGGTTGACGAATACCTCTCCGGAGAAGCGAGTTTTTGAGGACTCGTTTTGGATCCGAATTTTGATTCGGATCGTGATCTTCTCTCGATCACATCGTCTTCAACACGAGGCTAGTAACCCGTACGAAGACGAGGCTCTTGACTTTGTGAAGTCATCCCGAAGATACTCGGCGTGGATACAGATAGAGACGATTCTAGCGAGAATCGTTCCGGTTGATGCCTTTCCCACTACACGTGATACGTCAGGTATACGTAGTATAAATTTCCTTTAATTGCAAAAATTTGAATTTATGGTTATGTCTACACATGTTGTACTATGCATGCGTGTGATGTGTGTGTTATAAGAAATTAGATTTATTATTTTATTCCTTCCGCTGTGCACATATTTACGAAACATGTTCGAACACACAATCGCCGCGGTGCCAGAATCCCAACAGTGGTATCAGAGCCCAGGTTATGTTTCGACATAATCGTAAAATTATTTTACGATAGTCATAATGGTATTTCTGGAAATTTTCTACTTTTGGAAAGTTAGAAGTATTTATGAAAATTTTTAATTTTGGAAAGTCTAGAAGTATTTATGGAAATCTTCTACTTTTGGAAAGTTGGAAGTATTTATGGAAATTGATATTTTCTATAAATAAAATATTTGATTAGATTTGGAAATTTGTTTCCTAATTTAATCTTGATTTAATTTGGGAAATCAAATCTTAAAATATTTTATTTCCATAAGTAGTTTTGATGATTTAGGAAATTGGTTTCCTAAATTGACTTTCCTTAATCAACTATTTCCACAAATAAAATATGTGATTAGATTTCGAAATTTATTTCCTAATTTAATCATGATTTGATTTGGAGAATCAAATCTTAAACATATTTTATTTCTATAAATAGTTATGACATATAAGGAAATTTTGTACATGACATAATTGTATGCCATGTAATTGCATTAGATGCATATCATTATGCCATGTGTGTCGTGACATGTAGATGTATGCCATGTATGTCATGCCATGTAGATAATAGTTATTTGCATGCAAAGAGGATGAGACATAAAAACCCTTACTCAATATTAAAGCCTACACCTTCCATTAATATGGTTAGGACCAGAGTTCCGTTTCTTATTTGGGTTGTTGGACTCTCTCCAAGCCCGGCTCGAACCCGAACATGTTCAAACCATGGAATAGTTTAATACTAATATGGTAAGAGTTAGAGGTCAATCGTTAGCTTTGGTTGTTGGACTCTCTCCAAGGCGGGCTAATTCGTTGAATGCGCTCTAACCATATTAAAACTATTTCTCAATTAATGGATTGGCTTTAACCTGGAGCATCGTCTTGTTGGACTCTCTCCAAGGTCGATGTAGAGGGAGGTGAAGTTGGGTGCTATGCGTATGATGCAAACTTGTTAATGTGTTAACAACCCGATGTATGTGTGAACATTCAATTAGTTGATAGCACATTGTGATAGTTGCATATACGTGATATGCAATCGGTATATTTGATACCTACCATCGTAGTTATGAATGACTTGTTGGACTCTCTCCAAGGTTGCTCATATCTATGTTGGATATCAGCCCATTCGGAGATGGACCTACGATCTCCCGAAGTGATTTTGGGGTTTTTGAAATTCGAAAAATGAATGGGATTTATAAATGTATATTGATGCATTTTAAATCATCTTTCTCATATATGCTCGAGTTGTATTTGTAGGATAATTGATTGGTCATGATGTCTTTGAATTTTCACTCTATCTTGGATTCAAATAAATTGACTGTGCCGAACTTCTTGGACTGACTTAGAAACTTGAGAATTGTTCTCAAGGTAAAAAAGCTTGCGAATGTCCTCGAAGCGCCTTTTCCCGCCCATCCTAGTGACGATGCAATTCCGGACCAATTGTTGGTCTATCAGAAACATGTGACTGATTCTGAATTGGCAAGTTGCATCATGCTAGCCGCGATGGTACCTGAGCTGCGGAAGCAGCATGAGCATATGGATGCTCATACCATAGTCTTTCATCTTTATGAGTTGTCTGATGAGCAAGTGAGATTCGAAAGGTTCGAAGTCTCCAAGCTTTTCTTCACCTCTGAGATGCAAGAAGGTTCATCTGTGGTACTGCTCAACATGGTGAAGACTGTGGAGCCTTCTGAGAAGCATGAGCAGGGGACGGTGCTATGAGTTGATTCCTCGAAGAAAGGTTCTAAGAGGAAGTCAAAGGAATAGCAGAAGGGGAAGAAAAGAGCTAAAAAGGAAGAACCAGCTCAAAAGGACACTTGCCATCATTATGGCAAGGAGGGCCATTGGCGAAGAAATTGAAAGATTTATCTTGAATTCGTGAAGAAGAATAAGGCATCGGATGCCCCATCTTCTTCAAATATCTTCGTTATTGATTGTCATTCTATTTCCTCAAACACTTGGGTATTGGATACTGGGTGTGGCTCACATATATGTAATGACATACATGGGCTAAGGAATAGAAGAAGACTCGTCAAGGGAGAGTCAAATTTACGTGTTGGGAATGGAGCAAAGGTTGCTGCACTCGCCATCGGAACGTATTTGTTGAGACTACCTACAGGACTTGTCTTAGAACTGGACAATTTCTTTTATGTTCCTTTGATGATAAAGAACATCATTTCTATTTCTTGTTTAAATAGAAATGGTTACCATTTGACGTTTAGTAACAATTGTTGTTATATAACTTTGAATGGCGTACTTTATGGAACTGGAACTTTGAGCAATGGTATTTATACGTTGGACGTATCCAGTGACATTTTCAATATTGAAGCGAGCAACAAGCATGCTCGAAAGGATAATCAATTAGACTCCTACATGTGGCATTGTCATCTTGGCCATGCAAGCAAGAAATGCATGTCCGAATTACACCGACGTGGAATTCTGGAATCGTTTAAATTGGATTCAAACGATACATGTGAATCATGCTTAAAAGGCAAGATGACTAAGTTACCTTTTACAGGAAAAGGTGAACGAGTGGGAGAGTTGCTAGGTCTAATACATATTGATGTATGTGGACCTATGTCAACTCAAGCTTTAGGAGGCTATAGCTACTTCATTACCTTCACCGATGATCACTCACGGTTTGGGTATATGTTCTTGATGAAACACAAGTTTGAAGCCTTTGAAAGGTTTAAAGAATTCAGAAATGAAGTAGAGAAACAACATGACAAGAGTATTAAAATACTTCGATCGGATCGAGGTGGTGAATACTTAAGTCAAGAGTTTCTTGATTATCTAAGAGACAATGGTATATTGTCTCAATGGACTCCGCCATACACACCATAGCATAATGGTGTATCTGAGAGGCATAACCGGACCTTGTTGGACGTGCTCAAGTCAATGATGAATCATGCGAATCTTCCCAAGTCCTTTTGGGGCTATGCACTTCAGACAGCTGTTTACTTGTTAAACAGAATGCCAACCAAGGTAGTCTCCACTACTCCATATGAGATATGGAATAGTAAGAAACCTCATGTATCTTACTTGAAGATATGGGGTTGTCCTGCTTATGTGAAGTGGACTGTATCAGACAAATTGGATGCTAAGTCTGATAAATGCCTATTTATTGGATACCCTAAGGAAATAAGGGGTTACCAATTCTATCATCCTGTGGAACAAAAGGTGTTTGTTTCAAGGCATGCTGTATTTCTAGAGAAAGAGTTTCTCTTGTAAGAAAACAGTGGGAGTGTCGTCGAGCTTGAGGAGGCTCGAGAGACTCAAATAGATATTGATGAGATACCTGGTGAAGCACAACAACCGACAACTCATAGTGATGAGCAATCAGCTGAACCCATTGAAACACCACATCTTCGTAGATCTGGTAGAACACGCAATATTCCTGAGAGATATGGATTTCTCGTAAGTGAATCGAACGACGTGTTACTCATTGATGATGAGGAGCCTATCAGTTATGAAGAAGTGCTGACAAGTTCAGAAAGGGATAAGTGGCTCGATGCCATGAAGTCAGAAATGAATTCCATATATGAAAACCAAGTTTGGAACTTGGTTGACCCACCTGAAGGCATCAAGCCTATAGGGTGAAAGTGGGTTTTCAAGAAGGAAACCGACATGGATGGTAATGTGATTACCTATAAGGCTAGATTAGTGGCGAAAGGATATCGTCAAAAACAAGGTGTTGATTATGACGAAACCTATTCGCCTGTAGCTATGCTTAAATCCATTCGGATGCTCCTGGCCATAGCGGCTCATTATGATTATGAGATATGGCAGATGGATGTGAAAACAACTTTCCTTAATGGAAACCTGCTCGAGTACGTTTATATGATACAGTCTGAGGGTTTCACATCGGTTGATAAAACCAAGGTATGCAAATTGCGATGGTCCATATATGGATTGAAGCAAGCATCCAGGAGCTGGAATATCCGTTTTGATGAGACAATCAAAAAGTTTGATTTCTCACAAAATCCAGACGAACCTTGTGTGTACAAGAAGGTTAGTGGGAGTGCAGTCGTGTTCCTAGTATTGTATGTCGATGACATACTACTTATAGGAAACGATGTTTCAATCTTACAATCAGTAAAGGTTTGGTTATCCAAGACATTCTCCATGAAAGACCTGGGAGAAGCAACCTACATCCTCAGGATTAAGATCTATAGAGATAGATCGAAACAGTTGCTTGGTCTTTCGCAATCTACATATATAGACCGAGTGCTAAAGAGGTTTAGCATGTCGGAATCCAAGAAAGGTTTCCTAGCCATCAGGCATGGGATACACCTTTCGAAGTCTATGTGTCCGCGCACAGAAGACGAGAGGATTTGCATGAGTAAGATTCCCTATGCATCCGTAATATGATCTATCATGTATGTTATGTTATATACGAGACCAGATGTATCGTATTCTCTGAGTGTCATGAGTAGATACCTATCTGATCCAGGAATGGATCATTGGGCGACTGTTAAGACAATCCTTAAGTACTTGAGAAGAACTAAGGATGTGTTCCTAATATATGGAGAAGGGTACATGGTGATACGTGGGTATACGAATGCCAGCTCTAGACAGATAAGGATGATTCCATGTCTCAGTCTGGGTATGTATTCACCTAGAATGGAGACGCAATAAGTTGGAAAGGTTCCAAGCTTGACGCTATAGCGGATTCTGCCACTAAGGCAGAATACATTGCAGCTTTGGAAGCAGCAAAGGAAGCGGTTTGGATCAAGAAGTTCATTTATGAACTTGGTGTGGTTCCAGCCATTGTTGAAGCAATACCGGTCTACTGCGACAACAATGGAGCAATTGCACAGGCGAAAGAGCAAAAGTCTCATCAACGATCCAAACATGTGCTTCGCCGCATCTGATCAGAGAGATCATTAGTAGGAAGGAAATACAAATCGAGAAAATCCCCACTGAAAGGAACTTAGCGGATCCTTTGACTAAGGCATTACCTCAAAGTAAGTTTTAGGGTAATGTTAGAGCTTATGGTATTGGATACCGTAGCGATTGGCATTAAGCCAAGTGGGAGTTTGTTAGTGATATATGAGAGATGTCCTAAGGCAATCGCCTTATGTTTGAATCATTTATATGATAAATGAAGATTCACTATTTGAGTATACATGTTTTCATGTATTTGATTAGATCTTAAACTCATTTACTGAATGACCATGATACGATTAACAACATGAGAGAATTTGTGATTGGATCACAACTAGTGAGTATCTCTACATGTGTAATTGTGATGTATCGAAATTATCTCTAGTCGATGAATTGATGGATTTAGACACCATTGATTCTGTCAAGACTAGCACGAGGTATACTCCTTGGTGTATCCAAGCAGCTGATTCTCACTGGCTGGAGACATTGTGATGTCCGGAGTTAATCGTGGATGCTAGTTATGGTAACTAGTTCATTGGAGTGACCAGCCGTAAGACTTTATATGGTTCTCTGCATATATAGATATGTCAATGAAGTTCTTACTGCAGCTTAGGTACGATGTTCCTTTGACTTGCGGTATTCAAGTCATCTTTATCATAAAGACTTATGCTTTGACATCTTAAGCAAGCATCTCTAAGGAGATGTGGACCCGGGATGATTGGGTATAAGTCGAAGTGATCGAAGGTGTTTGAATAGCCTATAAAGTATTCACCACTCCTTGCGAGGAGATGTATACCCATGGCCTTTCGTCGGATTGTTACTAAAGTCTTTGGCCAAAGCATTACATGTTTAGAGTAAAGTACTCTTCGATACATGTGCAGTAACTAGAATCCGTAGGATGAGGAAATGATACTTGGACTAGGTGTGACGTAGTCAGCCTAGTGGGGACTAACACTATAGACCATGTCCTGAACCAAGTGGGTATAAGATGAGTGAAGAGAATGGGGCACGATTCATTCGAGCTGCTGAAGGGTTTCAGAAGTAGTTCTGGATCAACCGTTGATCTTTTCGGTTAATTAGGGATCATGATGTACTACTAGGTGCCACTCATGATCATTCTATAATTAATGGTTAATTATAGACGACCAACATAAACCGAGAACCTATTTGGTCACACGCACAACGAGCGTAATCCGAAGGATTTAAAACGAGCTTGAGAATGAGATTCTCAGACCGAGAGAAACTTGGTTTGGTTGGACCAAACATGGAGCGAGCATGAAATCGTTTCAGTCGCAATGGAAGCGTGGATGGGCCATGTCTTATGAAGACTTGATGGATGAACCAAATTGGTTTGGTTCTAATCCAATGGAGGAGAATAAACCAAAGGGGTTTGGTTTGTTTTAAATGAATGAACCAAAGTTGGTTTGGTTCGTTTTAACTTAAAATAAACCATCATGATTTGGTTTATTTTAACTTAAATTCATGGAGCGGGTTAACGGGCTTTTGGTTATGATCTGATAACCATTAAGAGAATTTGTTCTCTATAAAATAGGGCTTAAGGGTTTTGTTAAGCCCTAATCCAAATCCTTGCAACCCTAATTGTTGCCGCCCACTTCTCCTTGGTGTAGTCGGCGCCAACCCCCTTGCCGCCGCCCACCACCACCCAATCTCCTTGCGTCTGCGGCCCGCCACCGCCCTCTCCTTGGCGCCGGGCTGCACGAGGAGCTCCGGTGATCTCCTTTGGGTTCGGCAACAAGGTGAGCTTCAACCTTCCTTTTTGGCTGACCCCTATTCCTCCACCAAAGATGTCTAGTTTTCTGGACAGCTTGTTTCCTTCTTGTCGGAGCGTCATTTGGATGACGTTTGTGTAGGGATCTCTTGTATGCCAAATGGCATATGCGCAACGGAAAAATTAGGATCCCTTCCTAGTGATCCTTGCGAAAGAAAACTCGTACAAAATAAGTTTCTCTAAAAGCAAACCTATCTTATAGGAGAGTTCTACCTTTGTTGCGTGCCCTTTGCAATCCCGCTTTTCCTTGGATGTGTTGGATCTTTTAGCACGTTCAAATGTCCGTGCCTCTATATGTATCCACACGAGCAAGCTCTTGTCTCACAAAAGAAAAACTAGAGGAGCTCTCCTTTACTTCTTGCTAGAGAAGTCCCTAAAGGAGAGGAAGAGAGGGAAAAGGAGAAAGGAAGAAGAAGACTCCTCTTCTTGCTAGCCTACACTCACAAACCCACACAACCAAAGCTTCCACCAAGCTCTCTCACAACCACAACCACCACAAACTCTACTTTGGCCGGCCACTCCATGGAGCCTTTTATAGGGTTGGAAAAACCCTTCCACCTCCTTCACATTCAATGCAATCCATTGCATTGAGACACACTCAAAAAGGATTTGGCTTCCTTGTTTGGCCGGCCACTTAAGGAGACAAAACCATTTTGTTTCCTTCCACCTTATCTAGCTTAGGTGGATGCTTAGGTGGCATGCTTATGTGGCATGCTTATGTGGCATTCTTATGTGGCATTCATGCATGTTGAATTAATCTTATTAATTCAATTAAGCTTATGTTATCATATTGAATTAATCTTATTAATTCAATTAAGCTTATGTTATCATATTGAATTAATCTTATTAAATCAATAAGGTAAAATATTGAATTAATCTCATTAAATCAATTAGCTAAAATTCTCATTAAGCTTAAAGTCCAAAACCATTTTGTACTTAAGCTTATTCCCAAATTATTCTAGTCAAACTAGAATACTCTAATTCCTCTAATTATCATGCTCTTTGTGTGTGACCTATATAGGCTCTCATAACGCGTTGGCGGTGGATCTAAACTCTTTTAGATACACAAGCAATGGCATCTAGCAATACATCATTGCTACCCAAGTTACTGAGATAAGTCAAGATCCGACTAACCTTTCCGTGACTACTATAATATATGTGTCCTTCTATCCTTGATATCAGTTGATCAATGAGGCATAGACCGTGTCATCCTCGATCAATCTATGTGTTTCTTGATCCCCGAGTAAACTAACTCAAACAAATGAGCTCAATATCTCATATTGACTCATTCGAGCATGGCCATGCATTTTAGTAGTTCTACTCAATCAAGGGCCACCGATATCACTCTCGTCATATGAGAGGATAGATCCCATCTACATCACTCACATCCTCTCGCATAATTTGTTATATACCCAATCGCGCTTTATGATCCACCTCTACGGGTGGCGTTTGACGATACCAAAGTACATAACTCCTTATGTAGGGACCGTAGTGACTTCAGTGTCCGAGGACTATTCATACCAATAGTCACATGAGAAAGTTTATGACACTCATATAACGATCCATGAAACTTTCTCATGTGGTCGGAGTCAAGATATATTCTCAATATATACCCATGTGTCAACTTGATATCATATATCCATGACTTGTGAGATCAAGTCATCAATTGACCTACATGCTAGTCTTTATGTATTAATATTGCCCTTGCATATTAATACTTGACTAGAACATTTAGAAAGTGTTCTCTCTGACCTCTCATAATCAATTACGCAATTGATGTCGTAGATAAGAACCTACTTTTCTAGGGCATTACTATATTTAATTTAGCTGGCACAAGCAAGACTTAAATATAATAACCAATCCTTTGCCTTTATAGAATATGATACAAAATGTTCCCTATTCAACCATCACATGATTGGTTCTTAGGGCTATAACTAACAGTTTGGAGCTCCGACAGCGGTAGCCTTGCCAGGGATTCGATCTCCGGTAATCCTCATAGGTGGAGGATGAAGGATTCGTCAAACGGTTGACGAATATCTCTCCGGAGAAGCGAGTTTTTGAGGACTCATTTTGGATCCGAATTTTGATTTGGATCGTGATCTTCTCTCGATCACATCGTCTTCAACACGAGGCTAGTAACCCGTACGAAGACGAGGCTCATGACTTTGTGAAGTCATCCTGAAGATACTTGGCATGGATACAAATAGAGATGATTCTAGCGAGAATCGTTCCGGTTGATGCCTTTCCCGCTACACGTGATACGTCAGGTATACGTAGTATAAATTTCCTTTTATTGCAAAATTTGAATTTACGGTTATGTCTACACATGTTGTACTATGTATGCGTGTGATGTGTGTGTTGTAATAAATTAGATTTATTATTTTATTCCTTCCGCTGTGCACATGTTTACGAAACATGTTCGAACACACACTCGCCGCGGTGCCGGAATCCCAACATGAATCCCTCTTATTGCTTCATGTAGATGTTTTTCTCAAGACTTCCATTAAGGAAAGCTGTCTTGACATCCATCTGCCACACCTCATAATCCATATGAGCTGCTATGCATAAGAGAATCCGGATAGACTTAAGCATGGCTACCGGTGAAAAGGTCTCCTCATAATCGATACCTTCTTTTTGAGTATACCTCTTCGCAACAAGCCTCGCTTTAAAGGTCTCAACCTTTCCATCTATTCCTCTCTTTTTCTTGTAGATCCACTTGCATCCAATGGTTTTTACACCATCGGGTGGTTCTACTAGCTCCCAGACCTGATTTGAATCCATAGATTCAATCTCAGCATTCATTGCACTTTGCCAAGATACTGCATCTTTATCTTGGATTGCCTCGTCATATGTCCTGGGATCAGGTTCATGTTCGCCAGGGACCAAATCTGAAGATTCTCCCAAGAACATGAATCTATCAGGCTGTCTTACAACCCTCCCACTA
The DNA here is from genome assembly GCA_025175895.1 of Wurfbainia villosa. NCBI lineage: Eukaryota > Viridiplantae > Streptophyta > Magnoliopsida > Zingiberales > Zingiberaceae > Wurfbainia > Wurfbainia villosa. The sequence continues at coordinate 4,727,282 of CM046003.1, forward strand.
CGACGAGGTATCACCTGTATATCCTCTGTGACATGCGGTGCAGTGACATGTGGTATATCCTCTTGTACCAGTGGTACTAAAGAAGTGACTTCCTCTTTTAACTCCTCCAGAACAATTTTACTCTTGGTCTTGTGGATCATCACATAGTCTTCTTCTAGAAATCTAGCGTTCGTGCTAATGATCACCCTCTGATCTCTAGGACTATAAAACAATCCACCCTTCGTTCCCCTGGGATAGCCATCGAACATGCGTACTTCTCTATGAGGTTCCAACTTACCAGCATCTGCCTTCAGCACATGTGCTGGACTCCCCCATATCCGAATATGTCTTAGACTAGGCTTTTGCCCATTCCACAACTCTGTGGGAGTAGAAGACACTGATTTAGATGGAAACAAGTTCAGAATGTACACCGCCGTATCTAGAGCATATCCCTAGAACGAATCTGGCAAGTCAGAATAACTCATCATCGATATAACCATATCCATAAGAGTCCTATTCCTTCGCTCTGCTACACCATTCTGCTAAGTTGTGCCAGGTGCAGTCAATTGGGATTGAATCCCAGCCTCTAATAGGTAATCCCTAAACTCTCCCAAGAGGTACTCGCCACCACGATCAGATCGTAGTGTCTTGATACTTTTACCTTGATGTTTCTCCACATCAGCCTTGAATTCTTTGAACTTGTCAAAGCATTCAGACTTGTGATGCATCAGGTAAATGTATCCATATCTCGAGTAATCATCTATAAAAGAGATGAAATACTCAAAACCACCTCTAGCCTGGATAGACATAGGACCACACAAATCAGAATGAATCAATTCTAACACATCTTTGGCTCTATACCCCTTGGCCTTAAAAGACCTCTTGGTCATCTTACCCTCCAAGAAAGATTCACAGGTTGGGAGATCCTCCACCACTAATGAACCCAAAGGTCCATCAACTATCAACCTTTGAATTCTTCTTAGGTTAATGTGACCAAGCCTAAGATGCCAAAGATATGTTTGGTTCATCTTCGAAGGTTCTTTTCTCTTATTGGAATTAGAAGATGAGTTATTAATTTCAATATGCATCGTGGGAGGTTTTGGTTCAAGTATGTACAAATTTCCTATCAATGCACCCAAACAGATAATGTCCCTATTCCTTCTTATAACAACTCTGTCATTAAAAGAAATAGAATATCCATCCATAAACAATTTAGAAATCGAAATTAAATTCTTTCTAAATAAGGTTACATAAAGGCAATTCTTAAGAACCAAAAATTTATTTTTCTAAAAAGATAAATGAAATGCAGTAATCTCCCCTCGGCCCGATCGTCTGGTTTCCTAGAACCCCTGCAAAGTATTGCAGACATGATCAGTGGCTCCCGTATCTAGACACCAGGTGCCGATAGATAACACCGCTAAACATGTTTCAACGACTAGACCAAAAGATATACATTTGTTCTTGCGGTTGGGGCAGTCCTTCTTCCAGTGTCCAGTCTGCTTACAAGTGAAGCACTTGCCTTTCGAATTCTTCACTCCTCCCTGAGTACCTCCCACCGCCTTCGCCCCAGTTTGTTTCTTCTTCTTCTTGCCTTTCGGCTTAGAAGTAGAAACCTTTTGAGTCACCACGGCATGCGCCTGAGCACTCTGACAAAATAGTCCCTCTACCGCCTGGAGTTCTGTCAGAAGTTCCGCCAACGAATACAACCTCTTGTTCATGTTGTAGTTCAGGTGAAACTGCTCAAAACTCCTAGGCATAGACTGGAGTATGATATCGACCTGGGTTTCCCCATCGATCTCAGCTCCTAGGACCTCCAGCTCATTCAAATGAGCCATCATCTTGAGAACATGATCCCTTACGGGTGTTCCCTCGATCATGGTGGTCGTCATCAAGTTTCTCATGGCCTCTTGCCTCACAGCCTGATTCTGGTGTCCGAAAAGCTCCTTGAGATTGAGCATCATATCATAAGCACTGGACATGGCTTGATGCTGATGTTGCAGTACATTTGACATAGATACCAAAATGTAACACCGCGCTATCTCATCGGCCTTGATCCACTTCTTATAGCTCTCTCTCTCCTTTTCCCTAGAATCATCTGCAGGCTTGGGAGGGCACTCTTCGAGGAGTACATATTTGAATTCCTCAGCAGTCAAGACAATGTCTAGATTCCTCTTCCAATCAACATAATTGGGTCCAGTAAGTTTGTTCTCTTTCAGTATCACAGCAAGTGGGTTGAAAGTCATTTTGAAAGAAAACCTAAGAATCACATAAATCAAAACATTAGATTTCAAAAAATTATTGATTCCTCAAACAATAAAATTTTAAAATCAACCAACACCTCAAAACACCGAGAATATCGTATGCCACGATAGTGTGGACGTAAACGAATTCTACATTTGTATGAGGAGGTTTTACCCATTAATTTTACTATCTTGTCAACCTAACTTTTTGATAAGTAAAATTAATAGTTGGTTCCTCTTTGGCCCTACAAATAAAAGCAGTGACTCCGATGGGGAGGATACTTATATTTGTATCTAAGTTTTCACCATTACTCGGTACCAAGGTAATTATCTCGGGTTATGTGCCTTCCGATGGGGAAGTACACATGCTCCTTGATAATTCCCTATAACCATATTTGACCTTGTGATCCGCAAACAAACTCATCCGATATGGAGGAAGACACTCAGAGTCGACGCGCAAGTTTGTTTGCATCACTTGTCAAATCATAATGGAGGCCATGGGAATTTTAAAAATTCCCTCTCCCACTTAGTAATTTGAAATTGAGGAATTTTCCTAGCCTACGACATGCATATCAAACAAAAAGCAATAAATATGAAAAATAAATTATTTTCCAACTATTATGGCTTTTGTCTTCAATATGTCTCCCGTCGCAACGCCTTCTCGTCCGCTCCTCCTACGCCATGTACAAGCCATCCGGAGATCCGAGCCGAGACTAAAACCTATTTTAATTTACATCCATCGATCCTATACTCCACGAGGGAGTGTACATGAAATCTAGATCGAAAGTAAACTAAAATAAAGAATGGCTAAACAAATGCCATATCTAATTTACAAAAAATCAAATACTAGCCTCGTCAACCCCGAGGATTCAACAAAATAAACATTTACACACATACAATTACATACACACATATGGCCATAATTGTCGGATTTTATGCCTGCAACCAAAGAGTTAAACTACGCATATCCTACTATTATCTAGCACATATAATATATGAAAAGTGCATAAAAAATTAACTGAATCCTAAACACACAAAACCGAAAACCTTGGCTCTGATACCAATTGAAGGGTTTTGCTTATCGAGTCCGTGAGGGGAAACTTCGCTTCCCACTACACCTTGGTTGTTTGTTCATGGCGAGCCCATCGATGTCCCCGAATTAAAAATTTAATCCTAGACAAAAGGGATTGCTCAAACAACCAAGTCATCGTAGTGCTATTCATTTAGAGAGGTCACTTTAACAAACTCGTTGTTCAAGAGACCATCCTCTATTCTACGAGTAGCCGCGGAATAGACGATGTCCGGATCGCCGATTTTTGTGTTTATGATCCGGATCCAAGTATTATTTAGCCATATACAGATTTATGTCATGCTCATAATTGAAAAACAAAGACAAACATGTAACATATAAAAATTAGAGAATCGATATACCTCTCGATCTTTTAATGTATGACCTTCCTCCTTTCGGACGTCGTGTGGGCGACGATCTACCAAAAGTTGAAGCTCCTAGATCGCAAATCTTCCTTATTTGCTCTTCCAAAGAAAAAGGAAGAATAGAAAAAAGGTTTTTCTCCTCCCTAAAACCAACCAACAAGGAACAAAAAGAATCCTTGCCGCTGGCCACCAAAGAGAAGGAGATGAAGATGGAAAACAACTAAGACACCAAGGGAGACCCCTAAGTCTTGTTTCCACCACTCAAGGAGAAGAGAAGAGAGCCTTTTGGGAGCTGGCCAAGGTCTGGAAAAGAGCTTGAGAGGCTGTTGGACGCCAGCCAAGTTGAAGGAAGAAGAAGAAAAGGAACAACTTCCTTATTTGGTGCCGCCCAAGCCTCCAAAACCCTAAGCCTCCAAACCCTAATCCTATCTCAACTAGGATTCCTCTCTTGCCGCCCAAAACCCTAGCTATCCTTGGATTATCCTCCATGCCAACCCATCAAGCCCTTTTATAGAGTTAGGGATAAGCCTCCAAATAATCTCCACCATTGGTTCTAGGGATTTAATCTCAACCGTCGGATCTAGAGATTTAATCTCAACCGTCGGATCTAGAGATTTAATCTCTACCTTTGGATCTAGAGTTTTGTTTCTATCCATTGGATCTAAGCTTCATGAGGTGTTAATAGGCTACATTAGGGACCATGAGGAGGAGTTGGGTCTTGGCCACCCATGGATCAAGCCCACATAAAGTCCGATCCACTAATGATAATCCAATCCACTAAAGGATCATCATCGATCTACCTCACCAGCCCCCATATGATAATATGGGCTCCATATATTATTTGTACATTTTCTCCCCGTGTTTAAGATCTCGAATGTCCGTCGATTAATTAATTTACTGACAATTAATTAATCAACATCTAACTTCTTGAGTAGTACCACTCAACCTTTTCATCATGCCGGACCAAGTCCACCTGCAGGGTTTACATGATGAACCTTATGAGCTCCTCAAGGGGACATCATCATCCTAATATATAGGACACGGTTTCCTCCTATAATCAATGACACACCATATAAATAATATCATCTCCCAACTTACGAGCCTATCAATTTAATCTATAAATCTCGCCCATTGGTAAATCAAAGAGATGAATACTAAGTATATGTGCCCGTTATTATATCGGGATTAAGAGCATGTACTAAATAATATCTGAGGTCCGATTTGATTATGTAGTCATCAATAAATCGAATTACCTCTAAGTCGGTCCTGCTCAATACAAACAAAGTGCACTAGTGTGATTCTATGGTCAAGACAAACCAATACCAAATCACACTACAACCATTCCGATGGTTTGTCCAAAGCCATCTCGGTTGTGAGCCTTTACTTATACTTTACAAGGAGCCGATAACATGATCTCCCGTGTGACACCACACACCATGTTATCTACAATGTAATGTATTAGACAATATTGCATAACCATAAAATGCAAACAATGATCATGTGATTCTTATTTTAAAATAAAGATGTTCATACAAAAGATAGACTTTTCAGTATACATCCCTACAGATTCGCAGGTTGAGAAATCTTCCACCACTAATGAACCCAGAGATCCATCAGTTATCAACCTTTGAATTCATCTTAGGTTAATATGACCAAGCCTAAGATGCCAAAGATATGTTCGGTTCATCTTCGAAGGTTCTTTTCTCTTATTGGAATTAGAAGATGAGTTATTAACTTCTATTTGCATCACGGGAGCTTTTGGTTCAAGTGTATACAAATTTCCTATCAATGCACCCGAACAGATAATGTCCCTATTCCTTTTTATAACAACTCTGTCATTAAAAGAAATACAATATCCATCCATAAACAATTTAGAAATTGAAATTAAATTTTTTCTAAATAAAGGTATATAAAGATAATTCTTAAGAACCAAAACTTTATTTCCTCAAAAGATAAATAAACATCTCCCACTGCAACAGCCGCCACCTTCGTGGCATTGCCCAAATAAATGGTAATCTCTCCCTTAGCTAATCGTCAGGTTTCCTGGACCCCTGCAAAGTATTGCAGACATGATCAGTGGCTCCTGTATCTACACACCAGGTGCCGGTAGATAACATCGCTAAACATGTTTCAACGACTAGAGCAAAGGATATACCTTTGTTCTGTTTCGGATTGGGACAGTCCTTCTTCCAATGTCCAGTCTGCTTGCAAGTGAAGCACTTGCCTTTCGGCTTCTTCACTCCTCCCTGAGATCCTCCCACCAACTTTGCTCCACCTTATTTCTTCTTCTTCTTCTTGCCTTTCGGCTTACAAGTAGAAACCTTCTGAGCAACGATGGCCTGAGCCTGAGCAAGTCTTTCTGTCGATTGGAGAATGATATCGACCTAGGTTTCCCCATCGATCTCAGCTCCAAGGACTTCCAGCTCATTCGCAGGCTTAGGAGGACACTCTTCGAAGAGTACATACTTGTACTCCACAGCAGTTGAGACAATATCAAGATTACTTTTTCCAATCGACATAATTATGTACAGTAAGTTTATTTTCCTTTAGTATCACAGCAAGTGGAATGAAAGTCATTTTTGAAAAACCTAAGAATCACATAGATCAAAACTTTAGATTTCAAAAAATTATTGATTCCTCAAACAATAAAATTTTAAAATCAACCAACACCTCAAAACACTGAGAATATCGTATGCCACGATCGTGTGGACGTATACGAATTCTACATTTGTAAGAGGAGGTTTCACCCATTAATTTTACTATCTTGTCAACCTAAATTTTTGACAAATAAAATTAATAGTTGATTTCTCTTCGGCCCTACAAATAAAAGCAGTGACTCCGATGGGGAGGATACTTATATTTGTATCTAAGTGTTCACCATTACTCGATACCAAGGTAATTATCTCGGGTTATGTGCCTTCCGATGGAGAAGTACACACGCTCCTTAATAATTTCCTATAATTATATTTGACCTTGTGATCCACAAACAAACCCATCAGATGGGGAGGAAGGCACTAAGAGCTGACGTGCAAGTTTGTTTGCATCACATGTCAAATCGTAATGGAGGCCGTGGGAATTTATAAAAATATCCCTCTCCCACTTAGTAATTTAAAATTGAGGAATTTTCTAGCCTACGACATGCATATCAAACAATAAGCAATAAATATGAAAAATAAAATTTTCCAACTATTATGGCTTTTGTCTTCAATATGTCTCCCGTCGTATCGCCATCTCGTCCGCTCCTCCCTACGCCATGTACAAGCCATCCGGAGATCCGAGTCGAGAAAAACTATTTTAATTTACATCCATCGATCCTATACTCCACGAGGGAGTGTACATGAAATCTAGATCGAAAGTAAACTAAAATAAAAAGAGTGGCTAAACAATGCCATATCTAATTTACAAAAATTAAATACTAGCCTCGTCAACCCCGAGGATTCAACAAAATATACAATTACACACATACAATCACATACACACATATGGCCATAATAGTTGGATCCTATGCCTGCAACCAAAGAGTTAACCTACGCATATCCTACTAATATCCGGCACATATAATATATGAAAAGTGCATAAAAGTAACCGAATCCTAAACACACAAAACCGGAAACCGTGGATCTGATACCACTTGAAGGTAGGAAACTTCGCTTCCCACTTCAACTCGATCGCTTGTTCATGGAGATCCCTTTGACGTCCCAGGATTAAAAAATTTAACCCTAGACAAAAAGGATCACCCAAGCAACCGTTTTATCGTCGTGCTATTCGATTAGAGTAGTCACTTGAACAAACTTGTTGTTCAAGAAACCAACCTCTATTCTACGAATAGCCGCGGAATAGACAATGTACGGATCGCCGGCTTTTGTGTTTATGTTCGGGGTCCATGTTATATTAGCCACAATATAGAATATATCATGCTTATATAATTGTAAAACAATTACAAACATGTTACATATGAAGATAGATAAGTGATATACCTCTCGATCTTCTATTGTATGACCTTCCACCTTTTGGACGTCGTGTGGGCGATGATCTACCAAAAGTCGAAGCTCCTAGATCACCAATCTTCCTTCCTTGCTCGCTCCGAACAAGAGGAAGTATAGAAACAAGGCACTTCTCCTTCTTTCAACCAACCACCAAGCTCCAAGCTAGGTGCTAGCCACCGGCCAAGAAGAAGAGGAGGAAAGGAAGTGGGCGCCGGCCAAGGACTCCAAGGAATTACCCTAACCCTTGTTTCCACTGGCCAAGGAGAAGAGATTGAGGGAGTTTGGACGCCGGCCAAAGGAGGGAAGAGATTGTATGGGCGCCGGCCACCAAGGGAGAAGAAGAAGAAAAGGAAATCCTTTCCTTATTTGGTGCCGCCAACTCCCAAACCCTAACTCCAAGCCTCTTGCCGCCCAACCCTAATCTCCCTTGCCTCTAATAATATCTCCATGCCAACCCTTAAGCCCCTTTTTATAGAGTTAGGGATAAGCCTTGTTTTAATCTCCACCATTGGTTCTAGGGATTTAATCTCAACCGTCGGATCTAGAGATTTAATCTCAACTGTCGGATTTAGAGATTTAATCTCTACCTTTGGATCTAGAGTTTTGTTTTCATCCATTGGATCTAGGCTTCATGAGGTTTTAATAGGCTACAATAGGGACCATGAGGAGGAGTTGGATCTTGGCCACCCAATGGATCAAGCCCACATAAAGTCTGATCCATTAATGATAATCCAATCCACTAAAGGATTATCATTGATCTACCTCACCAACCCCCATAAGTTAATATGGGCTCTATATATTATATGTACATTTTCTCCCTGTGTTTAAGATCTCGAATGTCCGTCGATTAATTAATTTACTGACCATCAATTAATCAACATCTAACTCCATGAGTAGTACCACTCAACCTTTTCATCATGCCAGACCAAGTCCACCTGCAGGGTTTACATGATGAACCTTATGAGCTCCGCAAGGGGACATCATCATCCTAATATATAAAACACGGTTTCCTCCTATAATCAACAGCACACCATATAAATAATATCATTTCCCAACTTACCAAGCCTATCGATTTCATCTATAAATCTCGCCCATTGGTAAATCAAAGAAATGAATACTAAATATATGTGCCCATTATTATATCGGGATTAAGAGTATGTACAATATAATATCTAAGGTCCGATTCGATTATGTAGTCAGTAATAAATCGAATCACCTTTATGTCAGTCCTGCTCAATACACACAAAGTGTACTAGTGTGATTCTATGGTCAAGACAAACCAATACCAAATCACACTACAACCATACTAATGGTTTGTCCAAAGCCATCTCAGTTGTGAGCCTTTACTTATACTTTACAAGGAGCCGATAACATGATCTCCCGTGTGACACCACACACCATGTTATCTACAATTTAATGTATTAGACAATATGCATAACCATAAATATGTAAACAATGATCATATGATTCTTATTTCAAAAATAAAGATGTTCATACAAAATATAGACTTTTCAGTATACATCCCAACACACAGAACTTATCTTTCCTTAATTATAGCCGCACAACCGACACATCCTATTCACAGCCCCTCTAATTCACAGCCAACAACCCTCACACAGATAAAAACTCAGCCGATTCATACAGAACATAGTCGGCTAACAAACTCTAACTCACAGCCATAATTCTAGCAATTAACAAATGAAGATGAGAGCATAGATCAACTTACCAACCCTAGAAATGTCACCGGTGGCAATCCTCCCCAACTTTGCCCTGTTCAACTGCTCGAGACCACTGCCCAAACCCAAACAACCATCACCACAAGCAATTTTTAGCGAAAGGAATTCACAGACAAAAAAAAAAGGAATTTAATCTTGCTTACCCGATGTTGAACCCCGTCAGAGCAAAATAAATCCCAACAACCGACAACCTCGTTCACTAATCAACCTCCTTCCCAATCACAAATCCAATTATTGAATGACCACCACAGCAGGTGTAGGTCTCATCCAAGGTAAGGAATCGCCCCTTACCTAGCTTCGACGACCACCGGTGCTAGCCTCCAACTGCACGCTCGTCGTCGGCTCATCTGTAGAGAAGGTCGAGGCTGCTCCTCTCACTACCACTTGCAGAAAAGTAGAAGAGACGAGAGGAAGAGGAGGCTCGCCGGCCATAGGTCTCAGAGAAGAAGAGAAGGCAGAGACAGTCGTCGCCCATGCTTGCCATTTCGACTCATCCGTGTCGCTGTCGTGGAAGCTGGCCGCCGCTCTGGGGCAGTCGTGGACACTGGCCGCCGCTCGCAGAGAAGCCGGCAAGCTGGGATGGGGGAGATCGAAGAGATCGCGTGGGAAGGAAAGGTCGCACCGAGGAGTAAAGGAGTAAGTCGCGATCGGGAAACGCTCGGTGAGAAATAAAGGTCAGCAGCGTGGAAACGAAAAAAAGAAATTGCAGTGTTAAGGTTTAACGAGTCGGGTCGAATTTCAGACCCGTTAAGCTCTCTAACTCCTTCTAAACAAAAAGGGTCTTAGAACTCTCCATTCGAGTCTAGAAAAATTCCTAAAAATTCTTAGAAAATTTTATAGGGTATTCTACTAATTACCCAACATTTATTTATTTATTTATTTATATTTTTTTCTATGGTATTTTATATTCTCCCTCACTTATTAAAATTTGGTTCCCAAATTTCATACTTAAATGCAAAAATTAGATCAAGCATATTCCGAAATAACCACATACCTCAGGTAAACATATGAGGGTATCAAGCTCGGATAGTATCTTCCAGCTCCCATGTAGCCTCCTCATCTGTATGATGTTGTCATCCCACCTTTACGAGTCGGATGGTTTTGTTCCGCAACTGTCGCTCCTTGCGACCCAGAATCCGCACCGGAGTCTCCTCGTAAGTCGCATTCGCTTGGAGTGGTATCGGAACCTCTTTCAGAACATGGTCAGATCACGACACGTACTTCCTCAGCATAGAAGCATGGAATACGTTATGAACACCTTCTAGTGTCGGAGGTAAGGCCAACCGATAAGCTACACCTCCAATTCGCTCCAATATCTCAAATGGACCAATGTAGCGTGGAGCTAATTTTCCTTTCAACCCAAACCTCTTGACTCCTTTGGTGGGTGACACTCATAGGAAAACATGGTCCCCGACTGAGAATTCTAGAGGCCTTCGCCTCCGATCCACATAACTCTTTTGTCTATCCTGAGCCTCTGATAATCGTCGTCTGATGACTCGTACAAACTCCGCATCATGCTGGATACTCTGAGGCCCCAATATCTGTCATCCCCCAACTTCCTCCCATAACACAGGAGATCTACAGGGTCTGTCGCATAATGCATCGAAAGGAGCCATCTGAATAGAAGAGTGGTAGCTGTTAGTAATATATGAGAGATGTCCTAAGGCAATCGCCTTATGTTTGAACCATTTATATGATAAATGAAGATTCACTATTTGAGTATACATGTTTTCATGTATTTGATTAGATCTTAAACTCATTTACTGAATGTCCACGATACGATTCACAGCATGAGAGAATTTGTGATTGGATCACAACTAGTGAGTTTCTCTACATGTGTAATTGTGATGTATCGGAATTATCCCTAGTCGATGAATTGATGGATTTGGACACCATTGATTCTGTTGAGACTAGCATGAGGTATACTCCTTGGTGTATCCAAGCAGCTGATTCTCACTGGTTGGAGACATTGTGATGTCCGGAGTTAATCGTGGATGCTAGTTATGGTAACTAGTTCATTAGAGTGACCAGCCGTAAGACTTCATATGGTTCTCTGCATATATAGATATGTCAATGAAGTTCTTACTGCAGCTTAAGTGCGATGTTCCTTTGACTTGCGGTATTCAAGTCATCTTGATCATAAAGACTTATGCTTTGACATCTTAAGCAAGCATCTCTGAAGAGATGTGGACCCGGGATGATTGGGTATAAGTTTAAGTGATCGAAGGAGTTTGAATAGCCTATAAAGGATATACCACTCCTTGTGAGGAGATGTATATCCATGGCCTATTGTCGGATTGTTACTAAAGTCTTTGGCCAAAGCATTACATGTTTAGAGTAAGGTACTCTTCGATACATGTGCAGTAACTAGAATCCGTAGGACGAGGAAATGATACTTGGGATAGGTGTGACGTAGTCAACCTAGTGGGGACTGACACTATAGACCATGTCCTGAACCAAGTGGGTATAAGATGAGTGAAGGGAATGGGGCACGATTCATTCGAGCTGCGAAAGTATTTCAGAAATAGTTCTAGATCAACTGTTGATCTTTTCGATTAATTGGGGATCATGATGTACTACTAGGTGCCACTCATGATCGTTCTATAATTAATAGTTAATTATAGACAGCCAACATAAACCGAGAACCTATTTGGTCACATGCACAACGAGCGTAATCCAGAGGATTTAAAATGAGCTTGAGAATGGGATTCTCAGACCGAGAGAAACTAGGTTTGGTTAGACCAAACAAGAAGAGAGCATGAAATTGTTTCAGTCGCAATGGAAGTGTGGATGGGCCGTGTCTTATGAAGACATGATGGATGAACCAAATTGGTTTGGTTCTAATCCAATGGAGGAGAATAATCCAAAGGGGTTTGGTTTGTTTTAAACGAATGAACCAAAGTTGGTTCGGCTCGTTTTAACTTAAAATAGACCAACATGGTTTGGTTTATTTTAACTTAAATTAATGGAGCGGGTTAACGGGCTTTTGGTTATGATCCGATAACCATTAAGAGAATTTGTTCTCTATAAAATAGGGCTTAAGGGTTTTGTTAAGCCCTAATCCAATCAACCCTAATATTGCCGCCCACCTCCCTCTCTTCTCCTAGTCTTGCTGGCGCCCAACTCCTTGCCACTGCCCAAGCTTCTCCAACCGGCGTCCAGCAGCTGCCGTCCTCCCCACTTGTCGGCATCTTGCTATTGCTGGAGGAGCTCCGGTGATCTTCCTTGGCTCCGGCGACAAGGTGAGCATATAGCTTTCTTTATTTGGCCGACGCAAGGTCTCCACCAAAGCTGTCCAGATTTCTTGACAGCTTGTTTCCTTCTTGTCGGAGCTTCGTTTGGACGACGTTTGGAGCTCCGACAGCGGTAGCCTTTCCGTGGATTCGATCTCCAGTAATCCTCATAGGTGGAGGACGAAGGATTCGTCAAACGGTTGGCGAATACTTCTCCGGAGAAGCGAGTTTTTGAGGACTCGTTTTGGATCCGAATTTTGATTCAGATCGTGATCTTCTCTCAATCACATCGTCTTCAACACAAGGCTAGTAACTCGTACGAAGATGAGGCTCATGACTTTGTAAAGTCATCCTGAAGATACTCGGCGTGGATACGGATACAGACGATTCTAGCGAGGATCGTTCCGGTTGATGCCTTTCCCACTACACGTGATACGTCAGGTATACGTTGCATAAATTTCCTTTTAATGGGTTGGCTTTAACCTAGAGCATCAGCTTGTTGGACTCTCTCCAAGGTCGATGTGAAGGGAGGTGAAGTTGGGTGCTATGCATATGATGCATACTTGTTAATGTGTTAACAACCCGATGTATGTGTGAACATTCAATTAGTTGATAGTACATTGTGATAGTTGCATATATATGATATGCAATAGGTATATTTTATACCTACCTTCGTAGTTATGAATGACTTGTTGGACTCTCTCCAAGGTTGTTCATATCTATGTTGGATATCAGCCCATTCGGAGATGGACCTACGATCTCCCAAAGTGATTTTGGGGTTTTTGAAATTCAAAAAAATGAATGGGATTTAAGAATGTATATTAATGCATTTTAAAATCATTTTCTCATATATGCTCATTTTGTATTTCTAGGTTAATCGATTGATCATGACGTCTTTGAATTTGTGCACTATTTTGGATTCAAACAAATTGACTGGGCCTAACTTCCTGGACTGGTTTAGAAACTTGAGAATTGTTCTCAAGGTGGAAAAGCTAGCATATGTCCTTGAAGAGCCTCTTCCCAACCGTCCTAGGGACGATGCAACTCCAGACCAAATGTTGGCCTATCAGAAACATGTGGCAGATTCTAAACTGGCGAGTTGCATCATGCTAGCTGCGATGGTACCTGAGCATATGGATGCTAATACCATGGTCTTCCATCTTCATGAGTTGTTTGATGAGCAAGTGAGATACAAAAGGTTCGAAGTCTCCAGGCTCCTCTTCACCACGAAGATGCAAGAAGGTTCGTCTATAGTGCAGTTTGTGCTAAAGATGAATGGGTACATCGAGCGGCTAGCCACCCTCGGGTTTGTGATGGATCATGAATTAAGTATTGACTTAATTCTGCATTGTTTGCCTAAGAGTTTCTCACAATTTGTGATGAACTATCAGATGAACAAATTAGAATCCACTATTCCTGAGCTCCTCAATATGCTAAAGACTGTGAAGCCTTCTATGAAGCATGAGGAGAAGGCGGTTCTGTTAGTTGATTCCTCAAAGAAAGGTTCAAAGAGGAAGGCAAAGGAACAGAAGAAAGGGAAGAACAAGAAGGCTAAGAAGGCAGAACCAGCACAAAAGGGCACTTGCCATCATTGTGGAAAGGAAGGCCACTGGCGAAGAAACTGCAAGATTTATCTTGAGTCCATGAAGAAGAAGAAGGCATCCGATGACCCATCCTCTTCAGGTATCTTCGTTATTGATTGTCATTCTATTTCCTTAGACACTTGGGTATTGGATACTGGGTGTGGCTCACATATATGTAATGACATACAGGGGCTAAGGAATAGAAGAAGACTCGTAAGAGGGGAGTCAAATTTGCGAGTTGGCAATGGAGCAAAGGTTGCTGTGGTCGCCATCGGAACTTATTTGCTGAAGCTCCCTAGTGGACTAGTCTTGGAACTGGACAATTGTTATTGTGTTCCTTCTCTAATAAAGAACATTGTTTCTATTTCCTTCTTAAATAGAAATGGTTACTACTTGACGTTTAGTAACAATTGTTGTTATATAACTTTGAATGACGTACTTTATGGAACTGGAACTTTGAGCAATGGTATTTATACGTTGGACGTATCCAGTGACATTTTCAATATCGAAGCGAGCAACAAGCGTGCTCGAAAGGATAATCAATTAGACTCCTACACGTGGCATTGTCGTCTTGGCCATGCAAGCAAGAAACGTATGTCCGAATTACACTGATGTGGAATTCTGGAATCGTTTGAATTGGATTCATACGATACATGCAAATCATGCTTGAAAGGCAAGATGACTAAGTTACCTTTTACAGGAAAAGGTGAACGAGTGGGAGAGTTGCTAGGTCTAATACATACTGATGTATGTGGACCTATGTCAACTCAATCTTTAGGAGGCTATAGCAACTTCATTACCTTCACCGATGATCACTCACGGTTTGGGTATGTGTTCTTGATGAAACACAAGTCTGAAGCCTTTGAAAGGTTCAAAGAATTCAGAAATGAAGTAGAGAAACAACATGACAAGAGTATTAAAATACTTCGATCGGATCGAGGTGATGAATACTTAAGTCAAGAGTTTCTTGATTATCTAAGAGACAATGGTATATTGTCTCAATGGACTCCGCCATACACACCACAACATAATGTTGTATCTGAGAGGCGTAACCGGACCTTGTTGGACATGGTCAAGTCAATGATGAATCATGCGAATCTTCCCAAGTCCTTTTGGGGCTATGCACTTCAGACAACTGTTTACTTGTTAAATAGAATGCCAACCAAGGTAGTCCTCACTACTCCATATGAGATATGGAATAGTAAGAAACCTCATGTATCTTACTTGAAGATATGGGGTTGTCCTACTTATGTGAAGCGGACTGTATCAGACAAATTGGATGCTAAGTCTGATAAATGTCTATTTATTTGATACCCTAAGGAAATAAGGGGTTACCAATTCTATCATCCTGTGGAACAAAAGGTGTTTGTTTCAAGGCATGCTGTGTTTCTAGAGAAAGAGTTTCTCTTGCAAGAAAATAGTGGGAGTGTCGTCGAGCTTGAGGAGGCTCAAGAGACTCAAATAGACATTGATGAGATACCTGGTGAAGCACAACAGCCGATAACTCATAGTGATGAGCAATCGGATGGACCTATTGAAACACCACATCTTCGTAGATCTGGTAGAACACGCAATATTTCTGAGAGATATGGATTTCTCGTAAGTAAATCGAACGACGTGTTACTCATTGATGATGAGGAGCCTATCAGTTATGAAGAAGTTCTGACAAGTTCAAAAATGGATAAGTGGCTTGAAGCCATGAAGTCGGAAATGAATTCCATGTATGAAAACCAAGTTTGGAACTTGGTTGACCCACCTGAAGGCATAAAGCCTATAGGGTGCAAGTGGGTTTTCAAGAAGAAAACCGACATGGATGGTAATGTGATTACCTATAAGGCTAGATTAGTGGCGAAAGGATATCGTCAAAAACAAGGTGTTGATTATGACGAAACCTATTTGCCTGTAGCTATGCTTAAATCCATTCGGATGCTCCTGGCCATAGCGGCTCATTATGATTATGAGATATGGCAAATGGATGTGAAAACAGCTTTCCTTAATGGAAACCTGCTCGAGGATGTGTATATGATACAACCTGAGAGTTTCACATCAGTTGATAAAACCATGGTATGTAAATTGTGACGATCCATATATGGATTGAAGCAAACATCCAGGAGTTGGAATATCCGTTTTGATGAGACAATCAAAAAGTTTGATTTCTCACAAAATCCAGACGAACCTTGTGTGTACAAGAAGGTTAGTGGGAGTGCAGTCGTGTTCCTAGTATTGTATGTTGATGACATATTACTTATAGGAAATGATGTTTCAGTCTTACAGTCAGTTAAGATTTGGTTGTCCAAGACATTCTCCATGAAAGACCTGGGAGAAGCAACCTACATCCTCGGGATTAAGATCTATAGAGATAGATCGAAACGGTTGCTTGGTCTTTCGCAGTCTACATATATAGACCGAGTGATAAAGAGGTTTAGCATGTCAGAATCCAAGAAAGGTTTCCTACCCATCAGGCATGGGATACACCTTTCGAAGTCTATGTGTCCGCGCACAGAAGACGAGAGGATTTGCATGAGTAAGATTCCCTATGCATCCGCAATAGGATCTATCATGTATGCTATGTTATGTACGAGGGCCGATGTATCGTATGCTCTAAGTGTCACGAGTAGATACCAGTCTGATCAAGGAATGGATCATTGGGTGGTTGTTAAGACAATCCTTAAGTACTTAAGAAGAACTAAGGATGTGTTCCTAATATATGGAGAAGGGGACATGGTGATACGTGGGTATACGGATGCCAGCTTCCAGACAGACAAGGATGATTCCAGGTCTCAGTCTGGATATGTGTTCACCTTGAATGGGGGCACAGTGAGTTGGAAAAGTTCCAAACAAGACACTGTAGTGGATTCTACCACTGAGACAGAATACATTGCAGCTTCGGAAGCAGCAAAGGAAGCGGTTTGGATCAAGAAGTTCATTTATAAACTTGGTGTGGTTCCAGCCATTGTTGAAGCAATACCGGTCTACTGCAACAACAATGGAGCAATTGCACAAGCGAAAGAGCCAAGGTCTCATCAACGATCCAATCATGTGCATCGCCACTATCATCTGATCAGAGAGATCATTAGTAGGAAGGAAATACAAATCGAGAAAATCCCCACTGAAAGGAACTTAGCGGATCCTTTAACTAAGGCATTACCTCAAAGTAAGTTTGAGGGTCATGTCAGAGCTTATGGTATTGGATACCGTAGCGATTGGCATTAGGCCAAGTGGGAGTTTGTTAGTAATATATGAGAGATGTTCTAAGGCAATTGCCTTATGTTTGAACCATTTATATGATAAATGAAGATTCACTATTTGAGTATACATGTTTTCATATATTTGATTAGATCTTAAACTCATTTACTGAATGTCCACGATACGATTCACAGCATGAGAGAATTTGTGATTGGATCACAACTAGTGAGTTTCTCTATATGTGTAATTGTGATGTATCGAAATTATCTCTAGTCGATGAATTGATGGATTTGGACACCATTGATTCTGTCGAGACTAGCACGAGGTATACTCCTTGGTGTATCCAACCAGCTGATTCTCATTGGTTGGAGACATTGTGATGTCCGGAGTTAATCGTGGATGCTAGTTATGGTAACTAGTTCATTGGAGTGACCAGCCATAAGACTTCATATGGTTCTCTGCATATATAGATATGTCAATGAAGTTCTTACTGCAGCTTAAGTGCGATGTTTCTTTGACTTGCAGTATTCAAGTCATCTTGATCATAAAGACTTATGCTTTGACATCTTAAGCAAGCATCTCTAAGGAGATGTGGACCCGGGATGATTGGGTATAAGTCGAAGTGATCGAAGGTGTTTGAATAGCCTATAAAGGATTCACCACGCCTTGCGAGGAGATGTATACCCATGTCTTCTCGTCGGATTGTTACTAAAGTCTTTGGCCAAAGCATTACATGTTTAGAGTAAGGTACTCTTCGATACATGTGCAGTAACTAGAATCCGTAGGACGAGAAAATGATACTTGGGCTAGGTGTGACGTAGTCAACCTAGTGGGGACTGACACTATATACCATGTCCTGAACCAAGTGGGTATAAGATGAGTGAAGGGAATGGGGCATGATTCATTTGAGTTGCTGAAGGGTTTTAGAAATAGTTTTGGATCAACCGTTGATCTTTTCGGTTAATTGGGGATCATGATGTACTACTAGGTGCCACTCATGATCATTCTATAATTAATGTTTAATTATAGACGACCAACATAAATCGAGAACCTATTTGGTCACACGCACAACGAGCGTAATCCGAAGGATTTAAAACGAGCTTGAGAATGAGATTCTCAGACCGAGAGAAACTAGGTTTGGTTGGACCAAACAAGAAGCGAGCACGAAATCATTTCAGTCGCAATGGAAGCATGGATGGGTCGTGTCTTATGAAGACATGATGGATGAACCAAATTGGTTTGGTTCTAATCCAATGGAAAAGAATAAACCAAAGGGGTTTGGTTTGTTTTAAACGAATGAACCAAAGTTGGTTTGGTTCGTTTTAACTTAAAATAGACCAACATGGTTTGGTTTATTTTAACTTAAATTAATGGAGCAGGTTAACGGGATTTTGGTTATGATCCGATAATCATTAAGAGAATTTGTTCTCTATAAAATAGGGCTTAAGGGTTTTGTTAAGCCCTAATCCAAGCAACCCTAATATTGCCGCCCACCTCCCTCTCTTCTCCTAGTATTGCCAGCGCCCAACTCCTTGCCGCCGCCCAAGCTTCTACAATCGGCGTCCAGCAGCTGCCATCCTCCCCACTTGCCAGCGTCTAGCTGTTTCCGGAGGAGCTCCGGTGATCTTCTTGGCTCCGGCGACAAGGTGAGCATATAGCTTTCCTTATTTGGCCGGCGCAAGGTCTCCACCAAAGCTGTCCAGTTTTCTGGACAGCTTGTTTCCTTCTTGTCGGAGCATCATTTGGACGATGTTTGGAGCTCCGACAGCGGTAGCCTTGCCAGGGATTCGATCTCCGGTAATCCTCATAGGTGGAGGAAAAAGGATTCGTCAAACGGTTGGCGAATACCTCTCCGGAGAAGCGAGTTTTTGAGGGCTCGTTTTGGATCCGAATTTTGATTCGGATCGTGATCTTCTCTCGATCACATCGTCTTCAACACGAGGCTAGTAACTCGTATGAAGATGAGGCTCATGACTTTGTGAAGTTATCCTAAAGATACTCGGTGTGGATACGGATAGAGACGATTTTAGCGAGGATCGTTCCGGTTGATGCCTTTCCCGTTACACGTGATACGTCAGGTATACGTAGTATAAATTTCCTTTTATTGCAAAATTTGAATTTACGGTTATGTCTACACATGTTGTACTATGCATGCGTGTGGTGTGTGTGTTGTAATAAATTAGATTTATTATTTTTATTCCTTCCGCTGTGCACATGTTTATGAAACATGTTCGAACACACACTCGCCACAGTGCCGGAAACCCAACAGTAGCTGTTGTTCTAGGCAAACTCCACTAAAGGAATATGATCCTCCCAACTGCCACCGAAATCTATGACACATGATCTCAATAGATCCTCCAGAGTCTGAATGGTACGCTCGGACTGTCCGTCTATCTGCGAATGAAATGTTGTACTGAGTCAAAGCTCTGTGCCCATGACCTGCTGCAGACTCTGCCAGAATTGCGAAGTAAATCACGGATCTCTATCAGATATGATACTCAATGGTACACCATGCAATCTGATGATCTCTCGGCAGTACTATTTCGCTAGACGATCCAATGAGTCTGTCTCACGAATCGGAAGAAAGTGAGCTGATTTGGTTAATCGATCCACGATCACCCAAATCGCATCATGTCCTTTATGGGTTCTGGGTAATCCCGTAAAGAAATCCATCATGATATTTTCCCACTTCCATTCCAGGATCGAAATTTCCTGAAGTAAGCCAGCAGGTTTCTGATATTCAGCCTTCACTTGCTGGCATACTAGACATCGTGCAACAAAGTCTGTAATATCCCATTTCATACCGTTCCACCAGTATAAACGCTTCCAATCTCAGTACATCTAAGTACCACCAGGATGTATAGCAAATCTCGACTGATGTGCTTCCTGTAGCAATTCTTCCTTAACCGGGTGTGTGTCCGAAACACATAGTTATCCTCGGAAATGAAGTACACCATTCTCGTCACTCGAGAAATCCGTCTAACGTTATGAGTCTATCGTGCTGCACAAGAACTGCAGATGCCGGTCACTGACTTGTGCTTCCTTGATCCTCTCAGCGATAGCGGAATGGGCAACCATAGAATCTAATATCCCTCGGGATGTTTGACTGTGTTTAAACAATCCCAACTCTGAGAACTGTCGAACTAGATCAGTAATTGCTGTCAGATGACTGGCCAGAACTCCACGAGACTTCCTGCTTAGCACATCTGCTACCACATTATCTTTTCCCGGATGATACTGGATGGTGCAGTCATAATCCTTCATATATTCCATCCACTGTCTCTATCTCAGATTCAGCTCTTTCTGTGTGAACAGATACTTCAGACTTTTATGGTCTGTATAGATCTCAAAGGTAATCCCATACAAGTAGTGCCTCCATATCTTCAATGCGAAAATAATGGCAGCTAACTCCAGATCATGCACTGGGTAATTTCTCTCGTGATCCTTTAGTTGACGGGAGGCATAAGATACCACACGGTTGGACTGCATCAGAACTGCACCCAACACTTGGATAGAAGCATCCCTATAAAGAACCATCCCATCAACATAAGAAGGAATCAGTAAGACTGGTGCAAAAACTAGCCATCGCTTAAGCTCCTAGAAGCTAGTTTCACAAGCCTTTGACCAGGTGAACTTGACCCCTTTCCGAGTCAGGCGAGTGAGTGGCATGGTGATACTCGAGAATCCCTCCACGAATCTCCGATAATACCCAGCCAGACCAAGGAAACTATGGACCTCCTGAACTGATTTTGGCTGCTCCCAACTGGTAATCACCTCAATCTTCTAGGGATCTACAAAAATGTTGGTGCAGGGGCACTAGATAATCGAACCTGTGTTTTGATTATGGCAGAGACACAAAGTTAAGTTTACATCGTTATCTCACGATTTAAATCGAGTGTGCAGAAAAGTACTAAAGCTAGAGCTGAAGACTAGCGACACCCGGAGGAAGCCGCGGTGGTCGGGCGACACTCAGGAATCGAGTGGAAGGCCGGAAGCGAAAGCGACACAGTAAGTATCGAGGTAAGCTCATGTGAGTGAGAGATTGTAAGGTCGTGTCCTCTTTACGAGGACGACCATAGGCGGCGATCCGACTAAGACTTCCTGTGGAAGGTCTAGGTCGAGATCAGACGGTTAGAAACCGTCGTATTTATCATTTTTCGAGCTAACCTCTTACTGCAGGGAAGTGTCCAGGCTGGCAGTCGACTGATGCTCATCAGTCGACTGATGGGAGTCATCAGTCGACTGATAGCGACAAATCAGCCTTTGTGCTAGGTCAAAACGGATAACGTTTGACGCGGCCACTTCGCGATAAATTTTGGACAACTTCGTGATCCGTTCCTAAAGATGAGGAGACAAATTCAGAGGCCAAAATCTATAAAAGGAGGGGAGGATTCCAACTCCAAATCACATCAAGTTTATTCATCAAAGTGCTCCTACAACGCCAACGCTCCAACATCGTCATAACGCCGACGCGACGCCAAGTTTCGATCTTCTTCGCCGGCAGCAGAATCAAGTAATATATTTTGATATTGTACTCTTTGTTTTTATTCATAACGAGGTGAGGTAGGCTTGTTGCCTCATCCTCGTAATTTCGGTTTTGTGATCGTTGTCTCCTACCTCCAACGAGGAGGAGACGTTATAGTGCTTTGCCCTCCGTACGCGGTATAGGACCGATAGGGCCTTGGAGTAGCAACCGCTGGGTTGTGAACCAAGTAAAAATAAACATGTTCATTTATTTTCCGCTGCTTTTACTCGTATATCGAACGAACTATCGAAAAGATTTACGATCGCTATTCACCCCCCCCTCTAGCGATGCTTCTCGATCCAACAAAAAATACCTCTGTTGGACACCACATGTCCAAGAAAACCCACTGAGGATAACGAGAATGCACACTTGCTAAACTTGGCATACAACTGCTCCCGTCGCAATGTCTCCAATACTATCTATAGATGTTGTTCATGCTCCTCCTCGGATCGAGAATAAATCAATATATCATCGATGAACACTATCATGAACTGATCTATATACCTCAGGAATACCCGGTTCATTAAGTCCATAAATGTAGCTGGGGCATTCGTGAGACCGAATGACATCACTAGAAATTCGTAATGCCCATAATGGGTGCGGAAAGATATTTTCTGAACATCCTCATCTCTTATCCAAAGCTGATCGAACAAATCTTCTATCCTCGATAGCTGATATTTGTTCTTAACTGTGACTGCATTTAGTTGCCGATAGTCAATACATAACCACAATGATCCATCCTTCTTTTTGAAAAAGAGTACCGAAGCTCCCCATGGTGAAACACTAGGGCGGATGAATCCATTATCCAGCAACTCCTGCAGTTGAACTTTAAGTTCATTCAGCTCTTTTGGCGCCATCCGATAAAGAGGTTTCGATATAGGCGCGGTTCCTAGAATCACCTCTATCGCAAATTCCACTTGCCTAGGAGGTGACAAGCCTGGAAGTTCATCTGGAAATACATCTGGATACTCTCGGACTACTCGCACATCAGAGAGGGGTGGTAGTCCTTCGTTCTCAACTTTGACTAGAGATAATAAATAACCCTAACAACCCTAGGCCAATAGCTTCTAAGCCTATAAAGCCGATATAATAGATAATCCATCATCTCTAGTACCAACAAATTCCCAAGCTGGCTGATCCGGTGGTCGAAATGTCACCACCCTTGCTCTACAATCCACTGTAGCATGATAAGCGGCCAACCAATCCATATCTAGAATAATATCGAACTCTATCATTTCCAACACTTGGAGGTCCACTGTAAGGATATGCCCGTCAAAATCTAACAGGCAACCTTTGATTTCTTGGTGGCTAGTCAGTACCTCTCCTGATGGCAAGGATACTGCTAACCCACAAGAATGAACCATTGGGATTCTTCCAACTCTACCTAGAAATATTCTAGATACGAATGAATGAGAACTACCGGTATCAATCAAAGTATCTGCATATATAGAATAAACTGAAACCATACCCCATATGACTAATCCCTTAGCCCACTGTGCCTCATCTCAGGTGATGGAAAAAACTCGTCCAGCCTCGATATTCGTCAGATGCATCCCTGACGAAGTAGTAGTGTGCCTCCACTCCGGCTGGATCTGGCTCTGTGGTACTAGAGGTTGAGTCGCTGGTGCAGGCATAAGATATCCCTGAGAGTTGGCTGGTAAGAACTGCTGTGGTGCAGATACTCCTGGATAGTAGATCATCGGAGATGCAGGATACTGGATCGCTGTCGGCATCACTGTAGGGGCACCCCCTGCATCTGGTACAACTGTGCTGGTGGATCTTGGCGCCTCGACCATATGTTTAGTCCGCTGTCATCCTCTCGGTAGACTTCTTCCCCTTGTTGGAGCTATCAGGAAACTCCAATTGTGCTTTCAGTGTACAATCACGACTAGTATGACCAGGTTGTTTGCAATAATAGCAAACCGACTGCTCCAAAGGACACTCTGATACTCTGTGGCTTTCAGATCCACATTTATAACATCCATTCCTGCTTCGACCCTTACGGCTACTCTGAGACCCTCCAGAATACTCTGATGCTGGACGTTTCCCCTTCTGCGATCTAGCTGACCCTTCTGCAGCACCTCGCGTAGTTCCTTTTTGCTCCCGTTTCTTCTGAGTCCCCTGAGCTGAACCCTGGTTCTGCTGCTTGCCCTGAGTCATCTGCTTCTCTATATCCTTTTCCCTGGAAATTTGCTGGGAAGTCATCTCGATGAAAATGGCACGGTCCAATGCCTCCCTGTATGAGGTAATGATAGATCCTGACATCCTGCTCCGAATATAAGCAGCAAGACCCTGTGTGAAATGGTACATCCAATCTGCATCCTGTGCTACCAGATGGGAGCAGAACTCTGATAGTTTGGTAAACTCTACATTGTACTCCATGACGGAACGATCACCTTGCTTCAGGCACAGAAATTCCCGATGACGTGCTGTAGAAAATGCCGAAGGAAAGTACTGTCTCCAGAAAGTGTCTCGAAAGATGGCCCAAGTAATCCCACACTCCCCGAGTAGAGTCTTTTGAATTTTCCACCAAGTAACAGCCTGATCTTTGAGATGATACGCAGTAAGGCCCACCTTCTCCTCATTTTTACAGTTCATGTACTCGATAGTGTCTTCCATATTTTCCAGCCAAGACCGGGCAATCCATGGGTCGAACTCCCCTCGGAACAAGGTGAACTTTTCCTTGGTCGAACCTGCTAACATGAGTATCCGTGCTTTATCATTGAGCCAACTAGACTCTGCAGACTCTGGCATAGTAAATGGTACATCCGGATTCTGAGGCTCCGAACCACCAGTAGGGGAAAGCTGAGACTATTCCCGAATAACGGGCTTAGTAGAAGCAGCCTTTTGTGCCTCAACTCTGACGGATCGCCTTGATAGACGACCTCTACTACGAGTCTGCATAGGTGCCATAACTTTTACTGTATACACCTGCTAAACAAATTTAGATAAGTAACTATCTGAAATATGAGTTATCAAAAATACTTACTTCATGATACCTGGAGTTTATGCCGCTGTCAATCCCATCTCACAAAAACCAAATCCTAAAAATATACCGACTCCCAAGAATCCAAGACTCAAAAACAAAATCATTGTATGACATTGCAGAACCTTCGGCTCTGATACCAATAAAGTTGTCATGCCCCGAGAGTATGCCGTGTCGAAAATCAAACGGACGACATCTCCCCTGTATGTGGTAACATTTCGAGTTAATACAAGGCCCGTAGGCCCACAGCAACAACATAATATAAATATAACAACCACAGCGGAAATATAAACCACATACCCACAACAAACATACTAAAAATATATAGGTGTACACCACTTGACAAGTCCACAGTAATAAAATCATATATAAAACATCAAGTATAGAAATAAAGTCCACGACATCACGACAAAGACTATAATAAAACAAGTCCATAACATAATCAAAGTCCAAGACATAAAACAAATTCCTTGGGAGACTCGGAAAACAGAGATGGGATGGATCGTCGGCGCAGCTCCAAGTCATCACGAAGACTTCTACCTGTTACTTGGGCGACAGAAAAACCCAGGGTTTGTGGTGGTGAGTAAAACTCAACAGGTAATAAGATAGAACATGTAAATATATGTATCAATATTACATGTAATTCAATAGTTTAATCTACTCGTACAATAGGTATACATCGGCATAACAAGTACATATGCATGCATACACTAAATAAACTGAACAACAAACGATGCTGACATACTTGACAGTCAGCTACTCTATCCTCATCCAACCTGGGCATATATCCACAACACAAGGTATAACAAATAATACTAACTCACACTACATCATGATATGGGTCGAGGGTATCACAGTGAATAACCAACAGGTATACATGTACCCGGCCTACTACCATACAGAAAATGCAATAGAATGTATGAATATGTACAAACAAATGCAACAAGCATAGTACATACAAATGCATCATCAAAGTGAGTATACATATAGACTGCATCTATATGTATACTAATCACCATCATCCAAGTATATATATATACAAGCATGTATGCATATATATATATAACCATATGCAAAACACCGTATGATACGGCAAAGCAGCATGCATGGTCATGCCTGCGCACCCCTACTCGCTACCACGACCCCAGTGTGGCCTAGGTGGCACGACATGAGAACTATCCCAACTCACACCAACCACTGCTCTAGAGTGGCCGAGTGGGCAGTATGATCAAGTAGCATATGAGCATAAAGAGCACACTACGCAATGGGGGTCCATGTTGCTGGCCACTCCGACTGGCACTACCAATGAGTGGTCGAGTGCCACGCACCCAGGACAACTGCACACACTCCAATTACCACCGTCTATAGTGGTAGAGTGTGACATAACAAATGCTCTACTCTCACACCAGTTACTCCTTTGAGAGTAACCTGGGAGGCAGGATGACTGATAACTCTCTCGACCCCAAGGGAGACGATGTCGTCAGTATGCATGCAATGACATGAAGATATTGTCTCACATACAGACATCTACCACAGACTCTCTGTTCAACAGAGAGTCACGTCCATTTGATCAGTACACTCTCTATCCTGTAGAGAGGCGTACTCAACTGATCATGGAAAGCTAGGACCATCGGTCCGTAGCGACACATTATCCACGACTCACCTGACCATTTACACAACACGTGTTTGGTAAATAAGTATACAACCTATGAGTATTGGTATACCTCCTACATTTAGGGCATTACCTACCCATGGATGACCTTTTTGCCAATTTATAAATTGGGTCATCACCCGTACTCTAACATCTACAACCTACTAAACATCTAGGCCTACTTACATCACATCTATAACCCTAAGTCATAATTAAGGGAATGTGATATCAGCCTTTGAGTAAATATAGCCAACGACAAGTATCAAGCATAAGATAAATAAGAGCAGGGTTAAGATAATATGAACACCTAACATGCTCATATGCATGACTAAATCTGAATGCAATTACATCTACCTGACCAGGGTAGGAAATTACCCACCAGCTATAAATGCTCATAGTACTAGAATCCTCACGTCCGTGGACCGGTCTCGTATCCACGTCCTGTAAATATCATCAATTACAATCAAATCCAAGCACACGACAATATATAAATTCTCTATTCTATCGTTTCTATATTCGCGCCCCTTTATCGAATATGAATTAGAAACCCCCCACTTGTACATTTAACACCATAATTAACCCAGTTCACAACTCCACTCGCAACATAAATAGGGCTTCACCCCAGCACACTCTGCTACCATTTATTCATACAGATATAAAAATCTGACAACCCTACATGAACACACCTCAACTCATAGCCGATCACAGCCCATGAATAGCTACATTGACACCCATAGACCCGTTTACGGCTCACTCATAGCTGGCCAAAACATCACCTCACAGCCCCCTTTTTAGACCAAGATCAACCTTATTCATGACCAACAACTACAGCTCTAATACAAGGCATAAATAGAGCATCACAACCGTTCACAACAAGGCATACACAGAACTTATCCCCCCTTAATTACAGCCGCACAGCCGACACATCCTGTTCACAGCCCCTCTAATTCACAGCCAACAACCCTCACACAGATAAAAACCCAGCCGATTCATACAGAACATAGTCGGCTAACAAACTCTAACTCACAGCCATAATTCTATCAATTAACAGATGAAGATGAGAGCATAGATCGCTTACCAACCCTAGAAATGTCACTGGTGCCAATCCTCCGCAACTCTGCCCTGTTTAACTGCTCGAGACCATTGCCCAAACCCAAACAGCCATCACCTCAAGCAATTTTTATTGAAAGGAATTCACAAACAAAAAAAAGGAATTTAATCTTGCTTACCCGATGTTGAACCCCGTCGGCAGCAAAATAAATCCCAACAACCGGTAACCTCGTTCACTAATCAACCTCCTGCCCAATCACAAATCCAATTACCGAATGACCACCACAGCAGGTGTAGGTCTCATCCAAGGTAAGGAATCACCCCTTACCTAGCTCCGACGACCACCTGTGCTAGCCTCCAGCCGCACGCTCGTCGTCGGCTCGTCTATGGAGAAGGTCGAGGCTGCTCCTCTCGCTGCCACTTGCAGAAAAGCAGAAGAGACAAGAGGAAGAGGAGGCTCGCCGGTTGTAGGTCTCGGAGAAGAAGAGAAGGTAGAGACAGTCGTGGCCCTTCTTGCCATTCCAACTCGTCCGTGGATGCCGCTCTGGGGCTGTCGTGGATGCTGGCCGTCGCTCACAGAGAAGTCGGCAAGCTGGGATGGGGGAGATCGAATATATCGCGTGGGAAGGAAAGGTCACACGGAGGAGTAAAGGAGTAGGTCATGATCAGGAAATGTTCGGCGAGAAATAAAGGTCAGTGGAACGGAAATAGAAAAAAAAAGAAACCGTGGCGTTAAGGTTTAACGGGTCGGGTGGCAGATAAACAAGTCGAATTTCAGACCCGTTAAGCTCTCTAACTCCTTCTAAACAAAAAGGGTCTTAAAACTCTCCATTCAAGTCTAGAAAAATTCCTAAAAATTCTTATAAAATTCTATAGGGTATTCTACTAATTACCCAACATTTATTTATTTATATTTTTTTGTGGTATTTTACAGCTTGTTCACCTTTTCCTCTGAAAGGTAGTTTAGTCATCTTTCCTTTTAAGCATGAAACACATGTGTCTAATGAATTTGATTCATAAGACTTCAAAATGCCAAGCTTATGAAGTTTGGACATGCATTAATTGCTTATATGGCCAAGACGATAATGCCATAATTGTGAGGTTAATTGATTATCTAACTTAGCGTGTTTTCTATTTGATTCGATATTGAATATCACATTGGATGTATCTAGCATGTAGATTCCATTATTTAACATTCCAATAGCATAAAGAACACCATTTAATGTAACATAATGACAATTATTACTAAACGTCAAGTGATAACCTTTCTTATTCAAACATGAAATCGAAAAAATATTCTTTATTAATGCAGGAATATAAAAACAATCATCCAACTCTAAAACTAGTCCCGTAGGAAGTCACAACATATAAGTACCCTTAGCTACAACATCAACTTTTACTCCATTGCCAACCCTTAGATCTGCTTCTCCCTTAGCCAGTCTTCTTCTATTCCTAAGCCCCTGTATGTCATTGCATATATGTGAGCCACACCCGGTATCCAATATCCAAGTGCTAGATGAAACTGTATGACATTCAATAACAAATATACTTGAAGTAGATTGGGCATCAGATGTCTTTTTTTGCTTCAGTGACTCCAGATACTGCTTGCAGTTTCTCTTCCAATCTCCATCCTTGCCACAATGATGGTAGGTGCCCTTGAGAGTTATTTCTTCCTTCTTTGCCTTTTTCTTCCCTTTAGCTTTGGTTTTTGGCTTCCTCTTAGAACCTTTCTTTGAGGAGTCAACCAACATCACCGCCTTCTATTCTTTAGCAATAGATGACTCCACTGTTTTGAGCATATTGATCAATTTAGGAATCATGGACTCAATCTTATTCATCCAGTAGTTCATCACATATTATGAATAGCTACCAGGCATATTGTGAAGAATTAAGTCAATACTTAATTCATGGTCCATGGAAAACTCTAATGATCCCAATCGCTCAATATAGCTATTCATCCTTAGTGCAAACTACATTGCATATGAAACCTCCTACATCTTTGAGCGAAAGAGGAGCTTGGTGACCTTGAACCTTTCAGATCGCGCCTGCTCATCGAACAACTCTCGAAGATGAAAGACAATTGTATTGACATCCATATGCTCATGTTGCTTCTGTAACTCAACAGACATCGACGTTAGCATGATGCAACTCATCATCTCAGAGTCAGTAATATGTTTCTGGTAAGCCATCTTTTGGTCACAAAATGCATTGTTTGTAGGAGGTTGGGGAAGAACCTCTTCAAGGACATAAGCTAGCTTTTCAGCCTTGAGAACAATTCTCAGGTTGCGAAGCCAGTCCAAGAAGTTTATCCCAGTCAATTTGTTATTGTCCAAAATAGAACGTAAATTAATAGAGGTTGATGTGTTATTCTAATTAGTACCTAGACATACAAAAAGAGGTGTATAAGAGAGATGAATTTATAGTAATGCAAACAATTTACATTAATAAGAAACTCCCACTATTTTTATCAAATTCAATGGCCCTCACTTTGAATTCGAGAGATGGTAGGCTATCTCCTAGTGGGTCGATATCCATTATGACTAAGAACAACCTTGGAGAGAGTCCAACAAGTCATTCATAGTCATAATGTTAGGTATCAACAGTACCCATTATATATCAAATATATAACTATGACTTTATGCTATCAACTAATTGAATGTTCACATATACATTAGGTTGTTAACTCATTAACATATATACATCCAATGCATATAACCTAATTGCACATCTGTCCACATTAACCTTGGAGAGAGTCCAATAAATCAATACTTTCAGTTAGGGCCGCCCCATTAATCGTGAGATTGAATTTAAATGATTTGAACACATCTAATTTACAAGCCAGGCTTGGAGAGAGTCAAACGACCCAAACTTGAAATTGACCTCTGGTCCTTAACATTTAAAATACACATCAAATCTCATATGAATTGAACATGCTCGATGTTATGCCAGGCTTGGAGAGAGTCCAACAATCCAAACACGAAAAAGAACTCTGGTTCAACCATATTAATGGAAGGTGTTAGCCCTAATATTTGCAGGAGGGATTTTAGGTTATTATGGGTCTCATCTATAAAAGGAAATAAACCTAAATATGGAAAAACCAAGGTCAGATTAGGAAATAAATTTCCCGATGTGAACGTTGTTGGTGCAATCGGCCCATGTCACGATTGACCAGACTCGAGTTTGACTCGAGAGATATTTTGATGTTCAACAAAACATATGATAATGTGATTGTCATGGAAAGTCCAAACATGGGTCTTGGCAATGGTAAAGTCCAAGTCTTGAGTACTTGGCATGGAAAGTCCAATCATGGGTCTTGGCAATGGTAAAGTCCAAGTCTTGAGTACTTGGCATGGAAAGTCCAAGCATGGGTCTGGGCAAGGGAAAGTCCAAACTTGAGTCTTGGCAATTGGAAAGTCCAATATGGGTTGGCATGGAAATTCCAAGGGTGTAGTCTCGACCACATAAGTCCAAGTGTTTAGTCTTCGCGGTGAAAGTCCAAGTCAAGAGTACTTGGCAATTGGGAAGTCTAAGGGTTGATATTGGCGACGTAAAGTCCAAGGGTGAACTCTTGGTAGCATAAGTCCAATGATTGGCGCCGTAAAGTCCAAGCGTGTGTCTTGGCAGTGTAAGTCCAATGTGCCTTGGTGATGTGAGAAAAACATATAAGGTTTTAGGAGTAGTTTTTGCTCACATCTCATCTGATTTTATGTTAGTTTCATGCATATTTTACTTTGTTTTCCATACATTTCCTATTTTCTGGTTCGAAGATCTGCTATGTATACTTTTGTGTGCAGGATAGCATTTTGTGGGGATAATGACGCACTTTCAGAGCAAAAAGAAGACATTTGGTAGCTGGACGCAAAAGGGAACATGGCCAGGGCGTGTGTCTACACACGGCCATGTTCAGAGGCAAAAATGGCTGCCATAGCCTGACACATGGCTAGGCCATGTGTTTTCACACGACCATGTGGCGGTCAAGTGATTTGACGCGACTAGGGTTTTTTTTTTCAGATTTCGCAGCGATCCGCGCGTGATGTCTATATAAGGAAAGCTCCACCCAAACCCTAGGGGGGAGGCACACCGGCTGGGATGGCACTCCGAAGCCCTAAAAAGCTTCAGGAACTCGCATCGGGGAAGGAGAGAGCCGCTCGAGGATTAAGATTTGTACCACAATGCTAGAGGGAAGAGCTACAATTACATTGTAATTCATATTTCTTGCACGTTTATCATTTTACTCATGAATTCTATAATGTATTGTGACTCTCATCTCATATTCATGGAGTAGATTCTCCAATTCTAGAATTAGGGAGTAGTTTGTATTGAGTAGAACATTGCTATTTCAAATATGTTTCTGTTCTTGAAATCGTATTTGCAGTTGAATGATTGTTTAGATCTATAGCTTTGTGTTTTAGTTTTCTATTTTCTGTGTGTAGACGATACAAGGAGTGACAGTCCTCATATCTAAGATTTAGGGTATATTAGGAGGAACCTAGAGGTTGGCCTCATCACCTGCAACTATGGATAGAAGGATGTGATAGAGTCGGTAATATGTCTTGTTTCTGGCTCATCGCAAGGATCGATTCGGCATCCTCGTACTAGTGTATAATGTCCTTTCCACAAAACCCTAGCTAGAAAATCTGGATACATTCAATTGATAGCATGTTCTGCGACACACAAACGAAATCGAAGTCCTAGAATCCCATTCAAATTCTCGTAGCAACCTTTTCTCTTCTTCCGTGTGACACCATACTGAGTTTGGACCACCGACGACCTCTCATTCATGAACCCTCAGATTACCAATCCGAACAACAACACATCCACTGGACAAATCGATACTCGAAATATCAGTCTCTATGGGATCGATATTCTTTATTACTTGACGACATTCATGCACTTGAGGGCGTTGAGCACGAGCGTGCACTTCGAGTCCTCGACGGTCTCCGCCATGAGATTTGAGGTCGCGTTTGTGTACATTAAGTTTTTGCCACCGTTGTCGGGGACTAATTGATTCGATATCGAATCAAGAAAGTGGATAGTTGGATTGGACTTAGGTTAGATTTATTTACGTGCTTATTTTTATTTTTATTTTTTATTTTTATTTGAATTTTTAGATTTTCCATTTCTAGATTTAGTTTTTATTTTATTTTAGCAGTGATTCTCTATTTCTTTTTTGCTCTTCGATTTAGTTGGCTAGATTAGTTTATTTCTTGTTTCTAAATCGTAGGTAAATACTCCAAATTTTGTGGCTCGGTTCTTCGTATGCTTAGACGCTTAGGATCGGAAGGCCTGATTCCAATCGATTTAGAAATCGAATGAACCTATCATCGTCGGAAAGTCGAACAGAAGAGGATGGAGGACCAAGCTGCATCCGAAGTGAATAGAGGATTTATGTCGAGTATAGCTGGACCATCCATTTTGGCAAACAACTTTGAACTGAAGCCAACACTCATACATATGGTTCAGCAGAGTCAATTCGGGGGAGCTGCGACTGAAGACCCGAATCGGCACCTGGAGTCATTCTTGGAAATCTTCTCGACGATGAAGATAAATGGAGTCTCTGCAGACGCGATACGGTTGAGCCTATTCCCATTCTCATTGCGGGATAAGGCTAAGGCATGACTTCACTCCCTGCCTTTGGGAAGCATTACTATATGAGAGCAATGTGAGTAGCAGTTCTTGAACAAATACTTCCCACCAAGAAAAACTGCTCACATGCGCCATCTGATCACAAGCTTCCGTCAGAAGGAGGGGGAGTCCCTATTTGAAGCTTGGGATCGATACAAGGGACTACTTTACCAATGCCCCCACCATGGATTGGAAAGGTGGCTGGTGATCCACATCTTCTACAATGAGATCACGTACGTCACAAAGATGTCCCTCGATTCTACCATAGGAGGAGCACTTATGAATAAGACCATAGAGGTGTTGGACTTTCCGAGCCGCAAAAATCACTTTTTGCGTTGCGGAAACCCCGGAAGTCCGGCCACAGATCCATGCGAAGATATATTAAAATAAAAACATGTATGTGCAAAGTAAACCTAGATCTACCTTAGATCAAGAAGTTGAGAGTGTTACCCTCGATGCGACGCCCTTCGCAAATCCCGCTCGTCCAAATAGCTTGCCGGAACTCTAGAGTGTCCAGTGTACACTCCTCTATTGGTATACACACAAGCAATAGGTGGATAAAAGAAACCTAGAGTGTGCTAGCACCCTTAGAAGTTTTGGCCAAGGAGGAGAGGGGAGCTTGAGAGGATGATCCACGGAAGAAGATGAAGTTCTAGTAACTCACCAAAATCAATTACACCCATCAAATGGAGTGGCCGACCACTTCATGACTTGGGGGGTTGCATGCATGTAACTCCAAGAGCCAATGGCTCTTGGTCTCCCTCATGAGGTGTCACCACATGATAAGTCAATGATGATGTGGAGCATCATCATTGGCTTCCCATGCCAAGTCATCATCATGACATGGCATTTGGTCAAGTCAAACTTGACCTTTCATCTTCCCTCTCAAGTCAAGTCATACTTGACCTCTTATCTCCCATGGTTCATCATATGAACCTAATCTCTATCTAATTGCCCTTTGTGTGTGACCCTATAGGTTCTTGTAACGTTGGCAATGTCCCTAAACCGATTTAGGAATATAATCAATGAGCGGTATCTAGCAACACATCATTGCTACCCAAGTCACAAGAATGTTGAGCTCCAACATCACCTTTGTGACTAATAATTGTGACTCTCACAATATGTGACAATGTCCCTCTATCCTTGACATCGAGATTGACCAATTGAGGCATAGACCGTGTCATCCTCGGTACAATCTATATTTTGAACTCCAAGTAGACTCACTCTAATCAAATGAGCTCAATATCTCATATTGACTCATTTGGGCATGGCCATGCACTTCGTGGTCTCACTCTATCAAGAATAACGATGTCTCTCCTGTCATATAGGAGGGATAGATCCCATCTACATCACTCACATCCCTCCGCATAATTGGTCACATACCCAGTAATCGCCTTTATAGTCCACCCATTTACGGGTGACGTTTGACGAAACCAAAGTATGCAACTCCTTATGTAGGGAACCATGGTGACTTCAGGTCTAAGGACTAATAGTCATACTAATAGCCACATGAGAAAGTATATGACACTCATATAACGATCCATGATACTTTCTCATGGCGGGTCATTCAGTATACATTATCTAATGCATACCCATGTGTCAACTTGATATCTCATATCCATGACTTGTGAGATCAAGTCACCGTATTGACCTACATGCTAGTCTCTATGCATTAACATTGTCCCTGAATGTTAATACTTGACTAGGAATGATTAAGAGTAGTGTTCTCTATATCATCTCATTATCGATTCAACCAATCGATTGATATAGATAACAACCTACTACTCAAGGACATTATTATATTTATTTATTTGGCACCAATACAAGTAAATATAATAACCATGCCTTTATAAATAGGAATATGATACAATAAAGTCCATACAACAATCATCACATGATTGGCTCTAGGGCTTTCACTAACAATCTCCCACTAGCACTAGTGTCAATCACCGTAGTATCTAATACCCAATGACCTAGTGTGACCATCATGTTTTTTCTTTGCCAAAGCCTTTGTCAAGAGATCTGCGATGTTAGCCTCTGTGGGTACTCTGCAAATCTTCACATCTCCTCTATCGATAATCTCTCGAATGAGATGGAAGCGTCGTAGTATGTGTTTGGTCCGCTGGTGTGAGCGAGGTTCCTTAGCCTGTGCAATCGCTCCATTGTTGTCACAATAGAGCTCTATGGGATCTGCTATGCTAGGAACCACCCCAAGCTCTGTAATAAACTTGCGGATCCAAACTGCCTCCTTTGTTGTATCAGATGCAACAATATACTCGGCTTCTGTTGTAGAATCAGCAACTGTGTCCTGCTTCGAACTCTTCCAGCTCACAATGCCACCATTCAAGCAAAACACGAATCCTCACTGTGATCTATAATCATCCTGGTCAGTTTGGAAGCTGGCATCGTTGTAACCCTTTACAGCTAGCTCCTCATCGCCTCCAAATATCAAGAAATATTCTTTAGTCCTTCTCAAGTACTTAAGAATATTCTTGACTGTTATCCAGTGATGCTCACCTGGATCTGACTGGTATCTACTCGTCATGCTCAAAGCATACAAGACATCAAGATGAGTACACAGCATGGTGTACATGATAGATCCTATAGCAGATGCGTAAGGGATATTATCCATGCAGTCTCTCTCCTCTCTAGAAGAGGTACTTTGAGTCTTCGAAAGACTCACACCATGTGACATTGGCAGAAGTCCCTTCTTGGAATTCTGCATGGCAAACCGTAGTAATACCGTGTCAATGTATGTACTCTGACTTAGGCCAAGCAATCTCTTAGATCTATCTCTATAGATCTTGATGCCTAGAATATAAGCTACTTCACCTAAGTCCTTCATTGAGAAGCACGTCCCCAGCCAAGTCTTCACAGACTGTAACGAAGGGATGTCATTCCCAATGAGTAGTATGTCATCCACATACAATACAAGGAAGACAACTGTGTTCCCATTAACCCTCTTGTAGACACGGGGTTCATCTTCATTCTTGATGAAACCAAACTGTTTGATCGCATCATCAAATCGAAGATTCCAACTCTGAGAGGCTTGCTTTAGCCCATAAATGGACCTTTGCAGCTTGAACACTTTCCCAGTATGCTGTGGATCTTCAAAACCCTCAGGTTGTGTCATATACACATCCTCGAGTAAGTTTCCATTCAGAAACGCAGTTTTGACATCCATCTTCCAGATCTCATAATCGTGGTAAGCTGCAATAGCAAGCAAGATCCGAATAGACTTAAACATCGCCACTGGAAAAAAGGTTTTGGTGCAACAATGCCCCAAGCATTTATATGTTTTGATGTTTGGATAATCATCTAAGTTAGGCAACAATTTGTGATCTAATTGTGAACATGTTCAAGTAACAGGGAAATCCAAGTATGAAGACTTGGTAAAGGCAAAGTCCAAGTATGAACTTGGCAAGAAAAGACCAAGGTAAAGGTTTGGCGGCATGAGACCAAGCATGTTGTCTTGGCGGCATTAAGTCCAAACGGACTTTGGCAAAGGAAGACCAAAGGCACGTCTTAGCAGCGTAAGTTCAAGCATGTAGACTTGGCAGCGTAAAGTCCAAGCACGCTTTGGCAAAAGGAAACCAAAAGACATGACAAAACCGAAGGAAGCTCTTGGAAGCAAAGCGCAAAGGATGAACAAGTCGCGGACTCGGAGGGATTATGG
Organism: Wurfbainia villosa; assembly: GCA_025175895.1. Lineage (NCBI taxonomy): Eukaryota > Viridiplantae > Streptophyta > Magnoliopsida > Zingiberales > Zingiberaceae > Wurfbainia > Wurfbainia villosa. The sequence continues at coordinate 4,764,172 of CM046003.1, forward strand.
AGGTGCAAGGCTTAAGGAAGAGCTAGAAGGTTGGGTCTAGGTCTAGGGTGTGTAATCAAGTATGAATTATTCATACTCGATGAGTATCAGTCGACTGATACGATATATCATCGATCCGTCAGTGCTCGGTCGTCGAGGATGAAACCTCGACCATCATTGACCGCTGGTCGTGGTAGTCGATTAATGTTGCGATCGATCGCCAACAATGGCGTCGACCGATCAAGCTACATGCACAAAATGGAGTCTCACTCGATCGCGACTGTGATCACTGATCGATCATCCATCACCGATCCGTGATGGAGGGATCAGTCGACTGATGAGAGTGTCATTGGAGGTAACGACTCTGAATCCCACGAATCTGGCTATTCAAAAGTCGTTAACCGCACCGATAGTCGACTGATGTTGTGCATCAGTCGACTGATGGTGCTCCAATGGGAAAATCAGCCCTCTCTCTATAAAAAGAGGGCTTGTGGAGGTTTTCGGGGTTAATGCTTATTCTTTGATAATACTCTCAAGCCTCCATGATTTTTTCAAAGCTTTCTAGTGATTCTAAATCTCTTTCTCCTCTCTAAGCTCCATCTACATCTTTTGTAAGAAGAGGAGGAGTGTTGTAAAGGAAAGCTTCATAGTGATATTGATTAGGGTTGATCCACCTCAAGGATCACCATGGAGTAGGAGCGCTATCTCCGAACCATGTAAAAGAATCATGTTAGCATTGTTTTTCATTTGTGTTATTATTATTTTTGTTGTGCTTCCGCTAATCTTTTTGTAGAGACAAAAAACAAGCTATTCACCCCCTCTAGCTTCCAATCGATCACCAACAAGTGGTATCAGAGCCCGGATCACATCGGAAGATCTAACAATCAACCGGAGAAAAATGACTTTCCAAGAGGGGTATAGCACGGCGAGGCCTCCGTTCTTCGACGACAATGACTTCGGCTACTGGAAAGGTAGGATGGAGTATTATTTAATGAATGATATTGAAAATTGGTTTAGCGTTGTAGATGGTTTCGAGAAGCCAGTCGATGAACACGGAGCGCCCATACTTACCAAGGATTGGACGAGAGACATGGCCAAGAAGGCTCAAGCCAACGCCAAGGCAACAACCACACTTCAATGTTGTTTGTCAAAAGAACAATTAATCAAGGTGGGGCCATTTGAATCGGCGAAGGAGCTTTGGGAGAAGTTGATAGAGCTCAATGAAGGATCCAAAGAAACAAGAAGGGCCAAGAGAGATCTCCTAATTGGCCAACTTCAAAGCTTCTCCATGAAGACCAATGAGACCGTGAGCCAAATGCACGGTCGCTTCAAAGAAGTAGTCAACGGACTACATGTAATAGGTGAGAAGGTCGACAATCGAGACCTTGTAAGGTATGTGCTCCAAGCTTTCCCTAGAACAACCTTATGGGCCTCAATGGTAGATGCCTATAAGGTCTCTAGGGATCTTTCTTTGGTTAAGTTAGATGAGTTATTTTGCGAATTTCAATTACAATAACAAGCTAACACTTCATCCAAAGAGAAGGGTATAGTTCTTTTTGTAGGAAAGAAGGACAAAAAGAAGAAGGAGAAGAAGAAAGTGTCCTCCTCATCCGAATCCGAGGAAGACTCATCAAGTAGTGAAGATGAGCTATCGGCAAACGAGGTGGCTCATTATGTCAAGAAGTTTGGTGGGAAGTCAAGGAAACTCACCAAGAAAGATGTGAGGATGTTCCAATCCTCAAGAGGTAAGTCTTCAAATAGTTCAAATTTTACACCTAACGTAACTTGCTTTGGTTGCAACAAGAAAGGGCATATAAATCCAAATTGCCCGAAACTAAAGAAGAAAGAGGAGGAAAAAAAAGAAAAAGAAGGAAAAGAAGGAGAAGAAGAAGAAGGAGGCAATGGTGGCACAAACATGGGACACCCTAAGCATGGAGGACTCTTTCGATGATGAAGAAGTATGTCATGCCACCCGGAATCTAGCCTTCATGGCATTGGAGGAAGAAGCCGAAAGCTCAAGTGAGGAGTCCTCATCTTCTTCTTCAAGCGACGAATCATCATCAAGTGATGATTATGAGGTAAACAACTCCCCTAGGGTAGATTTACTTTACAAGACAATTGCATGTTTCAAAATGCATTGAATAGATCGAAAAATAGGATTAAGGACTTAAAAATAGAGATTAAATCACTTAAGAGTGTAGAACCATCTTGTGATAAATTACCTTGTGATGATGATGCATGTACCCTTAGGGATGAAAATGATGAATTGAAAAAAGAAATAGGTAACTTAAGAGCATACTTAGAAAAATTTACTAATGGCTCTAAATACCTAGACATGATAATTAAGGATCAAAGGGTTATTTACAACAAGGTCGGACTAGGATATAGGCCTAAGGAAAAGGAGGTAGCATTTACATCTCTTGTTAGTAGAAAATCCATAATTAAAAGCAAGGGTAGAAAGGCTTGGGTCCCTAAGAAATTTCTAATTGATGCTAGTGGTCCTAAGATTTGGGTACCTAAGGATTGTATTTTTCATGTGATATAGGTAGAAGAACCAAGCTTGTGGATTGTTGATAGTGGGTGCTCAAAACACATGACCGGTGATGAGAGAAAATTCTCCACTATCAACCACACTATCAAGGGAAAGGTATCATTTGGTAATAGCGACAAACTTAAGATTCTAGGAAAGGGCACAATTGAGGTATCCCCCAACCTTGCCATTCATAAAGTGTTATTAGTTAAAAATATGAAATTTAATTTACTTAGTGTAAGCCAACTATGTGATGCAAACTTTGATGTTAAATTTGATTTCCTCAAAATGTTTTATAAGACACAAAACTCTAAATGATTGCATGTTAGTAGGTTTTAGGAAATCAAATATATATTATGTTGATTTATCCTATGCTACTAATGCTTCTACTAAGTGTCTTATTGCAAAAGAGGAAGAAAGTTGACTTTGGCATAGGAGGCTAGGACACATAAACATGAAGAACATAGCTAAAATAGTAAAAATGAAGTTAGTCAAAGGGTTGCCTAAAGTAAAATTTCTCAAGGACAAAATGTGTGATGCATTCTAAGAAGGGAAACAATCAAAAACATCACACAAAGGTAAAAATTTACTTAGTACCGCCTTACCTTTAGAACTTTTACATATGGACTTATTTGATTGTCATAGTACCCCTTCTATGATTGGTAGTAAATATTGCTTAGTAATAGTAGATGATTTCTCTAGGTTTACTTGGGTATTTTTCTTGAAAAATAAAGATGAAACCCTAGGAATAATCATAGGTTTTATCAAGAGAGTAGAAAATGAAAGAAAACTCAAAATCAACCGGATCTGTAGTGATCATGGTGGAGAATTTGAGAATTCTAATTTCTCAACCTTTTGCTTAGAACAAGGGTACAAGCATGAGTTTTCTTATCCTAGAACACCCAACAAAATGGGATTGTGGAAAGGAAAAATCGTGCCCTACAAGAAGCGGCTAGGACTATGCTAAATGCATATTCTTTACATAGCTACTTGTGGGCGGAAGCTGTTAATACCACTTGCTATATCCAAAATAGGGTGTTAATTCATAGGTTTTTAGGAAAAACTTCATTTGAATTATGGAATTGTACAATTCCAACAATTCATTATTTTAAGGTTTTTGGATGTAAAGTTTATATCTTAAATACCAAAGACAATCTAAGTAAATTTGAGTCCAAAGCGGATGAGAAAATCCTAGTTGGATACTCATCTACTAGTGTAGGATATAGAGTTTATAATAAAAGGACTCAAAAGATTGAGGAATCTTCAAATGCCCAATTTGATGAAACTTCCAATACATACCCTAGGAAATCCCCTATTGATGATGATATTAGTAATAAAAATCAAGAAATTTCCCAACAATTTCAAGATTTAACCTTAGGGGGTAATGATCAAGGGGGAGGATTGAATCAAGGGGGAGTAAGAGGTGATTCCGATGATGAGCAAAGGATTGAGATTAATTATGATCAAACTCAAATTAATACACCTCCTAGAACCATAAGAGTTCATCAAAATCACCCCTTAGATCAAATTGTGGGTGAATTATCTCAAGGTGTTAGGACTAGGTCATTTCATAGGGATCCCACTAGTCATATAACTCTAATTTCTCAAGTTGAGCCCAAAACAATCAAAGATGCATTACTTGATCCAGATTGGATCTTAGCAATGCAAGATGAATTGGCTCAATTTGAAAGGAGTAAAGTATGAGAGTTAGTTCCTAGACCTAATGAAAACACCATCATTACTACAAGATGGGTCTTTAGGAACAAACTAGATGACCAAGGAAATATTACTAGGAATAAGGCAAGATTAGTTGCAAGGGGCTTTAATCAAGTTGAAGGACTTGATTATGATGAAACATATGCCCCGGTTGCTAGGTTAGAGTCTATTAGGATACTATTAGGGTATGCCTCCTATATGGGTTTCAAACTCCATCAAATGGATGTTAAATCGACATTTCTAAATGGGTTTATTAAGGAAGAGGTATATGTAGAACAACCTCCCGGGTTTGAGAATATGGACTATCCAAACCATGTATACAAGCTTAGGAAAGCTTTGTATGGTTTGAAACAAGCTCCCCGGGCTTGGTATGAAAGATTATCATCTTTCTTAATTTCTAAGGATTTTAAAAGGGGTTGTGTAGATCAAACTCTATTTATAAAGTCAACATCAAAGGACATCTTTGTAGGCCAAGTATATGTTGATGACATCATTTTTGGGTCAACAAATGATGAACTTCTTCAAGACTTTATTAAAAATATGGAAAAAGAGTTTGAAATGAATCTAGTTGAGGAATTAAATTTCTTCCTAGGATTACAAGTCAAACAAACAAGTGAAGGAATTTATATTTATCAAACCAAATATGCTAAGGAAATGATTAAGAAATTTGGATTGAAAACTGCTAAGGTAGTTTCAACTCCAATGGCAACCAATACTAAAATAGATAGTGATAATGAAGGAAAACAAATTGATCTTACACTCTATAGGAGCATGATTGGTAGCCTTTTGTACTTAACCGCTAGTAGACCCGACATATTATTTGCGGTTGGTATGTGTGCTAGGTATCAATCATGTGAAAAAGAATCTCATTTAGTTGCCGTTAAGAGAATCTTAAGATATATTAAAGGCACACTAAATGTAGGACTATGGTACCCTAGTGTTGGTGATCGTTTGGAAGGTAGAGGGGGGGGGTGAATAGCGCTTTTCATTTCTACAAGAGTGATTAGCGGAAGCAACACAAATAATATATGTAAAAACAAAAAGCAATGCAAACAAAAGCCTTTACGTGGTTCGGAGATAACGCTCCTACTCCACGGTGATCCTTAAGGTGGATCAACCCAAGCAATTCCACTAAGAAGCTTTCCTTTACAACACAACTCCTCTTCTTTACAAAGAATGAAACTTAAGCTTAGAGAGAAGAGGAGGGGATTTAAGATCACTTAGAAAGCTAAAAAACTCGTGGAGGCTTTGGAGAAGAATCAGAGAATAAGCATTAACCCCAAAAACCCCCCACCATCCCTCTTTTTATAGAGAGAGGGCTGATTTTCCCGTTGGAGCACGATCGATCGATGTGATGCACGACATCGATCACATGATTAACGCCTCAACAGCGGATTCGCGAGAATTAGAGTTGTTTCATCCAACGACATTCTCATCAGTCGACTGATCCCTCCATCAGTCGACTGATGAAGTGATCAGTCGAGTGATCACAAGCCGTAGTCGAGTGGGACTCCATTTTGTGCCTATTTTTGCCTTGATCGATCACCCTTTTTGGCCGATCGATAGCATCATCGATCGACTACCATTGCAAGGCAAGATCGATAGTCGGGGTTTCACCCCGACTCGATCGAAAGGATTGACGATCGATACATCGTGTCGATCGATCGATACATCAAGTATGAGTATTTCATACTTGATTTCACCCCCTAGACCTAGACTCAACCTTCTAGCTCTTCCTTAAGCCTTGCGCTTCCAGGATCCCTCCGAGTCCGCGACTTGTTCATCCTTTGCGCTTTCCTTCCAAGAGCTTCCTTCGGTTTTGTCATGTCTTGGGTTTTCCTTTGCCAAGGCGTGCTTGGACTTTACGCCACCAAGACTACATGCTTGGACTTACGCTGCCAAGACTTGCCTTTGGACTTCCTTTGCCAAGGTCCGTTTGGACTTAATGCCGCCAAGACAACATGTTTGGTCTTATGCCGCCAAACCTTTACTTTGGACTTCTCTTGCCAAGCTCATACTTGGACTTTGCCTTTACCTGTCACTTAATCATGTTCACCATTAGATTACAATTTGTTGCCTAACTTAGATGATTATCCAAACATCAAAACATATAAATGCTTGGGGCATTGTTGCACCAACAATCTCCCCCTTTTTGATGTTTGGCAATCATTTAAGTTAGGTCTTTTAAAGATACACATAATCACATAATCATATATCCAATTTCTTACTTAAACATTTCTTAAGTTACATCTTTTAAAGATACACATAATCACATATCCAATTTCTAACTTAAACATTTCTTCTCCCCCTTTGACATACATCAAAAAAGAAGAAATCATAAAATTCATAGAAGAATTGAATATATTATAATCTTGAGCTAAAGTATAGATATGAATTTTAGCTCCCCCTTAATCCAAGATATAGTTCATGATGAGTAAACAAAAACATGTGGAGAAAAAGTCTATCAAGTAATTTGAGGATTTAACTTCCAACTTTGCACCAACAATATAATTTGTTTTGGAATAAGAAAGTTATGTTATGTGAAACTCCCCCTAAAACACCGTATTAAACAGTCATACAAGTTGTTTATACTCAATATTATCAAGCTATAGTTTTAGATCAACAAGGATACACTAAATATCAGAAAATGGAGCTAATTTTCCGAAAACATAGTGTATCACGATCGGTTTTCAACTACATTCATGTATACGAAATTCAGCCTTTTCAGTCCAAATTCAGAAATGCGTCAGAAATTCCAGAAGCCTCGAAAAATCACGAAATTTTATGTACACATTTCTGAAATCATACTTTATCAAGGAAAAATATTTTGACAAATATAAGTTTTCCAGATTTCAATATTGATACAAACTTGGAAACTAGCAAAAGTTCTAAAATTTTACAAACTTTGTATCACTTTTGTGTTTCACTTGAAAATTATTTTTCAAAGTATGATAAACATAGTTCAAAATATGTTTTATTTGACATTTCCAATCATGTTCTTGGAGCTATATGCACATCAATTGTGTATAAGCCTTCCCAATGATTGGTCCAATGAAGGATTAATGTCTCTAGATGACACTTTGGTCCATAGTAATGCATCATAACAAGCATGATGAACCAAGTGCATCTTCCTAACATCTCACATGTTGTCTAAGTTGCTCAATACAAAAATCATGGTTTCTTGGGTATTTTGTGAGATGCTTAAAGGTATAAATCCTAGTATTTCTATAGGATCATGCAAACCTATACCTTTACTCAACCAAGCACATTCCAAGTTCTCTCCTAAGTGATGAAAATTCTACCTTGGGAAGAGCCTTGGTAAATATGTCGGCTAGGTTGGACTTGGATTCAATGTAATTAAGCTCAATGTCCCCCTTTGCCACATGATCTCTAATGAAGTGATATTTCACTTCAATGTGCTTGGTCCTAGAGTGATGCACCGGATTTTTGGTCAAGTTAATGGTGCTCACATTATCACAAAATACTTTCATGTTGGAGTAAGATAGCTCATAATCTTCTAAGGTATGTTTCATCTATAGTAGTTGAGCTACACAACCACCCATAGCCACATATTCGGCCTCGGTGGTAGATAAAGCAACACAATGTTGCTTCCTACTACTCCAACTAACTAGGGAGGACCCAAGGAATTGGCATCCACCACTAGTACTCTTCCGATTCAATTTGCAACCAGCATAATCGGAATCGGTGTACCCAATCAAATCAAAAGACCTAGTCCTAGGGTACCATAGACCTACATTTAGTGTGCCTTTAACATATCTTAAAATTCTCTTAATGGAAACTAAATGAAATTCTTTAGCACATGATTGATACCTAGCACACATACCAACCGCAAATAATATGTCAGGTCTACTAGTGGTTAAGTACAAAAGGCTACCAATCATGCTCCTATAAAGTGTGAGATCTATTTGTTTTCCTTCACTATCACTATCTATTTTGGTATTGGTTGCCATTGGAGTTGAAACGACCTTAGCATTTTCCAAACCAAATTTCTTAATCATTTCCTTAGCATATTTGGTTTTATAAATATAAATACCTTCACTAGTTTGTTTGACTTGCAATCCTAGGAAGAAATTTAATTCCCCAACTAGACTCATTTCAAACTCTTTTTCCATATTTTGAATAAAGTCTTGAAGGAGTTCATCATTTGTTGACCCAAAGATAATGTCATCAACATATACTTGGGCTACAAAGATGTCCTTAGATGTTGACTTTATAAAGAGAGTTTGATCTATACTACCCCTTTTAAAATCCTTAGAGATTAAGAAAGATGATAATCTTTCATACTAAGCCCGGGGAGCTTGTTTCAACCCATATAAAGCTTTCCTAAGCTTGTATATATGGTTTGGGTAGTCCATATTTTCAAACCCGGGAGGTTGTTCTACATACACCTCTTCCTTAATAAACCCATTTAGGAATGCCGATTTGACATCCATTTGATGGAGTTTGAAACCCATATAGGAGGCATACCCTAAAAGTATTCTAATGGACTTTAACCTAGCAATCGGGGCATATGTTTCATCATAGTCAAGTCCTTCAACTTGATTAAAGCCCCTTGCAACTAATATTGCTTTATTTCTAGTGATATTTCCTTGGTCATCTAGTTTGTTCCTAAAGACCCATCTTGTAGTAACAATGGTGTTTTCACTTGGTCTAGGAACTAACTCTCATACTTGACTCCTTTCAAATTGAGCCAATTCATCTTGCATTGCTAAGATCAAATCTGGATCAAGTAATGCATCTTTAATTGTTTTGGGCTCAATTTGAGAAATTAGAGCTATATGACTAGTGGGATCCCTATGGAATGACCAAGTCCTAACTCCTTGAGATAATTCACCCATAATTTGATCTAAGGGGTGACTTTGATGAACTCTTATGGTTCTAGGAGGTGTATTAAGTTGATTTTGATCATGATCAACCTCAATCCTATGCTCATCATCGGAATCATCTCTTACTCCCCCTTGATTCATCCTCCCCCTTGATTATTACCTCCTAAGGTTAAATCTTGAAATTGTTGGGTGATTTCTTGATTTTCATTATTAATATCATCATCAATAGGGGATTTCCTAGGATATGTATTGGAGGATTCATCAAATTGAACATTTGAAGATTCTTCAATCCTTTGAGTCCTTTTATTGTAAACTCTATACCCTACACTAGTGGATGAGTATCCAACTAAGATTCCCTCATCTGCTTTGGACTCAAACTTACCTAGGTTGTCTTTGGTATTTAAAATATAGACTTTACATCCAAAGACCTTAAAATAATGAATTGTTGGAATTGTACCATTCCACAATTCAAATGGATCGGAAGAGTACTAGTGGTGGATGCCAATTCCTTGGGTCCTCCCTAGTTAGTTGGAGTAGTAGGAAGCAACCTTGTGTTGCCCTATCCACGACCGAGGCCGAGTATGTGGCTATGGGTGGTTGTGTAGCTCAACTACTATGGATGAAACATACCTTAGAAGATTATGAGCTATCTTACTCCAACATGAAAGTATTTTGTGATAATGTGAGCACCATCAACTTGACCAAAAATCTGGTGCATCACTCTAGGACTAAGCATATTGAAGTGAAATATCACTTCATTAGAGATCATGTGGCTAAGGGGGACATTGAGCTTAATTACATTGAATCCAAGTCCAACCTAGCCGACATATTTACCAAGGCTCTCCCCGAGGTAGAATTCTCATCACTTAGGAGAGAACTTGGAATGTGCTTGGTTGAATAAAGATGTAGGTTTGTATGATCCTATAGAAATCTTAGGATTTATACCTTTAAGCATCTCACAAAACACCTAAGAAATCATGATTTTTGTATTGAGCAACTTAGACAACATGTGAGATGTTAGGAAGATGCACTTGTTTCATCATGCTTGTTATGATGCATTACTATGGACCAAAGTGTCATCTAGAGACATTAATCCTTCATTGGATCAATAATTGGGAAGGCTTATACACAATTGATGTGCATATAGCTCCAAGAACATGATTGGAAATGTCAAATAAAATATATTTTAAACTATGTTTATTATATTTTGGAAAACAGTTTTCAAGTGAAACACAAAAGTGATACAAAGTTTGCAAAAACATTAGAACTTTTGATAGTTTCCAAGTTTATATCAATCTTGAAATTTAGAAAACATATATTTTTCAAATTATTTTTCCTTGATAAAGTATGATTTCAGAAATGTGTACACAAAATTTTGTGATTTTTTAAGCTTTCTAGAATTTCTAACGCATTTCTAAAATTGAGCTGAAAAGGTTGAAATTCAGATTTCAGGCGTAGCAGTCGACTGAGTCAGAAATCAGTCGACTGATATGCTGTGTTTTCTGAAAAATAGCTCCACTTTATGATATTTAGTATATCTTTGATGTCCTAAAACTATAGCATGATAATATTGAGTATAAACAAACTTTTAGGATTGTTTAATGTGGTGTTTTAGGGGGAGTTTCATAAAATGTATCTTTTTCATCCCAAAATGTACATTGTTGGTGCAAAGTTAGGATTTAAACCTTCAAATTGTTTGATAGGATTTTGCTCCACATGTCTTTCACTCATCATGAACTATATCTTGGATTAAGGGGGAGCTAAATTTCAATTCTATACCTTAGTTCAAGATTACAACGCATTTATGAAATATATGATTTCTTCTCTTTTTGATTTATGTCAAAGGGGGAGAAGAAATGTTTAAGTTAGAATTGGATATATGATTATGTGATATGATTATGTGCGTATCTTTAAAAGACCTAACTTAAATGATTGTCAAACATAAAAAAGGGGGAGATTGTTGGTGCAACAATGCCCCAAACATTTATATGTCTTGATGTTTGGATAATCATCTAAGTTAGGCAACAATTTGTGATCTAATTGTGAACATGTTCAAGTAACAGGGAAATCCAAGTATGAAGACTTGGTAAAGGCAAAGTCCAAGTATGAACTTGGCAAGAAAAGACCAAGGTAAAGGTTTGGCGGCATAAGACCAAGCATGTTGTCTTGGCGGCATTATGTCCAAACGGTCTTTGGCAAAGGAAGACCAAAGGCAAGTCTTGGCAGCGTAAGTCCAAGCATGTAAATTTGGCGGCGTAAAGTCCAAGCACGCTTTGGCAAAAGGAAACCAAAAGACATGACAAAACCGAAGGAAGCTCTTGGAAGCAAAGCGCAAAGGATGAACAAGTCGTAGACTCAGAGGGATCTTGGAGACGCAAGGCTTAAGGAAGAGCTAGAAGGTTGGGTCTAGGTCTAGGGGGTGTAATCAAGTATGAATTATTCATACTTGATGAGTATCAGTCGACTGATATGATGTATCGAGATCGTCAGTGCTCGGCCGAGTCGGATGAAACCACGACCATCGATCATTGCTGTCGTGTCGCGGGATGATCGATGCGATCGACTACCAACAATGGCGGATCGGTGATCGTTAAACACAGTACGTAATAGAGTCTCACTCGACTGCGGCCTGTGATCACTCAATTGATCACTCCATCAGTCGACTGATGGAGGGATCAATCGACTGATGAGAGTGTCGTTGGAGGTAATGACTCAATCCTGCCGCAACCGGCTATTCGGTCGTTTAACACCGTGCGTCGTGATCGATCGTGCATCAGTCGATTGATGGTGCTCCAACGGGAAAATCAGCCCTCTCTCTATAAAAAGAGGGCTTATGGAGGTTTTTCGAGTTAATGCTTATTCTCTGATAATACTCTCAAGCCTCCACGATTTTTCAAAACTTTCTAGTGATTCTAAATCTCTTTCTCCTCTCTAAGCTCCATTTACATCTTTTGTAAGAAGAGGAGGAGTGTTGTAAAGGAAAGCTTCATAGTGATATTGATTAGGGTTGATCCACCTCAAGGATCACCGTGGAGTAGGAGCGCTATCTTCAAACCACCTAAAAGAATCGTGTTAGCATTGTTTTTCATTTGTGTTATTATTATTTTTGTTGTGCTTTCGCCAATCTTTTTGTAGAGACGAAAAACAAGCTATTCACCCCCCCTCTAGCTTCCAATCAATCACCAACAAAGGTTTCATCATAGTCAATACCATGAATTTGCTTGAAACCTTTAGCCACCAATCGACCCTTATAGGTATGTGTAAGTCCATCCATGTCAGTCTTTCTCCTAAAGACCCACTTACACCCAATGGGTTTGACCCCTTCAGGTGGATCAACCAAAGTCCATACTTGGTTGATGTACATGGATTTCATCTCGGATCTCATGGCCTCAAGCCATTTCTCAGAACCTGGGCTCATCATAGCTTCGTAATAGGAGGTAGGCTCATTCTCAATGAGCATAATGTCATCATGGTCAGACAAGAGAAATGAGTATTTCTCAAGCTGCCGACGTACCTTATCAGACCTGCGAAGAGGTAGGTCTACATGAACAGGTGGTTGTTCCACAACTCTTTGTTCAACAATCTCATCCCCAACAACATTTTGTGGTTCCTGTTCAACCTCCATCAAGGCCTCAGTGCTATAGTCCTTATCTTGAATTTCTTCAAGATCGAACGTACTCCCACTAGTTTTTCTAGAAATAAAATCCCTTTCTAGAAAAACCCCAGTCTTTTCCACAAACACTTTGTGCTAACTGGGAATGTAGAAGTAATATCCCTTTATGTCCTTGGGATATCCAACAAAATAGTACTTATCGAATTTGGGTCCCAGTTTGTCTGAGACTTGACGTCGAATGTAAGCCTCATAACCCCAAATCCTCATGAAAGACATCTTGGGATTTCTCCCTGTCCATATCGTATCACAACCTTGGATGGTACACGGTTAAGGGTAAAGGCTATTGTGTCTAGAGCATATCCCCAAAAGGATATAGGAAGATATGTGTGACTCATCATAGATCGTACCATATCTAATAGGGTACGATTCCTCCTTTCAGATACACTATTCCACTGTGGTGTTCCAGGAGGAGTGAGTTGGGATAGAATCCCACACTCAGCTAGATAGTCACGAAACTCATGGCTAAGGTATTCATCACCTCAATCTGATCGAAGTATCTTAATACTCTTGCCAAGCTGGTTTTGTACTTCATTCTTGAATTCTTTGAACTTTTCAAAGGATTCTGATTTATATGTCATAAGATACACATAACCATATCTACTGAAGTCATCAGTAAATGTAATGAAGTACCTGTAACCACCTCTAACAGCAACATTGAAAGGGCCACATACATCACTATGTATAAGTCCTAACAAGTCTGTTGCTCTTTCACTGTGTCCACTAAAGGGAGTCTTGGTCATCTTGCCTAAAAGGCAAGACTCGCATGTCTCATATGATTCAAAATCAAATGAGTCTAGCAGCCCATCCTTATAGAGCTGAGATAAGCGACTCTCATTTATATGACCTAAGCGACAATGCCAGAGATAGGTTTGGTTCAACTCATTTGACTTGAACCTTTTGGTACTTATGTTATAGATAGGGCTCTCTAAGTCTAGAAAGTAGAGTCCGTTCATTAGAGGTGCACTACAATAGAACATATCATTTAAATAAACTGAACAACATTTGTTCTTTATTATAAATGTAAATCCTTTCTTGTCCAAACAAGAAATCGAAATGATGTTCTTAGTTAAGGCAGGCATATAACAACATTCATCTAATTCTAGTACAAGCCCAAAGGGCAGAGATAGATCATAAGTTTCTACAGCAACAGCAGCAACCCTTGCTCCATTGCCTACTCGTAGGTCCACCTCGCCCTTTGTCAATGCCTTGCTATTTCTCAGTGCCTGCACATTGGTACAAATGTGAGATGCACATCCAGTATCTAATACTCATGATGAAGAAATAGATAGATTGACTTCTATAACATTTATACCTGAAGTAGAAGTCTCACTTCTCTTCTTCTTAAGATCTTCCAGGTATGCCTTGCAGTTACACTTCCAGTGTCCAGCTTCCTTGCAATGGAAGTAAGCCCCTTCCTTGGCCACCCCTCCTTTGGGTTTCAGTTCCTTGCCTTTGCCCTTGGCTTGGGACTTTCCCTTACCTTTAGGCTTGCCCTTGCCTTTCTTCTTTTGCACCATCAAAATGGCATCAGATTTTCCCTTCTTAAGGTTGAGCTCAGCAATTCTCAACATGCTGAGCATCTCAGGCAGTGGCTTATCAATTTCATTCATGTTGTAATTCATGACAAATTGATTGTAGCTTTGCGGCAAAGACTACAAGATTAAGTCAGTGGCCAGCTCTTGTCCAAGGGGGAATCCCAATCTCGGTAGGTTTTCTACGTACCCAATCATCTTGAGTACATATGGACCTACGGGAGTCCCATCTTGCATTTTGGAACCAAACAATGCCTTAGAGACTTCATATCTCTCGTGCCTTGCTTGTCCTTGATATAGTTGATGAAGATGTTCAACCATATCATAAGCATTCATGAACTCGTGTTGCTTCTGAAGCTCAGAGTTCATGGTCGCGAGCATTAGACATGACACATCTAATGCATCATCTTGATGCTTCTTGTAAGCATCTTTGTCAGCTCACGAGGCAGTGGCAGAAGGTGCCTCCGGAATGGGCTGCTCCAGGACGTACAATTTCCTTTCTTGGGTGAGAACAATTCTCAGGTTCCTATACCAGTCCAGGAAATTTACTCCATTGAGCTTGTCCTTCTCAAGGACAGAACGCAGAGAGAGAGAGTGTTCGTGTTTGTCGACATAGTAATCTACAACATACAATGCAGAGAATTAATATCATATTCCTTTTATCATTTAATTAGGCCTTTAATCAAATGATACTCCTGTTGGGGGTCGCACTTCAGAGGCCCATTGGCTCCCATGTCCCCGGATTAAAATTTTCACTAATGAAAGGATTAATCCGGATGGGATGAGCTCCCTTAGCGACACCATTTCGTCGTCGTGCTAACAACTCGAGTGGTCGTTTGAACAAACTAGTTGTTCAAGCAACACTACTCTTCTAGTTGATTAGCCGCGGAAGAGACGACGGACGGATCGCCGGTTTTTGTGTTTGTCTTCGGGGTCCATGATTATACATTATATTTACTAATTCACACATGCATAATCAAAACATAAAAGAACAAGCTCAGATCTGTAAATAAAGTTAAAATAACTTTATACCTCACGATCTTCTACCGTATGTCCTATCCTTCTCATGGACGACGTGTGGTCGAAGATCCTCCACGAGTAGAAGCCTTCTAGATCGCTTTCTTCTCTACCTTGTCCGCTGCGAACAAAGAGAAGAAACAACAAAACCTTTTCCTTTCTAGAACCGGCCACCAAGTAATGAAGTTTGATGTAACCGCCGGCCAAGGAACGAATGGATGAGCGCCGGCCAACCTTGAGACAAAGTTGCCGCCGGCCACCAATGGAGAAGCGCCGACCAACAAGAAGCTTGGAACCGCCGGCCACCAAGGATTAAAGGAGAAGAATGAGGGCCGGCCAAGGAAGAAAGGAGAGGTCTATAGGATGGACGCCGGCCAAGCCTTGATGGAGAAGAATGGGCACCGGCAACAATCAAGAAGGAGAAAGGTTGCCGCCCAAGCTCTATCTCCAAACCCTAGCCGCCCACCTTGATAAGAGCCAAACCCTAACTCCAAAATTTTAATCTCTTCATCATCCTTGCCGCCCAACCCTAAGCATCTATTTATAGAATAGGGCTTAAGCCTCCTTTAATCTCCACCGTCAGATCTAGGGATTTAATCTCCACCGTCGGATCTAGGGTTTTATCCCAACCGTCGGATCTAGAGTTTAATCCCAACCATCGGATCTAGGATTTCATCTCAACCGTCGGATCTAGGGTTTCATCCCAACCGTCGGATCTAGGGTTTTATCCCAACCGTCGGATCTAGGGATTTAATCCTAACCGTCGATTCTAGGGTTTCATCCTAACCATCGGATCTTAGGGATTTAATCCCAACCGTTGGTTCTAGGGTTTCATCCAACCATCGAATCTAGGGATTTAATCCCAACCGTTGGTTCTAGGTTTTGTTTTACATTCTTGGATCTAGACTTCATAAGGATTATGTTAGGCTACGATAGGGACCATAAGGAGGAGTTGGATCTTGGCCACCCGATGGATCGGAACCACACAAACTTGATCCATCAATGATGTTCCATTCCACTAGAGGATCATCATTGAACTACCTCACCAACCCCCATAAATTAATATGGGCTCCATATATATTATTTGTACATTTATCTCCCCGTGTTTAAGATATCGAATGTCCAGTCACAATTAATTGATCGACCATCAATTAATCAACATCTAGTTCCTCGAGTAGTACCACTCAACCTTATCATCATGTTGACTAAGTCAACCAGCTGGGTTTACATGATGAACCTTATGAGCTCCTCAAGGGGACATCATCAACCTAATATATAGGACACGGTTTCCTCCTATAATCAACGACACACCATGTAAATAATATTATTTCCCAACTTACCAGGCATATTGATTTAATCCATCTAAATCTCACCCACTGGCAAATCAAGGAAATAAATACTAAGTACATGTGCCCGTTATTATATCGGGATTAAGAGCATGTACAACATAATATCCGAGGTCCGATTCAATTATATAGTCAGCACTTAAATTGAATCACCTCTATGTCGGTCCTGCTCAATACACCTAAGTGTACTAGTGTAACTCTATGTTCAAGATAAAACAATGCCAAGCTACACTACAACCATGCCAATGGTTTGTCCAAAACCATCTTGGTTGTGAGCCTCTACTTATATTTTACAAGGGACTGATAACATGATCTTCTGTGCTACACCAAGCACCATGTTATCTACAATGTAAAATATTAGACAATATGCACACACATATAATAAATATATAAAGTGCAAACAATGATCATGTGATTCTTATTTCAAAATAAAATGTTCATACAAAAAGAGCTAGGCTTTCAGTATACATTCTAACAGCTCCCACTGAATTATAGGAATTTTATAGAATCAAGTTATGGATGTGGTCAAACCACATTACTAGATTCATACAAACTAGCTATAATTCCTGCGGGACAAGAACCACATCATACTAAGCCTTGAGTTAGCTTTGGCTAAATCGCCCAAGACTTAGTACAATCGGTGGGTAACACATTACCGATTACATCACTATGCAACTCTTGTTTATAGGATCAAGACTCACATTTACAAAAGACCTTGAGTTAGCTTTGGCTAAATCGCCCAAGATTTACTGTAAATGCGATCTTATCCTATCTTTCCAACGGTTGGAATATGCCTATAGTTCTGCTCGATCCAATTGGGTTAACTAGTTTTACTCAATCTAATTGAGCTTACTCTAACCCAAGCCGTGATAGGCAGGACCAAGATTGTCCCTCCGCACCCTACCAAGATAATATGTGTTGCTCCACTTTGGCAGATTCAACAACTACAAATGATTGAGGTAGTGATGGGTATCAAGGACTCGGTAGGCATTTATGAGTTGATTCGATTAAAATCTAATCTAATCGTAATGTATATCATATATGCATTGAGGCCTTTATTATCCTATATTAGCATGCATCACATACATACAAGCATTATTCTAGCATGTATCATATACATACAAGAAATATATATATATATATATATATATATATATATATATATATATATATATATATATATATATATATATATATATATATATATATATATATATATATATAATTAACTGTGATGTGGTCATGGCCCTACTACGATCTTCTCAAGCCAATGAGAAGATCTGACGGTCAACCTAGGGCTAGCGGCTTCTCCAAGCGCTTCCTTTGACCGCCATGTGTCGTCGGCACCCTTCTCGTAACTTCGTCTACAAGTGGACTTTCCACCGCTTCATTTTGTACATTACAAATATGAAACTCGAGTTACATTCGAGTCTAAAACTATTTACAACTAGAATTTCAAAAGAAGAGGTACGACGCGCAGGTCGCATACACTATACAACACGCACAACCACAAAAACGACACGCAGGCCGTATTATGAATTACAACACATCATCATCCGATCATATTGGGGTTCTTGGGCCGTGACAATCACAGAATTATACATAATTCTAAATTATGTATTTTTACAGAAAATTTCTATAATTTTTCCTATTTTTTTTTCAATTTTATGAGTCACCTCTCCGTAACGGTCCCGCTAAGCGGTTTCCGGGCGTGATCGCGGGACAATGCCTCTTTCGGGGATAGGGACAGCGCCCCTACTCACAAAATAAACTTTGCGAGTATCCCTACTATGATCTTACAGCGACTTAAGTCGCTGTCCCAAAAACCTAAAGCGAGAACTCGAGGTTTCGGAGAGTTTTTCTCGATGGTTGAAGCCTACAAGTGTCCCAACACTCGTTGCTTCGACTCTTCGAGAAAAATATCCAAAAATTCGATAAAAATAGGAAATTTACAGAAACATAAAATATGTAATATTTATATCTAATACAAAAACAACAAAAATGAAACACACACATGCTTCGCACGTGGCTCTGATACCATTGTTGGACTTTCCAAGCCGCAAAAACCGCTTTTTGCATTGCAAAAACCCCGGAAGTCCGGCCACGGATCCGTGCAAAGATATATTAAAATAAAAACATGTATGTGCTAAGTAAACCTAGATCTACCTTAGATCTATAAGTTGAGAGTGTTACCCTCGATGCGACGCCCTTTGCAAATCCTGCTTGTCCAAATAGCTTGCCAGAACTCTAGAGTGTCAAGTGTACACTCCTCTATTGGTATCCACACAAGCAATAGGTGGAGAAAAGAAACCTAGAGTGTGCTAGCACCCTTAGAAGTTTCGGCCAAGGAGGAGAGGGGAGCTTGAGAGGATGATCCAAGGAAGAAGATGAAGTTCTAGTAACTCACCAAAATCAATTACACCCATCAAATGGAGTGGCCGGCCACTTCATGACTTGGGGGGTTGCATGCATGTAACTCCAAGAGACAATGGCTCTTGGTCTCCCTCATGAGGTGGCACCACATGATAAGTCAATGATGATGTGGAGCATCATCATTGGCTGGCCATGCCAAGTCATCATCATGACATGACATTTGGTCAAGTCAAACTTGACCTTTCATCTTCCCTCTCAAGTCAAGTCAAACTTGACCTCTTATCTCCCATGGTTGATCAAATCCAACCACTTGATTCAAGTCAATTTGATTTAATGAATCTCTATTCATTAATTTAAATTGACTAAATGAATCAAATATAAATTAGACTCATTCAACACTTGAATCAACTTGAGTCTAACTCAATTAGTCTAATTTGGATTACTCTTAATCCAATTTGGTTCATCCCATGAACCTAATCCTCATGGTTCATCATATGAACCTAATCTCCATCTAATTGCCCTTTGTGTGTGACCCTA
Source organism: Wurfbainia villosa (assembly GCA_025175895.1). NCBI lineage: Eukaryota > Viridiplantae > Streptophyta > Magnoliopsida > Zingiberales > Zingiberaceae > Wurfbainia > Wurfbainia villosa. The sequence continues at coordinate 4,783,722 of CM046003.1, forward strand.
TAGGTTCTTGTAACGTTGGCAATGTCCCTAAACCGATTTAGAAATATAAGCAATGAGCGGTATCTAGCAACACATCATTGCTACCCAAGTTACAAGAATGTTGAGCTCCAACATCACCTTTGTGACTACTAATTGTGACTCTCACAATATGTGACAATGTCCCTCTATCCTTGACATCTAGATTGACCAATTGAGGCATAGACCGTGTCATCCTCGGTACAATATATATCTTGAACTTCAAGTAGACTCACTCTAATCAAATGAGCTCAATATCTCATATTGACTCATTTGGGCATGGCCATGCACTTCGTGGTCTCACTCTATCAAGAATAATGATGTCTCTCCTGTCATATAGGAGGGATAGATCTCATCTACATCACTCACATCCCTCCGCATAATTTGTCACATACCCAGTAATCGCCTTTATAGTCCACCCATTTACGGGTGACGTTTGACGAAGCCAAAGTATGCAACTCCTTATGTAGGGAACCATGGTGACTTCAGGTCTAAAGACTAATAGTCATACTAATAGCCACATGAGAAAGTATATGACACTCATATAACGATCCATGATACTTTCTCATGGTGGGTCATTCAATATACATTCTCCAATGCATACCCATGTGTCAATTTGATATCTCATATCCATGACTTGTGAGATCAAGTCATCGTGTTGACCTACATGCTAGTCTCTATGCATTAACATTGTCCCTGAATGTTAATACTTGACTAGGAATGATTAAGAGTAGTGTTCTCTGTTGGGTTTCCGGCACCGCGGCGTATGTGTGTTCGATCACGTTTCGTAAACATGAACACAGCGGAAGCAATAAAAATAATAAATCTACATTTATTACAACACACACATCACACGCATGCATATTACAACAAGTGTAGACATAACCGTAAATTTAAATTTGCAATAAAAGGAAATTTATCTACGTTATACCTTTCGTATGACGTGTAGCGGGAACGACATCAACCGGAACGATCCTCGCTAGAATCGTCTCTATCCGTATCCACACCGAGTTCCTCGGGATGACTTCGCTAAGCCACGAGCTTCGTCTTTGTACAGGTTACTAGCCTCGTGTTGAAGACGACGTGATCGAGAGATGATCACAATCCGAATCCAAATTCGGATCCTAAGACGAGTCCTCAAAACTCGCTTCTCCGGAGAGGTATTCGTCAACCGATTGACGAATCCTTCGTCCTCCACCTCAGAGGATTACCGGAGATCGAATCCCCGGTATGTTAGCCGCTGTCGGAGCTCTAACCGTCATCCAAACGACGCTCCGACGAGAGGAGAACAAGCTGTCCAGAAAACTGGACAGCTTTGGTGGAGGTGATAGGCGCCGGCCAACCAAGGGAGATAGAGCTCACCTTGATGCCAAACCTGAAGGAGATCACCGGAGCACTAACCGGCAGCAGCTCGTCGCCGGCAAGGAGGAAGGAAGCAGCCTTCTGGACGCCGGTTGGAGGAGCTATGGGCGGCGGCAATGGAGTTGGCGCCGACTCCTTCAATGGGGTGGGCGGCAACTCTAGCTAGGGTTTTTGGATTATGGCTTAATTATCCCTTAAGCCCTATTTTATAGAGAACTAATTCTCTTAATGGTTATTGGATCATAACCATGAGGCCCGTTAACCCACTCCATTAAGATAAGTTAAAATAAACCAAACCATGATGGTTTATTTTAAGTTAAAACGAACCGAACCAACTTTTGGTTCATTCGTTTAAAATAAACCAAACCTTTTGGTTTATTCTCCTCCATTGGATTAGAACCAAACCATTTTGGTCCATCTATTATGTCTTCATAAGACACGGCCCATCCACGCTTCCATTGCGACTGAAACGATTTCATGCTCGCTCCATGTTTGGTCCAACCAAACTTAGTTTCTCTCGGTCTGAGAATCCCATTCTCAAGCTCATTTTAAATCCTTCGGATTACGCTCGTTGTGCGTGTGACCAAATAGGTTCTCGATTTATGTTGGCCGTCTATAATTAACCATTAATTATAGAACGATCATGAGTGGCACCTAGTAGTACATCATGATCCCCAATTAACCGAAAAGATCAACGGTTGATCCAGAACTATTTCTGAAACCCTTCAACAGCTAGAATGATTCGTTTCCCATTCCCTTCACTCATCTTATACCCACTTTGTTCAGGACATGGTCTATAGTGTCAGTCCCCACTAGGCTGACTACGTCACACCTAGCCCAAGTATCATTTCCTCGTCCTACGGATTCTAGTTACTGCACATGTATCGAAGAGTACCTTACTCTAAACATGTAATGCTTTGGCCAAAGACTTTAGTAACAATCCGACGAGAGGCCATGGGTATACATATCCTCGCAAGGAGTGGTGAATCCTTTATAGGCTATTCAAACACCTTCGATCACTTCGACTTATACCCAATCATCCCGGGTCCACATCTCCTTAGAGATGCTTGCTTAAGATGTCAAAGCATAAGTCTCTATGATCAAGATGACTTGAATACCGCAAGTCAAAGGAACATCACACTTAAGCTACAGTAAGAACTTCATTGACATATCTATATATGTAGAGAACCTTATGAAGTCTTACGGCTGGTCACTCCAATGAACTAGTTACCATAAATAGCATCCACGATTAACTCCGGACATCACAATGTCTCCAGCTAGTGAGAATCAGCTGCTTGGATACACCAAAGAGTATACCTCATGCTAGTCTCGACAAAATCAATGGTGTCCAAATCCATCAATTCATCGACTAGGGATAATTCCGATACATCACAATTACACATGTAGAGATACTCACTAGTTGTGATCCAATCACAAATTCTCTCATGTTGTGAATCATATTGTGGACATTCAGTAAATGAGTTTAAGATCCAATCAAATACATGAAAACATGTATACTCAAATAGTGAATCTTCATTTATCATATAAATGGTTCATACATAAGGCGATTGCCTTAGGACATCTCTCATATATTACTAACATTCTCTATATCATCTCATTATCGATTCAACCAATCGATTGATATAGATAACAACCTACTACTCAAGGACATTATTATATTTAGTTATTTGGCACCAATACAAGTAAATATAATAACCATGCCTTTATAAATAGGAATATGATACAATAAAGTCCATACAACAATCATTACATGATTGGCTTTGGGGCTTTCACTAACAAGAGGAAGCTGAGGAGCTAATAGAAGAGGTGGCCCAAAACCACCATCAATGGGCTTCCGAACGTGGTCACCCAGCTCCTGCAGCGGGACGATATGTTGTCAACAACGTGGATCACCTAGCAGCGAGAATGGACACGCTTAGCAGATGATTCGACTCTTTAAATCCTGTATCTGCATATGCGTCCATTAATTTTGGAGAAGGAGCAGCAGCGTATCGGGAGGACTACTATCAAAAGCGTAACAACCCATTCTTCAGTACTTACAACCCCAGATGGAAGAACCACCCAAACTTTTCCTATCAGAATGACTCGGGGAACTTCCAACCATCAGGAGAGTATGGGCAGCAACGTGGCAATGGGCAGCAGTGACAACAAAAGTCTAGGTTAGAATTGATGATGGAAGACTTCATTGCTACCCAAACGAAGGCCAATGAAGAGTTTCATCACCAACATTAGAAAATAGAGGAGTCACTTAGAGACTTGAAGACCACTCTTGACGATCTTGCAAGTCACACAAGGATGTTGGAGACACAAGTGGCCCAGATAGCCCAAACTGTGTCGCAACCTATGGATAATTCTCCGTCATTACCCGAGCCGAGTCAAGCTAAGGAGGAAGGAGTGTGCAACGAGAGAGTAGCACAACAAAATAGATTCGCCAAGGGGTGTGCAACCATGATTTCCACCCTACCAGACCAAGCTAAAAATGAAGATAAAATTTCACCCCAGCTTGAGGACCCTAGTGAATTTGTTATCCCCTGCTCGATTTATGGGGAAAGCTTCGATGAAGTGTTGTGCGACTTAGGGTCATCAGTAAGTGTGATGCCCTACGCAGACTACTTGAAGATGGGACTGAATGGGCTCTAACCAGCGAAACTTGGTATTCGTATGAGGGATGACTTAGTCAAGGAACCTGTCAGCATGCTAATACATGTGCCTATGGTTGTCGAGAACTTCGTGATACATATAGATTTTATTATACTCGACACAGGACCAGATACCCAGAATCCCATCATCTTGGGAAGACCCTTTCTAGCAACTACGGGGGTGTGCATAGATGTAAAGGCACACCGGATCTCCTTAGAGGTAGATGGGGAGATCATCCTCTTCAGCCTATCAGAATGTAGAGCTCCCTACCTAGACAACTTAACTTTCAGCAGGATAAAGCCGAGCCCACCGAATGTAGACGCCGAGATGGATGAATGGAGGTTCATAGAACCTCCAGAGCCAAGTTGATAATGGAGTGCAGTCGAGCTAAACGACCTTAAACAAAGCGTCACTTGGGAGGCAACCCAAGTTTAGTTTAGTTTTTTTTTAGGTTTTCTTTTGATTGTATTGCATTCATTTGGTTAATTTGAATTTTGATTTACATTTCGGTTAGCATTAGGAATAGAAAAAACTTGCTAGGTAAAAATAAAATCAATTTTCTCCATACAAGTAGAGGAGAATGCCTAAGAAGAAGCACCGGAATCATGAAGCTTCAATATATGTTGGGCAGGATTTGGAGGTGATGGTCGATGCAGAACGGGAGAACGCTGTTTCTGCGGAACTTAGCCGATTAGCAATACGCACCGAACGAAGTAACGAGGTTAAAAAGGGCACACCATGCATTTTCGACCCAAATGTGCCGTGTGTTTCGATTTTTCTTGCTCTAGCCATGTGGATCCTGTTAGTGCTTATAATATCCACATATCTCCACAATGACATGATATTGTCCACTTTGGGCCTAGACCCTCATGGTTTTATTTTTGGGCTTTACCCAAAAGGCCTCATTCCAATGGAGATATCTTTTTTCTTATAAGCACATGATCTTTTCCATGTCTTACCAATGTGGGACTTTGATTGTATTCCCCATACTCCCAACAATCCCCCCCTCAAACGAAGGACCACATTGGGCCCCCCCTCACGCCGATCCCTCCTCGAAGGATTTTCTCTGCTTGATGTCCGATCTTCAACCCACCAGGACTTCCTGCCAGTTGTTCGGTCCCCCCGACCCAACTAGACTTCCTTCCTGATGTCTGGTTCTCTTGATCCGGACGTGGGAGCTCAACTTCCTTCGTTCGAGGTTCATGGCTTGACATGGACCATGGCTCTGATACCAATTGTTAGTGCTTATAATATCCACATATCTCCACAATGACATGATATTGTCCACTTTGGGCCTAGACCCTCATGGTTTTATTTTTGGGCTTTACCCAAAAGGCCTCATTCCAATGGAGATATCTTTTTTCTTATAAGCACATGATCTTTTCCATGTCTTACCAATGTGGGACTTTGATTGTATTCCCCATACTCCCAACAGATCCTTCGTCCCCACCACCTAGAAGCTTTTCCAACTTTCAAAGAAGCCAAAAGAAGCAAGGATGAGGAGGACTGATAACTACCATTTTGTCGGGTTATTTTGGTCCTTAAAATCACTGTTTTAATCCTCTCATGTGTTTAATTGTTGATTATTTGCATGTTTTATGAGTTGGATATATTTTTGGACCTTAGTGTAAATTCTCCTAAATTTTGGACTTATATGCGAATTTTATCTTTGTTTGTAGGAGATCGAGATGAGCCACTGGACTAGACTCAAGTTAGATCAAATATGGCTTCATCGAAGGTTCATAATGGGCATTTTAAGCTGGAAGAATCTGAGCCCTTCATCAAGATCGGAGACAAGTTAATCAAGGGTTCAGATATATTTAATCCTTACTGTCCGATGAGATCTGATTGATCTGAGCCATCCAACTGCATATGTTGTGATCCGATCCATACATTTAGATCTGGACATCTTGACCATTCATCTAGATTTGACCGATTGTGATTATCCCTTCAGATGGATTAGATCCATCCATTCAAATTCGGAGAATTCTCAATCGTTGGGTGCATTACCTAGTTCATGGATTAATCTGATTCAATTAACCTAGCTTTAATGGACGGATGGGATTAAATGGGGCTTTGATCGGATGGTCATAGAAATTGCCTTTAAAATCCAACATTTCCTCGTTGCAGCTCAACCGACACAATTTCTTCTCTTCACGCGATCGCCCGACGCTCAATCGCTGCCGCACTCTTCCCTTCCCCGTCGATCGTCGGAGAGGGAAGGGGATCCCCTCCAATCTCTGGTGACTGGTGATCTCTAGCCATCTCCGCCTTCTTCACCAGCACCTCCGACCAGTAGAAGCTTCTCCACCGCTGCCAGCCGCTCGTCTTCCACAGCTCTGTAGCCGAGTTTAGTTGCGCTGATCATTCTGGAAGCTCCATCTTTACCTCTGTCGAAGCCACCACCACCTTCAGTCATCTCATTTCTAGCCACTCCATCCACCGTCAGCACCTCCGCCAGCAACTTCCCACCGACAGCATCTATTCCAACTCCAACACATTTCCGGACAGCAATTTCTGGATAATTTCTCTTCATTTGGATTGCAATGTGTTGATTGTTTCTTCATGTTCATTTGTTGAATGATTGTAATTAAATGATCTTCCATGTTTAGAATTACACGTACTTGGGTTAGTTTGTTTTATGCTTGCATATCGGTCGATGAAATGTTTCTTTTAGTAATTAGGTTGTAGTTGGTTAGTTTAGATTTAATTTCGTATTATGTTTTACTCTCATGTTATTCTGTATTTCAATTGTTGTTTAAATTCTTGCACTTCCTTTATGTTTTCGAATGCTTTTGTTTGAATGTTTGCATTGTCTTTCATTTAGTAGGATTAGTTTTATTTTAATCCAAACCCCTATTTTCAATAGAAAACTCAAAGCAATAATTAGCGATCCTAACACTACTAGTCTATCAATCACACTCATTGGGAAATGATCCGGGTCGTTCCCTATGCTATATTAGTGTAGAGAGGGTTTGGCAATTAATTTGGAACGGTACCATGACACAAATCGCCGTTATCAAATTTTGGCATCGTTGCCGGGGAGTGTAATGATGTTTGGTATACTTAGGATTGTTTGTCTATTTTTTTTAAAAAAAAAAAATCAAAAATCAAAATTTTTGTTTAGGGATGCATTATTTTATTTCTTGTATATCCATGTATTTGGTCATATCTATTTCCTATGTCTTTTGATATTGTTTGTTAGTATTGTAGGAAAGAACAGGAAATTTCTTTAAACATGGATCCTTATTATCAGCGATTTGACTTCAGTCAGGCTTATTATTCAGACCAAAGTGAGCATCAGAGTGTATTTCCTATTGAGCCTCATAGTTACCCGCGACAATATCAAGACGTATATGATCCAACTCTTAGATCTTATAGTTATGATTGGGGAGATCCTTCAACGCAATATTATCAGCCCCAGCGAATTTCAGAGCAGTATGAGTACTTTCAACCTCAACAACAGAATAGGTATGCATCATTTTCAAATACCTATAATTATGGTTGGATGGATCATTCAGGGTTCAAGTATGGAAGCACACAATAGAACATTCCTCAACCTTAATTCAACAATTCAGGGTGGACTGATCATCAGAGCTTTGATAATGGAAATGAGCAACAACAACATGATCAACCTTTTCCAGCATATCAGAGTCCAATATATCAAGACTACAATGAAGAAACCCTTGCTCCTTGTCAAGAAAATACACTAGAAAAGTTCTTGTAGCTCGCAATATTGCAGCAGCAAATGAGGAATAGTCATCAACAACAACAAGAAAAGATACAAAATTTACAAATCCAGCTAGATCAAATTGCATCATCCATCAGTCAGATACAAGCACAGGATTTCATTCAGCCTTCGTCAGAGACCATTTATATGGATATTAATGCGCTTAGGGAGATGGTTTGTGGAGTGAGTGATAGACATGCATATGATTCAGCTGCTCCACAGGACTCCTATGATTCTTTGTGCTGTGATGATATTGTTGATACTGTTGCATGCATAAATATTGATGAAGTTACTGCTGTGTCAGATGTTAGTGGGTTGACAGCTTCTCCTATTTGCAATTATATTGTAAATGATGTTGTAAAGGAGGTAGTACCTTCAGAGTTACATCTTTCAGTTGTGCAACCATAGGACATGCAGTTAGATCTTCTTCCTGATTTCTTAGAGTACGTTTGTTCTGAAGAAGAGGAGCAACTGCTAGATATCAATGCCCAGAACTGGCAGCATGGCCTAGGAGTGATGGATAGCTGGATTTTTCCCCCAGACTAGACACTCCTATTTGAGCTGAAGACTCCAAGAATTTTATTGATGAATGCCCTAATAACATATGCAATAATCCAGCCTCAAGGTTTGACACTTTTTCTGAATCGCCTCCGACCACCAGAGATTACATATGATGCGGCGATCATATTGGAGGGAGAGACATCGACCCATTCTGTTGATACCATGAAAGCGCTCACCCCCATTCAGTCCATCCCACTCCTGGCATGGATGCTTACTCTAAATCTTCTTCAACCATCAGGAAAAGATTTCTTTCGGAGCACCCCACCGCCTGCGTGGCTCCTTTTACTGAATCTTCTTCAATCGTCAGGACCTCAGGGGAGTTTATTTCATCTCATTTTCTTTTATTTCCCTTGTATATATGTTTCTTTTACTTTGTTTATTTTAGTTATATTTTTTAAGTTTTGTTTGACGAGTTTTTGTTTAGTTGTGTTTTTGAAATAAATTTTTTATGCATTCCTTTATATCTTTTAGAAGTCGTGAAAGCTAGTTAAATTTGATTGTCGAATTTTGGGATTTATTGACTTGAATGGATTATTTGATTGCATGTGGTTACTATTTGGTGATGGATTCTACGTTGATAGATTAAGATGATTTTTTTTCCATTCCTAGTGAGGATTGTGGCTGTTTTTATTGCTTGTGTGTGGTGCACTTATGGTTATTGCAACTCTAGAACTTGCTTTGATTCTTTTGAGACCATACAACCATAGGTTTGCATGATTACAATGAAGGCAATCTCACTTGTTTCCCTTTACTTCTTTTGTTGTCACATGCTATTCGAATAATTTTCTTATCACACGTTATGTCATTTTCATTATCTATTCCATTATCTTTCTACATTTTCATCATATCATTTCTTTTCCATTTCTATTATTGGATGTGGAATATTGGATGTTACATGATGAGTATTTTGCCCGGGACGGACAAAAGTTTAAGTTTGGGGGAGAGAGTAGCTTAGGAGAATTTAGTGGAAGCATAGACGAGTTGTGCTTGATCACCATGAGCTTGCCATGTTTTTTATTTTTTTTTATAGCTGAGCTTGATGTATTTTTTAGAGCATAGGGAAGTGCACTACATGTCGGGAAAAAAAGAGAAAAAAAGAGTTTGAAAAAAAAAGATGAAAAAAAAGTTGAAAAAAATAAACTGGGTGGCCATGAAATAAAAAAGTATTGTTCTAATTTTGACATATGGTGTCATTCATTTTTTATTATGTGTGATAGTATTTTTGTTAACAACATCCCTTGTTGTAGTTATTGAGGGAATTATTGTATATCATTATTAAATTTGTATTAAAGAATGTGATAATGATTGTTTACATGTTTATTGGGTTGGAAGAAAAAAATTTTAGGCCAATACTTTCTTGTACTCATCTATGTAGCATTCCAGTATTTCCATATATTCTTCTTGCATTTCTTTAGCTATTTCATTTCTTATCTTCCTTTTCTTTCACAGATCTTGTCATTTTTCTTGTATTCATGTTTCTCTTACATTCTTAATAAGCCTTCAGTGATTGTGCATTCTTATGTGTATATAGTGGTGAAGGTAGAAGAAAAGTAAGCAAATGGTAGTTCATAAACCATGAGTAGCTTGAGTGAACTCCACTATTACATGCTTATGAGAGCGAGAGAAACCACCACTTACTTTATGAGGCTTAATCATTCTTAGTTTATTCATGATGGATTGAAGTCACGATGTTTGTTAACTTGTGTAAGATTTGAGTCTATAATTGCTTGAGTCTTTGAGATTTGACAATCCTAGTAACTTTCTTTCACGATTTTCTATGTATGATTAGGAATTACTAGGGAAACATACTTTCAGTTTACTTTTAGTTTTCTTTACTTGCTCGGGACGTGCAAGAACAAGTGTGGGGGAATTGATACTACCATTTTGTCGAGTTATTTTGGTCCTTAAAATCACTATTTTAATCCTCTCATGTGTTTAATTGTTGATTATTTGCATGTTTTATAAGTTGGATATATTTTTAGACCTTAGTGTAAATTCTCCAAAATTTTAGACTTATATGCGAATTTTATCATTGTTTGTAGGAGATCGAGATGAGCCACTGGACTGGACTCAAATTGGATCAAATATGGCTTCATCGAAGGGTCAAAATTGACATTTTAAGCTGGAAGAATCTGAGCCCTTCATCAAGATTAGAGGCAAGTTAATCAAGGGTTCAGATCTGTTTAATCCTGACCATCCGATGAGATCTGATTTATTTGAGCCATCCATTTGCATCTGGAGCGATCCGGTCCATACATTTAGATCTGGATATCTTGACCGTTCATCCAGATTCGACCGATCATGATTATCCCTTCAGATGGATCAGATCCATCCATTCAAAATCGGAGAATTCTCAACCGTTGGATGCATTACCTAGTTCATGGATTAATCAGATTCAATTAACCTACCTTTAATGGACGGCTGGGATTAAATGGGGCTTGGATCGGACGGTCACAGAAATTGCCTTTAAAATCCAACATTTCCTCATCGCAGCTCAGCCGACATAGTTTCTTCTCTTCACGCGATCGTCCGACGCTCGATCGTCGCCGCGCTCTTCCCTTCCCCGCCGGTCGCCGGAGAGGGAAGGGGATCCCCTCCAATCTCCGGTGACCGGTGATCTCCAGCCATCTCTGCCTTCTTCACCAGCACCTCCGACCAGCAGAAGCTTCTCCACCGCCGCCAACCGCTCGTCTTCCACAGCTCCGCAGCGTAGTTTAGTTGTGCCGATCGGTCCGGCAGCTCCATCTTTACCTCTACCGAAGCCACCACCACCTCCAGTCATCTCATTTCCAGCCACTCCATCCACCGTCAGCACCTTTGCAAGCAACTTCCAGCCGCCGGCAGCATCTATTTCAACTCCAGCACATTTCCGGATAGCAATTTCAGAATAAATTCTCTTCATTTGGATTGCAATGTGTTGATTGTTTCTTCATGTTTATTTGTTGAATGATTGTAATTAAATGATCTTCCAAATTTAGAATTACATGTACTTGGGTTAGTTTGTTTTATGCTTGCATATCGTTCGATGAAATGTTTCTTTTAGTAATTAGGTTGTAGTTGGTTAGTTTAGATTTAATTTCATATTATATTTTACTCTCATGCTATTCTGCATTTCAATTGTTGTTTAAATTCTTGCACTTCCTTTTATGTTTTCGAATGCTTTTGTTTGAATGTTTGCAATGTCTTTCGTTTAGTAGGATTAGTTTTATTTTAATCCAAACCTCTATTTTCAATAGAAAACTCAAAGCAATAATTAATGATCCTAACACTACTAGTCTATCAATTACACTCATTGGGAAATGATCTGGATCATTCCCTATGCTATATTAGTGTAGAGAGGGTTTGGTAATTAATTTGGAACGGTACCACGACACAAATCGCCGTTATCAAGGACCAAGCAAGTGGTATCTCGATCCGGTGCTTCGGAGCGACGAGCAAGGAGAACCGATGCCCCTCAAGCTCCGGAGGAGGGTAACGCTCTTCCAACCCTTCTTTTTCGCAACAATGAGCAAAAGGATAGATATAACATACTTTCTACTCGTAAAATCACTGCAACTAGGTATCTTGATGATGATTTACTAGAGTCCTTAGGGTTGTTGAGTGACATTCAAGCCCTATTTACAAAAATAGGGTGGGGAGAGATAATGGGGATAAGACACCCAACCTATCCTAAGATAGTTTTAGAATTTTTAAGTTCTTTAGAAGCTGAAGTTTTAATGGGTAGAGAGAGCGAAGAGGGTAGGATTACCTTTAGGATATTTAACATTGAGCATGAATGGACACTACACCAATGGAACTCATGCTTTGGCTTGCCGAGTGGGGGAGAGAGAAGAACTCCTATAGGGTTCAACTCTTAAATCTTTTGGATTGAATTGACAGGAGAGCATGCTTACGTCCCTTCTAGGGCCAAAGCATTACGCCTCCAAAACCCCATTTTTTGATACCTCCACCGAATCATGGAAAGCCCTATTTTTGGTCGTGGGGAGAGTGACGGTGTAGTGAGAGCTAGCGAGCTGCTTTGCCTATGGGACATACTATAAGAAAGGAGTAGCATCGATGTAGGGTCCCATTTCATTAGACACTTAGTGAAAATGGGCAAAACAGCAAGAGGAGAGATTAATGTGGGGGGCCTGCTTACCCACATTTCCATAGGATGGGGTACGACTACACTGCGCTAGATAGCATAGAGGGGAGACCTAGGATCGACCTGGGAGTGTGTATGACCATGAAGATCATTGTAAGAGAGGGACACTCCTTATGCTTTGTAAGGAAAAACCTGATGACCCTTATGCTCCCCGACCCTGATCATACCACCATCACCACATGCGCCAACTAGTGCTTAGACCAGATAGTGGAGTCCCCGCCATATGAGGGACCAACCACATCGACACCCATCTCTCCCCCATTGCATCACGCTACCTCTAGTCCACACATGCATAGGAGTTCACCTAGTCCACGTTGACATTAGCCTGCACCAGCACCACCACCTTTTTTTACTTTTGAGCAGGATGCAGATACATTTGTCTACGATTTTTTGGAGTTCCGATCACGCCTCGACGACATATATGCCGAGCAGCAGACACAGAGGCAACAATGGGAGGAGCAGAGCGCCTACATGTAGGTGGAGTTTCAGGGCTTCCGGGAGCACTTTCAGCGCACCAAGGAGTTCTACGATGAGGCCCGCGTTTACTTCTAGGAGGAGGCTACTCATCACCAGGCAGAGACCGTCTACCACCAGGAGATGCGACAACATATGTGAGCCCAGCAGGCACAGTGGGGTAGGGAGGAGGAGCACTGAGCAACCGCTACATCCACCAGCTCTCAGATTGACCACATGTACATGTGGCATCAGCGGCTCAACAGTAGATTCTCCAAGGATCCCAAGATGCCGAGGCTACCAGACTTTTCACCTCGTCCACCATACTAGAGGTATGCTTCAATTACATCTGGGGGGGGACCCCAAATTTTGTTTTGTTTCTAGCAGTGGTTTCTTTCCTAATGTTTGCATTTTAGTTAGCATTCATTTATTCATGCATAGTGTGTTTAGTTTCTTCCTGCACTTAGTCTTAGCTATCTTTAAGCTACCTCAGTAGTTTTTTTTTAAAGTTACTTTCATGAGTTGTTCCCATAGGTAGCTTAACTTTATTTATCTCATGATATTTTATTTTATTAGCTTACACTGGTTAGCTTTTATTTTTACACCTACACATGTCGAACATTCTGAAAGGGAGAGTCTAGTATATACATAGTTATGATTCATCTCAGTAGTCTAGTACTTTGGAATCCACAGGTGACCCTAAGTTTAGCATTTTAGTTACTGGAGATGCTCGGATTGTGTAAGCCCAATCAAAAAAAATCAAAATCCCAGTGAGCCGAGAAATAAAAGAGAGAAAAGAAAAGAAAAAAAAGGGAGAGAAAGAGAGAGAGAGAGAGAGAGAGAGAGAGAGAAATGAAAAAGAAAAGAAAGAAGAAAAAGAGATTATGAGGGATAAAAAATAGTTGCCGTAGGTGAAAATGATTAGGTGCCCCTTTGAGACCGAATTAGGTTACTGGGGAAACACCTACCAATTTCTCTCAATATTGAGCACGCCTTTAAGACTTTGTGCTAGATCTAGGGAACGACCCTCGCTTTGGGCAGGTAAGTGCCTAAGAGCCGGAGACCTTAGGAATGCTATAGGATGACGACTTAACTCACCATAGAATGAGTAACCCCTAAAAAGATTATCTTAGCACGAGCACGAGGAGCTAACTTAGTAAATTTCTAGAACATATCTATTTTGCTTTGATTGCAAATACCACTTGATAAATCTAGTTAACATGTTAAGTATGAAACAATACATTTTTAAAATTTCATGGCACTGAGGTTTTCTTGAGGACAAGCAAAGATCTAAGTCTGGGAGAATTGATGTGAGCAAAATATATAGGGTTTTAGGAGTAGTTTGCACTCACTTGTCATCTCATTTTATGTTGGTTCCATGCAAATTTTACTTATTTTTCCATGCATTTCCTGTTTTCTGGTTCGAAAATCTGCTCTGTATACTTTTGTGTGCATGCAGGATAGCATTTCGTGGGGATAACAACACACTTTCGGAGAAAAAAAAAGACATTTGGCAGCTGAATGCAGAAGGGAACATGGCCAGGGCGTGTGTCTACACACAGCCGTGTTCAGGGGCGAAAATGACCCCCACAGCCTGACACACGACTAGGCCGTGTGTTTTCACACGACCGTGTGGCGACCAAGCGATTTGACGCGACTAGGGTTTTTTTTCAGATTTTGCAGCGATCCGGCATGATGTCTATATAAGGAAAGCTCTGCCCAAACCCTAGGGGGGAGGCACGCCGGCCGGGACGATACTCCGAAGCCCTAAAAATCTTCGGGAACATGTATCAGGGAAGGAGAGAGCCGCTCAGGATTAAGATCTGCACCATAGCGCTAGAGGGAAGAGCTGCAATTACATTGTAATTCATATTTCTTGCATATTTATTGTTTTACTCATGAATTCTATAATGTATTGTGACTCTCATCTCATATTCATGGAGTAGATTCTCCAATTCTAGGATTAGGGAGTAGTTTGTGTGGAGTAGAACATTGCTATTTCAAATATGTTTCTATTTTTGAAATCGTATTTGCAGTTGAATGATTGTTTAGATCTATAGCTTTGTGTTTTAGTTTTCTATCTTCTGTGCGTAGATGATACGAGGAGTGACAGTCCTCATATCTAAGATTTAGGGGATATTAGGAGGAACCTAGAGGTTGGCCTCATCTCCTGCAACTGTGGATAGAAGGATGTGATAGAGTCGGTAACGTGTCTCGTTTCTGGCTCGTCGAAGGGATCGATTCAACATCCTCGTACCATAGTGTATGATGTCCTTTCCATAAAACCCTAGCTATAAAATCTGGATACATTTGATTGATAGCATGTTTTGCGATACACAAACGAAACCGAAGTCCTAGAATCCCATTCAAATCCTCGTAGCAACCTTTTCTCTTCTTCCGTGTGACACCGTACTAAGTTAAGACCACCGACGACCTCTCATTTGTGAACCCTCAGATTACCAATCCGAACAACCACACATCCACTGGACAAATCGATGCTTGAAATCTAAGTCCCTGTGGGATCGATATTCTTTATTACTTGACGACATCCGTGCACTTGCGGGCATTGAGCACGAGCGCGCACTTCGAGTCCTCGATGGTCTCTGTCACGAGATTTGAGGTCGCGTTTGTGTGCATCACTTGGCGGTGTAGATCAGCTTAGCATGACAATAGTCGATGGAAGCACCTGAAGGCTAGCGTATGGATGAACAAGTCATGGATGACTTGGAGGGATCCAATAAGCATGAGGATGATGGAGGTGGCTAGATGGTTTAGGTTTAAGCTAAGGGTGGTCTAGCAAGTATGAGGGCATCATACTTAGGGTAAACCTCATGATTGAGGTGTAGTAGTCGACTGGGATTATGGACCAATCGACTGGTCAAGTATTTGACACTTGGCAGTCGAGTCGACAATCGAGCAATGATCGATTATTATCACGATCGCCGTGAGTCGATCGGCGCTCGATCGCGACAAATAGCCTTGGTAGTCGATCGCCATATACTACGGGCAAATGACGACCATGAAATGCTGGTTGTTTTGGTCGTGAAGGCAGAATGCTCGATAATCGACTGAGCAGTCGACTACGGGCTTGAGTAGTCAACTGCCAGTGTATCTGTTGGCTTGAATGCCAATGTGGATCAAGTCCTTTGTGAGACAACGACACTGTTGGTAGTTGACTGGGGCCTTTTAGCAGTCGACTGCCAAGCGGAAATCCAGGTCGCCCGGAGGCTTAAAAGGAGCTCGACGGAGAAGATTTCGACAGCAATTTCTTGGGAAATTTGAGGCGATTTGTTGGTGCAAGTCAGGGTCTTCAAGTGCGGCTCAAGCGATCAACCGAGCAAGCATTCAAAAGATCTTTTGTAATGTTTTCTTTACTTGTTTTTCTTGTAATCGCCTGTATTTCATTGTATTATTGTTGTAATCATTTGTACGAGGTTTCTCCACCTCCGACGTGTTATCGAGGAGTTTAATGAGTAGTGGTGTGTACATCACTAGAGCTCGTTATCGAGCTCGCCCCGTGGAGTAGGAACTAGGGTTCCGAACCACATTACATCGTGTGTATTTGTGTGCTTGTATTTTTGTTTATGCTTTTCTGTTATTTCCGTTACGTACTAATCAAATTGTAGCAAGCACGCAATCAAGCTCCATCGACGAACGAGTGCACCATTCACCCCCCCTCTAGCACTCACCGAAGTTCCTACAAACATGAGTCTAACAATTGACGCACATGTCATTTTAGGAATTAGATATGCAAATAGCGGAACCTATTTCCAAATGCATGGCTAGTCTATGTCTAGGCTCTAACGATGCGACCAACACCTTCGGTGTTTCTAGGTGCATCCTCGGTATTTCCTTTTTGGTTATAAACATATCCTTATATGTAAAATCAAGCATACTCTAATCTCATAGATAAACATGGAACGGGTATATTAAAACATCAAACATGCTTTAAATATTCTACGACAACATGCAATCTATGCCAAACAAACAAGGTGACTCTGATACCATTTGTTGGAGATCCTGGGATCATGCGCAATGGAATAAGCGAATAAAATAATTTTTATTACATCCCAGAAATCCCCTGGGGGCCAAGAAAACTTGCTTTGCCATAATCACATGAAAACACAAAAAAGGAGAAGGAGAAGTTATACCTTCATGATTCTTTCAAATCCGTCGAAACCACAAGCAAGACCAACGGGCCTTGCCTCAATCAGTATCAACGCCGGGATCACCTGAGACAACTCCTAGAGGAGCAAGCCTTTGTCTCTGATTGGTGTTAGCTAACCGACGGAGACAAGAGAAGAGGAGAGAGGAAAGATGGCTACCAAGGGAGAAACCTAAAACCAAAAACAACCTCTTCCAAAGATTATCAAAGGATTTATTTATAGATCTCTTAATGAGATCATCTTAGGAGGCTTAAATGGAACAAATCTTACCAGAATTATCTCATAATTAAGATAAGAACAACTGATGCATGCGAACACGACATCAAATCTCACGACGGAGACCGTCGAGGACTCGAAGCACGCGGTTGCGCTCAACACCCGCAAGTGCACGGATGTCGTCAAGTAATAAAAGATTATCGATCCCATAGGGACTGAGACTTGAGTACCGATTTGTTCAGTGGGTGAAATTGTTCGGAAGTAAAATCTAAAGGTTTTGATTGTGAGGGTTGTCAGTGGACTAAACTCTAGTACGGTGTCACACGGAGGAAGAAAGGAGCATGCCGAGATCTTTAAAAGGGATTCTAGGACTTCGATTTCGCTTGTGTGTCACAAAACATGCTATCAACTGGGCGTTGTCTAAACATCTACCTATGGTTTTGTGGAAGGGACATCATACACTCTCCCGATGAGCCACTGCATCTATCGGGAGCTATCTCTGCCTTACACGGACGGGATAGGCGGTACGAGGATGCCAAATAAATCCCTGTGACGAACTGTTTCCAGTTCCATCGCATCCTTCTACCCACGGTTTTAGGAGATTAGGTTTACCCCTAGGTTCCTTGTATAAATCCCCTAAATCTTAGATACGAGGGCTGTCACCCCTCATATCGCCTAAGCAAAGCAGGTAGAAAACCAAATACGCAAAGATATTGGTATAAACAATTTCCAATTGCAAATTCAAACTCAGAAACAGAATTCAATTTGAAGCAACATGTCATGCTTACACAAGCTACTCCCTAATCCTAGAATTGAAGGAACTACTCCATATATAGAAGAGGAGAATCACAAGGCATGTTCATGTTCGAATATATCAGAAATAAAATGGCAGAACAAGAGGTTACAATGCCGATGTGGCCTTCTCTCCGGCATTAAAGTGCAGAACTTGCATCTCCGACGATGTTCTTCCTCTCCGTTGCGAGTTCCCAAAGCTTTTTAGGGCTTCGGTGTGCCATCCCAGCCATTGTGCCTCTCCTAGGGTTTGGACAGAGCTCTACTTATATATACATCACATCGGATTGCTGCAAAATCCAAAAAAACCCTAATCGTGTTAATCTACTGGGCCGCCACATGGCCGTGTGTTTCCACACGGCTAGGCCATGTGTGACCCTGGGGTGGCTGATCTCGCCCATTGGACATGGCCGTGTGTAGCCACACACCCTGGTCGTGTCCTATTCTGTGTCTAGCTGCAAAATGCACTTCTTTTGCTCCGAAAGTGTGCCTTTTTTTCCCCGGAATGCTATCCTGCACGTAAAAGTACAAAGAGCAGATCTCCGAACCAGAAAATAGAAAATGCATGCAAAACAAAGTAATATACGCATGAAACTAACATGAAATGTAATGAGATGTGAGCTAAAACTACTCCTAAAACATTATGGGTGCGTTTGTTTCAAGTAATCATACATAATCTTGGTTATGTGATTACCAAGGAATAAAACATAACCTTGGAATAAAGTATAACCTTAGATAAAAACCTTGTTTGGTTGGAGGTTTTAATATATAACTTAGTTTAACATTTTACTAAATTATCCTTTGCTCTCGCTTTAATCAATTTGGACAACGAGGCCGACGAGCGGCGGGCGGCGGCGTCGGCGGCCGGCGGCGACGGCCGTGATGGCGGCGGCGACGGCGGCGGCGGCGGATGGCGATGAAGCGGCGGCGGCGACGAAGGGCGACGAAGCGTGGCGGCAAGGGCGGCGACGAAGCGCGCAAGGATGGCGGGCGGATAGCGGCGACGGCAGCGGGCGGCAGCAGTGACGGCGGGCGGCGGCGGCGGGCGATGACGGCGACCAAAGTCGGGCGGCGACCGACGACGGACGACAAATCGCTTGAGTTTTGATAACCATGTAATTATTTATAACATAAACCAAACAAGGTTTTTGTTGATAACCTAACAAAGTTATCAACAAAAACCCCCAACCAAACGCACCCTATATGTTTTGCTCACATCACTTCCCCCAGACTTAAATCTTTGCTTGTCCTCAAGCAAACCTCAGTGCCATGAAATTTTAAAAGAATATCGTTCCATACTAGAATGTTAACTAAATTTATCAAGTGGTATTTGCAATCAAAGCAAAATAAATATATTCTAGAAATTCACTAAATTAGCTCCTTGTGCTCGTGCCAAGCGAATCCTTCTTAGGGGATACTCGTTCCATGGTGAGTTAAGTCGTCATCTTATACCTTTCCTAAGGTCTCCGGCTCTTAGGTACTTAGCTGCCCAAAGCGAGGGTCGTTCCCTAGATCTAGCACAAAGTCTCAAAGGCGTGCTCGGTATTGAGAGAAATTGGTAGGTGTTTCCCTAGTAACCTAACTCGGTCTCAAAGGGGCACCTAGCCATTTCCACCCATGACAACTATTTTTTTATCCCTCATAATTTTTTTTTCATTTCTTTCTCTCTCTCTCTCTCTTATTTCTCTTTTCTTTTCCTTTCTCTCTTTTATTTTTCGGCTTACTAGGATTTTGATTTTTTCAAATGGGCTTACACAATCCGAGCATCTCCAGTAACTAAAATTCTAGTCTTAGGGTCACCTGTGGATTCCAAAGTACTAGACTACTAAGATGAATCATAACTAGGTATGTACTAGACTCTCACTTTCAGAATGTTCGACATGTGTAGGTGTAAAAATAGAAGCTAACCAGTGTAAGTCTAGAATATCCATTCAAAGCCAATAAAATAAAATACCATAAGATAAATGAAGTTATACTACTCATGGAAACAACTCATGAAGAGAACTCTAAAAATACTACTGAGGCAGCTTTACGAATAACAAAAACTAAGTGCTGAAAGAAACTCAACAACCTATGCACGAACAAATGAATGCCAACAATGATGTAAATATCAGGAAAGAAACTACTGCTAGAAACAAAATAAAATTTGGGGCCCCCCAGACTTAAATGAAAGTATACCTCTAGTATGGTGGACGAGGTGGAAAGTCTGGAAGCCTCGGCATCTCGGGATCCTGGGAGAACCTGCTACTGAGCCGCTGATGTCATATGTACATGTGGTCAATCTGAGAGCTAGTGGATGCAACGGTTGCTCAGTGCTCCTCCACCCTAGCCCACTGTGTCTGTTGGGCATGCATGTGCTGTCGCATCTCCTGGCGGTAGGCGGCCTCATCCTGGCAACGGGCAGCCTCCTCCTGGAGGTAGATGCGGGCCTCATTGTAGAACACCTCAGCCTGCTGGAAGTGCTCTTGGAAGCCCTGGAACTCCGCCTATGTGTAGGCGCTCTGCTCCTCCCATCGCTGCCTCTGTGTCTGCTACTCGGCGTATATGTCGTCGAGGCATGAAAGGAACTTCGAGAAATCATAGGTCGACGTACCTGCATCCTGCTCAAAAGTAGAAAAAGGTGGTGGTGCAGGTGCAGGCTCATGTCGACGTGGACTAGGTGGGCTCCTATGCATGTGTGGACTGGAGGGAGAGTGATGTAAAGGGGGAGAGATGGGCACCGATGTGGATGGTCCCTCATGTGGCGGGGACTCCACTATCAGGTCCAAGCGCCAATTGGCGCGTGTGGTGATGGTGGTATATCAGGGTCGGGGAGCCTAAGGGCTGTCAGGTTTTTCCTTACAAAGCATAAGAAGTGTCTCTCTCTTACAATCATTTTCATCGCTATGCACACTCCTAGGTCGATCCTAGGGCTCTCCTCTATACTCTCTAATGCAGTGTAATCGTACTCCATCCTATGGCAAATGTGGGTAAGTAGGCCTCCCACATTAATCTATCCTCTTGCTGCTTTGCCCATCTTCACTAAGTGTCTGATGAAGTGGGACCCTACATCGATGCTACTCCTTTCTTGTAGCATGTCCCAGAGGTAAAGTAGCTCACTAGCTCTTACTACACCGTCACTCTCCCCATGACCAAATATAGTATTGTCCATGATTCGGTGGAGGTATCAGAAAATGGGGTTTTGAAGACGCGATGCTTTGGCCCTAGAAGGGTCATAAGTGTGCTCCCCTGTCAATTCAGTCCAAAAGATTCGAGAGTTAAACCCAATAGGGGTTCTTCTCTCTCCCCCACTCGGCAAGACAAAGCATGAATTCCATTGGTGGAGGGTCCATTCATGCTCAATGTTAAATATTCTAAAAGTTATCCTCCCCTCTTCACTCTCTCTACCCGTTAAAATTTCCGCCTCTAAGGAGCTTAAAAATTCTAGGACTACCCTAGGGTAGGTTGGGTGTCTTATTCTTATTATCTCTTCCCACCCCATTTTTGCAAATAAGGCTTGAATGTCTCCCAACAACCCTAAGGACTCTAGCAAATCTTCATCAAGGTACCTAGTAGCAGTGAGTTTATGAGTAGAAAACATATTATATCTATCTCTATGTTCATTATTGCGAAAAAGGAGGGTTGGTAGAGTGTTACCCTCCTCCGAAGCTTGAGATGCATCGGTTCTCCTTGCTCGTCGCTCTGAAACACCGGATCGAGGTGCCACATGTTTGGTCCTCCTCATCCTTGCTTCTTTTGGCTTCCTTGAAGGTTGAAAAAGCTTCTAGGTGGCGGGGAAGGAGAAACCACACGGCTAGGGCAAGAGAAATCGAAGCACACGGCACAAATGGGGCGAAAACACATGGCTCACCCTACTTAACCCTTATGCAACATGGCCATGTGAAAACACATGGCCAGGCCATGTGTGCCTCGAGTCAGTCAGGCACGGCCATGGGAAAACACACGGCTAGGCCGTGTGTCCCCATTCTTCTCCTCTTTTTGCACCACGGTCCGAATTTCCTCATACGCCTCACCGTGTAAGCTAATATTGATTTTATTTTTACCTAGCAAAGTTCTCTTCTGATCCTAATGCTAAATGAAATGGAAATCAAAGTTCAAATTAACTAAATGCATGCAATACAATTAAAGGGAAATCTAAAAACTAAACTTGGGTTGCCTCCCAAGAAGCGCTTTGTTTAAGGTCGTTTAGCTCGACTTCACTCCATTATCAACTTGGCTCTGGAGGTTCAGTGAACCTCTATTCATCCATCTCAGAATCTTCATCTGGGGGCCTCGACTTTAACCTGCTGAAAGTGAAGCCGTCTAGGTAGGGGGCTCTACACTCTAAAAGGCTAAAGAGGATGATCTCCTCATCTACCTCTAGGGAGATTTGGTGTGCCTTAACAGCTATGCACACCCCCGCAGTTGCCAAAAAATGCCTTCCCAAAATGATGGGATTATGGGGATTTGGTCCTATGTCTAGTATGATGAAGTCTGTGGGTATCACGAAATTCTCAATCACCACAGGCATCTGTGGTAGCATGCCAACGAGCTTCTTGATCGTGTCATCTGCTATACGTATCCCTATGCCCATTGGTTGTATATTACCTAGTCCCATCTCCAGGTAGAATGCATAGGGCATCACACTTACTGATGAGCCCAAGTCACACAGTGCTTCATCAAAGCTTTCCCCATATATCGAGCAGGGGATAACAAATTCACCGGGGTCCTTAAGCTATGGTGGAATCTTATCTTCAATTTCAGCTTGGTCAGGTAGGGTGGAAATCATGGCTGCACACCCCTTGGCGAATCTGTTTCTCTGCCCCACTCCCTCCTTGTATACTCCTTCCTCTTTAGCCTGACTTGGCTCGGGTACTATTGGAGAACTATCCATAGATTTCAACACGGTTTGGGCTATATGGGCCACTTGTGTCTCCAACATCCTTGTGTGACTTGCAAGACTGTCAACGGTGGTCTTCAAGTCTCTGAGTTACTCCTCTATTTTTTGATGTTGGCGATGAAATTCCTCATTGTCCTTTGTTTGGGTAGCAATGAAGTCTTCCATAATTAGTTCCAGTCTAGACTTATGTTGTTGCTGCTACCCATTGCCCTACTGCTGCCCATACCCTCTTGATGGTTGGAAATTCCCCCAGTTATTCTTATAGGAGAAATTTCAGTGATTCCTCTATCAGAGATTGTAGGTACTAGAGTATGGGTTATTGGGCCTTAGATTGTAGTCCCCAACCGCATCAACATGCTCAATCTGCCCTTCTAAGGTTTCCTGCCCTCCATAGTAGTCCTCTAGATATGCTACTAAGTGGTGCACGAAGTTGACAGTATATCGTCCTGCCTCAGGAGTCGGGTGACCACGTTTGGAAGCCCATTGATGGTGGTTTTGGGCCACCTCTTCTATCAGCTCTTCCGCTTCCTCTATGGTCTTATTCATAAGCACTCCTCCTGTAGCAAAATCCAGGGACATCTTCGTGGTGTATGCGATCCCATTGTAGAAGATGTGGATCACCAGCCACCTTTCTAGTTCTGGTGGGGGCATTGGTAGAGTAGCCCCTTGTAGCGATCCCAAGCTTCGAATAAGGACTCTCCCTCCTTCTGATGGAAGCTCGTGATAAGATGACACATGTGAGCAGTCTTGCTTGGTGGGAAGTATTTATTCAAAAACTGCTGCTCACATTGCTCCCATGTAGTGATGCTTCCCGAAGGTAGGGAGTGAAGCCATGCCTTAGCCTTATCCCGCAATGAGAACGGGAATAGGCTCAGGCGGATCACGTCAGCAGGGACTCTATTCATCTTCATTGTTGAGCAGATTTCCAAAAATGCCTCTAGGTGCCGATTCGGGTCTTCAGTCGTAGCTCCCCCGAATTGACTCTACTGAACCATATTTATAAGTGATGGTTTAAGTTTGTAGGATCCTTGAATGGCTAGAGGGGGGGGGGGTGAATAGCCTCTTTTCGTTTTCTACAAAAAGATTAGTGGAAACACAACAAATACAATAATAATAGAAACTAAAATGCAATGCTAACGCGGAAGCTTTTACGTGGTTCGGAGATAACGCTCCTACTCCACGGCGATCCTTAAGGTGGATCAACCCAAATCAATCTTCACTAATAAACTTTCTCTTTTACAAAACCTCCTCTTCTTACAAAAGATGATAATGAAGATTTGAGAGGAGGAAAGGAATTAACACACTTAGAAAGCTTGGAAAACTTGTAGGAGCTTAGGAGAATGATCAGAATATAAGCATTAGACTCTTCTTGCTCCCCTTGGCCTCTTTTTATAGGAAAGAGCCTCTTTTTCCCATTGGAGGTCTATCAGTCGACTGATGACTTACATCAATCGACTGCCGTCGATTCTAACGGCTTCTGAACAGTCGGATTCATGAGATTTTTCATCGTCATCGCCAACGGGAAGACTATCGATCGGCCGATAGCGATTCGAGCATCGCCGTAGTCGGCGCCACGGCTACGAGCCTTTCTGTTAGTGGCAGTCGACTGCCAATAATGGCGATCATTGCCAGCTTGTATCTTGGCGATGCAGTGCGAGTCGACTCTTAGCGGTCCGGGGATAACTCGATCTCGCCGGACTCTCCAACCTCTAATGCTGCATTTTAAAGGCCAGTTCGACTGACACCATGTTCCAGTCGACTGGCACACCCCAAGTATGACTAATTCATACTTGAAAACATATCCTATGCCTAGACTTAACCTTCTAGCTTTTCCATTAGCCTTGCGCCTCCAGGATTTCTCTGAGTCCACGACTCCATCCATGCGCTTGCCTTCAAAAGCTTTCTTCGGTTTCGTCATGCTTTGGGTTTCTTCTTTGCCAAAGTACGCTTGGACTTTACACTGCCAAGACTACATGCTTGTACTTATGTCGCCGAGACTTGCCTTTGGTCTTTCTTTGCCAAGGACTACTTGGACTTTACGCCGCCAAGACTACATGCTTGGACTTACGCTGCCAAGACCTTTCCTTTGACTTCTCTTTGCCAAGATCACACTTGGACTTGTCTTTTACCAAGTCTTCATACTTGGATTTTCCTGTCACTTAAACATGTTCACAATTAGATCACAAAGCATTGCCTAACTTAGATGATTATCCAAACATCAAAATATATAAATGCTTGGGGCATTGTTGCACTAACAATCTCCCCCTTTTTGATGTTTGACAATCATTTAAGTTAGGTCTTTAACACATGCACATAAACATATTTCAATATGAATTCTAACTTAAATATCCCTTCTCCCCCTTTGACATACAACAAAAAGAGAAGAGTTTATCCAATAAGTTCAGGAAAGAATTATAATTGACACATCTTGAACTAAGGTATAAAATTGATATGAAGCTCCCCCTTAATCCAAGACATGATTCATGATGTGGAAATAACATGTGAAGCAAAGCATAAACAATAGAATTGGCAAATATGTCCTAGCTTTGCACCAACAATTATAGAATTAAGGGATGTAGCTCCCCCTAAACCAGTGCATAAAGAAAATCCTTCTTTCCATACAAGTTATCATATATATACTGTGGGAATCATAGTATGGAGATATAATGTCCAAAATTGGACCTTTTAACCGATGAAAAACCGTTTTCGATTCCAAAATAGTGTCACCGGTTTGACTAAAACTGTCATCAGTTAACTACCAACTTTTGCAGTCGACTGCCAATAACGACAGTCAATTGATATCAGACAATTTTGAAATCAGAATTTTTTAGTCAAGGTTTAAAAACGCGTAGAAAATTCCGTGGTTGTCCAAAAATCATGAAACTCGGCATACACATTATATTTGAAAAATATAACATATGAAAAATATTAGACGAAAAACATGCTCATCAGATTAACGGATTGATACGATATTCAAAATGATAAAAATATGAAGCAAAAATGGAATTGTATCGTATCAATATTCATAACTTAGTATTACAATAAAGGTTTTTTTAAAGAAAAACATAGTAGTATGTGCTCAATTTCTAAACTTGAAAAGAACAAATTATAGTAATGTAGGCACGAATAGAAATGAACTTAAAAACACAACTTCATTTCATTAAACAAAAAAATCATTACACAAGTTAGTTTGTGCCATACATACGGCCAAAAAGAAAATAAAAACATATGCTAGCTAAAGATCGTCGTCATCAGCGTCCATCAGTGTAGATGACGAACCATTGTGAGGAGGTGGGTCTCCGGGTGCAGGAGGACGGAGAATTGCCAAAATGTCCTGCTGCTGACGATGCATCCCACTCACGAGGGAGAGGAGCTTCTGATGCTCCCGGTGAAGCTCCTGTTGCCCCAAGCGAAGCTCCTCAAGGCGTGTATCTACCCACTCTGCAAAAGCATCGAAGCGGGCTATGAAGGATGAGTCTGGCGGAATAGCATCGCCTGCAGCAGTCCCCTCCGCATCGGCAGCACCCTCAGCATCTCCTGTAGCAGCGGCACCCTCTGGTGCCGGATCGCCACCTGCTGGCCGTCGTGCAGGGTCCCAGAAAATGGACCCCTCACGGGCCTTTAAGCCCGCCAAGGAGAAGCTCCGACGGTTCATCTGGTCATATTTCTTATTCATGATTTTAATGACCCCTATGCTTACATCAATGCCTACGGAACTAAGCCACTGAGTAATGACATTTCCAAGTGGCATATGAACCTTCCCATTGTTTGGCTTTATGAAATGAGTAATGCAGTGGAAGGTGTTGAGACCAATGTCGATGTCTAAGTACTGACGGAAGATATGCATGAGGAAGAAGTGTGCAGGTCGAACTAAGGTCAACCCGCGTGTAACTATAGGAAGAATACAATGGGCAATGACCTTATAAAGGACATTGTCAGAAGCAGAAAGCTCTTGGGATTGAAAAAGATTGGTGTTTAAAGGACGAGGAGAATTATAGAAGGTAGTATGAAGTGAGTCTAGAGAAATCTTCTCAAAGGGAGGTGGAAGTGGATCATTCCAAGATGGATAAAAAACGAAGTCATTATCGGAAGAGCGACATCCGAGAAAATCCATCCAGATCTGGGGGCTGAAATCCAGATCGCATTGAGCAACGCGAGTCCGGTATCTCAAGCCATCTCCAATCGGTCGCAAATTGTTGAAGAATTCAGAAAGGAGGGTAATATTGACATGATGGTCACAAAAGACTAATGATTCAAGTTTGTAAAATTGGATGATTTAGACAATATCAAAGCAGTTGTCCTTAAGAAATTTTGGGTCCATTGATCGAGGCGGGATGAGTTGAAATTTGTTTTTATTGAAAGCATTTTCAATTGCGGAGTTTGGAAACCTAGGATCGACAATGGGTGGAGGGTTTGACGGGCCCTTGTTGGCCGATGGTACCCGGGCATGCTTAGATGCATAATGCTTAATTCTAAATGTGCGAAAAGAACAATGTAGATTAAGGATGATGAATGCATACACAAAGACAACAAACAAGCAATGATTAGTGAAACAAAACTAGAGAAACAACCAAACTATGAGCAGGGATGAGGATTTACCTAAGAGGCATGGTGAATGATCAAAGAAAGGTGCCAGAAGCTAGTTTCCATGAAAACCTAGCCGAGCGAGTGGTCTGCGGTGGAGACAAGGGCGGGAACCGGGTGAGAGGAGGTGGTCCTCAAGTCGGAGAACACTTCAAACGGGAGCACCGGTCGATGAAATTGTCGAAAAACGAGGGAAAACGGTGAGAGAAATGGGGTGGAAATTCGTCGGAGGAAGAAGAAGAAGGAAGGTCAGGATTTTTTGGCAAGTCGAATCGGTGGGAAAAACCTAAAAGTCGCGATGATCATCAAGGCCCGAATCGATGGAGATCACCGAACCAGTTGAATACGAGTGCTTATGCGGTCGACTACCATAAATGAGCCGAATCGATAGCGAACCGGTAAGCCGGTTTGATAACGTCGTATCGAATCGCGATAGAGCGCCAATGATCGATATCGACCGATAGTCTTTTGGCGATTAAAAATTCATAATTAATTCAATAAAGATCACAAAATTACGAAATTTTGTGGTTAATGTTGTTAGATCATTTCCTATCAAGAAAAAATTATTTTAAAAATATATCACCTCTAGATTTTGATATTGACACAAACTTGAGATTTTGCAAAAGTTATGATATTTTTGCAAGCTTTGTATCACTTTGGCTTATCAATTGAAAATTGTTTCTCAAAGTTTGATAGACATAGTTTAAATTTTGTTTTATTTGACATTTCCAATCATATTCTTGGAGCTATATGCACATTAATTGTACATAAGCCTTCCCAATGATTGATCCAATGAAGGATTAATGTCTCTAGATGGCACTTTGGTTCATTGTAATGCATCATAACAAGCATGATGAACTAAGTGCATCTTCCTAACATCTCACATGATTTCTAAGTGGCTAAATACACAAATCATGGTTTCTTAGGTCTATTGTGAGATGGTTAGAGGTATAAAACCTAGATTTTTATGGGATCATGGAAACCTACACTTCTATTCTACAAAGCACATTCCAAGTTCTCTCCTAAGTGATGAAAATTCTATTTCGGGGAGAGACTTGGTAAAGATGTCGGCTAGGTTGGACTTAGATTCAATGTAATTGAGCTCAATGTTTCCCTTAGCCACATGATCCCTAATGAAGTGATGTTTCACTTCAATGTGCTTGGTCATAGAGTGATGCACCGGATTTTTAGTCAAATTTATGGTGCTCACATTATCACAAAATACTTTTATGTTGGAGTAAAATAGCTCATAGTCCTCTAAAGTATGTTTCATCCATAGAAGTTGAGCTACACAACCACCCATAGCCACATATTCGGCTTCGGTGGTGGATAGGGCAACACAAGGTTGCTTCCTACTACTCCAACTAACTAGGGAGGACCCAAGGAATTGGCATCCACCACTAGTACTCTTCCGATCCAATTTGCAACCGGCATAATCGAAATCGGTGTACCCAACCAAATCAAAAGACCTAGTCCTAGGGTACCATAGTCCTACATTTAGTGTGTCTTTAATATATCTTAAGATTCTCTTAATGACAACTAAATGAGATTCTTTTGCACATGATTGGTACCTAGCACACATACCAACCGCAAATAATATATCGGGTCTACTAGCGGTTAGGTACAAAAGGCTATCAATCATGCTCCTATAGAGTGTAAGATCAATTTGTTTTCCTTCATTATCACTATCTATTTTTGTATTGGTTGCCATTGGAGTTGAAACTACCTTAGCATTTTCCAAACCAAATTTCTTAATCATTTCCTTAGCATATTTGGTTTGGTAAATATAAATATCTTCACTTGTTTGTTTGACTTGCAATCCTAGGAAGAAATTTAATTCCCCAACTAGACTCATTTCAAACTCTTTTTCCATATTCTTAATAAAGTCTTGGAGAAGTTCATCATTTGTTGACCCAAAGATAATGTCATCAACATATACTTGGGCTATAAAGATGTCCTTTGTTGTTGACTTTATAAATAGAGTTTGATCTACACTACCCCTCTTAAAGTCCTTAGAGATTAAGAAAGATGATAATCTTTCATACCAAGCTCGAGGAGCTTGTTTCAAACCATACAAAGCTTTCCTAAGCTTGTATACATGGTTTGGATAGTCCATATTCTCAAACCCGGGAGGTTGTTTTTCATATACCTCTTCCTTAATAAACCCATTTAGGAATGCCGATTTAACATCCATTTGATGGAGTTTGAAACCCATATAAGAGGCATACCCTAATAGTATCCTAATAGACTCTAACCTAGCAACCGGGGCATATGTTTCATCATAGTCAAGTCCTTCAACTTGATTAAAGCCCCTTGCAACTAATCTTGCCTTATTCCTAGTAATATTCCCTTGGTCATCTAGTTTGTTCCTAAAAACCCATCTTGTAGTAATGATGGTGTTTTCATTAGGTCTAGGAACTAACTCCCATACTTGACTCCTTTCAAATTGAGCCAATTCATCTTGCATTGCTAAGATCCAATCTGGATCCCTATGAAATGACCTAGTCCTAATACCTTGAGATAATTCACCCACAATTTGATCTAAGGGGTGATTTTGATGAACTCTTATGGTTCTAGGAGGTGAATTAATTTGAGTTTGATCATAATTAATCTCAATCCTTTGCTCATCATCGAAATCACCTCTTACTCCCCCTTGATTCAATCCTCCCCCTTGATCATTACCCCCTAAAGTTAAATCTTGGAATTGTTGGGTAATTTCTTGATGTTCATTATTAATATCATCATCAATAGGGGATTTCCTAGGGTATGTATTGAAAGTTTCATCAAATTGGACATTTGAAGATTCCTCAATCTTTTGAGTCCTTTTATTATAAACTCTATATCCTACACTATTGGATGAGTATCCAACTAGGATTCCCTCATCCGCTTTGGACTCAAATTTACTTAGATTGTCTTTGGTATTTAAGATATAAACTTTACATCCAAAAACATTAAAATAATGAATTGTTGGAATTGTACCATTCCACAATTCAAATGGAGTTTTTCCTAAAAACCTATGAATTAACACCCTATTTTGGATATAGCAAGCGGTATTAACCGCTTCCGCCCACAAGTAGCTAGGTAAAGAATATGCATTTAGCATAGTCCTAGCCGCTTCTTGTAGGGCACAATTTTTCCTTTCCACAACCCCATTTTGTTGGGGTGTTTTAGGACAAGAAAACTCATGCTTGTACCCTTGTTCTAAGCAAAAGGTTGAGAAATTAGAATTCTCAAATTCTCCACCATGATCACTACGGATCCGATTGATTTTGAGTTTTCTTTCATTTTCTACTCACTTGCTAAATCCTATGATTATTCCTAGGGTTTCATCTTTATTTTTCAAGAAAAATACTCAAGTAAACCTAGAGAAATCATCTACTATTACTAAGCAATATTTACTACCAATCATAGAAGGGGTACTATGACAATCAAATAAGTCCATATGTAAAAGTTCTAAAGGTAAAGCAATACTAAGTAAATTTTTACCTTTGTGTGATGTTTTTGATTGTTTCCCTTCTTGGCATGCATCACACATTTTGTCCTTGAGAAATTTGACTTTAGGCAACCCTTTGACTAACTTCATTTTTGCTATTTTGGCTATGTTCTTCATGTTTATGTGTCCTAGCCTCCTATGCCAAAGCCAACTTTCTTCCTCTTTTGCAATAAGACACTTAGTAGAAGCATTAGTAGCATAGGATAAATCAACATAATATATATTTGATTTCCTAACACGCAATCATTTAGAGTTTTGTGTCTTATAAAACATTTTGAGGAATCAAATTTAACATCAAAGTTTGCATCACATAGTTGGCTTACACTAAGTAAATTAAATTTCATATTTTTAACTAATAACACTTTATGAATGGAAAGGTTGGGGGATACCTCAATTGTGCCCTTTCCTAGAATCTTAAGTTTGCCGCTATTACCAAATGATACCTTTCCCTTGCTAGTGTGGTTGATAGTGGAGAATTTTCTCTCATCACCGGTCATGTGTTTTGAGCACCCACTATCAACAATCCACAAGCTTGGTTCTTCTATCTATATCTCATGAAAAATACAATCCTTAGGTACCCAAATCTTAGGACCACTAGCATCAATTAGAAATTTCTTAGGGACCTAAGCCTTTCTACCCTTGCTTTTAATTATGGATTTTCTACTAACAAGAGATGTAAATGCTACCTCCTTTTCCTTAGGCATATATCCTAGGCCAGCCTTGTTGTAAATAGCCCTTTGATCCTTAATTATCATGTCTAGGTATTTAGAGCCATTAGTAAATTTTTCTAAGCATGCTCTTAAGTTACCTATTTCTTTTTACAATTCATCATTTTCATCCCTAAGGGTAGATGCATCATCATCACAAGGTAATTTATCACAAGGTGGTTCTACACTCTTAAGTGATTTAAACTCTATTTTTAAGTCCTTAATCCTAGTTTTTGATCTATTCAATGCATTTTGAAGACATGAAATTGTCTTGTAAAGTAAATCTACCCTAGGGGAGTTGTTTACCTCATCATCATCACTTGATGATGATTCGTCGCTTGATGAAGAGGATGAAGACTCCTCACTTGAGCTCCCGGCTTCTTCCTCTAAGGCCATGAGGGCTAGATTTCGGGTAGCATGACATACTTCTTCATCATCGGAAGAGTCCTCCATGCTTGGGGTGTCCCATGTTTGAGCCACCATTGCTTCTTTCTTCTTCTTTTCCTTCTTTTCCTTCTTCTCCTTATGCTTCTTTTCTTTCTCCTCCTTCTTTAGTTCCGAGCAATTTGGCTTGATGTGCCCTTTCTTATTGCAACCATAACAAGTTACATTAGATGAAGAATTTGAACTATTTGAAGGCTTACCTCTTGAGGATTGGAACATCCTCCTCACATCTTTCTTGGTGAGTTTCCTTGATCTCCCACCAAACTTCTTGACGTAATGAGCCACCTCGCTTGCCGATAGCTCATCTTCACTACTAGATGAATCTTCCTCGGATTCGGATGAGGAAGACACTTCTTTCTTCTCCTTCTTTTTTTTGTCCTTCTTCACTACAAAAAGAGCTATACCCTTCTCTTTGGATGAAGTGTTAGCTTGTTCATGTAATTGAAATTCACAAAATAACTCATCTAACTTAACCAAAGAGAGATCCCTAGAGACCTTATAGGCATCTACCATTGAAGCCCATAAGGTTGTTCTAGGGAAGGCTTGGAGCACATAACTTATAAGGTCTCGGTTGTCGACCTTCTCACCTATTACATGTAGTCCGTTGACTACTTATTTGAAGTGACCGTTCATTTGGCTCACGGTTTCATTTGTCTTCATGGAGAAACTTTGAAGTTGACCAATTAGGAGATCTCTCTTGGCTCTTCTTGTTTCCTTGGATCCCTCGTTGTGCTCTATCAACTTCTCCCAAAGCTCCTTTGCCGATTCAAATGGCCCCACCTTGCTTAGTTGTTCTTTTGACAACCCACATTGAAGTGTGGTTTTTGCCTTGGCGTTGGCTTGAGCCTTCTTGGCTATGTCCCTTGTCCAATCCTTTGTCGGTATGGGCGCTCCGTGTTCGTCGACCGGCTTCTCAAACCCATCTACAATGCTAAACCAGTTATCAATATCATTCATAAGGTAGTATTCCATCCTACCTTTCTAGCAGCTGAAATCGTTGCCGTCGAAGAATGGAGGCCTCGTCGTGCTATACCCATCTTGGAAAGCCATTGTGCTCCAGTTGATTGTTAGATCTTCCGATGCGATCCGGGCTCTGATACCACTTGTAGGATCCTTGAATGGCTAGAGGGGGGGGGTGAATAGCCTCTTTTTGTTTTCTACAAAAAGATTAGTGGAAGCACAACAAATACAATAATAATAGAAACGAAAATGTAATGCTAACCCGGAAGCTTTTACGTGGTTCGGAGATAACGCTTCTACTCCACGGCGATCCTTAAGGTGGATCAACCCAAATCAATCTTCACTAATAAGCTTTCTCTTTTACAAAATCTCCTCTTCTTACAAAAGATGACAATGAAGATTTGAGAGGAGGAAAGGAATTAACACACTTAGAAAGCTTGGAAAACTTGTGGGATCTTAGGAGAATGAACAGAATATAAGCATTAGGCTCTTCTTGCTCCCCTTGGCCGCTTTTTATAGGAAAGAGCCTCTTTTTCCCGTTGGAGGTCTATCACCGATCGATGACTTACATCGACCGCCGATTCTAACGGCTCAATGAATTCACGGGATTTGCCGCCGCTATCGCTTAACGAGAAGACTATCGATCGCCAGCGATAGCCGATTCGATCACGCTCAGATCGACCGCCAATCGACTCACGGGCCTTTCTGTTCGTGGCGATCGACCCAATAATGGCGATCGACTACAGCGATGCAGCCGAGTCGAGTCGACTCTCTGATCGGGATAACTCCCACGACCGGCCACTCTCAACCTCTAATCTTTGCATTTTAAAGGCCACTGATCGACACCATGTTCCAATGATCGGCACACCCAAGTATGACTAATTCATACTTGAAAACATACCCTAAGCCTAGACTTAACCTTCTAGCTTCTCCATCAGCCTTGCGCCTCCAGGATTTCTCTGAGTCCACGACTCCATCCATGCGCTTGCCTTCAAAAGCTTCCTTCGGTTTCGTCATACTTTGGGTTTCTTCTTTGCCAGAGTACGCTTGGACTTTACGCTGCCAAGACTACATGCTTGGACTTATACCACCAAGACTTGCCTTTGGTCTTTCTTTGCCAAGGACTGCTTGGACTTTATGCCGCCAAGACTACATGCTTGGACTTACGCCGCCAAGACCTTTCCTTTGACTTCTCTTTGCCAAGATAACACTTGGACTTGTCTTTTACCAAGTCTTCATAGTTGAATTTTCCTGTCACTTAAACATGTTCACAATTAGATCACAAAGCATTGCCTAACTTAGATGATTATCCAAACATCAAAATATATAAATGCTTGGGGAATTGTTACACCAACAAAGTTCAAAGTTGTTTGCCAAAATAGATGGTCCAGCTATACTCGGCCTAAATCTTCTAACACTAGGAGCTACGTATTCCCGCAGAGGTCGGCTACCTATATGTACTTCGAATGGAGCTTGGTCCTCCATCCTTTTTGTTCTGCTTTACGACGATGAAAGGTTTGTTCGATTTCTAAGTCGATCGGAATCAGGCCTTCCGATCCTAAGCATTTAATCGTACAAATAACCGAACCACAAAAATTAGGAGTGCTACCTAATACTAAGAAATAAGAAATAAACAAATCTAGCTAATAAAATCAAAGAGGCAATAAGAAAATAGAAAACTACTACTAAAATAAAAATAAAAAACTAAATCTAAATATGGAAAATATAAAACTAAAGTACATGAAGAAAACTAAAAAGAAAATTAAACAAGTAAATAAATCTAATCCTAAGTCCGATCCAATTTTCCACTTCTCGATTCAATATCGAATTGATCAGTCCCTGGCAATGGCGCCAAAAACTTGATGCACGTGAACACTACTTCAAATCTCGCGATGGAGACCGTCGAGGACTCGAAGCGAGCGCTTGTGCTCAATGCCCACAAGTGCACGGATGTCATCAAGTAATAAAAGATTATCGATCCCACAAGGACTGAGATTCGAGTACCGATTTGTTCAGTGGGTGAAATTGTTCGGAAGTAAAATCTAAAGGTTTCGATTGCAAGGGTTGTCAGTGGACTAAACTCTAGTACGGTGTCACATGGAGGAAGAAAGGAGTGTGCTGAGATCTTTAAAAGGGATTCTAGGACTTCTATTTCTCTTATGTGTCGCAA
This sequence comes from Wurfbainia villosa, assembly GCA_025175895.1. Lineage (NCBI taxonomy): Eukaryota > Viridiplantae > Streptophyta > Magnoliopsida > Zingiberales > Zingiberaceae > Wurfbainia > Wurfbainia villosa. Next base: position 4,819,059 of record CM046003.1, read on the forward strand.
AACATGCTATCAACTGGGCGTTGTCTAAACATCTAGCTATGGTTTTGTGGAAGGGACATCATACACTCTCCCGATGAGCCCCCACATCTATCGGGAGCTATCTCTGCCTTACACGGATGGGATAGGCAGTACAAGGATTCCAAATCAATCCCTGCGATGAACTATTTTAAGTTCCATCGCATCCTTCTACCCACGGTTACAGGAGATCAGGTTTACCCCTAGGATCCTTGTATAAATCCCCTAAATCTTAGATACGAGGGCTGTCACCCCTCGTATCGCCTAAGCACACTAAGTAGAAAACCAAATACGCATAGATATTGGTATAAACAATTTCCAATTTCAAATTCAAACTCAGAAATAGAATTCAATTTGAAGCAACATGTCATGCGTACACAAGCTACTCCCTAATCCTAGAATTGAAGGAACTACTCCATATATAGAAGAGGAGAATCACAAGGCATGTTCATGTTCGAATATATCAAAAATAAAATGCAAGAACAAGAGGTTACAATGCCGATGTGGCCTTCTCTCCGACGTTGAAGTGCAGAACTTAGATCTCCGGCGATGTTCATCCTCCCCATTTTGAGTTCCCGAAGCTTTTTAGGGCTTCGGTGTGCCGTCCTAGTCGTCGTTCCTCTTCTAGGGTTTGGGCGGAGCTTTCCTTATATAGACATCACATCGGATCGCTGCAAAATATGAAAAAAAACCCTAATCGCGTCAATCTGCTAGGTCACCACACGACCGTGTGTTTCCACATGACCAGGCCGTGTGTGGCCCTGGGGTGGCTGATATCTCCCATTGGACAAGACCGTGTGTAGCCACATGCCCTAGTCGTGTCCCATTCTGTATCTAGGTACAAAATGCCCTTCTTTTTCTCTGAAAGTGTGCCTTTTCCCTCGGAATGCTATCCTGCACGCAAAAGTACAAAGAGCATATCTCCGAACTAGAAAATAGGAAATGCATGCAAAACAAAGTAGCATACGCATGAAACAAACATGAAATGTAATGAGATGTTAGCTAAAACTACTCCTAAAATCCTATATGTTTTGCTCACATCAACAACCCAGAAAATTTCATAAGAGAAATCTCTAATGTGACATGATCGTGTGTCTTACACATGACCGCCAAAAAGCAGACCTTGCGAGACACATGGTAATTGGTCGTGTGTCATCTGAGAACAACCCGATTTTAGCCATTTTTGGCGAGCAGTACGACCCATGCCAAGTTAGCCACGCCCGTGTGAGGCTTTGTATGGTCCGTTTTGTTAGTGTTAGCCCTTAGTGCAAATCATGGGATGATTGAGTAGGACTCAAGGTATACCCAATGAATCTGACTCGAGTAAGACTCAAGTCAAATTAGGATTGAGCAGGACTAAAAGTATACCTAATGAACTTGACTCGAGTTAGACTCAAGTTCAGTTCAGATTGAGTAAGACTCACCATTAAGAGGGGTTGCATGATCATTAAGATGGAATTAATGGATTATTAATTCCAAGCAAACCAAGATTCAAAAACCTTTGATATTCAATGGTTGAATATAAAAGTGGATTTGATGAGCTTTTAGTTTTCGTGGGTATTGCTTTTGCTTGACTGATCATCTTCTTCCTGCTCTTCTACCTTCTTGGCCGAACCTATCTTGTGGCTAGCACCACAGTGTGGTTCTTCTCCACTTTACGGTTCGTGTGGATACCGTGGAGGCGCGAATGTACTGACCGCGCTGAGATCCGTACACAAGTGCTACTGATGGGATTGCGAAGGGCATGCAGCGAAGGTAATCACGATTCTTATAGGGTAGAATCGATAACAACGAGTATGATTTTCGTATGGATCTCTAGAGGATCCTATTTTTCACTACGTAGTGCTTGTAAAATTGTTTTTGAGCGCACACAGATCCCTATAGTGGTATCAGAGTAACTTGTGAAAACAATAATCATTTTTTGTTATTATATGTGATATAAGTTAGAAAGTGTTTCATTATGATCTGCATCTTGTTATATGTGATATAAGGTAGAACATGTTTTATTATGATCTGTATGTTGTTATATATGGGCTTGCACTGCACCACTCTGATAGTCTGCCAAGTGGATTTTCCCAAAGCAGACTATGGAGTGTGTTGAGCCGATCGAACTGTGCTAGTTGGAAAGTGCCAAGCGGACCTGATCGACCAGATGGTCTCGGGTTCATAGTGATGAACTGAATGGGAAAGGACTCATTCAATGAGTCTATAAAATAACCGATCGGACTATGCCAGTCGGATGGTGCCGAGTGGACCTTATTGACCAGATGGTCTTGGGTTCATAGTGATGAATAGAATGGCCAGCGACTCATTCATAGCGGGGTCGCCATGGCGTTGCGGCCGATATTTCATGCTTAGGATCATAATAAATTTTTGTCATTACTGTTTTGAATGTTATATGACATGGTGCATGGTTATGGCCCCTAACCCAATGTGATTGGATATGTGTATTTGTTGTAATTCATAATAAGACCTGTGTGTCGTGCCTTTTACCTTCATTATTCTAGTTGTAAAATTAGATTACCTTCGAATGTAACTCGAGGTTTCTTTTAATTGTAATGTACAATGTAGAATAGTTCTAGACTACTGGAGGATGGTGCAAAGGAAGGAAGCCAATAACACATGACGACTATGGAAGACTTGGAGAAGATGCTATTCCCTAAGTTGACCATTCGCTCTTTTCATTGGCTTGAGAAGATCATAGAAAAGGGCCATAACCATGTCACATTTCTTTATGCTTATATGTGCTTCATGTGATGCTTGTATATTTGATGCATGCATAGGTAGTTGTCATAAAATTAGGTTACTTATTATATGCCTACCAAATTTTAATACTTACCATTACTTTGTTCAATCGTAGCGCATTTACCAAAGCAAAGTGACTCGATTTACCTCAGTAAAGTACGACAAGACAATTGTGATGTCCACCTATTAAGCCTTGGGTTTGACTTAACTAAGCTCTCTCTATTAGATTGATGAACTTAGAAGCATAGCTCATACGGTACATCTATCTACATTATACAAGTCTTGGGCGATTAGCCAAAGCTAACTCAAGATGAGTGGTAATTTAGAAAGATATCTCATGCGATGGGCACAATGAACAAATAATGTTGTTCATATAGATATACAAGAGTTACATTAGATGTAATTGGTACAAGTTACCTACCTAACTTATATGAGTCTTGGGCAATTAGCCAAAGCTAACTCAAGATGACGTATAATATGGATCTTGTCCCACTTTGTGACTAGTGGGAGAATCATTTAGTTAAAAGGCCTAATTAAATGATTGAAATATGATACATTTCTATATTTCTATATTATAGATCACCATATCATTAAATACATCGAATACACTCTCTCTGCGATCTGTCCTCGATAAGGACAAGCTCACTGGAGCTAATTTCTTGTACTGGTATAGAAACTTGAGGATAGTCCTCAAGAAAGAACGCAAACTGTACATCCTAGAGCAGTCCATTCCTGAACCACCCACCCTTATGACCACTCGTGCTAACAAGGATGCTTATAAGAAGCATCAAGATGACACACTGGATGTGTCATGCCTTATGCTTGCCACCATGAACTCTGAACTTTAGAAGTAACATGAGAACATAGATGCCTATGATATGGTTGAGCATATGAAACAACTATATCAGGGACAAGCAAGGCACGAGAGATACGAAGTGTCAAAGGCCTTGTTTCAATGCAAGATGCAAGAAGGAACTCCCGTAGGCACTCATGTACTCAAGATGATTGGGTACGTTAAGAACCTAGTGAGATTGGGATTTCCATTAGGCCAAGAGCTGACCACTGACCTTGTTTTGCAGTCACTGCCAGAAGGCTATAGTCAATTTGTCATGAACTACAACATGAATGAAATTGACAAGCCTTTACCTGAGATATTGAGCATGTTGTGAACTGCTGAACTCAACCTTAAGAAGGCAAAGCCTAGCACTGTATTGATGGTGAACAAAGGCAAAGACAAAGGCAAGCAGAAGCCTAAATGTAAGGGTAAGACCCAAGCCAAAGGCAAAGGTAAGGCAAATGCATTGAAACCTAAAGGAGGGGTGTATAAGGAAGGAGAATGCTTCCACTGTGGTGAGACCGGGCATTGGAAGAGGAACTGTAAGCTATACCTGGAAGAGGTGAAAAGGAAGAGAAGTGAGACTTTTACCTCAGGTATATATGTTATCAAGGTCAATTTATCTATCTCGTCTTCTTGGGTATTAGATACCGATTGTGCTTCTCACATTTGTACCAATGTGCAGGGCCTTCAAAAGACTAGATCATTGACGAAGGGCGAAGTGGACCTACGGGTAGGCAATGGAGCAAAAGTTGCCGCCATCGCTGTAGGGACATATTCCTTATCTTTTCCCACTGGGCTTATCTTAGAACTAGAAGACTGTTGTTATGTATCTGCCTTGACTAAAAACATTATCTCCATTTCTTATTTAGACAAGAAAGGTTTTTTATTTGTAATAAAGGACAAGTATTGTTCCGTTTATTTAAATGATATATTTTTTTGCAGTGCACACCTTGTGAATGGTCTCTATCTTCTAGATCTTAAAACCCTAGTCTATAACATAAATACCAAATAATTCAAATCTAATGATCTAAATCAAACATATCTCTGGCATTGTCGCTTGGGTCACGTAAATGAGAGTGCATATCCCAGCTCCATAAGGATGGATTACTGGACTCATTTGATTTTAAATCATATGAGACATGTGAATCTTGTCTTCTAGGCAAGATGAACAAGACTCCATTTAGTGGACATGGCGAACGAGCTACTAATTTGTTAGAACTCTTACATACTGATCTATGTGGGCTTTTCAATGTAGCAACTAGAGGAGGCTATCAGTACTTCATTACTTTTACTGATGATTTCAATAGATATGGATATGTGTATCTTATGAGACACAAATCTGAATCCTTTGAAAAGTTCAAAGAATTCAAGAATGAAGTACAAAACTAACTTGGTAAGAGTATAACAGTACTTTGATCAGATCGAGGTGGGGAATACCTTAGCCAAAATTTTTGTGACTATCTCGTTGAGTTTGGGATTAGATCTCAACTCACTCTACCTGGAACACCTCAGTGGAATGGTGTATCAAAAAGGAGAAATCATACATTATTAGATATGGTACGATCCATGATGAGTCACACAAATCTTTCTTCTTTCTTTTGGGGATATGCTTTAGAGACGACTGCTTTCACACTTAACCGCGTCCCATCTAAGGCAATCATAAAGACACCATATGCGATATGGACTGGGAAGAGTCCCAAGATGTCTTTTATGAAGATTTAGGATTGTGAGGCTTATGTTCGACGTCAAGTCTCTGACAAACTAGGCCCTAAATCAGACAAGTGCTACTTTATAGGATATCCTAAGGAAACGAAAGGATATTACTTCTACAATCCCACACAAGGCAAAGTTGTTATCGCTAGAAATGGAGTATTTCTAGAAAGAGAGTTTATTTCTAGAAGAACTAGTGGGAGTAAAATACATCTTGAAGAAATTCAAGATAAAGATAGCACTGAGATGGAAGTTGAATAGGCACCACAAAGTGTTGTGGATGATGAGATTGTTGCACAAGAAGTTGTGGAGCAACAGCCTGTTCAAGTAGACTAACCTCTTCGCAGGTCTGATAGGATACGTCGTCAGCCGGAGAGATATTCATTTCTCTTGTCTCACAATGATGACGTTATGCTTGTTGAGTTGAACGAGCTTACATCCTATCAGGAAGCTGTGATGAGCCCAGATTCTGAGAAATGGCTAGAGGCTATGAGATCTGAAATGGAATCCATGTACACTAACCAAGTATGGACTTTGGTTGATCCACCTGAAGGGGTCAAACCCATTTGGTGTAAGTGGGTCTTTAAGAGAAAGACTGACGTGGATGGTCTTATGCATACCTATAAAGGGCGATTGGTAACTAAAGGTTTCAAGCAGATTCATGGTATTGACTATGATGAATCTTTTTCACCAGTTGCGATGCTTAAGTCTATTCGGATCATGCTTGCTATTGCAGCTTACCATGATTATGAGATTTGGCAAATGGATGTCAAAACTATGTTTTTGAATGGAAACCTCCTCGAGGATCTGTACATGACACAATCTGAGAGTTTTGTAGATCCAAAGCATGCTGGCAAGGTATACAAGCTGCAAAGGTCCATTTATGGTTTAAAGAAAGCATCTAGAAACTAGAATCTTCGATTCGATGATGCGATCAAACAGTTTAGTTTCATCATGAATGAAGATGAACCCTGTGTCTACAAGAGGGTTAGTGGAAGCATAGTTATCTTTCTTATCTTGTATGTTGATGACATACTTCTCATTGGAAATGACACCCTACGCAATAGTCTGTGAAGATTTAGCTTGAGAATTATTTCTCAATGAAGGACTTATGTAAAGCAGCCTACATTTTAGGCATTAAGATCTATATAGATAGATCTAAGAGATTGCTTGGCTTAAGTCAGAGTGCATACATTGACAAGGTGCTTAAACATTTTGCCATGTAGAATTCCAAGAAGGGATTTCTGTCAATGTCACATGGTGTGAGCCTTTCGAAGGCTCAATGCCCTTCTTCTAAGGAAGAAAGGAAACATATGGATCAGATCCCTTATGCATCTGCTATAGAGTCTATTATGTACGCCATGCTATGCACTAGTCCTGATGTCTCGTATGCTTTAAGCATGATGAGCAGGTACCAGTCGGATCTAGGCGATAGTCACTGGACAACCGTCTAGAATATTCTTAAATACTTGAGAAGAACTAAAGAATATTTCTATTGGTGCAATCAACCTAGGTCATGATTGACCGGACTCGAGTTTGACTCGAGTAATTGTTTTTATATTTGACATGGATGTCTGACATTGATGTCTGACATGTGTTGGGGAGATTGCTGATGCAATCAACCCAGGTTAGTATTTAATGTTTGACAGTGGTTTGACCATTGTCATGGGAAAAGTACAAGTCTTGAGTACTTGGCATGTAAAGTCCAAGCATGGGTCTTGGCAAGGGAAAGTCCAACATGTGTTGGCAAAGGAAAGTCCAAGCATGGGTCTTGGCATAAAAAGTCCAACATTGGTTGGCAAAGGAAAGTCCAAGCATGGGTCTTGGCATGGAAAGGCCAACATGGGTTGGCAAGGGAAAGTCCAAGCTTGAGTCTTGACATTTGGAAAGTCCAAGGGAATATTAGCGGCGTAAAGCCCAAGCGGGAGTCTTGGCAGCATAAGTCCAATGGTTGGCGGCGTGAAGTCCAAGTGGAGTCTTGACAGCGTAAGTCCAATATGCCTTGGCGGTGTAGACACCGTTAGCATGATAATAGCCGATGGAAGCACCTGAAGGCTAGCGTATGGATGAACAAGTCATGGATGACTTGGAGGGATCCGATAGGCGTCAGGCTGATGGAGGTGGCTAGAAGGCTTAGGTCTAGGCTAAGGGTGGTCTAGCAAGTATGGGGGCACCATACTTGAGTTAAAACCTCATGTTTGAGGTGTATCAGTCGGCTGGGACGATGAGTCAGTCGACTGGTAGGAGTCAATTAGGGTTTGACTGCGAGAAGTGTCCTAGCGACCGCGAGCTTAGCGATCGGCTTTGATCACCGACCGATCCGGTGATCACCGATCGGTAGTGGCGGGATTTTGGGCGCGAAGGTTCTCGATCAGTGATCACATCGACCGCTCGACTGATTGAGACATCAGTCGACTAATGTGTAAGGTCAGTCGACTGATGGTGTATCCGTTGGATTTTTCCAGCGTGGATCTAGCCATTGTCTCACGATAACAGTGGCAACAGTCCACTAATGGTCCTGAGCAGTCGATTGATAGGCGAAATCTAGCCCAGGAAGAAGCTTTAAATGGAGTTCATGGAGGAGGGATTTAACACCCGTTCTTGGGAACTTTTAGGGCGATTTGCTGCTGTTAATCAGGGTCTCCAAGTGCAATTCAAGCAACCACAAAGCAAGCAATCAAAAGAGTAATTGTAAAGTGTTTTTCCTTTACTTGTAGTGCATTTCATTATTGTAATTGCTTGTATTTGTTTCTTACTGTTGTAAGATCATTTGTACGAGGTTTCTCCACCTCTGGATTGTTCCGAGAAGGAGTTTACTTAGTAGTGGTATGTGATTTGCATTGCTAGGGCTCTTACGAGCCCAATCCGTGGAGTAGGAACCATTCGGTTCTGAACCACGTTATATTATTGTGTTTGCGTGTTTGTAACTTGTTATTACTTTATTTCCGTTGCGCACTAATCATTTGTATCAAGCACGCGAACGAATTCCATTGAGCAACGACATCGCTATTTACCCCCCTCTAGCAGGCACATCGTTCTTAACAATTGGTATCAAAGCTCGGGGCTCTTCTACGGATTAACAACCCGGAGCCAAGACGCTAGAGGGTGAAGAGGAACAAGATGGAAATTCAAGAGAATTTGGGTTGAGACATCAACACCCCAATCCCATATGCTTTCTATAGACGAGAAGACTTCAACCAATGGAAGGCAAGGATTGAAGACTTCTTGATGATGAGGGACTTTGAGGAGTGGTCTATTTTGATGGAAGGATTCGAATATCCAAGAGGACCAAAGGGAGGCTTCCTCAAAATGAAGAAGTGGACCGAGGAGCAACTCCAAGGGTTTGATAAAAATAAGAAGGTAATAAAATTTTTGATTGATTTAATACCTAAAAACATTGTGTGTATGTTAGGTAATTACATAGATGCCAAGGAGCTTTGGAGTGATTTAGCCAAGCTTCATGAAAATCAATCACCGGTCCAAGAAGAAGAAGAAGAAGAGGAGTGCTCATCCTCTCAAACTCAAGAAGAAGCAGGCACATCTTCATCCCAAGAGCCTGAGGATTCGGAGGTTGATAGGGAATCAACATCTGGATCGAAAAAGGAAGAAGAGATGGAAGAAGCCTCCACCTCTAGGATTGAGGGGGAGGAAGATAGATCATCCTCCATGCCGGATCAAGAGGTAGCCTCAACATCCAAGAGAGATGAAGAAGAACCAACTCCGGCACCAACCATCACCCTAGGTAACTCAAGCAATGTAGTTTTGAATAAAAATCATATAATTTGCTTTGAGTGTAGAGAATCCGGGCACTACAAGAGTAAGTGCCCGAAAAGAGTAAATAAAGCTCCTCCGGCACCAAAAGTCAAGGATGCTGGTGTCCCCACTAGAAGAAGCAAGGAGCACATCACTTGTTTCAAATGCAACCAAAAAGGGCATTTTAGGAATCAATTCCCTAAGGGGAAGAAGAAGGTCCAAGAAGAAGCATCACAAGTAGGGGGAGCTAAGGAAAACCCTAAGGTAACCTTTAAGTATGAATCTTCTAGTTTTAATGTCAAAAAGCATGCTAGAAATAATTTAAACAATCTTGATATTGTTCATAAGGAGCATGCTACTAGAAATAGTAGACACTATTGGTTAGGAGCTAAAAATGTTCTTTTTAGAAATAAGGAGAAATTTGAGACTAATGTCCCTAGAAAAACTCTTCCTAAGGAAACCATTAGGAAAATAGAAAACCATTTAGGCATTAACCCTAAGAAGGGTAGGCATATGCCTAGAGGAAATGGTATTGCCCAAAGACCAAAGCAAAATTTAAAAATTGGGCAATTGGAGTTGGAAAATCAAGTCTTGAGGTCAAGACTTGAGAAATTAGAGAAGACCCTTAGGAATATACAAAATTCAATTAAAGGGTCAAATGGTCAAAGACCTAAGAAACAAGAGCCATCCAAGGGCAAGCCTAAGCCCAAAAAGACCTACCACAATGTTCTATTTGATTATGGAACTCAAGTTAGGTCTAGGAAGACCAAGGTCAATAGGGAAGTCATCCCTAAGGTTGACCAAAGTAGGTGCTTAGTGGCCTAGGTTTCCATGAAACCTAGGAAGACCACTAAGAAGGTTACTAGGGAGGCAATCCCTAAGGTTAACCTAGTCAAGACCCAAATGACTAAGGCTTCTAAGTCTAGGAGGGTCATTAGGAAGGTATCTAGGGAGGTTATCCCTAAGGAATACCTAGTTAACCCAAGGAGCTCAAATAGGTTTTGGGTTCCTAAGAGCGTGATCAATTCACGCTAGATGGGTTTAGATGTGCCAACTTTAAATGTATGGGTAGTTAACCTAACCATGGTAAAGGTGACACTTTACGATATTTTCAAGGTTATGGATACCTTGGAAATAGGTTTGATTTTTAATCCTAAAAGTTTTTAGGATGTCCCAATATACTTTGAAGATTATTAAAAATCAATCAAATTGGCACAATTTAGGTTTAGAGGTCTTAGTGTGCCATTTTGGGTTTTTGACACACTTGGGAGATTAGTAGCAATATGGAAAAATGGACAAAATAATATCAAATGGCAATTAATCCTAAAATTTAGGTATTATTATACCTATACCTTTTATTTACCATGCTTTGTTTGCCATATAACATGCCATGACATCATATCTATTTTTAATCATTTAATATGTCATGATCATGTTTAGGATTAAGGTAAAATGTCATGTATGCTTAAATTCCATCTTATGCCATGACATCATGATCATTGGCCATGTTTATTCATTTATGTCATGATCATTCATGCATTTAAGTTAATGAAAATTGATTTAAGGACTATGGCATGACTTGAAGTCCCATGTATAAGGGAATCAAGTAGGGTTGCCTTAGAAAATGCATGAAATTCTTGATTAGGATGAACAAAACCCACATCTCACATTACATTGACATGTATGTGTATTTATATACCCTAGATACATGTGAGATGCTAGGATATGAGTTAAGTTCAAGGTGCATAGTTTTTGCATCAAGATAAACTAAAACTCATCTTATATCATTTATGGATCATTGGAAAAGCTTATGTTCAAGCCATGTACATTAAGCCCAAAGAATATGATCCAATATAAGGTTTTGAAAACATTTTAAAATCATTTTGAAAAACCTTGGTGAAGTCTATCTTTTGATAGCAATCACCATTGATGAAGTTGATACAAAGTGAGCTAAAACATTGAGGTTTTTCTTCACTTTTGAACTTTGTGTCAATTTCATTATTTTATGGGTAAAATATTTTCAAATATTTTTCACCTATTGTATTGGTTATAAGTATTATACGTATAAAATTTCATGATTTTTCAAATTACGTATAATTATTTATGAATATTCAAAATTTGATTCTGATAACTGAAAATCAGATTTTTGATTATCGATCACCCTTGTTAGCGAAATGATCGATTGATAGCTACGATAAATGATCGCTGCTTGATAAAGTCGACTTCCAGAGCTGATTTCGGGTAAATAAGGTATGTTTAGCCCATTTTCAGCTATGTTAGGGTTCCCTAACCACTTCTAACCCTAGGATATGCTTTGGGAAGCATTAGTAAGGGTTAAAATCCATTGGATATGGATTAGGAGAGTTGTTAGGGTGATGTATCAAATTTAAGGTGTGGAAAAGTTCTATGTTGAACTTTCAACCTTATTTTTGATGGTTTAGAGTTCCTATTGGCTTAGGGACTTCCCAAGGACATTGTTGGTGTAATGGTCAAGGGGGAGCAAGCCTTTAGGGGGAGCTATCCATCATGGGATGATGGATGTTATTTTTTCCTCATGAGGGGCAGAAATGGGATTTTGAGATACCCAATTTAGAAATTGAGAGAGTGTGTAGGATTGCCTCTCTCAAGTGATATGGGACTTATCACTAGGAAGATTGTAGGCATCCTAGATGTTTTTGGACCAAGGGAAAGATTGTAAGATCTCATTGAATATGAGACATTGACCTCCTTGGGGTGAACCTTTTTGATGTATGTCAAAAAGGGGGAGAATGTTAAAATTACCAATTTGGGAAAATTGGTAAGGGAATTTGAGTTAGGGGCCTAACTCAAGGGTGTTTTTGTCAAACATTAAAAAGGGGGAGATTATTTGTGCAATCAGCCCAGGTCACGATTAACCGGACTCGAGTTTGACTCGAGTAAGTGTTTTGATGTTTGACATGGATGTCTGACATGTGTTGGGGAGATTGCTGATGCAATCGACCCAGGTTAGTATTTGATGTTTGACGATGGTGTGACCATTGTCAAGGGAAAAGTCCAAGTCATGAATACTTGGCATGTAAAGTCTAAGCATGGGTCTTGGTAAAGGAAAGTCCAACATGGGTTGGCAAAGGAAAGTCCAAGCATGGGTGTTGGCATGGAAAGTCCAACATGGGTTGGCAAAGAAAAGTCCAAGCATGGGTCTTGGCATGGAAAGTCCAACATGGGTTGGCAAGGGAAAGTCCAAGCTTGAGTCTTGACATTTGGAAAGTCCAAGGGAATATTGGCGCCGTAAAGTCCAAGCGGGAGTCTTGGCAGCATAAGTCCAATGGTTGGTGGTGTAAAGTCCAAGCAGAGTCTTGGCAGTGTAAGTCCAATGTGCCTTGGCGGTGTAGACACCATTAACATGACAATAGCTGATGGAAGCACATGAAGGCTAGCATATGGATGAATAAGTTATGAATGACTTGGAGGGATCCGATAGGGGCGAGGCTGACGGAGGTGGCTAGAAGGCTTAGGTCTAGACTAAGGGTGGTCTAGCAAGTATGGGGGCACCATACTTGGGTTAAAACCTCATGTTTGAGGTGTATCAGTCGACTGGGACCATGGGTCAGTTGACGAGTAGGAGTCAACTAGGGTTTGAATGCGGGAAGTGTCCTAGCAGTCAACTGCAGGCCTAATCAATCGACTGATCTGGTGATCAGTCACTGGTGGCTAGGATTTTGGGCACAGAAGGTTTTCCAATCGAGTTATCGCGTTGACGACTCGACTGATTGAGACATCAGTCGACTGATGTGTAAGGTCAGTCGACTGATGGTGTATCCATTGGATTTTTCCAGCGTTGATCTAGCCGTTGTCTCACGGCAACAGTGGCAACAGTTGACTGATGGTCCCGAGCAGTCGACTGATAGGCGAAATTCAGCCCAGGCAGAAGCTTTAAATGGAGCTCGTGGAGGAGGGATTTAGAACCGGTTCTTGGGAGCTTTTGGGGTGATTTGTTGCTGCAAATCAGGGTCTCCAAGTGTAATTCAAGCAACCAAAAAGAAAGCAATCATAAGAACAATTGTAAAGTGTTTTTCCTTTACTTGTAGTACATTTCATTATTGTAATTGCTTGTATTTGTTTCTTACTGATGTAATATCATTTGTACGAGGTTTCTCCACCTCCGGATTGTTCTGAGAAGGAGTTTACTTAGTAGTGGTGTGTGATTTGCATCGCTAGGGCTCTGACGAGCCCAATCCGTGGAGTAGGAACCATTCGGTTCTGAACCACATTATATTATTGTGTTTGCGTGTTTGTATCTGGTTATTGCTTTTTTTCCACTGCGCACTAATCATTTGTAGCAAGCACTCGAACGAATTCCATCGAGCAATGACATCGCTATTCACCCCCCTCTAGCAGGCACATCGTTCTTAACAATTTCTTGATATTTGGAGGCAATGAGGAGCTTGCTGTAAAGGGTTACAATGATGCTAGCTTCCAAACGGAAAAGGATGATTATAGATCACAGTCAGGGTATTTCTTTTGTTTAAATGGTGGTGTTGTGAGCTGGAAGAGTTCAAAGTAAGACACAGTCGTGGATTCTACTATGAGGCCGAGTATATTGCTACTTCAGATGCTGCAAAGGAGGCTATTTGGATCAGGAAGTTTGTTTCTTAGCTTGGTGTAGTTCCTAGCATCGTGAGCCCTATAGAGCTTTATTGTGACAACAACGGGGCTATAGAACAGGTTAAGGAACCTCATTCTCACCAGCGTTCCAAACATATACTACGGTGGTATCACCTCATTCGAGAGATCATCGATAGAGGAGATGTGAGGATATGCAGAGTGGATACTGATGCTAACATTGCGGATCCCTTGACCAAGGCTTTAGCACAGAGGAAGCATGATGGTCATACTAGGTCACTGGGTCTTAGAGATTATAGTGATTGACACTAGTGCTAGTGGGAGATTGTTAGTGTCAACCCTTAGTGTCAATCATGAGATGATTGATTAGGGATCATATGTATCATATTTCATTAATAATAGGCAAGGTTTGTTTATTATATTATTTCTTATCTATGCTATATGAATAATATAATAGTGTCCTTGAATAGTAGGCTCAGGTTTACAACATATCAATTAGTTGAATTGATAGTGAGAGCTTGTAGACATCAATTAGAAATCGATGTAATGTGGTTCACGACCCTTGCTGCTAATCACGACGATTCGTTTTGCGAATCACTCCCTCAACCAATCCACTGATCTCTCCTTTAGATTAACATAAGGTGGAGATAAACCTCTTTACATAAACTTCTCTTCTCACAAATAATATGAGTAGAAATAAGAAAAAGAGAGTAGAAACACTTGGAAGACGTGGGAGCACTTAGAGTATGAATAGGAGTGGAAGCATTAGCTACCCCAAGGCCCCCAACCCCTCTTTTTATAGAGAAGAGGGGTTTCTTCCTGTTGAGTATGCAACAGTCGACTGTTGCATGCCATTAGTCGACTGCTGCCGTTCCAACGGCTTCTAACCACGCCTGATTCATGGATGTCACAACCCAATGACACACTGATCAGTCAACTGATCGAGCCATCAGTCGATTGCTCTAAGCAATCAGTCGACTCAAAATGTTTCTGTGCTCGCGTCCACTTATAACAATCGACTACCAGCCCTTGGTAGTCAATTGATGGTGGAGCAGTCGACTGCCAACCCTTGGCAGTCGACTGTTGGGCCACAAAACCTAGTTGACACCGGTCAATTAGCAGTCGACTATTGTCGGGTAAAACCTCAAATAACAAATTGTTTGAACATCCGACAATCGGGTAAAATCTCAAACACCATATTTGAGCATCCGACACTTGATATTAGCCATTTGGCCAAGTCCACCTATATTGAGCTACCCCGACCCGGATTACAATCGCTTAATCTCTCATCTCCCATAGAGTCCCTCACCGAAGCTCTCTTCCTCCGGCCTACGCCCCTCGGATGCACTAAGCTCGTGGCTTCTCCCATGCCATCCTTCGCGTCTTGCCCTAAAGTCTGTTTCCTTTGGCTTCACTCCATTTGCTCCTTGTCCATCGGTCCCTCGGAAGCACCAAGCTCACGACTTTTCCCGTGCCATCCTTCATCGACTCAAGGACCTGAGCCATGAGATGATGAACTTGCCAATGCTTCATCTCATGGTTTTATTTTTGGATTTTACCTAAAAGACCTCATACCAATAGAGATATCAACTCATGTGTGATTCACTAAGTCCTGCACAACTTAAACACACACATCAAAACACATAGCATCCTAACTTAAACCCTTTGCCACACACATTAAAATTAATATCATACTTGAGTTGATTTCCCTAACAACTCGTCCCAAGTCACCTTGAGTGCCTTCTTCTTCTTTTCCTTTTTGGGCTTCTCTTCCATTATTAAGTTTGTGCACTCTGACTTGTAGTGGCCCTTCCTGTAGCATTCGTAGCATGTCACTTTCGATCTGGGTCTTGGCTTGTTCTCGGCCACCTTCTTGACATCTCTTTTAGTGAACCTCTTCTTCCGGTTGAACATATTCTGGACCATGTTTACCATATCTTCCTCTCCGTTTAGGTCCAATTCCTACTAATCTTCGGACTCACTCTTGGTTTTCTTTTTCTTTCTAATTTAACCTACCACCAAAGCTATACCATTCTCAGTTTGACCCTAGTTAGCTTGCTCGTGTAGTTCAAGTTCAAAAAATAGTTTGTCTAGTCTAATTAAAGAAAGATCCCGAGAGACCTTATAGGCATCGATGATGGATGTCCATAATGTGTTATGAGAAAATGCCTTAAGGGTGTACCTAATTATATCCCTATTTTCAATTTGATGACCTATTAAGTGGAGCTTATTTAATATATCTTTTATCCTAGTGTGAAGTTGACTTGAATTTTTATTTTCTGACATTTTACAATTAAATAATTTGTTAAGAAGCTTGTCTCTTTTAGCTGAGGTCATTAATGCCTTTGTGTAATTCTACTAATTTTTCCCAAAGTTCCTTAGAGTTTTCAAAGGGTCCGACTCTATTGAGCTATTCTTTGGTTAGTCCGAATTGCAAGGTGTTAAGGACCTTGTAATCAACTTGAGCTCATTTCCTAATATCTAGGGTCCATTTCTCCAAATCTAACAACCCTCCTGAGTCATCTACCAGAGAAATGAAACCTTTCCTAATCGAAAACCAAACTCAAGGTCAATTTTCAAGAAACACTCTATTCGCCTCTTCCAATAGGATAAGTCCTCTCCGTTAAAGAGAGGAGGGTGAACGGTATTATATCGCTCTAGGTGTGACATTTTCTTATTTTAAAATAATTTACAGAATTTTTATTATTAAAAAAAATATTCCTAAAGTTACAAAAATGAAGTAAGATTATACAAGTGCAAAAATTTAAACATAGCAAAATAAGGCAAGATTAACAATTATAAAGAAAACTTATTATAGTGCAAAAATTGAAACTAATGCATAAATAATAAAAGAAAATTTTCTTATTTGCTCTCTTTGGTGGTTTCACTAAAATCGGAGTGCCCCTGGGCTTTGATACCAATTGTATGATCGAGATTTCTGAAAGAAGGGGGTGAATCTCGGAAGTTATAAAAAAATTTCCATTTTAACATTGAAACCTTTTCTTTTTATCTTTTCGAATCAAGAGTTATGAAATGGAAATGTAAAGCAAGAAAAGTAAATACACAATTTGTTTTTAATTGGTTCACAACCCGAATCGGGTTGCGAGTCCAAGGCTCATAGCTCTCTGAGAGCTACCTTGTTGGGAAATTGATAACCCATATTTTGACATGATATTTTGTATTCATTTCTCAATGTTTTGATCCATTCGTATGAATAATTTGACATATTTATCATATTTTATGAATATGGATCATTTTAGAGCTTTAATGCAAATACATGCTAATTTGATGTCCTAAACACTAATTTGTTGTATACTTTGTTTTTGTAGGCGATGTCAAGTGAAAATCGAGGATTTTATTGGCGTTGGTACTGTAGTAGTGGTATTGTAGCAGTGGTACTGTAGCAGTCATGGAAAAAGTCCTAGAATGTAGCACGGTCGTCCATGCATTTTTGGTATGGGCGTGGTATTGTAGCTACAGTGAAATCACTGTAGCATTTTATTGTAGCACGGGGAAAAAATTCACAGAATGTAACACATTCGGCCATGTATTTTTGGCACGACCGCGTCGCAGTGAAAAACCTCCATTTGGGCAGCTATAAAATGGATTTTGAAGGGGTTTTAGGCCATCTTTTCTTCCTTGGAGTCCTAGTAGTTGCCCTCCACCATCATCCATCCATTTTCCTCCTTCAGATTCGAGGAGGAACCGCTTCATCGAGGGATTATGATGACGTCTTCCATCTCCACACCTTGTCCACTTCTTCCTTCGGATTCGAGGAAGAGTTCTGCCCCGATGACACTTCTTTGAGTTCATCCGGATCTGCAAGAGTTTGGAGCATTCATCAAGCTACTGGATGTAGGACCATTGGCATCGCTAGAAGGGGAGGATGAATAGCGATGCTCATCTATTCGATTTGTCGTGCTTGTCTACAGTTGTTAGTACGTAGCGGAAACACGAATACAAGTACAAAAAACACAACAAGCACAACACAAAGAATTTACGTGGTTTGGAACCCAAGTTCCTACTCCATGGTTGAGCCCTAGTCGGCTCTAGTGATACACACCACCACTATAATACTTCTCCTTCTCGGTGACACACCGGAGGTGGAGAAACCTCTTAATATAGATTTTTAGATGTTTTCTCGAAACTTACATCCATAAAAAATGAAGAAGAATAGATTACAAGAGTTGCAGTGAAAACAAGCGCCCTTCTTCTTTTCAGAATCGTTGATTGCCTTTAAGGATGATCAAAACTTGGAGGATCAAGGAACTCTCACTAGAGTAATCGCTTCCAAGGTTGTTGTGAGCAGTAAAAACTTTCTTAAGGAAAAATAGCCATGTAAAACTTTTAAATCGAGCTTGATTAGGGCTTTTCCAGCTTGCGCAGTCGAGTCGCCTCGACTGGTGCCTCACCTGCCCCTTTAACTCGCATTTAATGATGGTTCCAATGGTAAGTTTTCCACCATAATTAGAATTATTTATCCGTTGAAACATAGGTCCAGTCGAGGCGTTGGTCCATCACCTCGACTAGTAGGCTTTAGTCGAGCTTTCAGTCGAGCCTACCTCGCTTCTATTCCAACCGAATAGAGAAATAGTCGTGCTTGCAGTCGACAGGCCCTTGCATCTGTTCAATTGAACCAAAGCTCCAGTCGAGGCGGTGCCTCGACTGCTGTAGGTTTTTCCTTCGAACATGCAGACCCCAGTCGAGGTGTTAATCGATTGCGGCTTACTTCTGTTCATGAGAAACAACCCCAGTCGAGGTGTTGCCTCGATTGCTATGGTCTTCTGAGCGCTTTACAGGCCAGTCAAGGTGGAATTTGAAGGAATCAACACATCCAGTCGAGGCACTGCCTCGACTGATGAGGTGATCAGTCGAGGTGCTGCCTCGACCACTACCTTGACCGTTTCAACTTGTCTAGAGTTGAAACCACGCCTAAGAAAGAGTCTACCCTGTACCCTTTACCTGATGCCTATGAACCACTCTTCATAGGTCTTCCGTGCCAAGAATTGCTTTCGGGACTTCGTGCCAAGACTCCTCATCTAGGTCTTCATGCCAGGACTCCTCGTTCAGGTCTTCACTTGCCAGGACTCCTCGTCCGGGTCTTCACTTGCAAAGACTCCCTATCCGGGTCTTCACTTGCTAGGACTCCTCGTCCGGGTCTTCACTTGCCAAGACTCCTCGTCTGGGTCTTCACCTGCCAGGACTCCTCCTCCGGGTGTTCACCACCTTGCATCCAGTCCTCAGCCTACAAGGAATTTTCTAAAAATACATCTCGACCAACCGCATGAGATAACACATAATTATCACCTTGACTTTAACTCTTGTCAAACACCAAAATATCATTTGGGCATGATTGCACAAACAATCTCTCCCTTTTTGATGTTTGACAATATGTTTTAAGTTTAGGTGATGAAATTATAGCAGAATATAATATTCTCGAAATTGTACAGAATTTTCAGTATTTAAGAACTTCATCAAGTCATCAAATCAAGATGTGCAATAAGATTTTCATTTCAAAAGAGATATAGATTTGCACTACGTTTGACATTTTAGGAAATTTGCAATTCATGTTATTTTCAAACGAGATATAAATTTGCAGCTTAAACTCCACTTATTCCACTTATCTTCCCACTTTAAACTTAAAACCCACTCATCTCTCCCCCTTTGGCAAACACACAAAAAGAGCAATCTATAGGATCACTCCCCCTGAATTCATTACCCTTAGTTATCCAATGCACCAACAATATATGTTAACAAAGTAGATATCGATTGTGCATATATATTGAAAGGTATAGACAACCGGAAAAATTTATAGGGGATCCTTGGAAGCTAGAGGGGGGCGGGGGGAATGAATAACTTCTTTTGGTTTTGTGATGGAAATCGTTCGTGATCGAGTCTACAATTTTCGTTAGCGCGCAGTGGAATAATAGAAATAATGCAATAAAGAAATAGACAACAACAAATACATAAGTATTTAACGTGGTTCGGAACCGAACGGTTCCTACTCCACGGATCGAGCTCTAAAAAGCTCTAGGGATGCCACAAACACACCACTATGCAATAACTCCTTCTCGACACAAGTCGGAGGTGGAGAAACCTCTTACAAAATATTACAACAGTAATACAAGTGAATAACAAGAAATTACAAGTGAATACAATAAAAGAAAGCAAAGAAAACTTTACACAAATCTTTTGGAAGCTTACTTGTTGATTGCCTTGGACTAGTAGCTGAAGGCCCTGATTTGCAACATCAAATCGCTTCAAAACGTCCAAAAAAATCAGTGGTGATTTCCTCCTCCACGAGCTCCATTTAAAGCTGCAACCTGGGCTAGAAATCGCCGATCAGTCGACTGTTCGGGACCATCAGTCGACTGATGCCATTGTTGTCGTGAGACAATGACTAGATCCATGCTGGAAAAATCCAATGGATCCATAATCAATCGACTGATAATGACTATCAGTCGACTGTTCAAGCCTCCACTCGACTGCTAAACCCAGCAGTCGAGTCAGACTCTTTTTTGTGCTCGAAAAATCGAGCATCAATCGACTGATCACATAATCAGTCAACTGCTCAACCAATTTTCGCAGTCAAACCCTAGTTGACTCATGCCAGTCGACTGCCACATGACACCAGTCGACTGGCACACCTCAAACATGAGGTTTTAACCCAAGTATGATTCCCTCATACTTGCTAGACCACCCTTAGCCTAGACCTAAGCCTTCTAGCCACTTCTGTCAGTCTCACGCCTCTCAGATCCTTTCAAGTCATCCATGACTTGTTCATCCATTGCACTAGCCTTCAGGTGCTTCCATCGGCTATGTCATGCTAACGGTGTCTACACCGCCAAGGCACATTGGACTTACGCTGCCAAGACTCCACTTGGACTTTACGTCGCCAACCATTGGACTTATGATGCCAAGACTCCTGCTTGGACTTTACGCCGCCAATATCAAACCCCTTGGACTTCTCAAATGCCAAGACTCAAGCTTAGACTTTCCCTTGCCAACCCATGTTGGACTTTCCATGCCAAGACCCATGCTTGGACTTTTCTTTGCCAAGACCCATGCTTGGACTTTACTTGCCAAGTACTCAAGACTTGGACTTTCCATGACATGGTCAACTCCAGTCAACCATCAAAATCCCCTCAAGTCAAACTCGAGTCCAGTTAATCATAACCCGGGTCGATTGTTCCAACAATCTCTTAAAGATATTATTAGACATCAATGTCAACTTACTGTGTCAAACATCAAAACATCACTCGAGTCAAACTCGAGTCCGGTCAATCGTGACCTGGGTCGATTGCACCAACAATCTCCCCCTTTTTGATGTTTGACAAAAAACATTTAACTTTGAGTTAGAACACTAACCCAAATTCCCTTACCAATTTCCCGAATTGGTAATCTTACCTTTCTCCCCCTTTTTGACATACATCAAAAAGGTTCACCCAAGGAGGTCAATGTCTCATATCCAATGAGATCTTACAATCTCCCCCTTGGTCCAAAAATACCTAGGATGCCTACCATCTTCCTAGTGATAAGTCCCATATCACTCAAGAGAGGAAATCCTATTCACTCTCCCAAACTCCAAATTGGGTACCTCAAAATCCCATTTCTCCTCTTCATAAGGAAGAGTAACATCCATCATCCCTTGATGGATACCTCTCCCTAAAGGCTTGCTCCCCCATGACCATTGCACCAACAATGTCCTTGGGAAGTCCCTAAGCCAATAGGAACTTTAAACCATCAAAATTAAGGCCTAAATCTCAACATTGAACTTTTCTTCACCTTAAAATTGATACACACCCAAAACAACTCTCCTAATCCATATCCAATGGATTTTCACCCGTTTTAATACTTCCCAAAGTATATCCTAGGGTTAGGAGTGGTTAGGGAACCTTACCAAAGCTGAAATGGGGTTAAATACCCTTGATTTACCTAAAAATAGCATAGGCAGTCGAGTCCTTGAAACGATCATTGCCATGCCCATCGATCGGCACCGGCAAAGCAATGATAATCGCACTGGCGGCCTGCTAGGGCACTTCCGCCAGGGTGGTTTCCATCAGAGTGGTTTCCGCCAGAGCGATTTCTGCCAGGGAAGTGCCGCCGTGCACAGTGGTTTTCAGGCGATTTTGCGCAAGGTAGTTTTAAAGCGATTTTGCCATCGTGGTGGTTTTCGCGCGGCCGAAGAAGTTGCCGCCATCGATCGATTGCCAAACAATGGCGATCGATTCAGTTTTCAATTATCAGAAACAGACTTTGAAAAATCATAACTAATTATACATAGCTTGAAAAATTATGAAATTTCATATGTATAATACTCATAACACATAAAATTGGTGAAAAATATTTTACCCATTAAAATAGGAGATTGATACAAAGTTCAAAAACCTTTGAAATTTTTAATGTTTTGGCCCTACTTTGTATCAACTTCATCAATGGTGATTGCTATCAAAAGATAGACTTCACCAAGGTTTTCTAAAGTGATTATAAAATATTTTTGAAAACCTATTTTAAACCATGGATTATTGGCTAGATATACATGAATTGTACATTAGCTTTCCTCATGATTCATATTGATGATTGAAATAAGTTTAAGTTCATCTAGATGAACTACCTATGTACCTTGAACTTAACTTATTTTCCTAACATCTCACATTTTATCTGTATACATACACATACATGTCTATTTAGATGTGAGATGTGGAGTTAGGATTATTATAGCCTCATGCATTTTCTAGGCATTTTCTAGAAAAGGGAGCCTTGGCACAACGGTAAGGTTGCTGCCTTGTGACCAAGAGGTCACAGGTTCAAATCCTGGAAACAGCCTCTTGCAAAAAAAAGCAAGGTAAGGCTGCGTACAATGGATTCCTTCTCCGGTACCCCGCGTGGCGGGAGCTTCGTGCACCGGGTTGTAGTTATGGATTTTCTATGCAACCCTACTTGATTCCCTTATAAATGGGACTCCAAGTCATGTCATTATCCTTAAATCAATTTTAATCAAGTTAAATGCATAAATGATCATGGCATAAATGATAGCAATAATAAAGCATGGCCAATGATCATGATGTCATGACATATGAATAAGCTCTAAAAACGAACATGACATCTAAAATAATCCTAAACAATATAATGACATGTTATATGATAAGATAGAATTTGATGTCATGACATGACAAATTTGTATAAACAAGCACATTAATACACACATATAATCAAACAAAAACATTTTTTATAAACAAAACATTTCATTTAATTAAAACTTTAGTTTTTACAACCAAAATAGAGGTTTGAAACGCTCAACTAAAACCAGAATTCCTAAACATCCTCTAGCTCTAATCTCCTGCAGAAGGTGGAGGCGGAGGCGGAGGAGGCTGCTGGCTCAAGGTCCAGACCCACATCATCTCATACATATCAAGCTGACGCAGCTCCATGCGGCTCTGGCACTCCTCCATCCGGGTGTGGCGCTCCTCCATCCGGGTGTGGCACTACTCCATCCGGCTGAGGTGCTGACCCATGGAGGACTGCCCCGATATGATCTCCATCAGTCGAGAGTCAATCGTCTGCTGGTAATCCTCGAATCTGGCCTCCAACTATGCAACACAATCTGAAGGACCTGCTGCCGATGCATCTGCTAGCATATGGTTGAAGGGTTTTTCTTATCGAGTCCGTGAGGGGAAACTTCGCTTCCCACTACACCTTGGTTGTTTGTTCATGGCGATCCCATCGATGTCCCTGGATTAAAAAATTTAATCCTAGAAAAAAAGGATTGCTCAAACAACCAAGTCATCGTCGTGCTATTCGTTTAGAGAGGTCACTTGAACAAACTTGTTGTTCAAGCGACCAACCTCTATTCTACGAGTAGCCGCGGAATAGACGATGTACGAATCACCGATGTTTGTATTTATGTTCGAAATCCAAGTATTATTTAGCCACAAACAGATTTATATCATGCTCATAATTGGAAAAACAAATACAAGCAAGTAACAAAAGAGAATAGAGAATAGGTATACCTCTCGATCTTCTAAGGTATGACCTTCCTCCTTTCGGACGTCGTGTGGGCGACGATCTACCAAAAGTTGAAGCTCCTAGATCGCAAATCTTCCTTCCTTGCTCTTCCAAAGCAAGAAGAAGAATAGAAATAAGGCTCTTCTCCTTCCTATAGCCAACCAACAAGCAACAAGGAGAATGCTTACTGCCGGCCAACAAGGAGAAGGAGATTATGGTGGAAACCGGCCAAGACACCAAGGGAAAGCCCTATATCTTATTTCCACCACCTAAGGAGAAGGAGAAGAGAAAGTTTGGATGCCGGCCAAGGGCTGGAAAGAAGGTCGTGGGCACCGGCCACCAAGGGAGAGGAAGAAGAAAGGAAACTACTTCCTTATTTGGTGCAGCCCAAGCCTCCAAAACCCTAAGCCTCCAAACCCTAATCCTATCTCTCCTAATGGCCGGCCATGAAAGAGGGGAAGAAGATTAGGATGAGCTCGGGCCAAGGTAGAGGGGAGAAGTATATGTGTCAGCAACAACTTGGGAAGAAGAAGAAAAGAGCTCTTCCTCATGTTGCCGCCCACCCCCTTGCTCCTAAACCCTAGCCGCCCAAACCTAATCCTAAACAAACTAGGATTCCTAGCCTCCAAAGGAAGCAAACCCTAATCCCCTTAAGCCATCATCAAGTTGCCGCTCACTTTTAATCTCTATTTATAGAGTTGGGTTTATGCCTTGGATTAATCTCCACCATTGGTTCTAGGGATTTAATCTCAACCGTCGAATCTAGAGATTTAATCTCAACCGTCGGATCTAGAGATTTAATCTCTACCATTGGATCTAGAGTTTTGTTTCTATCCATTGGATCTAAGCTTCATGAGGTATTAATAGGCTACAATAGGGATCATGAGGAGGAGTTGGATCTTGGCCACCCATGGATCAAGCCCACATAAAGTCCGATCCACTAATGATAATCCAATCCACTAAAGGATTATCATTGATCTACCTCACCAACCCCCATAAGATAATATGGGCTCCATATATTATATGTACATTTTCTCTCCGTGTTTAAGATCTCGAATGTTCGTTGATTAATTAATTTACTGACCATTAATTAATCAACATCTAACTCCATGAGTAGTACCACTCAACCTTTTCATCATGCCGGACCAAGTCCACCTGCAGGGTTTACATGATGAACCTTATGAGCTCCTCAAGGCGACATCATCATCCTAATATATAGGATACGATTTCCTCCTATAATCAACGGCACACCATATAAATAATATCATCTCCCAACTTACCGAGCCAATCGATTTAATGTATAAATCTCGCCCATTGGTAAATCAAAGAGATGAATACTAAGTATATGTGCCTGTTACTATATCGGGATTAAGAGCATGTACTAAATAATATCTGAGGTCCGATTTAATTATGTAGTCAGTAATAAATCGAATCACCTCTAAGTCAGTCCTGCTCAATACACACAAAGTGCACTAGTGTGATTCTATGGTCAAGACAAACCAATACCAAATCACACTACAATCATTCCAATGGTTTGTCCAAATCCATCTCGGTTGTGAGCCTTTACTTATACTTTACGAGGAGCCGATAACATGATTGTTGGGTTTCCGGCACCGCAACGAGTGTGTGTTCAAACATGTTTCGTAAACATGTGCACAGCGGAAGGAATAAAATAATAAATCTAATTTATTACAACACACATATCACACGCATGCATATTACAACATGTGTAGACATAACCGTAAATTTAAATTTTTGCAATATAAGGAAATTTAACTACGTATACCTTACGTATCACGTGTAGCGGGAAAGACATCAACCGGAACGATCCTCGCTAGAATCATCTCTATCCGTATCCACGCCGAGTATCTTCGGATGACTTCACCAAGTCATGAGCCTCGTCTTCGTACGGGTTACTAGCCTCGTGTTGAAGATGATGTGATCGAGAGAAGATCACGATCCGAATCCAAATTCGGATCCAAAAATGAGTCCTCAAAACTCGCTTCTCCGGAGAGATATTCGTCAAACGTTTGACGAATCCTTCATCCTCCACCTATGAGGATTACCGGAGATCGAATCCCCGGTAAGTAAGGTGCCGTCGGAGCTCCAAACGTCGCCCAAATGACGCTCCGACAAGAAGGAAACAAGCTGTCCAGAAAACTGGACAGCTTTCGTGGAGGAGTAGGGGCTGGCCAAAGGAAAGGTGGGAGATCACCTTATTACCGAACCCAAGGGAGATCACCGGAGCTCCTCCGGCAACAGCTCGATGCCGGAAAGTGGGAAGGACAGCTCCTTCTGGATGCCGGCAAGGGAGCTTGGTGGTGGGCGGCGGCAAGGGGAGGTATTGGCGCCGAATTCACCAAGGAGAGGAGGGGCGGCAGCTTTTAGGTCAAGGGATTTGGATTAGGGCTTAACAAACCCTAAAGCCCTCTTTTATAGAGAACTAATTGTCTTAATGGTTATCGGATCATAACCATAAGGCCCGTTAACCTGCTCCATTAATATAAGTTAAAATAAACCAAACCATGATGGTTTATTTTAAGTTAAAACGAACCGAACCAACTTTGGTTCATTCGTTTAAAACAAACCAAACCCTTTGGTTTATTCTCCTCCATTGGATTAGAACCAAACCAATTTAGTTCGTCCATCATGTCTTCATAAGACACGGCCCATCCATGCTTCCATTGCGACTGAAACGATTTCATGCTCGCTCCATGTTTGGTCCAACCAAACCCAGTTTCTCTCGGTCTGAGAATCTCATTCTCAAGCTCGTTTTAAATCCTTCGGATTACGCTCGTTGTGCGTGTTACCAAATAGGTTCTCGGTTTATGTTGGTTGTCTATAATTAACCATTAATTATAGAACGATCATGAGTGGCACCTAGTAGTACATCATGATCCTCAATTAACCGAAAAGATCAACGGTTGATCCAGAACTATTTCTGAAACCCTTCAGCAGCTCGAATGAATCGTGCCCCATTCCCTTCACTGATCTTATACCCACTTGGTTCAGGACATGGTCTATAGTGTCAGTCCCCACTAGGCTAACTACGTCATACCTAGCCCAAGTATCATTTCCTCGTCCTACGGATTCTAGTTACTGCACATGTATCGAAGAGTACCTTACTCTAAACATGTAATGCTTTGGCCAAAGACTTTAGTAATAATCCGATGAGAGGCCATGGGTATACATCTCCTCGCAAGGAGTGGTGAATCCTTTATAGGCTATTCAAACACCTTCGATCACTTCGACTTATACCCAATCATCCCGGGTCCACATCTCCTCAAAGATGCTTGCTTAAGATGTCAAAGCATAAGTCTCTATGATCAAGATGACTTAAATACTGCAAGTCAAAGGAACATTGCACTTAAGCTACAGTAAGAACTTCATTGACATATCTATATATGCAGAGAACCATATGAAGTCTTACGGCTGGTCACTCCAATGAACTAGTTACCATAACTAACATCCATGATTAACTCCAGCCATCACAATGTCTCCAGCCAGTGAGAATCAGCTGCTTGGATACACCAAGGAATATACCTCGTGCTAGTCTCGACAGAATCAATGGTGTCCAAATCCATCAATTCATCGACTAGGGATAATTCCGATACATCACAATTACACATGTAGAGATACTCACTAGTTGTGATCCAATCACAAATTCTCTCATGCTGTGAATCGTATCGTGGACATTCAGTAAATAAGTTTAAGATTCAATCAAATACATAAAAACATGTATACTCAAATAGTGAATCTCCATTTATCATATAAATGGTTCAAACATAAGGCGATTGCCTTAAGACATCTCTCAGATATTACAAACAAACTCCCACTTGGCCTAATGCCAATCGCTACGGTATCCAATACCATAAGCTCTAACATGACCCTCAAACTTACTTTGAGGTAATGCCTTAGTCAAAGGATTCGCTAAGTTCCTTTCAGTGGGGATTTTCTCGATTTGTATTTTCTTCCTACTAATGATCTCTCTGATAAGATGATAGCGGCGAAGCACATGTTTGGATCATTGATGAGACCACATCAAGTTCAGAGATGAACTTCTTGATCCAAACCGCTTCCTTTGCTGCTTCCAAAGATGCAATG
The DNA here is from genome assembly GCA_025175895.1 of Wurfbainia villosa. NCBI lineage: Eukaryota > Viridiplantae > Streptophyta > Magnoliopsida > Zingiberales > Zingiberaceae > Wurfbainia > Wurfbainia villosa. The sequence goes on from CM046003.1 coordinate 4,846,831, forward strand.
TATTCTGCTTAGTGGCAGAATCCGCTATAGTGTCAAGCTTGGAACCTTTCCAACTTATTGCGCCTCCATTCTAGGTGAATACATACCCAGACTGAGACACGGAATCATCCTTGTCTGTCTGGGGCTGGCATCCGTATACCCACGTATCACCATGTACCCTTCTCTATATATTAGGAACACATCCTTAGTTCTTCTTAAGTACTTAAGGATCATCTTAACAGCCACCCAATGATCCATTCCTGGATCAGACTGGTATATGCTCGTGATACTCAGAGCATACGATACATCGGGCCTCGTACATAACATAGCATACATGATAGATCCTATTGCGGATGCATAGGGAATCTTACTCATGCAAATCCTCTCGTCTTCTGTGTGTGGACACATAGACTTCGAAAGGTGTACCCCATGCCTGATGGGTAGGAAACCTTTCTTGGATTTCGACATGCTAAACCTCTTTAGCACTCGGTCTATATATGTAGACTGCGAAAGACCAAGCAACTGTTTCGATCTATCTCTATAGATCTTAATCCCGAGGATGTAGGTTTCTTCTCCCAGGTCTTTCATGGAGAATATCTTGGATAACCAAATCTTCACTGACTGTAAGATTGAAACATCGTCTCCTATAAGTAATATGTCATCGACATACAATACTAGGAACACGACTGCACTCATACTAACCTTCTTGTACACACAAGGTTCGTCTGGATTTTATGAGAAATCAAACTTTTTGATTGTCTCATCAAAACGGATATTCCAGCTCCTGGATGCTTGCTTCAATCCATATATGGACCATCGCAATTTGCATACCTTGGTTTTATCAACCGATGTGAAACCCTCAGGCTATATCATATACACGTCCTCGAGCAGGTTTCCATTAAGGAAAGCTGTTTTCACATTCATCTGCCATATCTCAAAATCATAATGAGCCGCTATGGCCAAGAGCATCCGAATGGATTTAAGCATAACTATAGGCGAATAGGTTTCGTCATAATCAACACCTTATTTTTGACGATATCCTTTCGCCACTAATCTAGCTTTATAAGTAATCACATTACCATCCATGTCGGTTTTCTTCTTGAAAACCCACTTGCACCCTATAGGCTTGATGCCTTCAGGTGGGTCAACCAAGTTCCAAACTTGGTTTTCATACATGGAATCCATTTCCGACTTCATGGCTTCAAGCCACTTATCCCTTTCTGAACTTGTCAAGACTTCTTCATAACTGTAGGCTCTCATCATCAATGAGTAACACGTGCTCGATTCACTTACGAGAAATCCATATCTCTCGTGAATGTTGCGTGTTCTACCAGATCTACGAAGATGTGGTGTTACAATAGGTCCAAATTGATTGCTCATCACTATGAGTTATCACCGCAGGCTTCACCGTATCTCATCAATGTCTATTTGAGTCTCTCGAGCCTCCTCAAGCTCGACGACACTCCCACTATTTTCTTGCAAGAGAAACTCTTTCTCTAGAAACACAAAGATGCCTTGAAACAAACACCTTTGTTCCACAGATGATAGAATTGGTAACCCTTGTTTCTTAGGGTATCCAATAAATAGACATTTATCGGACTTAGCATCCAATTTATCCGATCATACCGCTTCACATAAGCAGACAACCCCATATCTTCAAGTAAGATACATGAGGTTTCTTACTATTCCATATCTCATATGGAGTAGTAGAGACTACCTTGGTAGGACATTCTCGCTTAACAAGTAAACAATGCCTCAAGTGCATAGCCCCAAAAGGACTTGGGAAGATTCACATGATTCATCATTGACTGACCATGTCCAACAAGGTCCTGACCTCTCGATACACCATTATGCGTGGGTGTATATGGCGGAGTCCATTGAGACAATATACCATTGTCTCTTAGATAATCAAGAAACTCTTGACTTAAGTATTCACCACCTCGATCCGATCAAGTATTTTAATACTCTTGTCATGTTGTTTCTCTACTTCATTTCTGAATTCTTTGAACCTTTCAAAGGCTTCAGACTTGTGTTTCATCAAGAACACATACCCAAACCGTGAGTGATCATCGGTGAAGGTAATGAAGTAGCTATAGCCTCCTAAAGCTTGAGTTGACATAGGTCCACATACATCAGTATGTATCAGACCTAGTAACTCTCCCACTGCTCACCTTTCCAAAGGTAACTTAGTCATCTTGCCTTTTAAGCATGATTCGTATGTATCATATGAATCCAATTCAAACGATTCCAGAATTCCACATCGGTGTAATTCAGACATGCATTTCTTGCTTACATGGCCAAGACGACAATGCCACATGTAGGAGTCTAATTGATTATCCTTTCGAGCACGCTTGTTGCTCGCTTCGATATTGAAAATGTCACTAGATACGTCCAACGTATAAATGCCATTGCTCAAAGTTCCAGTTCCATAAAGTACGCCATTCAAAGTTATATAACAACAATTGTTACTAAACGTCAAATGGAAACCATTTCTATTTAAGCAGGAAATAGAAACAATGTTCTTTATTAGAGAAGGAACACAATAGCAATTGTCCAGTTCCAAGACTAGTCCACTAGGGAGCTTCAGCAAATAAGTTCCGATGGCGATCGCAACAACCTTTGCTCCATTGCCAACTCGCAAATTTGACTCCCCTCTGACGAGTCTTCTTCTATTCCTTAGCCCTTGTATGTCATTACATATATGTGAGCCACACTCAGTATCCAATACCCAAGTGTCTAAGGAAATAGAATGACAATCAATAACGAAGATACCTGAAGAGGATGGGGCATCAGATGCCTTCTTCTTCTTCATGGACTCAAGATAAATCTTGCAGTTTCTTCGCTAGTGGCCTTCCTTGCCACAATGATGGCAAGTGCCCTTTTGTGCTAGTTCTGCCTTCTTTGCCTTCTTGTTCTTCCCTTTCTTCTATTCTTTTGCCTTCCTCTTAGAACCTTTCTTTGAGGAATCAACTAACAGAACCGCCTTCTCCTCATGCTTCACAGAAGGCTCCATAGTCTTCAGCATATTGAGGAGCTCAGGAATAGTGGATTCTAATTTGTTCATCCGATAGTTCATCACAAATTGTGAGAAACTCTTGGGCAAACAATGCAGAATTAAGTCAATACTTAATTCATGATCCATCACAAACCCGAGGGTGGCTAGCTGCTCGATGTACCCATTCATCTTTAGCACAAACTGCACTACAGATGAACCTTCTTGCATCTTCGTGGTGAAGAGGAGCCTAGAGCCTTCGAACCTTTCGGATCTCGCTTGCTCATCAAACAACTCATGAAGATGGAAGACCATAGTATTAGCATCCATATGCTCATGTTGCTTTTGCAGCTCAGGTACCATCGCAGCTAGCATGATGTAACTCGCCAGCTCAGAATCTGCCACATGCTTCTGATAGACCAACATTTGGTCTGGAGTTGCATCGTCCTTAGGACGGTTGGGAAGAGGCTCTTCAAGGACATATGCTAGCTTTTCTGCCTTGAGAACAATTCTCAGGTTTCTAAGCCAGTCCAGGAAGTTAGGCCCAGTCAATTTGTTTGAATCCAAAATATTGCGCAAAATCAAAGACGTCATGATCAATCGATTAACCTAGAAATACAAAACGAGCATATATGAGAAAATGATTTTAAAATGCATCAATATACATTTATAAATCCCATTCATTTTTCAAATTTCAAAAACCCCAAAATCACTTCGGGAGATCGTAGGTCCATCTCTAAATGGGTTGATATCCATCATAGATATGAATAACCTTGGAGAGAGTCCAACAAGCCATTCATAAATACGATGGTAGATATCAAATATACCGATTGCATATCATGTATATGCACCATCACATTAACAAGTATGCATCATATGCATAGCACCCAACTTCACCTCCCTTTACATCGACCTTGGAGAGAGTCCAACAAGCCGATGCTCCAGGTTAAAGCCAACCCATTAATCCAGAAATAGTTTTAATATGGTTAGAGTGCATTCAACCAATTAGCCTAGCTTGGAGAGAGTCCAACAACCAAAGCTAACGATTGACCTTTGACTCTTACCGTATTAGTATTAAACTATTTCATGGTTTGAACATGTTCGGGTTCGAGCCGGGCTTGGAGAGAGTCCAACAACCCGAACAAGAAACGAAACTCTGGTTCTAACCATATTAATGGAAGGTGTAGGCTTTAATATTGAGTTAGGGTTTTTATGTCTCATCCTCTTTACATGCAAATAACTATTATCTATATGACATGACATACATGACATACATCTATATGTCACGACACGCATGGCATAATGATATGCATCTAATGCAATTACATGACATACAATTATGTCATGTACAATATTTCCTTATATGTCATAACTATTTATGGAAATAAAATATGTTTAAGATTTGATTCTCCAAATCAAATCATGATTAAATTAGGAAACAAATTTCCAAATCTAATCACATATTTTATTTGTGGAAATAGTTGATTAAGGAAAGTCAATTTAGGAAACCAATTTCCTAAATCATCAAAACTACTTATGGAAATAAAATATTTTAATATTTGATTTCCCAAATCAAATCATAATTAAATTAGGAAACAAATTTCCAAAATCTAATCAAATATTTTATTTATGGAAAATATCAATTTCCATAAATACTTCCAACTTTCCAAAAGTGGAAGATTTCCATAAATACTTCTAGACTTTTCAAAATTGAAAAATTTCCATAAATACTTCTAAATTTCCAAAAGTAGAAAATTTCCAGAAATATCATTATGACTATCGCAAAACAATTTTACGATTATGTCGAAACACAACCTGGGCTCTGATACCACTGTTGGGTTTCCGGTACCGCGGCGAGTGTGTGTTCGAACATGTTTCGTAAACATGTGCACAGCAGAAGGAATAAAATAATAAATCTAATTTATTACAACACACACATCACACGCATGCATATTACAACATGTGTAGACATAACCGTAAATTTAAATTTTTGCAATATAAGGAAATTTAACTACGTATACCTTACGTATCACGTGTAGCGGGAAAGGCATCAACCGGAACGATCCTCGCTAGAATCATCTCTATCCGTATCCACGCCGAGTATCTTCGGGATGACTTCACCAAGTCACGAGCCTCGTCTTCGTACGGGTTACTAGTTTCGTGTTGAAGACGGTGTGATCGAGAGAAGATCACGATCCGAATCCAAATTCGGATCCAAAAACGAGTCCTCAAAACTCGCTTCTCCGGAGAGGTATTCGTCAACCGTTTGACGAATCCTTCGTCCTCCACCAAAGAGGATTACCAGAGATCGAATCCCCGATAAGTAAGGTGCTTTCGGAGTTCCGAACGTCGCCCAAACAATGCTCCGACAAGAAGGAAACAAGCTGTCCAAAAAACTGGACAGCTTTGGTGGAGGAGTAGGGGCCGGCCAAAGGAAAGGTGGGAGCTCACCTTATTACCGAACCCAAGGGAGATCACTGGAGCTCCTCCGGCAGCAGCTCGACGCCGGCAAGAGGGAAGGACAACTCCTTCTGGACGCCGGCAAGGGGAGCTTGGTGGTGGGCGGCGGCAAGGGGAGGTATTGGCGCCGAATTCACCAAGGAGAGGAGGGGCGGTAGCTTTTAGGTCAAGGGATTTGGATTAGGGCTTAACAAACCATAAATCCCTCTTTTATAGAGAACTAATTCTCTTAATGGTTATCGGATCATAACCATAAGGCCCGTTAACCCGTTCCATTAATATAAGTTAAAATAAACCAAACCATGATGGTTTATTTTAAGTTAAAACGAACCGAACCAACTTTGGTTCATTCGTTTAAAACAAACCAAACCCTTTGGTTTATTCTCCTCCATTGGATTAGAACCAAACCAATTTGGTTCGTCCATCATGTCTTCATAAGACATGGCCCATCCACGCTTCCATTGCGACTGAAACGATTTCATGCTCGCTCCATATTTGGTCCAACCAAACCCAGTTTCTCTCGGTCTGAGAATCTCATTCTCAAGCTCATTTTAAATCCTTCGGATTACGCTTGTTGTGCGTGTGACCAAATAGGTTCTCGGTTTATGTTGGCCATCTATAATTAACCATTAATTATAGAACGATCATGAGTGGCACCTAGTAGTACATCATGATCTCCAATTAACCGAAAAGATCAACGGTTGATCCAGAACTATTTCTGAAACCCTTCAGCAGCTCGAATGAATCGTGCCCCATTCCATTCACTCATCTTATACCCACTTGGTTCAGGACATGGTCTATTGTGTCAGTCCCCACTAGGCTGACTACGTCACACCTAGCCCAAGTATCATTTCCTCATCCTACGGATTCTAGTTACTGCACTTGTTTCGAAGAGTACCTTACTCTAAACATGTAATGCTTTGGCCAAAGACTTTAGTAACAATCCGACGAGAGGTCATGGGTATACATCTCCTCGCAAGGAGTGGTGAATCCTTTATAGGCTATTCAAACACCTTCGATCACTTCGACTTATACCCAATCATCCCGGGTCCACATCTCCTCAGAGATGCTTGCTTAAGATGTCAAAGCATAAGTCTCTATGATCAAGATGACTTGAATACTGCAAGTCAAAGTAACATCGCACTTAAGCTGCAGTAAGAACTTCATTGACATATCTATATATGTAGAGAACCATATGAAGTCTTACGACTGGTCACTCCAATGAACTAGTTACCATAACTAGCATCCACGATTAACTCCAGACATCACAATGTCTCCAGCCAGTGAGAATCAGCTGATTGGATACACCAAGGAGTATACCTCATGCTAGTCTCGACAGAATCAATGATGTCCAAATCTATCAATTCATCGACTAGGGATAATTCCGATACATCACAATTACACATGTAGAGATACTCATTAGTTGTGATCCAATCACAAATTCTCGATCTCATGCTGTGAATCGTATCGTGGACATTCAGTAAATGAGTTTAAGATCCAATCAAATACATGAAAACATGTATACTCAAATAGTGAATCTTCATTTATCATATAAATGGTTCAAACATAAGGCGATTTCCTTAGGACATCTCTCATATATTACTAACAATGATCTCCCGTGTGACACCACACACCATGTTATCTACAATGTAATGTATTAGACAATATTGCATAACCATAAAAATGCAAACAATGATTATGTGATTCTTATTTCAAAATAAAGATGTTCATACAAAAGATAGACTTTTCAGTATACATCACTACAATCTCCCACTTATACTAAAAGACTATGCTGTCCTCAAACTGCCATACATCTGATCCCTATTCCCTCCACATGCCTATCAAAAGCTCTCGCCGGAAGGGCCTTAGTGAAAGGATCTGCCAGGTTATCCTCTGATGCAATCTTGGCCACAACAACTTCTCTCTTTACGATTTCTCGTATCAGGTGATACTTGCGCTCTATGTGTTTACTAGCCTTATGGGCTCATGGTTCCTTCGAGTTTGCAACTGCACCACTATTATCACAAAAAATTGTGATAGTTCTGGGCAAACCAGGAATCACATCCAAGTCCATCAGGAAGTTCCTGAGCCACACAGCTTCTTTGGCCGCCTCAGAGGCTACCACATACTCAGCTTCCATGGCAGAGTCCGCCACGCATTTCTGCTTGACACTCCTCCATACAATGGCTCCACCTCCCAAAGTAAACACAAAACCTGTGGTAGACTTACTGTTATCCCTATCAGATTGGAAGTCGGAATCCGTGTAACCCACAGGGAGTAATTGGTCTGCCCGGTAAACCAGCATGTAATCCCTAGTCCTTCTTAGGTACTTCAATATATGCTTTACCAAAGTCCAATGTCCCTGTCCTGGATTACTCTGATATCTGCTGACCATGCCCACGGCAAAGCAGATATCTGGTCTCGTACATAGCATCGCATACATGAGGCTTCCTACTGCCGAAGCATAAGGAACCACCTTCATCTCCTCTATCTCCTCAGATGATCTAGGACACATCTCCTTAGATAAAGGAACTCCATGCCTGAAAGGTAGAAAACCCTTCTTGGAGTTCTGCATGCTAAAACAATCCATAATCGTGTCTATGTATGAAGCTTGGGATAAGCACAACATCCTTTTCCTACGATCTCTTATAACCTTGATCCCAAGGATGTGTCCTACCTCTCCCAAGTCCTTCATATCAAACTGTTTGGACAACCATACCCTTACGTCTGATAACACCTTGATATTGTTGCCAATCAACAAAATGTCATCTACGTATAGTACAAGAAATATCACTACGTTTCCGTCACATCTCTTGTATACACAAGACTCATCCGGACTTTGAATAAATCCATAAGACTGGATTACCTCATCAAAGCGGATGTTCCAAGACCTCGAAGCTTGCTTCAATCCATAAATGGACCGATTAAGCTTACATACAAGATGCTCTTTGCCTTTAGCAATTAATCCCCATGGTTGCTTCATATAGATGTTTTCCTCAAGACTTCCATTAAGGAAAGCTATCTTGACATCCATCAGCCACACCTCATAATCCATATGAGCTGCTTTGCATAAGAGAATCTGGATAGACTTAAGCATGGCTACTGGCGAAAAGGTCTCCACATAATCGATACCCTCTTTCTGAGTATACCCCTTAGCAACAAGCCTCGCTTTGAAGGTCTCAACCTTCCCATCTATTCCTCTTTTTCTCTTGTAGATCCACTTGCCTCCAATGGTTTTTACACCATCGGGTGGTTCTACTAGCTCCCAGACCTGATTTGAATCCATAGATTCAATCTCAGCATTCATTGCACTTTGCCAAGATACTGCATCTTTATCTTGGATTGCCTCGTCATATGTCCAGAGATCAGGTTCATGTTCACCAGGGACCAAATTAGAAGATTCTCCCAAGAATATGAATTTATCAGGCTATCTCACAACCCTCCCACTAAGACGAGGTATCACCTATGTATCCTCTGTGACACGCGGTGCAGTGACATGTGGTATATCCTCTTGTACCGGTGGTACTAAAGAAGTGACTTCCCCTTTTAATTCCTCCAGAACAATTTTACTCTTGGGCTTGTGGCTCATCACATAGTCTTCCTCTAGAAATCTGGCGTTCGTACTAACGATCACCCTCTGATCTCTAGGACTATAAAATAAACCACCCTTCGTTCCTCCAGGATAGCCAACGAACATGCGTACTTCTGTATGAGGTTCCAACTTACCAGCATCTGCCTTCAGCACGTGTTGGACTCCCCCATATCCGAATATGTCTTAGACTAGGCTTTCGCCCAATCCACAATTCTATGGGAGTAGAAGGCACTGATTTAGATGGAACCAAGTTCATAATGTACACCGCCGTATCTAGAGCATATCCCCAGAATGAATCTGGCAACTCAGAATAACTCATCATCAAACTAACCATCTCCATAAGAGTTCTATTCCTTCGCTCTGCAACACCGTTCTCCTGGGGTGTGCCAGGTGCAGTCGATTGGGATTGAATCCCAGCCTCTAATAAGTAGTTCCTAAACTCTCCCAAGAGGTACTCACCACCACAATCAGATCATAGTGTCTTGATACTTTTACCTTGACGTTTCTCCACATCAGCCTTGAATTCTTTGAACTTGTCAAAGCATTCAGACTTGTGGCACATCAAGTAAATGTATCCATATCTTGAGTAATCATCTATAAAAGAGATGAAATACTCAAAACCACCTCTAGCCTGGATAGACATAGGACCACACAAATCAGAATGAACCAATTCTAACACATCTTTGGCTCTATACCCCTTGGCCTTAAAAGGCCTCTTGGTCATCTTACCCTCCAAGCAAGATTCGCAGGTTGGGAGATCCTCCACCACTAATGAACCCAAAGGTCCATCAACTATCAACCTTTGAATTCTGCTTAGGTTAATGTAACCAAGCCTAAGATGTCAAAGATATGTTTGGTTCATCTTCGAAGGTTCTTTTCTCTTATTGGAATTAGAAGATGAGTTATTAATTTCAATATGCATCGTGGGAGCTTTTGGTTCAAGTGTGTACAAATTTCCTATCAATGCACCCGAACAGATAATGTCCCTATTCCTTTTTATAACAACTCTGTCATTAAAAGAAATAGAATATTCATCCATAAACAATTTAGAAACCGAAATTAAATTCTTTCTAAATAAAGGTACATAAAGGCAATTCTTAAGAACCAAAAATTTATTTTTCTCAAAAGATAAATGAACATCTCCCACTGCATCAGCCGCCACCTTCGTGGCATCGCCCAAGTACACGGTAATCTCCCCCTCAGCCAGTCATCTAGTTTCCTGGAACCCCTGCAAAGTATTACAGACATGATCAGTGGATCCCGTATCTACACACTAGGTGCTGGTAGATAACACCGCTAAACATGTTTCAACGACTAGACCAAAAGATATACCTTTGTTCTTGCGGTTGGGGCAATCCTTCTTCCAGTGTCCAGTTTGCTTACAAGTGAAGCACTTGCCTTTCGGCTTCTTCACTCCTCCCTGAGTACCTCCCACCGCCTTTGCCCCTGTTTGTTTCTTCTTCTTCTTACCTTTCGACTTAGAAGTAGAAACCTTGTGGGTCACCATGGCATGTGCCTGAGCACTCTGACGAAATAGCCCCTCTGCCGTCTGGAGTTCTGTCAGGAGCTCCGCCAACGAATACAACCTCTTGTTCATGTTGTAGTTAAGGCGAAACTGCTCAAAACTCCTAGGTAGAGACTGGAGAATGATATCGACCTGGGTTTCCCCATCGATCTCAGCTCCGAGGACTTCCAACTCATTCAAATGAGACATCATCTTGAGAACATGATCCCTCACGGGTGTTCCCTCGATCATGGTGGTCGTCATCAAGTTTCTCATGGCTTCTTGCCTCGTAGCCCGATTCTGGTGTCCGAAAAGCTCTTTGAGATTGAGCATCATGTCATAAGTTGTGGGCATGGCTTGATGCTGATGTTGTAGTGCATTTGACATAGATGCCAAAATGTAACACCGCGCCATCTCATCGGCCTTTACCCACTTCTTATAACTCTCTCTCTCCATTTCCCCAGAATCTTCTGCAGGCTTAGGAGGGCACTCTTCGAGGAGTACATATTTGTATTCCTCAGCAGTCAAGACAATGTCTAGATTCCTCTTCCAATCAACATAGTTGGGTCCAGTAAGTTTGTTCTCTTTCAATATCACAACAAGTGGGTTGAAAGTCATTTTGAAAGAAAACCTAAGAATCACATAAATCAAAACATTAGATTTCAAAAAATTATTGATTCCTCAAACAAAAAATTTTTAAAATCAACCAACACCTCAAAACACCGAGAATATCGTATGCCACGATAGTGTGGACGTATACGAATTCTACATTTGTAAGAGGAGGTTTTACCAATTAATTTTGCTATCTTGTCAACCTAACTTTTTGACAAGTAAAATTAATAGTTGGTTCCTCTTTGGCCCTACAAATAAAAGCAGTGACTCCGATGGGGAGGATACTTATATTTGTATCTAAGTGTTCACCATTACTCGGTACCAAGGAAATTATCTCGGGTTATGTGCCTTCCGATGGGGAAGTGAACACGCTCCTTAATAATTTCCTATAACCATATTTTGCCTTGTGATCCGCAAACAAACTCATCCAATGGGGAGGAAGGCACTCAGAGCCGACGCACAAGTTTGTTTGCATCACATGTCAAATTGTAATGGAGGCCGTGGGAATTTATAAAAAATATCCCTCTCCCACTTAGTAATTTGAAATTGAGGAATTTTCCTAGCCTACGACATGCATATCAAACAAAAAGCAATAAATATTAAAAATAAATTATTTTCCAACTATTATGGCTTTTGTCTTCAATATGTCTCCCGTCGCATCGCCTTCTCATCTGCTCCTCCTACGCCATGTACGAGCCATCCGGAGATCCAAGCTGAGACTGTAACCTATTTTAATTTACATCCATCGATCCTATACTCCACGAGGGAGTGTACATGAAATCTAGATCAAAAGTAAACTAAAATAAAGAGTGGCTAAACAATGTCGTATCTAATTTACAAAAAATCAAATACTAGCCTCGTCAACCCCGAGGATTCAACAAAATATACACATACAATCACATACACACATATGGCCATAATAGTCAGATCTTATGCCTGCAACCAAAGAGTTAAACTACGCATATGCTACTATTATTCGGCACATATAATATATGAAAAGTGCATAAAAATTAACCGAATCCTAAGCAAACAAAATCAAAAATCTTGGCTCTGATACCAATTGAAGGGTTTTGCTTATCGAGTCTGTGAGGGGAAACTTCGCTTCCCACTACACCTTGGTTGTTTGTTTATGGCGATCCCATCGATGTCCCCGGATTAAAAAAATTTAATCCTAGACAAAAAGGATTGCTCAAATAACCAAGTCATCATAGTGCTATTCGTTTAGAGAGGTCACTTGAACAAACTTGTTGTTCAAGCAACCAACCTCTATTCTACGAATAGCCGCGGAATAGACGATTTATGGATCGCCGGTTTTTATATTTATGTTCGGAATCCAAGTATTATTTAGCCACAAACAGATTTATATCATGCTCATAATTGGAAAAACAAATACAAGCAAGTAACAAAAGAGAATAGAGAATAGGTATACCTCTCGATCTTCTAATGTATGACCTTCCTCCTTTCGGACGTCGTGTGGGCGACGATCTACCAAAAGTTGAAGCTCCTAGATCGCAAATCTTCCTTCCTTGATCTTCCAAACCAAGAGGAAGAATAAAAACAAGGCTCTTCTCCTTCCTATAGCCAACCAACAAGCAACAAGGAGAATGCTTGCCGCCGACCAACAAGGAGAAGGAGATTATGGTGGAAACCGGCCAAGACACCAAGGGAAAGCCCTATATCTTGTTTCCACCACCTAACAAGAAGGAGAAGAGGGAGTTTGGATGCCGTCCAAGGGCTGGAAAGAAGGTTGTGGGCGCCGGCCACCAAGGGAGAGGAAGAAGAAAGGAAACTAATTCCTTATTTGGTGCCGCCCAAGCCTCCAAAACCCTAAGCCTCCAAACCCTAATCCTATCTCTCCTAATGGCCGGCCATGAAAGAGGGGAAGAAGATTAGGATGAACTCCGGCCAAGGTAGAGGGGAGAAGTATATGTGCTGACAACAACTTTGGAAGAAGAAGAAAATAACTCTTCCTCATGTTGCCGCCCACCCCCTTACTCCCAAACCCTAGCCGCCCAAACCTAATCCTAAACAAACTAGGATTCCTAGCCTCCAAAGGAAGCAAACCCTAATCCCCTTAAGCCATCATCAAGTTGCCTCCCACTTTTAATCTCTATTTATAGAGTTGGGTTTATGCCTTGGATTAATCTCCACCATTGGTTCTAGGGATTTAATCTCAACCGTCGGATCTAGAGATTTAATCTCAACCGTCGGATCTAGATATTTAATCTCTACCATTGGATCTAGAGTTTTGTTTCTATCCATTGGGTCTAAGCTTTATGAGGTATTAATAGGCTACAATAGGGACCATGAGGAGGAGTTGGATCTTGGCCACCCATGGATCAAGCCCACATAAAGTCCGATCTACTAATCCAATCCACTAAAGGATTATCATTGATCTACCTCACCAACCCCCATAAGATAATATGGGCTCCATATATGATATGTACATTTTCTCCCCGTGTTTAAGATTTCGAATGTCCATCGATTAATTAATTTACTGACCATTAATTAATCAACATCTAACTCCATGAGTAGTACCACTCAACCTTTTCATCATGTCGGACCAAGTCCACCTGCAGGGTTTACATGATGAACCTTATGAGCTCCTCAAGGGGACATCATCATCCTAATATATAGGACACGGTTTCCTCCTATAATCAACAGCACACCATATAAATAATATCATCTCCCAACTTACCGAGCCTATCGATTTAATCTATAAATCTCGCCCATTGGTAAATCAAAGAGATGAATACTAAGTATATGTGCCCGTTATTATATCGGGATTAAGAGCATGTACTAAATAATATCTAAGGTCTGATTCGATTATGTTGTCAGCAATAAATCGAATCACCTCTAAGTCGGTCCTGCTCAATACACACAAAGTGCACTAGTGTGATTCTATGGTCAAGACAAACCAATACAAAATCACACTACAACCATTCCGATGGTTTGTCCAAAGTCATCTTGGTTGTGAGCCTTTACTTATACTTTACAAGGAGCCGATAACATGATCTCCTGTGGGACACCACACACTATGTTATCTACAATGTAATGTATTAGACAATATTGCATAACCATAAAAATATAAACAATGATCATGTGATTCTTATTTCAAAATAAAGATATTCATACAAAATATAGACTTTTCAGTATACATCCCTACAATAGTCATCCTCATCAGCATCATCGGGGTCCTCATACCCTCCTGTAGTCTCTCCAGGCACTAGAGGTGGCCCCCATGTGCCCTGGGCTGAGGCCGAGGTATCAGCTCCATCTGTCCATCTCCGATCCGCAGCCCCGCCAATGTGAAGTTACGCACTGATATACAGTCGTAAACCTCGGATAGCGCCCTCAAAGATCCCCTAGAAATGTTAATGCCTATGGACTCTAACCATGCAGTGATGATATGTCCAAAAGACATATGAACTTTCCCTTGCACAAGGGATATGAAATGGACAATGCAATAAAACATGTTCAATGCAATATTTACATCTAATCTATGACGCATGGCATACATGAGGAAGAGATAGGGAGGCCGAATCTTGGCCAGACCCCGAGTTACAATAGGAAGAAAACACCCAACAATGACTTTGTAAAGCACATTGTCAGGTGCAGATAACTCACTAATGGGGAAAAGGTTCTGAGCTGGTGGGCGAGGATGGCGAAAAAGGTGCTCTTGCATGGAATCTAAAGAGATGTGATCAAACGGAGCAAGAAGAGGGGCATCAAAGGTAGGATAGAAGATGAAGGTATCATCCGATGGCCTACACTCAAGGAACTCCTGCAAGATCGCAGGAGTGAACTCCAAGTCACATTTTGCAACGCAAGTGGTGTAAGTAGGACCATCGTCTACCTTCCTTAATTTTTGATAAAACTCCTTAAGGAGATCATCATTGATGGCATGTTTACATAGAGCGATCTTCATGAGTTGATAGTACATTAAGATCTCCATGACATCGCTACAGTAATGTCTAAAGAATTGATCATCGATGTACCTAACTGCCATCGATTGGTACAACCGTGATCCAACCTCACTTTGGTCATTCCTACACGGTCTTCTACATGATGAATGATGAATGTAATGTAATGTAATGGAATGACACAAATAAATACGTGATTAGATCAATAATGTGGTGAAAAAATTAGGGTTTAAGGGGTATAGAGATATACTTTGGTGCCATTACACAGTCGATGGTTGTGAGGGCCTAACAGATAGTTGGTTTGCCGGAGAGAATGCCGGAGGGTCGTTGGAATGATGATCTCACCGGAACCCTAACACTGGAGGAGAACCCTAGGGCTGTGAGATGCCATTAGGGCTATAGAGAGATCAAAAACATGAGCGGGAGAGATGGCTTCCAAACCTAGGGCTTTTGGTCGACGGCGTGGACGGGGAATGGCTGGTCGGAGAAGATTGGTGACGATCGGAGAGAAGAAGTCGAGTGAAGAGGGCGTGAAGACGTCAAACCCTAGCAGTTCAGCGTTATAAAATCATGACTCCAGTCGACTGATGGCAGGTTAGTGTACGGTTCACCGAACCGACAATAGATCGCTGCTCGCAGCACTCGACACGAGCATTTCTGAGCGATGCGAATATCATAACATCGATGGTCGCTGCGTCGATCGGCTATGGATGAGCCACTCAGCTGGCTCTTCTATTAGATGAGCAGGACCATCGATCGATTAAGATGTTCGATGGTGATGGAAAAATCGATCGAGTCCTAGAAGAAGCACTCATCGCTGTTGGGTACGGTGTTATCGATCGTGATAATAAGTGAATTTCGATTTCTTCACTCAATTTGTTTCATTTTAACATGTTTATTAATGTATATCGAATATATTAATGTTATACTTATGTTTATGTATTTGCCAATGTATTTTGGTATTTTATTTCATTTTCACAAGCATTATCATTCAATAGTTTCAAATCCTAACATCTCACCCTTTCTAAGTGTTGAAATACACAATCAAGGTGAATGACCTATTTTGGTAGATGCAATACACTATAAACATTCCTTCCATGCAAACATATGGTAAAACACATGAAGCATGGTAAGTATCAGACATCAAGAGGTGTAATACTTTAGTATCAATGTTAAATATAATTTGTAAGTCTTAAGACACTTTTCTTGATACACTAAATCCCAAAGTGTGCCAAAACCCAAAAATGGCACACTATGACTTCTAGATCTAAGTTGTGCCAATTTGATTGATTTATCAAACTTCTTAGTTAATATTGGCACATCCTAAAAACCTTTAGGATTCAAGATCAAAACACATTCCCAAGGCACCCATAACCTTGAAAATGACCTAAAGTGCCACCTTTACCATTGTTAGGTTAACTACCCTTCCATTTAAAGTTGGCACCCCTAACCCCATCTAGCGTGAATCGATCACGCTCTTATGAACCCAAAATCTATTTGAGCTCCTAGGGTTTACAAGGTATTCCTTAGGGATAACCTCCCTAGATACCTTCCTAATGACCCTTCTAGGCTTGTTAGCCTTGGTCATTTTTGTCTTGACTAGGTTAACCTTAGGGATTACTTCCCTAGTAACCTTCTTAGTGGTCTTCCTAGGTTTCATGGAAACCTTGGCCACTAAGCACACACCATGGTCAATTCTAGGGATGACTTCCCTATTGACATTGGTCTTCCTAGACCTAGTTAGTGTTCCATAATCAAATGAAACACTATGATAAGTCTCATTGGGCTTAGGTTTGTGACCCAAACCTTTCTTGCCCTTGATTGGTTCTTGATTTTTAGGTCTTTGACTTTGACCATTGAACCTAAGTTTTTGATCATTTGACCATTTAAATTGATTTTGGATAATCCTAAGGGTCTTTTCCAATTTCTCAAGTCTTGATCTCAAGACTTGATTTTCCTTTTCTAATATCTCATTTTTTAATTTTTCATTACTTTTTGAGATATTCTTATTTCTAGACATATGTCTAGATTTCTTGGAGTTTAAGCCTAGATGATCTTCTATTTTACTAATAGACTCCTTAGATAAGGTTTTTCTAGGGACATTAGTCCCAAATTTCTCCTTATTTCCTAAGTTAACATTCTTAGCTCCTAAGCAATAGAATCTATTTCTACTAACATGCTTTTCATGAGTAATAGCAATTGAATTAAAAGCATGCTTTTGACTTTTAGATTTAGAAGGTGCATTATTAATTTTTACCTTAGGGATCACTTTAGAAGCTCCCCTACATGTGATACTCCCTCTTGAGTCTTCTTGCTCCCCCTAGAGCATTGACTCCTATAGTGCCCCTTTTGATGGCATTGAAGAAAATGATGTGCTCCTTACTCCTTTGACTTTGGGCACCGACCTCCTTGACCTTTGACGCGGGTGGACTTTTCTTGACCCTCTTTAAGCACTTGCTCTTATAGTGTCCGATTTCCCTACACTCAAAGCAAATTATATGATACCACTTGTAGGGGATCCTTGGAAGCTAGAGGGGGGGGGGTGAATAGCTTCTTTTCGTTTCGTGATGGAAATCGTTCATGATCGAGTCTATAATTTTCATTAGCGTGCAGCGGAATAATAGAAATAATGCAATAACAAAATAGACAACATCAAATACACAAGTATTTAACGTGGTTCAGAACCAAACAGTTCCTACTCCATGGATCGAGCTCTAAAAAGCTCTAGCGATGCCACAAACACACCACTATGCAATAACTCCTTCTCGACACAAGTCACAGGTGGAGAAACCTCTTACAAAATATTACAACAGTAATACAAGTGAATAACAAGCAATTACAAGTGAATATAATAAAAGAAAGCAAAGAAAACTTTACACAAATCTTTTGGAAGCTTGCTTGTTGATTGCCTTGGACTAGCAGCTGAAGACCTGATTTGTAACAACAAATCACTTCAAAACATCCAAGAAAATCGGTGGTGATTTCCTCCTTCACGAGCTCCATTTAAAGATGTAACTTGGGCTGGAAATTTCTGATCAGTCGACTGCTCGGGACCATCAGTCGACTGATGCCACTGTTGTCGTGAGACAACGACTAGATCCACGCTAGAAAAATCTAACGGATCCATCATCAATCGACTGATAATGACCATTAGTCGCCTGTTCGAGCCTCCACTCGACTGCTAACACCAATAGTCAAGTCAAACTCCATTCTGTGCCTGAAAAATTGAGCACTAGTCAACTGATCACACGATCAGTCGACTGTTCAGCCAATTCCTGCAGTCAAACCCTAGTTGACTCGTGCCAGTCGACTGCCACATGGCACCAGTCGATTGACACACCTCAAACATGACGTTTTAACCCAAGTATGGCTTCCCCATACTTGCTAGACCACTTTTAGCCTAGATCTAAGCCTTCTAGCCACCTCCGTCAGCCTCACGCCTCTCGGATCTTTCCAAGTCATCCATGACTTGTTCATCCATTACACTAGCCTTCAGGTGCTTCCATCGGCTATGTCATGTTAACGGTGTCTACACCGCCAAGGCACATTGGACTTATGCTGCCAAGACTCCGCTTGGACTTTAGTGTTAGGGCAATCTCTTGCCGTGATATGGTTTTGATGGTGTGGCAAAGGGTTTAAGTTAGTTTGATATGTTGATGTGATATGTGCGTTGAAGTCGTGCAGGACTTAGTAATTCGCACATGGAGCCGTGGCGAGTTTCACATCTCATGACTCGTGCCTTGAGTCGGTGAAGGATAGCTTTGCGGAAGCCGTGCGCTTGGAGCATCCGAGGGACCGCCGGACGAGAAGCTTGGAGTGAAGCCGGAGGAAGTAGACTTCGAGGCAAGAGGCGCGAAGGAGCATTGCGAGCCGTCGCTGATCGCCGAGGGACGTGGCGAGAAGCGAAGAGAACTTCGAGGCGAGGACTCAGAAATGAGAGTGGCGATTGTAACCCGGGAAGGGTAGCTCTTAGGTGAAACTTGGCCATTTGGCCAAGTGTCGGATGGGTTTTCCGACCACCGGTCATTGCCATGTCATGGCGATCGGCCCGAATCAGTGAGTTCGACCGTATACGATCGATCGGATTGTGGCCATGATCGCATACGTGGGCGGCCGATTGCCAAGATATCGCCGATCGCCAAGGCAATGATCGGTGATCAATAGGGTTTCGCCACATAATCGCGTTCGTGGCATCGGCGTCGACTACGAGGCGGCCGATCGTGATGAGGTCCATCAGTCGACTGCCAAGAGTTCCGTTGGACTACAACGGTCGGGATCCGACGTGTTCGGAGGCCGTTGTAGTAACGGCAATGATCGCGCCAAGCGGATGGGTGATGGCGGCAACGGAAGAAGTTAGCCCTCTCTATAAAAGAGAGGGTGTAAGCCTTTGAGAGGCTAATGCTCATACTCCAAAGCGATCTTCCTAGTGCCCCACAAGCTCTAAACTCTTCTTACTTGTCTTTACTTCAATCCTATTGTAAGAAGAGTGATCTTGGTTGTAAAGGTTACCTCCACCTAGCTTTGTGCAAAGGAGAGACCGATAGTGATTGGTTTTGGCGGAGTGATTCACCGTGGACGAATCGGACCGTGGATTAGCGGCGTAGCCGTGAACCACGTTATATCTCGGTGTTTGTATTGCTTGTTTATATTTTGCTTGTCTTTACTTATAGTTGTATATTCCGCTTGCGCTAATTAGTTTTGTAGACGAGCAATTTACGACGTCCAACGTACGAGGGCTATTCACCCCCCTCTAGCCGGCCATATCGATCCCTTACAAGTGGTATCAGAGCCGAGGTTGCTTGTCACCGGACTAACCGCCGCAACAAGCCCTACATCAAAATGGCGGATCCAACATCCATCCTCCGAGTTTGAAGGAGAATTCGCTTGGTGGAAGAAGCGAATGGAGGTATTTTTCGAAACGGATTTTGATATAATGATTACAATGGAATCCGGTTTCGTTTTGCCTAGGGATGAAGAAGGGAAGCCAATAGAAATCTAGGTGGACCAAGAGGCAAAGAGAGGAGCACCTTGCAAACTCCAAAGCCAAGCACCATCTCTACAATGTGCTCCCTCAACAAGAGATCAACCGGATCGGGGAATGTGCTAGCGCCAAAGAGATGTGGGAGAAGCTTATAGAGCTTCATGAAGGCACATCCGAGGCAAAGCTAGCAAGGAGAGATCTCCTCCGCTCCCAATTATCCAATATAAAACTAGAAAAGGGAGAAAAGGTAACCTCACTACACTCTAGGTTTAAAGAAATTTTAATTGGGCTAACAAGTGTAGGTGAGAAGCTATCAAACCGGGATATGGTAATGAAGGCCATAGATGCCTTTCCCCGGTCCTCAAAATGGAGCTCCATGGTGGACTCATTTTATATCTCCAAGAACCTAGAAGTGAGCACCTTGGAGGAATTCTTTTCAACCATGGAGCTTCACGAAACTAGGCTTGAGGGAATACAAGAGGAGCCTAGAATTCAACCCTCAAGAGGAGTAGCACTATTGGCAAGTAAGGGGAAGAAGAAGATGGAAATCCCCTCCTCCTCCGATGACGAAGCGTCTTCCTCCTCCTCCATGGATAGCTCCGAAGAAGCCTATATGGTAAGGAGGGTAAGACGTGCATTTAAGAATTTTAGATTTGATAAATCTAATGATAGGAATAGAAGACCAAGGGGGAAGGTCATATGCTATAACTGCCAAGGAGAGGGACACATAAGGGACAATTGTCCCCTCCTAAACAAAAGCAAAGAAGAGAAGAAAAAGAAAGAAGAGAAGAGGAAGAAGAAGAAGGGGAGCAAGAGAAAGGAAGAGGAGAAGAAAACAAAGGAGAAGGGAAAGGCTAAGGCTCTCAAGGCAAGGACTTGGGATGACCCATCCTCATCCTCCTCATCATCATCGGATGAGGAGAATGCTTTTGTCACCAATTTGGCCTTGATGGCCTTTGATGACTTGGATTGCTCTTCATCCGAAAATGAAGAATCAAGCTCAAGTGGGGAAAGCTCAAGTGAAGGGGGAGCCTCCACATCCTCATCATCCGAAGAAGAAGAGGACATGGAAACTATGGTAACCAATCTTTCACCTAGTAAAATAGTTTCTATAATTTCTAGTTTAACTAAGGATTTATTTAGGGCTAAGAAGAAAAACAAAAGCATGCTAGATCAAATTAAGGAATTAGAACAAAAATTAGAAAAGGCATGCTTAAATGATAATATTTCTTCTAGCTTAGATGATGCATGCTCACATGACCTTTATATGCCTTTGGATGTTAGTGATGCATGCATGAATGAAAATAGGGCTTTAAGGGAAAAGGTAGACTATTTGACAAAAGCCCTAGAAAAATTCACTATTGGCTCCAACACATTGAACATGATCTTAGGGAGCCAAAGAGCTAGTTTCAACAAGAAGGGCCTAGGATATAAAGAGAAGAAAAATGAAAAGGCCTATAAATGCCTAATAGCTAGGGGACAAGATAAAAAGAATGTAATTGTTAAGAAATGGATCCCCAAGGAATATTTAGTGAACCCAATAGGAAAGAATCTATTTTGGGTTCCAAAATCCATCCTTAAGGGTTAGAATAACCCTAGGGTAGTCAACCATATGAATTTGACCTATATCATATTTTGGTTGACTTAGGATGACGGGACAACATTTTTTAGATAGTGTTGGGTGATGATAACGTACCCATAAATAGGTAATAATGCTTAAATCATGATGATTGTTGTAATTCCTATGTATGTTTTTAAATCATGATTTATGATTTTGAAATTTGGCACGTTATCACTAGAAATAGGTTTAAGTCATGCTTTAGGTGACACTTTGGTTATTATCATCATATAATACCTAATGCATGATTATAATTTGATGAAAACATGAGTTTCATGATCATAATGTAGAATTGATTGGTATATGTCATTATGATCATGTAGGATGTTAGGTTGATACTTAACCATGATAGAATTGCATGAATATATGGGTTAAGTATATACAAATACCCCCTAGGATACATCTCACACTCACTATAGGCTAACTTGATTGCAAACTTAGCATGGGTGAGATATTAGGATGATACAAATGTCCACTAATGCCTATGGCATTTAGATGGTCATTTAAAGTATCAAAATAGCAATAATAGACCAATCATGGGGAAGGCTTATGTTTAATTCATAGACATATTGCCCAAAGATCATGGTTGGATATTTCATATGTTTTCAAAACAATTTCTTACCTTAAAATACATGGATTCATGTTTTGAAACAATTGGATGCAAAACTAGGTAGCTAACTTGATACTAGAATGATCAAAAACCTAGTGGTTTTTAGAACTTTTGGATTTTTGGCAAAAATAAGAAAATATAATGAGTTTTCATGAAAAACTATTTTTCCTTGATAGATATACTTAATAGAAATATGTTCCCCAAATGTCATGATTTTTCAAATTTTCTGGAATTTATAATGCATTTCTGAAATTCGTCCAGAAAATCAGAAATATGGATTCATTTGCCGATCATTGCCATCTTGATAGCGATCGGTGGCCTGTAAATCAGAATATTGAAGGCCGAATTCAGTTTGTAAACCTCCTACAAGTGGTAGAAATATACTTAATGCCATCAACAAGTGGTACCCAATTTTTAAATCAACTTGACATATTTTTCCCTCCATTATACTTGATGCCATGAGCTTATAACTTAGTGTTAATCTTTTTGATGGTGTCAAAGGGGGAGAAATAATTATGTTTAAGTTAATCACTTTAGGGGGAGAAATATATTGTAGGGGGAGAAATATATGATAGGGGGAGAAAATTTGCATGGAGAGTTTCATGGATTAAGGGGGAGTTGCATGTTGCCATATCATGTTTATCTTTACATGCTTTCTTACCTTAGAATTTATATCAAATGTTTTTACCTAACTTAAACGGATTGCCACACATCAAAAAGGGGGAGATTGTTAGGGCAATCTCTTGCCGTGATATGGTTTTGATGGTGTGGCAAAGGGTTTAAGTTAGTTTGATATGTTGATGTGATATGTGCGTTGAAGTCGTGCAGGACTTAGTAATTAGCACATGGAGCCGTGGCGAGTTTCACATCTCATGACTCGTGCCTTGAGTCGGTGAAGGATAGCTTTGCGGAAGCCGTGCGCTTGGAGCATCCGAGGGACCGCCGGACGAGAAGCTTGGAGTGAAGCCGAGGAAGTAGACTTGAGGCAAGAGGCGAAGGAGCATTGCGAGCCGTCGCTGATCAGGGGCGTGGCGAGAAGCGAAGAGAACGAGGCGAGGGACTCAGAAATGAGAGTGGCGATTGTAACCCGGGAAGGGTAGCTCTTAGGTGAAACTTGGCCCATTTGGCCAAGTGTCGGATGGGTTTCGACACGATCATTGCCATGTCATGGCGATCGGCTCTAAGTCGAGTGAGTTCGACCGTATATCGATTGGCGGATTGGCCAGCGATCAGCCATCGCGTGATCGGCCAAGACCATCGATCGGCGCCGAAGCGCGATCGTCGATCAATAGGGTTTCGCCCGCACCGTTCGTGGCCGGGCCGATTGACTGAGAAGCACGATCGTGATGAGGTCCATCGGTCGGCCAAGAGTTCCGCTTGGACTACAGCGGTCGGGATCCGACGTGTTCGAGGCCGTTGTAGTGACGACGATCGCCAAGGGCGTGATCGTGATGGCGCAAAGCGGAAGAAGTTAGCCCTCTCTATAAAAAGAGAGGTGTAAGCCTTTGAGAGGCTAATGCTCATACTCCAAACGATCTTCCTAGTGCCCCACAAGCTCTAAACTCTTCTTACTTGTCTTTACTTCAATCCTATTGTAAGAAGAGTGATCTTGGTTGTAAAGGTTACCTCCACCTAGCTTTGTGCAAAGGAGAGACCGATAGTGATTGGTTTTGGCGGAGTGATTCACCGTGGACGAATCGGACCGTGGATTAGCGGCGTAGCCGTGAACCACGTTATATCTCGGTGTTTGTATTGCTTGTTTATATTTTGCTTGTCTTTACTTATAGTTGTATATTCCGCTTGCGCTAATTAGTTTTGTAGACGAGCAATTTACGACGTCCAACGTACGAGGGCTATTCACCCCCCTCTAGCCGGCCATATCGATCCCTTACATTTAGTTGCCAACCATTGAACTTATACTGCCAAGACCCCCGCTTGGACTTTACGCCGCCAATATCAAATCCCTTGGACTTCTCAAATGCCAAAACTCAAGCTTGGACTTTCCCTTGCCAACCCATGTTGGACTTTCCATGCCAAGACCCATGCTTGGACTTTTCCTTGCTAAGACCCATTCTTGGACTTTATGTGCCAAGTACTCAAGACATGGACTTTCCATGACATGGTCAACTCCAGTCAACCATCAAAATCCCCTCGAGTCAAACTCGAGCCCGGTTAATCATAACCCGGGTCGATTGTTCCAACAATCTTCCAAAGATATTATTAGACATCAATGTCAACTTACTGTGTCAAACATCAAAACATCACTCGAGTGAAACTCGAGTCCGGTCAATCGTGACCTGGGCCGATTGCACTAACAAAATTTTGGCAGAACAATTTTCCCCTAAAAATGGTTGTGATAAACCTATTCATAACATCGAAATACACATCTAAATACACAAGAACAATAATATTCAAAAACAAAATATATGTAGTCAACATTTTATACATATAACTCAAATGTTAACCAAACTTCTTGATATATAATTTTCTCGAATTCAAAAGGTTAATACATATATATAAAAAAATGATTTCCTAAAAACTACATGGCTGGCGACGATGGTCCCGATGAATCCATCATCATGGCACGTAGGAGAGTAAGAACCTCCTGCTGTTGGGCAAAGACTTCTGAAAACCACGTATCCATCCTGGTTTGAAGCTCCTCAAATATAGTATCTGTTGGTGCAGGGGCACTAGATAATCGAACCTGTATTTTGATTATGGCAAAAACACAAAGTTAAGTTTATATCGTTATCTCACGAGCTATCGAGTGTGCAGAAAAGTATTAAAGCTGGAGCCGAAGGAATCAAGTGGAAGGCCGGAAGCAAAAGCTACTATCGAGGTAAGCTCGTGTGAGTGAGAGATTGTAAGGTCGTGTCCTCTTTACGGGGATGACCATAGGCGATGATCCGACTAAGACTTCCTGTGGAAGGTCTAGGTCAAGATTGGACGGTTAGAAACTGTTGTATTTATCATTTTCCGAGCTAACCTCTTGCTGCAGGGAAGTGGCCTAGCGATCATTCTGGACATGGGCGATCGTCGATGCCCATCGGTCGGATGATGACGATTCGGCTTTTTATTAAGTCAAAACGGATAACGTTTGATGCGGCCACTTCGCGATAAAATTTAGAAAACTTCGTGATTCGTTCCAAAGAAATAGGAGACAAGTTCAGAGCCCAAAATCTATAAAAGGAGGGGTGGATTCCAACTCCAAAGAATATCAAATTTATTCATCAAGTGCTCCTACAACGCCAACGCTCCAACGCCGTGATAACGCCGACGTGACGACAAGTTCGAATCCTCTTCGTCGGCAGCAGCAGTAGCAAGTAATTATTTTTTGTATTGTTTTTATTCGTAACAAGGTGAGGTAGGCTTGTTGCCTCATCCTTGTAATTTCCGTTTTGTGATATCGTTATCTCCTACCTCCAACGAGGAGGAGACGTTATAGTGCTTTGCCCTCCGTACGTGGTCTAGGACCGATAGGGCCTTGGAGTAGCAACCGCTGGGTTGTGAACCAAGTAAAATAAACGTGTCATTTTATTTTCCGCTGTGTTTACTCATTTATTTGTGTTTCGACGAACGAATTCGAACGAAAGATTTTCGATCGCTATTCACCCCCCTCTAGTGACGCTTCTCGATCCAACAGTATCAATCGTTATACGGATATCCTCATACTTAGAATCAACCTCCTCCACGAACTTAGCATAGTCGCTGCACAGTCTCTCTAGCTGCTCAGACATGGAAGAATACGGTTCGTCAGCTAGGGCTAGATGTGCTTCTTCTACTTCTTCTTCCATATCCCATCTCTCACTAGCCTGGTGCCCATCAGCCCACTCAACACTTCTACCTACTTGGGACATGTCGACCAATGAAAAATTTCTCCACTTTATGAAATCGAAGTCCACCATTTGCTTAATTTTGTCCTTGCTTGTGTTAATGCCTATGGATTCTAACCAAAATGTGATGATATGTCCAAAAGGCATATAATTTTTTTTTGGACTGGGATGGTAAAGTGGATGATGCAAAGAAACATGTTCAATGCTATATTAAAATCTAGATGATTCTTAAGGAGATGTAATGTAAGTAAATGATGTGGCCTTATTTTGGCCTGCCCCCTAGTGATAATGGGGAGTATGCAACCTACTATGACCTTATATAGGACATTATTAGGAGCAGCCAGTGCCATTGCTAGAAACAGATTAACACTGGGTTGTCGTGGTTTTTTAAAGAAATACTCATGAATGACATTGATTGAGTAATCCTCAAGCGGTTCTTGAATGCTTGGATAGCATTCAAAGGCTGAGTTCGACTCTCAGCACTCTAGAAATGCCCTAAGGATATCAGGAGTGAATGATATGTCCCTTCTGGCCACTCTACTCTTATAGATGAGCCTATCACCTGTAGGCTGTAGGTTATTGTAGAATTCACTAACTAAGTCTACATTGATGTCGTGATCACAGTAGACTAGTTTATTGAGCCCATAGTAGTCAACTATCTGTATGACATTTTGGGCAACCTATCAAAGAAATCCTTATCCAATGACCTAATATGCATCAGCTTAAATTTGTGGGCGGCGAAAGTATGCTGATGGTGCACGGAGGGAAATCGGGGATCCGAAGACGAATTCTCCCAGGTTGTTTCCCTCCTATTGGTCTCGCCTATCTTATGTCTTTGTCTAATGAATGCAGAAATCATGACCAAAATGCAAAATGAAGGCAATATGATGGTATGATGCATGACACAGGTTAACACCTGATTAGTTAACCCAGGTAATTTCTAAATCATGAAAACAAAGAGAAGAGTTTAGAATTTTACTTAGGTGCCATTTTTGTTGATCAGGAAGGTTGAGATCTTGAGGGATCTGAAAGACAATGGAACCTTCTGTGAGATGACCTTCTTCGGCGAGAGAAAATCCAATGAACCCTAGGTTTGAAGAAACTGATGATTAGGGTTAGGGATTGATCGAGAGAAGAAATGAGATGCTGGAGAACTTACTCGAGGTCGGTTAGGATTCAAAGGAGGTTGTTTAAGCTTTGGTCGTCGTCGATCTTGCTGGAAATGAGAGAGGCAACGGTGAGGGCGAAGGGATCGAAATCCCAGCGAGAGCAGTCGAGGCAAAAAAAAAACGGGGATGAGTTGATGTGAAAATAGGGTTTGCTTATATATTCCCGAGTCGAACAGTCGAGGCAATAAGTTGAACGCATCAACTGTTAAATCAATTAAGGCGCCAGTCGAGTGCGCCTCGCTTTTGTGCTTTCATTCGGACAGTCAGTCGAGGCGTGGGTCGAGTTTACCTCGATTTTGTGCCTTTTGAAATTTAAACCGGCCTGACTTCTCAAGCCGCCTTGAATTCTAAAACACCCTGAAATATAAACCGTCCTGAAATATAAACCGTACTGAAATCAAAACCGTCCTGAACTCAAAACCGTTCTAAAATCTAAACTAGTCTGGAATTTTAAAGCGGCCTGGATTTAAATTAGTTTGGAATTAAACTGGCCTGGACCTAAACCAGTCTGGAATTAAACTAGCCTGGAATTAAACCACCTTGGAAACCAATCTGAATTTAAACCCAATCTAGAATTAAACCAGTTTGAAATTAAACCAGTCTGAAAATTAGACTAGTCTGGAATTAAGACAGTCTGAAGTTAAACCAGTTTGAAATTAAAGCAGTCTGAAATTAGACTAGTCTGAAAACTAAACCAGTCTGAAAACTAGTCTTGAATTCCGCAAAACTAGTCTGGATTTTCGAAAAACTGGTCTGGTTTTTCGAAAGTAGCTCAGTTTCGAACTTTGGGAAATTTCTAAGACCTGTCAAAACATTCAGTCGAGGCGCTGGTTGAGCGCACCTCAATTACATTCGTGGGTACTGCAATGAGGCTACCGATCGAGGCCCTAGTCAGTCGCGCCTAAACCGTTTGCCTTAGCTAGCGATCGAGGCAAATCAAATGCCTCAAGATTAATCTGAAGTTTCATTGTCTTATGTATTTTAAGTCCTAAATTCGTTGTATTTATGTCCCTAAACCATTTTACAAGCGACAATACACTTAATAGATGATTTCTAACATATTTTTGATGTTTTAGTTGAGTTTTATCACTGTTTAGGATGGCCAACCAATTTGACTTGGTTGGAATATCCAATTACGATATTAAAACCACATACACATGAATTATGTATTGGTCTTCCCCATAATTGGTCAACTTAATGATTTATGCAATTTTCAACCTCATTACTCAAGTCATGCATCATAACAAGCATTTTGAGTAAATTGGTTGCTCCTAACATCTCACCCCTATCTAGCAATACACAAGCATAGTTAATCCTATGGTTTGTGTGAGATGTTTCCCCAAGGTATCCCAAAAATTATTTTCACATTTCTTTTGGACTTATGAATTAGTCCTTATGATCAAGGAGAGTTTTCACTCAGCGACATACATTCCTAACTCTCTTCTTAAATAGCTAAATTCATTTTCTGGAAGAGGTTTTGTGAAAATATCAGCAATATTCGCCTTAGACTCAACATAATTGAGTATAATATCTCCTCTTGCTACATGATCCCTAATGAAGTGATGTCTCACTTCAATGTGTTTTGTTCTAGAATGATGGACTGGGTTTTTTGTTAAGTTTATCGTGCTAGTTTTATCACAAAGCAATTGCATGTTCTAATATGAAAAACCATAATCTTCCAAGGTGTGAGTCATCCATAACAATTGTGACATACTCTCTCCCATGGCTATGTACTCAGCCTCAGTGGTGGAGAGAGCAACACAATGTTGCTTTCGACTTGACCAACTAACGAATGCTGAACCTAAGAATTGACAGCCCCCGCTAGTACTTTTCCTATCTAGTTTGCATCTTGCATAATCTGAATCTGTGTAGCCTACTAAATTAAAAGACTCAGTTCGGGGATACCACAATCCAACAGATATGGTTGCTTTAAGATATCTCATAATTCTTTTAACAGCAACCCAATGAGACTTTTTCGCACACGATTGATATCATGCACACATACCTACAACAAATACTATATCAGGTCTACTTGCTATAAGGTATAAAAGACTACCTATGGCACTCCTATAAAGCTTTAAATCAATAGGTTTTCCATCTATATCACTATCTAAATGAGTGTTTTGTGCCATTGGAGTGAAAACCTCCTTAACATTTTCCATGTTGAATCTTTTCAGCAACTCCATGGCATATTTTGATTGATAGACATGAATTCCTTCTTTGGTTTGTTTGATTTGTAGTCCAAGAAAAAATGTCAATTCTCCTACTAGACTCATCTCAAACTCACTCTCCATGTGTTCTATGAATTCATTGAGGTAATCCCTATTGTTTGAACCATAAATTATGTCATCAACATAAATCTGAGCTACAAAAATATCTTCACCATTTCTTTTCAGAAATAGTGTGGGATCAATTTGACCTCTTCTAAAACCCCTCTCAACTAGAAAAGTTGACAACCTTTCGTACCAAGCACGAGGTGCTTGTTTCAGCCCATAAAGAGCCTTCTTAAGCTTATACACATGATTTGGAAATGCAGAATTTTCAAATCCCGGTGGTTGTTCAACATAGACTTCCTCGTTTATAAAACCGTTCAAAAATGCTGACTTCACATCTATTTGATATAATTTGAATCCTTTATATGCTGCAAACACTAGCATAATTCTAATAGATTCTAATCTAGCCACGGGTGCATAAGTCTCACTATAATCAAGTCCCTCAACTTGATTGTACCCTTTGGCAACTAACCTAGCTTTATTTCTAACTATTTCTCCCTTATCATTCATTTTATTTTTGAATACCCATTTGGTTCCTATTATGGTAGCTTGATCAGGTCTTGGGACTAAGTCCCAAACTTGACTTCTCTTAAATTGTCCCAATTCATCTTGCATTGCTATAATCTAGTCCGGATCAAGCAAAGCTTCATCAATTACTTTTGGTTCAATTTTAGAGATTAATGCTACTTGATTCACTTCATTCCTAAAGTATGATCTTGTCCTCACCCCATGATGAATGTCTCCAACAACTTAGTCTAGGGGATGACTATTGACCATTCTAGTGGATCTTGGTACTTGAGATGTTTCCTGAACCTCACAAATCGGCACAAGATCAAATGATGACCCTTCTGACTTAGATTTTTCATTATCAGCATCAGATTTTACTCCCTCTACATTAGTGTTCTCATTCAAACTCAGTCTCTTGAGTTCGAACTCAACTTCATCGCTCTTATCCTTAGAGTCACTTTGCTCTTTACATTCTTCAAAAACTACATTTGATGATTCCTCAACCAAATTCGTTCTTTTGTTATAAACTCGATAAGCTTTACTAGTGAGAGAGTATCCTAGAAGGACACCTTCATCTTCTTTTGCGGTGAATTTTCCTAGATGATCCTTAGTGTTTAAAATAAATACCTTGTAACCAAATACCCTAAGATGTTTGATTATTGCTGGTTTTCCAAACCATAGTTCATGAGGCATTTTTCCTAAAAATCTATGTATCAAAACTCTGTTTTGAACATAGCATGTAGTATTAATCGCCTCAGCCCAAAAGTAACTAGGAAGAGCATACTCATTTAGCATACTCCTCGCAGCTTCTTGTAAAACTCTATTCTTCCTCTCTACCACATCATTTTGTTGTGGTGTCCTAGGAGTGGAAAACTCATGTTTATATCCTTTTTCTAAACAAAAATCCTTAAACCTCATATTCAAATTCTCCTCCATGATCACTTCTAATTGTTTTAATTGTTGCATTTTTCTCATTCTCAATTCTTCTACAAAAGGAAATAAAAATTTCTAATGTTTGATCCTTATGTTGTAGAAAGAAAGTCCATGTATATCTAGTATAGTCATCTACACCTACCAAGCAATATCTACTACCATTCAAAGATTTAGTTGAGCTACTATCAAACAAATCCATATGCAATAAATCTAAATCACTTGACGTACTTACAGCGGTTTTGCTTTTGTGTGAAGCTCTTATTTGTTTACCTTTTTGACACGCATCACATAATTTGTCCTTTTCCTATTTGAGCAATGGTAGTCCTCGCACAAGCTCTTCTTTGGCCAACCTCTTAATATTCTTCATGTTGACATGTGCGAGTCTTCGATGCCATAGCCATGAGTTATCTACTTTGGACAACAAACACTTCACACGCATGTTAGTAGCACTACTAAACTGAACTTGATAGATATTTTCCTTCCTAGTCCCTACTAGCATGATAGTATTGGATTCATTATGTTTAATTAAGCATTGAGTTGAATAAAAACTCTACTCTATATCCTTCATCACATAATTGACTAACACTCAATAAATTAAAAGTCATTCCTTTAACTAGAAGAACATTCTTAATCCTAAATTGTTCAGAAATAACAATATCTCCTACTCCTATGACTTTCAGTTTACTACTATTACCAAAAGATATAGTACCTTTACTTCTTTTTTTAATTGTGCCAAACTTTGAAGAATCCCTGGTCACGTGCTTGAAGCATCTGCTATCCGCAACCCATATCATCGGACACTCCCCCTTGACCGGTACCTAATCAAACACGAAATACAAGATCTTTTGGAACCCATATTTTGGGTCCATTAGCATTCACAACATATTTCTTAGGAACCCAAGCTTTAGTTACTTTTGCCTTAATAACATGAGTTCTACTAACTAATGACATGAAGCTAAATTCCTTTTGTTTTGGTTTATAACCTATCCTGGCTTTGTTGTAGACTGCCCTTTGGGCATCTAGAATCATGTTCAGAGTTTTGGAGCTTGCTGTGAATTTCTCAAGTGTGCACTTGAGATCATCAACTTGTGCTCTTAATGTTGTGTTCTCTTCTCTAAGTTCTTCTACTTGAGAAGTATCATTCCTATGTTCTACAGAAATAGGATTCTAGTTTCTAAGTTCCTCTACTTCCGATTTCAACATTTTAACTTTAATTTTTGATCTACTCAAAGCATTAGTCAAGCATGCTATTGTTTCATACAGTTTATCTAACTTGGGAGATGTTACCTCATCATCATCATATGATGATGTGCCCTCAGGTGAAGATTCATTCTGACTTTCATTTTCTTCTGAATCCAAGTTGTCAAAAGCCATCAGTGCAGCGTGCTTGGTTCCTCTTTTCTTGACTTCATCCTCTGAGGAGTTGGAAGAAGACTCATCCCATGATGCCATCAATGCCTTCTTTTTCCTAGGCATGTCCTCTTTCTTTGTGAGGTCAGGACATTCACTTTTAATGTGACCCTTCCTGTTACATTCAAAGCAAACAACATTAGATTTTTCTCTGTACTTATGTGAAGTCTTACCCTTCTTCTTGTCTGCGAAAATTTTCTTCACATCCTTCTTGTTGTATTTCCTCCTTCTCCTCATCATTCTCCTCACGAATTTTGCTATCTCGCTAGATGAGGACTCATCATCACTATTACTGCTTGTCTTGGATGAGGATGAGGATGACTCCCTCTTCTTCTCCTTTTTCTTACTTTCCTTTCCCTTGTCCTCCTTGTATTGCTCACCTGCAACAAATGCAATACCTTTCACTTTTGGACCCTTATTAGCTTGCTCATGCAGTTCCATTTCACAAAATAGTTCATCTAATTTTACTGTAGATAAATCCCTTGATACTTTGTAGGCATCTACCATAGATGACCACAAAGCATTTCAGGGAAACGATCTAAGAACAAACTTGATCGTGTCTCGATTTTCTAACTCCTCTCAAACCAAATGCAGACCATTTAACAGCTCCTTGAACCTTCCGTGTAGTTCACCAACAGTCTTGTCGTCCCTCATAACAAAATTCTACATCTGGTTCATGTAGAGGTCTCGTTTCGCTATTTTGGAGTCCCTTGTACCTTCATTTAGTTCAATAAATTTGTTCCAGAGCTCTTGTGCATTGCAGAACGGACCAATCTTGTTGAGTTGGTCCTTCGCCAAACCACATTGCAGAGTTATAGTGGCCTTGGCATTTGTTTGTGCCTTGCGTTTTTGCTCTACAGTCCACTTTGTAGATTCAAGTGTCCTGCCTTCTGCATCCATCGGTGGTGTGAAGCCTTCGGTCACGGAGAACCACATATCTATCTCAGTCATGAGATAGTACTCCATTCGGCTTCACCAATATTGGAAATTGGTTCCATCGAATAAGGGAGGTTTGTTTGTGTTGTAGCCTTCTTGCATCGTCATTAGAGCTTGCTCTTACGGTTGTAAATTTGGAGAAGAGCACCAGGCTCTGATACCACTTGCAGGACTGTTGGTGTCGCTAGAAGGAGGGGATGAATAGCGATGCTCGTCTCTTCGATTTGTCGTGCATGTCTATAGTTGTTAGTACGCAGTGAAAAAATGAATACAAGTACAAAAAACACAACAAGCACAACACAAAGAATTTATGTGGTTCAGAACCCAAGTTCTTACTCCACGGTTGAGCCCTAGTCGGCTCTAGTGATACACACCACCACTATAATACTTCTCCTTCTCGGTGACACACCGGAGGTGGAGAAACCTCTTAATACAGATTTTTAGATGTTTTCTAGAAACTTATAGTCGTAGGAAATGAAGAACAGATTACAAGAGTTGCAGCGAAAACAAGCGCCCTTCTTCTTTTCAGAATGGTTGATTGCCTTTAAGGATGATCAAAACTTGGAGGATCAAGGAACTCTCGCTAGAGTAATCATTTCCAAGGTTGTCGTGAGTAGTAATAACTTTATTAAGGAAAAACAGCCATGTAAACCTTTTAAATTGAGCCTAATTAGGGCTTTTCTAGCCTGCACAGTCGAGTCACCTCGATTGGCGCCTCGACTGGCACATTAACTCACATTTAATGACGGTTCCAACGGTAAGTTTTCCACCATAATTAGAATTATTTATCCATTGAAACATAGGTCCAGTCGAGGCGATGGTCCATCGCCTCGATTGGTAGGCTTTAGTCGAGCCTTCAGTCGAGCTTACCTTGCTTCTGTTTCAACCGAACAGAGCAACAGTCGAGCTTGCATTCGACAAGCCCTTGTGTCTGTTCAATTGAACTAAAGCTCTAGTCGAGGCACCGCCTCGACTGCTGTAGGTTTTTCCTTCGAACACGCTGACCCCAGTCGAGGTGTTAATCGATTGCGGCTTGCTTCTATTCGTGAGAAACAACCCCAATCAAGGTGCCGCCTCGACTGCTATGGTCTTCTCAGCGCTTTGTAGGGCAGTCAAGGTAGAATTTGGAGGAATCAACACATCCAGTCAAGGTGCCACCTCGACTGATGAGGTAATCAATCGAGGTGCTGCCTCGACCACTGCCTTGACCATTTCAACTTGTCTAGAGTTGAAACCATGCCTAAGAAAGGGTCTACCATGTACCCTTTACCTGATGTTTGTGAACCACTGTTCATAGGTCTTCTGTGCCAAGAATTGCTTCTGGTACTTCGTTCCAAGACTTCTCGTCTGGGTCTTCTTGCCAGGACTCCTCGTCTGGGTCTTCACTTGCCAGGACTCCTCGTCCGGGTCTTCACTTGCCAGGACTCCCTGTTCGGGTCTTCACTTGCCAGGATTCCTCGTCTGGGTCTTCACTTGCCATGACTCCTCATCCGGGTCTTCACCTGCCAGGAATCCTCGTCCGGGTCTTCACTACCTTACATCCAGTCCTCGACCTATAAAGAATTTTCTAAAAATACATCTCGACCAACCGCATGAGATAACACATAATTATAAACTTGACTTGAACCCTTGTCAAACACCAAAACATCATTTGGGCTTGATTGCACAAACATTGGATTCAAGAGTTTACACCATCCCACATCCACTGCTACTTGCGTAGTCTTGATTGTGATGGAAGTCGCTTCGGAGGCTCATTGGCTCCCATGTCCCCGGATTAAAATTTTCACTAATGAAAGGATTAATCCGGATGGGATGAGCTTCCTTGGCAACACCATTTCGTCGTCGTGCTAACAACTCGAGTGGTCGCTTGAACAAACTAGTTGTTCAAGCAACTCTACTCTTCTAGTTGATTAGCCGCGGAAGAGATGACGGACGGATCGCCGGTTTTTGTGTTTGTCTTCGGGGTCCATGATTATACAATATATATTCATACACACACATGCATAATCATCATATATAAGAACATGCTCAGATCTGAAATTAAAGTTATAAAACTTTATACCTTACGATCTTCTACCGTATGTCCTATCCTTCTCGTGGACGACGTGTGGACGAAGATCCTCCACGAGTAGAAGCCTTCTAGATCACGTTCTTCTCTTCCTTGTCCGCTGCGAACAAAGAGAAGAACCAACAAAACCTTTCCTTTCTAGAACCGACCACCAAACAAGAGAGTTAGATGCAACCGCCGGCCAAGGAACGATTGGATGAGCACCTGCCAATTAGTTGTATTGTTGCCGCCGGCCACCTAGATGTTGGAGAAGCACCGGCCACCAATAGTTGGAGAGCCACCGGCCACCAAGGAGCAAGAGAGGAGGAAGAAGAAAACCGGCAAAGGGAGGAGGAGAAGAAGAGGGGCACCGGCCAAAAACCTAGGGAGAACAATCACCTTGCCGCCCACTTTCCTAGCCGCCCAAAACCCTAGCTCCTCTAGGGTTTGTTGCCGCCCAACACTTGGATGAGCCAAACCCTAATTCTCCAATCCAAAAATCATTAGTTGCCGCCCAACCCTAAGCCTTTATTTATAGAATTTAGGAGAAAGTTGGTTAGCCTAAAATATAGGAACTAACTCCTATTTTCTTGCCGCCCAACCAACCTTATCCCTTTTAAGATTTGTTGCCGCCCAACCAAGGATGAGCCAAAACCTAATTCTAGAATTTAGGCTTAAGCCTCCTCTAATCTCCACCGTTGGATCTAGGGATTTAATCTCCACCGTCGGTTCTAGGGATTTAATCTCCACCGTCGGATCTAGGGTTTTATCCCAACCGTCGGATCTAGGATTTCATCCCAACCGTAGGATCTAGGATTTCATCCCAACCATAGGATCTAGGATTTCATCCCAACCGTCGGATCAAGGATTTCATCCCAACCGTCGGATCTAGGGTTTTATCCCAACCGTCGGATCTAGGGATTTAATCCCAACCGTCGATTCTAGGGTTTCATCCTAACCATCGGATCTATGGATTTAATCCAACCGTTGGTTCTAAGGTTTCATCCTAACCATCGGATCTATGGATTTAATCCAACCGTTGGTTCTAAGTTTTGTTTTACATTCTTGGATCTAGACTTCACAAGGATTATATTAGGCTACGATAGGGACCATAAGGAGGAGTTGGGTCTTGGCCACCCGATGGATCGGAACCACACAAACTTGATCCATCAATGATGTTCCATTCCACTAGAGGATCATCATCGAACTACCTCACCAACCCCATAAATTAATATGGGCTCCATATATTATTTGTACATCCATCTCCCCGTGTTTAAGATATCGAATGTCCGTCAATTAATTGATTTACTGACCATCAATTAATTAACATCTAATTCTCGAGTAGTACCACTCAACCTTATCATCATGTTGACTAAGTCAACCAAATTGGGTTTACATGATGAACCTTATGAGCTCCTCAAGGGGACATCATCAACCTAATATATAGGACACGGTTTCCTCCTATAATCAACGGCACACCATGTAAATAATATTATTTCCCAACTTACCGGGCATATTGATTTAATCCATCTAAATCTCACCCACTGTAAATCAAAGAAATAAATACTAAGTACATGTGCCCGTATTATATCGGGATTAAGAGCATGTACAACATAATATCCGAGGTCCGATTCAATTATGTAGTCAAGACTAAATCAATCACCTCTATGTCGGTCCCGCTCAATACACCTAAGTGTACTAGTGTAACTCTATGTTCAAGATAAAACAATACCAAGCTACACTACAACCATACGCCAATGGTTTGTCCAAAACCATCTTGGTTGTGAGCCTCTACTTATATTTTACAAGGGATGATAACATGATCTTCGTACACCAAGCACCATGTTATCTACAATGTAAAATATTAGACAATATGCACACACATATAATAAATATATAAAGTGCAAACAATGATCATGTGATTCTTATTTCAAAATAAAATGTTCATACAAAAAGAGCTAGGCTTTCAGTATACATTCTAACAATCTCCCACTTATACTAAAAGACTAAGCTGTCATCACAGTGCCATACATCTGATCCCCATGTCCTCCACATGCCTATCAAACGCTTTCGGTGGAAGGGCCTTAGTGAACGGATCCGCCAGGTTATCCTCTGATGCAATCTTGGCGACAGAAACTTCTCCTCGCTTTACGATCTCTCGTATAAGGTGGTACTTGCGCTCTATGTGTTTACTCGCCTTATGGGCTCGTGGTTTCTTCGCGTTTGCAACTGCACCACTGTTATCACAATAAATTGTGATAGTTCTGGGCAAACCAGGTATCACATCCAAGTCCATCAAGAAGTTCCTGAGCCATACAGCTTCCTTGGCTGCCACATACTCAGCTTCCATGGTAGAGTCCGCCACGCATTTCTGCTTGACACTCCTCCATACTATGGCTCCACCTCCAAAAGTAAACACAAACCCGAGGTAGACTTACTCTTGTCCCTATCTGATTGGAAATCCGAATCCGTGTAACCCACAGGGACTAATTGATCTGCCTCAGAAACCAAAGATATAATCCCTAGTCCTTCTCAGGTACTTCAATATATGCTTTACCGCAGTCCAATGTCCCTGTCCAGGATTACTCTGATATCTGCTAACCATGCCCACGGCAAAGCAGATATCCGGTCTCGTACATAGCATAGCATACATAAGGCTTCCTACTGACGAAGCATAAGGAACCGCCTTCATGTCCTCTATCTCCTTTGATGTTTTGGGACACATCTCTTTAGATAAAGGAACTCCATGCCTAAAAGGTAGAAAACCTTTCTTGGAGTTCTGCATGCTAAAACGAGCAAGGATAGTGTCAATATATGAAGCTTGAGACAAGCACAACATCCTTTTCTTGCGATCCCTTATAACTTTGATCCAAAGGATGTGTCCCACTTCTCCCAAGTCCTTCATGTCAAACTGTTTGGACAACCATACCCTTATGTCTGATAACACTTTGATATTGTTGCCAACTAGCAAAATGTCATCTACGTATAGTACAAGAAACACCACTACGTTTCCGTCACATCTCTTGTATACACAAGGCTCCTCCGGACTTTGAATAAATCCATATGACTGGATTACCTCATCAAAGCGGATGTTCCAAGATCTAGAAGCTTGCTTCAATCCATAAATGGACCGATTAAGCTTACATACAAGATTCTCTTTGCCTTTAGCAATGAATCCCTCTGGTTGCCGCATATAGATGTTCTCCTCAAGACTTCCGTTAAGGAAAGCTGTCTTGACATCCATCTGTCATATCTCATAATCCATATGAGCAGCTATAGATAAGAGAATCCGGATAGACTTAAGCATAGCTACCGGCGAAAAGGTCTCCTCATAATCGATACCCTCTTTCTGAGTATACCCTTTCGCAATAAGCCTAGCTTTGAAGGTCTCAACCTTCCCGTCTACTCCTCTCTTTCTCTTGTAGATCCACTTGCATCCAATGGTTTTTACACCATCGGGTGGGTCTACTAGCTCCCAGACCTGATTAGAATCCATAGATTCTATCTCTGAATTCATCGCACTTTGCCAAGATACAAGATTCTCTATCTTGGAGTGCCTCATCATATATCCAGGATCAGTTCATGTTCACTGTGACTAAGTCCAAGACTCTCCCAAAAACATAAATCTTCGGGTTGTCTAACAACCCTCCCACTACGACGTGTGTATGCCTCTGACACGCTGCACGCGGTGACTTGTGGTGTCTCCTCTTGTACGTGGTACTCAAGTCGTACTTCTCCGCCAACTCCTCAAGAACAATCCTACTGTGGGCTTGTGGTTCATTACATAATCCTCCTCTAAAATCGCATTCAGCTAACGATCACCCTCTCGATCTCTAGGATTATAAAATAAACCACCTTTCATTCCCTTGGGTAGCCAACAAACAACTGCACGAGGATTCCAACTTACCAAAGATCTCCCTTCAAAGACATGTGGCCGACTACCCCATATCCGAATATGTCTTAGACTAGGCTTTCGCCCACCCACAACTTCTACAGGAGTAGAGGTATCGACTTAGATGGAACCAAGTTCAGAATGTGTGCACATTGTTTCAGAGCAAACCCCGTAACGAAACAGTAACTCGTAATAACTCATCATAGATCCGACCATCTCCATAAGAGTCCTATTCCTTCGCCTCCGCTACACCATTCTCTGGGTGTGCCAAAGTGCACAATTGGGATCAATCCCACCTCCGATAAGTAACTCCTAAACTCTCCCAAGAGGTACTCGCCACCACGATCGATCAGAATGTTGATACTTTACTCGACGGTTCTCCACATCACCTTGAATTCTTTGAACTCAAAGCATTCAGACTTCGGCGCATCAAGTAAATGTATCCATATCTTGAATAATCATCTATAAAAGAGACAAATATTCAAAACCACCTCTTGCCCGGATAGACATAGGATCAAGACAAATCAATGAACCAGTTCTAACACATCTTTGGCTCTATACCCCTTGGCCTTAAAAGGCCTTTTGGTCATTTTACCTTCCAAGCAAGATTCGCAGGTTGGGAGATCCTCCACCACTAATGAACCCAAAGGTCCATCAGCTATCAACCTTTGAATTCTGCTTAGGTTAATATGACCAAGCCTTAGATGCCAAAGATATGTTTGGTTCATTTGCGAAGGTTCTTTTCTCTTATTAGACTTAGAAGATGAGTTATTCACTTCTATATGCATCGTGGGAGCTTTTGGTTCAAGAGTATACAAATTGCCAACCAATGTACCTGAACAGATAATCTCTCTATTTCTTTTTATAACAACTCTGTCATTAAAAGAAATAGAATATCCATCCATAAACAATTTAGAAACCGAAATCAAATTCTTTCTAAATGTAGGTACATAAAGACAATTTCTCAAAACCAAAACTTTATTTCTATCAAACGATAAATAAACGTCTCCCACTGCAATAGCCGCTACCTTAGTAGCATTGCCCATGTAGACGGTAATCTCTCCCTCAGCTAGTCGTCGGGTTTCGAACCCCACAAAGAATTGCGACATGATCGTGGCTCCGTATCTACACACCAGGTACCGGTAGATAACACCACTAAACATGTTTCAACGACTAAGGCAGAAGATATACCTTTGTTCTGCTTTAGGAAGGGGAAGTCTTTCTTCCCATGTCCAGTCTGTCTACAAGTGAAGTACTTGCCTTTCGGCTTCTTCACTCCCTGAGATCCTCCCACCACCTTTGCTCTACCTTGTTTCTTCTTCTTCTTGCCTTTCGGCTTAGAAGTAGAAACCTTCTGAGCAACCATGGCTCCTTGACTTGCAGCTCGATCGCATCCGAAAAGTTCCTTTTCCCGTAATCATTTGCAGCCTAGGAGGACACTCATCGAGCTAAAGACACTATCCATATTTCTTTTCAAATCAATATTATTTGGGGACAGTAAGTTTGTTTCCTTTAGTACCGAAGTAAGTGGATTGAAAGCCATTTGAAAATCCTAAGAATCACGATGATCAAAATATTAGATTTCAAATAATATTGATTCCTCAAAACAATAAAATCCCGAAATCAACCAACACCTCAAAACACCGAGAATATCGCATGCCACGATAGTGTGGACGTATACGAATTCTACATTTGTAAGAGGAGGTTTTACCCATTAATTTTATTATCTTGTCAACCTTACTTTTTGACAAATAAAATTAATAGTTGGTTCCTCTTTAGCCCTACAAATAAAAGCAGTGACTCCGATGGGGAGGATACTTTTTATTTGCATCTAAGTGTGCACCATTACACGATACTAAGGGAATTATTTCGGATTATGTGCCTTACCGATGGGGAAGTACACACGCTCCTAAATAATTTCCTATAACCATTATTTGACCTAGTGATCCGCAAACAAACCCATCCGATGGGGAGGAAGGCACTCAGAGCCAACACACAAGTTTGTTTGC
The DNA here is from genome assembly GCA_025175895.1 of Wurfbainia villosa. Lineage (NCBI taxonomy): Eukaryota > Viridiplantae > Streptophyta > Magnoliopsida > Zingiberales > Zingiberaceae > Wurfbainia > Wurfbainia villosa. The sequence continues at coordinate 4,888,111 of CM046003.1, forward strand.
ATCACACGTCAAATTGTAATGGAGGCCGCGGGAATTAATTAAAATGTCCCTCTCCCACTTAGTAAATTGCAATCGAGGAATTTTAAACATACACAACATACATATAAAACAAGAAGCAATAAATATGAAAAAATCAGAATTTTTCCAACTATTATGGCATTGTTTTCCAATACGCATCCCGTCGTGTCGCCACCTCGTCCGCTCCATCTTTTCCCGTGCGCAAGTCACCAACGCGTGCCGAGCCGAGATAAATCATATTAAAGCACATCCAACGATCCTATACGCCACGAAGGAGTGTACAAATAATCTAGATCGAAAGTAAACTAAAATGAGCGGCTAAATAATGCCGTATTTAATTACAAAAATTAAATACTAATCTAGCCTTGTCAACCCCGAGGATTCAAATAATAAATTTTTACACACATCCATTCACATACACACACATGGCCATAATAGTCGGATCTTATGCCTGTAACCAAAGAGTTAAACCACGATATCCTACTATTATCCGCATACAATATATGAAAAGTGCATGAAAGTAACCAATCCAAAACACACAAAACCGAAACCGTGGCTCGATACCAATGATGTAGGAGTCGCTGAGGCTCATTGGCCTATGTCCCCGATTAAAATTTTCACTAATGATGAAAGGATTAATCCGGATGGGATGAGCTTCCTTGGCAACACCATTTCGTCGTCGTGCTAACAACTCGAGTGGTCGCTTGAACAAACTAGTTGTTCAAGCAACTCTACTCTTCTAGTTGATTAGCCGCGGAAGAGACGACGGACGGATCGCCGGTTTTTGTGTTTGTCTTCGGGGTCCATGATTATACAATATATATTCATACACACACATGCATAATCATCATATATAAGAACATGCTCAGATCTGAAATTAAAGTTATAAAACTTTATACCTTACGATCTTCTACCGTATGTCCTATCCTTCTCGTGGACGACGTGTGGACGAAGATCCTCCACGAGTAGAAGCCTTCTAGATCACGTTCTTCTCTTCCTTGTCCGCTGCGAACAAAGAGAAGAACCAACGAAACCTTTCCTTTCTAGAACCGACCACCAAACAAGAGAGTTTGATGCAACCGCCGGCCAAGGAACGATTGGATGAGCGCCGGCCAATTAGTTGTATTGTTGCCGCCGGCCACCTAGATGTTGGAGAAGCACCGGCCACCAATAGTTGGAGAGCCACCGGCCACCAAGGAGCAAGAGAGGAGGAAGAAGAGAACCGGCAAAGGGAGGAGGAGAAGAAGAGGGGCGCCGGCCAAAAACCTAGGGAGAACAATCACCTTGCCGCCCACTTTCCTAGCCGCCCAAAACCCTAGCTCCTCTAGGGTTTGTTGCCGCCCAACACTAGGATGAGCCAAACCCTAATTCTCCAATCCAAAAATCATTAGTTGCCGCCCAACCCTAAGCCTTTATTTATAGAATTTAGGAGAAAGTTGGTTAGCCTAAAATATAGGAACTAACTCCTATTTTCTTGCCGCCCAACCAACCTTATCCCTTTTAAGATTTGTTGCCGCCCAACCAAGGATGAGCCAAACCCTAATTCTAGAATTTAGGCTTAAGCCTCCTCTAATCTCCACCGTTGGATCTAGGGATTTAATCTCCACCGTCGGTTCTAGGGATTTAATCTCCACCGTCGGATCTAGGGTTTTATCCCAACCGTCGGATCTAGGATTTCATCCCAACCGTAGGATCTAGGATTTCATCCCAACCATAGGATCTAGGATTTCATCCCAACCGTCGGATCAAGGATTTCATCCCAACCATCGGATCTAGGGTTTTATCCCAACCGTCGGATCTAGGGATTTAATCCCAACCGTCGATTCTAGGGTTTCATCCTAACCATCGGATCTATGGATTTAATCCAACCGTTGGTTCTAAGGTTTCATCCTAACCATCGGATCTATGGATTTAATCCAACCGTTGGTTCTAAGTTTTGTTTTACATTCTTGGATCTAGACTTCACAAGGATTATATTAGGCTACGATAGGGACCATAAGGAGGAGTTGGGTCTTGGCCACCCGATGGATCGGAACCACACAAACTTGATCCATCAATGATGTTCCATTCCACTAGAGGATCATCATTGAACTACCTCACCAACCCCCATAAATTAATATGGGCTCCATATATTATTTGTACATTAATCTCCCCGTGTTTAAGATATCGAATGTCCGTCAATTAATTGATTTACTGACCATCAATTAATTAACATCTAATTCCTCGAGTAGTACCACTCAACCTTATCATCATGTTGACTAAGTCAACCAGCTGGGTTTACATGATGAACCTTATGAGCTCCTCAAGGGGACATCATCAACCTAATATATAGGACACGGTTTCCTCCTATAATCAACGGCACACCATGTAAATAATATTATTTCCCAACTTACCGGGCATATTGATTTAATCCATCTAAATCTCACCCACTGGTAAATCAAAGAAATAAATACTAAGTACATGTGCCCGTTATTATATCGGGATTAAGAGCATGTACAACATAATATCCGAGGTCCGATTCAATTATGTAGTCAGCACTAAATTGAATCACCTCTATGTCGGTCCTGCTCAATACACTTAAGTGTACTAGTGTAACTCTATGTTCAAGATAAAACAATACCAAGCTACACTACAACCATACCAATGGTTTGTCCAAAACCATCTTGGTTGTGAGCCTCTACTTATATTTTACAAGGGACTGATAATATGATCTTCTGTGCCACACCAAGCACCATGTTATCTACAATGTAAAATATTAGACAATATGCACACACATATAATAAATATATAAAGTGCAAACAATGATCATGTGATTCTTATTTCAAAATAAAATGTTCATACAAAAAGAGCTAGGCTTTCAGTATACATTCTAACATATTGAGCTCCGTTGAACTTAGCCGGAGGAACCTGTTCATTCATCAGACAAATCTTGGGTTGATTAGATCACTTATTTTCTTGCTTTAGATTAGATTTATTCACTTTTGTATGCATGTTAATTGTTTGTTGAATTTCCCCTTACATTTTATTAGTTTTATAGTTGTGCACATTAAGTGTTTGTTTTAGTTTCTCTTCCGGTCTTTATTGCTTTAATTCTTGCATTGTTCTATTTGTTGCATGTTCTAATTACTTGCATGTTAGTTTATAGTTTTAATTACCTTGCAATTGTATAAATCCAAACCAACCCCCCCCCCCCATTTATATTAAAAACCCCAAAGCAATAATGGAAATGATCCTAAGGAAACCATTCTACCTATGACATTCATTAGGAGATGACCTAAGTCAACTCTATGCTACATAAGTGTAGAGGGTGTTCGATGTAATTATAAATTTTGTTTTGTAATGGTGGTACGACATGACACATGCTGCTACAGTTATCAAAAATGACATCGTTGCTGGGGAGTGTAATGGTGCTCAGTAGGCTTAAGATTGTTTACCCATTTTTCTAAAAAAAAAAATCAAAAATCAAAAAATTTTGTTTAGGGCTTTATTCTTTTATTCTCTTGTATATCCATGTATTTTATCATGTATACTTCCCGTGTCTTTTGATATTGTTTGTTAGTATTTAAGGAAATAACAGGAAATTTCTTTAAACATGGATCTATATTATTAGTCATTTGAATATTTAAGTGATGTTGATTATTTAAACACTGTACAAACAAGAGTATTACCAACCTCAATATCATCAGCCTGTTCCTCAGTCTCATCAGTCTTATCAATAGGATAGGTATAATTCAATTTCTTGTAGATCTTTTCATAATTTTGATTCAGATTTTAGGTATAGGCACACACAACAGTATGTTCCTGAGCAGCCTCAATGCTATCCACCCCCACCATCTGCCAATACTTACATGACTAGTTAGGGAGATCAATCAAGTTACAGTTATGTAAAAGCACATCAAGAAAATGTTAGGGCAATCTCTTGCCGTGATATAGTTTTGATGTGTGTGGCAAAGGGTTTAAGTTAGATTGTTTTTATGATTTGATATGTGCGTTGGAGCCTTGCAGGCTTAGTAATTCGCACATGGAGCCTTGGAGAGTTTCACCTCTCATGACTCGGTCCTTGAGTCGGTGAAGGATGACTTTGCGGAAGCCGTGCGCTTGGAGCATCCGAGGGACCGCCGGACGAGGAGCTTGGAGTGAAGCCGGAGGAAGTAGACTTCAGGGCGAGACGCGAAGGATGACACTGTAGAGCCGTGTGCTTGGCGCATCCGAGGGATGTGGCCGGACGAAGATAACTTCAAAGGCGAGGGACTCCGAGGGATGAGAATGAGCAAATGTAACCTGGGAAGGGGTAGAGCTCCTAGGTGAAACTTGGCCATTTGGCTAAGTGTCGGATGGGATTTCCCGACATCGATCGCCATGAAATGGCAATGATCGCTCGAGTCAAATGGAGTTCGACTGGTATAAGACTAGGGTTTTTACCCAAGCAATCGACTACCATGGACTGGCACTATGCACGGGCACAGAATTGAGTCGAGCTCGCGGAGCACTCGACTGATCGAGCATCAGTTGACTGATGGCAATATCAGTCGACTGATGCCAGTACCGTTGGATGAAATCCAACATGGAAAGCAGTCGTTATTGGGCAACGGCTATAGGACCAGTCGACTGATGGGGACATCAATCGACTGCTCCTGTGTCAACGGGAAGAAACCCTCTTCCTCTATAAAGGGGAATGGTGTGGGGCTTTGCGAACCAAATGCTTATGCTCTAATCTTCTCCCAAAGTGCCCTAAAGCTTTCCATCCTCTTACTTGAGCTTATTTTCATTATATTTGTAAGAGGAGTGTTTTTGTGTAAAAGAGGTTACCTCCACCTAGCTTTGTGCAAAGGAGAGATCTAGTGGAAAGATTAAGGAGTGATTCACCTTGGACGAATCGGACCGTGGATTAGCGACGTAGCCGTGAACCACGTTACATCTCGGTGTTTGCATTGTTTGTATTCTTGTTTATCTTTTTCTTTGTCTTTATTTGTTTGTATTTGCATATTCTGCTTGCGCTAACGTTTTGTAGATGAACAAATTACTTCATCCAACGAAAGAGGGCTATTCACCCCCCTCTAGCCAGCCAATCAATCCCCTACAAGTGGTATCAGAGCCAAGGAAAGCTTGTCGAGGACTAACCGCCACAACAAGCACAATCAAGGATGGCCGGCTCAAATATTCATCCATCGAAATTCGAAGGCGAATTCTCTTGGTGGAAAAAGAGAATGGAGGTATTTTTTGAGACCAATTTTGAAATTCTTTTGATTATGGAAAACGGTTTCAAATTGCCTAGGGATGAAGAAGGGGAGCCCTTGTAGAAATCAAGGTGGAGCAAGAGGCAAAGTGAAGAATACTTGGCAAATTCAAAGGCCAAGCACCACCTCTATAATGTCCTCCCTCAACAAGAAGTCAACCGGATAGGAGAGTGTACTAGCGCCAAGGAAATGTGGGACAAACTAATAGAGATCCATGAGGGCACATCCGAGGCGAAGCTAGCAAGGAGAGATGTCCTTCGCTCCCAATTGTCAAATATCAAACTCAAAAAGGGAGAGAAGGTAAAATCCCTACACTCTAGATTTAAGGAAATTCTAACCGGTTTGATAAGTGTAGGTGAAAAGCTCTCAAACCGGGACATGCTCATGAAGGCTATAGATGCCTTTCCCCGGTCATCAAAGTGGAGCTCAATGGTGGACTCCTTCTACATGTCAAAGAACTTAGAAGTGAGCACCTTGGAGGAGTTCTTTTCGACAATGGAGCTCCATGAAACAAGACTTGAAGGAATAATTGAAGAGCCTAGAATTCAACCTTCAAGAGGGGTAGCCTTGATGGCCCACAAAGGGAAGAAGAAGATAGAGACCTCCTCCTCCTCCGACGAAGCATCCTCATCCTCTTCCATGGATAGCACGGAAGAAGCTTATATGTTAAGGAGAGTAAGACGTGCATTAAAAGGTTTTAAATTCAATAACTCTAATGATAGGAGAAGAAGACCAAGGGGGAAGATCATTTGTTACAATTGCCAAGGGTAGGGACATATAAGGGATAATTGTCCCCTCCTAAACAAGAGCAAGGAAGAGAGGAGAAAGAAGGAAGAAAAGAAGAAGAAGGGGAGCAAGAAGAAGAAGGAAGAAGAGAAGAAAGCCAAAGAAAAGGGAAAGGCAAAGGCACTAAAGGCAAGGACTTTGGATGACCCGTCTTCCTGTTAGTGAAAGCCCTAGAGCCAATCATATGATGATTATTGTATGGACTTTATTGTATCATATTCCTATTGATAAAGGCATGGTTATTATATTTACTTGTATTGGTGCCAAATAACTAAATATAATAATGTCCTTGAGTAGTAGGTTCTTATCTATATCAATCGATTGGTTGAATCGATAATGAGATGATATAGAGAACACTACTCTTAATCATTCCTAGTCGAGTATTAACATTCAGGGACAATGTTAATGCGTAGAGACTAGCATGTAGGTCAACATGATGACTTGATCTCACAAGTCATGGATATGAGATATCAAGTTGACACATGGGTATACATTAGAGAATGTATACTGAATGACCCGCCATGAGAAAGTATCGTGGATCATTATATGAGTGTCATATACTTTCTCATGTGGCTATTAGTATGACTATTAGTCCTTAGACCTGAAGTCACCATGGTTCCCTACATAAGGCGTTGCATACTTTTGCTTCGTCAAACGTCACCCGTAAATGGGTGGACTATAAAGGCGATTACTAGGTATGTAACTAATTATGCGGAGGGATGTGAGTGATGTAGATGAGATCTATCCCTCCTATATGACGGGAGTGACATCGATATTCTTGATAGAGTGAGACCACGAAGTGCATGGCCATGCCTAAATGAGTCAATATGAGATATTGAGCTTATTTGATTAGAGTGAGTCTACTTGGAGTTCAAGATTTAGATTGTACCGAGGATGACACGGTCTATGCCTCGATTGGTCAATCTAGATGTCATGGATAGAGGGACATTGTCACATATTGTGAGAGTCACAATTAGTAGTCACAAAGGTGATGTTGGAGCTCAACATTCTTGTAACTTGGGTAGCAATGATGTGTTGCTAGATACCACTCATTGCTTATGCTCCTAAATCAGTTTAGGGACATTGCCAACGTTACAAGAACCTATAGGGTCACACACATAAGAGCAATTAGATGGAGATTAGGTTCATATGATGAACCATGAGGATTAGGTTCATGGGATGAACCAAATTGGATTAAGAGTAATCCAAATTAGACTAATTGAGTTAGACTCAAGTTGATTCAAGTGTTGAAAGAGTCTAATTTATATTTGATTCATCAAATCAATTTAAATTAATGAATAGAGATTCATTAAATTAAATTGACTTGAGTCAAATGGTTAGATTTGATCAACCATGGGAGATTAGAGGTCAAGTTTGACTTGACTTGAGAGGGAAGATGAAAGGTCAAGTTTGACTTGACCAAATGCCATGTCATGATGATGACATGGCATGGCCGGCCAATGATGTTGCTCCACATCATCATTGACTTGGTCAATTGGTGCCACATCATGAGGGAGACCAAGGGTCATGGGAGTTACATGCATGCATGTAACCCCCTTCCATGAAGTGGCCGTCCACTTTGGGGGTTATGGGTGGATGAATTCATTTGGTGAGTTATTCAAATAACTTCATCTTCTTCCTTGGAATTTTTCCTCTCAAGCTCTCCCTCTCCTTCCTCATCTTGCCGAGCCATCCATAGAGTGCTAGCACACTCAAGGGTGTGTTTTTCTCCACCTATTGCTTGTGTGGATACCATAGAGGAGTGTGCACTTGACACTCTCGAGTTCCGGCGAACTTTTGGACAAGCGGGATAAGTGAAGGGCGTCGCAACAAGGGTAAAGTTCTAACCTCTTAGATCTAAGGTAGATCTAGGGTTTTTGTAAGCACATACATGTATTTATATTTTTTATACTTCGCACGGATCCGTGGTCGGGGCTTCCGAGGTTTCCGCAACGCAAAAAGCGGTTTTTGCGGCTCGGAAAAAACCCAACACTTCCTCCTCCTCATCATCATCCGAGGAAGAACATGCCTTTGTCACAAATTTGACATTGATGGCCCTTGATGATCTCTCCACCTCCTCCTCCGATGGTGAAGAAGCAAGCTCAAGTGGAGAGAGCTCAAGTGAAGGGGGAGCCTCCTCTACATCCTCATCATCGGAAGAGGATTTGGTAAGTGAGGTAACGAATCTACCCCCTAAGCAAATAATGTCCATGATTTCTAACCTCACTAAGGATTTATTTAGAGCCAAGAAAAAGAACAAGAGCATGCTAGATCAAATTAAAGACTTAGAAGAAAAGTTAGAAAAAGCATTCTTAAATGTAAATGATAATAATGATGCATGCTCACATGAATATATGCCATTTGATGTTAATGATGCATGCATAGAAGAAAATAGGGCTCTAAGGGAAAAGGTAGATCACTTGACCAAAGCCCTAGAAAAGTTTACAATAGGCTCCAATACCCTTAACATGATAATTGGGAGCCAAAGGGCTAGCTTCAACAAGAAAGGCTTAGGTTATAAAGAAAAGAAAAATGAAAAGGCCTATAAATGCCTAATTGCTAGGGATCAAGACAAAAAGAAGGTAATAGCTAGAAAATGGATACCTAAGGAGTATTTAGTGAACCCCATAGGCAAAAACTTGTTTTGGGCTCCAAAATCCATCCTAAAGGGTTAGGAAAACCCTAGGATAGTCAACCATATGAAATTCATCTATATCATATGTTTTGGTTAACTTAGGATATCGGGACCACATTTTTGAAATAGTGTTGGAGTATGATAATGTGCCCAAAAATAGATAATAATGCTTAAATCATGACAACTAATGAAATTGTCATGTATGTTTGCAATCATGATCTATCATCTTGATTTTTGGCACATAGTCATAGGCATTAAGGTTTAAATCATGCTTTAGGTGATATTTGCCTTATTATCATGATGTAATACCTAATGCATGATCACAATTTGATGAATATATTTGTATCATGATCATAATGTGAAATTAATTCATACATGTCTTTTTGATCATGTGGGATAGTAGGTTGATACTTAACCATGGGTAGAAATGCATGAAATTAATGGTTAAGTACATACAAATACCTTTAGGATACATCTCACACTCACTATAGGCTACCTTGATTGAAAACTTAGCAAGGGTGAGATGTTAGGATGATACAAATGTCCACTAGTGCCTATGGCATTTAGATGGCCATTAAAGGTATCAAAATAGCAATAATAGACCAATCATGGGGAAGACTTATGTTTAATTCATAGACATATTGCCCAAAAATCATGGTTGGATATTTCATATGTTTTCAAAACAATTTCTTACTTCAAAATCTATGTGTTCATGTTTTGAAACAATTGAAAGCAAAACTAGGTGTTAAAATGGGTACAAACTTGATCAAAAACCTAGTTGTTTTTAAAGCTTTTGGATTTTTGGCAAATCTTTGAAAATACAATGATTTTTCATGGAAAACTATTTTTCATTGATAGATATACTTACAAGAAATATGTTCCCCAAATTTCATGATTTTTTGAATTTTATAGATTTTCTAATGCATTTCTGAAATTCATTCTGAAAACCTAAAAATCCCGAAATGCTTGTGCCAGTCGACTGGTAGTCTGATAACATGCCCAATAACCTTGTGTATCTGATTTTAAGGCATGTTTTGGGTTTTGTTTCTCTCTAAACTTGATGTCATGCTTAGATAAACTTTGTTTAAATATTTTTGATGGTGTCAAAGGGGGAGAATTGTTTGTTTAAGTAAGGGGGAATATATTTAGGGGGAGTTTCATGTATTAAGGGGGAGAGTTGCTAATCATGTTATTCACATGCTTTCCTTTCTTAATATTTTATCAAATGTTTTTACCTAACTTAAACGGATTGCCACACATCAAAAAGGGGGAGATTGTTAGGGCAATCTCTTGCCGTGATATTGTTTTGATGTGTGTGGCAAAGGGTTTAAGTTAGATTGTTTTTATGATTTGATATGTGCGTTGGAGCCTTGCAGGCTTAGTAATTCGCACATGGAGCCTTGGAGAGTTTCACCTCTCATGACTCGGTCCTTGAGTCGGTGAAGGATGACTTTGCGGAAGCCGTGCGCTTGGAGCATCCGAGGGACCGCCGGACGAGGAGCTTGGAGTGAAGCCGGAGGAAGTAGACTTCAGGGCGAGACGCGAAGGATGACACTGTAGAGCCGTGTGCTTGGCGCATCCGAGGGATGTGGCCGGACGAAGATAACTTCAAAGGCGAGGGACTCCGAGGGATGAGAATGAGCAAATGTAACCTGGGAAGGGGTAGAGCTCCTAGGTGAAACTTGGCCATTTGGCTAAGTGTCGGATGGGATTTCCCGACATCAGTCGACTGCCATGAAATGGCAGTCGACTGCTCTGAGTCAAATGGAGTTCGACTGGTATAAGACTAGGGTTTTTACCCAAGCAATCGACTACCATGGATCGGGTACGATCGCCGACATCGATCGCTGCCGACATCATCGATCGGATGGCAAGATAATCGATCAGCATATGCATGGGCACAGAATGGAGTCGAGCTCGTGGAGAACTCGACTGATCGAGCATCAGTCGATTGATGTCAATATCAGTCGATTGATGCCAGTACCGTTGGATGAAATCCAACGTGGAAAGCAGCCGTTATTGGGCAACGGCTACAGGACCAGTCGACTGATGGGGACATCAGTCGACAACTCCTGTGTCAACGGGAAGAAACCCTCTTCCTCTATAAAGAGGAATGGTGTGGGGCTTTGGGAACCTAATGCTTATGCTCTAATCTTCTCCCAAAGTGCCCTAAAGATTTCCATCCTCTTACTTGAGCTTATTTCCATTATATTTGTAAGAGGAGTGTTTTTGTGTAAAAGAGGTTACCTCCACCTAGCTTTGTGCAAAGGAGAGATCTAGTGGAAAGATTAAGGAGTGATTCACCTTGGACGAATCAGACCGTGGATTAGCGGCGTAGCCGTGAACCACGTTACATCTCGATGTTTGCATTGTTTATATTCTTGTTGATCTTTTGCTTTGTCTTTATTTGTTTGTATTTGCATGTTCCGCTTGCACTAACGTTTTGTAGACGAGCAAATTACTTCATCCAATGAAAGAGGGCTATTCACCCCATCTAGCCGGCCGATCGATCCCCTACAGAAAAGGCTCATAATTTTTCAGCTTATTAGAGTCCATTGAGATTTCAAGATGATAGTGTTTGATGGACTACAACCATTCCAATAAGCTGAGTCAACTCCTTGGGAGATATACCATGACTACAGTGAAGAAACCCCTGCTCCCAGTCAAGAAAATACAAAGACACTAGAAAAGCTTTTGTAGCTAGCATCCGTTTTATAACAACATCAACAACAAATGAGTGATAAACATCAGCAGCAACAACAACGGATACAAAACATCCAAATCCAGCTAGATCGAATTGCATCATCCATCAACTAGACACAAGCACAAGATTCCTTCCAGTTTCCCTTAGAGATCATTTCTGATGGCATTAATGTGCTTGAGGAGATGGATTGCAGAGCTAGTGATAGATATGTTTCTTCTTCTACAGCTCTACAAGACTCCTCTACTGATGGGCATGGTGATGATGTACTATCTAATGCTCTAGATATTGATGAAGTTGCTGCTGTAGCAAATGATATACAAGATGATACTAGCGGCTTGGATTTACTTTGTAACACTTTTGTGCCCCGGATTATTTTGAAGAAAAGGTGAGGTTGCCAAATACCAGTGCCCAGACTTGCCAGCCAGACCAGAAGCAAGTGAGACACTGGTGGCAAACAATTGTGATGAGCTGATTTCCATGGAAGTGGTGGATAGTTGGAGGCCTCTAAACTGGACACTTCCATCACAGCCAGAGTCTCCAACAAAAATGTTAATGAAGGCCTTGACATCCCATACAATAATCTAGCCACAAGGCATGACACTTTTTCTGAATTGCCTCTAACCACCAGAGATTACATATGATGAAGTGATGATATTGGAGGAAGCAACACAGGACTATCTTGATCACACCATGATGACGCTCACCCCCATCTAGTCCATCCCACTTCCAACATGGATTCTATAGCTGAACCTTCTTCAATCGTCGGGATGGGATGTCACGCCCCTGTTAGTAATATATGAGAGATGTCCTAAGGCAATCGCCTTATGTATGAACCATTTATATGATAAATAAAGATTCACTATTTGAGTATACATGTTTTATGTATTTGATTGGATCTTAAACTCATTTACTGAATGTCCACGATACGATTCACAGCATGAGAGAATTTGTGATTGGATCACAACTAGTGAGTATCTCTACATGTGTAATTGTGATGTATCGAAATTATCCCTAGTCGATGAATTGATGGATTTGGACACCATCAATTCTGTCGAGACTAGCACGAGGTATACTCCTTGGTGTATCCAAGCAGCTGATTCTCACTGGCTGGAGACATTGTGATGTCCGGAGTTGATCGTGGATGCTAGTTATGGTAACTAGTTCATTGGAGTGACCAACCGTAAGACTTCATATGGTTCTCTGCATATATAGATATGTCAATGAAGTTCTTACTGTAGCTTAAGTGCGATGTTCCTTTGACTTGCGGTATTCAAGTCATCTTGATCATAGAGACTTATGCTTTGACATCTTAAGCAAGCATCTCTAAGGAGATGTAGACCCGGGATGATTGGGTATAAGTCGAAGTGATCGAAGGTGTTTGAATAGCCTATAAAGGATTCACCACTCCTTGGGAGGAGATGTATACCCATGGCCTCTCGTCGGATTGTTACTAAAGTCTTTGGCCAAAGCATTACATGTTTAGAGTAAGGTACTCTTCGATACATGTGGAGTAACTAGAATCCGTAGGACGAGGAAATGATACTTGGGCTAGGTGTAACGTAGTCAGCCTAGTGGGGACTGACACCATAGACCATGTCCTGAACCAAGTGGGTATAAGATGAGTGAAGGGAATGGGGCACGAATCATTCGAGCTGCTGAAGGGTTTCAGAAATAGTTCGGGATCAACCGTTGATCTTTTCGGTTAATTGGGGATCATGATGTACTACTAGGTGCCACTCATGATCGTTCTATAATTAATGGTTAATTATAGACGGCCAACATAAACCGAGAACCTATTTGGTCACACGCACAACGAGCGTAATCTAAAGGATTTAAAACGAGCTTGAGAATGGGATTCTTAGACCGAGAGAAACTAGGTTTGGTTGGACCAAACATAAAGCGAGCGTGAAATTGTTTCAGTCGCAATGGAAGCGTGGATGGGCCGAGTCTTATGAAGACATAATGGACGAACCAAAATGGTTTGGTTCTAATCTAATGGAGGAGAATAAACCAAAGGGTTTGGTTTATATTAAACGAATGAACCAAAAGTTGGTTCGGTTCGTTTTAACTTAAAATAAACCATCATGGTTTGGTTTATTTTAACTTATCCTAATGGAGCGGGTTAACGGGCCTAATGGTTATGATCCAATAACCATTAAGAGAATTAGTTCTCTATAAAAGAGGGCTTAAGGGATGGTTAAGCCCTAATAATCCAAAACCCTAGCCTCCTAAGGTTGCCGCCTACCTCACCCTTGGTGATTTCGGCGCCCAACCCTAAAGCTGCCGCCCCTCTTCTCCAACCGGCCACCAGCTGCTGCCGTCTTCTCCCATTGCCGGCGTCGAGCTGCTGCCGGAAGAGTTCCGGTGATCTCCTTCAGGTTTGGCATCAAGGTGAGCTCCAACTCTCTTGTTTGGCCGGCGCCTATCACCTCCACCAAAGCTGTCCAGTTTTCTGGACAACTTCTTCTCCCCTCGTCGGAGCGTCGTTTGGACGACGGTTAGAGCTCCGAAAGCGGCTAACTTACCTGGGATTCGATCTCCGGTAATCCTCTGAGGTGGAGGACGAAGGATTCGTCAAACGGTTGACGAATACCTCTCCGGAGAAGCGAGTTTTGAGGACTCGTCTTTGGATCGGAATTTGGATTCGGATCGTGATCATCTCTCGATCACGTCGTCTTCAACACGAGGCTAGTAACCCGTAAGAAGACGAAACTCGTGGCTTAGCGAAGTCATCCCGAGGAACTCGGCGTGGATACGGATAGAGACGATTATAACGAGGATCGTTCCGGTTGATGCCGTTCCCGCTACACGTCATACGAAAGGTATAACGTAGATAAATTTCCTTTTATTGCAAATTTTAATTTACGGTTATGTCTACACTTGTTGTAATATGCATGCGTGTGATGTGTGTGTTGTAATAAATATAGATTTATTTTTTTAATTGCTTCCGATGTGTTCATGTTTACGAAACATGATCGAACACACACACGCCGCGGTGCCGGAAACCCAACAACCCCGAGAGCATGCCGAGCCGAAAAGCAAACGGAGGACATCTCCCCTGTACATGACAACATTTCGAGTTAATACAAAGCCCGTAGGCCACAACAACAACATAACATATAAAGTAAATACAACAACTACTCAAAGCTCTGCGGAAACATAATACAACAAGCTACACACATGCATACCGGTATGACTAACACATCACAACAACACGAAACCTCGACAAAATACGAATCTACAACATAGTACATCACGAAAACTCAAAATACATAACACAATGTACGGAGAGCCCAAAACAAACACGGGAGCCTCGGAGGTGAGATGAGATGTCAGCCAGCGGTGCTCCAAGCATTCACAAAGGCTTCTACCTGTTACCTGGGCGACAGAAAAACCAAGGGTCCGTGGTGGTGGTGAGTAAAACTCAACAGGTAATAGAAAATCATGTATATATGTAATATCACATGTATTTCAACAACATAATCTAGAGGTACAACAGGTATATCAGCATAGTATATAAATACAAGCATATACCGTCTAACCAAATGAACAACGTAAAATGCAAACATACCTGAAGTCTGCTACGCTACTCTGATCCAACCTGAACATATATCCAACATATATATAACAGGAAGAGTAAGATCAACTCACAATATACACAAGCTACAGGTCAAGGTATCTAATGGTATGTCCAACACATATACCAGTATTTGACACAACCGTATAACATATGCAAGAAGCATGCATGAATATGATGTACAATCAAATGCAACAAGCATAATACAATCAAATGCAACATCACAATAAGCATATATATATAGATTACATGTATATGTATGTATATATATATATATATATATATATGAATCTCAACCATCCATATATATATATATATATACATGCATATATGTATATATATATGGTAATATGAAAAGCGCCATCAGATACGGCAATGCAGCATGCATGATCATGCCTGCTCACCCCTACTCGCTACCACGACCCCAGTGTGGCCTAGGTTGCACGACATGACAATTGTCCCATCTCACACCAACCACTGCTATAGAGTGGCCGAGTGGGCAGTATGATCAAGTAGCATATGAGCGTAAAAAGCTCGCTACACAACGGGGGTCCCTGCTGCTGGCCACTCTGACTAACACTACCAATGAGTGGTCGAGTACCATGCACCCAGGACAACTGCACGCAACTCCAACTCCCACCGCCTATAGTGGTAGAGTGTGGCACAACAGATGCTCTGCCCTCACACCGGTTACTCCTATGAGTAACCGTGGAGGCAGGATGACTGGCGACCCTCTCAACCACAAGGGAGACAACATCGCCAGCATGCATGCAAATGACATGAATGCAATGTCTATCATACAGACATCCACCATAGACTCTCTATTCTATAGAAAGTCATACTAATCAGATCAACGCACTCTCTATCCTACAGAGAGTCGTACTAAACTGATCAACGGACTCTCTATTCTGTAGAGAGTCGTACTCAACTGATCATAACTCTCTATCCAATAGAGAGTCGTACTCAACTAATCGACGCACTCTCTATCCTGTAGAGAGTCATACTCGACTGATCATAACTCTCTATCCAATAGAGAGTCATACTCAACTGGTCGACGCACTCTCTATCCTATAGAGAGTTGTACTCAACTAATCATATCAAGCTGGGACCACCGGTCCGTAGCGACCCACTAATCACCCTTCGCTTAACTATTACACAACACATGGTTGGTAACAAGTATGTGTTGGTGCAGTAGGCACCTAAGTCGAACCTGAGTTTTGATTATAGCAAACGATACAAAGTTAAGCTCATGTCGTTATCTCACGAGCTAAATCGAGTGTGCAGAAAATTGCTATAGCTGGAGCTGAAGGCTAGCGACACCCGGAGGAAGCCGCGGTGGTCGGGCGACACTCGAGTTACTTCGGAGG
The DNA here is from genome assembly GCA_025175895.1 of Wurfbainia villosa. Taxonomy (NCBI): domain Eukaryota; kingdom Viridiplantae; phylum Streptophyta; class Magnoliopsida; order Zingiberales; family Zingiberaceae; genus Wurfbainia; species Wurfbainia villosa. The sequence goes on from CM046003.1 coordinate 4,904,435, forward strand.
GAGCCGAAGGAATCGAGTGGAAGGCTGGAAGCAAAAGCGACAAGTAAGTATCGAGGTAAGCTCGTGTGTGCAAGCGTAAGTGAGGTCGTGTCCTTTGTACGGGGACATCCTTAGGCGACGATCCGACCCAAGACTTCCCATGGAAGGTCTATGTTGAGATCGGACGGCAAGTGGCCGTCGAATTCACTTATATTTTGAGCTAACTCCTTTTTTAGTCAAAAATCGTGGCTACCAGTTCAACCGGCCAGTTCAACCGGCGGCAGTTCTACCGGCCAGTTCAACCGGTGGTCAAAAATCAGCCTCGAGGAGTCAAGCTTTATCACCATTTTTCAAGGAGTTTTGTGCCCATTTGTGATTGGTTGAAGACCCATTCGTTGAGGGGCTTAAAGGCTATAAAAGGAGGGCCAAACCTAGGGTTTTTCATCAATTCAAAAGCTTCCAAGTGCTTCCGATCGCTCGAGTCTCCCGACATCCCTCTGACGAGCAACTGTAGAGACGACTCAAGCTCCACATTTCAAGCATTCAAAAGTCGTCGGTATAAATTTTATAAGTTGTTTTTATTTCAAGCTTTAAATCATATCAAGGAGAGGGGGAGTGTCCCTCTACCTTGAGTATTTATCGAGTTTTGTATTCGTTTAACTCCTACCTCCAACGAGGAGGAGTTTGGTTAGTATTTTGCCCTCCGTGCGTGGTCAAGGACCACTAGGGCCTTGGAGTAGTAGCCGTAGGCTACGAACCAAGTAAAAAACCCTCGTGTTTTATTTATTTATTGCTATCTTTCCGCTGCGTTTACTCGTGCCAATTCGAACGATTACGAAAAAGTTTTTATCGCTATTCACCCCCCCCCTCTAGCGCTCAAATCGATCCAACAATTGGTATCAGAGCCGGGGGTTGCTAAGATTTGGTGAAACCACCAATCTAGCCATTTTATAGATTTATTTGTCCTTTAATTCTTTTTTTTATTATTTCTCTTTGTTAAAGTTTTCTCCCGCACTACTAATCCAAGACGCGAGTCTTGGTACTTGTTTTTGAGTTTTTGTCTTTGCTAGCTTTTCGGTCTTCGTCTCTTTTTGTCTTTTTGTTTTAATGGCCCATCTCGAGGGTTTTAGCACCGTCCGACCTCCGTTTTACAACGGAGATGACTTCCGTTATTGGAAGGGTCGGATGGAATGCTTTCTCAAAACCCAACTCGAGATGTGGATCATAATCCAAACGGGTTTCACACTTCCGACTAATGAAGTGGGTGACTCCTTGGATTATGATCAATGGACCGTTGCAACAAAACGACAAGTCGAAGCCGACGCCAAGGCAACACAAATTCTCCAATGCGGCCTATCCAAGGAGGTGCTAAATCGCGTCGGCCCCTTCATAAGCGCAAAGGATCTTTGGACAAAGCTAATCGAGTTACACGAAGGATCGGATCAAGCCAAGGTATGTAAGCGTGATCTTCTTTTCAATAAACTATATAATCTAAAAATGCAGGAACACGAGTCCGCGACGCAACTCCACGCCCGTGTCCAGGACATAGTCAACAACCTACACGCAATCGGGCAAAAGGTCGAAAACTGCGACCTTATAAGGTATGTTCTAAACTCGTTTCCGAGGACTACCTTGTGGGCATCCATGGTCGATGCCTACAAGGTCTCCAAGGACCTTTCTAAAATTAGGTTAGATGAACTCTTTTCGGATTTCGAATTACATGAACAATCCAACTCGGAACCTGAGAGGGGTATAGCCTTGTTTGCAGGTTCAAAGAAGAAGAAAATCGCAAGCAAGCCACCACCAACCGAGGAGGAAGACGAGTCCGAAGAAGAAGTTGACCCGGAGTTGACTGCCGAACTAATGAACCTAGCTCGAAGGATAGCCAAGGGACGAAAGCGAACCACGACTCGACCCAACCAAGGTAAGTCTAAAAGTTCTAACATTAGGTGTTATGAGTGTAACAGGTTTGGACATATCAAGTCTGAGTGCCCCAAGCTCAACCACCAAGCACCTAAGCACAAGAAGGCCCTCAACGCGACATGGGAAGAAGCGTCATCCGAAGAAGACGAAGACCACGTCTTCATGGCGAAATCAATTGAGTCAGACACGGAGACCGAACCTGAACTTGAGTCAGAACCTGAGGATGACTCGGACTACGAAGCTACCTTCAAGTCAAGCCACGGATACGCATCCGGTTCAAAAGATACCCTTAAAGTGAGTCGAACTTTATTTAATACTTTACATAATACGGTTAGGTTTTTGTCTAGGAAGTTAGCTAAGTCCGAGTCCAAGGTCGAGACCCTGGTTGAGGAAGTTAAACTCCTCAAACATGAGGTCTCCCTAACCTCTTCGACTAGTCGAGTTCAAGAGAAGGACTCAACTTGGGTTGAAAAACTCAAAGTTGAGAACTCACTCTTGAAAAGTCAAGTCGAAGATCTTAGGAATACGTTGGAAAGGTTTACTTTGGGATCCAAAGGACTTGACCTCCTACTTGGATCGCAAAGGGCTGTGTACAACAAGGCCGGACTAGGGTTTAGCTCAAACACAACCAAAAAGTCGTATATGTCAATCGTAAGTAGACATAAAAAACGTGTCCAAGCATGGGTCCCTAAGAACTTTTTGATTTCAACTCTAGGATCCAACCCGTACTGAGTTCCCAATGTTGGGATGTATACTGAAAGCCTAGCTCTTTTGTATGAACATCTTTATTTTGAAATAAGAATCACATGATCATTGTTTGCACTTTTATATTTATTATATGTGTGCATATTGTCTAATACTTTACATTGTAGATAACATGGTGCTTGGGTGATGGCACAGAAGATCATGTTATCAGTTCCTTGTAGAGTATAAGTAGAGGTTCACAACCAAGATGGTTTTGGACAAACCATTGGCATGGTTGTAGTGTAGCTTGGTATTGTTTTGTCTTGAACATAGAGTTACACTAGTACACTTAGGTGTTATAAGCAGGACCGACATAGAGGTGATTCAATTTAGTGCTGACTACATAATTGAATCGGACCTCGGATATTATGTTGTACATGCTCTTAATCCCGATATAATAATGGGCACATGTACTTAATATTTATTTCTTTGATTTACCAGAGGGTGAGATTTCTATGGATTAAATCAATATGCCCGGTAAGTTGGGAAATGATATTATTTACATGGTGTGTCGTTGATTATAGGAGGAAACCGTGTCCTATGTATTAGGTTGATGATGTCCCCTTGAGGAGCTCATAAGGTTCATCATGTAAACCCTGCAGGTTGACTTAGTCAACATGATGATAAGGTTGAGTGGTACTACTCGAGGAGTTAGATGTTAATTAATTGATGGTCAGTAAATCAATTAATTGACGAACATTCGATATCTTAAACACGGGGAGATAGATGTACAAATAATATATGGAGCCCATATTAATTTATGGGGGTTGGTGAGGTAGTTCGATGATGATCCTCTAGTGGAATGGAACATCATTGATGGATCAAGTTTGTGTGGTTCCGATCCATCGGGTGGCCAAGACCCAACTCCTCCTCATGGTCCCTATCGTAGCCTAATATAAACCTCATGAAGTATAGATCAAATGATGGAAATTAAATCTCTAGATCCGACGGTTGGGATTGAATCCCTAGAACCGACGGTGGAGATTAAATCTCTAGATCCGACGGTTGGGATTAAAACCCTAGAATCGACGGTTGAGATTAAATCTCTAGATCCGACGGTTGGAATTAAAATCCTAGAACCGACGGTTGAGATTAAATCTCTAGATCCGACGGTGGAGATTAAATCCCTAGATCCGATGGTGGAGATTAAAGAAAGGGGAGGGAAAGGAAAGGGGAGGGAAAGGAAAGGAAAGGGAGAGGAAAGGTTGGATAAGGTGGGCGGCAAGATTATAGGAAGAAAAAATTTACTAATTCCTTGCTACTTTTGGGCGGCAAGAAAATTGGGAATTAGTTCCTATATTTTTGGCTACCTCATCAATAACCAACTTTCTCCTAAGTTCTATAAATAGGGGCTTAGGCTTGGGGGAAGCATAAGATAATGGATGATGGAATTAGGGTTTAGCCTCTCTTTGCTTGGGCGGCAAGTAACCCTAAGGAGGAAACCCTAATTAGGGTTTTGGCTCCTTGGGTTGGGCGGCCAAGGTTGGGAAGGGAAGTGGGCGGCAACTTGAGGAGGAGATCTTCTTCTTCCTTGGGTAAGTGGCCGGTTCTAGATCTCCACCTTCCACCTTGGTTGGGCGGCAAGAAAAAGGAAGAGGTTAGGGTTAGGGTTTGGTCCATGATGGTGGGCGGCAACCCTTCTTCCTTCTTCTTCCTTGGTTTGGCCGGCGCCCAAACTTCTCCTTTTCTTCTAGGGCTGTTGGTTTTGGAAATTAGGGTTTGCCCTTCCATTAGTGGGCGGCAAGAAACCCTAGAGCTTTCCTTTCCTAGGTTGGGCGGCTAAGTGTTGGAGGGGAAAGTGGGCGGCCACTAATGGAAGAGGATCTCTTCTTCTTCTTCCTAGGGTGTGGCCTAGACCTTTTCCCTCTACCTTGGTTGGTGCTCAACCTATTCTCTTTCTCCTTTTCATTCCATCTTGGCCGGCGGCACCAAAACTAGGGTTTGTCCCTAGTTCGGTTCCTTGGTTGTTTCCATGATGTTCTCTCTATTCTTGGGGCCGGCGGCATCAATCCTTTGTGGATTGGTGGTTGGGTCAAGCAAGAAGGGAAAGAGAGTTCTTATTTATTTGGATTGAAGAAGATCTAGGAAGCTTCAACTTGTGGAGGATCTTCGCCCACACGAAGTCTACAAGGAGGTTAGGACATACGATAGAAGATCAAGAGGTATAAAAGTTTTATAACTTTTATTATTGTTCTTTTCATGTTCTTATTGATATGCTATCTTATGTTCTTTATGTTAGTATATGTTGATTATAATAGTTTACATTTGCATGTATTTGTATAATCATAGACCCCGATAAGAAACACAAAAACCGGCGATCCGTCCGTCGTCTCTTCTGCGGCTAACCGACTAGAAGAGTTGGTAGCTTGAACAACTAGTTTGTTCAAGCGATCGCTCGAGTCGTTAGCACGACGACGAATTGGTTGTGCTTAGGAAACTCATCCCATCCGGATTAGTTTTCATTAGTGAAAATTTTAATCCGGGGACATGGGAGCCAATGAGCTTCTCGGCAATACCAACAAATGGTATCAGAGCATCGGTTTCCGGTTTTGTGTGTTTTTGATTCGGTTACTTTCACACACTTATCATATATTGTGTATGCCGGATAATAGTAGGATGTGCGTAGGCTAACTTTTTGGTTGCAGGCATAAGATCCAACTATTATGGTTATATATGTGTGTATGCGATTGCATGTGTGTGTGATTGTATTTTATTTGAATCCTCGGGGTTGACGAGGCTAGATTAGTATTTAATTTTTTGTAATTAAATACGGCATTGTTTAGCCGCTTATTTTAGTTTACTTTCGATCTAGATTATTTGTACACTCCTTCGTGGAGTATAGGATCGATGGATGTAAATTAAAATAGTTTATCTCAGCTCGGATCTCTTTGGTGACTTGCGCACGGGAAAAGATGGAGCGGACGAGGTGGCGACACGACGGGATGCGTATTGGAGAACAATGCCATAATAGTTGGAAAAATTCTGTTTCTTTCCATATTTATTACTGATTTGTTTTATATGTATGTTGTGTGTGCTTGAAAATTCCTCATTTTCAATTTACTAAGTGGGAGAGGGACATTTTAATTAATTCCCACGGCCTCCATTACAATTTGACATGTGATGCAACAAACTTGCGCGTCGGCTCTGAGTGCCTTCCTCCCCATAGGATGAGTTTGTTTGCGGATCACTAGGTCAAATAATGGTTATAGGAAATTATCTAGGAGCGTGTGTACTTCCTCATCGGTAAGGCACATAATCCGAAATAATTCCCTTAGTATCGTGTAATGGTGCACACTTAGATGCAAATAAAAAGTATCCTCCCCATCGGAGTCACTGCTTTTATTTGTAGGGCCAAAGAGGAACCAACTATTAATTTTATTTGTCAAAAAGTAAGGTTGACAAGATAATAAAATTAATGGGTAAAACCTCCTCTTACAAATGTAGAATTCGTATACATCCACACTATCGTGGCATGCGATATTCTCGGTGTTTTGAGGTGTTGGTTGATTTTGGAATTTTATTGTTTTGAGGAATCAATAATATTTGAAATCTAAAGTAATGATCTATGTGATTCTTAGGATTTTCAAAATGACTTTTAGCCCACTTGTTGTAATACTAAAGGAAATAGACTTACTGTACCTAGATAATGTTGATTGGAAAAGAATCCAGATATTGTCTTATTTGCTAAGGAGTACAAGTATGCACTCTTCAAAGAGTGTCCTCAAGCCATGGTTGCTCAAAAAGGTTTCTACTTCTAAGCCGAAAGGCAAGAAGAAGGAGAAACAAGGTGGAGCAAATGGGGTGGGAGGATCTCAGGGAGGAGTGAAGAAGCCGAAAGGCAAGTACTTCACTTACAAGCAGGATGGACATTGGAAGAAGGACTGTCCCAATCCAAAACAGAACAAAGGTATATCCTTTGGTCTAGTCGTTGAAACATGATTAGCGGTGTTATCTATCGGCACCTAGTGGGTAGATACGGGAGCCACTAATCATGTCTGCAATACTTTGCAGGGGTTCCAGGAAACCCGACGACTAGCCAAAGGGGATATTACCATTTACTTGGGCAATGTCATGAAGATGGCGGCTATTGCAGTGGGAGATGTTTTATTTATCTTTTGAGAAAAATAAAGTTTTTGGTTCTTAGGAATTTTCTTTATGTACCTTTATTTAGAAAGAATTGCTTTCGGTTTCTAAATTGTGGATGGATAATCTATTTCTTTTCATGACAGATTTGTTATAAAAGGAATAGGGACATTATCTATTCAGGTACATAGATAGGAAATTTATAACTTGAACCACAAGCTCCCACGATGCAAATAGAAGTTATTAACTCATCTTCTAATTCCAATAAGAGAAAAGAACCTTCGAAGATGAACCAAACATATCTTTGGGATATTAGGCTTGGTCATATTAACCTAAGCAGAATTCAAAGGTTGATAGCTGATGGACCTTTGGGTTCATTAGTGGTGGAGCATCTCCCAACCTGTGAATCTTGCTTGGAGGCTAAGATGACCAAGAGGCCTTTTAAGGCCAAGGGGTATAGATCCAAAGATGTGTTGGAATTGGTTCATTCTGATTCGTATGGTCCTATGTCTATCCAGGCAAGAGGTAGTTTTGAACATTTCATCTTTTTCATAGATGATTGTTCAAGATATGGATGACACTACGATCTGATCGTGGTAGTGAGTACCTCTTGGGAGAGTTTAGGAACTACTTATCAGAGGCTGGGATTCAATCCCAATTGACTACACCTGGCACACCCCAGCAGAACGGTGTAGCAGAGCGAAGGAATAGGACTCTTATAGAGATGGTTAGATTGATGATGAGTTATTCTGACTTGCGTTCATTACGGGGATATGCTAGAATCTGTGGTGTACATTCTGAACTTGGTTCCATCTAAATCAGTGCCTTCTACTCCCACAGAGTTGTGGACTGGGCGAAAGCCTAGTCTAAGACATATTCGGTTATGGGGAGTTCAGCACATGTGCTGAAGGCAGATGATGGTAAGTTGGAACCTCATACAGAAGTATGCATGTTCGTTGGCTATCCCAAGGGAATGAAGGGTGGATTGTTTTATAGTCCTAGAAATCAGAGGGTGATCGTTAGCACGAACGCCAGATTTCTAGAGGAAGACTATGTGATGAGCCACAAGCCCAAGAGTAAAATTGTTCTGGAGGAGTTAAAAGGGAAGTCACTTCTTTAGTACCACCGGTACAAGAGGATATATCACATGTCACTGCACCGCGTGTCACAGAGGATACACAGGTGATACCTCGTCGTAGTGGGAGGGTTGTTAGACAGCCTGATAGATTCATGTTCTTGGGAGAATCTTCTGATTTGGTCCCTGGAGAACATGAACCTGATCCCTGAACATATGACGAGGCACTCCAAGATATATATGCAGCATCTTGGCAAAGTGCAATGAATACTGAGATTGAATCTATGGATTCAAGTCAGGTCTGAGAGCTCTTATGCATAGCAGCTCATATGGATTATGAGGTGTGGCATATGGATGTCAAGACAGCTTTCCTTAATGGAAGTCTTGAGGGAACCATCTATATGGAGCAACCAGAGGGATTCATTGCTAAGGGCAAAGAGAGTCTTGTATGTAAGCTTAATCGGTCCATTTATGGATTGAAGCAAGCTTCAAGATCTTGGAACATCCGCTTTGATGACGTAATCAGTCTTATGGATTTATTCAAAGTCCGGATGAGTCTTGTGTATACAAGAGATGTGACGAAAACGTAGTGGTATTTCTTGTACTATACATAGATGACATTTTGGTGGTTGGCGACAACATCGAAGTGTTATCAGACGTAAGGGTATGGTTGTCCAAATAGTTTGATATGAAGGACTTGAGAGAAGTGAGACACATCCTTAGGATCAAGGGATCACTGGAAAAGGATGTTGTGCTTATCCCAAGCTTCATACATAGACACGATTATGGAGCATTTTAGCATGCAAAACTCCAAGAAGGGTTTTCTACCTTTCAGGCATGGAGTTCCTTTATCAAAGGAGATGTATCCTTGATCATCTGAGGAGATAGAGGAGATGAAGGTGGTCCCTTATGCTTCGGAAGTAGGAAGCCTCATGTATGCGATGCTGCATGCGAGACTAGGTATATCGCTTTGCCAGTGGGCATGGTGAATGTCGAGTAATCGAGACAGGATATTGGATGCGGTAAAGCATATATTGTAGTGCACGAGAAGGACTAGGGATTATATGCTAGTTTCTGCAGCGGACCAATTATTCCTGTGGGTTACCGATTCGATTTCCAATTATATAGGGATAACATGAAGTCTACCTCGGGTTTTGTGTTTACTTTTGGAGGTGGAGCCATAGTATGGAAGAGTGTCAGCGAAATGCATGGCGGACTCTACCATAGCGGTAGGTATGGCGACCTGTGGCGGCCAAAGAAGCTATGTGGTTCAGGAACTTCCTGATGGACTTGGATGTGATTCCTGGTTTGCCCAGAAATATCACAATTTATTGTGATAATAATGGTGCAGTTGCAAACTCGAAGGAACCACGAGCCCATAAGGCTAGTAAACACATTGAGCGCAAGTACCACACGATCACAAGGAGGTAGAAGTTGTTGCCTAGATTACATCGGAGGATGACTGGTAGACCCTTTTCACTAAGGCCCTTCTTGCGAGGCTTTGATAGGCATGTGGAGGAAGGGAATCGGATGTATGGCGATATGATGCCAATGACATAGTCTTTTAGTATAAGTGGGAGATTGTTGGGATGTATACTGAAAGCCTAGCTCTTTTGTATGAACATCTTTATTTTGAAATAAGAATCACATGATCATTGTTTTCACTTTTATATTTATTATATGTGTGCATATTGTCTAATACTTTACATTGTAGATAACATGGTGCTTGGGTGATGGAACAGAAGATCATGTTATCAGTTCCTTGTAGAGTATAAGTAGAGGCTCACAACCAAGATGATTTTGGACAAACCATTGACATGGTTGTAGTGTAGCTTGGTATTGTTTTGTCTTGAACATAGAGTTACACTAGTACACTTAGGTGTATTGAGCAGGACCGACATAGAGGTGATTCAATTTAGTGCTGACTACATAATTGAATCAGACCTCGGATATTATGTTGTACATGCTCTTAATCCCGATATAATAACGGGCACATGTACTTAATATTTATTTCTTTGATTTACCAGAGGGTGAGATTTCTATGGATTAAATCAATATGCCCGGTAAGTTGGGAAATGATATTATTTACATGGTGTGTCGTTGATTATAGGAGGAAACCGTGTCCTATGTATTAGGTTGATGATGTCCCCTTGAGGAGCTCATAAGGTTCATCATGTAAACCCTGCAGGTTGACTTAGTCAACATGATGATAAGGTTGAGTGGTACTACTCGAGGAGTTAGATATTAATTAATTGATGGTCAGTAAATCAATTAATTGACGGACATTCGATATCTTAAACACGGGGAGATAGATGTACAAATAATATATGGAGCCCATATTAATTTATGGGGGTTGGTGAGGTAGTTCGATGATGATCCTCTAGTGGAATGGAACATCATTGATGGATCAAGTTTGTGTGGTTCCGATCCATCGGGTGGCCAAGACCCAACTCCTCCTCATGGTCCCTATCGTAGCCTAATATAAACCTCATGAAGTATAGATCAAATGATGGAAATTAAATCTCTAGATCCGACGGTTGGGATTGAATCCCTAGAACCGACGGTGGAGATTAAATCTCTAGATCCGACGGTTGGGATTAAAACCCTAGAATCGACGGTTGAGATTAAATCTCTAGATCCGACGGTTGGGATTAAAATCCTAGAACCGACGGTTGAGATTAAATCTCTAGATCCGACGGTGGAGATTAAATCCCTAGATCCGACGGTGGAGATTAAAGAAAGGGGAGGGAAAGGAAAGGGGAGGGAAAGGAAAGGAAAGGGAGAGGAAAGGTTGGATAAGGTGGGCGGCAAGATTATAGGAAGAAAAAATTTACTAATTCCTTGCTACTTTTGGGCGGCAAGAAAATTGGGAATTAGTTCCTATATTTTTGGCTACCTCATCAATAACCAACTTTCTCCTAAGTTCTATAAATAGGGGCTTAGGCTTGGGGGAAGCATAAGATAATGGATGATGGAATTAGGGTTTAGCCTCTCTTTGCTTGGGCGGCAAGTAACCCTAAGGAGGAAACCCTAATTAGGGTTTTGGCTCCTTGGGTTGGGCGGCCAAGGTTGGGAAGGGAAGTGGGCGGCAACTTGAGGAGGAGATCTTCTTCTTCCTAGGGTAAGTGGCCGGTTCTAGATCTCCACCTTCCACCTTGGTTGGGCGGCAAGAAAAAGGAAGAGATTAGGGTTAGGGTTTGGTCCATGATGGTGGGCGGCAACCCTTCTTCCTTCTTCTTCCTTGGTTTGGTCGGCGCCCAAACTTCTCCTTTTCTTCTAGGGCTGTTGGTTTTGGAAATTAGGGTTTGACCTTCCATTAGTGGGTGGCAAGAAACCCTAGAGCTTTCCTTTCCTAGGTTGGGTGGCTAAGTGTTGGAGGGGAAAGTGGGCGGCCACTAATGGAAGAGGATCTCTTCTTCTTCTTCCTAGGGTGTGGCCGGCTCCTAGACCTTTTCCCTCTACCTTGGTTGGTGCTCAACCTATTCTCTTTCTCCTTTTCATTCCATCTTGGCCGGCGGCACCAAAACTAGGGTTTGTCCCTAGTTCGGTTCCTTGGTTGTTTCCATGATGTTCTCTCTATTCTTGGGGCCGGCGGCATCAATCCTTTGTGGATTGGTGGTTGGGTCAAGCAAGAAGGGAAAGAGAGTTCTTATTTCTTTGGATTGAAGAAGATCTAGGAAGCTTCAACTTGTGGAGGATCTTCACCCACACGAAGTCTACAAGGAGGTTAGGACATACGATAGAAGATCAAGAGGTATAAAAGTTTTATAACTTTTATTATTGTTCTTTGCATGTTCTTATTGATATGCTAGCTTATGTTCTTTATGTTCTTTATGTTGATTATACTAGTTTACATTTGCATGTATTTGTATAATCATGGACCCCGATAAGAAACACAAAAACCGGTGATCCGTCCGTCGTCTCTTCCGCGGCTAACCGACTAGAAGAGTTGGTTGCTTGAACAACTAGTTTGTTCAAGCTATCGCTCGAGTCGTTAGCACGACGACGAATTGGTTGTGCTTATGAAACTCATCCCATCCGGATTAGTTTTCATTAGTGAAAATTTTAATCCGAGGACATGGGAGCCAATGAGCTTCTCGGCAATACCAACACCCAAGGACCAAATCCACTATGTGGATAGACCGAATCGATTCAACGGTCTAAGGGGAGCCAGTACAAAATATGTTTGTGCGTTAACTTAGAAATTGCATGCTTAGTTTTTTTTTTACTTGTGAACTCACTATGTTTGTGCTTTAGCTTAGAAATTGCATGCTTAGTTTTTTTTTATGAACTCACTTAGAACACGTACAAAACCAACTAAAATCATTCGAAAAGATTGAGCCTCGGGGAGCCTCTTTTCAAATAACCAACTAAAATCCTTCGAAAAGATTGAGCCTCGGGGAGCCTCTTTTCAAAAATAACCAGTTAAACTAGGAAATAGTCTTAGGTGAGTCAAGTCATCATTTTCTTGAACATGGCTTTGTCTAAGGAAGTGGTCGATGATCCGATTAAAGAAGGCCCCTGTGCCTCGCCACGACATGGAAGCCATGATCTTGAAAAGGTAAACTTGACAAGCCTTGGGTTAAATCCAAATCTAACTTGAACCTAAATCCACTTAATCATCTCAACATAAAATTACTTAAACCTAAATCCACTTAATCATCTCAACATAAAATTACTTAAACCTAAATCCACCTAATCAATTTAATTGAAAATCATCTCAACATAAAATTACTTAAACCTAAATCCACTTAATCAATTTAATTGGGAGTCATCTCACAAAGAACACATAAGTATAACATGCTTGATTATATAGACTCAGGTGAGATGACTTAGGTATAACAACTTACAACCATTTTTAAAAAAAAAAAAAAATCTAACATCCAATCCAACCACCTTGTGTGTAGGATCAATGGATGTTAGACAGCGGTTGCTCCCGACACATGACCGGGGATCAACTCAAATTCGCGAAACTTCGATTCAAACGACAAGGATCGGTAGCCTTTGGGAATAACGACAAGCTCAAAATCATCGGATCAGGTGATATCGAGCTTAACTCGAATTTTGTTATTAAAAATGTATTACTTGTAGAGAATTTTGAATATAACCTGCTTAGCGTAAGCCAATTATGTGACAATAACTATAAGGTCGTATTTTTAGAAAATGAATGTGTAATTAAAACAAATGAAACAACTAAAACAATACTCAAAGGAACTAGGACAAATAACATTTATATAATTAACTTAATCAAATCCTCAGCCAAATGTCTTATGACACAGGAAGAGGAATCTTGGTTGTGGCACCGACGACTCGGTCACTCGCACCCAAGACTCGTCCACAAGATGAGTCAGAGTGGCTTAGTCAGAGGCTTACCCAACCTCAACAATTTGGTTAATAAAATCTGTAATGCTTGTCAACAAGGAAAACAACCTAGGACACAACACAAGTTAACTAACCAAGAATGAACCTCAAGTGTACTTGAGCTCCTGCATATGGATATATTCGATTCACATGGAGCCAAGTCACTCAATAGAAGTCAATATTGCTTAGTCATAATTGACGACTACTCCAGGTTTACCTGGGTTAGGTTCATCAAACATAAAAATGATACTCTAGATCAATTAATCAATTTATTCAAATTAATCGAGAATCAAAAAAACCTTAAGGTTAAAAGACTTAGAAGCGATCATGGTGGTGAATTCGAAAATCAAAGGTTCACCGACTTCTGTAACCTAAACGGATACCACCATGAATTCTCTTGCCCTAGGACCCCTCAACAAAATGGCCTAGTGGAGCGGAAAAACTGAACTCTACAAGAAGCCGCTAGGACCATGTTGAACGAATACGACCTACCCGATAGGTTTTGGGCAGAAGCCGTTAGCACGGCTTGCTATGTCCAGAATAGGATCCTTATGGTAAAGAGGCACCATAAGACCTCATACGAGATTTATCACGATAAAGTACCCAACATCAAGTACTTTAGGGTATTTGGGTGTAAGGTACATATCCTAAACACTAAGGATTACCTAGGGAAATTTACATCCAAAACCACGACCGGAATCTTTCTAGGATACTCGACTACAAGTCGAGCTTATAGAGTATATAACCACAACACCCTTAGAGTCGAGGAAACCATTAATGTAGTGTTTGATGAAGGACATGAACCTACAAAACCCCCGGCAACCCCAATTAGCGAGCCGATTCATACTAGACCTAACTCTGATCCGGAGATCAGGTCTAGTGTTAATCCTAACCTAAGTCAACCAAGTCACTCTATTGATCAAGTAATAGATGACTCCAACCAAACTAGTGTTCAACCAAGTCACTCCATTGATCAAGCATTAGGTGACACAAACCCAACCCAATCTAGGATTTAGACTAACCACCCTATCAATCAAGTGATAGGAGATCCTAATCTAGGAGTTCGAACTAGAGCATCCTATAGGAACCTTAGTCAAATTTCCTTAATTTCAAAGATAGAACCCAAATCAATTGAACAAGCTCTTCTTGATCCCGATTGGATTATTGCAATGCAAGAAGAGCTAGCTCAATTTACTAGGAATGAAGTGTGGGAATTAGTACCACCACCTAAAGACAAAACGATAATTGGAACAAGGTGGGTGTTTAGAAATAAGCTTGATGATAAAGGTGAAGTAGTTAGAAACAAGGCTAGGTTAGTCGCCAAAGGGTTTAGTCAAGTCGAAGGCTTAGATTACGACGAAACCTATGCCCCAGTAGCTAGACTCGAATCCATTCGAATGTTGCTAGCTTATGCCGGACAACGAGGATTTAAGTTGTTTCAAATGGATGTTAAGTCGGCATTCTTAAAGGGATACATTAAAGAAGAAGTTTATGTTAGCCAACCCCCCGGATTCGAAAATCTAGATAAACCCGACCATGTTCTAAAACTTAAGAAAGCTCTCTATGGACTTAAACAAGCTCCTCGAGCTTGGTACGAGAGACTTTCAATCCATCTTAAGTCAAAAGGGTTTAACCAAGGCTTAGTTGACCCAACTCTCTTCGTAAAAACCTTAGGTAAAGAAATATTCATAGCTCAAATTTATGTAGACGATATAATTTTTGGAACTTCTAACTCAGCCTTACTAAACGAGTTCGTTTCACTCATGGAAAGTGAGTTCGAAATGAACTTGGTAGGCGAGTTAAGTTTCTTTTTAGGTCTACAAATTAAACAAACTAAGGATGGTATATACCTATATCAACAAAAATACACTAAGGAGTTGATTAAAAGATTTGGAATGCAAGACGCTAAGATAATAAACACCCCGATGGCGTTTAATGTTAACATAGGAGAAGACCTAGAAAGTAAGTCCATTGACTTAAAGTACTATAGGAGCACGATGGGAAGTCTCCTATACTTAACTGCGAGTCGACCCGACATCCTATTCGCAGTAAGTATGTGCGTCAGGTTTCAAACCTATGCTAAGGAGTCTCACCTAACCCTAGTTAAGCATATCCTTAGATATCTTAAGGGTACACTTAACGTTGGTATTTGGTACCCTAGATCTACGGAGTTCAAACTAATCGGCTACTCCGATTCGGATTATGCCGGTAGTAAACTCGATAGAAAGAGCACGAGTGGTTGTTGTCAACTACTCGGCTCGAGTCTAGTGAGTTGATGCAGTAGGAAGCAACATTGTGTTGCCTTATCTACCACCGAAGCCGAATACGTTGCGATGGGTGAGTGTGTAACTCAGCTTCTTTAGATGAAGCACACTCTCCGAGACTTTAGGTTGGACTTCACCAAAACTAAAATTTTTGTAGACAACATAAGTTCGATAAATCTAACTAAGAACCCTATATGCCATTCAAGAACAAAGCATATAGAGGTAAAACACCATTTCATTCGAGAACATGTAGCCAACGGCTCCATACAACTCGAATATGTTGACTCGAAGTCTAACCTAGCAGACATATTTACTAAACCACTACCCGAAGCCGAATTTAGTCTCTTGAGACGAAAATTAGGCATGTGCGTAATAGAATAGGAACTTGCAAATTATATTTTCTTACTACTATTTCTTACTTTTTCATAGAACTAGCATAGGACATACCTTAGATATCATGCACTTATAGATTTAAGGAGCCAATACATCTCACAACACATAGGACTAATGTGTTTGTGTACTTAGCCATGTAGATGGGCGTGAGATGTTAGGACCTTACTCCTGGTTCCATATGTAGAGCTAGTGCATCGCTATGAACCACGGAGTATAATCATACATACTAACCGACTCTGACCAGGACTGGTTGATCCTTCATATCAATCAAGCCAAATATGAGTCGAACATTTTATAGATGAACTTATTTTCAGTATATTATTTTTAAAAAATAAAAATGTGGAACATGCTTGGACTTTAAATTTAACATTTATTTTTGTTTCCACACACCCCTTACTCTTTTCGATATATGGCAAAAGGGGGAGAAAAAGGACCAAAGTTAAGGGGTCAAAATTTTTTTTGATAACTTAACTCTTACTTCATAGTTAAAGCAAAAGTTACCTTTAAGTTTTGAAAACTTATTTAACTTTTAACAAAAGGCCAAGGTTAAGAAATCAGTTTTTGATTTCTTAACTTAAAATTATTTTAAATACTATGGCCAATATTAAGTAATTTCGGTTACTTAATTCTTTTTTAGTAGCAAACATCAAGGGGGAGAGTTAAAACTCTTTCTTATGTACTCACCCTCGGTCAAGGGGGAGGATTCCTCAAGGGGGAGCACTTGAAAAAGAGTTTTTATATACTCCTATTCATTCATGTTTTTTATACTCCTGCACATTCATGCATATCTTTTCTTAATGCGCTTAATTTTCTTAACTTTGTATGTGGGTTTGCCATAAATCAAAAAGGGGGAGATTGTTGGTGCAGTAGGCACCTAAGTCGAACCTGAGTTTTGATTATACCAAACGATACAAAGTTAATCTCATGTCGTTATCTCACGAGCTAAATCGAGTGTGCAGAAAATTGCTATAGCTGGAGTTGAAGGTTAGCGACACCCGGAGGAAGCCGCGGTGGTCGGGCGACACTCGAGTTACTTCGGAGGGAGCCGAAGGAATCGAGTGGAAGGCCGGAAGCAAAAGCGACAAGTAAGTATCGAGGTAAGCTCGTGTGTGCAAGCGTAAGTGAGGTCGTGTCCTTTGTACGGGGACATCCTTAGGCGACGATCCGACCCAAGACTTCCCATG